>CANTUS010000006.1:1473750-2942500 GCA_947683365.1 Euphorbia pulcherrima | reverse complement strand
AGGAGGCTTTCTAAATACCTACTTCAAGTAGCTGCTTTAGACCTTCAATTACCAATACAAAGATAAGAGGGAGATAGGATATCCCTACTTGACTCCTCTCATAAGCCTAATAGGTTCACACAGCTTCCCATTGATAAGGATAGATGTAGATGAGTTCTCCCTACAGATTGACAACCACCGAATCCATTTATCTTCAAAGCCCATTATTCTAAGCACATTGCTAATATATGTCCACGATACACAATCATAGGCCTTATGAAAGTCAAGTTAGAGTACAAAACAAGGCTGCCTACTCCTATTAAGAGAATGCATTACCTCTGAAGCTATGAAAGAGCACTTGTGAATACAACGCCCTTTGATAAAGCCAAACTGATTCTCTGAAATCAATAATGGTAAAATTGGTTGAAGTCGGTTCGCTAATACCTTTGATAGCAATTTATAAACCCCATGAATTAAGGCAATAGATCGAAAATTTCCCAAGGAAAAAGATTTAAGCAAGTTTGGTATTAGGACCATGAAGGATGTTTTAATCGAGTCCGACAATTGAGACGACTCTTGAAACTTATGAAAGACCGAAAGAATCTCTGCTTTAACATTATCCCAAAACCTTCTATAAAAATAGAAATTGTACCCATCCGATCCTGGAGCTTTCCCTTCATTAATAGATCCCGTAGCCGACCAAATTTCCTTTTCTCTAAATGATTCCAACAGCCGCGAATTCGAACAACCATCTACTCTCCAAAAATTCAGCCCCTCTAAAGAATATGCCAACTCTTATGGCTTGGAAAAAGGTCCACATAAAATTTATGAATTGCCACATTGATCTCAATCTGGTTGTTGGTGAGAACACCATCAATCTCTAAATGGCTAATCCTATTACCCCTAAATCTAGCCTACCCCATTCTATGGAAGAAAGCCGTATTATTATCCCCCAATACGGTCCAATTCACCCCAGATTGTTGATGTCAAACTTTTTCAAAGCTCTGTCGACATTCAAACAAGGTAGATCGCACAGTTTAAAGTTCGCAGCCTGGTGAGGTATCAATCGATCTTACCACATTACGTGCCGTTAACATTAATAGCTTACCTTTCAGCTCTTTAATCCTCTTTTCAAGCCCTCCAAAATTCATGGAGTGCCATGGCCGAATATTGATGGGTGTCGAATCCACCAAAAATAATTCCTATTACTCTATTGATTGGATTTTGTAGTATATGAGTAAGTAGGGTCGAATCCACAGAGATTAATATAATCAATTCAATTCAAATTAAGACCAACAAAAATAAAATAAAATAAATAAAATGGGGGGATCTAAAATTGTTTGGTTTTTAAAAGAAAATAAAATGCAAAATATAAAAATATAAATATAATAAGAAAGCTCTCAGCTTAGTTGCAATTGATCATAGGCACAAAAGATAGATTTTTAAAATATCAGTTAGTTGGTTATAACCGTGAACAACACAGTTAAATTTTTTTTCTGAATATGGGATTAATTTTACATAAGCTAAACAAAAACCCTCGATTATCAGACGCACTTGCAAGAAACAGACAAGATTTAATCATAAAAAAGCATTAAGTTTTGAAGAACCAATTTTAAACCAAAATTATGATGATTAAGCATAAAGATTGATTTAAATCGAATAAACCACGAAGACTTGTAAAAGAAATCGTTTGTTACAATTTTCCATTAAACTGTGAACAACATAAATTTAATGAAGATAACAATTCATTATAATTCCAAAAGCAACAATTGGCCAAACTGAAGAAATCAAAAGTATAATGAGAAAGATATTACCTGTTTAGTCAAAAATTAAAATTCAAAAGAAGATTAAGAGCAAGGCTCACAACATGCAATTAGCCTTCATTATTCCTTAACCGAAAGATAAAAACTTAGCTAAACATAATTAAAAAGAAAACAAAATAATTCATTAAAGACTGAGACGTTGGTCACAAGGACCGAACAAAAGATGATTCTTATTAGTGCAACAATCCTCCCTATTTATATTAAAATAAAATCTAATCTAAAGAAGGAAAAAATATCCTCATTAAAATAAAATACAAAATAAAAAGGTAGAGTTTTTCAAAATAACTAAAAAGGTAAATATAAAATAGGAAAATGATAAAAGAGAATAAAACCTAAAATAAATCTGGAAGTCACTATCTTCAATTAGGAAATAAAATCTCTTTAATTCCAATTTGCTCCAAAATAGCTTTAATATTCTCCAAACATGCCAAATCAGCCCAACACCTCTTTATCTCCTAAATAAGCAAAAATTAATCACAAATTAGTAGTATACTATTCAAATGTTAAATCAAATTAATATTAAAATGTGTAGAAATGAGGTGTTATCAAATATAATCACGAAGTTTTCTTAATTTAAAGTCTACATCCCTCCCGACTTCAATTGCCCAAATTAGTGTCCATTTCTCCCTTAAGAATGGTAAGAAATTGTCGTTGTCCCACCAACAATTCAAAGAACGAAATATTCGAGTATCTAGTCTCCCCCGAGTCGTGAGAAGAAAAAACAATGGGAAAATGATCCAATAATGTGGAATCAACAGTAGACAAATTCAATCACGTCCACAAGTCCGTAATATCACAAGAAGCCAAAACCCGGTCTATCCTTGAATAAGCTTGACTATTAGACGACGTGTAATCCCTTCTATGTAACAGTAAATCGTAGAGTGCACAGTCGTTAACAATTTCCCGGAACTGGATCATAGAATTCGAAACCGCCCCAATTCCCCCTCATCTGTCCGAGCTATGAAGAATCTCATCACCATAATCCAAAACTTTTTCGTGTCTATGGATGAACGGTGTCAACTCCAACCACAACTGATATCTCCTTGTACTGCTAGTGGGTCCATATACATAAACCAGGACCACCTCAAATCGACTAGAAACCACGTGTAAGGCACACCATCTACCTGAATTATGAATAACATCCCCTTGATGTAGAGATGAGTTCCACTATATAACCAAACCTCGCGAAAGTCCTTGAGCGGGAATATAGTGAAAGTGAAAATCATTATGGCCACAAAACTTCCTTACTAATTGAGCCGAGACCTCTCCCACTTAATTTCTATTAAAGCGAAAATCTTTAAATTCCAATTCCTGATACAAGACCGAACTAAAAACTGTTTTGCCCCATTATTTAAGCCTACGCGTGTAAAAAAGTTGTCTGCTTTATCTTGTGGCAATAAAATACAAGTGTTGTTTGATTCTCAAAAGGCCCAATGCATCTCTCTACCCCTAAACTTGGCACAAAAAGTCTACTGCCCTCTTAAACTTTCAAAAATTTCTCTCAGCCCCCTAACTTGGTAGAAGTGAATCATTTTACTTCCTAAACTTGGCAAAAGTGTATCAGTTTGCCATGAATGCCACGTGTCATGTTCTGATTGGTTTGAATTTTCAAAGATGTTTTTTCTCTTTCCAATCAAAAGCCGACAAGTGGCATTCAAGGGGGCAAAATGATACACCTTTGCCAAATCCAGGGGCAAACTGAGACATTTATGTCAAGTTCAGGGGGCTGAAAGAAATTTTTAAAAATTCATGGGACAGTAGACTTTCTTTTATCAAGCTAAGGAGGTAAAGATGGATTTAGCCTTGTTAAAATAAATAGGAATATAATAAACACAACATATATTCTTCAATAAATTTGTCCGGAACACCTACATACGGCAACGAATAGCGATCCAATTATTCTATTCATTCCGTTCCACATAACATCAAACAATACGTAATTATCGATCATCCATAACTAAATCCAAATAATTTTTTTTTTAAATCTTGAGAGACAAAGAAATCAAGATATTATAATTGTTAGTGGTGTTTATGACTTTTTGGCAATGTAATTATGACTTACTAGATATCAAAATACATAATAAAATTAGTTCCAGAGGCACTACTGGACTATTAGTTTTTTTTACAAAATGTATTGATGAAATAATATAATTTACATCAATACATTTTATAATATTAATGTTATATCAAAAAATAATAATATACTTCTAGAATTAATTTAATTACTTTTATAAATACAATTATATTGTGGAATACCAGTTTACTAATTTTCCAATTTGAATCGTCTACGTATGTTTTCTATTCCTCTATTTTTGATCGATCAGATCAAAGAAACAGTTTTCCTACCAAACTATCAATTAATGTGTCTCTTGACATACAATTATAAAGGATCTCCTTTTAACTCTATAGAGCCACTATCACATGCATATAGCTGTTTTTTTTTCAAATTGCCTAATTTGGGCTTGCATAAAATGGAAAAAAAAATTTCCAACCCGTTTTAATGTTATTCGAACCTAAAACCTCTAGATGTTATAGTTTTAGTGTTAATCACTATACCAACACCTAAGTCACATACAGATAGACTTATCTTGTGTCTGAGGTATTATACTAGTCAATCTAGTAAGTGAATCCAAATAAGATCTCCTCTCAAATTTAAAGTTCCATATTTTATAATTGGTAGTGGTTATCCTACACTTACTTTAACAATGATTGGAGTTAATTAAAAATTAAACTTTTCCAAATATGAACATACTGGATGAAAATATTGCATATTTTTTATTTGTGCCCATTTTGGAGTATATGCATTGGATTTCCAATAAAGATCATATTATTAAACAATTTTCATAAGATTATGACCTAATTTGAGTAGGTTTCTTGTAGGTTGATGTTATCCAATTAAATATTTTGTGATTGGTTGACAATTAATATATGATAGTAATGAAATATCTGATGTAATTTTTTTAATGATTAGTATTTTGGATGAGATAATCGCTAATAATATTTAGTTATATTTAATATTTTTCAACCGTTTACACAAAATTAATTAGTGAGAATTGAACTTGATGAATCTCGTCTCATATACTCGACATGTATTACCAATTAAGCTAAATTTTATAGATTTACTCATAAAAATTGTAATTACACGCATGCCCGTTTCTAGCTTGTCAGAGGCCTATGGAAGAAATAAAAAATTGGAGCTCTTTCTATTAGGAAACTCGGTTTTAACATTTTAGGACATGAAGCAAATAAATATGAAAAGTAGTAAAAAGGGGTATAAAGCAAATAAAAATTTATAACAGTATTAATGCCTTAAAATGTTAATACCGACCCTCTTAGTAAACAGGGCCCCAATTTTTTAGGGCATTAATACAGTTACTAAGAGGCCCTAAACATTTTACTAAGAGGCTCGGTATTAACATTTTAAGGCATTAATATAGTTATGAATTTTTATTTGCTTAATGAAGAAAGTTATGAATTTTACAAATACATTTAACAAAATATTGACTTAAATGTAATATAAAATTTACATTTCAAACTATAAATTAAAAAGTTAACAAAATTTATTTTGGCCACCCTTTCTATTATGGGCCGTAGCGGTCGCCTCTATTGCTCATCCTTAGGAACAACCCTGATTGCACGTAATAAGCCATATAGCCTATGCTTTTCTTAAACTTTCTTTTTCTCTTGTGATATTATCTCAATTTTTATTTTTTCCCATTTAGTTCACCGGAGTTTTGCTCGACTATATCCAGATCAGATCCGGATCGCTCACCTGGCTATGGTGGATGAGTCTCCCAATAAGAATGTTCTGCATCTACTAGAACTCGAACTTCATACCTTACTTATGCGATACTAAAATGCTTATCACTTGAACCAACCCTTATTAATTATCTAAAATCTTGTGAAATGCTCCATTTAACTTAAGCACATATGTTAATTATTTTAATTAAAACTATCAACTAACTTAATTTTACAAAAAGATAAGTTAGTTTAATTAAATGAAATCAACCTAATTAAGATGCACAACCCACCTCTTTCTTTCTTTCCTTTCTTCATTTTTCTTTTTATATGAATTTTGGCATTAGTGCAATTTACTGTTCAACTTGTCCATCCTAATTGTGTTAAGGCATTGGCGAAATATATCAATTTTAATCTAAAAATAATCTATAGAAAGATAAAATATTGGCCAAACCTCCTTTCCTGTCCCTGTACTGTCACAGGTTTACCTTTTTTGGTCCCTAGGGTATTATACACTTTTGCTTTCCAGTCCTTATACTATGAATTCCAGTACTAAATCGGTCCATCACTTAACAAACTCATTAAATTTGTCCCATGCTGGAGCCACATATTTTTATTTTTTATGACGTGGAAAAAATTAATCGAAACTGAAATATTAGTTTCCAATTAGGTATAATTTTATATTTTACTAAATTTCTTTTTTAAAACACCAAACGTTGAAGCTCTGTAGAATCGTTTGGAAATATGAATAATTTTATCCACATAATCAAAATTCAAAACATGTAGCTTCAACGTGGCACAAATTTAATGATTCTGTTAAGTGAGGGACCAATTTGTTAACAGAATTCATAGCACATGGACTGGAAAGGAAACGTGTATATCCTAGGGACCAAAAAGGTAAACCTGTTATAGTATAGGGACAAAAAAAAGGGTTTGGCTTAAAATATTTACTCAAATGTATATTAAATTTTAGCACTCTAAAATTGAATGAATAGACTACATTTGGCTAGATATTACCTAAATTTGATTTTTTTTAGTTTAAAGAATTTCAATCCGTTTGTGAAGTACTATTATTTCATTTTTTTTCAAGAATTAGGATTTTTTTTAAGAGGATGTGTATCAAATCCAGGGTGTCCCACCTTCATTTTGACAGGTGTATCAATTGAGGTATACTTAATTAGTACTATTATTTCAGCTTTGTCTAGATAATAGTATTGGAATTTTTTTTGAAGAAGTATTTTGAAGAGGCTAGATATTGAACCTAGGACCTCCCACTACTAATATTAAGTGATGTATCAATTAAGCTACACCCAATTGGTAATGACATTGGACTTTTATTTAGACAAATCTTTAAAAACATTAGGATTTAATAGATATATTCGTAAATATTTTTTATTGTCTCAACACATCATACCATATCTCTTTAACTTTAAAATAAAGTTAATAAAGCTCTTTCCTCTAAATTTATCACTTCTGAAAAATAACCCATAAAGACAATAATATTCCATTATCTCAATTCTCAAATAGAAAAAGGATTACTAATAATGGCAATGATTAATTCAAACAATCATTGACATGTAGAAGTCTCACCCTGTATAGACAAGTATGAAATCAATTTATATTATCTTAAAGAAAATTTAACCCCACAAAATCAAACTAAAATCTATCATGAAAACTTTATCCAAAAACATCTTTTAGTAAATAAAAATTATCTTTGAGAAAAGACGCTGTAAAATGAAAAAAAAATCAAGTTACCTTGTTGCCCTTTCCTTTTAAAACTAAACTATTTACACTTTTTAAATACTCATTGCTATTTAATGCCCCAAATATACAAAGACATGCCCTAAAAAATATAAATGCCTAGTAATTTCATATTCGCTTTAACCGATAAAAATCTCAAACTCTCCCAAATATCATTGATGGGTGTCGATACCACCAAAAATAAATTCATGCACAAAACAAACTAGTAGTTAGTGGCGAGTAGAGGTCTATCCCACAGGGAACGGTATTTAACAATGCTATTTTCACTAGACGAGCGACAGCGTGACCTAGAAGTGATCTCTTTGGGAATTTGTGAATTAAAACTAAGCTAAGCAGGAATGAAATCAATTAAAGACAGTGACTCGACCAAAGCAGGATATAACTGAGCATCATAGTAATCATGGAACAAGATATAAATTGCACCGGGACCTAGGTTTAGTTATACTAGCACTCATGCACCATACAGTACTAACAACTCTTCCTTACTGTGTGTGGAGATCGGACTTCGCGCCATGACCTCCCTCTTACTCACCGTGTCTCTCGACTTCGCGCTAGAGAGCTCGCAGATGAATAGCATATAAATTAGAAAAGATTAACCCTTACCGACAGGTAGTGAACCACTCCCAACAGGCGTGAGATTACCTTTCTCCAGTCTCGATGGAGACTATTGTCACTTTATCCATTTTCAGGCATAATTACGGATGCAAGAATTAAGTTTAACAATAATCATAGAGACTTACCAAATGGTTGGCTAAACCACACAGTGAGACTAAATGATACTCTTGCCATAAATCCCTTGAAGTACCGAGATTGGTAACTAGGTCGCCTTGTGAACTTTTGTATTTAGTTGCGGTCCTCAAACTAGTCAAACTCAGCTTTGACCCTTACTTGGTCAAGTCACAAAGAAATTAGCTAGACATGACTGAACGCAAAGAACAATAAAACTAAAGAACAATAAAACTGAATGTAAACTTGCAATTAACTAAAAAGAGAGTGTTTGTAAATAAACTTAATCTAATGAACAATGAACTAAATCTAAACTAAGCTTAGGTACTGGAATATGGCTTGAATGGATGAATGCGCCGGCCTTGGTATTTATAGGGACTCTTACCTCTTGCTTCCTCTTTAGAGTTGAATATGACTCTTTGCTATTATCTCTTGAATAGGTTTTATCTTCCTTGTAGTCTTTATCTTCGAATGGTAGTAAAATCCCTTCCTTTATAGACTGAGGAAAGAGATTAAACTTCTTCCTTAAATTGAGCTCTTCTTGAATCGGACTTTGTCCGAATTAAGTGTCTCCCAGATCTGGAAATTTGCATGTTTTGGTATTGATGTCATCTTGGTTATTCTGGAAAGCTCTGGGATCACCGGAACCAGCTATCGCTCTCGTTGTCTGCATCAGGACCTCAGTGAAAGGCTCTTTAGGAAATCCTTAAGTGATAATGATTCCTCTTTAAGATAAGGAAAGGAATTAATCAACATTGAATTCAAGCCACTTTCTCAATTAGGTTCTGGTCAACTTTGGCATCTTTGACTTCTGCTCTAGAATGTTGACACGTCTTCGGAACCTCGTCAATCATGGTGAACACAACATGATCTTGGTGACTGATAAATTTTCATTGAGACTTCCTCTTTTCATTTCTTCTTATGTTCTAGAAGGCTTCCAGGTCACCGGAATCAGACTAGTCTCAGTGCGCCCATCGGGAGTCCCCTTAATTGCTCGTTTTCTGCCTAAAAATGTGTCTTTTCTCCAAACTCCCTTGAAAACCTGAAAAGATAGAAAGGGAAGTAATTGGGCCAAAAAGACTAAAAGCATGGTCTCAATGATATAGAAATAAGCATAAATACATGCTGAAAATACAACCTATCAAATCTCCCCACACATATTCCATGCTTGCCCTTAAGTATGCATTAAAGATCTGGAAGAAGAGAAATTTAAACTGCATAAATAACCCTAAATAATTTCACAGAAACCGTATTCTTTCACCAAGACTTATATAAAGGCTCTTCATTAACTATTGAGTATATGTAAGATATCATCAAGAAGACTTTGTTCAAACTTTGCCTGAGAGTATTTACCAAACTAAAGCATGAGAACACAAAATATTGTTTTCGTTCATAATTACCTTGATTTAAAATTCAGCGCGTCCTGGTGATCATGAGGTGGCTCCTTCTAAACCTTTTATTTATTTAAAGCACATTTTTACTTGATGGGGTCCCTAAGATGTATGTAGCCATTATTTGGGTTTCGCTTTGCAATTTTAAGAACTTTGCTAGCTTTGCTAGACCCTTTTTAAATTTGCTAACCCATTTCATCTTATTACGTACTTTGCCATTTGGCTTAGGTCTTGTTGCATTTTCCAACCATTAATTCTTTCGTAATTTATCTCTCCCTATGAAAGAGTCTTCACCCGGTTTTTAGCCGTGGATAGCTCTTTCTTCTATCGGCCCCATAAAAGAGACAAACAAGGCTACGAGCCAAGTAAGCCTCGTTTCAACCGATTTTGCTGAACTCATAGCAGAAAATAACCACCAAGATTTATACCAGAATTGTAAGGTCTCGATGGAGGATCTCATGATACACATGGACTAACTAAAATCAAATCAAGTCCAGATTAAAGCATTTAAACAACAAAATTATGTTACACTATTCTACACTCTTTGGGACTAAGAATTTTACAAAGTGATTATTAGAAATCTTAGATTAGAACATCAATACTCAAATCAGGTCTCGATGACAAGTTTCAGTAAATAGAAACAGTCATGTTAGTGTGCAAACTAGGTCATTACAGGAAAGAAAAGATAAAAACACAAGTCCTTTTGAAATAGCAAAAATAAAGAATCAGAAGCTAAAAGATAAATTCCCTCCTCACACTTAAAATTTGCATTGCCCTCAATGCAAAAGAAAGAAAAAAATAAAAAGAAAAAAAAGACAAAGAAAAAAGAAAAATAAAAGAGAGGGCAAAAAGAACATTACTGTCTTCGTGGAGGAGGAAGAGAGGCAAAGAGACTCAGCCTCTTGGGTCTCACTGGCCTTTCCTGGCAACGCCGAGATGGTGGATCAGGAAGTCCACGTTGAGCTCAAGGATGTCACAACGAGTGCGGATGACTTGGTTCTCAACACAGAGCTCAAGGATTCTTGTATAGAGGTCTTTGTACATGTCTTTAAGATTGTTGTACTTTTGGAGGAGCTCGGTGTAGACGGCGGAAGGAGTGGGGTCTCCATGAGCAGGCTGGTCCTGCTAGTCTGGTTGCGGCTCAACGGGAGGTGAAGGAGTAGTCTTGATCTCAAGAGGACCAAGAGGGCTTATAACTGTGGTCCCGTCAACCGTTTCTACAAAAAATATCTTCCCAAGAGTCTCCAAGTCCAAGAGCGGGTCTCAGGGCTTCTAATGTAGGGGGAAAGATCAAAGTGCTCCATGCCATGTGCGATCATCGAGATGACAGCGGAACTTCTTGGCCAACCAGGCTCCTAGACGGAGCTTCTTATTGTTTTGCATGCACCACAGAATGTGCACTTCTTTTTTGTTCAGGGTCCCGAAGCTCCTATATCGACCATAAAATTAAAGGCAAGAATTCTACGGGCGCACTTGAGATAGGGAACATGGATGTAAAAGGCGCGGGAGTCATCGAACATCCAAGTGGTGACTAGAAGATCATTATTGCAGAGAGAGAAGTAGGTCTTAGTAGCGGTGAAGTCAGAGGGAGGATCATCTCACATATCATCAGAGGGGTCAGTCACCCCTAGAGCTTTGTTGAAGTCATTGAGACTCTAACTGAAGTATTTCCCATGGAGACGGAACTTAAGCACCCCCTCCTCTTTGTAGCTTGTGTAGTCCTCCTTGAAGTTCAGAGTCGGGTAGAACTCCCAAACAAGCTCCTGGTAGAAGGGAAAACAGATGAAGAGAAGGGGAATCCACGAGATCGTGGTGAATGCATCAATGAACCCTGGTTGATTCCGAGAGTGGTCATCGTCTCCTTGCAGGCGGACTCGCAGGGCTTGGAGGGCTGCCTCTTAAATCAGCTGTAGGCGGCTCGCGGGTAATAATGAGATTGGTAGCAATCATGGCCTCAATTAAGTGCATAACCATCATAAAATCTCCATCATGACTGCCATATCACCCACTGATACATGAATCAAGGCGCGTGTGCCGTTTACCATCCATTGTCCGTTCACTCCAATCCTTTATCGTGTTACATTTCAGCTCCTAACGTATGTATAGAGACTTGTACTTGTAATAAATGTCAGAGAGAGGGATAAGTCCTAGTTTAGATTCAACTAATAAAAAAACAAAAAAGACACAAATAAAAACAAGGTATGATATTAGGTCATGTTGTATCTAAGGAAGGGTATGATATTAGGTGAGTATCAAATTGTTATAAATGCTTGAAAGTGATGTAATGATGTCATGTTGTAGTTATTTCTAAAAATTTGTGCAGTAGCGTTATATTAGTAAGAAAAAATTTCACTCATCTTAAATCTAGTTTGAACCTGTGACTTCCAGATATCACAAATACAATCTTTAACCATTAGATTAAGATATTTTTGACTAGGCTTACGGAAATGGCGTCTAACCATTGGTTGTTCATTGCATATGCCAACCAAGTGGGTAGGCGTCTTTTTGGAGGCCTAGACTCGATTTTGCATTTTTTTTGAAAAGTAAGGGCATGTTAGTCTTTTCAATATTGTGAAATGGAGCTGTAAATAGTATCAGATTTTCATTATTTTGTGCTTACGTCTTATGGTTAAGTCCAACAATATTGCATCTATTTCATTCTTTAAACTCCATTTTGTAGGATTTAGTGATTTTTTTACGATATTTTTTCTTTAACTATCTTTCTCATTTTGTATTTCTAAAATTAAAATTTTAAAATAATAATATTTTATTATTATTATTATATTAATTTACTTATAAATTAATAAAAGAATAATAAAACAAAAACTCAAATGTAAATAAAAAGGCAAACTTGGTTTCTATTCAAATGTAATAATAATCGTTTAGTTTCATTCTCCGTGGTCGGATTTGATTGTGAGTCCGGCTCTACTATTATTGTAATAAACTCAACTCATTGTACATGCGTGAGTCTCACCTTGAGACCCACCTTTACACATTAATATCAATATTTATGCCTTGGGGAGGGTTTGGAATTGGGGTGAGCCACCACTCACCACTCTCTCTTTTCCTTGGTAAACTTCAATTCTTCAAAAAAAAAAAAAAAAAAAAAAAAAAGGCAAAATATAATTTTTTTTAATGCATTCCCAAAATGCGTATCCATATTTAGGGGGATATATATACTATCGAGGGAATAATAGGATTTCCACATTCTCCATATTTCTATCTCAATCTCCAAAATGGAGAACCATTTAACGTGCTCTAATAATTATATAATTTTTCTACCATATACGAACATATTTCAAGAGAGAATTTATGAGCCAAAAGAGTGTTCTACTGGATAGCTTGAGTGAGCATACAAGTAGAGTTAAGCTCATCTAATACAAAATCAATTGGCTTGTGTTAATGCCCAATCTACACCGCTTATATACTACTATTTTTCATTGTTTGTTTGCCACGTGGGACATCTCTCCCACTCAAATGCAACTGGGCCTGGACCAGTTGCCACTTGCCAGACTTTTCTTGGAGGTCAACAACGAGTCTAGTTTTCTCCGCTCACCCAATTCTACCTGTACTTTAATCACAAACCCAAGATCATTGGTTGTCAGGCCTTCTTCTGCTTTGATACCATGTGGAGAATCCGTAGCCCTAGAGAGTATTGTACTTGATAGCTTGAGCGAGCATATAAGTGGAGTGAGTTCATCTAACACATAACCAATTAGCTTATGTTAAGGGTCATTCTACACCACTTATATACCACTCATTTTCATTGTTTGTTTCCCATATGTGGTATCTCCAACATTGCAAACATAAATTCTGCGTCCCGCAATAAACTAAGATATTTTTACATTACATGCAACTTAAAAGAAAGTCTTATATTATTCATGTAGATTGTTACTATGGAAAATATAGACGAAATAAGTAATTAAAGCTCAAAATCAACCCACCAAAACCTAAAACGAATTGTTTTTTTTTATTTGTGAAAATATTGGATCCGAGTTTTCCAGCTTCCACTTTTAATTAAAATAAAGTGCTCCGTTATTCATTGAACTTGATTAACTCAAATTAAGAGGATACAAATATAACGTAATTTGATTAAACAAAACCCATTAGTAGAGAGTGACAAACAACAAGACAATAACAAACTAGTCACCCCATCAATGACAATCCAATACAATATATTAAAAAGCAAACCACAATAGTATGAACTAACAAAGGATAAACTTCAAGGATAAGAACCCTAAATTTCAAGATTTTCAAGGATAAACTTCAATGAGAGATCTAGGGCCTAAAATAGGATGAATCTTGTAATTACTAAAACCCGAATCAAAGAAGAGTTTTGCCCATTCTTTTTCGGTTCTTTCTTTGCCAACAACACATGACATCATTTCCATGTCAAAGAGCAATTGTGCTTCAATCCAATCATCTTCCCATGTCTGGTTTCCAATTACAACTTCAATTATTATGAGTTTGCCTTGATTTCCTTCTCTCTTAGTAATTGCCTCTCTGCAATTCTTGAGTATCTTCACACATTGCTCATCCGTCCAGTCGTGCAATATCCACTGTTTTTCCTCACAATTTCAAATTCGTTAGATCAATGATTCATTTAGAAAATTATAAATTATCAACAAAAATATACGTCGTTAAATGATTTACAAACAACAAAAAACATTGTTCAATAAAGTTTTTGTTTGTTGGTCTCAAAATTTTACAATTGATTTTTCGTCAAATTCCGTTGGTAGATATACTTTTCGGTAAATTATCCCATTTTTGAAATCAGTTGACCCGGCCCCTTGGATCCACCCCGAACTTTTAATGTTTTCAATGTGTGGATCATCTATTTGATTTGGTTAAACGTTCATCTATTTGATTTGGTTAAACGTTGTCGGACTAACAGGATTGATTTAATTTATAAGATAAAAAAGTAGAGCTTAGGAAAAAGAAACTCTAAATATATATATGATGTAGCTATCAATATGTTCAGTGGGTTTTGGATAACATGATCATAATTGGTTACCAAAAATGTATATAGACTATAGTACTAAAAACACATACCACCCATCAATAGAATAATGAAAAGGAAATAATTTATCAATAGAAGGATTAAATAAAAAATATAGAACGGAAAAAATAAAATATACCTTTAGTACAACAGCATCAACAGGAGGAATAGCTTCAAAAATGTCACCGCAAACAAAATTCAAGTTATCGGTCCCTTTCAAGTCAGCAATAACATGCGGTTGATCCAAAACTGTGCAACTCATATTTGGAAACTTTTCGGCAATGGCTCGAGCCATATTCCCAGTTCCACCACCAACATCGATCAACGAACTGATCCCTTCAAACACCTCCTTGCACTTGACCGTAACCATCAAACCCATCGAAGCACTATCACAAGCCATACATTCATTAAACAACTTATTAACCCTCGGTTCATTGCTCGCATTGCCCCAAAGCGTGTCCCCTGAAGACGTAACTAGCGGGTTAATGTCATCATTCTTGAACCATGTGGTGAGATGTTCGAAAGGATGGACTAGAAATGGGTCAACGATAAGAGACACAAAGGGTGCGTAGTGTAAAGACGTGTTTTTTAGGAGAAGACGTGATGCTGGAGTAAGACTATATCTCTCTTGATTGTCGTTTTCGGTTTCGTGGGAAAAGAAACCCGAATGGACGAGAATTCGCATAAGGCGATACACGTGATGTGTTTTTGTTGGATGGATTGGAAGAGAAGCGATTAGATCAGGTAGAGTGATGGGTTGACCATGGTTGTTGATGATATCAGGTATGCCTAATTCAACTGCACATTTCAAACACATTGACTTTATGAAACAAAATGAAGTGTTCCATATTTGAGTTTGAGCTTTAATTAGCTCATCTATGTTATCCACATTAACAATTTGATCCATAATTTTTTTTGTCAATTTTTCTAGAAATTGATCACTTGATGCAAACCTTACATTTCAAACCCTAATTTATAGAAGAAAAAAAAACTCATCACTCCATTCTGTTTCAACATGTTAATTATAAATTAGTATTGTATCATCATTTTCCACTGCTAAAATGTGATAAATCAAAATCTTTTTTGGGCAATGTGTAATATAGTAACAAGTAATGCTTCTTTTGTGTAATGATTTCTTCAATTATTTCAGGGTATGGAGCACTCATTTCTTACCGTGTTTTAAAACTCTCTGTTTAATTTTGCCTAGGTTTCGCCTAACTTTATCTAGGTCCTGCTTAAGTATTATTTTGAGATTGGCCGCCCGACTTTTCATTCCTCGGGCGCTATCAGGCGTTGGACCGACATATTGACACCTAGGCACCTCCTCCTCCGATTTTTTCCACCTGGGCACCGCCTAGTCCGATTTTTCCCCCAATTTTTAAGATACTGATACTTATAATAATTATAGTTCAATTTTTTTAATTCAAAAAAGGTAGCACTGTTGGTAAAACTAATGTACAACAAAATGTTATCATCATACAATTTTCATTTTTAATCACAAACCGAGAAATCGTATGCTATAAACCACAAAAAAATTGGTGTGGATATTTGTTATTAAGGAATTAATTTTAATGTTGATGTGTTTTTGTGTAAAAATTAACTAAGACTTATGTTTTCATATGCTAGACAATGTTTTTTTGTAAAATATTAGTGTATTACAATTTATTTTTAGTTTAATTTGTACTTTTATCTATTAATAATTATAAAAAAATAAAAATTTACACATCCGCCTAGGCCCCGCCCAGGCGTTCGAACCCCCGGCCGCCCGACTAGTACCTAGCGCTTTTTAAAACCTTGATTTCTTATTTTTTTTTATAAGAATAGGTTAATTGTGGAGGATGGTAGGATAAATCAATTGATAGAAATGTACAACTTTACCATTCTTTAACTTTAAAGAATCCTAATCCGACAAATCAAACCATCACTGAGATGATACAAACATCAATTACAAAAAAAACTGTTAGCTGATAGCTGTTTCTTATTTCTTATCATTTACCATATTTTCCAAAAAAGAAAAAGCTATAAGTAAAATGGCCAGTAACTTAAAATTAAATCATTTTAAAAAGAAAACATAACATTTGAAATAAAGCCAGGACCTAATTGATAAATTTTTTTGTGCTTTATTATGTCTTCAAAATCTTAAAACTAATATAGGTTTGAAAAGACTACATAACATTTAAAATAATGCCATATGTTTAATACTAATTCAAATTGATATTAAAAATAAAAGAAGTCTGTTGTGCGGTCTTAATTAGTCCACCAACATAATTAACATTAATGAACATTCATTTAATCATTTGGTCTTTGATTGGATATCAAATTCATATTTAATAGTAGTGTAAAATGATTAGTTGTCCAAAATAGGCATAGTACGTTGTTTTATACTAGTTAATACAGATTATTGGATATTATATATTTCCTTTTATAAGCACTGAAGTAAGAAAGATATTGCTAATTGTAGATGTATCAATCCAAAATATAAATAAATTAAGCATTGGGATAACACCCATTATAAATCTGGATTTTTTTATTTCATCATATGAGATTTTATTTGGTTTTAATTAGGTTGATGGTTGATAAGGATGATATATCAAAGCCATAAGATAAGTCCAACTGTTTTCTACAAGGAGCTTGTCATTTCTTTGAGCAATTTTTTTCACAGGATGGGCGTTCCTGAATGAATCTGTGGGCGGCATCTTTAGACTATGTCCACATTCATATCAAAGGCATGTCATTTCTTTGCGCAGTTTTCTAATAGCTGTAAATTACGACCCAACGCGTTTCAGTGAAAATAAGAGAATTATATAAGCTGCTGCTAAAAAAAATTAACATCAGGCCCCGTTAGGTCTGTAAGTGGTAAGACGCTACGTGGTCATAGTTGGAATGAGCTTAAAAGTTTTGATATTTTAAAATTTCAATACAAAAAATTAAAATTTTTTGTTTTTCAATTGATACCAATAATCGATGAATGCAATGTGCTACTTTATATATATGGCTTGTGTCTTCCAATGCATTAGAATGGAAAAATATTAGTTTCTGAATGAAGAAAAAATATTAGTTATTAGAGGATAAATGGATAGATGATCGTTTGAGGGGAGGCTCAATGATTTTTTATACACTGTACATTTTAAACCAGTGTTATGAAAATCGTACCTATCGGCTGGTTCGACGGTTTCACAGCAAACCGGTCATGACTACGGTACAGTTTAATTTTAAAATGGTTTAAAAAATGCTATGGCGACATAATAAAGTGTTGGTTTTCAATTAATCACCAGTAATCTGTGAATGTAATGTGCTACTTTATATATACGGCGTGTGTCTTTCAATGCATTAGAGTGGAAAAATATTAGTTATTAGAGGATAAACGAATGGATGATCATTCGAGGAGAGGAGAGGCTTAATAGTTTTTTTTAACACTGCATATTTTTAACACATTGACTTTATATATGAAACAAAATGAAGTGTTCCATATTTGAGTTTGAGGTTTTTTTTTATTGAATATTGAAGACAACTACAAATGAAAGGCTAGTCCTAAACGAGAGAAAAAATTAGCAGTATGGACTCTACAAAGGGAAGAGTAATAGGAAAAATGGTTAAGGCGGGTTCGACGCTGATATAGCTCGATTGGGAAACTAAGAGCACACTAGACCATCTCACTCATACCACCATTTACTCACACAAACCCAATACCCTTCATACATACCCCTAATCCAAAACCCTTTTGTAATATACATAACTGCGTAATTTAGATCTTTCACAGAAGGTCTATATCTGAACAAGATCATTTCAGATTTAGACTATTAGTTGATGTTATGCCGTAAGCAGTTTATGGTTGTGGATTAAGTCGTTAGTTGGGGTTAAGAAAATATAGGTTGCATCGTTTTATTTTTTTGTTTTCAGATTAAGTCTTGTCTAAGAGCATATGTTTGTCTTGCGGTAATAGCAAGTTTAGTTTGTTTGTGTTTTGTTTATGTGTTTTGTCCTGTGTTTTAACTCTGATAAACTGTTTTTAGTATTTTTAGGTTTGTCTATGTTTATCGGTCTGCGAATCATTCTGTACAATTGTTAACTTGAGCAGTTGATTCTTCGACATGTAGGAGGACTTAACGTTATGTTTGTCCACCTCTAATTAGAAATGTATTTTGGTTTTGATTGTATTTAACAGACAGTATTCTTCAGTTAAAAAAATCTATGTTATCAATTATGTACTGTACCGGTCGGTTCGACCAGTTTTACCGTAAATAGGTCATGGATACGGTACGGTGTGATTTAAAAACAGTTTTGTAAAAAATCGGGTTAAACCAGTAAACTGGAGATCTGATTTAAATCCTGTTTTTTCCAAAACCCCTATTGCAACACCTACAAGCATCGGGGAAGGCTCTTAGAGCGTTGCAATAGCTACTGAAAATCTTAGATAATATATATTCTTTTCCAAATCCCTCTAGCGGCACATAAAAACGTTGCAAAAGATCCACAAAGCATTACAATAACCACCAGAAATCCTAAATTATATATATATTCTTTTAAAAATAAATAACCAATAAAATCAATAATTATATTAATTATACCGCATATCATTTATTTCACTAACACGATCCATTACAGTTTTGATAACATTGCATGTGATCATTCTTTTAGTTTAAGGCGTGTGGAACTCTTTTGATTTAAAAGACAACATAACATTTAAAATAATACCATATGTTGAATAGTGAATTACACGAATGCAAAACTTCAGATTAAATAAAAGAAAAAAAATCGGTTGTGCGGTCTTAATTGCAGCGTTTTAAAAATTTGGGGGGCTAAGTGGAATTTTTTATAATATTATTATAATTTTAAATAATTGAGTGATTTTAGGCGGTTGATTAATTTAAGTGATTTAAGGTGGGGTTAGGCGGTCCTAGGCGAGTCTAAGTGGGGTTGTGTTTTAAAAATCGGCTTAGACGGTTGTCTAGGCGGAATTTTTCAGAACACTGTTTTTAAAATTTGATTTAAATTATGTTTTTTTATATTTTACATTATTATAATTTATTTTAGCTAAATTTATATTTTTATATATTAAAAATATTTAAAAAATAAAAAATACAAACCTCCTAGATCTCGTTCAGGTTCCGCCTAGGTCCCGTTTAGGCGTTTTGAAGCCTCGATCGTCCGATTAATGTCTAAAGAATAGGAAAAACAATTTAAAAAATAAATTTAACACATAACAAAATCTAAATAAGGAGCATGAATAATTAAAGACGGCGGATTTGAGAGTGTACACTTATCTAATATAATAGTACCAATTAACCAATTCAAGGATAATCGTTAGGGGAAATTTTATATAGATCCCGATATTTTATGGTGAAAAAGCATTACCCCATATAATAAGTGTCATTTATTTCACTATATAGTAAAATAAAATTTTAAAAGTAAGAAAGTGGATATAATAATATACATATCAATTATTATACGAATTGATATTAAATACCGAAATTCGTATAAAAAAGCCCTAATTATTAGATATATTTTTTTGTGACGGAGCACATTATTGACATTAATGCTAATTACTGTCAATGGAATGAATGGGTGGTTAGCTTTTCCAATTGTGTGTCCCTTAATGCTCCTTATTCTGATTTTATTATGTATTAAATTTTTTATTTTCATTTTTGCTACATATCTAAAACATATGAAAATCTACAAAGTGATATTAAAGAAAATACATAATTGGAGATAATAGATTTGAATTAGTCAAACTATATGCTCTTATTTACATAGTTAAATAAATATTCGGATCTTCTAAAATGTTTACATAATATGAGAAAAAAGGATGTCTAAGAACCGAAAAAATCATTGGCTAAATGGCTTATTACATTGAACTAAATTTGATTTTGGTTTAACTTTAAATATTTATAACCACTAAATTTTGGATTAGCAGCCGATACCTCGTGGATAATTTATGTTGTATGGAGTTGCGGGTTTAAACCCACAATTAACAAAATTAGTAAAAAAAATGCAGCACAATACTAGAAAAAAACTTTAAATATTGAATATAAAAAAAGTATAATGCATTATTTGTGACTTTTAAGATTGTTGGACTAGAAAATTGAGCATTTGAGTTTATTTGATACAAAACTAATTGATTTACATTAATATATTATTTACACCACTTATAAACTAAGTACTATTAAATCTTATAATTGTATACATGAGATTTCCAACAATATATATCGACATCACACCGTATATTTGCTTAAATAGTTCAAAATAAAAGCATATATTTGCTTAAATATAGATTTTTTTAAAAAAAAAATTTGTACAAATGCACCTATATTAAATAAAAAGAAAAACACCACCCCATCTCTATTGCGATTCGAACATAAAATCATTAGAGGTTACAACTTAAATATGCATAGTCTTATGGAATTTTTTAATAATTAGGTCTCTTATTGGAAATCCAATACAAAAAATAATATATGGAACCAACAGTAAATGATTAGATCGCCAAAATAGGCAAAATTATAAAATATGAAATGTTTTTTGTTTGACAATGTTCATTTTCGGAAAAGTGTATTAATTATTCGATATTTTTTTTCCTTTTATGTGCAGTGAAGTAAGAAAGATATTGCTAATTGGTGATCCATACAACTAATCATAATTGAATTAAGAATTGGGATAACCAGCATCGAAATCTGATGTTCTCAAATCAGTGTATATTTTTATGTTACTCATTTAAATATTGACACGTATATATTTCTTTTATTATTTTCTTTATTTTTAATTTATCTCTCCTATAAACATACTATATATTAAATAGTATATGGAGGGATATGGAAGAGGATACTAATTTGGGGACAATAAATTTAAATCCAGATAACCACTAGCAATTTTTAAAATCTGGACTTTTTTTTCTTTGGAAAAGATTTTATTAAACTTTAATGGTAATGGATAAGTAATATTTTAGAGCCCGTAAAACTGCTTTGCATAGGCTTAAATTAGTATTTTTATACCCTGAATTAATTGATTTATTAAGAAGCGTGATAAAAAAAATATGTAGTAATAAATCGTGCGAATTATGTGCTTAATTATTGTAAAATAATAAAATTTTGTTAATATTATAGACAACTTCAGGTTTACAGATAGGTAGAAGAAGCCTTTCCCAGCATAAGACAAAAAAAGCAATTTTGGAGGAAAAGTTGAGCTAAAATTAGGCACAAAAAGAGGTATGAAACTGACATGACTTGTACTAAAAAAGTGGAAGAAAAGTTGTTGAAGTTTCCTATTTACAAATTTGCTATTAGCTTTTCATGAAAAATTTGGAGAGTTGGCGATAACTCACGAATAAGTGGGCACACTGAAAGTTGTTTAATAATTTATTTTGTGGACAATGTCCCTTGTAATTGTAGGATATTTTTATTATCTTTTATATTATTTTATTTTATATTTTCTTCTTTTTTGGGCTATATTTACCCCACTCCATCTTCTTTGTAATTTGGCCCTTTGAAGATGTCGTCTTTGCATTTTCTTCTTTCTTTTAGCCTCCATTTAGATGTTATTTATGTTTTTCTTCTTGTAATCTCGTTTTGTTAATGAAACTTAGTATTTTCTTTATGTTTTTTGTAATGATTACCTGCATGCTGGCAAAGTCTGCCTCAAACAGGTTGTTTGAGACTTGCAAATTTAAAGTATGTATTATTTGCTTGATATCTTTTGTTGATTGTGTGTTGGAGCAAATATTCTTAAATGAGTTTAGATCGAATTCATGCATTGCTATGGCAACAAGTACCTAGGGCAGACTTGCTATAGTGGGAATCATAAGCACACACATGCATACCTTGAGATTGAGAGGGTGAACACCTTAATACCGAGAGAGATAGGGTGCATGCTAAGGGTTTTAACTTAAGTTAAATGTTCAACTAAACTTAATGCAAGGTTACTAATTTAACAAGTGCTTAGGGGAGGCTTAAGTAAATAACCTTAGAAACCGGGTGAGGCCGAGAGGTAAGCTTAGGGAAATTAGGTTGAGATACCTTGGATCTATGTTCTGAGACAGGCTGTTTGCATATTTGTTTTGGAGGAAAACATTAGACTGTCTGAATGTAGGGAAAGCCTGTGTCTGTTTTAATTATTTTTTTTTCTTATTTACATTCCTGTCTTTCTGTTTTATAACCACCATAACCTCAAAAATATAAAAAAAATCTTTCTGAGCCAATCTATTAGGGAAATATCAAACTATTTAAGACTGTTCCCTGTATATACGACCTTGTGCTTACCACACTACATCAACCCTAGTGCACTTGTTAGGTAGTAACTTTTGATAGCAACAAAGTGTGAAACTTATAGAAAGAAAAGTAAAAATTATGAAGAAAGTATATTATAAGAAAACACAAAAATTTAAAATTGGTGTGACTATTATGAATGATAGATATTCTTTTTATATGCAGTGATGTTTTATGTATAATTTTGTTGATATAAGTATTGGGATAATCACTTACAATTATAAATAGTTAAATATTTATTTTATTTTATTTTGAAAGAGATTTTATCTGGAATATTGTTTAGGCTTTCTGCAGCCCAACTGACCCAAGATCAATTGGACTACTTTCTGCATTGGGCTTTTATCATTATTATTATTATTATTATTATTATTATTATTATTATTATTATTATTATTATTATTATTATTATTATTGTCAAGTTTATGTTGTTTCCTAAAACAAATTACAAATTTATTATAACCCAGAACATTTACGTATTAGAAGCCTAAGCTCATTGGCACAACAATTCCCAACAAAACTAAAAAGATGAGAATGTTTTATTTGCCCTCGAAATATCTCTTCAGCCTGCAAATTAAACCAAATTACCACTAATCAATGAAGTAAACCGAAAATCAAATGAGAAAAACTAATTTAATTTGATTTGCTATTGTTTGTTTGCAAAAAAAAAAAGGTAGTTGAAGTGGTAAATGTGAAATCAATTTAATTGTTGCATTAATTATACAATTTATTACCTTTTTTATATCATTTACAAAGCTTTTCAAGCACCCCATTTCCGTTCATGTAAGGACCAACAATGTTATAAATTGTATAATATAGATATCAAATGAGAACGTGTATACTACATAGATTAAATTAACAATCTGACAATATTACAGGGGCCAAAAATGTTCTTTGCCTCCCTTGATTATCTCATTTTCCAAAAAGAAAACTGGCAATTATGTATAGTTTTCGAGTATCCATATACTTCAAGGAAACGAAAATATACCAAGAGATTAGCATGGAACTCGCAAATTGAAGAATAGGAACAAAAAGGTAACTACAACTTTTTCCTTCAAATTAGCTTTAGAAACCAACGTACGAGTAACCGGTGTTTTAAAAAGCATTAAATGCTAATCGGACGGTCAGGATTTTAAAGGTCTAGAAGGGGCCTGGGCGAGGTTGAGACGGGGTGTAGGCGGATTGCTATTTTTTATTTTTATATTATTATTAGTACTTAATAATATCATTTCAACTGAAAAATAATATAATAAAATATTTTTAAAAATTTAATTTAGATCACTTTTTAATATAAAAACGAGTCTTTTATTATGAGAATCTTTGGTATACTTTTATTTTATCTACTAAGCTATTTTTAGTGGGTTAAAAAATTAAACTATAATTATTATAGATATCGGTATCTTAAAAAATTGAGTCTTGCAGCCGCCTGGGCAAGAAAATGAGATTAGGTAGTGCCTAGGCGGTAATAAATCTGTTAGAGGCCTGATAGCGCCATGGAAACGGAAAATCGGACGACAAGCTCTAAAATAGGGCCTAGACGAGGCCTAAGCGAGACTACGCGGAGATTTTTAAAATAGAGCGAGTAACTATTTAATGGCAAATTTTTTTTTATTTTCACCACGAGATGGTCCTGGATGAGTCCTAACTGTGGGCGACACCTTTAAGCTATGTCCACATCCAGACTAATTCCTGATTGCCAATTTGCAAGTGCCTCGAATAGCAGGATGGCTGGCTCCAAAATTTAAGGTTACTCTATGTACATCCTAAAATTCGATCCTTATAAATACTTAAAATGAACTAATCGTTACCACTAATTCGCAAAATATTAGCAGGTAAATTACCTACGAAATTCGGAAAAATAGCATTAACAAATTGCATACATATCTACTTGTTTGAAGGAAAAGTCAAAAGTAGTATTTTAAAATCCTACAATAGCATTAACAATGATAACAGAATGTTGTGATTATTGATTATTTTGATTCCAATAAACTAGGATGAAAAAAATCACACATATTACAAATCAGTGCACACTATTATACATCATATTTTTTTTTTCTTATTGATATAATGCCAATTACAATACATATACTTGACTGAATTTATACTGTCATGCTAGGTAGCACCGTGACGGAAACGAAATCGACACAGAAACGGACACCGACACAGGAAATACAATTCTTAAAAAACATTAGGCTAATTTAGGCTAGGAAATTGGGGGAAACGGGCCAGGTGTTGGTTTCCACCGACAAGAAACATGGAAACGTCAATGTTTAGGAGTTTCCGTGCTTCCTAGTTGTCATGGATAAACTTCAATAACAGATCTTAGACCCAACATAGGGATAATCTTATAGCCACTAAAACCAGCTTCAGAAAAGAGTTTAGCCCATTCTTTTTCAGTCCTTTCTTTAGCATTGAAAAGAATCATCATCAACATATCAAACATGAATTGAGTTTCAATGTCTTCATTATCCATTTTCTTCTTTTCATTTATCACCATATCCATAATTATCAGCTTCCCTTTTTCCCTCTCTTTGATTGCCTTTTTGCATTGCTCCAATATCTTCAAGCATTTTTCATCCTCCCAATCATGTAAAATCCACTGTTTTTTACACATAGACAAAAACATAAGACCGAAAAATCAGAAATAAAAAATTATTTCTCACAATTAGGACACGTATTTATCTAAAATCTGTTATAATTTGATTATACCGATCGTTTAAAATTAAGCAACAACAAACAGAAACAACCGTTCTATATATACCTTCAAGATGACTGCATCTGCCGGAGGAATTGACTCAAACATGTCACCGGCAACATATTTCAGATTAGGAGTGCCATTTAATCCGGCCACCACGTGTGGAAGATCGAGCACAGTGCATTCAATATGGGGAAATTCTTCAGCTATAACTTTAGCTACAGTTCCAGTTCCACCTCCAACATCAACTACCGAACTTAACCCATCAAACACTTGCTTTCCTTGATCGATCAGCATAGTTATTATAAGCTGAGCATCGGTTGCCATACCTTCGTTGAAGAAATCGTTGATCTTCGGATAATGTCCAGCATATTCCCAAAGTGACATGCCATGAGCGGTTTCGAAAGTCGAGGGTTTTTCATTTTGGAACCATTTGCTAGTCGAATGCCATATCTGTTCGAAAGCGGGATCAAGCATCGCCTGTAAGTAAGGGGTTACTCGAAAAGGGTTGTCCTTGAGGAGTAATTGAGATGAATTTGTGAGAACATATCCTTCTTCTTCGTCGTTATCTGAGGTAATTTTTGCTCGGGCAAAGAAACCCGAATGGATCAAAATGCGCATTAAGCGAGGGATGCAATGAGCTTTGGTCGGGTGGATAGATAGAGCGGAGATGAGGTTGGAAATCGAGATGGGTTTGCCGTGGCTATGGATAATTTCTGGGATGCCTAATTCAATGGCGCATTTTAGAGACATGGAGTTTATGAAGTTGAATATGTGGTTCCATACGTGGGCTTGAGCCTTTAGAAGCTCTGAATAGTTATTCATGGTGCTATTGTATATTGATTCTCTTTTTGTGTTTAAAACATGCTAATTATATAGCCTCGGAGAAACTATTTAATTTGTGGGGTTAATGATTTTGATCTTGTAATTTAACTTTAAAATGTCTCGTATCAATGAAGATATCGTTCATGCTTATATATTCATGAATTTCCTTTCTTTTTGACCAATGTGTGACATTTGTTCACCTACTATAAAAAATACGAGATCAAATTTGTAATTTTTAGAACTGAAAGTGTTTATTGTTGAAAAAAATGGGGATAAAAAGGGATTGGGTGCAAATATATTTATATAATATTAATTTTGAATATGAAACGCAAAAAAATTTAAGACTATTCCAAATTTTTTAGAGGACCAATCAAACATTTGGATAAAGTCTTGAAGTTAAATTCTAGTTAGATTTTGGGGATTAAATTTTATTAAATATATCGTTGTCACAATTATAAAATGATTTCATATTTGTTCAAATGTGGTAAGATTTGTGTTAATGATTGTTTGAATTTCATATTTGTCCAAATGTGGTAAGATTTGTGTTAATGATTGTTTGAATTTCGTCAATCATTGTAATTACCATGTTTATTAAAGAGAAACAATACCCATTTTTATGGTACCAAATATTTAATACCATTTTTTAATTCAACGATTAAATATTTATAAGAGATTATTTAATTAAAACAAAAGAATATTCTCTCGTAAATAATCAACTATTAAATTAAAAAAATATTAAATAATTGATACATTTCGCCTATAAAGTTGATCTTA
Organism: Euphorbia pulcherrima; assembly: GCA_947683365.1. Classification (NCBI taxonomy): domain Eukaryota; kingdom Viridiplantae; phylum Streptophyta; class Magnoliopsida; order Malpighiales; family Euphorbiaceae; genus Euphorbia; species Euphorbia pulcherrima. The sequence goes on along the minus strand of CANTUS010000006.1, from coordinate 2,915,537 downwards.
TTAATTTGTTCTTTACGTGGAAACCAAAACCTTATAAAATTTAGGGTTGACATGACTGCATAACTAAAACAATGCAATTTGTTAAATAGTAAATTACACTAATGAATCAATTGATATTAAAAAAAAAAAAAAGAAGAAGTCGGTTATGCGGTCTAGCACAATTTCATTTTTTATTATATAACACTTATTAACAATAATCCCCGCCACAAAAAAAATTTATTCAATCGGCTTATTGGTTTTACATATATTAGCATATTATTCTTTATCGCTTAAGTAAGATGATCTCGAATTTAAATTTTAATGAATGTTAAAAAATTTTATTGAGAAATTCACCTATTAGAGTCAGATTCACGCCCCAAATAAAATCTGGACGTAGACGATAAATCAAACTGACAGTGAAAAAATAAGTATATTACTCTTTATATTGTTTGTTTTTTTATGTGTGATACTCAAAACAATTGAAGCATCAGTATATTTTGATTGAACAGACATAATCCAATGAAAATTGTTCAATGATTTGGTTTTTTATTTGAAATCTAATATATATATATATATATATATATATATATATATATATATATATATATATATATATATATATATATATATATATATATATAGATCTCCAAAATGGGGACACCTATAAAATAAGTTGAATGCATTTAATAGTTATCTGAACTTATCTTTAAAAATATTAATACTTCTAAATTTTTAAAATAATTTTATAGTTCCCTAAATTTTTAAAAAATATATTATTTTATTTTTTAAATATTATATGTCAATTTATGATCTGAGAGAAAAAATAAAAAAAATTCTTAAAAAATTAAATTAATCAAAAGCTGATATATGATATTCAGATCAAAGTAACGCAATTCTAAAAAATTGGAGGGAGTTACTAGTTCTATCACTTTGAAATTAGGGAGGTAGTGGGACAATCTACAAATGTACTAAGCCTATAAAATATTAAATATTTTATTTTTTTATAATAATTATAAATATGTTTATTAAAATAATTATTAAAAAATATTTAATAATTATAAAATATTAAATATTTTACTTTAATATGTTATTAATAATTAGATACTATATTACTATTTTCTTTTATGCGTATTGGTGCTGATGTAACAATAGTAATACAACTAATTATAATTAAAATAAAATATTGGGATAACCACAAGCAATTATAAAACCTTGCTTTTGAGAGAGATTTTATTTGGACTTAATATTGATGTTTATTTCAAAAAATTATTATTTTATTGGGCTTACAATAATAGTAAAAACAAACCACATTTCAGTCCACTCGAATGTGGACTTGAAACTGTGGCCTCTAAGATTACAGTTTCAAGGTTTAACCACTAGTCTAAGGCTGTGTTCTCTTGGACTGCAATTCAATTTAGTTCAGTTCAGACCAGTTCAGTTCAGTTCAGCTATGCTTACTTATAAATTTACACTGAAATAAGTTCAGTTAAATTCAATTCAGCTCACTTCAGTTTAGTTTAGTTTAATTTAACTAATTTAAATTTAATTTATTTTAGTTCAGTTCAATCCAACTTTCAGAAGTTGAAAAGATTATGGCTTAAGCCCTTATATGGTTGATATGTAATATTACAAGCTTCAACATCATCAAACTGATTGTGCATAAGTGTAAATAAGTGTTTCAGAAGTTGTTCCACAACTATTTTTTTCCTTTAAAAAACAACTTTTAAATGTTTTGTTTCTATATTAGAACAATTATTATTTGTTAATTTTAGATAAAAATTTATCAATATTATTAAAATTCAAAAAATTGAAAAATAATGGATACTTGTTATCAATCTAATAAATTGAGAGATTAAAATCACAACCTCATACTAACTGATATTTTTTAAAAAGGAAATGGCACTAAATTGCTGGCAATTAGAAAACTAAAAGTTGGTGTACCTTTTATTATTTATATATATTTCCTTTTTATATACAGTGATGTTGTTTTCTTAAAAAAATTACTTATAATAATAATAAAAAAAATCTTATTTCATTCCGTTCGATGATAAATTTAAATTTATAACTTCTAAAATTATAACTTCACAATTTAACCGCTAGATAAAGTCTTCGTCACATTTACAGTTATGTTGTCAATTGCTTAGGAATCCAATCCAATTAATTATTATTAATTTCAGCATTGGGATAACCATTAACAATTCTAAAATCTGATTTTTTATTAAAAGAATATGAAAGAGATTTATTTGAATTTAATTATGTAGAATTGATAAGTATTGTTGTAAATGAAATATTAATGTAAGGAAATTATAATAATGATAAAAAAAAAAGTAAAGATAAAATTTGATGGAATTGTTATTAATTAATTCTAATTTATATGGAATATGTAAATTGATTTTCTATTCATAGAAATATTCAATGGCAAAACAGTAGATAATAAAAAAAATATATTAAATCAAAATATTAATGACAGAAGGCCCATATCATAGTAATCACTAATAATTCAAACAGTAACATAGTGGAATATGCATTAATAATTGAGTATTCTGTGAATGAGAAATTGACTTAATAAACGTGGGATAAAAATCTTAAGGGAAAAAAATATAATATTTTACTCTTTTATTTTTGAGTTAAGTGAAGATTCTTAAGACGATAGATTTTAATATTGTGAATCAATTTCTTGAAAGTTGAAGAAGGTAGAGATTTGGTAAACAAGTTTGTAAATTGTTGCAAGAGCGGATTTGTTGAATACTGATTTCACCATATTTTTCAAGGTCGTGAGTGATGAAAAGTTTTGGTGAAATATGCTTTATTTTATCTCCTTTAATGTTACATTCATTTAATTGAGTAATACAAGCACCATTATCTTCATATATTATTATCGGATCTTCCTTGGCCTTAACATTTCCACATGATTCTTGGATAAGTTTGGTTATTGATCTCAACCATACACTTTCATGACTTGCCTCGTAAATCTCTATTAGTTCCGCATGATTTGAAGAAGTAGCTATGATTGTTTACTTAATCGATCGCTAAGATATAGCTATTCCTTCATATATGAATAAATAGCTCGTTTAAGATCGAGCTTTGTGTGGGTCGAATTAATAACCCGTATCTGTATAAGCTTATACTCATATGAATAAAATAAGTCCAAATCAGTAGTTAATCGAAGATATAGCATTATATGTTTAATATCATTCCAATTCCTTCTTGTAGGTGCAACATTGTATCTTGATAAAAAAATTAACCGAGAATGCAATGTCTGGTCTTGTGTTATTAGCAAGATACATCCAAGAACCTATAGCGCTAAGATATTGTACTTCAGGACCAAGAATTTGTTCATCATTTTCTCTAGGACGAAAAATATCATGTTTCACATCGAGTGATTGTACAAGCATTGAGTTTCTCAATGGATGTGCTTTGTCCATATTAAATCATTTTAAGATCTTTTCTGTATAGTTTGATTGATGCAACAAAATTCTTTTTTCTAGGTGCTCAAATTACAAATCAAGATATAATTTTGTCTTTCCAAGATCTTTCATCTCAAATTCTTTAGTTAAAGAGTTAACTGCTTTTGGAATTTCTTCTGGAGTTCCAATAGTTTTTAAATCATCAACATATATCGAGATGATAACAAAATTAGATCCTAATTTTCTTCTAAAAATACATGGACAAATTGGATCATTTTTATATCATTCTTTTAATAAATATTCATTGAGGCGGTTATACCACATGCGCCCAGATTATTTTAATCCATATAAGGATCTTTGTAATTTAATCGAGTAAAGTTTCTGTTTGCCATATTTTTCTGGTAGTTTTATTCCTTCAGGAATCTTCAAATAAACATTATTATCAAGCGAACTATAAAGGTAAGCTGTGACAATACCCATTAAGCTCATTTGTAAATTTTCTTCCACTATAAAATCAATAAGGTATCTAAAAGTTATTGCATCCACCACTGGAGAATATGTCTCCTCATAGTCGTCGATCCCAGGTCTTTGGAAAGACCTTGTGCAACAAATCTGGCTTCATATCTTACTACTGCATTTTTCACATTTCTCTTTCTCACAAAAACTCATTTTATTACCAACATGTTTTACGTCATGTGGTGTTCGAAATACTAGTCCGAATACTTTGCGTTTTTCAAGAGAATTCAGTTCTGCTTGAATTGCATCTTTCCATTTTTGCCAATCATTTCTAATTTAGCATTCTTCAATAGATGTTGGATCATGACCCATATTTTCATTTTCAATATTTACTACAACATTATATGTAAAAATATGTTCTATAACCATTTTATTTCAATTCCATCTTCTTTCATTATTGATATAATTTATTCGAATTTCTTCATTTTCAATAGCTTCAGGTATTTGCACTTCAGGTGCCTACACTTCTTCCAGAAGTGTAGTTATATTTGTATTCTCAATGGGAATATTATCAATAACTCTTGCCCTTTTAGCATTTTATTCTTCAAACCAATAGGTGTTCCACGCTTTGAGCGTGTTAAAGTAGGTTGTTCTTCAGAAACCTCAATGTGAATTGGTGCATTTACTATTGGTATAGGTGATTTAGTTACTCTTTTTGGATCAATCAGTGCATCATGCAATCGATTTGCTAAATTTTGAAGATGGATTATTCTTTGAACTTCTGGTTCAATATCCTAAGATTTAGGATCCATATGAGAAAGTAATGAAGCATTCCATATTATTTTCTTTTTCAAAATTGGACTTTTATTGAGGAAGTGCTTTCATCAAAATGACAATTTACAAATTGTGCAGTAAGCATATTGCCTGTTAATGACTCAAGATATTTAATTATTGATGGAGATTCATAGTCACAAATCCCTAATCTCATTTGAGGACCCATTTTAGTCCTTTGTGGTGGAGTAATAGGCAAATATACCGCGCAACCAAAAACTCAAAGATGAGAAATATTGGGCTCATGACCAAAAGCTAATTATAATGGGGAACAATCATGATGGCTTACTGTTCTTAAACGTAGAAGACATGTTGCTTGTAATATTGCACAACCCCAAACTGTAGTGGGGAGATTTGTTCACAAAAATTAATGGTCTTGCAATTAATTGCAGATGTTTAATAAATGATTTTGCTAGACCATTTTGTGTATGAACATATGCTATTGGATGTTCAACTTTTATCCCAATTGAAATACAATAATCATTAAATGTTTGAGATGTAAATTCTCCAGCATTATCAAGACGAATTGACTTGATAGGATAATAAAAAAATTATGCCCGTAATATTATAATTTGAGCAAGCAATTTTGCGAAAGCCACATTTTGTGAAGATAATAAGCACACATCAGATCATCTTGTTAGAGCATTAATTAAAACCATAAAATATCTAAATGGTCAACATGATGGATGAATTGGTCCACATATATTTCACTGTTTGCATTCTAAAAATGCTGACGATTCTATTCCCACCTTAACTTTTGAAGGTGTTGGTCCCTATGCGTGAGTCAGAGGGGGGGTGAATGAATCACTCAGTTATTAGGTCAGTTGAGTGAGTTCAGCTGGTTGAGTGAGTTCAGCTGGCTGAGTGAGATGGCTGGAAATTGCGAGTAAGTAAAGAACATAGAGATTTTTATACTGGTCCGGTAACCTATGCTTACATCCAGTCCCGAGAGAGTGTCTCGGCTTTAATCACTAATCTCAACTCCTTTGCCCTAGGCCGAGAAGCCTTTCACAAAATCCGCAATTACAGAAAGTACCCTCCAATCTGCAATCGCTTACCCGCTGATTAGAATACCCTCTTTTATTAGCAACTCAATAGAGTTTAAAACAAGAGCTGGACTCAACTTATAGAAATGTTGATCTAGTTACAAATGATCTAATATTACAATCGTTTGATCTATACTATTCTTTCTTGTTCAAGCAGATGTTCCCTGAGTAGTACTTTTCTTGCTAGAATTCCTTTAAAGCTCGTATTTAGACAGAGTCTTCGCTTCTAGGAATTTCAGGTGTAATCACCAAGTTCTAACGCTTGCCTTCTTGCTCTTTTTATAGGTGGATTTGGGAAAGTAGCCGTTGAACTTGTCTTGGCATCTTCTGGAATTGACAACTCAGTAATTTACTTTATTGCTTCTTCACATCAATCTATTAAGACATAGAATTACACCGTTGTGAAATACATTTCAATCCGTTAGATTGAAATTCGAGCTCCACTTTGAATTCTTTGTCGCTTGACGCTAACTTGCCATGTGTCTTCATCTCATTCCCTCTGGTTTCCTGACATGTTGTACAGTGTGCTATACATGGTTGGTAGATCTGTAGATTTGCTCAAAATAGCAATTGACTAGTTACAGCTTTGCACTGGAATACTTTGTCATTTTCTTCATAATTTTAAGTCTTGTCAACGCATTAATTCTTTTTATCTTTGTCTCATTAATGTTCCTGTAAAAAGCAACACTAAAAGCAAAGATGTCATATTACCTTAAAAGGAAATATCAGTACCTTGAATAGACTTAAGATAACTTAGCGAAATATTTCATCGTAAAACATAGCTGCAACTGAATCTAAATACTAATTGTTTGAATGAGTAATACCCAGTCAGCGACTAAAGTAACTACTCAGCCCAGAATCCACTCAGAGTTAAGCTAGACAGCTAGGTCAGTGGAGACTTGAAATTCTACCCTTGAATTTACTAACTCCTACACAACCATAGACTATTTATTTTAACTTCATTATTGATTTAATTATCTTAATGTGAGCTTAATTGTTATGATCAAAACTTAAGCACTACTGAGTCATCCACTGAGTCAGTCCAAACTTGTGCTTGGTTCAACAATCTCTCCCATTTTGATCAATGGCAATTAACTTGAGCAAGAATTAAATCAATAAGATATTTAGATCAGAGTTACCTTATGCTTGATATATCTTTTGTTCAGCTTCTCTAATCTGCTCAGAGTGAATGTTAACTCCCCCATAATTTTTGAATCTTCTAAGTTCAGCATTCCTTAAATTTTCTTCACATATTTTTGCAAATGATTAGAGCATATATATATATAGCAGAATAATATATAAAGTTAAGAAGGTCTTAACTTAGAACAAGAAATTGTAATTTTTCATTCATGATGACTTGAATACAAATAACAGAGAGTTAATCTATACTAAGTTTTACAATATAACACTAATGATTACATAGATCCAATTCTAGTCCTTTAACATTAGTGGGGCTCCAGGATTAGCTCTCCTCTCCTCACAAGCTTGCTGATACCACCTGCTCTTCTTCTCTTTAGGATGAGCAATTTCCTTGCCTTTCCTCTTTCTGATCTCACTAAATTCCTGCTAAATGCGCTCTAGATCCTTTGATAGGTTATATGAGAATTCAATAATCCTGTGCTCTCTTTCATTCTCTTCCTTTTCACGCTTCTCGTGATCCTTCTCCCCCACTGCCATTGTATCCAAAATGGCCTGAGTTTGACGATTAAACGAGCTTAGAGGCTCCTCAAATGATTCGAGCTATCCATATACATGGTATGAGAAGTTTTGGACCAGTAGCTCGTAGATTTCTTGAGATATGGCTTCTTGTTCTTTGAGAAAAGCGAAAAGTCCAACAAGAGCACGAGATTGAGACAGATTGACCTGATATTGAGTGTTCAAACCTTCTCTAAATATCTGGCTTAGACATGTTATAGCTCTAGCTTGGTTGTTTTCTCTGCTTATGCGCTCTAGCATTGGAGTGCTCCTGATATGAGTATATATTTCACTATGGACCTTATCCAGGGCTTCTCTATCATTAATGATATAAGCGTGAACTTGTTTGATTTGGTCTCTAATATGACTAAGTTTCTGGTGAAGAGTGGGTTCCAGTTCAACATCGGCCATTACAATATCACTACTCAGAGCATCAGAAATATTAAGCCTCTTTAAGGCATTAAGCATAGCTCCCTCTAAGTTCTTCACTCCTTCAAGCACTTCCTCCTTTGCTTTCCTTAACTCAGTGTGAATTCCATAATTCTTGGTCACCACAGTAATCAGAGCATTTAATCCATCAATGACTGCATTTAACCTAGTTGTGTTTTCATCATTTTCCTTGCACAGAATGCTATAGCCATCTAAAACCTTCAGCATAGCTTCAAGAAGGGGATTGAACTTATCTACCATTGAATTTTTAAAATCCCTCTCATCATTCAGTACTTTGCAAGTGGTCTCATAGATTTTTAACATCATCTTCTTCAGCTCTCCAACCTCCATCTTCAGGCCAGCTGCCTGCCTACCTACAATAGATAGCAAGGGCAAACAATGGGACACTATTTCCTTTACCAATGAAAACTGTGAAGGTACTAATTTGATATGGGCTTTCATCTCCTAAACTACATCTACAAACCCTTTTAGTGGCTCAACAGCCTTAGCTATACTCCTCAGGACATCATCAAACATCAAAGATTTTGCAATTTCTACATCAACTTCAGCATATGTCCCTATTCCTGGAAATCTCTCTCTCCTTAACCTCCTTATATCTCCCAAAAGAGCAGTATTGGGGTTGAATTAGGTTGAGGTTATGGAGGTTGTTGTGGTTTTTGTTGCTCTGAAATCTCTTAAATAATTAGAGGTCCTCTGACTAGAGGAGGGCCTTCCAAGTATAACACTTCTCGCACTGGACATCTTGGTGGTGTGAGATAGGGAATTATGGCTGTTTGGTCAGTGGGTTAGTTAGATTGGCTTGAGCTTGGTATGGATTGTGTTTGGTTTGGTATGGGTAAGGCAGAGTGTTGGTCCCTATGCGTACACTCACTGAGTTAGAGGGGGGGTGAATGACTCACTATAGAATAAATGAAACTTTTCCTCGAAGGATGACTGCTCCACTGAGTGAGGTCCGCTAGCTGAGTAATAACTTGAAAAATGTGAGAAAGTAAAGAACATTGAGATTTCTATACTAATTCGGCAACCTGTGTTACATCCAGTCCTGAGAGAGTGTCTCAGCTTTAATCCACAAATCTCAACTCCTTTACCCTAGGCGGAGAAGCCTTTGACAAATTCCCCAATTACCGTAAGTACCCTCTAAACTACAATCACTCACCTGCTAACTAGAATACCCTCTTCTATCAGTAACTCAAACAGAGTCTAAAAACAAGAGCTGGAATCAACTTATAGAATGTTGATCCAGCTACAAATGATCTAATATTATAATAGACTGATCTATACTATTCTCTCTTGTTTAAAGCAGATTCTCGCTGAGTAGTGCTTTCTAGTTTGAACTTCTTTTAAGCTTATAAATGGACAGAGTTTTAGCTTCTTGAAAGTTCAAGTGTAATCACCAAGTTCTAAAGTTTGCCTTCTTGCTCCTTTTATAGATGGATTGAGAAAGTAGTCGTTGAACTTGCCTTGGCATCTTCTGCAATTGACAACTCAGCAATTCACCCGTTGCTTCTTCAAATCAATCCATTAAGAGATAGAATTGCACTATTGTGAAATGCATTTCAATCCGTTAGATTGAAATTCAAGCTTCAATTTGAATCTCTTATCGTTTGATGCCAGTCTTCCGTTAGAGAGAACTTGCACTGAATTGCCACATGTCTTCATCCCATTCCCTCTGGTTTTCTGGCATGATGCAGAGTGCGCGATACAAGGTTGGTAGATCTACAGATTATAAGAAAATGGCAATTGACTTATTGCAGACTTGAGTTGGAAGACTTTGTCATTTTCTTCATAACTTTGAGTCTTATCAAGGCATTAATTCTTTTTGTCTTTGTCTCATTAATGTTCCTGCAAAAAGCAACACTAAAAACAAAGTCCCTTTTTAACTCAAAAGGCAATGTCAGTTCCTTTGACAGACTAAAGATAACTCAGTGGAAAAATAAACGTAAAGCCCAGCTGATATAGAGTCTAAATACTAAGTGTTTTGAGCGAATATTATTTGGTCAGCGACCACGCAAGTACTCAGCCCAGAAACCACTCAGAGTTAAAATAAAATAGCTAGGTCAGCGAAGAGTTGAAATTCTACCCTTAAATTTACTAACTCCCTTAGAACCTTAGACTACTTATTTTAACATCATTATTGATTTAATTATTTCACACTTAACTTAATTGATATGATCAAAACTTAAGCATGACTTAGTTATCTCCTGAGTCAGTCCTAACTTGTGCTCGGTTGAACAATCTCCCCCATTTTGATCAATGGCAATTAACTTGAGCGAGAATTAAATCAATAAGGTATTTAGATCAGAGTTACCTTATATTCATGCTTGATATGACTTGATTCAGCATCTTCAATTTGCTCAAAGTGAATGCATACTCCCCCATAATTCTTGACTCTTCCAGGATTAGCTTCCTCAATCACTTCTCATATATTTCTGCAAATGATCAGAGCAAAAATGTATACAACATAATAATATATGAAGTTAAGAAGATCTTAATTTAGAACAGAAAATTGTAATTTTCATTTATAGGAACTTAAGTACAGATAACAGAAAGTTAATCTATACTAAGTTTTACAAGTATGAACTAGCAATTACAAAGAAAATCCTATTCTATTCCTTAGGCATAGGTGGGGCTACCAAATTGGCTCTTCTCTCCTCATATTCCTGCTGATCCCACCTGCTCATCTTTTCCTTAGGTTGAGCAATTTCGATGCCTTTCCTCTTTCTAGTCTCAGCATATTCTCTCTGAATGAGCTTCAGATCCTTTAATAGGTTATAGGAAAATTTAGCAATCCTCTGCTCACTCTCCTTTGTTTCTTTTTCACACTACTCACGATCCTTCTCCCCCATTGCCATTAAATCCAAAATGGCTTGAGTTTGATGATCAAACAAGCTCAGAGAGTCTTCAAATGATTCAAGCTATCCATATATATTCGAGGAAAAGTTCTGGATCAGCAGCTCATAAATTTCTTATGATATTGCATCCTGCTCTTGAAGAAAAGCGAAAAGTCCAACAAGAGCTCAAGATTGAGACAGATTAACCTTATATTGTGCATTCAAACCTTCGCTGGATATCTAGGTGAGACATGCCAGCGCCTTTGCTTGAGTGTTCTCTCTGAGTATGCGCTCTAACATTGAAGTGCTCCTGATATGAGTAGATATTTCATTGTGGACTTTATCCAAGGCTTCTCCATCATTGATGACATGTGCTTGAACTTGCTTAATTTGGTCTCTGAGATGACTAAGTTTCTGGTGAAGATTGGGTTCCTGTTCTGCATCTTCCATCACAATATCACTACTCAAAGCATAAAAAATATTAAGCCTCTTTAAGGCATTCCGCATAGCTCCTTCTGAGTTCTTCACTCTTTCCAACACATCATCTCTTAAGGTGTTAGATTCGGCATGTAATCCTTGATTTCTTATAACAACGGTGATAAGAGAGTTGACTCCATTAACAAGTATATCCAAATGTGTTATATTTTCATCATTTTCTTTACTTAGGATGCTATATCCATTAAGGACTTTTATCATGGCTTCAAGTAGTGGATTGAATTTGTTAATCAGCGAATTGCAAAAATCCCTCTTTTGATTCACCACTTTACAATTGATCTCATATATTTTCAGCATCATCTTCTTCAGCTCCTCCACTTCCAACTTTAGACTAGCTGCCTGCCTACCTGTAATAGATAACAAGGGCAAATAGTGGGATACTATTGCCTTGACCAGTGAAAACTGTGTAGGCACAGACTTGAAGTGAGCTTTCATTTCATCCACTGCTTCCATAAAACCCTTCACAGGCTCAACAACCTTAGCTATACTCCTCAAAACTTCCTTAGACAGTTAAGATTTGGCAATTTGGGCATTAAGTTTAGCCTCTATCTTCAGTTCTAGAAATATCTCTCTTCCCAGCCTCCTTATGTCTCCTAATAAGGCAGTAGTAGGGTTGAATAAGTGCTGATGTTGTGGTGGTGGTTGTTGTTGTTGTTGTTGTTGTTGTTCAGGGATCTCTTCAATTACTGGAGGTCCTCTGAATGGAGGAGGGCCTTCCAATTGAAATACTTCTCTTATTGGAGATCTTGGTGGTGAAAGGTATGGAATAATCGCTGTTTGGTCAGTGGATTGGTTGGATTGGCTAGAGTTGGATGATGATGGTATGGCTGCTGTCTGGCTTGGCATGTGTAAATCGGAGATGGGTGTAGGGGATAGTGGTGATTCTGTGGTGTTTGGGAAAGTGAAAAAATTTTCTTCTTCCTTCACCTTCTCTTTCGCACCTTCAACAGCGGACTCGCTGGCCTGAGCTTGAGGGATCTTAGTCAGCTGAGCTCCGTGCTTAACTATCTCCTCCTCTCTATCTTCCAAATCACCTTCATCTTCATCAATCACTACCTTCATTCTCTTCAACAAACCCCTCTTCCTTTCCTTCCTTGCCTCCTTTACTTCCTTAGCAGTCAAGGTGACCTGTTGGTCAAAGTTCTGCACTTCAAATTCTCTAGCTTCTATCTCCATAACTTAATCTTCCTCCTCTTATTCTTCTTGCTCATCAATTCCATCCAGAGCCCCAATCATATCTTTCACTACTTTATTGACTTCCTTCTCAGCCAGGCTAGCCATTGCCTTTTGTAAAACTTCTTCTGTATTCTTAACTTTAGCTGCTGCTGCTGCTTCTACTTTTGTTCATATCTCAGCTTCAATCTCTTCACTCTTTTTCAAGATTCTTTCCTTCTCAGCAGCCTTTAACTTCTCTACTTCCTTAAGATTTTACGCAACACATGTTCCCTTTATCACCATCAGCTTCTTTTTCGGCTGACCTACCTTGGGAATAGGAACTAATATAGCTTCCTTTCCTTTGGCTGTCAACTTATCTAACTCAGCTTCTTCTGACTTTCTCTTTCTTGATAGGGGCATCTCCTCCCTTAATTCTTTTTAGCTTCCTCTTCTTCCATAATCTCCTTCAGAGTCGGTTCCTTGTTCTTGATATCTTTAGAGTCCTTTGAGGACCTAGTCTTCTTAGGAACAACAATTGGAACTGAGCTTACTGAGCTAGCCTTCTTTTCTTCCTTGGAGTCCTTCCTGACCTCCTTCTTCACATCCTTCTTTCCTCCTTCTCCCCTTTCTGCTCTAAGCTTAGTTATTCTTTCCAGATCTCTTGCTATAAAGGCATCTAAGGTCAGATCCTCCTCTTCAGGTTTAATCTTTCTCATGGGCATAATAGCTTTGGGATCTTTTACTCTTACTTCCCCAAGCTTTAGCTTGATATACTTTGTATTCCTTGGCCTCTCTCCATACTTTAGCCCATGAAAGTGAGCATTACTTAGAATTTTTGACTCAATAATCTTGAGTGTAATCCTGCTCACCCATGCCCATCCTTCCATATCAAGCTCGTAAGCTCTTCAAATATCCATTACAAGATGTCCTTATATCATATGCTTGGTCACCATGAGAAATTTGTGCATAATTGCCAAAGGCCAATTTATGTGCATCCTATGAGTCAGAGCATAAACGAATACTCTCTCAAACTTAGGGCAACTCCTTGTAGAACAAGTCTTGGGCAACAATACTTTAGTAATAAGCTTATGAACCTGCTTGCCTTCCTTTATGAACATAGAAGCGATCAACTCTCCAGTGATCAACAAGCTCATGGGAATGTCCACATTGTCTTCCTCCTTGTCTTTTATAGCTTGCAGTCTGAGTCCCCTCTCCTTCAATCCATACAGTCCAGTAATAACCTTAGGGGTTACATACACCTTTCTCCCCATCACTATGGTAACAAACATATCTTCAAAACCTTCCACCATATGAATTCCTCTATAGAAGTGCTTTACAATCTGCTCATAGCACCCACTGGGAATTTCAAAAAATCCCCTGAGATGGTGTCAGCGTGTCCATCTTCCAAACATCGCTTGAGAAGCTGAGAAAATCAACTGTTGTTGGCTCCTTCACCTCTACACCTTTGATTGATTACCACTCAATCGAAATATATGTTGTTTCCACTATAATGAATAGATCCTCTGTATCTTTGATATTAATGGCTACTTGAGCCCAATTAACAACAGTTATCACCCAACATGCTTCATCTTTGCCCCATAGGAACAAAGGATTCTTAGAGCTCGGTTTAGAAGATCTTTCAGATATACTCGCCATAGAATAACCTTTGAGAGAAAAATAGAAATTAGGGATTCAAAGAGAGAATTACAGAACAGATAATTTTGGTAAAATGACCCTTCCCCTTTCTCAACTTCTCCTTAAATAGCTAAAATTTTTAAATGTAAACCTGCAAAGCTAGGTGTACGACTCACAATCCATGGTGTCAAGATAGACGATTAGATTTTCAAAATGCATATGTAGGATTAATGAAGGCGAGAAACACGTAATAACTGCTCTGAATATAGATCGTTTCATAAGTTGCTATCATTTCTATCATGTTTAAATTTGAAAGATAACTGGTGACAATTAGTGACGTGTCCACAATTCGAGCGGTGAAAGAAATACTTAACCTTTTTACTGAAGCTATGAGTGTGCCCTAGTTTAGTCAGCTCCAGAATAGGTCAGAGTGAAATGTATTTCTTCATATTAGATTGGACATTCCGATCAACTTTCTGAGAGTATTGAATTGATCCTTTCCAAGGGGCTTTGTGAATATGTCAGCTTGCTGTTCTTTAGTTGGGATGTATGTGAGCTTAGCTTCTCCTTTTAGGACATGATCCCTTATGAAGTGATGTCTAATATTGACATGCTTTATCCTGCCATGTTGAACTGGATTCTTGGATAGGTCAATTGCATTCTTGTTGTCATACATGACTTCAAGACAATTTGACTTTATACCATAATCCTCCAGTTGTTGCTTGATCCATAGTAGTTATGCCACACAACTCCCTGCAGCCATATACTCAGCCTCACCTGTACTCAGAGCCATAGAAGTCGCCTTCTTGCTATACCATATTACTAGACAATCACCAAGGAAATGACACCCTCTTGTGGCGCTTTTCCTTTCTAGTTTGTCTCTTCTATAGTCAGCATATATTTATCCTCTCAGAGTGAAATCTGCATTACTTGGATACCACAAACCTACATCAATAGAGCCTAGTAAATACCTGAGAATTCTCTTAACAGCAGTTAAGTGAGATTCTCTGGGGTTAGCTTGATATCTTGAACAATAACACACTGCATATTGAATGTCAGGCCTACTAGCAGTTAAGTAAAGTAAAGAACCAATAATACCTCTGTAGAGCTTACTCTCTATAGGTTTACCTTCCTCATCTTTACTCAGAATTGTATCAATGGCCATGAGTGTTGACATGGGCTTAGCTTTATCCATGTCAAACTTCTTGAGTACTTCCTTGGCATACTTAGCTTGACTGATGAAAATCCCATCATTACCCTGCTTGATTTGCAAACAAAGGAAAAAATTAAGCTCTCCCATCATTGACATTTCAAATTCTTTCTTCATCTATTAGTTGAACTCCTTGCATAGCTTCTCATCAGTTGCTCCAAAGATGATGTCATCCACATAGATTTGGACTAGCAACACATCTTGATGCCTCTTCTTGATAAACAGAGTAGAACCTGCTTTCCTCTGACATAACCTTTATTGATAAAAAGTTAGTCAGTCTTTCATACCAAGCTCATGGAGCCTGTTTCAGTCTATATAGAGCTTTCTTCAGCTTGAAAACATGATTTAGATATTTAGGTTCTTCAAAGTTGGGGGTTGTCTGACATAGACTTCTTCTTGAATATAACCATTAAGAAATGCACTCTTTACATCCATTTGAAAAAGCTTGAATTTCATATAAGATGTAAAAGCACAAAGAATTCTTATGGCTTCAAGTCTTGCTACTGGGGCAAATGTTTCTCCATAATCAATGCCTTCTTGTTGATTATAGCCTTAAGCAACTAGTCTAGCCTTATTTTTGACAACATTGCCAGCTTCATCTAGCTTGTTTTTGAAAACCCATTTGGTGCCTATGATTGATTTTCCTTTGGGTTATTCCAATAAATCCCAAACTTCATTCCTCCTGAATTGGTCTAGCTCTTCTTGCATTGCATCATCTAATTGTCATCGAATTTAGCATCTTTAAACTTCTTTGGTTTAATCAAAGACACAAATGCTGAGTGGCTCATCATTCTGTTCAACTGACCTCTAGTTAGCACTGGATTTTGTACACTATCAAGAATCTTATTGACTGGGTGATCTCTTCTTGCTCTAACTTCTTTGGGTAGATTAAGATCAGCTCGCTGAGCTACAGTCATTGGTTGAGCATCCACATCATCACTAAAGTTGATTGCCTGGTCCAGGTCGGCTTCATCTCCATCTTTTTCTTGAGTTGGATCTAGTATGACTATGGGCTGACTAATTGATCCACTGACTCGATCCTTTTCTCTTTCATCATCACTAGCTTCTCTACCTACATTGTTAGTTTCATCAAAATCTACATGCATTGACTCCTCTAGGATGCCAGTTCTCTTAATATACACTCTGTATGCCCTACTATATGTTGAGTAACCCAAAAAGATTCCTTTATCAGCCTTGGGATCAAATTTAGCCAATTGGTCCTTACTATTTGATACAAAGCATCTACAACCAAAGGCCTTGAGATGACCAACCTTGGGCTTGCGCCCCTTCCAAAGTTCAAAAGGAGTTTTATTCAAAACTGGGCAAATTAAAACCCTATTGAGAATGTAACAAGCTGTGTTAATAGCCTCTCCCCAGAAATACTTTGGTAGGTTGTTATCACTCAGTATAGAATAACCCATCTCCGTAATAGTCCAATTCTTTCTCTCAACTACCCTATTCTGTTGGGGTGTATGAGGTGCAGAAAAATTGTGGTCAATACCATGCTTAGAACAGAATTCCTTAAACTGCCAGTTTTTGAATTCTCTTCTATGGTCACTAAGGATTCTATTAATTTTAAGGTCTTTTTCATTCATAATCTAGGTAGCCAACCTAGAGAATGATTTAAATGTTTCATCTTTGCTGGATAGCAAGATAATCCAAGTGAACTTGGTCAGATCATTTACAACCATAAGGGTGTCTTTCATTCCACCTAGACTAGTTGGCACAATAGGCCCAAACAAGTCTATGTGTAGAAGATCAAGGGGAAGAGAAGAAGATATGTCAGCTATAGATTTAAAGGTCTTCCTTAATTGTTTCCCAAGTTGGCATGCTGAGCAGAGTCTATCTTTATCAGAGGCTAGATTAGGTAAACCCTCAACAAGTTCATTTCTGGCTAATTTGGACAGATTGGTCATATTGATATATCCTAACCTTCTGTGCTACATCCATGAGTTTTGCTCCTTAGTAACTAAGTATATATCATTGGAGCCAGGGGATAAATCAACCATATAAACATTATTGATTCTAGGAGTATAAAGAATAGTTTTGTCAGAATTACCATCAATGACTGAGCTGCCCGTTGAGTCGAATATCACTTTTCTGCCTTTGTCACACAGCTGAGCAACGCTTAGGAAGTTGAACTTTAGGCCTTTTACCAGAGATTCATTGTCGATTGAAGGCTTCTTACCTAAAGTGCCATTGCTTACAATCTTTCCTTTCCTTGCTTACCTACTGACACTTCCATTTCTTCTTCGCTCCAATGTGATTAATTACTTTTCATCACCTGTCATATGCCTCGAGCATCCACTATCCAAATACCACATTCTTCTGTCATTAGTGGATCTCAGGCTCACCTGTAAAATAGTTAAGTTTTCTTAGGTACCCAAGCCTTTTTCTGGCTGGGTCCTCCCTTATTAGTGTTGGTCATTCTTGACCAGTCATACTCATTATAGTAACCATTTTTGTGCCTACACATGACAGTAGCATGTCCTAGTTTTCCATAAAAATTACATACGGCCTTAGGATTAGGCCTGCTCACTTTACTCTTTTGAGAATTCTTCTCAGAGTAGTGAGTGTGGTTACTCTGAGTATTCCTGCTAGGTTGAGGAGGGACCTACACCTTTTTCAAAGCTATTAATTCAGCAACTAACTCATCTAATCTCTTAGTGAGTTTGCTGTTATATCCATTTTTGTACTCAGCTTTTTCCATCAGGTATAGGATATCAAGTGATGTAGAAGAGTTAACGTCTTATATATCATCACACCTCCTCTGAAGTAATCTGATGTATTTGGTTGACTTCTTAGTCACATTAATAATGTCATTGAGCACAGTAACAAGCTTATTAGAAGACAAAGAGGGTTCAGAATTTACCTTAGAGTGTGTTCCCTTATCTTTATTTTGATCAGCTGACT
Source organism: Euphorbia pulcherrima (assembly GCA_947683365.1). Classification (NCBI taxonomy): domain Eukaryota; kingdom Viridiplantae; phylum Streptophyta; class Magnoliopsida; order Malpighiales; family Euphorbiaceae; genus Euphorbia; species Euphorbia pulcherrima. The sequence goes on along the minus strand of CANTUS010000006.1, from coordinate 2,897,434 downwards.
CTCTGGCAGTGGATGTAGTTGGTTGGTCAGCTAACTCTAAGTGAATTCCATCATCCTTAGCCATGAGATAGACATTGGCAGAATCATGCACCTCTTTATCTAAGGATGATGACTTTTGTTCAGAGTCACTCCAGGTAGCAGCAAGGGCTTTCTAACTCTTTTTCTTCTTAAACCTGTCCTTCTTGACTTTAGGGCAGCTTGACTGAATATGCCCTTTCTCACCACATTTAAAGCATTTGATGTCTTTATTGTGCTCCTTGTTGAATTCTTTTTGTTGTCTATCAACTACTCCTTTCTTGTACTTGCCTATCTTTCTGAACTTCTGAAAACCTTCTGAAGTTCTTGGTCATTAAAGCTATTTCTTCTTTTTATCCTCTGGATATCCTTCCTCAGAGGATTCTTCTTCTTCTTCTTCTTCATCATCATCAACTTTTAGAACAACAGCTCTACTTGAGCTCTCTTTCTCTTTGGACCTGTACTTTTTGGACTCATCTTCATACTATTTTAGAGACATCTCATAAGTCAGTAGAGTTCAATTCAGCTCATTAAACTTATAGGTCTTTAAATCATGAGCCTCTTTAATCATACTTTTCTTGGCTTCCCAATCTTGAGTCAGGCACCTCAAGATTTTCTTGACAGTCTCTTCTTCTGTGAAGGTCTTGCCAAGCCTTTTCAGGTCATTTACTATATTCATGAACCTGGTGTTCATGTTAGAGATATACTCCTTGGCCTTTATGTGAAACCACTCATAATCTCTCATGAGGATGTTGATCTTGGACTCCTTCACCTTATCAGTACCTTCGTAAGTTACTTCCAACTTCTTCCAAATTTCTTTGGCTATCTTGTACCCTAAAACAGGATTAAATTCAGTAGCATCAAGAGCACAGTGAAGATAGTTGATAGCATCTGCATTTTCCTTCAATCTGACCAAGTCCTGACTGTCCCATTCATCCGAGTATTTATCTACTTGAACTCCATTCTTCATGATGGTGGGAACATAAGTTCCTTCAATAATGGCCATCCAAGCATGCATACTTTGGGACTGAATGAAATTCTTTATTCTATTTTTTCAGTAAGTATAATGCTCTCCATTAAACATGGGAGTTCTGGTAACTGACATGCCTTCAGGCAAAATATAAGCTTGAGCCCTTCCACTTGATTCTCCCTTGTACGCCATGGTCTTTGTCTCAAAGAATGTGAGATCTTTTGACATGAGAACTGCTCGGATATCACTTGTTGGTCCCTATGCATACACTCACTGAGTTAGAGGGGGGGTGAATGACTCACTACAGAATAAATGAAACTTTTTCTCAAAGGATGACTGCTCCGCTGATTGAGGTTAGCTGGATGAGTAATAACCTGGAAAATACGAGAAATTAAAGAACACTGAAATTTTTATACTGGTTCAGCAACCTGTGCTTACATCCAGTCCCCAGAGAGTGTCTCAGCTTTAATCCACTAATCTCAACTCCTTTACCCTAGGCGGAGAAGCCTTTCACAAATTCTCCAATTATAGTAAGTACCCTCTAAACTACAATCGCTCACCCGCTGAATAGAATACTCTCTTCTATCAGCAACTCAAACAGAGTCTAAAAACACGAGCTAGAATTAACATATAGAATCTTGATCTAGGTACAAATGATCTAATATTATAATAAAGTGATCTATACTATTCTCGCTTGTTTAAAATAGATTCTCGCTGAGTAGTGCTTTCTAGTTTGAACTTCTATTAAGCTTGCAAATGGACAGAGTTTTAGCTTCTTGAAAGTTCAGGTGTAATCACCAAGTTCTAACGCTTGCCTTCTTGCTCCTTTTATAGATGGATTGAGAAAGTAGCCGATGAACTTGCCTTGGCATCTTCTGCAATTGATAGCTTAGCAATTCACCAATTGCTTTATCAAATCAATTCGTTAAGAGATAGAATTGCACCATTGTGAAATGCATTTTAATCCATTAGATTGAAATTCGAGCTTCAATTTGAACATCTTGTCATATGATACCAGTCTTCCGTTAGAGAAAAATCGCGCTAACTTGCCATGTGTCTTCATCCCATTCCCTCTAGTTTTCTGACATGATGCAGAGTGCACGATACAAGGTTGGTAGATCTGTAGATTATAACAAAATGGCAATTGACTTGTTGCAGACTTAAGTTGGAAGACTTTATCATTTTCTTCATAACTTTGAGTCTTGTCAAGACATTAATTCTTTTTATGTTTGTCTTATTAATGTTCCTGAAAAAAGCAACACTAAAAGCAAAGATCCCCTTTTACCTCAAGAGGTAATGTTAGTTCCTTTGACATACTAAAGATAACTCAGCGGAAAAATGAATGCAAAGTACAGTTGATACAGAGTGTAAATATTAAGTGTTTTGAGCGAATATTATTTGGTCAGCGACCACGCAAGTACTCAGCCCTGAAATCACTTAGAGTTAAAACAAAATAACTAAGTCAACGGAGACTTGAAATTCTACCCTTGATTGTACTAACTCCCTTAGAACCTCAGACTACTTATTTTAACATCATTATTGATTTAATTATTTCACACTTAACTTAATTGATATGATCAAATCTTAAGCACGATTGAGTTATCTCCTGAGGCAGTCCTAACTTGTGCTCGATTTAAAACAGAGATAGGTGTAGGTGATAGAGGTGTTTCATTAGATGTGTTTGGGAAAGTGAAAAAATCTTCCTCTTCTTTCTCCTTCTCATCTTCCTCACCTTCAACATCAGACTCGTTGACCTGAGTTTGAGAATCCTCAATCAGCTGAGCTCCGTGCTCAACTACTTCATCCTCTCTGTCCTCTAAATCACCTTTATCTTCATCAATAACCACCTTCATCCTCTTCAATAATCCTCTCTTTCGCTCCTTCATAGCCTCCTTAACTTCCTCAGCAGTCAATGTGACCTGCTGATCAGAGTTCAGCTTATCTACTTCAAATGCTTCTACTTCCACAACTTCTTCTTCTTCTTCCTGCTCTTCTTGCTTATCTATTCCATCCAAAGCCCCAATTACATCATCAACAACTTCATTTACCTCCTTCTCAACCAAGCTAGCCATTTCCTTCTGCAAAACTTCTTAAGAATTATTTTTAGCTTTGGCTGCTACTGCTGCTTCTTCAGGTTTTGTCCTAATGGTAGCCTCAATCTCCTCATGCTTCTTAATAATCCTTTCCTTTTCAGCAGCTTTAAACTTCTCAACTTCCTCAACATCTTAGACCAATCATGTCCCTCTTTTTACCATGAGCTTTTTCTTCGGCTGACCTACTTGAGGAATAGGAGCTGATGTAGCTTCCTTTCCTTTTGTAGTCACTTCATCCAACTGAGCTTCACCTGACTTCCTTTTTCTTTTCTGAGGCATCTCCTCCCTTAGCTTTTTCTCAACAGCTTTTTCTTCTTCTTTCTCCTTATAAGTTAATTCCTTTCTCTCAGCTTCTTATAATCCTTTGAGGATCTAGTCTTCTTAGGAATAGCAACAGGAACTGTACTCGCTGAGCTCATCTTTTTATCCTTCTTGGAGTCCTTCCTGACCTCCGTCTTACTTTCTTTCTTTTCTTCTTCTCCTTTCTCTGCTCTGAGCTTGGTGATCCTCTTAAGCTCCTTCTCTATAAAAGCACTCAAAGTGAGATCCTCCTCTTCTGGTTTGATTGGCTTTAGCTCCATTATAGCTTTAGGATCCTTCACTCTTACTTCTCTCGGTTTCAACTTAATATATCTGGTGTTGGATGGCCTCTTATTACACTCCAACCCATAAAAATGAGCATTGCTGAGTATTTTAGACTCAATTACTTTTACCTGAGTGTTACTCTTCATAGCCCATCCTTCCATATCCAGCTCATAAGCTCTGCAAATTTCCATAATCAACTGTCCATACACCATATTCTTGTTTACTTTAGGGAATCGGTGTAGAATGGCTAGGGGCCAGTTGATGCTCATTCCGTGGGTCAGAGCATACACAAAAACTCTCTCAAACTTAGAGCAACTTCTGGTTGATCTGGTCTTTGGTAAAGGACTTTTGTAATAAGCTTATGTGCTTGCTTTCCCTCTTTAGTGAAGCAATCAACTCACCTGCTATGTAATCTATTGGGACTTTATAGTCTACTAGAATGTCCACATGCTCCTCATCCTTGACAATCCTCATTCTGAGTCCTCTCTCATGCATCACCATTTAACCCACTATGAGCTTTGGGGTGACATACACTTTCCTTCCCATCATTGTTGTAACAAAAATGTCCTTCAATCCTTCTATCATGTACATACCATGGTAGAAACAATTTACAATTTCTTCATAGCATCCATTAGGTAGCTTAAAGAACCCTCTTAAGTGGTGCTGATGAGCCCACTTCCTAAACTTATCGTCACTGCAAAAGCTTAGCATGTCCATGAAGTTTGGTGGTTCAACTTCAGATTTCTCTAACAAACACCATTTTGTAGGTGTATATTTAGTTCATGTTGGAATTTTTATTTCTTCAATTTTATCCATGCTGATAGCTATCTGGGCTAAGTGATGCCTTGTTGTTATCCAGCAAGAATCATCTTTGCTTCTCACAAACAGACTGGATTTCTTCCCTACTGAACTCGCTATTAAAATTGCTTTGAGCACGGATGTAGAATCTTAGGGATTTTTAGATAGAGAGAAGCAGAGAAAGAATTTTGTTAAAGTAACATTTCCTCTTTGTCAATCTCTTCTTAAATAGCTAAGATTTCTTCGCATAAGCCTGCAAAGCTACGTGTACGATTTATAATCCATGGTCTCAAAATAGATAGTTAGATTACATAACGCATATAGTAGGATTAATGAGGGCGAAAAATACGGGATAACTGCTCTGAATATGGATCATTTTATAACTTGATAACATTTCTATCAAGTTTAAATTTGAAAGATAACTGGTGAAAATTTAATGACGTGTCCAAAATTCGAGTGGTAAAAGAAATACTTAACCTTTTTACTGAAGCTCAGAGTGTGCCCTAATTTGGTCAGCTCTAGAATAGGTCAGAGTGAAGTCTATTTCTTCAAATTAGATTGGACATTACAATCAGCTGCCTTAAATTGTTGAATTGATCCTTTCCAATAGGCTTTGTGAATATGTCAGCTTGCTGTTCTTCAGTTAGAATATAAGTGAGCATGACTTCTCCTTTTAGCACATGATCCCTTATGAAGTGATGTCTAATATTGACATGCTTCATCTTGCCATGTTTAATTGGATTCTAGGATAGGTCAATTGCACTCTTGTTGTCACACATGACTTCAAAATAATTTGAATTTATACCATAATCCTCCAGTTGTTGCTTGATTCTAGGCAGTTGTGCTACACAACTTCCTACAGCTATATACTCAGCCTCAGCTATACTCAGAGCTATAGAAGTTTGCTTCTTGCTATACCATAATATTAGATAGTCACCAAGGAAATGACAACCTCCTATGGTGCTTTTCCTTTCAAGTTTATCTCTTCCATAGTCAGCATCTGTGTATCCTCTTAGAGTAAAATCTACATTACTTAGATACCATAAACCTGCATCAATATAGCCTAGCAAATGCCTGAGAATTCCCTTAATAATAGCTAAGTGAGATTCTTTGGGGCCAGCTTGATATCTTACACAATAATATACAACATACTGAATGTCAGGCATACTAACAGTTAAGTAAAGTAGAGAACCAATAATACCTCTATAGAGCTTACTCTCTACAGGTTTACCTTCCTTATCTTTACTCAAAATTGTATCAGTGGTCATGGGTGTTGACATTGGCTTGGCTTTATCCATGTCAAACTTCTTGAGAACTTCCTTGGGATACTTAGCTTGGCTGATAAAGATTCCGTCATAACCTTGCTTGATTTGCAAACAAAGAAGAAATTAAGCTCTTCCATCATTTACATTTCAAATTCCTTCCTCATCTGCTGGCTGAACTCTTTGCATAGCTTCTCATCGATTGCTCTAAAAATGATGTCATCCACATAGACTGGGACTAGCTACACATCTTGATGCCTCTTCTTGATAATCAGAGTTGTATCTACTTTCCCTCTGGCATAACCTTTGCTGATCAAAAAGTTAATCAGTCTCTCATACCAAGCTCTTGGAGCCTATTTCAGTCCATATAGAGCTTTCTTCAACTTGAAGACACGATTTAGATATTTAGGGTCTTCAAAGCCTGGGGCCTATCTGACATAGACTTCTTCTTGAATGTAACCATTAAGAAATCCACTCTTCACATCCATTTGAAACAACTTAAAGTTCATATGGGATGCAAAAGCACAAAGAATTCTTATGGCTTCAAGTCTTGCTACTGGTGCAAAAGTTTCTCCATACTCAATGCCTTCTTGTTGATTGTAGCCTTGTGTAACTAGTCTGGCTTTGTTTCTGACAACATTCCTAAATTCATCTAACTTGTTCTTGAAAACCCACTTGGTGCCAATGATTGACTTGCCCTTGGGTTTTTCTACCAAATCCCAAACTTCATTTCTTCTAAATTGGTCTAGCTCTTCTTGCATTGCAATCATCCAATTATCATCAAATTTAGCATCTTCAAACTTCTTTGGTTCAATCAAGGATACAAATGCTGAGTGGCTCATCATTCTATTCAGCTGACCTCTAGTCAGCACTGGATTTTGCACATTATCAAGAATCTTGTCAACTGGGTGATCTCTTCTTGTTCTGACTTCCTTTGGTAGTTCAGGATCAGCTCGCTGATATATAGACACTGGTTGAGCATTAACATAATCACCAAAGTTGATTGATTGGTCGAGGTCAGCTTCAACTTCTTCTTTTTCTTGTACTGGATTAGATATAATTATGGGCTGACTAACTGATCCGCTGGTTGGAATTTTTCTCCTTCATCATCACTGCCTTGTCTACCTGCATTGTTAGTTTCATCGAGATCTACATGCATGGACTCCTCTAAGATGCCAATTCTCTTGACATACACTCTATATGCCCTACTGTGTATTGAGTAACCCAGAAAGATTCCTTCATCAACCTTAGGGTCAAATTTAGCCAATTGATCTTTAGTATTTAATATGAAGTATCTACAACAAAGGCCTTGAGATGACCAACCTTGGGCTTGCGGCCCTTCCAAAGTTCATAAGGAGTTTTGTTCAAAACTAGGCAAATTAAAACCCTGTTTAGAATATAACAAGCTGTGTTAATAGCCTCTCCCTAGAAATACTTTGGTAGATTGTTATCACTCAGCATAGAATGACCCATCTCCATAATCGAGCGATTCTTTCTCTTAATAACCCAATTCTGCTGAGGTGTATGAGGACCAGAAAAATTGTGGTTAATACCATGCTTAGAACAGAATTCCTCAAACTTTCTGTTTTCGAATTCCCATCCATGGTCACTTTAGATTCTATTAATTTTAAGGTTCTTTTCATTCATGATCCTGGTAGACAACCTAGAGAATGATTCAAATGTTTCATCTTTGCCAGCTAGCAAGATAATCCAAGTGAACCTGGTAATATCATCTACAACCACAAGGGTGTATTTCATTCCACCTAGACTTGTTATCACAACAGGCCCAAACAAATCCATGTGTAGAAGATCAAGGGGATGAGAAGAATCCATATCAGCTATAGATTTAAAGGTCTTCCTAAATTGTTTCCCATGTTGGCATGCTGAGCAGAGTCTATCTTTATCAAAGGCTAGATTCTCTAATCCCTCAATAAGTTCATTTCTGGCTAATTTAGACAGATTGATCATATTGATATATCCTAACCTTCTTTGCTATAGCCATGAGTTTTTATCCTTAGAAACTAATCATATATCATTAGAGTCAGGGGATAAATCAATCATATAAACATTATTAATTCTAGGAGCATAAAGAATAGTTTGGTCTATATTACCATCAATCACTGAGCAGCCCGCTGAGTCAAATATCACTTTTCTGCCTTTATCACACAGCTGAGCAACGCTTAGCAAGTAGAACGTTAGGCCTTTCACCAGAGAAACATTATTAATTGAAGGCTTTACACGTACAGTCCCATTGCCAACAATCTTTCCTTTCTTGTTGTCTCCAAAACTGAAACTTCCATTTCTTCTTCGCTCCAATGTGATGAACTACTTTTCATCACCTATCATATGCCTCGAGCATCCAATATCCAAATACTATATTCTTCTATCATTAGTGGATCTCATACTTACCTATAAAATAGTTAAGTTTTCTTAGGTACCTATGCCTTTTTCTGGCTGGTCCTCCCTTGTTAGTGGTGGTCATCCTTGACCAGTCATACTTATCATAGTAACCATTTTTATGCCTACACATAACTGTTGTATGTCCTGGTTTGCCACAAAAACTACATGCAGCCTTAGGATTAGGCTTGCTTACTTTACTCTTTTGAGAAACCTTCACAAAGTGGTGAGTGTGGTTACTCTGAGTATTCCTGCTAGGTTAAGGAGGGACCTGCACCTTTTTCAAAGCTATTATTTCAGTAGATAGCTCATCCAATCTCTTAGTGAGTTTGCTGTTATATCCATTTTGGTACTCAACTTTTTTCATTAGGTATAGGATGTCAAGTGATATAGAAGAGTTTACATCTTCCATATCATCACACCTCCTCTAAAGTACTTTGATGTATTTGGTTGACTTTTAAGTCACATTAATAACATCATTTAGTACTATGGCAAGCTCATCAAAAGACAAAGGGGGTCCAGTATTTACCTGAGAATGTCTTCCTTTATCTTTGCCTTGGTCAGCTACTATTTGGCAGCAGAAGTTGTTGGTTGATCAGTTGACTCTGAGTGAACTCGATCATCCTTAGCCATGAGACACACATTTATAGAATCATGCGCCTCTTCATCTGAGGATGATGACTCTTGTTCAGAGCCACTCCAGGTAGCAGCAAGGGCTTTCTTACTCCTATTCTTCTTGAACTTGTCATTTTTAGCTTTGGGACAGCTCGACTGAATATGGCCCTTTTCACCGTATTCAAAACATTTGATATCTTTTTTATGCTCCTTATTGAATTCCTTTCATGGTCTATCAACTGCTTCCTTCTTATACTTTCCTGTCTTTCTAAAATTTTGAAAGTTCTTCTATTTACCCAGATATCTCCTGAAATTCTTGGTCATTAGAGCTATCTCCTCTTTTCTGTCCTCTGGATATCCTTCATCAGAGGAATATTCTTCTTCTTCATCATCATCAACTCTCAGGATAATAGCTCTGCTTGTGCTTTCTTTTTCTTTGGACCTGTGCTTCTTGGACTCATCTTCATATTGCTTCAATGAAATTTTATGAGTCAACAGAGTTCCAATTATCTCATCAAACTTGTAGGTCTTCAAATCATGAGCCTCGTCAATAGCACTCTTCTTGGCTTCCTAGTCTTGAGTCAAACTCCTCAAGATCTTCTTAACGGTCTCTTCTTCTGTGAAGGTCTTGCCAAGTCTTTTTAGCTCATTTACAATATTCATGAACCTGGTGTTCATGTTAGAAATATCCTCCTTGGGTTTCATATGAAACCACTCATAATCCCTCATAAGGATATTAATCTTGGACTCTTTTACCTTGTCAGTACCTTCATAAGTAACTTCCAACTTCTTCCATATCTCTTTGGCTGTCTCGCATCTAGAGACACGATTAAACTCAGTAGCATTAAGAGCACAGTGAAGATAGTTGATAGCAGCTGCATTTTCCTTTAGTTTGATCAAGTCCTGACTGTCCCATTCGTCAGAATACCTATCTACTTTTACTCCATTCTTCACAATGGTGAGAATATAAGGCCCTTCAACAATGTCCATCCAAGCATGCATACTTTGGGATAGAATGAAAAGTATAATGCTCTCTATTAGACATTGGAGGCCTAGTAACTGACATGCCTTCAGCAGAGTATAAGCTCGAGCCCTTTCGTTGGATTATCCTTTGTACGCCATGGTCTTTGTCTCAAAGATTGTTAAATCTGGAAATAAGAACTGCTCTAATACCACTTGTTGGTCCCTATGCATACACTTAATGAGTCAGAGGGGGGTGAATGACTCACTCAGTAATTGATAAAACTTTTTCGCGATAGTTACTGGGTCAGCTGAGTGAGATGGGTGGAAATTGCGAGTAAGTAAAGAACATAGAGATTTTTATACTGGTTCTGCAACCTGTGCTTACATCCAATCCTGAGAGATTGTCTCGGCTTTAATTCACTAATCTCAACTCCTTTACAAAATCTCCAATTATAGAAAGTACCCTCCAATCCACAATCGCTCACCCGCTGACTAGAATACCCTCTTCTATCAGTAACTCAACAGAGTCTAAAACAAGAGTTGGACTCAACTTATAGAAATGTTGATCTAGTTACAAATGATCTAATATTACAATGGTTTGATCTATACTATTCTCTCTTTATTCAAGCAGATGTTTGCTGAGTAGTGCTTTTCTTGCTATAATTCCTTTAAAGCTCGTATTTAGACAGAGTCTTTGCTTTTAGGAATTTCAGGTGTAATCGCCAAGTTCTAAAGCATGCCTTCTTGCTCTTTTTATAGTTGGATTTGGGAAAGTAGCCGTTGAACTTGTCTTGGCATCTTTTGGAATTGACAACGCAGTAATTTACCCGTTGCTTCTTCACATCAATCCGTTAAGAGATAGAATTGCGTCGTTGTGAAATATATTTCAATCCGTTAGATTGAAATTAAAGCTCCAATTTGATTTTTTTTTCATTTGATGTCAGTCTTTCGTTAGAGAGAACTCGCACTAACTTGCCACTTATCTTCATCCCATTCCCTCTGGTTTCCTGATATGTTATACAGTGCGTGATACAAGGTTGGTAGATTTGCAGATTTGCTCAACATAGCAATTGATTAGTTGCAGCTTTGCATTGAAGACTTTGTCATTTTCTTCATAATTTTGAGTCTTGTCAAGGCATTAGTTCTTTTTGTCTTTGTCTTATTAATGTTCCTGCAAAAAAACAACACTAAAAGCAAATATGCTATATTACCTTAAAAGGTAATGTCAGTACCTTGAATAGACTTAAGATAACTCAGTGAAATATTTCATCATAAAACATAGATGAAACTGAATCTAAATACTTAGTGTTTTGAATGAGTAATACCCAGTTAGCAACTAAAGTAACTACTCAGCCCATAATCCACTCAGAGTTAAACTACACAGCTAGGTTAGCAGAAATTTAAAATTCTACCCTTGAATTTACTAACTCCTATACAACCATAGACTATTTATTTTAACTTCATTATTGATTCCATTATCTCAATCTGAATTTAATTGTTATGATAAAAACTTAAGCATTACTGAGTCATCCACTGAGTCAGTCTAAACTTATGTTTGGTTCAATAGAAGGTTTTACTATTAATTTTCCTTGTGAACAAGCAGCACAGAAAAATTTATTATGTTGAATAAACTTCTGGTTTTTCAATGAATGCCAATGTGCATTTTCTATAATTTTCTCATCATTATTGAATCAGGATAACCCAGTGGGTCATGTCAAACATTATGAGCATTTGAATGTATAAACTTCTAGTTTATAGCCAAATTGGCTTCAATCATATTAATATATATATAGTATAAGTCAGATGAGAGAGTATAAAACTTTTCAAATATATATTTCTTACTTGAAATTAATTTTGTAATATAAAAATATTCTTTATTATCTTCACTTACAGTTTCAATATAACATCTATTTCTGCCAATATATTAAAACTTAATAAATTTCTAAGAACTTAGGAAAATAATGCATTATTTATAATAAGTTTTGTTCCCCTTTATAATATAATACTAGCTCTTTCGAAGCCTTCAACCATTTTTATTTTACCCGATATTGTAGTAACGATTGTTTCACTGCTTTTAAGAATAGAAAAATATCTTGCCACTTTGGGAATAGTATGAGTGGTGGCACTATCCACAATACATAAATTTGCTTCATTTGCCTAAATGACATATAATATCGGGAACGAATTCATTTTTTTCAGATTGATTATGCAGAATCCTTGACTGATATAATAAACTCGTGCTGATAACGTGTTATAAATAGAGTATTAATGTAAAAAAATTGTAACAATAATGAAGGAGATAAAGAGATAATTTGATAAAAAATATTATTCATTATTTGTGATGTATACGAAATAGGTAAAATATCCAATGACAAAACTGCAAATAATTGGGATTCATATTAAATCAAAATATTAATGATATGGGGCCTATAACAGAGTAACCATTAATAATTCGAAAATTAACATAGGCCCATTAATAATTCAACACCCCTTGATATGTGATTTTGCCAGTGAGACACTGTCCACGTGGGATAAAAATTATAGTTCAAAGATAAAAGAGTTTAGTATTTTACTCCCCTTATTTTACTCCCTTTGTTTACGACTTAATTAATGATTTTTAAGATAACGCATTTTAATATCGTAAATTAATTTATTGACAGTCCATAAGATGTGCATAGAATATATAAAATATTGTGTTATTTGTAGAAATAACCAATATAAATAACCAATAAATATATTACATCAAAACATTAAGGATCCGGGACCTACGGTATAGTAATCACTAATAATTCAAACTTGGCGGAATATGCAACAATAATTCAAGTTCGATATTTTTTTTGGGAGCTCCAAACGTGCCCAAAATCTGTTGGGATGCTTTCTGCATTGAGCTTTTCCATTACAAATTATATAATGGATCGAATCTTTTAGTCTTTCTCTTCGATAAATGATATATGTTCCATGTATGAATAATATAATAGAAAGTAAGTAATTGTATAAAGTAGTTTTCAGGACATATAATTCATGCATACAGAAGGGACCAAAAGACCCAAATTTATTGTATAATTATTCATATTATCTGAGGGATGTCAGAAATCATTTTATTTTAACGATTAAAAAAATGAAAGTTTTGAATATATTATTTTTTTTTCAAAACGTAAACTACGAGTTGTGTTGTCAAAATTAATTTATGGAAACCTCCAATAATTTTTTTAATTTGAATTTTAATTAAAACTCTGTTTGGCCTTTGATTGGAAAAATGAACTTAGTGATTGAATTTACTAATTTTCAAAAATTGCATTTATTTTTTTATAAAAAATTGCATTTATTTTTTCAAATAACAGTGCCAAAAAGTATAACAAATCAAAAAAGGCCTAAATGCTTCTAAATATTTGTGATATATTCTAAGTTTTTATATTTAAACTATTGAAATAGTAGGAAAACATTATTTTTGCATTAAAATCGGGCTAACTGTGCCAAATTTAGGGGAAATTATACGATGGTTTTGGACCAAAGGACCGTTCTCCCTAGATGAATAACATGTGTCACAGAAATGAATAAAACTACTTCATGATATTAGACATGTGTCACAGAAATGAATAAAATTACTTCATGATATTACTTTTTATTATTCTATTCAGTTCTGATACACATGTCATTTATACAGATAGAAGAATCCTTTGGTCCCGGATCATTATATAATTTTCCCGAACTTAGATATACTAGGGTTCCAACCCAAATGGCAGTCTGACTTGTTGACCGAAATGGGAGATACTGAATAGAGTTCCTAATCAAGGTAGGTGTGCCTGATGGGAGGTACTCCAACTTGTGATAGATGTTGGTGGGTTGTAAACTCTTGTTGTAATTGTTTTTCCTCAACTTATCAATAAAAGAAGTATGGGTGGGATTCGTTATCGGCTTTCGGTTTTACTCTTTACATTGGAGAAGTTTTCGTGTGAAAGATCGGTTTTGCTTTGGCTTAGTAATTTTCTTGTATGTTATGTGGTTCCTTAGGGTTGTGATTTTGGTTGGTTGTTCTTGTTGTTTAGTTGATTATTCTGCATTATTTCAAACAAGTGATATCAGTGCATTTGGGTTCAACAACTGGTGTCAGAGCATCCGAGTCCAACCCAACAAGATATAATCTAATTTGCTGCAAAACACAATGTATGCAATCATTTGACATCCCAACATATTGTACACACAATTTAATACTACAAATTCCAAATAATAATAATAATAATAATAATAATAATAATAATAAGTTTCTTTTTATCTTAATCAACAACCTTAAAAAGTGTCAAACATAAATTTAAAAGATAAATAGCCGTATGAAAATGATGAAAATTAAAAATTGTATAAAGTCATGCAAAATGATACATGAAAATGATTCATGGATTAGTTGAGTCTATGGAAGCCTTGTGAAATAGCCCATAAATTAATAGTATTGAATCCAAATTTTTAATACAAATGTCGTACAAACAGAAGGAAAAGAGTTCAGAAGATTCATATAAATAATAATGTTATTGATATGCTGATAAATGTCGTACTAAAAGAAAAGTTTGACCAGTGCGTTAAAGTAACAGGGATGGAGAGTCCCACAATATAGTCGGGAGGGGGAGATTTGTTGAGTGGTGATCCTCCTTATGGTGGAATCCACTGAATTAAAAAATGAAAAGGGAAAAAGGAGGTATGTCGATAAAACGCGTTTTTTAAAAAGTGTATAGTAAAATTACTGTATACAATTCGGCCATACGCGTTTTAATCTCCTATAATTAGAGGAGGTTTTGCTCATTTTAAGAAGAGAGCAAAGCAGAGAGCAAGAGAGAAGAAACACAGATAAAAATGTAATATGTGTAGAGAGCCTTAGAAAAAAGGTTCCTAAGAGCTGGGTAAGAGAGAAAAATAGTGAGGTTTTGGGAAATACTTGAGTGCCACTATTTTGTAATCTCTTGGTGTACCTACTATTATTTTCATAGTGGAAGAATTATTCGGAGTTGGTCCCGTGGTTTTTTCCCTAATTCATTTGGGGTTTTCACGTAAAAATCTGCGTGTCTTTTATTCTGTTGCTATTATTTTTTTCGTAATCTATTATTGGGCCTAACAATAGATTACTATGGATATCATCAATTTGTGAATGAACCCAAATTACTTGCCGGAGACATGTGATAAGCAATTTGGTATTGGTTAAGCAAGGATTTGAGTTCGAGTCTTAGTGAATATAGAAAATTCTTATTGGGAGACTCACTCACACTCACTCACCATAGCCAAGTGCACGATCCGGATCGAATCTAAATATAGTCGGAGTAAAGCTCTGATAAATCAAATAGGAAAAAAAAATATAACCAATCAAATTAAATGCTATTCACAATCACCCTGTAAAATAACGAGCATGGATGTGATTGGTTTCATGACAAGCTTTGTCTCCCCTCGAACTTATGCGTGTTCAACATATGTGGTGGTTGTATTTTTGTTTGGACACGGACAATATCATGAGTAGTTAAACTGTACTCAATTATATTGAAATTAAATAATAATAAAATTAAATTATAATTAATAATATAAATTATATTTTAGAATATTAAAATTTATTAATAAAATAATTAATAATATTTAAATAATATTATATATTCTAATAAAATTTATTAATTATTACATATAATAATAATAATATAAATTATTATTATATACTTTATTTTATTATAATTATTATTATGAATATTACTTTATTATTTTCATTATTATCAATATTTATAAAATATTATTACTTTTATTTATTTGTTGTACAAAATTATCTATCGTAAAAATAGTAATTATTAATTTTAAAATATTATTATTAGTTACTTTTTCTTTGTTATTATTTATAATTACTAATATTAATTAATAATATTGATATCATATATAAATAGAAATGAATTGAAAATAAAATTATATTATATTATTATTTATGTTCATTGCTTTTTATTATTTATAAATATAAATATTAATTAATAGTATTGATAGAACGTATGAACTGAAACTTAATGCTAAATGATGAATATTAGCTGTTGAATGTTGAATACTGAGTACTGAATATTAAAACTGAATTGAACTGAATAGTAATGAATTGAATTGAATAGAAAATTAATTGAAAAGAGGAGGGCAATAATAGCTTCAAAACTATAATAGCAACAAAATTTGACAAGCAAATGACTAAAATAAACTAAGGCTTGCAATCAAAAATTAATGGGCATGAGGAATGGCCACAAAAGTTAAGAAACATAACTTGGCCATATCTATTATACATAACCCACTTTCATATTCCAGTTTGCAAGACTTTATTGATTTTTGGTAACTTCAAGACATTTTGTTATCACATAATGAATAGCCACATGATTGTGAACTGTTATTGTGGTCCTCATAATCATTTTACTTCTTCAAGCTATGTAGAATCAAGGCCCTTTTTTAAGGTGGATAATAGGGGCGACCGTTCATGTATAATCTCACCTATAAGCTACAGCAAGTTAAGAACGGGTCTACGTAGAATAATCATATGTTGGGGTGGGCACATATGGGCACCAGCCCTCTAGCCCCTAGTAAATCCCTTAAAAATTTCCAGATATGTCTCCTTTGCCCAAGAAAAATAAGGTGAATAAACCAAAATTTTCCATCGGTAAAATAGTCCTGAAACCGCCATAGTTATTTATTCATATAAGATTTGTAAACGTTCTATAAGCATCGTTTTAAAAATAGGGCTAAGCGACGTTTAAGCGGGATTTTTTAAGACATCGCCGCGATTTTCTATAGTCGGGCGGTCCTAAGCTTTTTTCATAATTAGACGTGTCCTAGGCGGGCTAGTGTTCCAAAAATTAGTCTAGGTGACCGTCTAGGCGGAGCCTAGGCAGAATTTTTCAAAACATTGAACTTTTTTATGTAAAAATTAATTATATTAATTATGTTGTTTAGTATTTTATTATATTATAATTTTTTATATATTAATAAATATTTAAAAACAAAGAATTATAAATCCACCTAAATTTCCGTCTAGATAGCGCATAGGCCCCACCTAAACACCGGAAGCCTCGACCGCCTCACTAACGCCTAGCGCTTTTTAGAACACTTTCTTTAAGGAGGTCACAATAGCTTGGATTCTAAATGGGCTTATGTTTTACTCAAAGACTATTTGTATTGAAATTTCTGTGTTTGGATAGTTCTTGGCATTAAAAGACCAACTCGTCTCTCTAACATATAAACTTTCTTTACCCTAAAGTAGACAAATATGATATGTTGCACCCTTTAAATTGACGATGATGAAGATGGGACAATGCAAGCTAAAAACTGAAGTTTTGTGGATTTCGCAAGCTGAAACTTGAAGGAATTAAACTCCGAGGTAGAGTTACGAAATTCAAAAAACAGTGTTTCAATAACAAATTACGAAAATCAAATTCGAACTCCTACAAAAACTTCTATTAATCAAAAAATATTTAGCCATCCCAAATTTTAATTTGAATCCCACTTATGTCCTTTTTTTTTCAACTTTTGAGAACTAAACTGAAGTGAGCTGAACTGAACTTATTTTAGTGTAACTTTATAACTACGTATAACTGAACTGAACCGAATTTGAACTGCAATAGACTGAACTGAATTGAACTAAAGTAGTCTGAATTGAACTGAATTGTAGTCCAAAAGAAGAGGGTAATTAACAGCATTAAGGATAAACTTCAATAATTGATTTTAAACCCATAACTGGAATGATTTCATAGGCACTAAATTTAGCCTAAAAAAGAACCATCATCACCATATCAAACATGAGGCGAGTTTCAATGGCTTCCTTACACATTTTCTGATTCTCCCTTATCACCATATCTTTAATTTTCAGCTTCCCCATTCCCTTATCATGCAAAATCCACTGTTTTTTAAAAAACCATACTAGAAATTCCATATATATATATATACATGTTATGGTGGAAGTTGCGGCAAAAGGACCTCCCTACGGTATAACTCGTTTGCACATTTGATCCCTCTGCTATTTATGTTACCTATTTGATCTTTTTGCTATGCAATTTGTTTCTTTAGCGACAGTTCCAGTTCCAGTTCCACTGCCAACATCAACTTCTGAATTCAAGCCATCTAACACCTCTTTTCCTCAATTCATTAGGACGCTTGTAACAAGTCTAGCATCACTTTACAATGCTTCATTAAAGAAGTTGTTGAGGTTACGGACCCCAAATAGACATCCCATGAGCAGTTTCAAAAGGCGAGGGATCTTCGTTGTGGAACCAACCATTAACATGGTACATGGTTCGGTTAAGATATGATCAAACGAAACTTGTAAGAAAGGCGTCCTGGAGGAGTAATTGACATGAATTTATTAGAGTATACCCTTCTTCTTCGTCTTCTTCATTTGGGTTTAACTAATATAAGCTTACAGCATACTATACACAGAGAGAGGTCCCGGTCGTTTTAATTTGAATCTACGAATGAACAAATTCTTATCAGTGATATTCTTTTTCAACAAGGCTAAAAAGGCAAAAACGAAGATAAAGGACTGACATTCCAACTAGGTTGACATTTCCGAACCCCCTAACCCAAAAACTCAACCCGAATACTCGGGAAAGTTAACTCATTTGTAGCTCATTTCAGTTTCCAAGGCATTTGTATAAGATGGGGGAGAATGAAACTTTTAGCTGTAATATAACAGAAATTTGTTATTAGATGATGACATGTTCCTTGCCTTCCCTTCCATTTTGTTGAATATTATGCATTTTTATAAAGAAAGAAGTTCGAGACCAGAAGCAAGAAAGGCGGAGATCGAAATATGAGCTTATATCATCCCATGCTTGTGTTTATGAAACAGGATTACAAACCCAATGTTATCTTAAGAAAATCAATCATACCACAAAATATATTTATTTTAATCATAATAAAGATCAAATCTTTTTTCCTTCCTAGATTAAATTTGCCGTAAATATTGCCACACTCGATCATACAAAGCTACCCAAAAATTTGTATTTGCCAGAAATTTTGCAGAAACAGAACACCAGCATTTGGTAGCTTAATATTTCTAATAAGGCTTCAATTTACTGGTGCCAGCTGAATAATCTAAAAGCTCCGATTAAGAGTTCAGAGAAAATACCTGGAAACTCGAAGAAAGAACATTGAATTTTTGACTTCGCTCAGCATATTAGTAAACTGAATTTATCAGGAATGTTGCAGGAGGTCAACAATATTAAGATCCTCAAAACAGGAGCTCCCTTTCGGTCTTGTTGTTTCTATGATAAAATTCTGCGACTGTTTTAGAGGAACAAGAGGCCACTGGAATCTACAAATCCTCTGCAAATTTAAGACAGTGCTATTGTAAAGAACTAAATCATTTTACATTTTTTCAAGTTGTAATTGTCGTCATAAAGAATTATATCCTTAAAATTTAATCTGATCATTCTTAAGAACAATCAACTTCAACAATACTAATATTCAAACATTCAATATCTGGTAGTCTTATTTATATTATATGATTAAAATTTATTTTGCCTTGTGCTAGGTTGAAGAAGTGAATTATAAACGCAAATTTTACTGATAATTAAAACGTTTATATTTTCGTGTTGTCATATCAATTTCAAGGTTTGTATTCACAAATAACAGGTAAACACTAAACACCACTATCGGTATTACTCCATTTACTTGATTTCTAGCTAACATGGTTCTTTTAGAGATCTAAACTCCAAAATTAAATCAATTTTTCGCTATTTGGGTACAACAGTTTGACTGCAAACAAATATGTACTCTAGATTCTAGACCGAATGCCAATAGCGGCCAAACTATATAGAGGTGAGCAAAGTTTGCAGGAGGTCATATTGTACTTACATTGCTAAAGTTCACTGTTTGCATTTATTTCTTCTGATCAGACAATTATGGTCCTCAAGACGAACTCCCTTTTGGTCCTGTAATTTCTGTGCCTGTAATAAATTCTGCAACAGACTTGGAGTATATTGGTTACTAAAGTTTAGAATTGCTCTGCAAATTTAGACAGTACTAATTTGAAAATAGCATTGACTCTCTCAACTACTAACTAAATCATCGAGACTTACATTAGTTTCAGGTCGTATTATGATCACTTGGGAAGATCAACTTGTTCTTCTTTATGTTCCACCTGCCCAACACCTTGCCTGTTGGGATTTATTCAAACTAACGAAAAGAAATGTGAACAGCTCGAACGGTCTAGCAACTAGTTGGCCCAAATCAAGCAAATTCGAGAGAAACCTCGAAAAGAATCTTATAAGTTATTAATCATTCATCGAATTTTCGAAAACCCAACACATCTCTAGACTATCTATAGGCCAAAAATATTCCCAAACCGAAAAGGGGAAGAGAAAAAGTAACAAAACTCAAAGCCAATAGTCCAAAATATGAATTTAACGGAACCTTGTCATTGCACAACTTGTTAGCATCCTCAATCAACCCAAATTCAGTATACATATCAACTAATCTTCGAAAAACAACAGGATCACAATCGAACCCCTCTTTAATAACAAAGCAATGGATCAATCTACCCATTTGATATCCCGTTGAACCATTACAATAACAAGCCTTTATTATGAGAGACAATGTACTATGATTAGGTCGAACCCCGGATTCAATCAACTTCCTAAAGGTCTTGAAACAACGAAAAAGATCACCATCTCGAGCAAACCAATGGATCATTAAATTCCAAGAAAGTAAGTCTCTCTGAGGCATTTTATCAAATACGTTACGAGCATAACGTCCATCATCGAAGAATATGTATTTAAGCAGGAGTTTGTTAGTAATCTGAGGGCGAAGAAGCATGCCAATGGAAGTAACCCAATAAGCATGAGCTTGTTTAACTTGGCATAAGTTTTTACATTTGTGTATGATGGAGCTTAAAGCTTTAGAGTCAATAGGGAGTGGATTTAATGGGGTAACAAGAATAAAGGTGGACTCTTCTCGAAAATTTTGAGATTCGGGCATTGTCTCTCTGATTGAAACATCATCGAACACCTTCTCAGCATCCTCGATAATACCAAATTCGCTGTACATATCAGCTAATCTTTGACCAACATGACAATCACAATTGAACCCATCTTTGATAACAAAGCAATGGATTAATCTGCCCACATGAAATCCCCTCGAACCTGTACAAGCCTTTATTAGGAGAGACAATGTACCATGATCTGGTCGAACCCCACATTTAATCAGCTCCCTAAAGATCTCGAAACAACCAAAACAATCACCATCTCGAGCGAACCCATGGATCATTAAATTGCAAGAAGCTAAGTCTCTCTTGGGCATTCTATCAAACAGGTGACGAGTATCAAGTAAATCACCGAAATTTATATATTTACGCAGGAGTCTGTTAGCTATCCGAGCGTTAAAGAGTATCCCACTGGTAGTAACCGAAGCATGAGCTTGTTTTACTTGACACAAGTTCATACATTTGCTCATGATGGAGTATATAATTTGAGAATCAATAGGGAGTGGTTTTCGAGGGGCAACGAGAATAATGGCCGATTCTTTTTGAGGAATTTGAGAATCGGACACTGTCTCTCTAACTGGAATTTCATTCGACGGCTTCTTAGAATTCTCAGTTGTTACAGAAATTTGAGAATGGGACATTGTTTCTCTGGTTAACATTTCATCAAACAACTTATTTGCATCCTCAATCATCCCAAATTCAGAATACAAATCAATAAAACTTCCAACAACTTCACAATCACAATCAAACCCATCTTTGATAACTAAGCAATGGACTAGCCCACCCATATGAAATCCAATTGAGCCCTTACAAGCCTTAATTATTGGACGGTATGTACAATGATTAGGTCGAAACCCACAATTAATCAGCTCCTTGAACGTATTGAAACAATTTAAAACATTGCCAAATACAACATACCCATCAATCATAACATTCCAAGAAACTAAGTTTCTGTTGGGCATTCTATCAAACAGTTGACGGGCATTACTTAAATCACTGAAATGTAGATACTTATACAGGAGTTTGTGACCAACCTCAGGGGAGAAAAGCAAGCCGCTGGTAGTAAGAGGAGCGTGAAGCTGTGAAACTTGATGTAAGTTCTTCAATTTGCTTTCAAATAAGAGGTGAGGAGATTGAATAGAGAATGATTGTTGAGGGAAAATGGCGGGTTCTTGTTGAGAATTTTGGGATTGGGATAGTTTTTTGTCTGTGTTTGAAGCAAGTGAAAACATGAAGGGGAAATTTTCATTGCTGAGAAGAGTAGTTGATTTGGGTCTGAGTCTGGACATTGATTCCTTTCAAGGAACAAAGGAACAGAACAAGGTAGGGATGAACAAATTTGTTGGAGGCTTTATTGACATTTTCTTATTGATTATAAACATGCACTTTTTAATCTAATTTTTAATCAATTTTTTTAAGTTATTTATAATTTAATGAGTTAAATTCAGTTTACTTGTAATTATAAATTTATACTAAAATAAGTTCAATTCAATTCAACTCACTTCAATTTAGTTCAACCAATTTAAATTCAGTTCAGTTTAGCTTTAAAAAAGTTGAAGAGAATTAGACCTGGGCATTAACCCGCTGGCCTGTGAGGCCCGCCCTTGCCCGTCTTTCATGGACCGGGTTTGGACAAATTAATTGGAGGTTAGGCTCAGTCCGGCCCGACCTGAACCTGAAGAGGTCCGAAGTATTGGATAGGCTTGGTTTTATTCCTAAAACCCAAACCCGGCCCAAACTACTGAATAAATATATTAAATAAATATATATTTATTATTTATATTAGTAATAATTATTAAAATTTATAAATTTTTTTATAAAATTTAACTTTAAAACTTAATTTTACGGCTTATATTAAAATTTTAATTATAATATTTCTTTTATGAAAAAATATTTAAATTTTTAATTATATATATAAATTTAAGATTTAATTATATTATAAAGGCCTGACAAGGCCCCAACCCAACTTTCATTGTGAAATGAGTCAAATTTAGGCTATTTATTTTTTAATTAGGTCGAAATAAATTCAGTCTAAACCCACTTAAGCCAAGCCATGCTGAGGTCTAAAGAGAATAATACAGCCTAAGTAATAAATTACTAATATTTGATTATAACAGTTTAGATAAGATTTTCGAACATCAGACCGGGCCTTACCATTAAGGCCCGAAATTTTTTATATATTATTCTTCTATTTCATTTTTCACTTTTTTGGAAAAAAAATCAGCATAATTAAGCAATATACGTTGTTTTCGTTTTTTTTAAAAAAAATCTAGTTAATTAAGGATTAAATGACATAATTATCATTTATATTAGCGGTTAGTTTTTTTTTTTTGTTGTTATCTACGAATTAGTTTGAGATCTTTCCTAATTAGTTTGAGATCTTTCCTAATTAGTATATTATTTAAGTGTTTACATACGAGATTAGATTGACTTTACCAGACTACATTGCCTAACATATAAATTATAAAGTTAATAAGTGATAGACAGTATTTTTCAATTTTTTTTGTTATTAGCTACAAGTGTTACTCTTTCTTTATATTTTATCTTTTATTTATTTATTCTTCCATTCCAATTTTAAAATCAGGTGAATATAAAAATTTGATAGATAATTTTGCATTTCAAAAAAATGGAAAATTAGCTTTAACTCGCCCTAAATTTCATAGATTTAGACACTTCACCTAGGGCCTCAACTTTTATAGGGTCGGCTCTGTCAAACATATTAAAGAGAAATCTATATACAAACAGATTTACTACAGAACTAGTATATATAGCTTAACTGGTAATGTATTGAGTTATTAGTTTTCATTCTAGTTGTTTTAATGTTACTTTCTTGTTTTTCATCCTGTTTTTATTCATTAGGTTAATTTTTTTTGTAATATTCATTAGGTTATTTATATGTAAGTCAAGAGGACTAAAGAGAATAGTCCTATCATTTTTCCATTATAACAAAGTCCAATGTATCTTAATTTAAATTCATGAAAGTATAGAATGAAAAATAGTAAAAAGTTGTGGTTTTAACAGTTGAATTTTTCTATTATATGAAAATGTGGTTTATTTTAGTTCTGACAGGAATAAGAACTTATCAGTAACGTAATGTAAAAATAATTAACTATGAAAACCGATAAATACAATCATTCCTCTCTTCAAAATTAGATGTTTTTATCAATTAGCAAGTTACCTAATAAGCAAATTGGCAACAAAATAAAAAGAATTAGGAAACAAAATGATGGTGTTTGTGTGTAATACCATAATAGGCTAAATATAATAAATTAAAAACTTTAGGGGTAAAATTGCATCTTGTTCCTTCTTATTATATATGTTGACTCTTGGCAAAATTCCTACTTAAAATTTTCCTGGAAAATCCTCCACGAGCCAAACAGGATGGAATCGCCTTTCCTTAGCAGTTAACAATTCACTTGTCGCATGATGAAATTGATCTAGGTTTCTCTCGTCGATAATCGATTCTTCCTTTACAAATCTATGTCGTAATTGTGATTCTAGTAAGGTAAACGTTTCCTTGATTTTCAGTTAGGTGTTTTCGATTCAATTCTCTGTAACTGGAGCAGATTCTTTGTTTTTTAGGGTTTACTTACCGTCTGAGTATGATCAGTACATTGATTTATGGTCATTTTGCTGAAATTCTTATTATTGTATGTAAATCTGTCTGATTTTGGCTTGTTTGGCGAGGAGGAAAATGCTAATAAACTTTTTCCTTTTGATTTTCTCACAGATTAAAGGTTGGAAGCTGAAGATTATATATATATCATTACTGGTTTGATTTCACTTTTAATGGAGGGTGGAGGGCCAGTGCAGAAAGGAAGAAAGGCTAAATGTGCATCTATGTCGCACAATCTATTGCTTGACAATGCGAAAAACCGGATCGATGATCTCCATGAACGGTTTTCGATCCTCCAAGCTGCGAGAAAGGAAGGTCGAATTGGCGAAATTAACATATTGGAAGAGCAGGTTTATCAGAGTCTTCGTGAGTGGAAAGCTGAGCTCGAAGCTCCATCGCCTGCGTCTTCTTTACTCGTTAGTGTTTCGTAAAAACAACTGTTTGTTTGTGTTATTCAGATGCTTAGGGTTGTTTTTGTATGGATTTTAACGAGGTGTTTTGTTGTGTGTGTTTGGTAGGGTGGAAGCCTTGGGAATTTCTCGGATGAAATCGGTCGTCTTTTGCAACTCTGCGATGAGGAAGATGATGCTACAAGTCCATTGGTTGAGAAGTCGATTTCGAGGCCTGAAACTAATCTTCAGACCCTAACTATTGATGACTTCACAACATTTGAAAATGTGAGATATTCTTTTTTCGGGCATTGTTTATGTACACGATGAACACTTCGCAACTTTATTTTTTTCATTAGAAAATGCCCTCGAAAGGTTGAGGGAACTTGCTTCTACATCAATGTAGGCTAGCAGCATGATGAAAAAAATTATAATTTTTCATATCTTATATTTTATTGTCGGTTAACCGCCTTTTTATCATTTTAAATTTTTTTAATAGCTTTGGTCTATCTTTAGCAACTTAGTTAAGGATGATACATATATGGAGAGGTAATAATGCATTCTTTGTTTTTCTTTTTGCGTCTCAACGATAAGCATGTAGATTAGATTCTCGTTGATCAAAATAGTCAAGCTTGATTGAACTTATGATTCGTAAACTATGAAGAAAACAATGGCTCCTTTTGTGTTCATTCTTCATTGGTATATATTATGCCTTTTTATATTCCACCCTTGCTCTGACTATAACAATCTGTACATACTTCTGTTGGATAAATGTCCTTACTTTTCAGGAATACTTACCACATTTTCAAGGCTTTGGTCAATCCAATAACTCCTCGTTACCCTTGCATAATCCAGTGGTTAGCTCTGAAATGACGGCTTTTTTCGATAGCCATCCGTTTGTTTTGGATGAAGGATTCGAGCATGGGCATGCTCTTGGTTTGGATGATGCTAAAAATTTTGAGAATACTCCCGAGACAAAAAATTTACCTATCAATCCCTCATCTTCTGCTTTCATCGAGAAGACTCCCGAGACGAAAAATCTACCTATCAGTCCCTCGCCTTCTGCTTTCATGGGGCCAAAGTGTGCACTGTGGGACTGCACTAGACCTGCTCAGGGATCCGAAAGGTTTGAGGAATATTGTAGCAGCTATCATGCTGATCTTGCCTTTAATGAAGGTCCTCCTAGTACGACTCCAGTTTTGCGCCCTACGGGCATCAGTGTGAAGGATAACTTACTGTTTAATGCTCTTACTGCAAAGGCTCACGGGAAAAATGTTGGTATTCCTCAATGTGAAGGGGCTGCTAGTACGAAATCTCCATGGAATGCCACGGGTAAGTCTAAGTGCTTTGATGAATACATACTGATGCATGCTTCATTTTTTTCGCTTGGCCAATGCCGACGCCACCTAGCGTGGGATTTAAGGCTTAGTTGGTTGGTTGATCAATGCCGAGCAAACGATAAATTTTGGCTCCAATACTTAACAGGATTTGTCGGTTTGATCCACGTATTTCGGTTTTTGCACTTCTGACCCCTGTATTTTGATTTTTCTTAAAATTTACTGTTGATGGATTGTTCTATTAGCAATATATTATACACATTCTTGTAAAAAAATGTGTCTTATATTTCGGAACCATCAATCAAGGGTCGGATTTTGCAAAATCTGAATAAATAATAATAAAACATAGAGAGGCCTCGGTGACAAATTGTGCCAAAACTATAGGACATGGGCCAAAGTTTAACTCTTTTCCGTCAATGCAGTATTGCCATTATTGAACTGGTTTCTTGTAAGGATGTTGCTGTGTTGTTAAAAGCGCACAGGTGCTTAGTCGAGGTGACACGGTAGCACCTCCAAATACTGCCTAGGGTTTATTCTTAGCTTTAAAGCTATTTTATGTTTAAATAGGAAAGTTAAAAGGATTCCGGAACAGGAAACTCGATTTAATGTTAAAGGAATAATAAATTTTCAGCAGGTTTTATGTTTTTACCGTATTTCTTAAATACAGATATGGAAGGGGAATAATAAGGAAAAAACATCATTAATAATTATTTGAGGTCGAGCACGGCTACCTAGCGCCTCAATTGATTTGAGGTCTAGTTGTCTGGAATACCTAGATACATAATTTGATGTGTTTCGGGTTTGTGTGAACTATGAGATTGATTTATTTTGACAGAGCATTTTGTCGCACTGTATTGGCCTGTCTAATTCTCTACCTTTGGATATTGCAGAGCTATTCGATCTTTCACTGCTTTCTGGGGAAACACTTAGAGAATGGCTATTTTTCGATAAGCCAAGAAGGGCCTATGAAAGTGGGCGTAGAAAGCAGAGGTCATTGCCAGACTACGCAGGACGCGGTTGGCATGAATCCAGGAAGCAAGTGGTAAAAGAATTCGGGGGGCATAAGAGATCCTATTTTATGGACCCACAGCCTCCAGGGTGTCACGATTGGCATTTATACGAATACGAGATTGCCAGCTATGAGGCCTGTGCGTTGTACCGATTGGAACTCAAGCTTGTTAGTGAAAAGAAGAGCCCGAAAGGTAAAGTAATGAAGGATTCGCTTGCTGACTTGCAAACAAAGATGGGACTGCTAACTGCCGAGGCTAAGGGCAGTGCAGAAAATGATGAAAAAACTGCCAAGTCACTGAGCCATTGTTCTCCACAGCATTGATTGAAGGCGTCACTTGGATTCGGAAATTACTTACTGGACTCTTTTATTAGGTAGAAAAGGTGAACACTAGAATGGTTTGTGTATAGTGGAAGATACCAACCAGGTAGAATTTATGTTGCAGACTTTCTTTTTGTCTTGTTAGGATGGCATATTTGAAACTCTAGTGCCGCCTTTCGGTTTTCTCGTATCGGAAAAAAACGAAAATACGTTGTTCGTATTATTGAATGGACATGATTGAATCACAGAGAAGCATGAATTCTGCTTCTGGATGTTAGTTGAATTCCATTTATACCTTCACAGGCCAAATCATACTTAACCCCTCGAACTTGGCACTTTTTACTAGATGCCTCTCCCAACTTAGAAAAGCCTCTACCAACCCTCTGGAAAAAATTCACTCACGAGCCCCTCGGTGCCACATGTCACCTTTTGATTAGTTTGACTTTTCAAGTGTCAATTTTTTATTTCTTTCTCCAATCAGAAGATGACATGTGGCACCGAGGGGCTCTCGAGTGAACTTCTGCCAAGTTTAGGGGGCCTACAGGGACTTTTTAAAGTTAAGTGTGGCATCTTGTAAAAAAGTGTCTACTTCGGGAGCTTAACTATGCATTTAGCCTTTAGTATACATTAAACTTCACTTTTATTGAACAAAATTGATGTGCTATAACCACTTGTATGGTTTGTGTACAGATTTGGGGAAAATATGATATACAAAAAAAGCAACAATTTATTCTATCTTTCAGTTCCATGATCTTACACGAACAGAACAAGGCGATAATTGCTCGAAGCATTTCGAGATGCCGAGAACCTTGAATGGAATACAATACCACAATTATTACTTATGATGGCTGCATATTTATTGATACACAGTTTTGAATGCCAGCAGGAATTACAGATTTTTGTTACGAATTAATCGACATTTTCTTATTTAGATTCGAAAAAAAATAGCGAGAAGTGGAGGAAAATGAGAAAAGATAAAAAGCTAAAGCAACTAACTAGCATTTAACAGAGGACCATGAATTTGAATCAATCCAATTGAGAGCAATGGGGCTTAGAAATGCGTCAGGAATCCCGAAAGAACTGACCAAAGCAAGGGCATGTGGCCGTAATTCACCGCAAAGCGCGTTTACTTCCTTCCTTACAGCAGCAGCATTTTCCGTTGTTAAGTAGCCGTACCGAAGAAACGCTGTATCTTCTTCCATACAGATTAAGGCGAACATTGATCTCAACAGACCTAACACATTCTGTAGTGGAAAAAGAACACAGTTATTAGCGTATTGTCAAAAGCGCACCTAGGCGCCTAGCAGGCTCCTCACATGCAAAAGACATGCGCCTAGGCACACTAGGCTTTAGGCTTTACGTCCTAGGCACTAAAGATTTGTGCCTAGGCGCGCTTGACACCAATATTATAGTTTCTTATGAATCTAAAGATGCAGTCAAGTTTAGTTTTCAGGAAAGAGAAGAAATTATAGAAAAATGTAAATTATAGAAGTAGAGAAGTCAGGAAAAGAAACCACAGAAATCAGGAAATGAGATAAATTACGGAAAAAGAATTGAAATTAGGAAGAAAAATTAAGGGAGAAAAATAGGAATGAAATGAAAGGACAAACAATTTGATATCAATTTAAAATTTATTTAATTTAAAATTAACTTAAAATAACTATTTAGATCTCAATATTGTTTCTAACTACAGCTTGTTATATCTATAGCAAATTTATACACTCTATATTTAATAATTCTCCTAATTTATAGTTTATGTTATTGTTGTGCCTAGTATTGTCAGGCGCACCTTGCACCTGAGCCTTGCACCAAGGCTCCAGGGCCTAGCATGCGCCTAGCGCCTTAACAACTATGGTAATTAGCTTATTCATGAGAACAAGATATTGCAGATAGAAGAATTTTCGATTAACCTTTAATGAACCAGAGGGTACAGTTGCCTCAGTCTTGATGATGCTTTGCAGTATTTCTCGGTCTGCAAAAGCTCTACCTAAGTCTTCCGCGAGTTGATAAGACTAGACAGGAAACAGGGAATGACCATAATGAGATCAGGAAATGGAACCGATAGATAATTGAATTTAGTATAAGATCTTACCATAAGTAGTGCATACTCTTTCGTTTCGCCCTTGGCTTGATAAAGAGATACTTCAGCAGCAAAGCGGTTCAATAGATCTCTTTCTCTAAGACAAAACGCATCCAACTGACAAAATAGCAGTTAAGGCAAGTGTTTGTATCGGTTAACTTGCTAATGAAGTTTGAGATAAGTTACCTGGAATTGACTGCTTCTGAGAATGGAGCTTGTGAGGTGAGATGGAATAATAGGGGACGGTCCGTTCATGTGTTCTAATCCCAAACCCTTAAAGGGTTTGTTTTTCTTCTTGGCTGCTACATATTCTGAGACGAGCACCTTGCTGACCTGAGTTGAACAAAATTTCAGTGCATCAGATTAAACTCTTAAAAAATATTATATTCGGAATTACTACACCACATCTTTGACCCAAGATTGAGGATTGGTTGTTGGCCAAAAAGAACTTTTTGGTCCCTGTGCTATAAATATTTTGCTCATTTGATCCATGTGATATACACATTACCTATTTGGTCCCTAGCGTTACCCATTTGTTACTTAAGCTATGCAATTTTTGGACCCTGTACGGCAGGAACTGTAGTAGTAATATTTCACGTAATCCGTTCTAAATGGACAAAAAATATAATAGATTGAATAGCACATGGACCAAATAAGTAACATGTATAGCACATGGACCAAATGGACAAATTGATGACACCGCAAGGCCTTAAAAAGTCCTTTTGCCTTCGTCGTTGTTAGTGATCTGTTGATCACAACATTACCTGCTGCAATAGCACATTGTTGTCTCCTTCAAAGGTGGACTGAACATCAAATTCACTTTTCAAATGGCCAACTCGATTTTCTGTCTTCAAACCTTGTCCCCCGCAAGCTTCACGACATTCCTAAAAACGGAATCAAACATTAAATTAGTTAGGTATATTATCATGAAACCTAGAGTGGACTTGCTCATATGAAACTTGATTTTCATTCAGGATTCTAGTCCTCACTTGGAGAGTTCTCATATTATTCCAGGTGAAGGTGGCCTTCAATGCACTTGAAACAACATGAAGGGCTTTGTTTGTCTCGGGTGTCCTTTTCCAGTACATCATTTTCATGTCGTTTCCAGCAAAAGCCATAGCATATCTGTGTACAAGAAACAGCGTAAGATACGGAAGGATTACAGCTTATATACTTACAATTACAAGCTATAACATAAGTTGGTTGACTTAGTTTCTATTTACATTCTCTTTCTTTCTCTCTCTACAGAAGAGTGATGGAAGGCTGAAATCGGCAAATAGAAGCCAAGATACTTGGAGGAAGAGAGACATCATAGTTGTCCAGGCGCTAGGAGCAGCCCAGGAGCCAGGGGTCCTGGATCCTAGGCGCAAGGCGCAGTCTAGGCGCACATGCATCACCTAATAAGCGCCAAGGCGCTGGGACTGGAACCTTGTTTGCCTAGCGCTTTAGGCAAGCCCCTGACATGTTAATTGCAGCGACTATTTTCCAATATGATGTGCCTCCCGTGCCTCGGTCAAGGCGAGTGCCTAAGCTGCACTTCTAGCTAGGAAGTGTTGCATCCTTCTCACCTAAGTGAGCAAGGTGGGCCTAGCTGTGCCCCAGCACAGAGGCACATGCCTGGCTTGCCTTAGACAATTATGGTGCTATCTAATATTCTAAACACTGAAAATATAGAATAAGTAGATAACACTAGCTACGGAACCAACAATCTCAGTGACAGATAAGAAAAACAAATATACTGCACATTACCCATAATATAAACTAATCAAATGAGGGTTGAGTAAATATAAACTTCTACATCACAGAAAATTTTGTGGCTTGTAATTAGAAGAGTGTCAAATATATTAATGTATTCCAAACGAAGCTAAGTACAAATTTCAGCAAGGTAAATACTTACGTTTTGGCAAGAAGTGGTAAGAGTCGCCGTTGATGACTTGGGTAATCGAGTAATAGGACTTCAGGTCCATCAGGTGTGATAGAGAATGCTCGTCTAGTCAATGCATACCTTATGGCAATTGCTAAACCTATCTGATAGGAGAACAAAACATAACCGTATAATAAAAATTAGAATTTCAATGATTGGTAATCTAGCATATGAATAGGATGTACTATTAACACAGAACATGGTGTTCACCAATGTTGCTTTTCACACTGAAGAATCCAAGTTCTAAATACGAGTACTCATTCATATTGAAGATCTAACATTTAAATTAAGACAAAAATATTACTTATTCGAATTGAGGATCAAATTATTACCACATTTAAATTATGACCAAAAAGCAACAACATTTAACATGGATGCTAGATACAGATAAAATTTGGAGGGAACCAAAACCTGTCAACAGTAACTGTTAGATTTGTAATTACATAACAAAAATAATTACGCTAGAATTCCATCAGGATTAAAACATTTGAATTGTTTATTTCCGCCTCAAATAATTGCATAATATTGTCCCTCAAAATTACTTAAATACCCTTATATACAAAGGAAAACAAAAAATAATTGCAGGGTGTATGTAATAGACATCCTGTCCATGTACATGGCGTCTATTCAGTACGGAAACAGAAATTGAAACAGAAACAGACATTAAGAAATGCCAAATGTTACGTGAATTCAAGTTTTTGAGGAGAAGACGGAAATGAGAATGTTAGTATCTAAGAGTTTTCATGCTACCTTGTAGACATACAACAACAGAGACATGCATTATAATTAGTAACTAAAATTTTACGCAATCAATAAGGTGGGGCGCTCCACACATGGATATTAATAAAGCGTGAAGCCTAATCCATGGGTGGAGCTTCTATTAAAGACACCCTTAATTAATTTTTCTTCTGTCCATTAATAAGATCAGTTAAGTAATTTGAAAGACAGTATAAAATAATGCGACTAAATTTAATAATAGCTTGATCATTGTACTAAAAGTTTAAAAGATCGAGAAAAATTGTTCTTCCCAATAAAAATTATCCCCTTTCAATTCCTAACCAATTGATTAGCACACACACATGATACTTTAATATCTTATCTTCAACAGAAGTTCAGATCAATTATTTCAGTTTAATACCTTTGTCGTGTAGACTGCACAAACTGCAATATTTACTCGCCCAGCTGTTAACGGGGCTAAAAACGCTGCAAATCGCTGGGAGAAAAGAAAAATTATTCGTTAGCTGGACAAGCAAGTTATCAAATAATCTGTTGTTTCTCATTACTTAACTAGCTTATAAGTACTTTAATAAGCTAATTTTACCAAATATAAAGCACGGTTAAAAATAGCTTATAAACATTAAGTTAAAAAACACAAGAGATTATAATGGTTGATTGTGAATCTAGTATAAAACTACCTGATCTCGATCTTTAATGGCGCTAAGATATTGACCGTCCGGCGAAACATCAGCGAGTGAATTCAACAGATTCTGTCTAGGGATTCTTACATTGTTGAACCTGAATCAGATCTCTCAAAAAATTTAAAAAAAATATTATTTTACATATTATAAAGAATAAAAGGTATGCCTCATACCAGATTCGGCCATTATCAACACCATTGAGTCCAATTTTGTGACCACAATCAGCTATGCGGATATTTGGGGATATGTTGCCATCTTCATCCCTGATCTGAGCTATGAAGGCATGAACTCCCTGATTCGTGCCATTAATGACAAGTTGCGAAAAGACTATCGTGTGTGTCGCATGCTGAAAAAACAGCAAAAGAAACCATAACATTAATCAATGCTTATTATCATTCAAAATTATATAAAAAAAACAATCTGGTGTATAAACTCATGCAGGATTTAAGAAGAGCTATACTATTCTTACTAAAAATACTGATTTGCTAATATTAATCAATCCTTACATTAGCGGCACCACCAATCCAATACTTCTGAGCAGATTCAGAAGGAGTGTTGATGATGAATTCTTCGGTGTTTGAATCATAAGTAGTAACTGTTTCAATTCCTCGAACCTGAAAATAGAAATCATTAGGAAAAAAAAAATTGGGCATAATGTTATGTACTTTCGCAATTACAGATTTACCCAAAAAAATTCATTATCTAGTAAAATAATTTCAGTTTCTCTCCTAATTTTCTTTCTCTTCTTATTTTCCTATTGGATAGAGAAAAAAAACCTTGATTGCCTTACTTGTATCAGAAGCGCGCCTGACATATAGCTAGGCGCTGCCTTTAACAACTATAATGAAAATATAAAGATAGAATACAATACATTACTTCCATGGCCCAATTCTGACATAGCAAAGCAACCTTTGACAGCATAATTTTCAGTATCTCTCAACCACTTATCATGGTGGCGCTTCGTGCCGGTAAACTGGATAGCTCCGCCCCTGACAGCAAAATCAATTCAAA
This sequence comes from Euphorbia pulcherrima, assembly GCA_947683365.1. NCBI lineage: Eukaryota > Viridiplantae > Streptophyta > Magnoliopsida > Malpighiales > Euphorbiaceae > Euphorbia > Euphorbia pulcherrima. The sequence goes on along the minus strand of CANTUS010000006.1, from coordinate 2,863,665 downwards.
ATCCAACCAAAATGAACAAACAACAAACAATCAACAGCTAACACTCACCACAAAAAGAAATGAACAGCGATTTTAACAGAAAGAGAATAATCATAAACCCCAGTGATTTCATGAAGAGCGAACTTCCTCATCTCCGATTCGATTCCGGTCCCCGTCAACCACCCCTGGAAAACTCCTTTCTCCAGCAAATACTCGATCCGTTTCATCGTGATTTCCCTCTGCTGCTCCATCGACTGGTTATAATCCGGCAACATGAACACTCTGCCTCCTTTCTCTTGCGGATTAAACAAATTGCTCTGCCTCATTATACCAAACAGCCAATCCCGATCCTCGATATTGTGCATATCGATCAGTTTCCTCATTTCCTTGGTATCGAAATCGGACCTCTCGTTGAGCTCTGGAGCGGAGTAGCTCGAGCAGTGATTGGAGTCCAATGGTGAAAAGGATTTAGAGGAGGAGGTGGTTAGGTGATTGGTTAGGATTTGAGTGCGAAATAGAGCGCGATTTGTAATGGATGATTGAGACGCCATTGTTGTTGTTTGATTTGAGATTGAAACAATGGAAATCAGAAATTGGAGGAGATGAAGTTTGAATTGATTTATATATGGTGTTAGTTCACGCGTTTGAATGTAGAAGGAGAGCGTGTGGGGATAGTGATATGAGTTAATTTTAAGTTAAGTTAAATTAGATAAATTAAATTAAATTTATTTCAGTATAAATTTATAGTTATATTTAGTTGAATTAAAGTGAACTGAAGTAAAGTGAGATAAGCTGAACTGAAATTATTTCGGTGTAAATTTATAACTATGCATAATTGAACTGAACTTATTTCAGTGTAAAGTCGTGTATACCATGTTGTCTTACAGCCAGTTTTCCTGTGAGTTTTTGCGGCTTTTTTCGACAGCTTTTCTGAAAAGCTCAATTTTCAAGTTTTTTCAAGCTGCAACTTTGATTTTAGAGAAAATAAATTAGACAGTTCATAATTAATTAGTATGAGAGATCAAAATGTGTTATTCAAAGCCAAAATATCGAGTATTATTAAAAGTTTATAAGAATAACTTATTTTAAAATCAGCTCAAACAGCAATGCTAAACTAGCCCTCAGTCGGAATGGGCAATCTCTCCTTATGCAATTATTTTAGAATTATAACCAACTTATTGTCTTGGTGAACCTATTAAGGTTCCAAAAACTAATCGCTTTAGACTTTTCATCATAATCAATAAAAATTTAATACTCCATTGAAATAATAACGTATTCTTAATAAAATTCTCTTTCTTCTTAATTACCACTTTATAAGTTCATGATCAATATCTATACTATTTCTTAATTAATTCAAAAATAAATTAAAAAAATTTTAAAAATTTCATTAACATTGTAAAATAACAAAAGAAAAAAATTAAGATAAAATTCATAAAACAACTAATTTTAAAATCATAAAAGCATATATTTGTTAAATTGTTGATACGTTGGAGGTTACTTTTATTGGGATGTGGAAATGCTTTATCCTATGACAATGACAATGTCAACTTACTCCCTTCATCTATTTTTTTTATTAATATTTAATCCAATCATTATATTAATAAAATATTTATTATATTATTAAAATAATTAATTTATCCCTTACATTTTATATAAATATTTCCTTTCTTCGTAATTATCAATTTATAATTTTTATTCGTATACAATCTCTCTCATTATTAATACAAAGGGCAAATTAGAAAAAAAATGATAAAAAATCCATTAAAAATATAAAGTTGATAATTAAAAAAAACTAAAAAAAAGCTAAAATAAACGTTAAAAAAAGAATGGCAAGCAAATCAACAAATCAATCGATCAAGTTAAAACATCAGTATCTTAACATAATCCCCAAATCCAAACAGACAGATATAGAAGGTTGAATCTATGTCATGACTATTTTACCCGACAAAAATAAGCATAGAAAAAGAATAACAAGATAACGGAACAAGTAACTTATGAACCCTCAACTATGCCTTCAACTTGAAAAGGGTTCGCTAATTTTTTAGCGAACCATCGAACTACATGCTTGGTTATAAGAATTCCTTAAGGGCTTGTCATGGCTGAACAAGAGAAAAACAAAGGCAACTTCTAACTACCAAAACGAAAATCTTTTAGCAAAAAAAAACTTTTTGGCCTCATTTAGTCTCTATACTATACACACTATTCATTTGGTCCGTATTATATAATATATTACCCTTTTTGTCCAATTAGAACATATTGTGTACAATTTTACTAAAATAGTTTCTAGCACACAACCCAGAAAATTAGCAAATTGCATACCTAAATCGATAACGAATGTATAGCACGAGGACCAAAAGGTAAAAAATTACCAAATCGATAATGTTTATATCATAGGGATGAAATGGGCAAACAACTTATACCCCCAAGGGTCCAAAATGTTATTTTCGCCAAAATCTTTCGAAACAAGTTAATCTACACCGAGCAACATCCGACTTTTTTCACAGCAGAGACGTCGTCTTTAACATTAATCGTTTGTCCCTTGGGCAAGGATGTCGGGTCATCGCCAATGTCAAGAGCCTTTCGGCTAACAACGCGATAGATTTGACTTAGTACTTCGGTAAAAGAATTTTCGACATTTAGAGACTCGAGAGCCGAGGTCTCCATGAAAAAGGTGTTCTGTTTCTCGGCAAATGCATAGGCATCCTCGGTTGTGACTGCTCGCAAATGGCGCAAATCTGCCTTGTTTCCTACAAGCATGATAACAATGTTGGTGTCAGTGTGGTCCCGAAGCTCCTTTAGCCATCTCTCGACGTTCTCGAAGGTGACGTGGCGAGTCACATCGTAGACTACCAAGGCACCAACCGCTCCTCTATAGTACGCACTCGTGATTGCTCGATACCTGAGGAATGGTACAAGAAAGAATCAAAATTTGTTTCGAAAACCGATGTTTCTATCAACAAATGTAAAGGATAAAGAGTAAGTCATTCAAAAAGGGGTTGATTCAGTCTGAGAGGCAAGATTAATTCATAATGAAAACTACATACATTGCATCAGAAGTTCAAAACGAGCTGCTTTTCGTTTTATTTATAAGCTTCATGCATCAATGGCTCCTCCAACTTGTCTCATTCCACTTACTTTCAAAAAGTGCACTCCCCCTAATGCCACGTGTAAGCTTCCGGTTGGTTTGACGTATCAAAGATGACATTTTTCTAATTTGTTCCTCTCCAATCAGAAGTTGACACATGGCATTCAGCGGCAAACTGGTGCACTTTTGCCAAGTTGGGAGAGTTATGGGACCTTTCGAATTTGACGTGGCAGTAAGTGAAATAGGTCAAGTTGGATGAGCCATATCCATTAGGCTTTATTCATATCTATATTCCATTCAATAACCATCAAATACAAAAAGGAAACATAAGTAGTGTATGTCATGAAATTGTTGCAAAAATCATAAGCAAAGCAAGGCAGCCTTTTATGAAGCCTGCCAAAATATAGGTAACAGACCAATACATAAAATACCAAAAATTTAGAGTTGTTTCAAATTCTTCCATCTAGTAAAAGTCTACCCCTTGTAAACATGGAGAAAAACACAAAAGTCAGAAAAATGAGAGGATTAATATAGTTGTAATAACATTTTATTTTGGTAATATTTACAAGTATCTTCATTGAAATAGTCTTGTTCGGGGCATAGTCATAGTTAAGGCTCCTCACCCCTCCTAACAAGTGTATTTAGTAGGATTCGAACCTTGTTCACCTCCAACTTACTAAGCCTGCGCTGCCAACTTACTAGCTACACCTTGTTGGTATTGCTGTGACAACATTTGATAATGAATAACAAGAATAAAAAAATCCAAAAGAAAGCCTACAATAACTGGACAAGGTCAACAATTGGTGAAGACAAATTATGATACTTTTGGTAAGGGCTGTTAAACCTCTAAAAGGGTCTGTTAATGGAATTAAAAACAGAAATAGTCAAACGAACCCAAAAGCAAACAAACATGATATTCTAATCAATTTGAATCAAGCTTCAAATTTTGCTATTTGCAACCCATTAAAAAATGTAGCCTTTACAACTTTCCCCAATTCCCATTAAACACCCAAATCAACAAAATCCAACCAGCAACAGCAATTCCACAGCTAAGGAACAGATCTAATGTGGCAAACAATGATCGAGCCAATGCATTTTGCTCTCACAAGCAATTTATCAAACACCATGCAGGCACATTAAAACAATGGATTGATCCAAAATTCAAAATCACACAACAAATGAAATGTATACCTTTCCTGGCCAGCAGTGTCCCAAATCTGAGCCTTAACAACCTTATCATCAACATGGATACTCCGAGTGGCGAATTCAACACCGATTGTGGATTTAGATTCAAGGCTGAATTCATTTCTCGTGAATCTCGATAAGAGATTGGATTTCCCAACCCCAGAATCCCCAATTAAAACCACCTTAAACAAGTAATCATAATCATCGTCTGCTCTGTAAGCCCCCATTGAAGCCAAAATTCCCCTCTCTTCTTCTCAATTTTCAAATTAAACACGCGTAATTGAAATCCGAGATCAAAATTGAAATGGGAAATTAAGAAAGATGGAAAATGTGGGTTCTTTGGAATCAAATTGCGGTTATACATATAAAGATTTTGTTATGGCAGAGAGATCTATCATGTATATCTATCTATCTATCTATCTATCTATCTACCCCTTTTATTTGAATCCAAAATTATTGACATTGTTTATGCTTACTATCCTATTCCTATAGAGAGAAAGAGGAGAGGGGAAATAGTTTTAGATTTTGCTTTTGCATTATATTAATTTTAATTGAAATATTGAAACTCAAGATAGTATTTTTAGATTATGGTTGCATTCTACACTTAAAAACTCAAGATATGATTGGTTTATAGATGTTACTGTTTCTGGTTGCCGATCAGGGGCAGCCTTGAATGTTCGCAAATGGGCCCATAATTGTAAGTTGGGGTGTACAGATGCTTGGATAATTGAATTATTTAATTTAATCAAATCAAAATATTAATTTGATTCAGTTTATTTTAAAAATTTGATTTGATTTAGTTTGTAAAATATTAAATATTTTAGTTATTGGGTTCGGTTCGATATTTTAATCAAACTGAAATATATATTACATATAATAAAAAATTAAAATATGCACATATATAAATTATTTTAACTTAACACTCCAAAATGTACTCTTATTCATGTATGTATCTGTAATAAGTCATTTAATTTATTGTAATACTGATATTGGATGTGCATTTTGTATTTTAAGTTAATTAATTTAAAATTTCTATTTGGTTCGGTTTTTAACCGAATCGAATAATTTATTTAGGTTTGGTTAATTCGATTTTGATTCTTATTGTAACGAACCGAAATTTCTAAAAATTTGTTTACAATAAATTACTATAGTATTAAAATATCATAGAAATTATTTTTGTAGTTATTATTATTGTTATTGGATATAAGGCACGAAGAAATAAGAGTTAATTAAATAAGAGGGATGAATTGGACATTTAATTATTTGTTCAAGGGCATTATTGAAAATTATAAAAAAAATAAAATCCTATACGTATCCCTTCACCCCCTTCATCTCATTCACTTTCATCTTCTCCTTCTCCATTCTTCCTCTCTCCCTTAACCAAATTTTTTTCATAATCTAAAAACTTCCGATTTCTTCGATTCAACTTTAAATTCTTGTTAGAACTTGATCCTTAAGCCCTCTATCATCAATCAATTTCAGTGAATCGAGGTTAAAAGAAGAGGATTTCAGATTTTAAAATTCGAATGAATAGTAACCTGAATTTGAGGTGAGTGATTTTTGGTGAAATTAAAGCTTATTTAGTAGAATTCATGGTAGATTAAGCATATTTATGGTATTAGGAAGTTTATTTATACAATATCTTGATAGAATTATATATGGTTATTGTAGAGGAAGCTAGTGCAAGCAAATCAAAGGCAAAAAAGGTAGAAGAGAGCTAGAAAGAGCTTAGAAAAAGGTTTGTGTCTCAAATTTCGATTTCTCGGTTTTTCGGAAAATTTTCCAGATTTGTATACCTGTTTTGTTTTAATGTTTTCTCTCGTTATATAAATCTGATTTGAATGATTCTTGATTTTATTGATATTTATAGAAAGTAAGGAATATATGTTCAGAAGAAACCTTATTGAATTTCGTTCGTTTTCAATGTAAAATTTTTGTTTGAAGTTGAGTCACGAAATCCGTTTTTTGGAAAATCTCAGCTTGGTACACTGTTTATTATTTTGATCATAACTTTGGTTATAAAATTTGGATTTCTATGATTCTGGTGGCTTTGGAAAGCTGAGACATGTGTCTAATTATGTTTAGAAGAAAGTTCTTTGATTGGATGATGTTTTAATAGTGAACAATGCAGGGGAAGTCAGGTTACGAAACCTGGAAAAATTCTGGAAAGTATGAATATTGATTTTATTGAGTTTTAATTGAAGTTTGATGCTTAAAAATTTGGGATTTGGATTTCTTAATTACTGAAGTTATGTTGAATTATGATTGATGGTTTATACTGGAATTTTTAAGATGTTACTTTGATTCATTGCCCTTATTAAACAAGTAGAATACGGAGTCAGGGTAGATTGGCGCCAATAAAGGGGGTACAGTACTGTACAAACAATTGAAGCTTTGGCTTCGGGCTTTGGCCGATATTATGATATATATATATTGATATTGAAGCTTCGACTTCGGGCTTGACTAATATATTGATTTTGAAGCTTCGGCTTCGGGGCTTGACCGGTATATTGATTTTGAAGCTTCGGCTTCGGGCTTGTCCGCTCTCGTATCCATTTTACCGTTATTCATGACTTGTTTACTTTGGGCAATATGTGGTTAAAGTGTTTGGAAAAATTGGATACAAATTTGATTGTACTTTGAAAGGATTACTATATAAGTTTTGTGATTTAGTTCCATAAAGTTGGTTAATTTGTTTTTGACTAATGAACAATCTTGGTTTCTATTTTAAAGTGTTAAAAATGTTCAAAGTTGTTATATTTTTTTTATGGACACCAGTAAGCAAATTGCTTAGCGTGTAGTTTTTTTTCTACACGTAGGTGGAGAACTTGTAGATAGCTTGGACCAAAGTGGAATAAGTGGACCAGCTTGAAGAGCAAATAAGGAAAGAATCGAGGTGGATTTGTAATTTAATGTAATATTATGGTTTGTAGAATAATGGCATGTACTAGATAGTGTGAGAAATATAAAGTGGCATTGAGAAATATTTGGAGAATAATTTGGAGTTTGGAACATTATATTTGTATTTGTACATATTAAATCTATAAGTATTGAAATTTATATAGTGGTGTATTGTTGTTTATTGGGCGATTATAGTTACCATGACACTCCCTATAAAGGGGGTGTTACACTTGTTGGTATCAGAGCTGAGGTTTAGGCGATTCTAAGACTAGTATGTACATGCCATTTAGAATATACATATGTTATGTTAGTTGCTTGATCCACTTTGGTCCAATTTTCAGGAATAAGAATGGCTAGTAGTAGTCACAACCAGAATGAGGAAGAGGATGTTGAGAGTACAGTCCGTATTGGGCATGGGGATGAACAAAGACATGAACCTCCACCAGTTTATGGCTTTCCTGAACAACCTACTCCAGCACAAGTTGCTTTACTTCAGCATATGACTACTAAAGTAATCACACAAGTACTAAGAAACATACAAATCTCTCAAGTTCCTGTAGTACCTCACATTGAAAGAAGAGATGAGAGAACTCCTCTTGAAAGAATCAAGAAGCTTTCGGCTGATGACTTCAAAGGGGAAACAGTGAATCCTGCAATTGCAGAAGATTGGCTTAATCATACTAAATGGTGTATGACTAGGCTTCATTTTACAGATGAAGAGAGATTAGACTGTGTCAAAGTCTACTCAAAGAACAAGCTAGGAGGTGGTGGGATAATATTATGAGAGAAAGGCGACCCGGAGAAATCACCTGGGGTCTTTTCTTGGAACAATTTGACAAGAAGTACGTTAGTGAACGATTCAAGGATGAGCAGAGGAAATTGTTCTTGTCTTTGAGACAGGGACGAATGACTATATCAGAATATGAATTTCAATTCCTCAAACTCGAGAGGTATGCTCGTGATATCGTTGATAGTGAAGTAAGGCGATGTAAAAGATTCGAGGATGAGCTGAATGATGAAATTAGGGTGCATTTACTTGCACAAAAGATTAGAGTGTTCAATGACTTGGTTGATGCTGCTATGGGCATTGAGAAGATCAATTCAGATAGGCAACAAAGAATGGCTAAAAGGTCTGGATTTTAAAAGGGATCGCAGGGTCCAACTAGTTCAGAATCTCCAAGTAAGAAACAGAAGGGAACATCAGAACAAACACATTCTCATTTTAGAGGGTTTTCACCAAGACAAACCATAAGTACGGGGTCAGCGGCTAGTGTACCTTCAGGTCGAGGCAGAGGAAATATTCTACAATGTTCTAATTGTGGAAGGATGCATACAAGGGAATGTTGGGGAAAAGGTAGAGTCTACTTTAAATGTGGCTCAAGGGAACATTTGATTGCAAATTGTCCTCAAAGACAAATAAGTACATCTGCACCTACAGTAGTTCCTACTCCTACAATGCAAGGTGGAAGAGGAAGGGGAAGAGGAAATGCTAGTGAGACAAGTGGACATAATGTGGCTCAACAAGCACCGTAGAGTTGTAGACCGGGAGGAATGGCGCAATCCGAGGGCCTGAGACTCAGGAATCTGTTGAAGTTATAGTCGGTAAATTTTCATTCTTTAATCACGATGTTTATGCTTTGATAGATCCTGGTTCATCTCATTCATATATATGTACTGCATTAGCACAAGGGAAAGGGTTGTATGTAGAAGAATTAGGAGAAAATATTGAAGTGACTAATCCTTTAGGACATAGTGTGATAGTAAACAAAGTGTATATGAATTGCCCTATTATGATTCAACATCAACTTTTCCATGCAAATTTAATTGAGTTACCTTTCCGAGATTAAGATGTTATCTTAGGAATGGATTGGTTATCGGAACATCGAGCTGTGGTGGATGGCAAAAACAAAAGAATGTCACTTCAAGTTTCTGATGGAGAAGGAATAGTTATCGTGAGGGAAAGATCAGATTACCTCTGTAATATAATTTCTTTTATGAAGACAAAAAGGCTGGTTAGGAAGGGATGTCAGGCCTACCTAATCAGTGCTCTAGAATCGAAGAAAGGTGAGTTAGAGTTGCAGAATATTCCTACGGTATGTGATTTTCCTAATGTATTTCCAGAAGAACTACCAGGGTTACCACCAAAAAGAGAGGTAGAATTCGCAATTGATGTATTGACGGGTACCGCACCAGTATCCAAAGCACCATACAGAATGACGCCTGCTGAACTGAAAGAGTTAAAGATTCAGTTGCAAGAATTGTTAGACAAAGGATTCATACGCCCGAGTATATCCCCGTGGGGTGCACCAACATTGTTTGTTAAGAAGAAAGATGGATCGCTCCGATTATGTATTGATTACCGGGAGTTGAATAAATTGACAGTCAAAAACAAGTATCCATTGGCAAGGATTGAAGACTTATTTGATCAACTCAAGGGTGCCAAATACTTCTCCAAGATTGATTTGAGATCGGGCTACTATCAGATGAGAGTGGAAGATGATGATATTGCAAAGGCTGCTTTCCGAACCAAATATGGGCACTATGAATTTTTGGTGATGCCATTTGGTCTAACTAATGCACCAGCAGCATTTATGGACCTTATAAACCGTGTCTTTTATTTATATTTAGACAGGTTTGTAGTGGTTTTCATTGATGATATTTTGGTGTATTCTAAGTCACGGGAAGAGCATGATCAACATTTGCGGATAGCCTTCCAAACTTTTAGGGAAAATAAATTCTATGCCAAACTTAGCAAATGTGAGTTTTGGCTTAAAGAAGTTTCTTTCTTAGGCCATATTGTTTCAGCAGAAGGAATTAAAGTGGATCCTAAAAAGATAGAAGTAGTTGTCAAATGGAAACCACCAAAGAACCCTACAGAAGTCAGAAGTTTCCTTGGCTTAGTAGGGTATTATAGAAGATTTGTGAAGGGATTTTCTATCATTACTGCCCCAGTGACGAAACTACTTTAAAAGAATGCAAAATTTAAGTGGAATGATAAGTGTCAAGAAAGTTTTGAGAAATTGAAGGCGATGTTAACAAAAGCACCCATCCTTACCCAACCAGAGCCTAAAAAAGACTTTGTAATCTATAGTGATGCTTCGTATAGTGATCTTAGGTGTGTTTTGATGCAAGAAGGGAAAGTGATTGCCTATGCTTCCAGGCAATTGAAGAATCACGAAAGGAATTATCCTACACATGATTTGGAAATGGCTGCAATAGTCTTTGCCTTAAAAATTTAGCGACACTATCTTTATGGAGAAAAATGTTATATTTACACAGATCACAAGAGCTCGAAATATTTGCCAACACAGAAGGAGTTGAATTTAAGGCAGAGAAGGTGGATGGAATTTGTTAAAGATTATGATTGTCTTATCGATTACCATCCAGGAAAGGCTAATGTAGTGGCAGATGCTCTCAGTAGAAAGACAATGATGGCACTAAGGGCATTGAATACGGGGTTAGCTCTTACCAGTAGTGGAGCCTTAATTGCAGAATTGAAGATTCAACCTGTACTACTACAACAGGTTAAGCAAGCACAAAATGAAGATGATGACTTCAAGGTCATTCGAGCAAGGACACAAGTGGGTATCATAGACAACTATATGGTTCGAGAAGATGTGTGTCTATATTTTAAAGAGACTATGTGTGCCAAACAATGAAGAACTAAAGAAGAATATTTTACATAAGGCGCATAGTAGTCCTTATGCGATGCATCCAAGAGCAAACAAGATGTACCAAAATTTAAAGAGCCATTATTGGTGGAATGGGATGAAGAAAGACATTACTAACTATGTTGCTCAATGTCTAACTTGTCAACAGGTGAAAGTAGAACATCAAGTTCCTTCTGGATTGTTGCAACCAATAATAATTCTAGAATGGAAATGGGAAAGAATTACAATGGACTTCGTGACGTCTTTACCACTTACACAGAAGAAACATGATGGAGTGTGGGTTGTTGTAGATAGATTGACAAAGTCTGCCCACTTTCTTCCGGTTAGGATGAATTATTCACTTGATAGGTTGGCTCAGTTATATGTAGACGAGATAGTAAGGCTACACGGAGTGCCTATTTCAATCATTTCTGACCGAGATCCAAGATTTACTTCGAGATTTTGGAAGAAGTTGCATGAAGCCTTAGGTAGTAAACTTCATTTCAGTACTTCATTTCATCCTCAAACAGATGGTCAATCTGAAAGAGTAATTCAGGTGTTAGAAGACATGATGAGAAGTTGTATAATTGAATTTGAGGGAAGTTGGGATAAGTATTTGTCCCTCATGGAGTTTGCCTATAATAACAACTATCAGTCAAGCATACAAATGGTGCCATATGAAGCATTGTATGGAAGAAAATGTCGAACTCCATTATATTGGACCGAACTTAGTGAAACCAAGATTGTGGGAGTGGATTTAATTCAAGAGACAAAGGAGAAGGTAAAACATATTCAAGAGAGATTGAAGGCTGCATCGGATAGACAAAAATCTTATGCTGATCTAAAAAGAAAAGATATTACTTAGGAAGTAGGGGTTAAAGTATTTCTCAAAGTATCTCCTTGGAAGAAAGTCCTGCGATTTGGCAAGAAAGGCAAGCTCAGTCCGAGATTCATTGGCCCATATGAGGTTATAGAGAAGGTTGGACCGGTAGCTTATCGGTCGGCACTACCACCGACACTCGACAAAATTCATAATGTGTTCCATGTGTCAATGTTAAGGAGATACAAATTAGATCCATCACATATCTTATCTCCTGACATCGTAGAAATCAAACCCGACCTGACGTATGGAGAGGAACCGGTACAAATCTTGGCGAGAGAAGTTAAACAATTGAGAAACAAGTCTATTCCACTGGTAAAAGTACTTTGGAAGAATCATAAGGTTTAAGAAGCAACTTGGGAACCGAGGGATACCGTGAAACCTCAATATCCGCAACTGTTTTCAGCAAATTTTCGGGACGAAAATTCATAAGAGGGGGAGAATTATAACGAACCGAAATTTCTAAAAATTTGCTTATAATAAATTACTATGGTATTAAAATATCATGGAAGTTATTTTTGTAGTTATTATTATTGTTATTGGATATAAGACACGAATAAATAAGAGTTAATTAAATAAGAGGGATGAATTGGGCATTTAATTATTTGTTCAAGCGCATTATTAGAAATTGAAAAAAAAACAAAACAAAATCCTATACGTATCCCTTCACCCCTCTTCATCCCATTTACTTTCATCTTCTCCTTCTCCATTCTTCCTCTCTCCCTTAACCAAAGTTTTTCCCTAATCTAAAAACTTCCGATTTCTTCGATTCAACTTCAAATTCTTGTTAGAAATTGATCCTTAAGCCCTCTATCATCATCAATTTCAGTGAATCAAGGTTAGAAGAAGAGGATTTCAGATTTTAAAATTCGGATGAATAGTAACCAGAATTTGAGGTGAGTGATTTTTGATGAAATTAAAGCTTAATTAGTAGAATTCATAGTAGATTAAGCATATTTATGGTATTAGGAAGTTTATTTATACAATATCTTGATAGAATTATATATGGCTATTGTAGAGGAAGCTAGTGCAAGCAAATCAAAGGCAAAAGAGGTAGAAGAGAGCTAGAAAGAGCTTAGAAAAAGGTTTGTGTCTCAAATTTCGATTTCTCGGTTTTTCGGAAAATTTTCACATTTGTATACCTGTTTTGTTTTAATGTTTTCTCTGGTTTATATAAATCCGATTTGAACGATTCTTGATTTTATTGATATCTACAGAAAGTAAGGAATATATGTTCAGAAGAAACCTTATTGAATTTCGTTCGTTTTTAATGTGAAATTTTTGTTTGAAGTTGAGTTACGAAATCTGTTTTCGGAAAATCTCTGCTTGGTACACTGTTTAGTATTTTGATCATAACTTTGGTTATAAAATTTGGATTTCTGTGATTCTGGTGGCTTTGAAAAGCTGAGACATGTGTCTAATTATGTTTAGAAGAAAGTTCTTCGATTGGATGATGTTTTAATAGTGAAAAATGCAGGGGAAGTCAGGTTATGAAACCTAGAAAAATTCTGGAAAGTTTGAATATTGATTTTATTGAGTTTTAATTGAAGTTTGATGCTTAAAAATTTGGGATTTGGATTTCTTAATTACTGAAGTTATGTTGAATTATGATTGATGGTTATACTGAAATTTTTAAGATGTTACTTTGATTTATTGCCCTTATTAAACAAGTAGAATACGGGTTAGGGTAGATTGGCGCCAATAAAGGGGGGTACAGTACTGTACAAACAATTCGAGCTTTGGATTCGGACTTTGGCCGATATTATGATATATATATATATACACACACTCGTAGGTGGAGAACTTGTAGATAGCTTGGACCAAAGTGAAATAAGTGGACCAGCTTAAAGAGCAAATAAGGAAAGAATCGAGGTGAATTTGTAATTTAATGTAATATTATGGTTTGTAGAATAATGGCATGTACTCGATAGTGTGAGAAATGTAAAGTGGCATTGAGAAATATTTGGAGAATAATTTGGAGTTGGAAACATTATATTTGTATTTGTACATATTAAATCTATAAGTACTGAACTTTATATAGTGGAGTATAATTGTTTATTGGGTGATTATAGTTACCGTGACACTCCCTATAAAGGGGGTGTTACACTTATTTGGTTTGATTCGGTTAACAATATTTTTCTTATTTGGTGTTTGGTTAATTTGGTTCGGTTCAATTTAGTTTCGATCGAATGCACACCTCTAATTGTAAAGGGTCTAAAAATATATTTCGTTTAAAGTTTTAATAGTTAATTATGGTCAAGAATTCAAATCGATTTTTTTTAAAAAAAAAGTTAAGTATTTATTGCCATCTTTGAAACTACTTTTAATATTATTTAGTTTACGACCGTTAAATTGTCATGGTCGGGCTTGTTGCGGATTGTTTATGAACTCTTAACATTTTCTTGCAGTTACTAGTAATTTTTCTTTGTCTAGAGTGACTGAAATGTTATCTTGAACATGGATAAAACAAATAAAATCGAAGCATTTAACGAATGCTTCAACTTCCAAATATCGTACACTGTAGAGATCGATATTAAAATTCGGCAATTCATACTTGATTACATACAAAAGAATATATCATAAGAAGCAGATTGATTTAAAAAATGAATTACAAGACATCAAATAAGTAGTACATGAGAAGAATTTGATGATTTAAAGGAAAAAACATTGCATGAATGGCTTCCTTTTTCTTTTATTTGGTTTAGGAGGCTGCAAAACAACCTTAATTGCTGCATCAAACACCACTTTCACATTCTGTCCAAAAAAAAAATTCAAAAATTATACCTAAATACATATCAATTGTTAGCCCATGTATATATAGTCCCTAAAAGTAGCTCTCGAAATTAGAGGATTATTATATCGATTTAAGGAGTATTTACTCTCACATGCTAATGATGCGGGATTTAGTTCATTCAGTTCAGTACTGTTCTGTTCTCAGTATACATATAAATTTATACTAAAATAAATACTCATCAGTTCAATATTGTTATTTGTAAGTTGAAAAGAATATGACCTTAACATAGACCCTTACTTCTAAATAGTATTAAACATTAATTATCATTAGATGCATCGTCATTAAAGTTAGCCAACACTTTTAAGAAAGTGTTGAAGTTTACAAACTATATAACTAGCACGAAATCTCCTAAACTCTAACGTGAAACTCAAACTCATGAAAACTAAGAAGATGTGTTCGGATCGTTTGTGCAAATTACAAAAGTTGAAAAATTATTTACTACCCACTATTCTAAACTGTAAATTTTACAATATTAGTCATAATCAATAATTTTCAATTTTTTCGTAATTACTTGTAGTATGAAATCGTGTTTCTTTTTTAGTTAATGTATTAGTCCCTTTACTTTTTATCTGTCTTTTTAGTTTTTCTATTTTGATATTGTTTTAATTGTCATCTGGATTATTAATACATTTTTTTTTATCATTTTTTTCATAGACTTTCATTTTTTTCATCATTTTTTTTATTTATTCATATGTTAATTAGGAGAGAGACTACGAATTGATAAAATTATAAGTGGATAATTAAGAAGAAAGACAATTTTAGTATAAAGATGTAAATAATAAAGTAATCATTTTAACAGTATAATAAATGTGTTACTGATATATTACAAAAGAATAGAATCATATGAAATACACATTTGTAGTTCAAATATTTATGTAATAGTGTTTCTTTTAAGTTTATTTTTCTTATATCATTTTTAGAATTTTCCATTGTTCTTGGATTGAGGGCCAGTTTAGTATTGCTTATTAAGTTGCTGTCAAAATAAAGTTGAAAGAACATCGAATCACTTTAAAAATTCAGAAAGTTAGTAAAATTTTTAGGACAAGTTGAAATCTAGATATTCATTAAGCCTTATGTAAATATAAGTTGAAAAATTATTACTACCACTATAATAACTCCGATTTTTAAATTAATAATCTTAGTTAATAATTTTCAAGTTTTTTTTAATTTTTAATTTAAGTTTTTGTTTGTGATATACAATTAGAACCAAACCTGTTGAGTCTTTGAACTGCATTCAATATAAGCAGCAGCACCTATCATTTTCTTCAATTCCTCTCCCTGCCCAATAATATTATCCAAAATATTTCATAATTATTAAATAATTAATTAGTACATAAAAAATTAGCAAATATATTTTTAGTTTTTTATTTTTTCACACACCTGTGCTGTTGTGATTGGCGTAGCACTAGGATGATCCACCAAATACTGCTTGTTATCTCTCAAATCTGCAATTAATTACTTAAAAAACATTTAATTTTCACATTATCTGCGTAACAAATTATTTATTTTCAAATAATATTTATGGAGTTTCTTATTAATTTATCATTATATAAATTGCGAGGAGAGCTAAAAAAATTTCTCATGATTCAAATATTAGTTTTACGAATATTAATCAGTTATAAAAAAAAATCTTTACCGAGTTTGGTTCCAACTAGCACAATTGGCACGGTTGGAGCGTAATGCCTCAGCTCTAGAACCCACTGTAAAAAAAACATATTCATCGGTAGATGGATTGAAATTGAAGTTCAAAAAGCTCTCGGAGAACTTAGATTTAAACATCAGCTCCTCAAAAATTAAATCAATTATAAAAAAATTAAATTCAAAGTTCAATAATAATATAAATAAAAACCTTCTTGGAAATATTTTCATAGCTAGCTTTGCTAATGAGGGAAAAAGCCAATAAAAAAACATCTGCACCTCTATAACTTAGAGGCCTTAATCTGTTATAATCCTCTTGCCCTGAATTAAATCACAAAATAAAATCCAAAAATTAGCAATTTTTTTTAAATTAAATTGTTGCTATATTAATTTCCCTTACAAAAAAATTGTAATAAATCAAACAAAAATTATTACCTGCAGTATCCCATAAACCAAGGTTGACTGTGCTGCCATCTACCACAACATTAGCACTGAAATTATCAAAAACTGTAGGAACATAATCCTGTCCAAAAAAAATCGAAAAATAAAAATATCGACTAGTCGAAGTCAGCTATATGATCGTAAAAATAATATATCGAAATAATCAAAAGCCTATGAAGCACGGGAACTTTTCCCATTTCCGTTTCTGTGTCGGAAACTTGAAATCTCGTTATTTTTTGCGTTATCGTTTCTTTTCCTGTTTCCATGCTACATATTCAAAAGCGATTCGAGAAAAATTACGTTAGGGAAGGTGTTGGTGGTGTAGGAAATGAGCAAGCAAGTTTTGCCAACAGCACCATCGCCAACGGTAACACACTTAATGAATCTTGCTGTGTTCATTGTGCAGAAATTAGTAATTCGAATTCTCAAATTACTCCATTTTTGCCTGTAAATTTATTGAATGTATGTAAATAAAGTTCAGAATCTGAAGAATATAGAGGGAGAATTATATTGGAGATTTGAAGGGAGATGGTGGCAAGAAATATTTTTGAATTTGAATAGAGGATGGAGGGTGGTGGTGGGGGTGTAAAGTCGTATTTATTAAGTGAAGAAAAATAATTTAAATTAAAGCACTAAACTATAGATGGATTAAAAAATCAATATGTATCGTCACTTTTTTTTAATTTTTTTAACAAAGGAAAATTTAAATATCACCTCGTCCGAGTGTGGACTCCAATCTACGTCCTCTAGGATCACAACTTCAAGGCTCAACCATTAGATCAAGCCTTTGCCACAGTATGTGTCATCACTTACCTTAAAATTGGTCCAATTTGTTAACTATCAAGCGTAGCTTAGTTGTCTAAGCAGGTTGAGCAAATTGGAGCAGAACAAGGTTCGAATCCTATTAAATACACTTGTTGGGAGAGGTTAGGAGCCTTAATTGTTACTAAATTTCCTAATTTTTTTTAAAAAAATCCATCGATTTATACCATTTTAAACTTTAAAAGTTTTTTATACTCTTGAACTTGGTAAAAATAACCGATTTTTTCATTTAATTCATCTAAAGTGCTATTAATCCCTCAATTTAGATAAACCGAATTATATAACTACTTCCATCTTACGAAAGTTACAAATAATAAATAAAAAACTGTCGCAACAACTCTAAGATGCAAACTAATGTACTTTTATCATGTTATGGTAGAAAATAAAATCTTTGTAAGTTAAAGGAGAATATACGTTTAGTGCTTATGTAGTTTAATTTTAGCTAAATTGAGCGGCCTAAAAGGCGACTTCGATAAATTTAAGAAGAAAATCGACCATTTTACCGAAAACATAAGATAGGTGCTAGTAGAAAATCATGAAAGTTAATGATGGTGACTTTTGGCAAATTAGCAAAACTCTAGTTTTTTAACAATGAAAAATATAAATTTAAAAAAATTACTATGATTGCAAAATGGATTTCTTTTTCTTGAAGGAGAAGGACAATCTTCAAAAAGTGCAAAGATATAGAGTAGAGGACTAATGAAAAAAATTGTGATAACTTAGTTGGTTAAGTGTTGGACAAGTGAAACATACGTATGGAAATTAGGTCTCCGTATTTAGTGTCACTTTGCAGAGTAACTGATATATATTTTAATATATTTATCTTTTTGTTTTTTTGCACTTTATTTACAAGAGATTATATCATGCTTTCGGGGCATTGCTCTCTACTTCCTGCATGAATGGTAAGTGTCCCGCAAATTATATGTTATTATTTTTTTTATTATTTTATTTATTTCTGGGACACTTATTAATCATTAAAGCGGTAAGAAGTAATGTGCCGGAAGCATAGTATAATCTCTCTTTATTTATTATATGATGAGACATGTATCATTATTGTATGGAGTGACTCTTTTTTTATAATGGAATGTTGAAAATCATGGAAAAAAATATATTATTACCTTCTATTTTTAACATAATATTTGGTGTGTGTGCGTTTTTAGGTGTGAGATAACACAAACTTAAAGGCAAAACAAACTTTAAATCATTACAAAATCATTTGTGTAGACATTAATTACCTTATATATAATGCCTCAAAAAAATATGTGGTATCAAATCAATTCATATTAAAACTCTCTAAATTTGGATGAACTGTTGGTAATAAAATTATAAGATTAAACAATTTCAACTATTGAAGTAATTTAAATGGTTATGATTTTGTATACATGGATTCCACAAATAAAAATTTAAATCTCTAACACTTAATCATAGACACTCAATTTAACTAAAATTTGAAAATCTAAGTGCCATTTAGTTGTAATTATGTTTTTTTATGGCATCTGGTTCATTGAAGCTTAGCTCCGACTACGTCGAGATCCGACTCGGGTCACGCACCTGGTTGTGGTGGGTGAGTCTCTCAATAAAAATTTTCTACATTCACTGAAACTCAAACTTAAAACCTTATTTAAGATATACAAAATCGCTTACCACTTAGACCACTTACTTGTTTAGCAAAATGTACATAAAAAAAACCCCTAATTAACTAGTACGTCATTTATCTTATGAAGTTTTATTCAAAAGTCTTTTGTCATCTTAATTCAGATTCGTTATATGTGCATTTGATAGAAATAAACTGCATTTTCCCTCACCAATAAGAATTGGTTTAAGTAGTAAGGCACTTAATATCACTTTAGCGAGGTCTGAAGCTCAAGTCTTAGTGAATGTAAAAAGTCCTTATTTGGAGAGTCACCCATCACAGCCAAGTGCACGATCCGGATCAGATCTAAATGTAGTAGGAACAAACCCGATAAACCAAATGCCCAAACAGGTTATGTAGTGGGTATCTAGGGATCTTTTTGTTAGAATGGTTTGATATGGTAACGTGGGCCTCTATAGAAATTGAAAGTAGGGTAGTTATAGCATCATGTGAAGGAAAGGAAATTATGGGGCATTTGAAAATGGCATGTACTAAGGATACTCACCTTCACATCAAAAGATCACTCTTCAAAAGCTTTTCACAATTGTAATTACAATGTCTAGGAATTCCAATCCTAGCTATTTTGGATTTATTTCTTTTTATAGTGATTTTTATTTGATTTTGCTTCATTCACAAATAAGGTTTGAGACAACGTTTATTGGTGGAATGATTAGGTGCGCCTTAACTTCACACTGAACTTATACAACTATTGTGAACTTTCAATTTAAAATTCTAGATGTCCTTTGAATTAGGAAAAAGTACACGAATTAATCTATTAAAGCCGCTCTTAATTCTATTAAAGCCGCTCTGTCAAATTTTTTTAGTCGTTATTTAGAAGAAAAGTGGGAGACGATTAGGAGTCTCTGCAGTTGGAATTTAACTGCAGAGAAAAGTTGTAATCTAGGCCATCCAACTCAAAATGGATGATCCAAATTTTTTTAAAAAGGTTTATAATTAATTTTATATGAAAAATTCTGAGCCATCCATCTTAAATTGGATGCTTAGATTTCATAAATGCACTCTGCAGTTGAATTTCCAACTACAGAGGATCTGAATCCAATAGGACACATTAGAAAATTTAATGAGAAAATTAGTCGATTATGTATATAAATTTGCAGTAATAGTAGAAAATTTTAAAATCACAAAACACGTGTGTAAGTGTTTAGTTTCTAAGTTCATGAGAAAACTAATATGTATTCCACAATTTATAAGTTCATGAGTAGTGACATCAGTCAGTTTCCAGCCACTTTGGATATACAAAATTTTCTACATTGACAATCACTCCATTACGCTTAACGGGTTAATTTCACTCATAGTATATCAACTATTTCTATAATCTCAATTTCATACATGAACTTTTTTTTTGTTCATTATCATACATGAACTTGTATGTAACCTTTCAATATAGTTATCTAACCTACTACTTTAAGTCACCTTATAACATTTAACTACTTTGACTCGTTTGAAGACTAAAATGGATCCCACCCATAATATGTTACCCATTTACTCATTAAGCCTTCATATTTCTCCATATCTGTTTCTTTCTCTCTACTAATATTTTCCAAGTTGAGGCGGTTTACATGCCCCATGAATGGTTTTTATACAAACTCATTAATATCGTAGTTTTTTAATTCAGGTAAGCAAAAGATAATACAACTGATAAAACCAAACTTTGCTTAAGAATTTTACCCTGTTAGTCTTATTGTTTTAATTGGTGGTGGTGTTATGTACAAACAAAGAGGTATTGGTGCTATCCAGTTTTAATCTTTCTATCCTTCCTCTCCTCCATGGAAATTTACTGTAGACATAAACTTGACATATATGATCAATAGCAAAGTACGAATAGAGTTGGCCAATGAAACCGGACTTTTCTTCTTATTCTGTGTAATAACTTTATTTATAATGATAGTATTAGAAGATATTTAGTTTGCAGTATATTGCAAAGCAAGTGAAATTCATAATAAGGTGAATTTTATCTTATTTTATAGCAAATCAAGTAAAATTTGGTTCGTAGTGATGTTGGGAACCCATTAATTAAGGTTGCAGATCTCTGAATCTTTTGTCAATTTTGTCATTTAAAAAGAAATATAGAAAAAAATATTATATTTTGAAATATGTATTTGTGGCACACTTTCGGAAATAAACTAAGATTGGAATTGTTTTGCAAGATTTTTACGTAAATTTATACTATTATAGTTAAGTAGGTTGCACATAAAGGAAAAGCGATAAAATTGATAGAAATAACGAAAGGAAAATCTGCAAGTATAATGTGTAATATATCAGGAGTGGGGTTAGTTTTGGTCTTCAAATGAGTCCAACTTGTGACATGTACAAGGTGACTTGAAGTAATAGCTTAAATGATTATATTAAAAGGTTTTACACAAGTTCATGTATGATAATGAACAAAAACAAAGTTCATGTATGGAATTGAGATTATAGGTATAGTAAATGTACTATGAATGAAATTATATGATTAACATATGCCAACTTATCATACTTAACCTTGTTATTTTCAACTTTTGAAAGTTAGACTGAACTGAACTAAACTGAAGCTAGCTGAACTAAACTTAATTGAGTTGAATTGAACTGAATTAAATTGAGATGAACTGAAATGAACTTATTGTAGTGTAATCGAATAACTACGCATAACTGAACTGAACTACAATGAACTGAATTAAGCTGAATTGAATTGTAGTCCAACAGAATAGGGTCTTATCTTCCGTAATCATCAAATCATTCTCAATTCTATACTACTGTATGTTTTCTTTTTATCAGGAGTTCACATGTAAATTAGGCGCCCATTATACGTGTTTTCATCTTCCGTTCTTCCCCATCATCAATCCATTGTCAACCTAATAATAGTGTCGGTTTTCTTTTTCTTCTGCTATCCTATCCTTCTTCTTCCCCACCACGCCATCATCAGCATTCTTTCTTCTTCTTCTTCCTTATCATCAATTCATTCTCAATGCAATCATAGTCTGTGTTTTCTTCTTCTACTTCCCCAATATCAATTCATTCTCAATTCATTTCATCGGTTCTTTGCTTTTCATTCTAATCTTTTTGAGCAAGAAATTAATCTTGAATCTGATTTTCTTTTTTCCAGGAACAAATGGTAAGTTTCTTGAATTAAAAATTGCTTTTTTATTAGGTCCCCGTTACATTTTGATTGGAAATTATTGTCAGGGCAAAAAATCTTGTCGCTGTCATCTAAAAAGCCAAATCGATACGCTCAGACACACTCGTGAATGGGACGATGTTCTTGATTCTATAAGCACCGATGATGAGCAGGACTATGAGGATTATATGGAAAAGTAAGTGACGTTGATTATATGGGAAGATGATGTTGATTCTTTAAGTATCGTCGCTGTCATCTCAAAAGCTATCATGAAATAATTCAATTATTACGTTATGACTGCCTCTTTCTAAGTTCACCCGCATGCCTCTTTCTCTCCCTTCTATGCCTGCAATGTTATTCCTCTATATAATCTTAGGACTACTTCTTCCTTTACTTTTACCAATATCCTTACTTCATTTCACTCCTAACAGGAGCATCCATAATTCCTAGCACATGCCGATGCCATCTTAATTGAACTTCTCTCAACTTATTCTAAACATGCTATCAAATCAATTTTTCTTTATGGATACACTTATTTTTAATTCGATAAATTCTCGCATGGTCTTTCATCAATCAAGAATTCTCAGTATTGACGCACTCATGCTTTAATTATCTCGTGTTGTAGTCAACTGACATTCACTTTCATATAGCATGTCCAACCTAACCATGGTTTAGTATTTCATTGCTATCTTTTTGTCATACAAGACTCATGTAGCAATTAATCCTCCAATTCAATGATTCTACATTCATCTAATGTGTTACATCTTTGCCAATCATCTCATCATGTTGACGACTCTTGTATGTGATGCTTCAGGGGCTCCAAAAGTCATCGATGGCTTCAATATGCGAGTAGTCTTAGTCGGGTTTTTTTAGTTTGATCATATTCGAAGCACGATGAAAGAGAGCTTGACAATCCCTTATTGGAGGGATATTTAGAGAGGACGAACATGAGAGAAGATTAACTAATGGAAAAAATAAATGAATAATATTTGAGGAAATGTTAATAAAATACCCTTTGCTACGTCATCAAGTTTAATTGAACCAAATACTATTTTTTTTTGTTATCCCGTACTATTTTAGAAAAGAATTCCATTGATATCATGTTTTGCAATATAGGTAACTTTAGTCTAAAAATTATAATAATCACCAATCACGACACCATATTCTTGGAATGGTAGCAACAAAATTATGGGAGTCACGATAATGTGATAATTTACTACCAAGTATTTTTCAATTATCCAATAAACCCAAATAATACTAATTATATTTGTGAAGGATCAAATAAAGTCATAAAGTAAGGTAATGTTATTTTTAACTTATTTGCAGTTAAATTTTAGTTCATTTAAGTTTCAATTTATATCAATTAAAAAAGTATTAAAAATTGTGGCATTGTATTGTTGTTTGATATGCCCAGCCTACTTTACTAGTCTTAATTAACTAAGATTTTAAATGAGGCAAGTGAGCGTTCAATGTCTTCCTTAATTCTCTAAGAGATGTTATAAGCTTAACCTAGGTTGTTATTTATATTTGCTAATATGTGCATACTCAATTAAATATGAAAAAAATATATTATTAATTTGACCTATACCGGTTGTGTAATAGGAAATCGTGTTCGGTGGCCGAGGGGTGTCATTATCTTTTCGGGTCATCGGCCTTTTTGCGGCCTTTTTGGAAACGGAACTTAAGGATTTCAGGACAGGAGAGAGGTGCGGAACTTCGAAATTGGATCGGTATAAGCTGTCCGAGCTTGTTTCTAGAGGGTGACAACGAGTTGGGGCAGGGTCAACGGCAGCCTATCTTTTCAGGGACGGCTGATAGGTTTATATGGGAGGTGGGGGAGAAGAAGGAGTACACGACAAGCTCCTTTTGTATGGGCTACTATAGTTCGCCAAAATGGCCAAAGCCGAGGCTCGAATTTTCTGTAATATGGGAGGCATGTGTGACCCCTAAAGTTTGCTTCTTTGGGTGGCTTGTTTTTCACGGAAGATTACCAACAAAAATGTTCCTTTTCCTCCGGGGCTGCCAATCTATAACGGACGGTCAATGCCCTTTTTGTGATTTGGAGGAGACTATGGATCACGCCCTGCTCCATTGCAGTAACAGCTATAAGGTGTGGACGCAGGTGATGAGATTGCTCGGTATCTCGATGCCTATACCGTGGAAGGCGGTGGATTTTCTAGCCATGTGGCGCGGCTTCTTTGCTGATGGAAGGGGTAGAGAGTTCGGAACGGCGCTATGGTTCTTAATTGCTTGGGCACTATGGAAACGAAGGAATAAATTTGTTTTCGAAGGCAGGATTGGCTCAGAAGACATTATTGGATTATGCATTCATTTATGTTGGTTCATCTTTAAAACTAGGAGGCGGGATGTTAATTTTGTTACTTCTGATGTATTTATTTTCCCGAACTTGCTACTCTCGTGTAATTGATTTACTCATGTTCTCGCATTGAGACCGTGAGTTGATTTTTATTTAATAAAAGAGGGGTAGGTGTTTTGTAGGTAAGCGGGGAAACCAGCCTAGCTGGAGACTCCGCCCCGAAATTTTCACCTGCTCCAAACTTTTAGCCTTTGAAGGGACACAATGTTCCTTCGGGGTTTTTCAAAAAAAAAAAAAAATTGGTCTTTTTAGGTCAATTTGGGTCAATCAATAAAAACAATGAATTTTGTTCAATGTGGAAAATTTTTTAAATTTAAATTTTTTTAGAATATACAACATATTAAAGTTTAATTATTTAAATTTAATTAATATTTGAGATAAATTCATCCACAACTACTTTAACTTGGAGAGTATCCAGATCTTAAAATTTTATATTGGTGACTACAATGAAACTCACGCATCTTCGTAAGTGTGAAATTATATATGTTTATTTATTGATAATTGATAAATCTAAGATGTTGGATTTCAAACCTCAGCATTTGGGGTAACCAATTTTGTTAGACTACTAAATTCGGTTAGGGATGAAAACCGAAAATCTGTGACTCATTTGTTATTATAGCATGCTGCAAATAAAATAATTTGATTATAGGCAATGTTATCAATATCCTATCGGACTTTATATCGATAAGGTCAATGGTATATGGTATAATTAGTATTATTGGTGGTTTTATCAGTTTTTTATTTTTTAAAGAACATATATTATTATTGGTTTCCAAGAGCTAATGCAACGTTTTTTAGGTCTTTTGCAATGCTTCTGCATGTTGCCAAATGGGCTTTCGAAAGAATTATATATTATTTAGGGTTTTCAGTGGTTATTGCAACTTTTTTGTGTCTTTAGCAACTCTTTTGTGTCTTTAGCAATGCTTTTGAGTCTTTAGCAATGCTTTTCTGAGTCTTTAGCAACACTTTTACATGTTGCCAGAAAATTTTTAAAAACCAGGTTTGACCCGGTATGCCGGTTTATCGATTTTCCTATTTTCTCCAATTTTATACTAAAATCGGTTTTTACATATACCACAACGTAACCATGGCTGGTTTACGATATAATCGATTGAACCAACCGGTACGGTACAATATTGATAACATTGATGATTGGACCACGTCATTAATAATTTAATGTGATATGTTTTTTACTTTTCTACCTGTCATTATTATTTGATGTAATATGTTTCTTACTTATTCACCATTTTTACCGTTGGATTTCTCTATAAATAGGAATTCAATTTCTTCATTTTCATATATCTCAGAAATAAGAAATAAGAAATAAAAGTTTCTCTCAAATTCTCTCTCTGCCTTTCTCTTATTATTGTTATAATATCCTTGCATATATAGTCAATTTTTAACACGTTATCAGCACGAGCTTGCTCTATCGATCAAGGATATCAACAAATAAATCCAAAGTAAGGCATAATTATTTTATTTCCTTTATATATATATTATACCTATAATTCTTAATATGTCTAATATCAAAAGTTTGGAATTTATTCCCCTTGATGTATCAGGGAAAAATAATCTTACTTGGGTGCTGGATGCAGAAATGCATCTAGAATCAATGGGTCTTAATAATACTATTATTGAAAATAATAATTTTGCACCTCAGTATAAGGCAACAACTCTAGTTTTTCTCCGCCGCCATCTTGATGAATCACTTCAATCAGAATATTTGACTGTCAAAGATCCTGCAGATCTTTGGAAACAATTAAAGGAGATGTTTGAACACCTAAAGAAAATATCTCTACCAAATGCCCAGTATGAATGGATAAAATTAAGGCTACAAGATTTTGAATCTGTCAGTGCATACAATTCTAAACTTTTTTAAATTACATCCACATTAAGATTATATGGAAAGGAAATAACTGATGAGGATTTACTAGAAAAGACATATTCTACTTTTCATTTGAATAATATGGTATTACAGGAACAATACAGAGCAAAAGATTATAAGAAATATAGTGAACTAATTACTGCTCTTCTCCTAGCAGAACAGAGAAATCAACTCCTGTTGAAAAACCATGAACTACGACCTACCAGAACAAATCCATTCCCTGAAGCGAATGCGATAATTCATAATAATTTCAATGGACGCGGCCACAGAAATGGTCGTGGACGTGGTGGAGGTAGAGGTCGTGAAAATGGGCGTGGTAGAGGATATAATAATAATAATTTCCACAAGAAGTGGAAATCTGTTGATAATAATTATAGCAATAATTTCCACCCAACCACCAGAAGTGGAATAATCAAATTGAAAGATTTGATAAAAAAAATAGTCAAGATGATAAAAATAAATGCCACAGATGCGGTATGACTGGTCATTGGTCAAGAACTTGTAGAACCGCTAAACATTTGGTAAACTTATACCCAGCATCTCTCAAGAAATGTGCGGAATCAGAAACTAATTTTATATTGGATGATAATACCCCAAATAATGAGCCTATTAATATTCCCAATATGGAGATGGATGATTTTCTGTCACCCAGCACCAGTGGCAAGGAAAATTTTGAATAATTAGTCCATATATTTTGTTTAATTAATATATTATAATTTTTATGTTATTATTGGTTTGCTTTTGTCATTGCTGTTTAATGTACTCTTTATGCAATGTTTATTTATGAATAAATAATAATGCATCTTTCATTTCTTCAATGAAGAAAATGAAGGAAATTTATATGAAGGAAATTTATATATTGTAGATAGTGCCACCACCCATACTATTCTCAAAGAGGCAAGATATTTTAATATTCTCAAAAATGGTGAAACTGTTGTTACCACAATATCGGGACAAACAAAAATGGTTGAAGGCTCCGGAAGAGCTAGTATTATATTACAAAGGGGAACAAAACTTATTATAAATAATGCATTATTTTCCCCGAATTCTCACAGAAGTTTATTAAGTTGTAAAGATATTCGCAGAAATGGATATCATATTGAAACTGTGAGTGAAGACAATAAAGAATGCCTTTATGTTATAAAAATAATTTCAAGTAAGAAATGTATACTTGAAAAATTTTATGCTCTTTCATATGGCTTATACTACACATATATTAATATGATTGAGGCCAATTTGACTATAAACCAGAAGTTTATAGATTCAGATACTTATAAAATTTGGCATGATCGACTGGGTCATCCTAGTTCGATAATGATGAGAAAAATTATTGAAAATTCATAAGGGCATCCATTGAAGGACCAGAAGTTTCTTCAAAATAATAAATTATTTTGTGCTACTTGTTCGTAAGGTAAATTAATAAAAAAGCCTTCCAGAAGTAAGGTTGGAATAGAATCGCCAGCATTTTTAGAGCGCATACAATGTGATATTTGTGGACCAATTCATCCACCATGTGGACCATTTAGATATTTTATGGTTCTAATTGACGCCTCAACTAGGTGGTCACATGTATGCTTATTATCTTCACGAAATATGGCATTTGCAAGGTTACTTGCTCAAATTATAAGATTACGGGGCACAGTTTCCTGATTATCCTATTAAATCAATTTGTCTTGATAATGCTGAGGAATTCACATCCAAATCATTTAATGATTATTGTATGTCAATTGAAATAAAAGTTGAACATCCTGTAGCATATGTTCATACACAAAATGGTCTAGCAGAATCATTTATTAAACGTCTGCAATTAATTGCGAGACCGCTAATTTTGCGAACAAATCTCCCTACTACAGTTTGGGGTTATGCAATATTACATGCAGCATCTCTTATACGTTTAAGGCCAGTAAGTTATCGTGATTATTCCCCATTACAATTAGCTTATGGCCATGAGCCTGGTATTTCTATCTTAGAGTTTTTGGTTGCACGGTATATGTGTCTATTGCTCCATCACAAAGGACTAAAATGGATCCTCAAAGGAGATTAGGAATTTATGCTGGCTATGAATCGATCCCCTTCAATAATTAAATGCCCTGAGCCATTAACTGACGATATGTTTACTGCACGATTTGCAGATTGTCATTTTGATGAAAGCACTTTCCCAAAATTAGGGGGAGAGAATAAGAGCCCAATTTTAGAAAAGAAAATAATATGGAATGCTTCATCACTTTCTCATATGGATCCTAAATCTAATGATTCTGAACTAGAAGTTCAGAGAATAATCCATCTTCAACATTTAGCAAATCGATTGCCTGATGCACTCGCTAATCCTAAAAGAGTAGCGAAATCTCATATACCAGCAGTAAATGCGCCAATTCGTATTGAGATTCCTGAAGAACAACCTACGGATAATACTCTAACACGCCTGAAGCGTGGACGACCTATTGGTTCAAAGAATAAAAATTCTAAAAGGAGGAGAGTTATTGATAATGAAGATATTCCCATTGAAGATATAAATATAAATACACTTCCGAAATAAGTGCAAGCACATGCAGTGCAAATACCTGAAGCTATTGAAAATGAAGAAATTCAGATAAATTATATCAATACTGAAAGAAGATGGAATCGCAATAAAATAGTTATAGATCATATTTTTTCATATAATGTTGCGATCAATATTGAAAATAAAAATGTGGATTATGAGCCAACATCTATTAAGAATGCCAAAGTAGAAATGATTGGCAATAATGGAAAGAAGCAATTCAAGCAGAGCTGAATTCTCTTGAAAAACGTAAAGTATTCGTACCAGTAGTTCGAATAACATAGGATGTAAAACTTGTCGGTAATAAATGGGTTTTAATTAGAAAGAGATATGAGAAAAATGAAATAATAAGATATAAAGCCAGATTAGTTGCACAAGGTTTTTCCCAAAGATCTGGGATAGACTATGAGGAGACGTATTCTCCGGTGGTGGATGCAATAACTTTTAGATATCTTATTAGTTTTGCAATGCAAGAAAATTTACAGATGCACTTGATGAATGTTGTCACGGCTTACCTTTATGGTTCGCTTGATAATGATATTTATATGAAAATCCCTGAAGGATTAAAGCTGCCAGAAAAATATGGCAAAAGAGAACTTTACTCGGTAAAGTTACAAAGATCCTTATATGGATTAAAACAATCTGGGCGAATGTGGTATAATCGTCTGAGTGAATATTTATTGAAAGAAGGATATGAAAATGATCCAATTTGTCCATGTGCTTTTATAAGAAAATCAAGATCTAATTTTATTATCATCTCAATTTATGTTGATGATTTGAATATTATTAGAACTCCAGAAGAGATTCCAAAAGCAGTTGATTCTTTAAAGAAAGAATTTGAGATGAAAGATCTTGGAAAAACAAAATTGTGTCTTGGTCTGCAAATTGAGCACATTGAAAAAGGAATTTTAGTGCATCAATCAAACTACACAGAAAAGATCCTGAAACGATTTAATATGGACAAAGCACATCCATTGAGTAACCCAATGGTTATACGATCACTCGATGTGAAAAAGGATGTTTTTCGACCTAGAGAAAATAATGAAAAAGTTCTCGGTCCTGAAGTACCGTATCTAAGCGCAATAGGTGCTTTGATGTATCTTGCTAATAACACAAGACCGAACATAATATTCTCTATTAATTTATTATCAAGATATAGCGCTGCACCTACAAGACGACATTGGAATGGAATTAAACATATAATGCGCTACCTTCGAGGAACTATTGATTTAGGCTTATTTTATTCACATGAATCTAAGCTTAAATTAGTAGGATATGCGGATGCGGGTTATTTATCCGACCCGCACAAAGCTCGATCTCAGACGGGCTATTTATTCACATATGGAGGAACAACTATATCTTGGCAATCGACAAAACAAACAATTACAACTACTTCCTCAAATTATGCGGAGTTAATAGCTATTCACGAGGCAAGTCGTGAATGTGTGTGTTTGAGATCATTAATCAAACATATCCAAGAAGCATGTGAAAAAGTTACGATCAAGGAAGGTCCGACGACCATGTATGAAGATAATGCTGCTTGTATTGCTCAATTGAAGGAAGACTATATTAAAGGAGACAGAACAAAGCATATTTCACCAAAATTTTTCTTCACTCATGATCTGGAAAAGAATGGTGAAATCAGTATTTAACAAATCCACTCTTGTAACAATTTAGCAGATTTGTTTACCAAGGCTTTACCTTCCTCAACTTTCAAGAAATTGATTTACAGCATTGGAATGCGTCGTCTTAAGGATCTTCAGTTAACTCGCGAATAGGGAGAGTAAACATTGTACTCTTTTTCCCTTAACTGAGGTTTTTATCCCACAGGATTTTTCCTTAGTAAGGTTTTTAACGAGGCAGTGCCTCATTCGCGGCAGATGATACATCAAAAGTGGCGTGTTAAATTATTTGATGTAGGACCCACGTCATTAATAATTTGATGTGATATGTTTTCTACTTTTCTACCTGTCATTATTATATGATGGAATATGTTTCTTACTTATTTACCATTTTTACCGTTGGATTTCTCTATAAATAGGAATTCAATTTCTTCATTTTCTTTCTTCATTTTCATAAATCTCAGAAATATAAAATAAAAGTTTCTCTCAAATTCTCTCTCTGCCTTTCTCTTATTATTGTTATAATATCCTTGCATATATAGTCAATTTCCAACACAAATAACTAATCCAATTTTAAATATAAAATACTAATAATCGCCATTAGGACAATATAGTATGCTGTATATACAATCATAATGTTAATAATGGAGATTGTGAGAATCATGATAAGAGATAATTTATACCCAAAAACAAAATGATTTATTAACAATTTTTTAACTAGAATTATTATACTATAGTTCAGTTTTGAATACTTACATATTTTTATTGAAATAAGTTAATTTAATTCAATGTAATACAACAATTCAGTTGATAGAAGTTAACGAAAACAAAGCTTAATAATTTACTGCTACCTCAAACTTAGTTCAGAGTCTCTGTTGCGGAAACTATTAGCAAACTAAAACTACTGCTAAAACAAAAATAAAGAGGAAACACTAAAATTACACTACCAACTTAATTTTATAACAAAATATTACAAAGAAAAGGAATAAGAAGAACAAATGCCTTAGAGATGAGAAAGGCTTTGTTGGTGTGATTTCAACTAAGGCCATAGGTCTTTTTTTATACTACAAAGTCAGCCCCTATGCCTTACAATTGGCAATGTAGGACAATTCCCATTTTTCTTTTTCGTTCACTTTGCCAATGTGGGACTTGGTAATCCCACAAATCTCCACCTTGACAAGTTCCACATCTTCAATCTCTTATTTTGTGTAGTGTCTTCCAATGCAGTCTTCAAGTTTTGACAGTATTGATCAAATCCAAACAATATTGAAATTTGATTGGGTTTACTGCCTTTGTCAACATATCAGCTGGATTCTCTGTGGTCTGAATCTTTTGGATTACAACTCCACTTTGTTCGAGAACCTCTCATATGAAGTGGTAACAAACGTCGATATGCTTCGTCCTTGCATGGTAAACTTGATTCTTTGCTAACATGATAGCACTCTGACTATCGCAGTGCACCTTTATGTGCTTCTGTTGAATACCCAATTCACCGAGCAACCCTTGAAGCCAGATTGCCTCCTTTACAGCCTCTGTACATGCCATATATTCTGCCTCTATCGTAGACAAGGCAACTGTCGACTGTAATGTAGACCTCCAACATACTGGTGCTTTTGCCAAGGTGAATACATAACCAGTAGTTGATCGACGTTTATCCAGATCACCAGCATAGTTGGAATCACAATATCCAACTACATGTTGACCGCCTTTATCCTGCTGATATACCAATCCAACATCCATGATGTTCAGAATATACCGTAGAATCCATTTCACAGCTTGCCAATGTTCCTTTCCAGGATTATGCATATACCTGCTCACGACCCCAACTACATGTGAAATGTCGGGCCTTGTACACACCATAGCATACATTAAGCTACCAATAGCACTTGCATATGGTACTTTTGACATATATGCTTTCTCTGCTGCAGCTTTTGGAGATAATGCTGCACTGATCTTGAAATGAGAAGCAAGTGGTGTACTAACAGGTTTTGACTGCTTATTTATGCCAAAACGCTTCAATACCCTTCCCAGATATTCCTTTTGAGTAAAAAAAAGTCTTCCCACATTCCTATCTCTGCTTATCTCCATGCCAAGAATCTTCTTTGCTTCGCCAAGATCCTTCATTTCGAATTCCTCATTTAATTGAGATTTTAACTTCTCAATTTCCTCTTGGTTCTTGGAAGCTATCAGCATATCATCAACATAAAGAAGAAGATATATAAAAGATCCATCTTACATCTTGCGCAAATACACACAATGATCATATTTGCTTCTTGTGTACTTCTGCCTTAACATAAACTTGTCAAATCGCTTGTACCACTGCCTCGGAGATTGCTTTAATCCGTACAACGATTTTTCAAGTTTACAAGCCATGTTCTCTTTTCCAGCAACTTTGAATCCTTCAGGCTGAACCATATAGATTTCCTCCTCCAAGTCTCCATGTAAAAATGCTATTTTTACATCCATTTGAACCAGCTCCAGATCTAACTGTGCTACCAAAGCCAATAAAATACGGATGGAAGAGTGTTTCACCACTGGAGAAAACACTCCATTTTGTTGTGGTGTATGCCTAACTGTGAAGTGCCTAACAATGTCGCTATCATCACAGGCTTTCTTAAATGGATCACTCGTGTACTCTCCACCATTATCTGTTTGGAGATGCTTGATCTTTCGACCCGTCTGAGTTTCCATCATATTTTTCCACTTAAGGAAAATTCCGAGCACTTCATCCTTAGTCTTCATAGTATACACCCAAATTTGCCGGGAAAAATCATCAACGAAGGTGGCATAGTAGTGCTTCCCTCCAAGTGATGCCATCTTGGAAGGCCCCCATACATCAGAGTGAACATAGTCCAGAATACCTTTAGTATCATGGATCGCAGTTCCAAATTTCACCCTTGTCTTTTTCCCTTTGACACAATGCTCACAAAAGTCCAATTTGCAAGCCTGGACATCTTTCAATAATCCTTGTTTTACCAGAAGATTCAAGGATTTTTCACCAGCATGCCCCAAGCGCATATGCCACAATCTGGATGCTTCCAATTCTTTCTCATCATTAGAAGCCACTGCTGCAGTTCCAATAACAGTAGTACCTTGATAGTGGTACAACCTGTTATTCTTTCGAACTCCCTTCAACACCACCAATGCACCAGAAATGATCTTCATTACTCCATTTTCTGCTTGAACTTTGAAACCCTTTTCTTCTAGGGCTCCCACAGAAATGAGATTCTTTGATAAATCTAGCACGTAGCGAACTTCCTTCAATGTTCTGATTGATCCATCTTGTTTTTTCAACCGAATGGAACCAACCCTATGTGTGGTGATAGGGGAATTATTTGCTGTGTAGACAACACCATCTTCTAGTTCTTTAAAATCATAGAACCATTCTCGATTAGGACACATGTGATAACTGCATCCTGAATCAAGAAGCCAAACACTAGAAGAGTTGGTAGAAGCCGAAAGAGCAAGTGAACAATCTGAGTTATCGTCATACTCAGCTACTGCAACAGTCTATCCCTTGTCAGATTGGCCTTTCTTTTTCAGCTTAGGACAATCTTTCTTCCAATGCCTCTTTTCATGACAAAAGGCGCATTCATCTTTCCCCAATTTGGATTTTGACTTTGATCGTTGCTTCATTCCTTTCGCCTGGTTCCCCTGGCGTCCTCTAACAATCAATGCCTCGATAGCTCCATTTGAGCTTTCTCCTTTCTCCTTCCTCCTTAATTCATAGCTATACAAAGCTCCACAAACTTCATTGAGAGTTACAGCAGCCTTCCCATGGAGTAGAGTTGTTTCGAGGAACTCAAACTCCTCCGGAAGAGATCCCAACAATATTAAGGCAAGATCCTCATCTTCAAAGGTCACATCTAGGTTCAACAAATCAGCAACTAGTTGATTGAAGCTGGTGATATGATCATTGATTGTGGTACCAGGAATGTAAGTGAATTGGAACAGCCTTTTCTTCATGTGAAGCTTGTTCTGACTGCTCTTTTTCAAGAACTTCTCCTCCAGAGCCGTCATCAGTTTTCTAGCAGAGGTTTCTTTGTAAAATGCATACCTCTGTTCTCTAGATAAACATGACCGAATTGTACCACAAGCCAGTCGATTGATGGTCTTCCATTCTCCTTCTCCCATTTCATTTGGTTTCTCTCCTTCAACGGCAATATCTAGACCTTGTTGAAACAATGCGTCTAGAACCTCACTTTGCCACATGCCGAAATGACCACTTCCATCGAAAATTTCCACCACCAATCTGGAATTTACTCCAGCGGCCCTCTGAAGAATACTTGAAGAAGCATTTGAAGTGGATATCTATCCGAATGGATTTTCTTCTTCCATTTCAGCTCAAACCGTAAAATCACAAATAATAATATTACTCAAGTGCTAGAAAAATTCCCAGGTAATTGGTCGAGTCACAAACGGTCTCAGTTAAATACCAATTTCCTTAGGCTCTTATCGCTTGGTGACAGAATTTTTCCAGTTACTCGAGACAGTATACTATTATTATTCTAGATTTTACTGAAACATTATTTTAACAATAATTTTAAATTTGCTAAATGCCAACTAGACAACAGGCCCGAAAATTAGAAAAAACTTTCTGATGTGCCGACTGTAGTACACCTACAGCGCACAGAGCATACTAATTTTTCCTAAAACCAACGCTCTGATACCAATTGTTGCGGAAACTATTAGCAAACTAAAACTACTGCTAAAACAAAAATAAAGAGGAAATACTAAAATTACACTACCAACTTAATTTTATAGCAAAATATTACAAAGAAAAGGAATAAGAAGAACAAATGTCTTAGAGATGAGAAAGGCTTTGTTGGTGTGATTTCAACTAAGGCTATAGGCCTTTTTTTATACTTCAAAATCAGCCCCTATGCCTTACAATTGGCAATGTGGGACAATTTCTATTTTTCTTTTTCATTCACTTTGTCAATGTGGGACTTGATAATCCCACAGTGTCCTCTTAACTATTGATTTTGAAACCCTCTAAACCGTAACCCTACAGGTGGTTGTCACCTTAACAATCAGCCCTCCTACGATATACTTATTGTCTACATATTTCTTAATTCCATTTTGGTCGGGTCCATTAATTTACAAAGGAGATAGTGGAAAGGTCGGTGATTGCTTAGATATTATTTGAGATCACTAATAGAATTCTTCATAACTAGTCTTTCTATTAAAAAAATAAATGGCTGGGATTTAGCCTTGCCTATTAGTTTAATCTTTTGGGTTAAATATTTTTATGATATAGTATCAGAACAGTTTAGACCTAAAGGTTAAGAGTTTGAATTATGGCAGCTCCATTTGTTGAATTAAAGTTCAACTCATGGTAAAGTGAGTCTGTGTTGTACCCGCTTCAAGTCCAATGAGCATCCGCGTGCGGGGAGTGTCAGAAATAATATATAAGCTATGATTGAATCTAACTTATCAACTTAAACTTTTGAATCAAACGGTTTCATGACATCAACAACATTTGATAATAATCATAACTGAATTGGATTCTCTAAAGCTGAAACTCTCTAAAGTTGTACATTTCAGTTGATCTCAACAATTTATTAAATTTTAATGGTCTAAATTCAACTTTAATAATTTATGGAATCCATAATACAATAAAATATAAACTATTAAAATTTAATAAATAATTAAAATTAACTAAAATATAAATTTTATAAAATTTCACAGCAAATAATTTGTATTTCAGGTCAAATAACACAATTGACTTGACCTAGAAAAAAACCATTGACTTTGGGTCAAAATAAATCTTAATCCAACAAAATTAGCCCAAATGAATCAATTCTTAAATCTAATCAACAAATTACCAAGATTCATGGAGACCAATTTCAATTACTTCCTTTCCTTGCTCGTCTACTCATGGTTTCTTCTACCCTCAGCGCACTCTCACTCGCCACCCCTCGGAATTCACCCATTAGGTATTTTTCCCAACCCAATTTCCCTATTATTGTCATTTTTTGTATCAATTTATTCACTCAATTTGATGATTTGTTTTCAATTTACAGATGAGAAGTACTTTGCATCTCGAGTTATCAAGTGTAAAGACGGCTCAAAATCCTTCACAAGAGATCGTCTCAATGACAATTTCTGCGATTGTGTTGATGGGACTGACGAGCCTGGTACTACCCATTATTCCATTGTTCTTCCTTTTAGGTTATCTTGATGCAAAATCTCAACTTTTTTGTGTTCAGAATTTTGGGTATTTTTGAATTTCTGTTTTTGATTTGGAAATTGGCACTTCAATGGGTTTTATTTTGTTTGTTATATGGGAAAATGCATATTTATGAGTTCATCATGAGTTGAACATTCAAAAACTATGTATGACAATGTGTTGAAGATTGTCACAGGATCGAATTTAAGCTCAATTTTGTCGAAAATTATGCGAAAATAGTTGATGCTGGAGCCTAGATTACATTACTAAGCACTGCAGCCTGAAAAATTAGTTTTATTATGGTTTACCATTATCTGCTCGCTTTGCTTCGAAGCGTGTTCAACATGAGTTGACTCTAGCTCGGGTTCAAATTCAATCAAGGAATTGAATACCGGGATTTAAATTTATCGCTCTTTGTTTGGTGGACCCTGGTAAACTAAAAAATGTTAAAGAATTATCCAACTAAAGTAAATTGATGAACAAAGGAATCTCTAACTTAGTTGAAATGGTCTTACAAGAATGTTTGAGATGAACATTACTAATAGCATTTCTCAGGAAGAAATCGGTGAAAATTTCGCGTAATTATTATAGCATTTAGCACTCGTTAGTCTTTACTAATCACTGAATTATGTTTTACTAATTTTCAGGAACTTCAGCCTGTCCGAGAGGCAAATTTTATTGCAAGAACTCTGGAAGCAAACCGCAGTTTATTTTTTCATCCCGTGTCAATGATCGAATTTGTGGTGAGCATAATAAGAAAAAACGAATTAGTTCGGTTCTCAAAATTTGTCTTTTAGCAGTAGACGGTTTCTCTGTAGGGCTTCAGGCACAGCTTTTGTGACCTTTGAACTTTGCTTGTTTCTTTAGGTTAGTTGGACTCATAGTTGTTACGGCCTACCTCGGAAGATCTCGGGCAAGGCGCAGTCACTCGGGCGCGCGCCTCCAGCGCCTAGCTATGAAGCACGGAAACTCCTAGACACTAAAGTTTCCCGTTTCCGTGTCGGAAACCTGAAATCACGCTATTTTTTGCTTTTCTGGTGTGCGTTTCCGAAAATCGGAAACAGTTACTTTCGCGTTTCTGTGCTACGTAGGCACCTAGGCGTGCCCTGGTGATGCACTTTACCTGTGCCTAGGTGCGCGCAGCTAACCATGGGCTATTTTTATAAAGGATTTTTCTTTTTTAGTGGGATTATTTGAATTAAATGACTCCATAAATTAGAGATTAATATGTAAAGACTTAAATGTCTTCTAAAATTATTAACTAGTTTAGGAAACACTATCAAATTAGGGTCTTGATACCACTTTAATACTCCATAATTAGGAAGACAAATTTGAAACTTTCAAATTGCATTATTAAGATGACAAACCGTCTTTCTACGGTATAGCAACATTAATCCTTATTCCTCATTTCTATTGTTCGAGTAAAATACGACTACCAGACTACAAAACTTCTGCTTTAAGCTTAAATTTAGCTTATTTTTTAGACTTGCTTGTTTTATATTACCTTAGATTCTATTTGAGTTTGACAATACAGTTGTATTTTTATTATATAAACATTTTAGCTTATTAGTGCCTCATGTCACTCGGGGCGCACCTCACCTTGTGCCTCGCGCCTCAGCCCGCCTGACCCCTTGCACCTAAGTGTGCCTTGCGCCTGTAATAACTGTGATAGTAGTCACAGTGACAGCACTAACATAGGTTGTTATGTTATGCACGATTTGAGTTGCATCTTTCGATTGTGCAGATTGCTGTGATGGGAGTGATGAGTATGATAGTGGCGTAAATTGTCCAAACACTTGTGTAATGGGCGGAAGCTTGAAATACGAGTCTAGTAAAAGT
Organism: Euphorbia pulcherrima; assembly: GCA_947683365.1. Lineage (NCBI taxonomy): Eukaryota > Viridiplantae > Streptophyta > Magnoliopsida > Malpighiales > Euphorbiaceae > Euphorbia > Euphorbia pulcherrima. Next base: position 2,825,108 of record CANTUS010000006.1, on the reverse strand, counting down.
GTTCAATCTGTTGATAAAAATGAACAAAAAGACGGAGTTCTTTTACAGGACCTGCTGGATAAAGCTACAGGTATTGCCAAATGCTATGATAACGATATACGCCCTTTCTGAGGCACAGTTACAAGCAATGTAATTCAGATTCTACTCGGTTTTTTTCCAGTGTTGAAGATGGTGGTAATCTCGCAAGCATCTCTCTTGGGTTGTGCTGTGATGTTTCGGTTATTTCGTAGGCGTGGAAAAACAAGAAGGCAGAAGCATTTCCAAAGGACGTCTCTCCCAAGATAATACAACGTTTTATGGTTCCTATTATCAGTAATTTGCAGGTTCATATAGGTTTTTTTTTCGGGATTTATCGCTCGAACACCACCATATGTGAGTTTCCATTTATCCGTGCTGATCGGGAATCAAGGTTGGCTTTGGTTATCGAAATTGTGCACACCATTGAAGTACAAGTTTTAGAGCCATTGGTGGTATACTATATATGGAAGAAAATTGATTTGAGATGATATTGGACTTGTAATACTTCCTCCGTTTTTTAATAATTATCGCTTTGGACAATTTCTCACGTACCAATTTTTCATTAAATAGGGCAACAAAAATACTGTTGTACCCTTAAAACTAACTCTTCATCTTTTTTTTTTACTTTTCATAATAAAGGAGTAAATAAGGGTAAAAGGGGGAAAAAGATGGGCATAAATGCACTCTAATCCGTAAAGTGACACTTATATACAAATAAAATTCTCTTTTAAAAGCGATAGTTACTAAAAAACGGAGGGACTATTTGTTAAGAATGAAATTGATATTTTTCTGTTGTTCATTGCCCATTGCGCCTTTTAACAACCATGATTGCATCCAACTATGTATGACACTCTACATGAAGCTATAGAATATAATGGAGATTTGACATCAAAATTGTTTGGGTTAAATATATCGTTTTTAGTTCTAGTACGGCCCCTCAACTTTTCAAATATTCTCTTAGTACTTTAACTTGGCAAAAGCGTATTAGTTTGTTCTCGTGTCAAAAACTTATTGGAATAGAAAAATCAGGAAAATTACGTATTTGAAAAGTTGGATCAATTAAAAATTGACATGTGACATTCAAGAGGTAAACTGATACACTTTTGACAAGTTTAGTGACTGAGAAACATTGAAAAGTTCAGAATTCAGGCAAGTAAAGATGTATTTAGCCAAATTTTTAGTCGTTCGGTATTTTTGGCAGCCAATATATAAAAGTTAAAATTCACATCTAAGGGCCAGTTTGGCATTGCATTGCTTTTTAAGCTGCTGTCAATGCTCTCACAAACTTTTAACAGAATAACATATTTTGACTTTGAACAACACATTTTGATCTTTTATAATGATTAATTAAGAATTGTTTGATTTATTTTTTCTAAAATCAACTCTGCAACTTTCAAAAAAACCTTGAAAATGAAGCTTTTCAGAAAAGCTGCTAGCAGCTAAAGTGGCCCTAAACCATTGACACTATCTAAGCATCACAAGCACAAAAACTATCTTATTGAGCATCAGTTATGTATAAGACCTACCATTCACCTACATTGCCATAAAATTATACCTCTACGCAGTTAGTTGTTCGAGTCACTTGTTCTTCAGACTTCTGCGATCCTTTTCGTCTCGCAACTCTTTCCTTGCAAAAATCGACACGCTTTTCCAAATCCGACACCCTATCACCCATAAACACAACAACAGTTTCATACTCTTCGAGTTTCGCAATCCAACCAGCTTCGAATTGCTTGATCTTCCTCTCAATAAGCAACCGATTCAGCCTCTCTTCTTCCTCCCGTTTCAAACGCAGCTTCTCAAATTCACTTTTACTCAAAACAAGGCCCCCGGACCCTGTATCCCTATAAATCGGCTCTTCAGGCAAGGGGAATGTCTTCCTATACTCGGCAAACGATCTCTTCGTCTCCTTCAAAGCTTTCCTATACCCTTCTAGAAGATTTTCCATCATGTATAATTCGCGTTCTAGCTTATTAGTCTCTATCTCTCTTTTGTGTTGCTCCTCCATCTTGAACTTCGCTAAACTGTGATTAAAAAGGTTGTCCCTTTGCTCCAATTGAGTAACTAACATTTGGTTTTGGTATTTCAAATCATGAATCGCCTGATCTTTCGCGTTGTAGAGCATCCGAGCTTTTCCTGCTGTATGTTGTATATGGTCCATATAAATATCGAAATCAGATGATGGCTTTAAATTATCCCAATGCTCTTCGACCCTTATTCGCTTATTGAGTGATTGATGGGGCATTTCGATCTCGAGATGCCCAATTGCCCTCTTGCTTCCATTGCCATTGTTGAAAATACCCGAACCTCCCGGCATTGAACTAAAGGGATTTTGTGAAGCTTCAATGGCTTCTATAAGATTCTCGGACTCTGTTCCTTCTATTGCAACCCTACCGAAAACAATTCCAACTTCTTCATCGTCTTTTTCGTCAAATTCGCCACCTTCATCATTTTCTTCCTCTTCTTCTTGTTTTATCTCCTCAAATTCTCCGGCGAGATTATATTGCTGCAGAAAATTCCCATCCATGTTGTTATTATACCATCTTTGTTCATCCTCCTTACTTTCCCCGAAATCTACTTCATTGTTCTCATCATTCTCCTGCTCGAGCTTCATATCGTCCTCTTTCATGGAATTATCGAGTCCACTTAAACTCAATTCAATGTTTCGTTCTTCGTCTTTAAAATCACTCTCCATTTTAACAGGCTCTTGTTCCTTAAATAAATCCTCTCTCTGTGACTTAATCAAAAGCTGCAAATGAGAAGCATAATAGCAATTTTCTAATTCTGAATTACTCAGTTCTTTCTCAACCATTACCCAAATCAACTTAGCGAAATCGACCTTTTCAAAGCTTCCTTCTTTAATCAAATTCATAGTGTTCATAATATCATCAGTCATCATCCATGTATCTTCTAACAATATGAAACTCGAAAACAAATTACGAATAAAACTTACAGATGCTTCACTCTCCTTCGCTTCCAAATCACTATCGATTCTACTCCTCTTCTTCACTGGAATCGACAATGCCCGAGCTAAATCAGAGCGGCTGACCTTGATTCGAACCTCATTGACTATGCTAGAGCGATTGGAAGGGTTGAAATTCGCGATCAATTGTAAAATGAGATCATTACGGAGGTTGAAATTGAAATCTAGATGAGCGAAGTCCCATAATCCGAGTCGTTTGAGGAGATCTTCATGCGAGGAGAAATCGAGAGATTTGACGGGGATAAAAGGGATGAGATTCAGCGTGGAAGCGAGAGATTCGAGCTTTTCCTGTGATTTCTTCTCCTGGTAAGGGTTTCGCTTCTTCCGTCCACCGCCGCCGCGGCAGAAAACGAGGGCAAAGGTGGATGAGGTTTCGGAATCGGAGATCGTCGGAGAAATTGGGGTAATTTCTTCTAAATCGTCGTGATTAGGCTCGTCTGCATCGGGAATTTCTAGGGTTACGATGGTATTTGGGGATTGGAGAGGGTTTTGATAATCTTTGAGGTGTTGCTGTTGTTCGTCGTCTTGAATAATGGAATTATGATCTATAGCAGAAAAGCTTGAGTCTTTGGTCTCGGGGATGATCGGAGAGCTCATCTTCGGTCCTCCGATGATGGCGGCGACGGCGGTGGATCCCGGCGACTCTTCGACTTGCGATGCAAAGTTTAATCGACGGGGCCTATTAATATGAACAGGAAACAAGAAGTGCGAAATCTTTTATATTTAATGCATTATTTTGACATTATTTTCCTGTACTTATATTTGAGTTTTAAATCCTGAATTTCCCGCTCTGCCAATTTCTTTTGAGGATATTGTTCTCCTCGCATGGGGCTGATTGGATTAAGTCCGTGTTGGTTTTAATTTATTTTTTATTTAGTTCGGTTTATTTTAATATCATTTAGTTTAATTTTAGTATTCAATTTCAATATTCAGCATTTAGCATTTAGTATCAAATTTCAGTTTATATATTATATTAATATTATTAATGTATATTATTATTTATAAATATTAAAAAATAATAAATATTAATGATAATATCATTTTAATTTTAATTTCATTTTATTTTTATTTATAAATTATATAAATATTATTAATTAATATCAATAATCATAAATAATAATAAAAAAAATTAATAATAATATTTTTAAAATTATTAATTATTATTTTTATGATAAATAATTTTATAAAAAAAATAAATAAATAAAAGTAATAATATTTTATAAATATTGATAATAATTAAAATAATAAGGTAATATTTATAATAATAATTATAATAAAATATAATATAATATATAATAATAATAATTTATAATAGTATATTTAATTATTATTATATGTAATAATTAATATATTTTAAAAAGAATATATAATATTATTTAAAGTGTTATTAATTATTATGTATTTTAATATTTTAAAAATATTATTTATATTATTAATTATAATTCAGTTTTCATATTGTTCAGTTTCAGTATTTTCAGTTTCAGTATCATTTTGTTTAGTTTCAGTACAGTTCAGTTCAGTTCAGTATCAATCAGTTCAGTTTAGTTCAATACACCTACTTATCAGTTGAAAAGAATAGGGCCTAATGTAACTTGTTCAATGGACGGGCTGGGTCAGGCTTAGTCGGGTCAACAGTAATATTGCTCGGCCAAGCTCAACCCACATAATTTTTATATGAGGGCCAGATTGGGTCGGGCCTAAGTTTTTAACTTCATTCCCAAGCTCGGCCCAGTCCGCCCATAAATTAATAAATATTTTTTAAATATATATATTTTATTTAAAAAATATATATATTTTTTATAATAAATAAATAATTAAATATATATTTTTTATTAATATAGGTCGGGTCAAGCTGGGCTTACGTTTTCATACTAAACCCAAGCCCAACCCACCATATCATCGGACTTTGGTGGGCTTGGGTCGGGCCCGGGCTTTTAACATAATATATTTGCCCAAGCCCGAACCACAAAGGGCGGTTTTGGGCGGGCTAGGCGGGCCGTGGGTTTGTTGAACAAGTCTAGATTAATGTAGGCCTGGGCATGGGTTGTAAGCCCGAACTAGACTTGCTCGATCGATATGCGGGCTAAATGATTCGCCCAAGTCTGACGTTTGTGGGCCAAACTTGAACAAACATATACTGATATAAGTACGATCCGGTTCATGCCCGCCAAAGTTCGAACATATAATAAGTTTGACCTGGTATCCATATAAAAACTCAAGCCCGACCTAGCTCGACTCAAATATATATTATTAATAAAAATATATAGTATATACAATTATTGATAGGCGGGTTAGGTTGGGCTTGGAAATGAAATTTTAAACCAAGGTCTGACTAGGGCCGCATATAGTATTCATGTGGGCTGGATTGGGTTTGGGCCGAGCAATATCAGTATTGGTCTGACCAGGCCCAGTCAGACTCATCCATTGAACATGTCTAAATTGAACTCACTTTCTATATGATAGATTTGGTCAAGTGAATTACAAGATAACTCTGGGTCGGCCTAAACCTATAATAATTTATACATATTGTATGAGATGTATTTGATTTTAATATCAAAACTCAAATTTGACCCACCCGCCCCGATATAATATAGTATATATCATCATTCACTAAATTAATGATATAAATGGATGAACTTAAGTACGTACATGCTTGTCCACAACTAACCATTTGGATCTCTGTTTCTTTCCTAATATTTTTGTTTTTGTTTTAATACCTTGTACCAGTTGCTTAGTACATGATTTTTCACATTACATACATGTCTGTGATGCATCAGAGGTAATTATTTTTTTCATAAAAAAATAATTGGTAGGCCCACACCAACTTGAGATTTAATCATATATAGAGGGTCCGAATCGAACTCAATATTTATCTTTGATAATTTGAGACAGACCCGAGCTACTAATATTTGAGCTATGCTTAATTAGGTTTGGCTTGAATACGGCTCGCCTCATCTCATCCCATGCTCAGGTCTAGATAAATGCCTCATTTTATGTAACTATTATTCTTAGGTGTCGCACATGTAATTAATATTCCGAATAGCTATTTGTAGTTAATGATATCTTTTTGCATAAAGTTAAATTATAGTTATAACCGAGGATGACTATCTGCCTAGGATATGACTTGAATCAAACTCTGTATTATAGGATATGGATCTTGATTTATTAGATATTATGAATCTAGACCTGAATTTGAATCTAAAAGAGATATGTGTATAGAATTCAGACTCATATTCCTTTTATCAAATAATTTAAAATATTTTACCAAATATCAAAAGTTTTTATAACTATATATTATATATTATAGCTAAATCCAAATAATAATAAAGGTTTTAGCCTAGTAGTTGAGCATGAAGCTGTGATTTTAGTAGTTACAGATTTGAGTTCATATTCGGGTGGGGTGGGGTGAGATTTTTCTTTATTATTATTATAAGACAAATCTTTTAAAACTAAATCCAAATGTTTGTGTGAAGTACAAGTTAATATATACTTCCATATCAAGCCAAAAACAAAGTTTGAGACTATATTGTTATTGTACTTTATTTTTTCCCAATTGCATGAGTTGTTACACATGTGATGCAACTCAACCACTTTCATATGAATCCCACTTCATATTGCTGAATTATTTTTTATAAGTATTTTAAACTTTATGGTCACACTAATCTTCATCGCGCAGATGTTAACTTTCAGGGAGTTTCAAATATGAAATCGTAATTACTCTAATAGAAAGTAGGAATACATATTCCGAGTTGTGGAGGATTCACATTATTACTAAAGATTTGTTCTCTTGGACTACTGTATAATTTAATTTAATTTAATTCTGTTTAAACCACTCCAGTTTAGACCATGAACATTTCAGTTCATTTCAATTCGGCCATACGTAGTTTTAAATTTACATTAAAATAAGTTCAATTCAACTTACTTTAATTCAATTTAGTTCAATTTAGTTCAATTCATTATCCAGAACTTGAAAATAACTGAGCCTAAATTAGCATCATATTTTTTATATGTAAGGAGTGTTTGAGTTATTAGAATGTTAGTTGCATTGTAGTCAAATCAAAAGACAAATATTTTTTAAAAGAATTGTTTTCAAGCCAACTAGGTTTCTTTAAATCTTCAATGGCTGCTGTGGTTAAAGTCTATATTACTTGTATCACTACATTAAAAACGTCATTTTTTGCAATATTTTACAAAATTTGTCCCTTGTACTTTTATTTTATTACTAATGTTTATAAAATATCTTTAAAACCTCTTCAATTGTTAATGTTACACATTAATTCTCAAAACTTTTGCAATCATATATATATATATATGATTGCAATCTATATTCAGAAATTCCATATTTTACATGTTTCATGTAAAAAAATAGTTCTAATTTTTAAGTGTTCCGTTACAATTATCAAATTCACGTTTTTTATTTTTACACAGACTAAAATATTAATTATTAATAACAATAAAAAAATTAGTGATCACAAACAACATAAGATAAATCAAACCAGCTTGTGATACAGTTTTGATTTTAATAGTGACATGTAATTATACTTTACACATGGCCACTTAAAGCATAGAATGTATAAATTTGTACTTGCACAACTACTCTCTGTGTTATGTTTTTATATGAGTGTTTGCAATTCGATTCTAATATTTTGTGCTCTTTTTTGTAGTTAGGCAAATTTTTATCGTGCAGTTTCTAATCGATTGTTTTCCTCAAATTTTGACCAACTAATTTGACATCTTGGATTCCAATCAGATATGTTACAAATTACATATATATAATTTGAAAAATAAACTTCTGTTAATTTTAGTTTCCAACTTGTTTATTTTAATTTGATATAATTTATATATAATTGACTTCATTCCTTTCTACCATTTTCAATCCAGATCCATATTTATTGATTACAGAACCATTAGAAATCATCCATGGCCAAGAAAAATTATTTCTTGGCTTGTGTAATCTTGTTGATTATACAAGCCAGACCAGGCCAATGTAGAGATTTTACAGATTTCAATTCAATCTCTAATGGTGTTGATAAAAATGTTGAGCAAAATCAATTTATTGGTCTGAAAAGTTTGATTTCAACTGAGATTAGTAGCTGTGAAGAGACATATGGGTTCTTGCCATGTACAAATACAGTACTAGGAAACATTTTCCTGGTTGTTGTCTATGGGTGTTCGATGTTTTTTTCTGCAAAATTGTTGTCTGATGGAAGTGAGATTCTTCTGCAAATTCTAGGGCCTGGTATTGTTGGTGGCCTTTTCTTGCCTGTTCTTGGTGCTCTTCCTGATTCTGCTATCATTCTTGGTAATAAAATCTTCAACTTGACTTTTTCAGTTGGTCAAATGATCGTGCATCAAATTGTTCTTACAATAAAGTTCTCAGTTTCGAGTCTCAAATACTGCAGAGAGTATTTGGAAACTAAAATATAAAATTTTCATTACAAGAGTTTCCATAATATGTATTATGGTATAACTTTTCTGGGCGGGCGAGTTTGAGCTTTTTTTCTCCTGTAATCTGTTTGCCTTCCCGAAAAGTATAGATGTGAGAACATGTATTAAAATCCAATATTCTTATCCCCTTGTTTAGAACCCTGGAAAATGTAGAAATTCAATTCATTTCATATTGTATATAAAATTTACAAATTTTCTATATAAACGAATAGATTGAATTCTTTTATTTTTTAGGGTTCTAAACACTTATGTTATCAAAATCGTACTGGACTTCAGACCGTTACCGGTATAATTAGTGGATTCATCGGATATCATATCGGTCTTTTGTAACGATATCTTTGTCTGTTGTAACGCTTTCTATGTCTTTTGCAACGCTTCTAAGTGTCGCCATAGCTATTTTTTAAAAAAATTAAATTAAACTATTTTGTAGCCATAGCCAGTTTATGGTAAAACTGGTCAAACCGGCCGGTAGAGTACCGTTTTGATAACACTGCTAAGCACAATAAGTGTTACCATCTTCATAAGTTTGAGGTTCAATTTTCCACTCTGTCAAAATTTAACCTTTGTTGTTAGGAATATGTCTCGAAATAAATATCTATTTTAGTACTCAACTTTATATTATTTCCATTTTAGTCCAAAAGTGGCTTGTTTTCATGATTTCAAACTTGTATCACTTTGTACTATATTACTATGTCAAAGTTAAAGAATTGAAAACAATCAAATGAAACAAAACACTATAAATAAACAGCAACCAAGCCTTAGTCTCACGCCAACAGGTGTCAACTATACTATCGTTAATTTACTATACTCTTATTGTGTTTATAGCATCAGGGCCATCAGGAAGCACAGAAACAGCACAAAGTCAAGTATCAGTTGGTATGGGTTTAATGGCAGGATCAACTGTCTTACTTCTTACGTTACTTTGGGGTTCTTGTCTCATTGCTGGCAAGTGTGACTTTGAACATTCTGTTGCCGTTAACTCTAAAGACACCGAAAAATTTAGCCTATTTGGTATATATCCCTTTCGTTCCCATTCGAAAACCAAGAAACTCGGTTTTAATGCTATCATGATGTGTATTTGTTTTGTATCTGCAGAATCTGGAGTAACTTCTGATGTGTGGACTAGTTATTCTGCAAGGATCATGATCATTTCGGTTATTCCATTCGTAATTGCTCAGTTACCACAGGTTTTGCATACGAATTCGCAAAGCCGAGTAGCTGTTCTTGTTTCCCTCGTTTCCTCCTTTTGTTTGTTGATTTGTTACAGCTTGTATCAGGTAATGAGGTCTTTGAAATTGGGATTCGAGTGTACGGTTTTAAGAAAAACCTGACAGTTTAGTAGTCATTATGATGTTGCACATGAGCGTGCCCTGAAAAATTTGGAGAAAATGGATAAGAAAACGGATTCAGGAAATTTTCTTTAAAAAACTTTATTTCGGCGAACAGTCGAATTTCAGAGTTTTCGGACTCTAATCCTGTCAGAAATGGGCCAATGATCAATACACATGGCTTTACCGTGATTTGCGCTGTGTTTCAGCAAAGGAAACATCGCTTAGGCCTTCAATTTTGCGTTTTCCTAGTTTAGGACTATATTGCAAATTTCTAAAAGTCCAAGTGCTTGTTATTTGTTTGGAGAAAGCGGATCAAAACCGGCTGTCGGGGATTTTTTTGGTTAGAAAACTTTATTTCGGTTAACAGTCGAATTACAAAGTTTTCAGACTCTATTCCTATCGAAAATGGGCCAACGATCAATATGCATGGCTTTTCCGTGATTTCCGTCTTTTCGACCAAAAAACATAGTTTAGGCCTTCTATTTTGCATTTTTCTATCTTAGGGACTAAATTGCAAATTTCTAGAAGTTTGTGAGCTTTTCATTCATTTTTGGGATTTTAGTATCCCTTTGCTATTTCAAGGCTTGTAAGACCTTCAATTGACCCTTTTTGCATTATTTCGAATTATAGACAATTTTACTAAATACTTTGGCATTTGAAGAGTCGTTTTCGGTTGATTTTGCGATTTCTTATAAAAAATTTGATTATTATCTTTGTATTTCTATTGTTCAATTGAGATTCCGCTGCATCGAAATCTTATGTTTCAGGTTCTTCAACCATGGATTCAGAAGCGAAAACTCACATATACAATACAGAAGAAACTAGTTTCAGGAATTTTAAGAGACACGAAAATCCGTGCCCTAGGACGGTTTTTTACCGCTGATGGTGAACCTGACAGAGATGTAATTTCAAAGTTAGTTAATTTCTGTTATATTCTTATTGTATATATACATAATTCTTTTCAAGGCGCTGATATTCCACTTAAAACGACAGGTTATTCAAGACTATTGATGGAAATTCAGATGGATATTTAAACACCGCGGATCTAAAGGTGTTTATAATCGGAATCCAGTTCGAAGAACTCGAAATTAGTATTGATGATGCAGTTGACCAAGTGCTAAAAGATTTTGACACATCTGGCGATTCCCGAATTAATGTGGATGAGTTTGTTTTAGGGGTTTCAAAGTGGATAAGACAGGCTAAGCTTTCAGGAAGAGTTTCGATTGGACGAAATAGTTCAGGAAAATCGGAACTTTTATCAGATTTTAGTGAAGATCAGAATGTTTTGGTTTCTGCTGAAAATCGAAAAAGAAATGCTGCAAAAGCTGTTCTGATTTTGATTTTGGGAACTTTAATTGCAGCGGTATTTGCCGATCCATTAGTTGACTCGGTTGACAATTTCTCGACTGCTTCGGGGTTTCCTTCATTTTTCGTGTCGTTCGTGATCTTGCCTTTTGCTAGCTCGAGCGAGGTGGTTTCGGTCTTGATATTTTCAAGCAGGAAAACAAAAAAGTCTACTTCTTTAGCATATTCCGAGGTTTGCGTTTTCACCTTTTTATCGGTTACTATTTCCGTAAATGTCGACAATGTGTAAAATCCTTTTTTTCGTAGATATATGGTTCTGTGACGATGGGCAATGTGCTTTCGCTATCGGTGTTCTTAGGCCTCGTTTATTTCCGGGGCTTGACATGGAATTTTTCGTCGGAAGTTTCGGTGATTTTGGTTGTTTGCGTGGTGATGGGACTGATTGCGAGTTTTCGAACAACTTTCCCTCTTTGGATGTCTTTGTTTGCTTATGCACTTTACCCTTTGTCTTTGTTGCTTGTTTATGTTCTTAAGTATGTTATCGGTTGGGACTAAATCCCGAAATTATTTCTTTTCGGTCCTTACGTGATCTATCTCAGCCGTGAATTTTTTTCATGCCGATTCGGCTTATTTTATTGTTATATCTGTGTTAAATGATATTCGAAAAGAAAAATTGGACTTGTTATTTGCTAAACATCGAGTGTTTGCTACCAAAGTGTTGCCATTGTGGGGAAATAGTCTGATGCTATGCATTGTCGAAATAGAGAGATCAAGAACCCGGAATTTTTTTTTATAATAGTGGATTTTGAAGAAGTTGAGTATTGAACTAGGACCTCCCACCACTACATTGAGTGGTGTACCAATTGAGCTACACTCATTTGGTTAAGAACCCGAAAATTTGAGCTATGTGTTATCCCCAAAACCGAATAAGCATGCATGCATGCATGCATGCATACATACACACACACATACAGGTAGAACTGTGTTACAGTACTAGGGAAATGCCGATTGTCTTTAGTTAAGTACTTTGTCCTTGGATTATTATTTATGAATGTCTTAACTTGTTCACATTAAAAAAAAGTTAAATTTTTTAGGCTTAATGCATATCTAGCTACCCAAACTTGTCCCAAAAAACCTATTGCCTCCTTGAACTTTCAAAGTGACCCCGTAACTCCCTCAACTTTCAAAAAGTGCTCCAGTTAGCCCCCTCAGATGCCACATGTCATATTCTGATTGGAGAGAAAAAAATAAGAAAAATGACATATTTGAAAGTCAACCCTATCAAGAGCTGACACGTGACGTTTAGGAAGCAAAGTGATGCATTTTTTAAAAAGTGTTCGAAAAAGTAGTAGATTTTTAGAACAAATTTAGATAACTGAAAATGCATTTATGTGAATTGCAATATCTAATTAGAACGCGTATCATGCTTCCACGGCCTAGAACTTGTTTCCCGACTTAATAACATATACATATTCTAGGCTTAGAGGCCCATAGGCCTAATATACTTTTAAGGGGCCTTAAGGAAGTAGTTACTAAACATAATCACTTATAATTTATAAGTTGAAAAGAAATGGCATAAACCATCTCTTCAATTCCAAGGACATATGTGACAAGGCAGTTATGCCACCTCATTTCTATTCTCGCCGAAACCATACTATATATATTCGCTTTCACTGGATTATTAAAGGCCAGTTTGGTATTGTTTTTCAAGCTGTTATATTAGTAAGTTGCTTTTACAAACTTTTAATATAACTATATATTTTTGTTTTGAACATCACATTCTGGTCCTTCAAACTAATATTTAGGAACGGTCTAATTTGTATTTTTCTAAAATCAAATCTTCTACTTCTAGGATAAGCTTGAAAATGAAGCTTTTCAGAAAAGCAGACTGAAAAAGTACAAGCAAACTGGCCCTAAGTAACTACCTGTTCTCACTTTTAATCACATAGCAATCGGTCCAAATATGATTATGGGTCTAAAATCATATACCGAAATAAAAAGGGGCAAATTAATGCACCAAGTGCAAAACTTTCATCTTCAAACTACTCTAATGAAATATTTTTCAAAAGCCATTGCTAAAATTTTTTGATAAGAGTTGCAAATAAGTGTCCAGTTCTTCTGATTATATATATTTTTTTCACCACGAGGTGGTTTTGGATGGGTCCTAACTGTGGGCGGCACTTTTAAGCCATGTCCACAGCCTGACTAACCTCCGATCGTCAATTTGCGGGTGCTTCGAAGGGCATGATAGCTGATCCCAAGATATAAGGTTGCTCCATGCACATCCTAGGATTTGATCCCTAGTACATGCTTAGGGTGAATTAGTCCCTACCACTAGACCGCATACTTGGGTTATGTCTTCTGATTGTATCAATATAGGCAGTTCTATCGGTTATTGTAGTATTATTAACTTTTTTATCTCGGAAATAACTGGAAGCACAATATTATTTGATGTCGAATCGATAAAAAGATGCCACGTATAGTAATTTTGAATAGAACAGTTTAGAGACAGAAGTTGCAAATAAATGTTCAATCCTTCTAATTTTTCAGTTTGTTACAAATAATTTGTCGTCTATGTATTAATACATGAACACAGCAAAAAATACCACATTGTATTTTCTTTTTTCTTACGATATGACAAATTTTATAACGCATGAATGTATTCGGAAAGAACATAAAGTATATGCCTAACATGTTCCATCATTTTTGCCGACTCTCTGTGATTCTGGATCAGTTCAAAAGCTCGATATGTATGACAATTTTTTTTGATAAATACATATAGATTGTTATCAAGTCTACCAATGTTATATTTATCTATGACCATATAGGGCATGCTTCGATTTAGTTGTTATTTATTGATGGCGTAGTTGTTGATTTTGTTAATATTTTTTTATGTTAATTTATTCTTGAAACAACTAAAAAAATATATTTTAATAGTTACAATCAAATATTTAAAACTCTTTATTCAAATGGCAAAAGGTGACAATTGTTTAAAAAGCTTTAAAATATCCCCTAAATTTTTGGTAAACATATCTTAAAATTATATTCAATCAAAACTTTATTTGGGCATGTTTATTTGTTTAAATATCGATAATAAGCTTTTGTATTTTTGTTGTTAAAACTTTAGATATTGTAACTATTCGGCATCAAAATAAAAGTTTAAAGTATTTGCTTATACTTTGTTATGATTCAAAGCATCTTAGCTTTATTTTTTTAATAGCAAAGATTAATCTCCAGTTCTAAGCGCTTCATTTAGGGTGTGGGGTTTGAAATCAAGAACTCTATAGTGAGAATTCGTTAATACACATAATGTGAAATGAAATATATAGTAAATCACGGATATGAGTTCAATTCTTATAATCTACAAAATTATTATTTCTAAAATAAAAGAAGTACCCAATGAGTCTTATTTTTTTTATTGTCCATCTGGTTCATCGCAGCTTTACTCCAACTTTATTCAGATTCGAACCGGATCGCTCACCTAATTGTGGTGGGTCAGTCTCCAAGTAAGGATATTTTATATTTACTAGGACTCAAACTCAAGACATTACTTAAACAATATCAAATCGTTTATCACTTTTACCGCCCAATCTAACCTGTATGAATTCAATTTGTTTTTGTCAAATATGGGATAAATAGTCATTTATTACTAAATTTGTACATATTCCTATTTGTCAAAATTCAACGACGTATAAAGTAAAAGTAATTGACTTTCATAAAAAAAAATTGACTTTCACAGTCATCTTATATTTTGTAATTTTCTACTGCTTGCGCAATCACCTATTTTATCTTCTTTCAATTAATCTAAAGTTGACTATATATTAATTTTTATTGTTAACATTTACTGCATTCTTAGACTTACATATAATAAGAGTTTTTTTCAATGAAACCGATCAAAACCAACATCCAAATGAGATACAAAGATCACGAAAGTTGAGATACAAAGAAACCAACGTAAAATCAAGTAAACCGATACATATTCAGGACAGCGCCAAAATACGACGGAGTGTAGCAACTACCCTACCCGACGGTCGGAAACCACCATGATAGTGTTATATGAAATAAAACAATACAATAATTATATTGCACTAGTCCAGATGGTTGAGGTGTGTAGTGTTAAAGCTGCAGACCAGCGTCCGACTCCTGACAAATGCAAAATTTCCATGAGCAATTAATTTTTAAGTCAAACGAAATTGGAAGTTGAAAAAATTATATTTTTTTAAAGCTACAAAATCAAAGGTTCTACTAACAACCACCTCCTTTACCAACTAACAACTTCAATTCTTACATTTCAAAATGCATTAAAATTTCTATATTACTTTATTCTAGTGGAGTTTTGTTCTGACTATATTTAGATCTGATTCGGGTTACACATCTAGCTATGATGGATGGATCTCCCAATAAAAATTTTTTACATTCACTAAAATTCAAACTCGAGACCTTGCTTAACTGATACCGCGACTTATCATATTTGGACCAACCCTTCTTAGTAAATACACTGACTAGTTAATTGAATTAATTTGAATCATAAATATTATATATTTTATTCGGCGGCTAAATTGTTACCCTGTTGAAATATACAACTGGCAGTGACTAATCGAAATGCCATACCCCAGTTTCCATCCTAGCGCCCCCCTGTACATGTTTGAAATAATATCTAAATATCTAATTTTAAAATGGGTGAATTTAAAAAAGTAACTTATAGTTTCACTCATTTATAAAATAGAGTCTGAAGAAATTTTTTTACAAAACGGATTTTGTGGTTACAAAAAATTTGTAAAAGGGGGCCATTGACTTCGAAATAGTGGTGTTACATTGAATATTTAAACAATTTAACATTCTAATAATTTAACTTTATTATTTTAAAAATATAAGTCAGAGTTTGAGTAAATTTCGGAGAATTTTTTTTATTTTTTATGATTTTTTATATTTGTTATCATAATTTAATTAAAAAAATATTTGCATTAGTAACAAAATTTCAAATTTTTTCATTGATGTGTATTATATTTTTAATAATCATCCCGCAAAAATTCAGATAAAAACAAACAAGATTACCCATTTTCGTGACATAATTTAATATTAAGGATCCTTTATTTGTAAATTTTTTGAAACCACAAGATACTATTTTTAAGTTTATGTGAAAGCATAGAATTTGAACATCAATAACGTTTGGGCAATGTCTGTAACCTTAACGTGTACCTAAGCGAGAGCAGTTAGCTGTTGCTCATGCACAAAGCATGCATGTCTTCACTTTAAGTTAGTTACAAGTTACAACTGTAAGCTACAGTCACAAGAACGTAAGATAGTTAGCTTAGTTCTATAAATAGGGCATTGAGCTGTACAATCTGATTTATTTCTTTCAATTTATTAACCATCAATTCCATTCCCATAAATAATGTCACTGATTTAAAAATCGGGGCTGGACGGAATTTTTTAAAACACCGTGCGATTTTTTATAGCCGGCCAATCCTAGGCTTTTTTATATCTAGGCGGTCTAAGGCGGGCCAATGTTTCAAAAATTGGTCTAGGCAGCCTTCTAGGAGGGGCCTAGGCGGGATTTTTCAAACGTTGAACTTTTTTATGTAAAAAAATTATATTGTTTAGTATTTTATTATATTATATTTTTTATATATTAATAAATATTTAAAAATAAAAAAATATAAATTCGCCTAGGGTCCACCCAAATTCAGCCTAAGTGCTAAAAGCCCTCGACCACCCGACTAGCGCCTAGCGCTTTTTAAAACACTTTTCTAAAACACTGATAAATTTAAGGGGCGAAATTGTAAAAAAAATTTGTTGAATTTATATTGGGAGAAGAAAATTGTGAATGTTCACATTAGGGGTTTATTTGATGTTTTGTAGAAAAACTAAATGAAAATAATTTGGATTATATATCGTCAAAATTGTTTTTTTTTATAGTCAATTATGGACTTTTATATATATATAACTGCTAACTACCTTAAATTTAAATGCAACGCTTCTATATAAATTGGCATTTGGTTACCACAATTCCACAACTTGTTTACCAATATTTAAATATTTTCTTGCTCTTTCATTTTAAGCCATGGAATTTTTCTTTGCTATTTTCCTCCTATTCGTCCTCTATACTACCTTCAACCTCATCAAGTTGTGTCTCCATAAGAGAAACTACACTTGCTATATACTCGACTATGCGTGCTACAAGGCCCCTGACGATCGGAAGCTCGACACTGAATCCTGTGCGAAAATCGTTATGCGAAACAAGAATCTTGGTCTTGAAGAGCACAAATTTCTTCTGCGTCTCATCGTTGGCTCGGGAATGGGAGAGGAAACCTACGCCCCGAAAAATGTAATAGAAGGTCGAGAAAGCTCGCCTTCTATTGCCGACGGATTATCAGAACTCGATGAAGCAATTTTCACGACTCTTGACAAGCTTTTTGCGACGTCGCATATTTCTCCTTCGCAAATAGACATACTTGTCACCAGTGTTTCGTTATTCGCGACAGCTCCATCTTTAACGTCACGGATAGTGAACCGTTACAAGATGAGGTCGAACATAAAGAGCTTCAATCTTTCGGGAATGGGTTGTAGTGGAAGCGTGGTGGCCGTTGATTTAGTTCAGCAATTGTTCAAGTCATACGACAAGTCGTTTGCTATTATTGTTAGCTCGGAATGTGTGGGCCAAGGATGGTATTCGGGGAAGGAAAAATCGATGATGCTTGCCAATGTCCTTTTTCGCTCGGGTGGCTGCTCGATTCTCTTGACGAACAATAGAGAATTAAAGCACAAAGCGATGTTTAAGTTAGATCACTTGGTGCGAACCCATCTAGGAGCCATCAATGAAGCATATGGAAGTTGTGTAGAGGAAGAAGACGAATTCGGGTACAAAGGTTTCCGCCTTTCGAAAACCATACTGAAATCTGCCGGCCTAGCCATAAAAACAAACTTGAAAGTGTTGTTACCTAAAGTTCTACCAACATGGGAAATTCTCCGATATGTCGTAGCATCATACTATAAAAGGAAAGTGACAAAAGAGCCGAATTATGAAGTGGGAATAAATCTAAAAACCGGAATCGATCACTTTTGTATTCATCCGGGTGGAAGGGCGGTCATAGACAAGGTAGGCGAGAGCTTAGGGCTTAGCAAATATGATCTTGAGCCTACACGAATGGCGCTTTATCGATATGGGAACACCTCTTCGAGCGGTCTTTGGTATGTTTTGAGCTACATGGAAGCTAAGAAACGGCTAAAAAAAGGCGATAAGGTTCTAATGATAAGCCTTGGAGGTGGCTTTAAGTGCAATAGTTGTGTTTGGGAGGTCTTGAGGGACTTAGAGGATGTCAATATTTGGGAGGATTGCATTAACAATTACCCCCCTAATGTCATTGTTAACCCTTTTCAAGAGAAGCTAAGTTATTTGGTTGATGGATCTCAACAAGGTGATAAATCTAACTTGAAGATATAAAAAAAATTAGGTCCTTCAAATTTGGTATGAAAATTTTATATGTTCAAAATGAATTGTTGCATATAATTAGTTCTTTAATTTCGGTCAAATACATCAGATGTCACTTAAATTCTTGCACAATTCATTGATTACCGCCTTAAATTTGGCAAATGTGCAATATTTAGAGTGTCAATGAAACATAGTGAAATTACAGGGTGATAATCAGCAAAATAAGCTGAAAGTTGAGTACAACTGATGTTTTTAACCTTAATTTTGCTCTTATTAGTTCGAAAATAATATGTGTTCTGCGTGTTATTTTAGATCAATTTGATCATGCTACAAAATTGCGAAAACCAATATATTATGCATAGTTCATTTAGAACTTTTTATGTTACTAATCAAAATGAAGGACTAAATTTCTTTCTTATTTTTTTATTACATCAACTAGAAGAACACAATCTCTTCTGTAGAGAGGAAAACAAAAGGATTCATCAAATCTATAGATGTACATGTACATGTAATAATGTTTGTTTGACTCTTCAAAATAACTCCAATATTATGTACATTTTATTTGAATTTCGAGAATAATAATATTATTAGTTTAATTTTTTGTCAAATGGTTCTATAACATGAATAGCTACTTAAACTAGTTTCTTGGATCTAAGTATGCTTGAGACTAAATAGTTCAGAGCCAAGATTTTACATCTGGTGGATCATAATTATATATAAAAAATCAAATGTAATTTAGAATAAATTATCAACTTCACAATTAATATAAAGAAATCATCTTATTCCTTTAGATTAGGATTCTTCAGCTGCCGCTCCTACGACACTCCCCAAAAAATCTAAACTAAAGATATGGGGTAGAGGGGGAGTTCCGACACTAATGGATCACGTGACACATCCCTTTCTACGCCACTGAGACCAAATATTGGAAATAAATTATACTGTCACGTAAGTGAGGCTATTTTTTTTAACTTTTTTAAAGCTGAATTGAAGTTGACTGAATTAAAATGAAGTTAGTTGAATTGAATTGGACT
The DNA here is from genome assembly GCA_947683365.1 of Euphorbia pulcherrima. Taxonomy (NCBI): domain Eukaryota; kingdom Viridiplantae; phylum Streptophyta; class Magnoliopsida; order Malpighiales; family Euphorbiaceae; genus Euphorbia; species Euphorbia pulcherrima. The sequence goes on along the minus strand of CANTUS010000006.1, from coordinate 2,805,560 downwards.
TATTTCAGTATAAATTTATAACTACTCATATATAAATTAAACTGAAGTAAAATGGACTGAACTAAACTAAATTTAAATGATTTAAATTAAACTAAATTAAATTAAATTACGGTCTAAAATAACAATACCTAAACATAAAATCAATGTGTATGTATTATCCTCAATAATCTCAAACCCATCCGGGTATGACTAAAATTTAATATGACAATTTTGGGTATCAAATAACACATTTATAGCTAATTAAAATTATTTATGAGAAGAAAAAAACTGTCCCTTTTTAAAGAGAGAGAGAAGCGGAAAAACTGTAAAAGACAAAAACATGTTCCCATCACTTTACTTGTAATAATTTCCCCCTTTGAACTCTCACTTTCACAGTCCTCTGTTTCTCGGATCTCCGATTTCTTCTTCCCTAATCCCCCAACGGTCACATTTCAATCAACCCACTTCATAAATTTCAATTCCTCAAATACCCACTTCATCAATTTCAATTCCTCAAAATACCCGCTTCAAGAATTCCCAATTTACAGACCAAAGCTGCTGTCTTTCTCTTTCTATTTCTGGAAATGTTCAAAAACATGTCTGGGTCTGTTGTAATGGTGGTTCTAGTAGTTGTCTTTTCACTTCCGAGATCTTCGGTGTGCCAAAACGGTGTCGCACAGAGGGATCTGTGGTGTGTGGCGAAGAACAACGCCGATGACCAGTCACTTCAGGCGGCGATTGATTGGGCTTGTGGCGCCGGCGGGGCGAACTGTGGCCCGATTCAGCGAGGCGGGCCTTGTTATGACCCGGATGATATTCAGACAACTGCCTCTTGGGCTTTTAATGATTACTATTTGAAGAACGGCTTGGCTGATGATGCTTGCTCTTTTAGCAACACTGCTGCTCTTACTTCCTTAAACCCAAGTAAGCTGTGGTTTTGAATTTTGAATCTTGTTTAATCGTTTTTGTTTTTAGATCTGGAAAGTTTGAATCTTTTATGGTTTTGGATTGCTGGTTCTTGGTTAAAGATTGACTGTTTTTGTTTAATTTGTTGCTAATTTGGTGATTATTGTGTTTCTTGTTGGTGTTGTGTTAAGGTTGTTTGTTTTGATTTGGAACTAATTTGGTAATGATTATGTTGTTTTGGTGTTTTTGTTAAGGTAGCATAGTGTAGTTTGCTTGTTTATTTGGGCTCAATGTTTTGGAACCAGCATTTTTAGAACATGTGTATGTGTCTAAGAGAACGTTTGTGTCTAACATTTAGGCTATGTTTTTTCAAGTTCAGTTCAGTTCAGATTGGTTCAATCCAGTTTAGTTTAGTTTACTTCATTCATCTCATTGCAGTCCAAACGAATAGGGCCTTTTTGTGCTACCTTGGTTATACCGAATAGTATACAGCTGAGATTGACCCGAACCATTGTTATTGTCATCGTATTTTTCGTTGGGTGTCGTTAAATACAATCGGAAATTACTTGTGACGGTAGGTATAAAAGACATTTTTGCCCCTACTTAAAAATCAAAAGAATGCACGCCCAACTGCAGGGCGCCCTTCTTATGGCAGGAACGTTTTGCCTTGTTATTTTATTTTTTTAAAGTTTTTGCCTTATTATATTTTATTTTTTAATTCTTTATTTGTTAATTTTATACCGATATAGTTTAGTTTGTGGATGGTTATGGATGCTTTAAGGAATTTTTTAAGCATAAGGGTAAAGTCGTCTTTTACCCTGATTGTAACAGGTTACACCCGACTGTCTTTAGCAGTCGGGTTCTTCATATTGTATTTCAAGCTCTTGCTCATTGTAATCAAGTGAATAAACTCCTTTTAGTTTTAGATTTTTAGCTGATAGATTCCAAATTCCTCATCAATTTTTTTGTTGTGTTTTTCAGGTCATGATAATTGCAAATTTCCTTCAAGGTAAGGATTTAAACTTAGACTATATTTCCCCTTTACGTGCTGTTACATTTGAGTTTGGTGCCTTAACTTTTAGAGTCAAGAAAGCCCATAATTGTTAACTTGTAATCTGTGTTTCAATGAGAAGTGTTGATATTGAACTGGGTGATCCCATTGTTTGAATTGCAGCTTATCAGTAAAGAACGGTGGCAATTCGGGTTCAACTACAACAACAACTACAGAAATAATCGGAATAAGTCCGGCCGCTGCAGATTTCAGTGGAAGCAGTCACGTATCTCGTTCATGGTTATGGCCTTTAATCATCAGTGAGTCATTGTATGTTTTATTTATGGTCATCAATAGACCAAGTTAGAGAGCTTTAATAACTAAGGCAAAAGCAAAGGCTTTTATTTTTGTATTCAAGATAGGTACTAGTGTTAACAGCAGCATATTTTTTTCTGTGTTGTATTTTATGTTGTCTGAAATTTGCTTTAGGTTGTCTACAATTAGTTACTCTGGGTATGGCCCTTCTATTCATCTCCAACATCTGTCTTTCTTTTCATTTTATCAATGAATTTATTTACAAATTAACTATGTAGTTTACTAACACAAATGAGAAATCAAGAAATGAAAATTCTTGTATCTTGTGCTAATCAAGATTGCCCATAACGATCGAATAGTACGGAAATGGGAAGGAAACGTTTTCGGTTCCAGACGTCACTACGGAAATATCAAAGATGGCGTGAATTCATGTTTCTAAGAGCACCAACCATATTTTCCGTTTCCGAACACTATTTTGCAGGATCCACAGTGTTTTGCTCCAATCATCTTTCTTATTTTTCGTTATTATGTTTAGGGAACTCTATTTTAAAAATACACATGTGAAATAATTGGATTCAACTATTCCCTCTATTCATTCCTTATTTTAGGGTATACCTTAAATAGAGAGTCGTTGGACTTCCTCTAAGAGCAAGTCGAAACATATTCCCGATTTTTCATTCCCTAAACTTTATTTTAGGGGATCTACAATATTTTTGCTCCAACCATCTTCCCTAAACTTTTCATTTTAGGGGATCTACAATATTTTTGTTCCAACATCTGTCTTTCTTTTCATTTTATCAATGAATTTATTTACAAATTAACTATGTAGTTTACTAACACAAATGAGAAATCAAGAAATGAAAATTCTTGTATCTTGTGCTAATCAAGATTGCCCATAACGATCGAATAGTACGGAAATGGGAAGGAAACGTTTTCGTTTCAAGACGTCACTATGGAAATATCATAGATGGCGTGAATTCATGTTTCTAAGAGCACCAACCATATTTCCCGTTTCCGGACTCTATTTTGCAGGATCCACGGTATTTTGCTCCAACCATCTTTCTTATTTTTCGTTATTATGTTTAGGGAACTCTATTTTAAAAATACACGTGTGAAATAATTGGATTCAACTATTCCCTCTATTCATTCCTTATTTTAGGGTATACCTTAAATAGAGAGTTGTCGGACTTCCTCTAAGAGCAAGTCGAAACATATTCTCGATTTTTCATTCCCTAAACTTTATTTTAGAGGATCTACAATATTTTTGCTCCAACCATCTTCCCTATTTTTCATTCCCTATATTACATTTCCTTAAAAATAATAATATTCTATTATTATTATATTAATTCTTTTATATCACTTCTCTTCTAATCAAATAACAAAACAGTTAAAAAAATAAAAAGTAAAAATAAATAATAATATAATATTCATCGGGATATAGGAATGGTTGATTCCCTACATCCAGGAATGATTGATTTATTCCCTACATCCAGGAATGATTGATTTGTTCTGAGGCCATGTTTTCTTAGACTATAGTTCAGTTTAGACCGCTTCAGTTCAGTTCGACACACTTCAGTTCAATTCAACTAAGTATAGTTATAAATTTACACTGAAATAAGTTTAGTTCAATTTAACTCATTTAATTCAGTTCAGTTCAACCAATCTTAGTTCAAAATTACACTAAAAAAACAGGTCCTAACAGTACCAACTCATAGAATATTAAAAAAATACAAATTTTGATTGACTAGACAATTATCCTGCATCCTCTGACCAACTCCATGTGCACTGCTGCTGTTTTTTTATAACTCTGAGAACAGATAGATTCTTTCATTGGAAAATAAAATTTACCAATCAAATCTTCCAAATTATGATTTCAATGTGGAAACATTTTCAAGCATAGATCTTCACAGGTTTTTGTTGCATTCTCGATTCATTTTAATTTTTTTTTTTCCATTTATTTCACCGTAACTTTATTCTAACTATATTTAGATTAGATTTAGATTATACACCTGACTGTGGTAGATGAGTCTCCCAATAAGGATTTTTTTCATTCATCAGGATTCAAATTCGAGACCTTACTTAACCAATATCAAACAACTTTTTTTTTTGCTGCATTCTCGATCCGTTTTACCATTTTTATATGATTTGATTTATGTTTTTGAAAAATAATACTTGCAAAAAATTAAGGGATCAGAATATATAATTTGTGTTCTCAAAGAAACTAGTATTGAAGGAATGATGTCTCTAGACATTTTTCAATATGCACCCTTCAGTGGATACAAATTTAGCTGGAATTTTAAATTAAGACTATTGTTTTAAATTATTTTCATTCAATTTCAGTTGAAAGCTGCATATATATTATTAAAATAAAAGAAAAACAAGCAAGAAATGGAAAAAAAAAAGCTAAAAAGGAAAAAAGTAAAAACAAAATTTAATTAACATAGAAATTCCTAGCTCAAAGAAATCATTTTTATAGTTTACATGATTAAAGGAGTTAATTATAAAGCCATTGTTTTCAATATTGAATTGAATATACAGTTCGTTAAATAAATATTTTTCTTTGGTTCCGACTTGGGCCAGTTTTATTAAAGTTATATTCTCGTTAAATCCATAGATAATAATTAAAATAAAGTATTAAGGACCTAAAAAAAATGTAAAGTATTTATATATATTTTTAGACCAATAATACAAGACCAATACACTTTTTGCCCATCGTGGTCCTGGTCTCCCCTCTCTCTTTTCTAGGGTTTGGGGCTAAATTTTGCCTTCTTGGACTCAATCTGTTCTTGTTTTTCTGCTCAATCTCTTGCAAATATCGGCGAATGAATTGGTGAAGCCGTTAGGAAAAGTAAATCTTACGTCTGAAGAAGAGGAAGTTGTAGATTTAGGGGATGTTGGAGGGGAGTCTAATTCAAAGGAAAGTGCTCACCTGCTGATCGGACGGTGGGTCTCTAGTAAACTCCTAAAACTCAAAGCTATGTCCAATGCTTTGTTAGTGGCATGGGATCTCAGGAAGGGTTTTCAACTTAGGGATTTGGGAGATGGTAGGTTTGTGGTAGAATTCTTGCTGAAAAGGGATAAGGAGAAGGTGATGATGGAAGGCCCATGGCATTTCGAAAGGTAACTACTTATTCTAGCTGAACCAATGATGACCGATCAGTACTCTAAGGTGCCATTATCAAGATGTTCATTTTGGGTCAGAGTATATGATCTTCCATTCAATAGGAGGTCAGTAGAGGTGGTTAGGAAAATAGCGGGAAAGGTGGGTATAGTGGAGGAGATTAATGAAGAAAGTCGGGTTGCCTGGCATTCCTATGTTAGGGTTAAAGTGGCAATTGAAGTAGACAAGCCGATCGTTCGTGGTACCAAGATCATCAACAGTAGAGGTGAGGTAGTCCCTATTCCATTTCATTATGAAAAACTTCCAAATTTTTGTTTCTATTGTGGAATGTTGGGTTATACTCAAGAGGGATGTGAGGAATTGCCTGATAAATTCGAGGGTGATGATTGGCCTTTTAACCCATTGCTTAGAGCCACTCCCGGTAAAATGAGAAAGATTACTATTGGGGCGAAGGAAGAGAGATTTGGGAGCAAATCAAGTAGAAGCTCAGAGGGGGAGGCTGGATGTAGAAGAATTTTATTTCGTGGAAGGTCAAATAGTGGGGAAGCGAGTGGGAAAGAAGGGAATTCGAATAGCATTAAGGGAGGGAGAGAAGTTAACATTAGTGGTGGGGAGTCTGTGGAGAGTGATGGGCATTCAAATATTTTGATGGGCACTAAAAATGATGCTTTGGGGAGGGATAGAGAGGAGAGTGACCGAAAGCTAGAAGTGGAGCTCAACAAGCTAAGTAGCTCAGGTCAAAGTGAGAATGTAGGTGAGAGGTATGCAGGGGTGAAACTGAGTGGGGAATTGGCGAAGAAAGAAAGGATTTCTAGTAGTATGGATTATTTAGGGAAGTTAAGTGAAGCTAGGGAACCTGTTAGTGATGAAGAAAGGTTGGGGGACCGCCCCAAGAATGTGGAAACGAAGTGTCGGAAGTGGAAGAGAATTGCTAGAGGAGAATTGCGAGATGTTGAGGATGGACCTGATGTAAAGGAAACAACTATAGTGGAGAAGGTAGGACAGGGACTTAGTAAGAGGAAGATTGATAACATGGAGATAGATGAATTGGCAGACCGTACACCCAAAAAGGGGGGAGGAAGAAGCAAAGTTGACAACTATGTAGCGGTGGTGGTTGCTCAGCAACCCGGCCGGGAGCCATGAAAATCTTAAGCCGGAACGTCCAAGGGATGGGCAACCCGGAGACGTTCCAGTATTTATCTCGCCTAGTAAGAACTCATTGCCCGGATTTTCTCTTCCTTATGGAGACCAGGTTTGGAAGAGTAGATTATTTTGGTGTTAAAAAGAAATTTATTGGCTATAATATCTTTATTATTGAGGCTCGTGGAAGATCAGGGGGATTAACACTATTATGGAGAAAGGATATAAATGTCACAATCACGGGATACTCTGCTCACTGTGTAAATTTTAGTGTGGCAGCCAAAAATGGGGATGTCTTGTGGAGAGCATCAGGGATCTATGGTTGGCCGGAAGGAGCGAATAAGCACTTAACCTGGGAGCTTCTTCGAAAAATTAGAGAATATGACAACCTACCTTGGATTTGCTTGGGTGACTTTAATGAAATTTGCTACTCTTCTGAAAAGGAGGGTGGAGCAGGCCGATCATATAGGGTCATGGGGAGATTTCGAGATTGCCTTGATGACTGTGATCTTTTTGACATGGGTTTTAGGGGCCACCCTTTCACTTGGTTGAATAGAAGAAAATGCGTTCAAGCTATACAGGAGAGACTTGATAGATTTCTCAGAACTGTTGAGTGGGACGTCTTGTTCCCCATAGCTGTAGTTTTCCATCTGGCCAGGATTGCCTCTGACCATTGTCCATTACTCCTTGACTCGGATGGCTATGTGGATAAAGGATGACTCATGTAGGGGGGTTGTTGAGACGGCCTGGAACCCAAACCAAAGTGAGCAGGTGTCGATTATGGAAAAATTAGAGAAGTGTGCTCAATCCCTAAAGAAATGGAATTCAGAGAGTTTCAGGCATGTAGGGAATCAATTACGGCAGTTGGAGAAGGAGCTTATGGAATATGGTGATAGAGTTGGGAGCCCTGAAAATGCCGAGAGGAGAGCAGCCATGGAGGAGGAGTTCTTGACTCTTCAAGAAAGAGAGGAAATAATGTGGAGACAAAGGTCGAGAATGTTGTGGCTTGAGGAGGGGGATAGGAACACGAAATTTTTCCACGGCAAGGCTAATGCAAGGAGGAAAACTAATGCTATCCTACAGATGAAAAATAGTCAAGGGATTGTATGCTCAAATGAGGAACAGATTAGCCAAATTGTTATGGATTATTTTTGAGACATCTTCACTTCTAGCCAGCCACAGGTTGATCTCTTCCTACAAGAGTGCATCCAATGCAAAATTGATGCCGCGACAAGAACCTGGTTGGAGAGACCGTACTCTACTGACGATGTATTACAGGCCTTGAAGCAATTTGATGGCCTCAAATCCCCCGGTCCGGATGGTATGCCTGCTCTTTTTTATAAAAAGTATTGGGAGATCGTAGGAACTGATGTCATAGATCAAGTGCTCAAAGTACTAAACGGTGGCCCGATTCCATCGGGTATGAATCATACTTATATCACTCTTATTCCAAAAATTAAAAACCCTGAAACTATAAGAGACTTAAGACCTATTAGTCTTTGCAATGTCATCTATAAATTAGTCTCCAAGTGCTTAGCAAATAGATTTAAGGGTGTTCTTGATTCTATTATTGATTGCTCCCAAAGTGCTTTTGTCCCTGGTAGGTTTCTTACGGATAATGCCTTAATCGCCTTTGAGGGTTTCCACTCGATGAAACTTAACCTCTCCACAAAACATGGTGTATTTGCTCTTAAGCTAGATATGAGTAAAGCATATAATAGCGTGGAATGGGCTTTTGTGGTGAGATTGCTTGAACTGATGGAGTTCCCGAGTTCTTTCATTAACCTAGTGTATAGATGTCTCAGTTCAACCTCCTTCTCTTTCCTTATAAATGGGGTGCCAAAAGGTTTTTTACGACCGATGAGGGGTCTGAGACAAGGAGACCCTTTATCACCCTATTTATTTCTTATCTGCGCTGAAGGTCTATCCGCATAGATTAGGAGGGCTGAAATGTGTGGCACTCTACAAGGTCTATCTATTGGAAGGGGAGCTCCAATCATATCCCATCTACTATTTGCTGATGACTCTCTTATCTTTTTCAAAGCTGAAGATCGACAATGCCAGGTTGTCCAACATATCCTTAATCTTTATGAAGCTGTTTCGAGTCAGAAGGTTAGCTTAAAGAAATTAGATATCACCTTCAGCAAAGGGGTGAAAGAGGTGAGTAGAGTTAAAATCAAAAGGCAACTTCAAGTCAAGGAGGTGGGTCATCTCCCCAAGTATTTAGGAATGCCATCGGTGATAGGGAAGTCAAAGAAAGCTGCTTTCAAGTGTCTACAGGAGAAAATTCCGAAGAAAATTGGGGGTTGGAAGGAGAAACTACTTTCTAAGGCTGGTAGAGAAGTCCTGATAAAGGTTATCGCCCAAGCAATTCCACAATTCATTATGAGTTGTTTTGCCCTTCCAATTACATTTTGTAACGATCTTCAACAATTAATGGCAAATTACAGGTGGGGTGCAACTTAAAAGAGAAAAAGGATTCACTAGAAGAAATGAGAGGCCTTATGTTGCTCAAAGCATGAGGGCGGTCTGGGATTCAGACATGTCTTCTCGTTTAACCAGGCCATGTTGGCGAAATAGCTCTGGAGGTTTATAGAAACACCCAACTCTCAATGTGTATAGATCTTTAGAGCTAAATATTTCCATAATGGAAATGTTCTTTCAACTGAGGTTGGAACAAAAGCTAGCTATGTTTGGAGGAGCTTGATGAAAGCTAGATTTATTATTGAGGAAGGACACTGTTGGAGAGTTGGAGCGGGCACAAGTGTTAAAATTATGGCTGATAAATGGCTTCTGGGTAAGGCATGTTTAAGGCCGTTAGTGCTTAAGAAACCCCCTCCAACTGATTTTGTTAGTTGCCTTATCGATGGTGGGTTAAGGAGATGGGATGTGGATGTCCTTCATGAAACGTTCAATGAAGATGTTGTCCAAAGCATTCTTAAACTCCCCTTAAGCAGCACAGATATGGATGACTCTATCTTTTGGAGATTTTCAAAGGATGGAAGATACTCTGTCAAATCTGGGTATTATTATGCCTATAACATCAATCTAAATATGGCTGACAATCCTTCAACATCTTGCATCAGCAGAAATGGTTTCTGGAAGAGATTATGGGCCCTAAATTCCCAATCAAAAGTCAAGCACTGTGTATGGGGTGCGGCCACTGATATTTTGCCATGTAAGTTAGCCCTCAAAAAGAGACAGCTAGATGTTGATACTACATGTGTGTTGTGCAGTGCTGGAGAGGACTTTCTGATTCACATTTTCAAATTTTGTCCTTTTTCACACAGAGTTTGGAAAGGTTTGGGGCTTTGCGTTTTTAAATTACCAGGTACAACATGTTTGAGGTGGTTTGAGGAAGTGTTTAATGTCCAATCTAGTATGGAGAATGAATTGTTTTGCCGTGGCATTTGGGCGTTGTGGGGCGAGCATAACCTGCAAACTCATGAGGATCAAACTAACTCAGCTGAAACTATATTAGAGAGAATCCAAAATATGATGGACCATGGGCTAGAGCTATCAGTAGAATATCCAAAGGAAGTGAGACCGCATCTGAAGCGAATTTGGAGACCACCTGATACTGACTTTGTTAAATTAAATGTTGATGCAGCTTTTGATGAGTCTAATGGCGCAAGCACTGCAGGTTTTATTGTTTGTGATGGTAGTGGAGCTATGCTAATGTCTGGGGTGGCACCAATAGGACCCTGTTTATCTATTGTCCAGGCTGAACTTCTAAGTATACTTGCAGGATTGCGTTTCTCGCTTGACGCAGGGTTTACAAAGGTGATTGTTGCTTCTGATAGCCTCACTGCTGTCAACGCCTGCAATAGTTTGATGGAATTTGTTGATTACATAGGCTTTATTGTTGGTGATATTAAAATCCTATGTTTGTCTTTTATAAATGTCAAATTCATCCATGAATGTTGACAGGCTAATGAGGTGGCCCATTTGACATGAATTTCTAATTGATTAATGCAAGGTTATTCATAAAAAAAAAATTACAAGACCAATACATATTTTTTTTTTAATTTCATCCTTAACTTTTTAAGAGCGAACACAATTTTCAGTATACTTTATTCATGTTGTACCAAATAGTTTGACAATGTAGTCATTGCTACTATCATCTTATTCCAGATCAATTCTTATCATCACTATTCATTACAGATTGAATGATTTCTTCCTTTGTAGGTAATTCCATAATACAAAATACTCTCCAAAATAATAAATATTTATTTATCGATAAATGAATATTTTTTCCGGTCCCAAACATATGTATTTACAGAGGTTTTACTGTAAATTAGTATTTTTAAAAAGATTTATATTCTTTGCAGTTACTACTGCAAACAAAGTAAAGTAGAAGGAAAAATATAGAGAGGAGAGTAAAAAAATGCAAATTAACAGCTGGTTTTTTTCCACTCTCATGATGTCTTTATTTTTGTTATAGTAGAAAGCATTAATATTCAAACAACAAGCCTAAGAACAGGGGATAAAATCCCAATTAAAACCCGGAATACATCACTTACATTCCCACAAAAGGATACAAAACACCATAAAGGGCACAAATTTCACTAACCCGAAGGTAGCAAAGAAAACTAACGTAAAACAGCATGAAATAAAATATTCCTCTAAAATTTGAACCACCAAGTAATTGAAATTCCAGAGTTTGAGATCCGCATAAGCCACACCATTACTGATCTTGAGTTTGTGAACGTGAATCGAATTTCTTTTTATATTTTGCTCAAGATAATTTGGGCGCCAAATTGAGGTTGGAGAATTAGATCAATCTTAGGGGAATGTCTGTAAGATGAAGAAAGATGGAAAGAGAAATTTTGTAATATGAGAACTAATGCTAGTTTAGCTTCAAGCATAGCAAAATTCTGCCCGATGCATATTCTTGGCCCCCACCCGAAAGCTAAAAAGCAAGATTGATCCTTTGTTGCCTTTGCGATCCCGTCAGAAAATCTGTCAGGATTGAATTCATTTGCGTCTTCTCCCCAGACTTCTGGATCCCTGTGAATAAGATATGTTGGGATCGTAAACATGACGCCGCTGGGAAATATATATTCTCCTACTTCAATATCTTCGTGGATACCTCGAACAAGCAATGCTGGTGGATATAATCTGAGAACTTCAAGTAGAATCATATGTATCTGGAATAATATAACACTAATTATGATTGATTATTTCATCATCATAATACTATTTCTAGAGAGTCTTCATTTATAACTGTATTTTGATTGTCGAAATTTAGTCACAACAACTCTTCATTAATTAAAGGACAATGTTATCAGTTTAGTTAACAATCGGTACACCACTCAATGTTAGTGGTGGGAGGTCATAGGTTCAATACCTGACTTCTTCAAAATTCTTCGGAAAAAAAATCAGTTTAGTTATTGAAATTCGGTCTCTAATGCACTCATTGATTTGGTTGGTGACAAATTGACGGATTATCGGCAATTGTTTTGCTTTAAAATTGTTTAGATGCGGAGAAAATGAGTATTGAAGTTCCCATTGATTTGATTTAGTCTCAAGTTTTCTTTATGACATTGACATTGAGAAATTAAAAATAGATAGTATTAAGATTTGGAATCTTTTGTCCAATGTCGAAATATATTGTTTTATAAAATGTTTGTGAGTGAAACTTTTCACGACAGCGGGCATAACAAAAATACCAATCATGCCCTTCATATGAAACTTCCTTAAGAGCATAGATTCTCCGAATTATTAATCTACCAAGTAGGGGGTGAGCAAATGCCGGTTCGGTTAAAAACCAGACCGAACCGACCCAAATCGAAACCCAAATTAATAATAAAATAAGAACTGAAACCGAACCGAATACAATTCATTTCAGATTCGACTCGTTTCGATTATAACAGAATTGCTCAAACTCTATAATTTATTAAATAATTTGTAATTTTTTTTTCGTTTTAGAGATATGTGAGAGAGATTTAAGGTAATTTTATCTTAATATGTGTTAAACTTGATGGTAATTAGACTTTGAAATTTATATGTACAACAATAAATATAAATATTGAAACATAAAAGATATTAATTCAAGTGGTAAGACATGCATATATAATGAATTACTGAATGAGTCATATTCCAAAAGTTATAAAGGAAAACAATTTATTTAATAAAGACTACTTAAGTTAAAATCTAATACTCCCTCCACCTATTTTTTATTGTCCATTTAACCGAATCATCAATACCAATAAAACATTTATTACCTTGTTAAAATGACTAATTGATCCCTTACATTTTTATATAAATATTCTTTTTCTTCTTAATTACCAACCTATTATTTTCATTCATACACACTCTCTCATCATTAATACAAGGGCAAATTAGAGAAGAAGTGGTAAAAAGTGCATTCATAATATAAATTGACAACTAAAAAGAGTATTAAAAAATGAGCTAAAAAGACAATAAAAACTAGATGGAGGGAGTATTTGTTACTATTGTTTACTAATTAGTGTGTTGTATATGGTTAAGATGATTGAGATATTAAATACAATACAAATATATATTAAATATAATATTTAGTAACTTATTCGGTTCAGTTCGGTTTTATTTTCTTGTTACAAAAATTGAAACCGAACCGAAACCCAATTTTTAAAAATTTTAAAAACCGAAATCAAACCGAAATAAATTTGATTCAGTTGAATTTCGTTATTTTTATTGGGTTTCGGTTTGAGTTTCGTTCTGGACACGCGTACTACTAAGTTGTAAGTTTGTAATAAAAACTAATAACGGATAATTAAATTTAGAGGACTCACAATCTTGAGTTGATTCAAGTCATTGAAGTTGGGTTTGTTTTTGCCAATGCGTTGGAGAATTTCATTCCTAGCCATGTCTTGCCAATTTTGATGGAAACTCAAGACAATCATAGTCCACGTCAGCAAATTTGCAGTAGTTTCATAGCCAGCAAAATAGAACAATTTGCACTCCTCAATCACATCATCTCTTGACATCCCCATACTTTTCTTATTTTCAATTTCATCCATATTTGATTTTAACAAATGATTCAATAAATCATTTTGATTTGCATCTCCTGAAATTATAGCCTTTTCCCTCTTCTTTATGAGCCCTTCTATTGTATTTTTGACTTCTTGATTGATATGCATCATCTTTTTCGTCAATTTTCTCAGCAAAAACCTACGAAAAAAACTCGGTTTAAATGAATAAATTTTATATGTATCTCATGTTGTCAGCTCACTTTGTAAAAAAATGCTTTGCATTAAAGTGTTCTTACTAGATAGATTTCAGTTTGGAACCTTGAACTCCACGAAAAATGTTTAGAAATTACTCGATAGATATTAGGAACGCGCTCGGAATACTTCGGATGAATTAGGAGTTAGTTATATTAAAAGACAAAAATTTATTTATGTATACGAAATAATTTATCTATTGAATAATTTGAACTTGATGAATCATGGTATGAAAGTAGGCAAATTTATTAAGTAATAATTGAAGCATAATTAGAAAAACTAGTAATGCTATCACGTGTTCATGGGCTTGCGTATCCGCCGGCCCGGTCTAAATTCACTTAAATGGGTTAGACTTAGGCTTTTATTTTTCTTTAAAGCTCGATCCGAGCTCGAGCTCGTTAAAGCCCGATGTTTATGGGTCGGGCTTGATTTTTATAGAAATACTCAAGCTAGGTCCGATGAATACTTATTATGTTTATTAAATATTTATATTATATATTTAATAATTTAAAAAAAATCTATTTATGAGCTTTGGACCGGGCTTGGGAATGACCTCTAAAGTCCGGCCAGAGCCAACCCGAGCCAAAGTTTTAAAGTATGGACTAAGCCAAATTTAAGTTAATATTTTTAATAAAAAGCCCGATTAGATCCGTCCCGGTCCACCAAACAAATAGGTCCACAGGCAAGCCTAATATCTATTGAATAATGTTTCAGAATAATATATGATTATGATGTCAAAGAATCAATTGCTTATTTTCAAGATTAACTAAAATCAATTATGGATCCATAAATCCATTAGTAAATAGTAAATAGATTGGAGGAGAGCTAAAAATTTTCTTCCTGAAAACTCAGATTCACATAAAATACAATTTTAAAAAAATTGAGAGTTATAAGCAATATTCAAAATCGAAATCTTTTCCATATAAATTCAATCTCCATAACAAATAAAAAAGTTTTTAGAAGCCTAAATTGAACTAGCATAGAGTCTCAAACTATGTATGATAGATTTTTTAGAATGACATTAATAATTGACATGTTAATCAATTAATTAAGGTCCATGAACTTGACATAAATAGCCCTAATAGCACTGAACTTTCAAATGTTTGGAACGCTCCTCAAATTTTTCACCGGAGTTCACAGAGCATTCTGCTATTTGTGCTAAGTTCAAGGAACTACCGATCGAGATCTTTTTACCCACCTTGACCATGGAGAAACGAGATATTGAAGTGATTCGAGAAAAAATGCCCCTAGTTTCCTTTGATGTGAAAATATCAATTTCCCTTCTTGGAGATTGCTACCAAAAGCTGCTCTTGATATGACATCTCCAGTTAAGTCTTGGAATTCAGACATTACATCAACTTCTATTGAATCCTTTGAACCTGTCAATTTCTCCCATTTCTCAATCATTTCTTCACAACATCCCATGAAAGTCGGCAACATTCCCTGCCAATACAATATGAAATATGAAAATTCAACAATGCAAACTTATGACTTTCCTCCGCCAAGTCCAATCATATTCTCTATTTTTTAGTTTCTAAACTCTATTTTAAGAGATTTACAGTGGTTTTACTTCAACCATCTTCCCTGCTTTTCATTCCCTATATTATATTTCCCTAAAAATAATATTTTATTATTATTATATTAATACTTTTACTTCACTCCTATTCTAATCAACCAACAAATAATTAAAAAAATAAAAAATAAAAATAAAAAATAATATATAATATTATCCCCTAAAATAGGGTTATCTATAATAAGGAACCTATATTAAGGATATACCATATAGGGAATGATTGGATTTAACTAATTTTGTGTTTTTCTTTTATTATTTTAATCTTTTTGTGTTTTTCTTTTGACATGGATTTTATTAAATACTTAAATTGGATTAGTTAGCCGTCTGATAACTAAATATTGGACAAATTTCAAAAGTTGATGTAACAAATATTTGAATTATAAATCTTGACCTCAAAGTCGCTCTATATCAAATCTAAGGGTGTTTGGACGTGGCTAATCTCCAACCACTTGTTCACTGTGAGAGTTGAAGTTGAAATCCTATACATATGTTGGTCGGGGGTGGGTCAGATTTGGTAATGCTTTTAACTAAAAACATTAATCCAAGTATAGCCCAAACCCATATTTAAATTTTTGGGCTCGAGCTGGCTTACTAAGTATTTCCAATCCCGACCCATGGCCATGGATATTTTTTTTCTTTTAATATTTTGTAAATTATACTGAGAAAATTACAATTTCTATATAAAAATGTCTAAATTTTTTTGATACAATTATATTTTTTAGTAAAACTATTTTATATATAGTAAAAAATTAGTAGGTTAAAATATGAAAATCTATAAAAACATATTAAACACAATATAAAAATATAAAACAAACATAATTTTTGTTCGTCGAGCCAGGTTCAAACTGGGCTTGGGTATATATACAAAAACCAAACTCGGCACATAGAACTTCGAGTTTTTGCAGGCTCAAATTCAACCGAATCCGATGAATAACCTAGCCCGTGAACATGTCTACTTGTCTTGTAATATGGCCTTGATTATCGAGTACAATTATAATAAAATTAACTACCTTTAACTTTTCTATGTGGAAGGCAGGGTTGATTATCTTTCTATGCATAGCCCACGTGTCTCCGTTACTACTGGCAAGACCTTTCAAGAAAAACTTCATTGTTGAAGCTAATTCTAGCTTTCTAAACTCATATTTCATTGTCAAAATTTCTCTTATTAGCTTTGGATCCATAACTATCACATTAGGCTTCATTGCATACCAGACGACAACTGATTTCTCTGCAAAAAAAATAAATCTTACTATCTATAAATTCAAAAGCTTTTGACTTCATGAAAAAACTCTTTTTTAACCGAGTTAGATTTCGAAGGAGCGTTGAATACACCAACTAGGTTGACATGATTAACAAGTCCTTCGAGGGGCTAACTCAAGAAAAGATCTGAAACGGAAAAGGAAATAGGACTGTAACACCGAAAAATCACAAAAATTATCTCCCAAGGACGAAAATAGAAGAGATGCTTACTGTAAGTGGTAACAAGTTGATGAAGGAAAGGATCAACAAAAGAAGCAATATCATGGCTAAGTTTGATTGAATTAGAAGAACTAGCCTTATTGGCCGTTATTTTCATTTCTTTGATATTTCCAAATGGTGGCTTATAGGGAAGAACATGGATATTGCCTAGCTTTCTTAATTTTTTCTCCAACATTTTTGGCCTCCACCATGTTGTGTGGAGCAATTTTAGACCCCAAAATGTGAATACAAAGCACACAAACACTATACCCAAAGCCAAGAAACCCATCATGTCACTAGCTAATAAACTCAAGTTAAAGGTTGAATTGAGTGCATGAACTTGCCCTCCCTTATAGATGGGCAAGTTTGATTGTGTTTAGTTACTTTGATTAAATATACAGTCAATATACTAATTAATCATTAATGAGATCATGTTATACGTCACTTGTTTTAACAAATAATATGTTACTGTCTTGAATTTTGCTTATGATATAGACTAATAATCCAAAATTTTATAGTAGTTTTGTTCAATATTATAAAATTGGATAAATATATTCAAGTAACTTGTAGCTCATTTAAATCTGTTTTTTAGTCTAATAAAAAAATATCTACTTTTTTAGTTGAGTTTAGAATAATATATTTCAAAATAGACCCGCTCCAAGCCTATGAAGGTCAAACAGTTATTATGTTGGACTTGAGTTTTATAAAAAAAAAAAAAAAACTGTATATTGTAATTTTAGGGGCCGTTTGGTAGAGTAGAAAATAGGTCATTTTTCTTTTTGAAAAGGAACAAAAGACTAAAAGGTGTTTGGTAGGATGTAAAATATATTCAGAGTTTAAATTTTAGAAGGGATTCATTTACTTTTTTAAACCTCACCAAAATACTACTTTTATATGATCTTTTTCTGGTTTTAATTAATTAATTTATCTTAAATACCCTTTTCAATAACATCTAAATATTGGAAGCTAACTCAAAAATTAATATTTTTGCGGGTTCTCACTCCTCCGTTATTGAATTTATTTTTTTATTTATAAACTCACTTATTGAATTCAAACTCTAGTTACAAGCTTATGCCTATGGGTTCTACATTAATTATTAATTAACTAATTTATTTAAAACATGTCTAATTTGGTAATTTATATTTCTAACCGCAACCGTGGATTAGATTTTTACCAAACACTAAGTACAAATCGGTTAATAACAACAACATCAAACCCTAACTAGAAGCAGCAACAGCAAACACAACTGCAAACAGCAACAGTTTTGCCAAACGGGGCCTAACAATGACTACATTCTTTGTACAATCCTTCTTTTAAAAGAATATGTTACCCTTGTATTTTTTAAGGATTTGGAGTGTCTACAGTTCAAACTCTCTACAGTTGTATGTTTCAGTCAATGTCAGTCATTCATTGAGTTTTAATGGTCTATATTTTATTGTACTGTGGAACCCAGAAACCATTAAAATTGAATCTGGACCATTAAAACTCAGTGGACGACTGAGATTAACTGAAATGTACAACTTTAGAGAGTTTGAAATTTACATAATCCAAATCCTTTTTGCTCGGCCGAGATGAGAGTTTTGACTGCAGTACAGGGTTTTGTATCATATGAAACCCTAATTTTGCCTTTTCTGGCATGGGTGTCCACGAGCCACCGCCGATAAGCAATCGTATGCTATGCTGTTACAAACATAATTTTCTTGAATGAAGGTGATTCCCCTCTAAAACTTGATGATCCCAGATCCAAATTGGCCAAATCTTGGGGTTTAACAACGTCATGGAGTCTAATTTCGTTAGATCATAGTTTTTATCATGTTATGTTATTGCACCCAGATGTTAAGAATGTCGTCTGGAGTCGAGGAAGTTTGAATCTCAAACCTAGAATTTTCGGGTTACAGTAGTGGGGCCGAACTTTGATCCATATGCCAAAAAATCCACCAATGCACAGGTTTGGGTTAGATTAAAATGTTTATCTTGGAAATATTGAGACCCTGCTATATTGTCTGATAATAAAAGGTGTATAGGAGTTTTAATGTGGATTGACATGATTACACATGAGGGTAACTTTAGGCATTCTGCACGACTGCTAGTTCATATCGATTTTCAATGGATTTGCCTTAAATAATCGGTATTGAACATGAAGGAAAGGAGATATGGATTGATGTTATTTATGAAAAATTACTGGCATAGTGCAAACTTTGCGGCTCGGTGGATCAATTGCCTTTTGATTGTAGGCAAAACAAACAAGCGAAGCAGCGAAGCAATGAGGGAACACGGGTTACTACTAATTCTTTTCAGAGAGGCAAATCACGCGAATGCAGATTACGAAAACAGATTGATCAGGGTCATGTAGTTGCGGTTGATCAGGTTTTCTGACGGATCTCCTCTTGCTTACAACCGAAACAAGTTCTTTCTGTTACCGTGCAAGAAAAGCGAACTGGCATTCAAGATTCTACTACTCTTCTTCACGAACAGCCACCGGCGAATCAAGAGAAGTCATCTAACATGGAGCCTAAGGTTGTCAGGAATGATATTGTGCATTTAGAAAAGGAATACGACCACTACGGCTGATGACAAAGTTAACAGCCATAATCTTGTTGATCATGAAGTAATGAATACGGTAATTGCTTATGAACAACCTATTCTAAATCAAGAATTGAGCCGTTCAACGTCAAAGGTTGCTTCACCCGCAGATGATGGAGCTGTAGACCATTAAGAAGCTTCACATCCTCTTGATGGAATCGACTTGGTGGACCGTGATACTAGGTCTTTAGCCGAAAGTTTTGGCACAGACGACAAAGAAGACCATGACGATTCATGAAATTTCACTTGTCCGGAACATACTATTGATATAAGCTATGCATTGAATGATCACAATGATGCGATTGATGATGCTATTTTTCCTTGGCATGTAAAGGTTCGAAGGAAGCAAAAACATTCTGTGGCACGTAAGGAGTCACAACACTCATACAAGCCGCCTGACAAATATTCTTCTTCTTGAGATGAGTGTCACTTATCTCATTGTTGGTGATTATATTTGTTTCATGGGTATGCTCATGTTAGTCTTTCTTTTGTTTTTCCTTTTTTCCTCTTTATTTTTTTCTTTTTTTTTCATTTTTCTTTCCTAATTTTAATAATATTTTTTATAAAAAAATGCACAACTTGTTAATTTTATAATATAAAATATATTTTAATAGTTTATTGTTAGATAAAATTTAATATATTTTCTTTTTAAAATTTTGGATGAACCTTTACTCTATCAAGTCATAATAATTAATTAGCTCATGCTGTGTATGGCTTGTTTGTACAAATAGTATGTAATTGTCTTGAAGGTTAGTTATTCTAAATTAATGTTCAAAACTTTACAGTAGTTTTGTTCAACTTTTTACAATTGCATAGACTTGTACAAGTAGACATGTTCAACAAATGGATTGGATCAGGTTGACAAAAAAAAATTTGCCATGTTTAAGCCTAACGCAGCCTGCATCAATGGTTTTATATGGGCCGGATTAAACCGTATCTAAATATAAAACATCATTCACAAGTCTAATTTAGTCTAGGCTGCCAATCAAATTATAAATTTTTTTAAATACGTATATATTATTAAAAATAAACAATTATATGTATATAAATATGATAATTAATAAATATGTAAATAAATATTTTATTAAAGCATATATATACGGATTGAGCTGGGTTTGAGTTTTTATATAAAATTCATGTCCAACCCAACATATAATCGGGGTCCGTGGGCCTTAGTCGAGCTGACCTTCTATCATGATATTTTTTCTCAAGCTCGACTCACAGAGAGCAGTTCTGAGTGGGCTAGGTGGGTTGCGGTTCAATTGAACAAGTCTGTGCATAAGTAGCATGTTGTCCATTCAGTTCGACTAAATCCGCTTTTCATGAGTTGAGATTGGACAAATATAATTTAATTCAATATAGACTCGGCCTCGAACTATAAAGACCACAAAATATAATGTGTTAGACTTTAGTTTTATCCAAAATTTCAAATTTGGTATTGGCAGATTTTATACTCCCTCCATTTTTTATCAGACATTTTAGTTTAAAATTGGTTTTCCAAATAAATTTGTCATTTATACTTTTTTTCAACTCTACCCTTTTACTATTACTTACATTTGGTTGGAAAATCAAAACATTAATTTTAACTATAAGGGTAAACTAGTCTTTTCATACCCTTAATTAAATAATTTATTAAAAAATGTGAAACTTATAGTAAAATAAGTAAAAAGAACAGAGGAGTATGTATATATAATTTTATATTAAATCATAATTACAAGTTAAAAACCACACTTAAATTCTAATTTACAGTTATTTAATAGTTTATTATTTCAACCTCAATAATTCAGATTTTGTAACCACAACAATTAATTAGCTCATGGCATGCATGACTTGTATTAACAAATAATATGTCGTTGTCTTGAATGTTACTTATAATAAATTAATAAATCAAAATGGCCTAACATATAAAGACCGGGTTGTACTTAGTCCAAATAATTTTTAACCTCCTTAATTTTTAAAAAGTCTTATTATCCATCTCAACTTTATAAAAATACGTTTTTCAAAAAAATTTTAAAAAAATACACCATATAACCTCTCAGTATTATCTTAACCGGCCAAGTGAATTTAGGTGAAAGTCACGTGCGTTGGCTAGTCAAATGTGCAGGATGAAGTTTGTCCAATTTAACAATACCTCCTTAAATTTAATAAAAAATAAAAAGCAAAAAGTCAAAATTAAATACCTAATCTCTATACATCTTCTTCACCTCTTTGCTGCAGCACTGTAGTCGTTCCTTGAGAACTAACCACCCCTACTACGGAGAAGCATTTCGCCGATCCTTCTTGCTCCTTTCATGCGGTCTCCGAATTTTGCTGATATCTGAGAATATGTTGCTGCCATTAATCAATCTTCTGATTTCAACTCATAAAAACGTGAGCTTGGCCTTTGGCTCTATGGTTGGCTATTTATATTTATGACGTCCTATAAATTGTTCATCATCTTCTTCCTTCTTTCTTTTTCTAACTCAATAACTATTTTAAAATTGTATTCCTGCTTTGCTTGTAATGATAATTGATAGAAAAATATTTCCTTTTTAAATCCTTCTACTGTGAAATTGAGTTTATTGCATCTGGTTAAAAGTTGTTTGAATGTTCATTCTTTTCTGGGGTAATTTTCCATTCTCGAAATTCAATATTCCCGTATCTTGATAAAACCCAAGAAGAGTAAATTTTTTGTCAACGTTTTCGTCCACTAAATTGTCCTGAGAACGAATGAATCTGAGGAATGTGAGTAAAGGTGGATGATAGATGGTGAAATTGATAAGAAAAATATGAATGGATTAGAAAACCATAGTGAAGTGAAATGAGTTACTGATTTAGGATTTTCTGCAAATGAACAATTACACGCGCTCTAAACGTTCAATAATGACAACTCAGTTTCCATGTCATCACTAGGGAGTTGATCGGTGCATTTTCACTAAGTTAAGACGGATAATAGGAACTTTTAAAAATTCGATAGAAGGTTCTTTAGGCCACACAATCAAAATTTATAGCGAGTTTTCTATACAATTGGATAAAATTGCTTAGGCAGCTCTTCAGCCTTTCTAGACGTTTCATGAGTTGGGATTGGACACATTTTGTGAAGGATGAGCATTGTTTTTTTAATGGCGTTTACTTTTGCATTATTAATCATAGATTAATGACATGCGATGACCTCTATATACCTTAGTGCATTATAATTTATAATTCTATGAGCATTAAATGTTATTTAACCCGTACCCAATATTCAGTGATCAATTTGGCCTTCCAACTTTATTTGACTTTCTGATAATTTATTCACATCAATGGTAATTTTGAAGTATGGCTGCATTAGGAAATGACATAATCAGAACATATGATATGATATTGTCCATTTTGATCTTAAGTTTTTGTAATTTTTTGCTATTAGGCTTAATTTAAAGGGTCTCGTACCATTGTTGATATTGTCCATCTATATAATCTCTTAATCTCCTCATTGTTCACTAACGTTGGATATTGTTTGCACCCAACAAATTTACTTTATTAGGCTTACAATAATAATAAAGAAAAATCACCCGAATATAGACTCGAACCTACAATCTCTAAGATCACAACTTCAAGCTCAACCACTAAATTAAATCTTTAGCCCCCACACACACACGCACGCATACACCCACACACACACATATATATATATATATATATATATATATATATATATATATATATATATATATATATATATATATATATATATATATATATATATATATATATATATATACACACACACACACACACACGTCAAGTTATTGTAAATTAAATCTTCAGTTTTATATTTTTTTATAATTATGTGATAAAATCATATTTTATTAATATACTGATGAACGCTATTTAATAGTTAAATTTGAATATTTTAGTTTTAAAATTAGGATGTAAAAATAACTCTTTTATCCATTATTAGTAAAATGTAAACACATATTTTATTAATTTTTATGGTTATTTATTATTTTACAACGTAAACATTATTACGTTTCGTATCACTGTTGCATTAAAATATCATCCACTCATCAATTATGATGGAGAAAAATACAAGTTAATTTAAGTAGGCTTAATAGATCAGCAACATTCTCAATTTGTCCCCAAAATCTCGCTACCTCCTTGAACTTTAGAACTGTCCCCGCAGCTATCTCAACTTTCAAAAGTGCACCACTTTGCTCTGAATGTCACGCGTCAGCTTCTGGTTGGTTTGAATTTTCAAAGATATTGTTTTGTAAGATTTTTCCCCTCCAATCAAAAGCTGACACGTGGTATTTATGAGCAAACTGGTGCACTTTTTGAAAATTGAGGCAGGTGTCGGGACACTTTTCAAATTCGGGAGGTAGCAGAATTTTTTGGATAAATTGAGGATGATGTTGATGCATTAAACCTTAAGTTCGAATTTAATAGAAATTTTCTTAAATTTTTTCTGTTAAATTAACATTTGAGTGGTTGGACCCGATTTACAAGCACCTGAGTTGTGTGTACTTATGTTTGTGTATGCCATAACATTATTTCGCGATGCCGGATGGTGACCGACCGTTTAATAGGTCTATGTTATGATCCTAACAAGCTAAAGCAATTATCTAAATGACTGTAAATGAAATAAAGGAATTGAAAGCAGGAAATAGAAATACAGAAAATGGAAAACAGGAATAAGAACTAATATAAATGAAAGAGATAACAAGAAAAGGAATAATAATAACAATTCTGATATTCATTCATTGATAATTGATTAGGTACATCCTCAGGTGTTTATAAAGACTACAGCTAACAACTAGTACATGATAGGTGGCATATGGTGCCAAAATAGCTAACAGAATAGTACTAAGCAAATAAGGATAAAAGCTAGTGGCTGACTCAGCCTTACAACTATAATTATTAATTACTAGCTAATATTAACTACTAGAAACTCTAATATTAAGACTGCAATTGACACTAAACACTAGTAACAATATTAACCAACTCCATTCATCCTCTGTACCTTACAATACCTCCCCTATAAAAGCATTCTTATCCCCAAAAATGTAAGAAAGCAGTGAATTCCCTTTGCCACATTAAATGAATTAGTCTCATATTACATTTGGCCATTATAGAATATCTTATTCCATTATTCAAAGTGGTAGTTCCCCTCTCGACCATGGTTTAAGTAATGCGAGCTGCATCTAAGCAGAAACTTCCTATATTCTGAAGAAGTGAATGTACTGATCCTAAAGTGGTGGTTTTAGGATGATAACCAAGATTTTCAGTTTCTTTAGGCAGCCCTCTTATGAAGTCCTTTTCTGCCTCACAAGCCATCTTCTTGGTCAATTCATATTGTTTTCCTCCATGATGGGCTGCCACAGTAGTACTAGTTACAACTTCACAATCTGCTTTTCTTAGAGATATCTGCTTTTCTTTACCCCTTTCCACTTAGCCTTCATGCATTTCATCAAACAGTTTGTATGCGGCTCTTTTCTTCTCAAACATAGCCCTTGGTTGTCTATAATAAACTAAATTCCAATTGTGAATAACCCCAACAGACCCAATTCGATAACCAACAAAAAGAGATTGAACAATTTGAACCATAGAAGAGACTAACCCAACACCAATAATAGATTGTAGAATCCTTCCACTCATAGCAACATTGTCAGCTCCTCTTACTAGAGAAAAGAAGTTCGAGAAAGTTGGAATGGCTTGAAAGTATCCCACTGTTATGCCGACACAGGAGAATAGGGCGTCATTGCTAATTTCATGTCCACAGTTAAACCGATATTGATTGTATTCAGTTGGCAAGAGAAGATAGTAGACTGGGTTTCCTTTTAAGCAATATTTAGGCTTGGGCCTGCTTAAAACCCTAGCCTTACTTATTAAAGGTTTACCCCTCTTATAGTAATTACAACAACATCTGATATATTCCTTCGTGACCTTCCTTCGTTTACGCCGCTTCACTCCTATTATCCATCGATCTAGCTTTTTTCCTTCTCTATGACTTCTAGGGGCAATTGAATGATTATAGGGTCTCCTATTGCACTTCTTCCTTCTTTGTTTTCTTCTTCGATCAGAATTGAGGTTTGAAACATGGGTATTTTTCCTGTGCTCCATTCTTTGCTTTCCGATTGCCATCGCTGCCGTCAATTTAAGACCTGGGTATAACTAGACTGTGACTTCCGGCACCGGTTCACTTTCCATTACAAAAGGGGCATAAACCCATTTGCTGATTCTTTCCCCTACTGCTTCTGAATCCGCTTCTTTTCTTGTATTTTTCTGCCCATTACTTTCAGATTTCAGCTCCGTACTATCAATTTCCACCGACGGCAGCTCAACAGTAACAGTACTGAAAATTTCTGCAACCTTTTCTTGTGCTTCTTCTTGTGGGTTTTCTTTTTTATTTGGAACATAATCATCTTCCCAAGGCTTGTTCTGGATCTGAAGCATGCAACAATGGTCATAAATGTTGCGGCCATTGAGCAGAAACATTGCTGAAGTTGCTTCTTTGGGAAAATAAAAGCGAATAACTGCCCGGAGCTCTGGTGATGCTCGGCATACTATGATTTTCTCTATAGAACCATAAGGAGAAAAAACCCTATTTAGCATTTCCTCTTAGATAGGAAATCTCAAATCTTGCACAGTAACCCATAAAACGCCTAAAAATGTAAGGCTCTGCCACAAAATCGAAAGAGTATTGTTCCATGGCCAGAAAATCGACGTGCTCTGATACCGGTTGTTACGATCCTAACAAGCTAAAGCAATTATTTAAATGACTATAAATGAAATAAAGGTATTGAAAGCTGAAAATAGAAATGCAGGGAATGAAAAACAGAAATAAGAACTAATATAAAGGAAAGAGATAACAAGTTCTAATATTCTTGATAATTGATTAGGTATATCCTTGGGTGTTTATAAAATCCACACCTAACAACTAATACATGATATGTGGCATATGTCATTGGTATCAAATATTAAGGCTGCGATTTGACACTAAACACTAATAACAATATTAACCAACTCCATTCATTAACCCCAAACGAATCCTTAAGTAAGTACTTTCTCACTCTGTTTTCTGGGTTTAATTTTGCTGAGAGCTGGGCAACTGTTTTGATTTTCACTCGATAGGTCATTCATTCTATGCTTTTACTTTCCATATGTGATTCCCAGGTTTAATGGAGTTGGAGAACGAGGGGCTTTCTATTATCCAATTGCAAAATTGAAGGCAGACTGCTTTTAATTTAGGTTTGTTGCCTCTGCTATCTAGGTTTTTCTGTAAATGAAGTTCTGAATTATGTATCATGAATTTTTAGGTTTTACTTAAGAATGCTATGTTCTATTTTCCGTGGCTTCCTGAATTCCAGCAGCAAGAATCGAGCCCATTACAGTTCGAATGTTTTCTTCATTACATTTTCTTCCTTACCAAATGTTTCCAATTGGAGTTCTTTTGAGGTTTATGAAAATTTGGTTCATGAATATCGGTATTCTTGTTGTTTGAAGGAGTCTAGACAGTTTCATTTGAAGTTATTTAAATATGGTTTTGATTGCGATTTGTTCCTATCCAATACCCTCATTAATTCATATGCAAGAAGTGGTGATTTGGCATCTGCTCGTAAGGTGTTCGATAAAATGCCTGAGAGAAATGGAGTTGCATGGTCATGTTTGATTTCTGGGTATACAAACAATAGGATGAATAACGAAGCACTCGAGGTTTTTAGACTGATGATTTTTGAAGGTTTCATGCCTAATCGGTTTGCTTTTGGCGGTGTTCTTCAAGCTTGCGAGGAAATTAAACTTGTAATGCAAATTCACGGGTTTGTTTCGAAGACTCCCCATGTAAATGACGTGGTTTTGTCGAATGTGTTGATATCAGTGTATGGAAACACTTTCGGCTCTATTGACTATGCTTGTCGTGTTTTCGATGAGATACAAATTAGAAATTTAATATCATATAATTCAATTATATCAGTTTATTCACAAAAAGGACATGCCGTGGGCGCCTTTGAAATATTCTCGAGCATGCTCGGCTTTAAACCTAGCGAGTATACATATGGGAGCTTAATAACAGCGGCTGGTTCGGCTATCAGTTCTGGTTCACATCTGTTGGAACAAATGCTTGCAAGTGTTCAAAAATCCGGATTTCTCTTAGATCTTGTTGTTGGTAGTTCTTTGATTAATGGGTTTGCGAAATTCGGAATGTTTGATTATGCTAAAAAGATTTTCGAACTGATGAGTAATAAAAATGTCGTCTCTATGCATGGGTTGATGGTTGGATTCGTGAAGCAGAAACAGGGAGAAAATGCAACTGAAGTATACATCAAGACGAGGAACTCGGTTGATATCAATATCGACACATATGTGGTTTTATTGAGTGCTTTTGCTGAATTCGGTAAATTAGAGGAAGGAATGAAAAAGGGCAGGGAAGTTCATGGATATACAGTTCGAACTGGATTAATCAATCTCAAAGTTACTATCGGGAATGGACTTATTAATATGTACGCCAAGTGTGGGTCCATTAACGATGCTAGATTTGTATTTAAGCATATGAATGTTAAAGATTCCGTCTCGTGGAATTCAATGATTTCGGGTCTCGACCAAAACGAATGTTTTCAAGACGCTCTCGATTGTTATCGTTCAATGAGGAGGTTTGGACTAATGACTTCAAATTTTACAATGATAAGTACTTTAAGCTCGTGTGCTAGCTTGGGTGACATCATCCTAGGTCGACAAATACATGGCGAATTGATCAAAATGGGACTTGATTCCGATGTTTCGGTTTCAAATTCCCTTCTTGCATTATATGCTGAAAATGGGTACCTTTCAGAATGTCAAAGAGTTTTTTCCTTGATGTTAGAATTCGATCAAGTGTCGTGGAATACGATGATCAAGGCAATGGTTGTTTCCGATGTATTAGTTTCCAAAGCCGTAGATTTTTTAGGGGAAATGATGCGAGCCGGTTGGAGTCCTAATCGAGTAACCTTCTTAATCATTCTTTCGGCCGTGTCGTGTTTTCCACAAAACGGGTTGAGTAAACAAATACACGGCTTAATGCTAAAACATGACATTGTAGAAGACACTGCTATAGAGAACGCGCTTTTGTCTTGCTATGGCAGGAGCGGGGATATCGATGACTGTGAAAAGATATTTTCGAAAATGGCTAACCGAAGAGACGAAATTAGTTGGACTTCGATGATTTCGGGATACATACATAACGAGAATTTGCCCAAGGCGATGGATTTAGTGTGGTTTTTGATCCAAAGAGGTCGGCAGTTAGACTCTTTTGCCCTTGCTACTGTTTTAAGCGCTTGTGCTTCGGTTGCTACATTAGAACTTGGCATGGAAGTCCACGCATGTGCTGTAAGAGCTTGCTTGGAAACCGATGTTGTGGTTGGAAGTGCGCTAGTCGATATGTACTCGAAATGCGGGAGAATAGATTACGCCTCGAGATTTTTTGAGTCCATGCCTGAAAGGAACGTCTACTCATGGAGCTCCATGATATCGGGTTATGCACGTCACGGGCGTGGAGACGAGGCTTTGAGGGTTTTTACACAGATGAAACTCAATAATCAAGTACCTGATCATGTCACGTTTGTTGGGGTTCTTTCGGCTTGTAGTCATTCTGGTTTAGTCGATGAAGGATTTTCGCACTTTAAGTCAATGACCGAAATATACGGGTTGGATCCACGGGTCGAGCACTATTCATGTATTGTGGACCTTCTTGGGCGGGCGGGCGAACTCGATAAAATTGAAAATATCATTAGTACAATGCCGATGAACCCTAATGTCCTAATTTGGCGAACGGTCTTAGGTGCTTGCTCTCGAGCAAACGGTCGGAAAACCGAGTTAGGTAAAAGAGCGGCTGAAATGCTCATGACCATGGAGCCTCAAAACGCGGTAAATTACGTTCTTCTCTCGAATATGTACGCCTCAGGGAAAAATTGGGAGGAAATGGCAATGGCTAGGCAGGCAATGCGAGAGGCAGGGGTAAAAAAGGAAGCGGGGAGTACGTGGGTAACGATGAAAGATGGGGTCCACGTTTTTGTGGCGGGGGATAAAAAACATCCCGAACGAGAAATTATTTACCGAAAATTAAAGGAATTGAATAAAAAGATTCGGGATTTAGGATATGTTGTGGAGACGAATTTTGCTATGTATGATCTCGATCGAGAAAGCAAGGAGGAGCTGTTGAGCTATCATAGTGAGAAACTTGCGGTTGCTTTTGTTCTTACACGAAACTCGGGGTTGCCGATTAGGATAATGAAAAACCTTAGGATTTGTGGGGATTGTCACTCGTTTTTTAAGTACGTGTCGGAAATTGTTGGTAGGAAAATAGTGTTGCGAGACTCGAATAGGTTTCATCATTTCGAGGGTGGTAAATGTTCGTGTGGGGATTACTGGTGATGCTTGGTCAGCTCGGTTTTTGACTGTGCATTTGTATATATCAATTTGGATTATACTAAGCTATTGCTCCTAAGCTCGATTTGGACGCCTAACAACTACTTTTCGACCCCTAATTTTCCCGAGATGCATAAAGGTCAGATTTTCTACATGTTTTTATTGTTATCAGTTTGGCACTTCAGCTTGGCATATTTCTTTGAGTCGAATTACTCCAAAATGACAGATGTTCGGTATTGGCTCTGTACAATGAAACTGACCAACAAGATTGTGCTTACTGATTGACTCGGGGAATCCTGAACGCCTTTTTTTCTCAATGAACATGATATCCGTGTCTAAAATGTTTTGTTATTGAAGATGATTTACAAAACCAGTGATTTTGATTATTCTTTCAGGCACAGTTTTCCTCATTTGTAGTTTTAGTATTGACGGGGCACGAACAATGAGCAAATACCAGATGGTGAATTCTACATTGGTGTCAGACAAAGACGAGCAACTGGCCAGGTTTCACATATCTCAGTTCGATGAAATTTCCTAGTTGCTTACATTGTACTACTTAATAGGATATTTGCTTATAAGTCAGATTGTTTCCTAATGTTGTCTGTGTTTTATTTTTGTTCATATTTTTTTGAACAGGTTATCATTTGTTCCAGGAACAAAGCAGTAACAACTAACAAGTGTGTCGAGGCCACCGAGAGCGCTGAGATACGTCCAAATATGCACGAACTTTCCGCATCGTTTTTGTGACAAGTGAATGAAACAAGTTTTGTAGGGTTTAAAACCATTAATTTTTTTCACTGAGCTTGTGGCCTCTACAGGTTCCCGGGTTCGAACCTCACGTAAAGATTTTTCTTTCTATCTATAATGTGGGCACTATGACGTAAATTAAAAAAATATTAAAAAAGTTTATCTTGTTGATCAATGTGATGCATTACGAAGAGTTATTTATGCATTTGACACCCACATAGGAGTTTAAATAGCTCATGCTCATACCAACAAGGCTGTGCTAATTTGCTAAGCAGGCTGAGCAAGTTGCAGGATAACAAGGTTCAAATTCCACTAAATACACTTGTTGGGAGGGGTGAGGAGCCTTAACTGTTACTAAGCTTCGAGCAATATTATCTCAGTGAAGATACTTGTAAATATTACCCAAAAAAAATAGCTCATGCTCATGGGGACTTGAGTTCAAACCCGAGGTTTATCATCATAAAAAAAACATTTAATTTGAATACTTATATTATTTTTTATTCCAAACAAATACATGAATTTTGCCACATTTTGTTAATATTCCCTTTTTAATTAGATAGGACATTTTGTTGTTGTTAATATTCCTCAACTCATTTTAAATGTTATTGTCGTAAAATCAGCTGAATATTAACATGAGAGACGGCAGCGTTTTATAGGCAGTAACCAATCTTTAAAGGAAGCCCTAGTTATCCATATGCCGCGCGCTTTCTCTCTCTTCTTCTACATGGCAAAACCTTCCTCCAGTTCTGTAACTCGCCGCCCCTGAAATTCAATCGGATTTTATCATCTCCGGCATTCATTCTCCGTTCGCGGCTAAAAACGCTTCCGCAGCTAAATTCTGTCATTATTGTTGCTTAGGAAGTTTAATTGGATTCAAATAGAGCAAGCACAATGAAGGTGAAAGTAATATCGCGCTCCACCGAGGACTTCACTCGAGAACGAAGCCAAGATCTTCAGGTAGAATTTGATTAATTTGACAGTTCTTTCAATTGAAGATCTCGGGTTCTGTATTAGCTCAATTTCTTTAACTGTATTTGAAATTGGGTTTCAATGTTTATTGTGACACTGAATTTGGTTTCAATTAGAGGGTGTTTCACAATTACGACCCCGCTCTTCGGCCCCAAGAGAAAGCAGTCGAATATGTGCGAGCTGTTAATGCTGCCAAACTAGAGAAGGTAATAAGCCAGCAATATTATTGGTTTTCAATTTGACCTTTTCCCCCCTTTAATTGTTTGATTGTTTCGTTCAATTTTGTAGATATTTGCGAGGCCGTTCATTGGAGCAATGGATGGGCATATAGATGCAGTTTCGTGTATGGCTAAAAACCCAAATTACTTGAAAGGGATATTTTCGGGTTCTATGGATGGAGGTATTCAATCACTTTTTGTTGTATTTGCTTATTAAGCTGATAAAAATAATCTCTTGCCTTAAAATGGCTTTGCTTTCCTGGATTTAATAAAATGATTAGTCAAATTATTGCTAATCGGTAACCTACAGTATATTGTCGAGTTCTGGTTGTTCTCTGGATGAGATTTGAACTTCTTTACTTTTTTTTACATCTTTGTAATTTTTTGATGCTTGCAGATATTCGCCTCTGGGACGTTGCTTCCAGGTAATATTCAAAATTTTATTGTTTTGCATAAATAAATCCACCAGCTTTAATGTTTGTGAAGTTTCATGTGCATCACTTGTATAGAGACATGTATGGACTAGAACCACACTTGTTATGGACAGCTGATATATCTTGCATTTTTTCTTTTCAGAATTCTAGGACCAGTTTCAGCTTCCTTTCCATCTCCTCTCCTTCTCTTATTGTAGTATTGTGAAGTTTGAAACCTAGGTTGTTTGTGCTCTAGAAGTAATGATTATGGAACTGCAGTACAAGAGTATACTTTTTGCATAGTTGTCAAGGTGCTAGGCGCAGCCCAGGGGCCAGGGGCCAGGCGCTCCTGAGGTACGCTAGGCGCAAAAATTTGCAAAAAATATTTTCTTGAAAGTGAAGTCAAATGCAATAACAATACTTGAAAAAGAACTGATAGAATTGTTAGATGTACATATGTATGTAAAATTTACATATTGCATTAGGAATATTGAGTCTATCTAGCCTTGATAGAAATTGAATTAGAAATATTTAGCCTTTTATTATTGTTGGAACTCTTAAAAATAGATGGACAACACATATTAAAGTAAGTTAAAACCTTAAAAAATCGAAGTGTCTCTAGCGCGCCTGAGGCGCACACGAGGTACACTACCTCATCTGAGGTATGATGAGGTGCAGGACCCTGCGTCCTACTTTTTGTGTAGTGCATTTTTAAGTGCCCAGTTTCAGTGAATCAGGAGATTTCTTCTTAATGAAAAGTAAAAATTTGAATCAAGTTAGAGTTCAACATGTGTGTATAGTAATTTTTCAACTTCTATTCATGATACTGCTTGTACATCCGTGCTTTCTTTCACAATAGTTTACCAAACTACAAATGTTCTCTTATGGTTGTTCCTACAGATTAATTTTCAACTGACTGTTGTGGATATACATATATAAATTACCTGTATGTAATGAAACTATGGATCAACAGGCGAACTGTTTGTCAGTTTCCTGGTCATCAAGGTGCCGTTCGAGGTTTGACAGCTTCAACAGATGGACAGACTTTAATATCCTGTGGAACTGATTGCACGTAAGTGGTAAACTGTATCATTAAGATGAAATTAACATTTCCAGTAAACTGTATCTTTATTTATCTTATATTATTAAAAGAAAATTCTAACTTACGTGAATTGCTTATTGTGTTCTTTTTAAACCTGGGCTTTGCTTATCCAGTGTGAGGCTTTGGAAGGTTCCTGTAGCTACCATTATGGGATCAAGTGATTCCTCTAGTCATCCAGAAGAGGTATGCTTTGTGAAGTTATGTGCTTTGAGTTTCATGAGTTCTTTTTTCTTTTTCACGGTTTCACTCTTGAGCAAATTGAATGCATATTTTCAGCCGCAAGCAGTTTATGTTGGGAATAATGCTTTTTGGTAAGTATTTAAATTACTGATCTGAATTATAAAACTATTCCAATTTCTGCAATTTGAGTAAATTCTCTCATATCTGGCACCCTATCGTCTTTTTCCTAGGGCTGTTGATCACCAGTGGGATGGTGAGCTCTTTGCGACAGCTGGTGCTCAAGTGGATATTTGGAATCACAACAGGTTTTTCTCCCAACTTGCTTAGCTGTCAGTTAAGTGGCAGTTACTTCCATTATGCATATCTTTTCTCCTAACTATACTTTTATTTTCGTGTGTCGTTAGGTCTCAACCAGTAAACACTTTCGAGTGGGGAACAGACACAGTTATTTCTGTTCGATTTAATCCAGGGGAACCAAACCTATTGGTAACATCAGGAAGGTATGCCTCTCTGTATGACATGTATTCTGCTTAGATTATAGATGTGCTTCATCATATATGCTTGATAAAATACCTCAATTTCCCTTACTAATTGTCTATCGCATAGGTCATGCTTTTGAAATAGGCAATTATATAGTACCTTATTATTTTGTGCCACTATGATCAACCTGCCTAAGTCTATTATTCCACCACTTAATCTCATGTTCTGGGCTTCAAATAGTACTAAATGTCCACACCTTTTATATTCAAT
Source organism: Euphorbia pulcherrima (assembly GCA_947683365.1). Lineage (NCBI taxonomy): Eukaryota > Viridiplantae > Streptophyta > Magnoliopsida > Malpighiales > Euphorbiaceae > Euphorbia > Euphorbia pulcherrima. The sequence continues at coordinate 2,771,551 of CANTUS010000006.1, read as the reverse complement.
CTTTATCCAGAGATATTGAGGAAAAATTTATACATCTGGGTGATATTGAGGAAACAATTAATATGTTCATATTTTATCTTTTACATGTCTTAGAAAAGGCTTACACCTAATATGAACACTATTTTCATGAGAAAGCATATGTGTGAGAGATATTTTCTTTTTGCAGTGACCGCAGCATAGCTTTGTATGATCTTCGTGTTTCATCTCCAGCAAGGAAACTAATTATGAGAGTTAGTTCAGCATTCCTCCAGCTCAAGATATACACACTATATTATTAAATATTAATTTTTCATTAGCTTATATAGAGTATTATTTTTTGCAATAATCTTTCAATTATATGGCATTTTTTTCACTCTTAGCAGATAACTTTTTCTATGGTTATTGCTCACTATTATTGTTTTGGCTGCTTAGTGGTTTTCTTATTCTTACAAACCATGCTTTCGTCATTTATGTTGGATCTTTTTAGCCACTCTAACTTGAAATTATTTTATATTACAGACGAAAACCAATTCTATTGCATGGAACCCAATGGAGCCAATGAACTTCACAGCCGTAAGGATATTCCTAAAGCTTGTATTTTTGTCTCATGCTTGCTACCTTAAGGATTTAGTTTCATATTATTCTTGAGATTCTCTATGCTTTTTTGCAATTCCGTTTTGTCCAATATGTAATTTGAATTATTAGGTTCATTTTCGGCTGATGCTTCCAAGTACCTTAAGGGCTGTAATTGTACTAGTTCCCAGAAATTTTTGAAAAGGGTCGAAAAGTCTTTAAGCCAATAGACCCAAAGCTGCGGTCCATAAATCCGAACTTACTAGCTGTATTCTGTAATATGCAGGCAAATGAAGATTGCAACTGCTATAGTTTTGATGCTAGAAAATTGGATGAGGCCAAGTGTGTACACAAAGACCATGTTTCTGCAGTGTAAGTTATTGTGCGTTTAGTTCTTTTTTTCACTATTTTTCGGCATTTTTATAAATTTAATTTGGAATATTCCTTTATAGGATGGATATCGACTACTCTCCAACTGGTCGAGAATTTGTCACAGGGTCTTACGATAGAACAGTGAGTTTCATCCAACAATGGCTAGTTTATTTTACACACTGTTTCCAATGTTTATATTCTGTTATATTCAACCAAGAAACGGCTTTTATTCTTATAAACACCGACTTTGCATTTCCCGCAGATCAGAATTTTCCAGTACAATGGTGGTCATAGCCGGGAAATATATCATACTAAAAGAATGCAAAGGTTTATAGCTATTCAGTTCATCTCCTAAGAAATTAATAGTTGTTACTCAGTTGATCTTGCACTTTTTAAGGTTTCTGAATGCTATAACCATTTATTTTTTTCTTTTTTTGTAGGGTTTTTTGCGTCAGGTTCACCTGCGATGGTACTTACGTTGTTTCAGGGAGCGATGATACTAACCTTAGGCTATGGAAAGCTAAAGCCTCGGAACAATTGGGAGTGGTAACATTCTTACTCTATCCACCTAGTTCCATGCATAGTTGTCAAAGGCGCACCTTCATCGCCTAGGCTCTAGCCTCATCGCCTAGGCTCACTAGGTGTTTTTTTGGGAATGTAATGATTTAGGTGAACTTAGATTTCAGATTGTAGAAGAAATTAGGGAAAAGTATTAATTATAGAAGTAGAGAGTTTAGGAAAAGAAACCATAGAAATTAGGAAATGAGAGAAATTGCAAAAAAAGAATCGAGAGATAGAGGGAAAGACATCTCGATATCGATTTCAAATTGATTGCAGTTCATAATCAACTACTCAACTATTAATAAGATTGCAAAATAACTATTTAGTTCTCTATATTATTTTTAACATGTATATTATATATAGCAAATTTATGGTACTCCATATTTATTATTTCAATTTTATTTATAGTTTATTTTATCGTTGCGCCTAACATCGTCAGGCGCGCACCTTGCGCCTGGAGCCTAGACCCTCCTAGCACCTTAACTATGGTTATACGAGTATTGGAGTGTTCTGTTATGCCCATGCATGGAATATTTTGCTGATTTTGTCGTATTTTGTTTCACAATTTATTCGTCTTTATGTTGCAGCTACTCCCAAGGGAACAAAGGAGGCATGAATACAATGAAGCGATCAAGAAGCGGTATAAGCACCTTCCAGAAGTCAACCGTATTATCAGGTAACTAATTTTACTTGCGGTAACCACTTAGATTTGATTGATTGTAAGTTAGGTAGTGGTTGTTACTCACTTCTCTGTAATTTCAGGCATAGACACTTGCCGAAACCTATTTACAAGGCCGGTATTCTGAGACGAGAAGTGACCGAGGCTGAAAAGAGGAAACACGATAGAAGAAAAGCTCACAGTGCTCCCGGAACCGTTGTAACTCAGCCACTGCGTAAAAGAAGAATCATTAAAGAAGAAGAATGAATTAAATCGTCGAAATATAGTATGTCGTTGTGATTGATACTGTTTTTTCGTTTTCCTGAAGTAGTTGAAGTTTTGACATGAAATCGAACATCTTACCAACTCGGGATTCAGGGTGGGTTCTGATGTTCAACAGTTTTGCTTGCTAGTCCAAGATTGCCGATGTTTTTTTAGCGACTAATATTATCATTTATTGTGAAACAACTAAATTTTGTGGTTAATATGATGACACCTAGGGTTCTGGAATTGTTTTTTACGTTGTGTGACGATGTTAACTAAACAAAGGCCATGTTCCTCCGCATATAGAATCGGCAGCTATTGCTAACGAAGGCGATAGGGCCTTTCTGGTTTCAGCGCTTTCTATTTGGTCTCTCTGGTATTCATGTAACCTACCAGATTCATGTATTATGCAATTTGTTACTGTTTTGATCATCGTCCTACGTAACCATTACGATGTTACTTATTAGGTCCTTGTGCTATGTTATTTGTTACCTTTTAAGCTCTACATTATAGAATCTCAATAGACTTAATATATAATAGGTTGCATAACGCAGACTAAATAAATAACATGTATAATAGAGACTAAATAAATAACATGTATAATAGAGACCAAATGAGTTGTACCCATGTTTCGAAGATTGGTTTAGCCGCTAATGACGGAGTAATTCAAACCAAGATAAAATTTAGGGTGAACTTAAAAAACATACCATGTGGTTTGACCATTTTGTAAAAGGGTTTTTGTGAAATTTTTTTTTTAAAAGGATGCATGTGGTTTCAAAAGTTTGCAAAAGGAGGATTTTTAAAATTTTAAAACCATATTTTGAAGGGTAATCTTATCCATTTTGAAGTAAAATTTTACGGCTTAGTTAATTAAAATATAATACACATTAGTGATAAATTTTAGAATTTTTTCAGAATTATTAATATTTTTTTAATTAAACATTGATTATAACTTTAAAAAATCATAACAAAATGAAAAATTTTCGAATCTTACTCAGAACTTGATATATAATTCTTAAATAATATAGTGAAAATATAGGAACGTTGAATTTATTTAAATATCTAGTGTAACAGCTAATTTTCAAACTACATGCACTCTTTTGAAAACTTTTGAAACCATATGCATCCTTTTAAAAAAAAAATTCCACAAGAACCTTTTTGAAAAATGATCAAACCATAGGACATATTTTTAAAGTTTACCTAAAATTTAAACACAACTCAAATATTTTATCAGTTCTTCAACTTGTGTCTCCCTAGTGTAATGCCTTGCAACATCTTATTGACTACTGAGTTATGTTTGGAACCATTTCTGATATATAAACCCTGTTCTTTTCAACTTATAAGTAGCAGTACTAGACTGAACTTATTTCAGTGTAAATTTATATGTATGCAGTACTGATAAGTATTGAACTGAATATAAGTTAAAAACAACAAGGCCATAGTCCTCATATTTCAATTCAAGTTCAATTATGATAAGCACATTCTGAATGCATTTCGAACATCAAAATTACAAAGATCGATTTAATATCTGCAAAAGCAAACTCCAAACAAAAATAGCCATTTCACAATTTGCTCTAACATAAACCAAGTAACCCACATTGGGAACAATACTCATCTATAGACGTCGGTACAAGATTAGCAAATTCGCTAATATTACAAAACAAAGTTACAAATTTGCTAAGATCGTCTCTTTCGGTCATCTTCGTCTTCTTCATCAGAGTCGCCACTCTCCCTGAAACGCGGATTCTTCTCCTGTTACATCAAAGCATCGGCAAGTTAGAAAACATGTAAAAATTGAGAAAAAATTACAAGGCAAAACACATGACTCATTGCTTCTACAAAAAACATCGCAGCAGCTTGAGAGACTCGGGTGTTTACCGGTCGTGAATCAGGATCAGCATTTCTTCTCAATTCGTGATCAAAGTTGTTTCTTCTAGAAGGTTCACGTCCTTGGCGGTCATCATCTCTATGCCGCTTCCTGTGATAATCTGCTCTCCAAAAAGAACAAGATCAATTTTAGATCTTTCTGATCATGAATGACAGTAGAGATCAAGCACGGACATTACAAGAATTTTTGTTTTTAAAATTTAGTCATTTAGTATATCAAACAAAAGGAACTAAAACTTATTAAAACCCTTATGTCGAGAAGTAATTAAAAACAATGGAGCACCTCTGTTATGCCTATTATAGCCGCCGTGCCCACGGTTTCCACCATGTCTGCCATCTGCACCGCACCCACAATCACATAATGTCAAAGTCTATCAAGGCAAAATACGAACTGCAGTCTTACGAGACGGATAAAGAGAGCAAAAAATAAAGGATATTTCACGCATAATCCTGTGCAATTTCGAATTTTATAAAGTGTGTTCCCGATTGGATAGCAACTAAGCTTCCACAATTGTTTTTCAACTCAAATGGAATCTTAATTTTCAGCAGACTACAATTCACATATAAGTTTTAAATACCATGCTTGAATTTATGACATGAACATTGCTTTGGAAGGTCTAGTAGCCTTTTCAGCCTAAAAACAGTTAAGTGTATAGTTAGGGTTAGTATTTTAAGGCCTGATACAAATTCCAGTAAAACAAAGTAGAAATCATTGCCAAATTGACAAACCTATCCTTCCACATTCAACCATCTATTTCTCATAAACAAGTTTATCATAGTTTAGGTCAGACTTCGCTGGCTGCACATGTCTAAAGTTCGAGATCTAAATTCTGAACCAATAAGTAACCGAGTTTAGGCAAAGAAAGTAAAAATATTTCAACCAAGTCCCGCAAACAACCAGATGAAATTGCACTTCTAAAGGTCAGGGATTCAAAAATATCTCTCAAAAACTTACAATGAGTTGGCATAACTGGAGGGTAAGATCCCAATGAACCAGCTCCATAGTCAACAAGTTGCCTTTGTTCCAGCTCCTTCTGAACCAGTTTTCCATAACCACCTCTGCGTTTTTCTTGTCAAGGACATGTAAAGATTCATATTCATAGAAATAAACACTTTATTATAACAAGGACCAGCCACTGAAGCTAATTAAGACTGAATGAGTGTTAATTCGAAGTAACCAATATGACCAATTCATGTATTCTAATTCTTCACACTAAGTGGCTATATGAATTGGGATTGTACATATAGAGCTTTCACAGTAAAATAAATAATCACAAGATATTAAAAAATTTAAGACAATGCAACAAGGATATCAGGATCATAGTCTGTACGATATTCATCCCTAACCTGCAAAACACAGGGAAACAAAAAGATTAAGAACTATTAATCCATGTGCATAAGATATAGCATTACTGCCATAAGATATAGCATTACTGCCAGCTCACCTGTCCACCGCTTCTACCACGGCCCCATTGCCTTCCTTCCTGAAATCCCCAATCAAAATCAACACGAATAGGACGATCATCAAGAACAGTCCCACTAATATACTTCACAGCATCCTCAGTATCTTCTCTCGAGTAATACCTAGCAAACACATAAACACACTACTCATTTCCTCAACCACAAAGGGCCTGTTTGGGATTATTGTCAGAGCCGTTGTCACGAAAAGCTCCACTTAAAACTTTTAATAGAACAACATATTTTGACATTGTACCAAAGATTTTGACTCCTAATACTAAACTGTTTGCTATTAATTTCCAGAACTTTTCGGGACAGTAGCTTAGAAAAGCTTGAAAATGGAGCTTTTTCAGGAAAGCAACCTGGGAAAGCAATCCCAAACTGGCCCTAAGCAGTAGCCATGAACATTACCACTATCAAAATTAACAACCGTGGATTCCAAACTTACAGAACAAAACAAAATCCGCAAGGGGTTTTGGAGTTCTTATCTAATCCCATGATAATCTTCTTAATTTCACCAGCACGAGAGAACAGCTCATAAATCTGCTCTTCAGTAGTGTAAAACGACATGTTCCCAATGTAAACAGTGGTAGAAGTCAAAAGCGCATGCTCAAATTCCTCTTGCGAACCAGAAAACCTCCTATCCCGATACTGAGAAAGCTTGGTCGGATCCTGCACAAACAGAAATCATATGAAAAAAAGATACAATCAGGGCTAATCAATTAAAAGCTTCAATTGAACAATTACCTTGAAGAGGGAAGCCATTGTAGACTGTACACTGAATCGAAAAACGGGCCTAAAACCGAAAATTGAAGGGTTTAATTACGAAAACAGGAACAAGACCTCTTCGATAATGAGGTAATTGAAGAAATAAAAGGCTGAAGACTGAAGATACTTACAGCAATAAGCATATAGTGAGAATACTGCAGCTGGAATTTCAAGGGTTTAGGCCGGAGAGTTGGCCATTATCGGAACGGGAGGCGGAGGAGTTTGAAGTGGCTGGTTGGGCCGCGGCTTTTCAACTACACTAACAACCCGGTTGGCTTTTATGGCAATGTTATTAAATCGGACGGAACCATCCGATTCAATTGAAATATTCGTGGTTGAATTGTCGTTGAACCACGATTGAATTCGATTGAATTATGGTTGAACTATTAAAATTGTAAATTGTAGCATTCACCAATTTGATATTATATCCGATTTTGATAACAGATGTACGGTCAGTTTGGCATTACCGTTTGAGCTGCTTTCAAAATAAGTTATTTTTACATACTTTTAATAATACTATATATTTTGGTTTTGAACAACACATTTTAATTTTTTATAGTAATAAATTAGGAACTGTCTGACTTATTTTTTTCAAAATCAAATCCGCAACTTAAAAAAAAGCTTTAAAATAGAACTTTTCAGAAAAACTATTAGTAAAATCTCACAAAATAACCTTTAATGTAATATAATACATAGTGTTCAATTATTCCAATAATTTTATTAATTTGTGCGAATTAAACGAATTTCTATTGAGTATTTATGGTAAAAAATTGATAGTATATAAAATAAAATATCATCATATGGTCAATAATACTCCACTTGATGTTATTGACCATATGACGAGATCAAGAACAGATGCACAACTCCCTAGCATAAACCCTATAGCGCCCTAACATTCCCCATCAAAGCCCAAAACAACAAACCCCCAAATCAAAAACCCTAATTAGAAATTCTCTATTGTCTCTGTTTCTCCTCTGAGAGTCGGGCAGAGAGTTGCTTTCGCTAGGGTTCAATCTCCCGATCTCGATCTCCGATCACAAATGGCCACCGCCGAGAAGCGAAAGCCCGTATTCGTCAAGGTAGAGGAGCTTAAGCCAGGTACAACCGGCCATAATCTCGTCGTCAAAGTTGTCAACTCTAAGGCCGTTGATGTCCCTAAGCCCCGCCGCCCTCCCATGTCTCTTTCCGCTCGTCCTGCCCGCCCCGCCCGTATTTCTGAGTGCCTCGTCGGTGACGATACTGGCTCTATCGTCTTCACTGCCCGAAATGAACAAGGTTCGCATTTTCTTTATGTTTTTGTAGCTTCGTATCGAAGATGAGCAGATTTAGAGTTTTCGATCGTCTGATATATTTGGTTGCTTGGTTATATAGCTATTGAAGATTTATTTTTTTCACAAAATTTTGAACGAGTTTGCCTAATTCTCTTTCTAGGTCTTGTGTAGACTCGCCTGATTTTCATTTTTGAATGCTTGTATGGCAATGTAGGAGTTTGAGCTGAATCTTTTTCAGAATTGTTCTTAACTCAGTATGATTCCTATTTTATCTTGAGTATGAGAATTGTGGATTTTGAATTAGGCTGCGTTGTTCTGGTGGATAATGGCTTTATTGAATTGATTTTGAAGGTTGAGAGCTGCATTTTTTTTGATTCGTCGACTTGTAGTTTGATGATTTAGCTGTTCATTTGATGGTTGGTTTCATCAAGTCATAATTTTGAGATTATGCTTGCAATCGGATCAATTGATAAGTCCATTACATTATCCCGATTTTGAAAGGGGAATGGAATTTTCTCGTTGGAGTGAACTTTTACTGGTGCCCAAGTGATACCGACTCGTATGCTTGCTTTTCTATGCAGATGGTTCGTATCCAAATTTGTATCTTGGTGTTTTTTTATGATTGATTTTCTTTTTTTTTTTTGTCTTTTGGAGTTTAATCTCAACGCTAGCTTAAGAGTCACTATATCTCATCACTACCATGATATCACTTGTGAAATTTGAGACGGAATTGCATTTTCTTCTGTGGAGTGAGTCTTGTGTATCTATTAGTTGCAATGTTCATCATGTTTTAAATCTAATATTTAGAATCTATGCAGTTGATCTTATGAATCCTGGTAGCACTGTAATCCTGCGTAATGCAAAGATCGACATGTTCAAAGGGTCGATGAGGCTTGCAGTAGACAAATGGGGCCGTGTTGAAGTTACAGAACCAGCAAATTTTGCGGTCAAAGAACAGAACAATCTCTCCCTGGTTGAGTATGAACTAGTTACTGTTCAAGGATGATTCGCATCTAAAAAAGGTGAATATTTGTGAGTTCAGTAATGACATTATTTTGTTACTAGTTTATCTATTCTATTGAGAAATGGATTTGGGTATGGTATATTTGTTTTGGTTAAGCTGTAATTTTCAATATCGGTATTGGAATATTTTATTTAGAGTAAATTATAATCTCTACTAGTAGCTTGTGTTTAACAAATCGAACAACACATTGTTACTTATAATGTCTCGATAAATAATTGATCGAGGGCATTGCTGCATGTATGATAATATTCCTTCCACAAATTTGAGAAAAAGAAACTCATTTCCAAATGTTTTCAATGATTTTAGGACTGATGAAGCTTTTTCACAGAAATCCCTTGATAATTCATTAATTTTGTTACAGTTTTGATGAAAACAACTATATATGTATATAGTACAAGGACGAGAAAATTGAAGAGTGGTGAATTTCAGACATCTTTTTTGGTTTTCAAAGGAGCTTAACCAATTACAAATTCACCAGTCATTATGTCTCCTAATTGAATATCTGAGAATGGCTTTATCATAGGAGCCCATTTAGTTACCACCAACTGTGAACAAACTTGTCTCATTGATGGCCGATATTCAGGATTTGTGCTCAAACATGCAAGTGCGACTTTTACAACATTTATCACTCCTTCAGCAGTTTTACGCCGAGGAGACCAAGGACGTTGGTCGACGACATTTTTCAACATTATTTCTTTGCCAACTGATGAAGATGTTGTCGATGAGAAGGATGAGATAAGATTTCCAGGATGCTTCCCCATTATTATTTCCAGTGCAACAACACCAAAACTATAGATGTCGCATTTTTCATTGACCACCATTGTATATGCTAGCTCTACACAAGTTTTAGAGATAATTTGAACATATAGAAATATATTCAAACACAATTTAGAAGTAAATAAATAAGCATTAAATTAAGGTAATTAAGCACCTGGAGCAGTATATCCGAAAGTGCCTGCAAATGACGTCCAATTTGAGGAGTCTGGCATCAACAACTTGGCTGTGCCAAAATCAGAAACATGAGCCTCAAAGTCTGAATCCAACAACACATTGTTACTCGTAATGTCCCGGTGAATGATTGGAGGAGAGCAATCATGATGCATGTATGATAATGCGTCGGCTATTCCTTCAACAATATTGAGTCTTTTGATCCAATCCAACTCCATGGATGCTTCCCTGTCGCTTAGTATCTTTCTCAAACTCCCTCTTTCAATGAAGCCATAAATCAAGAAACAATGTTGGGGATGTTCACAGAACCCAATTAACTTCACTATATTTCGATGTCGTATGTTTGTCAATGTAGTAATCTCACTTGTGAATGCTTTCAAATGATTCTGGGACTGACGAAGTTTCTTCACAGCAACTACTCGATTTGGTGACACCTCAACTCTATAGACGATTCCATATCCTCCTTCCCCAATGCAATATCTGGAGTCAAGTCCTTCAGTCGCCTCAATGATTTTTTCATATCGCAAATCTTGATCTTGTACCCCCATTATATACTTTGCTTTCTCATTTGAGTCCCCTAACGTTTCCTTGTTGCTTTTACTTCCTCGGTAGGCAAGAAAACAACTCCCGACAAACAAAAACAATATCAACATACCACCCAAAAGAGAGAATGCGATTAATCTTCCATCCTTCTTGTCCAATTTACGAGAAGTGCACAACTTCAGTCTGGTATTATTACCGCATAAGCCATTGTTGTTTCTGAGTGCCTCGAGTGGAGCCTCACAGAAAGCCTTAATGTTTGGAATTTTCCCTTCTAATTCATTCCACGATATGCCCACTGTTGTCAAGCTCAACAAATTTGCAAAAGTTTTTGGAATTGAACCTGACAGCTTGTTGTGGGAGATATTCAAAACCTCTAGCCTTTGCAACTCCCCAAACTCTTGAGGAATATTACCTTCCAACTGATTTTTACTGAGATCAATACTTTCCAAAGAGTGTAAACTCCTTAGTTCTGATGGAATGCTCTCTGTCAAATTGTTCAAGCTAAGATTAAAAAACAATAGTCTCGAGCACCCACCAAGTTGCTTTGGAATTGCTCCGCTCAAATTGTTGGCTGCTAGGTTAAGTTCTTTAAGATTTGATAGCATTCCTAGCTCTCGAGGAATGAAACCTGAAATCTTGTTATGATCGAGAAAAAGTGTGGTCAATGTAAGGTTTCCCAGTTCCTTCGGAACTAACCCTAGAAGCTGATTTGATGAAATATCTATATATTGCAAATATGGTGCTTTTCCAATTTCAGCTGGTATAGTGCCAGAGATATTATTATTTGAGATTTTTAAGGTTGATAAGTTGGAAAAAGTTTCCCACCTCCATGAAAGCTCTCCGCAGAATTTGTTACGACTTAAATCCACGTAATTCAAGTGTGGAAAAATGCCGAAAAATCCTGACAAGTTTCCTGTAAATTGATTGTCCTGAAGTTGAAATCTCAGTAAACTCGTGCAATTTCTCAAGCTTTTCGGTATGGGACCGCTCAAATAATTATAAGCCGCAGTGAAATACTGAAGTTTCCCTCCAAGACATATGCCATCCATTAGCTGTCCACTCAAATTATTATTGGATATTTGAAAACTGAGTAAGCTTGTAAGGTTCTTCATCTCTAGGGGAAGCCCAGTGAGACTATTGTTTGACGAGTCAAGAGTGGACAAATTTGCCAAGTTTCCCAAAGAAGTTGGGATTGTACCGGATAAATGATTAGATGTAAGATAACAAAGTGATAATCTTGTCAAATTTCCTACAGAAGTTGGAATTGTACCGGTAAGATTATTTTGTGGTAGTCCCAGAAAAGTGAGAGCTTTCAGCATTCCTATTTCTCCAGGAATTGAACCAGATAGCTGATTTCTGCCAAGAAGAAGAATCGATAAGCAAGTCAAATTTGCGAAAGAAATTGGAATAACACCGTTGAGATTATTTTTGTGTAAATCAAGAAAATTGATAGAGCTCAATAGTCCAATATCCTCAGGAACAGAACCAGAGATATCATTATTTGAAAGTTCAAGATGTTCAATGGATCTCCACATCTGGAGTTCTCGGGGAATAAAACCAGACAGATGGTTAAGAGCAAGATAACAAAATGATAATCTTGTCAAATTCCCAATAGAAGCTGGAATAGTACCCGTAAGATTATTAAACGATAATGCAAGATCAATGACCAATTTCAGCATTCCGATTTCCCTAGGAATTGATCCAGAAAGCTGATTACTGTGTAGATATAGAATTGATACTCTAGTAATGTTTCCTAAAGAAATAGGAATAATACCACTGAGATTATTCCCAGATAAATCAAGACTATTGATAGAGCTCAGCAGTCCAATATCAGTAGGAATAGAACCAGAAATAGAATTATCAGACACGTCAAGGACTCTGAGTTTCGAAACATTGACAATATTTGAAGGAATATTTCCATGGAAAGAGTTGTTGCTAATGTCAAGCATCCTAAGATTTGGAAAAGACAAAAAGCTGAGACCATGAAGCGCACCTTTCAAGCCATAGCCAGAAAGGCTGATACTGACAACAGTAGCAGGCTTATGAAGGCTGCAGGAAATACCGGACCAATTGCAAAGAGGAGTAGAATGAGACCAGGTAGATAAGAGAGATTCGGTTTGATTATCAGAACGAAGAGTAGATTTCCATCTCAAAAGAGCTTCCGCCTCTTCATTAAAAGCAAGAGAACCAAAATGAAAGGAAAGGAGAAAAAAGAGGATGATAAAGGGCTTAAAGGACATTGTTGCTATTGCTGAGTTTGTTAATTTAAGTGTACTGTATTCCCTGCAAGCTCAGATATTTATAGCCAATTAGAACGTCAAATTTACATTTTTGCATGCAATAACATTATATAGTTAATTTTTATTACTCCATGCATCGGAAACATTTAGCCTATTTTTTTTAATTGTTAATTTAAAATATTAATATATTTTATATAATTTTTTTAATTTTTTTTATATTAATTAAAAAAATTATATATTTTTAAAATTATAAGTAAATAATAAAAAAAAGAATTGAACTGACTTTATAATAAATTTTTAATTAATTTTAATAATTTGATGAAATGAATAAATTTGGTAGGAGCAGTACTTAAAAAAAAGTAAGTCAACAAGTCAAGTATAGTGTTTTTGCATTTTTTCTTGGCAATCAATTGAGTAGGGTCCACTTACAATATAGGCAACTTTTATTACAGGTGGTTTGTTTTCAGTAACATTGCCTAAAAGCAGCTCAAAATTAATTTATTTTGGCAAACTTAAGCAGATGAATTTGAATTTTGGAAATAAGGAAAACAATTCTAAAGTAACATGCCCTTAATTGGAATAGTATAAATATTACATGTGTAATAATTATTTAACTGTTTGATTCAAAATATTCTTTTAATATTTACAAGTATTTTCATTGATATAATTTTGTTCTTGGCTTAGCCATGTTTTTTAATTTATTTTCTGTTCAGTTCAGTATCATTCAGTTCAATTTCAGTATTCAATATTCAGTAATCAGTTTTCAGCATTCAGTATTAAGTTTCAGCTTATGCATTATATTAATATTATTAATTAATATTATTATTATTCATAAATAATAAAAAATAAAGAATATTAATGATACGATTATTTCAATTTTAGTTCATTTCTATTTGTACATTATATAAATATTATTAATTAATATTAATAATCACAAATAACAACGAAGTAATCAATAATAATATTTTTAAAATTATTAATTATTCTTTTTACAATGAATAATTTTGTAGGACAAATAAATAAATAAATAAATAAATAAAAGTAATAATATTTTATAATATTGGGAACAATCAAAATAACAAGGTAATACAATAATTGTAATAAAATATAAAATATAATAATAATAATAATAATTTATAATGGAATACATGGTTATAAAACCCGACACGACCACTCGAACAGGTGAAGGTAGAGGGTCAAGGGTTAATGGATTGACCGGGGTTGAACTGTTTATAATAAATATTTGTAAAATTCATACTTTTTAATATTTTAAAGATCAGTATATGATATATTAAACAATAAACTATTCCACAATACAAAAAGTTAAGATAAAAAATAAGTATAAAAATATTTAAATTATATTCTAATATTTACATAAATTAATTTTCATTATTCATTAAATTGCAAACTAACCTTTTATATTGAAAATAAATTAAAGTAAATCAATAAACTATTGTTTTATATTGAAAACAAATTAAAGTTACGATAAAAATTACAAATTATATATAAGTTCAACTATAATATCAAATCTACTCTTTGTAGCATGCCCGTTTATCACCTTTCCCTATTCAGGATTCCAATTGCGGTTTCTAGCAAGCTAGAGGGATACATTAAAATTTTCTTTGGAAGGGTAACTTCGAAAACAAAGGTATGTACAAAGTTAGCTTCGATGTTGTCTGTCGTCCTTATAATTATGGGGGCCTTAACTTGAAAAACCTCAACACAACAAATGGCTCGCTTCTTTTAAAGCGGATTTGGAACATTGGTGAGGGTAATCATTCCTCCTTGTGGCATCAATTCTGTGCCCGTAGCTACGGGATTAGAAATTGGCATGACTTTTCCAATATCGAACCCTCAAGCTTGTCACCAATCTGGATCCTCTTGCTCTTTTTGGCACGATAAATCGATTGGACAACCATTGAAACAACAATTTCCGGACCTTTTTGGATTAGTCAGCGACCAAAGCACAGCCGCAAATATCGCTCTAAGTGCTATTTTTCATGATAATATCTTAAGCAGGCCCTTCTGGAAGAGACGGTTAAGACCATGCTCTATAGCTCGTTTGATGGATTTGAAAACTCTAATCAACACTCATTACAGTACAAGAGAGCTTTCCACAGTTTTAGTTGACCATACAATTGGTGGCTCGACTGAGAACTTCGAAAGATCGCACTCTGCCTCGAATGGCGATGAGGTTTTTTGGTGCACCAATGGTACGAGACAATCATACAAAGTCAGTTCCTTTTGCAAAGGTTACACTCTCCTCCGCCTATCCGGCTTGTCCACCTCTGCTCACGCTGATTTTTCCACTATATGGGGCACCCCAGTCCTGCCAAAAGCTAAATTTTTTGGCTGGCTACTCCTTCACAAAAGATTGCCAACTCGTCTTTTTCTTGCACACCGGAATATAATTCCAGCGGAGAATGCACTATGCCCATATTGCGATAGCTTTGAATCCCAGGAGCATTTACTAATCGACTGCAAACCGAGCTACATGATCTGGTGTTCCCTACTGAATTGGATCGGCATTCACATGGCAGTTCCTTTTAACGCAACAGACTTTCTCACTCTTTGGAGAAGCTTCTTCCGGAAAAAACTTCATCGTGACTTCTGTACCTCGCTCTGGTTGTACATCTGCTGGGAGATTTGGAACACGAGAAACAAGTTCATATTTGCAGACATGTGCAACCGCGGTGATTTACTGCACAAAGGCCTTAGCTTCACATGCCACTACTTTAAATGTAATAGACGTCCCGTATCTTACAATGCTTCAGATCTGTTTGTTAACCCTTCTGTTTTGTTATAACTTTTGTAACGGTTTAAACCTTACCTCAAGGTTTTATTAACATATTCACCCGAGTTAGCTGTTACGGGGACATCCCCTATACCACTAACTCGGTTACTTATCAAAAAAAAAAAAATTAAGGAGAAAACTTCAGAGGAGGTTTGAACAAATGAAATTTAGTTATTATTTCTTATTTCGATTATTTAGTTTTTTCTTTTACAAGTTTTTCTTTATTATTCACTTTTGTATTTCACAGTTCTTTCGTCTTCTTTTTTATTGAAAAACCCCCGAAGGAACAGTGTGTCCTTTCAAAGGCTAAAAGTTTGGAGCAGGTGAAAATTTCGGGGCGGAGTCCCCAGCTAGGCTGGTTTCCCCGCTTACCTACAAAACACCTACCCCTCTTTTATTAAATAAAAATCAACTCACGGTCTCAAGGCGAGAACATGAGTAAATCAATTACACGAGAGTAGCAAGTTCGGGAAAATAAATACATCAGAAGTTACAAAATTAACATCACGCCTCCTATTTTTAAAGATGAACCAACATAAATGAATACATGATCCAATAATGTCTTCTGAGCCCAACCTGCCTTCGAAAACAATTTTGTTCCTTCGTTTCCATAGTGCCCAAGCAATTAAGAACCATAGCGCCGTTCCGAACTCTCTACCACTTCCATCAGCAAAGAAGCCGCGCCACATGGCTAGAAAATCCACCGCCTTCCATGGTATAGGCAGCGAGATACCGAGCAATCTCATCACCTGAGTCCACACCTTATAGCTATTAATGCAATGGAGCAGGGCGTGATCTATAGTCTCCTCTAAATCACAAGATGGGCATTGACCGTCCGTTATAGATTAGCAGCCATGGAGGAAAAGAAACATTTTTGTTGGTAATCTTCCATGAAAAACAAGCCACCCAAAAAAGCAAACTTTCGGGGTCACACATGCCTCCCATATTACCGAAAAGTTGAGCCTCGGCTTTGGCCATTTTGGCGTACTACAGTAGCCCATACAAAAGGAGCTTGTCGTGTACACCTTCTTCTCCCCTAACTCCCAAATAAACCGATCAGCCGTCCCTGAGAAGATAGGCTGCCTTTGACCCTGCCCCAACTCGTTGTCACCCTCTAGAAACAAGCTCGGATAGCTTATACCGATCCAATTTTGAAGTTCCGCACCTCTCTCCTGTCCTGAAATCCTTAAGTTCCATTTCCAAAAAGGCTGCAAAAAGGCCGATGACCCGAAAAGATAATGACACCCCTCGGTCACCGAACTTGATTTCCTGTTACACAAGCGGTATAGGTCAGGGAACAAGACCGCCAACTCCGAATTTACCGTCCAGTTGTCATGCCAGAATGAGCAATTCTCCCCACTTCCAATAGCAACCCGAATACACGACCTGAAAAATTCCCACCACTCCCCACCTCTAATGCAACATGCTATAATTCCTCTCCAATTATGTGAAAATATAGATGAATCATAGTTTCCAATGGATCACCATGAATCAAACCCATAACGTTTAACGCAAATCTCATACCATAATGACCCATGATCAGCACTCCTAACCTTCCATACCCACTTCATCAACAAACTACAGTTAACCAACTTCAAGTTCCTAATGTAGAGGCCCCCAAGATTTTTGGGTAGGGCAATCATTGCCCAACTAACCTTACTAATGCCCGTAGTAGTTGAATCACCCCTCCACAAAAAATTCCGCATCAACTGCTCAAGTTTCGTAATTACCACTCCTGGCATTTTATTCAATGATAACAAGAAGATTGGAAGAGATGATAATACTGATTTCACAAGCACCATTCGTCCCGCATAGGATAAACATTGTCCTTTCCAACTCGCTAATGGACTCTAAAACTTACTTATCAATGGATTCTAAGAGGAAATAGGAACACGCCTAACACTGAGAGGGGTTCCAAGATAGGTAATCGAAAAGTTCTCCACTCGACATTCCAGGACTCCTACGCAAGATGAAACGACCGTCTCTTGTACATGAATACCCATAATAGAGCTCTTATTAAAATTAATTTTCAGGCCTGAAATCAACTCAAAACTTCGCAAAATTCTAACAAAAATAGGTAATAGAGACTCATCTACTGGTAAAAAGCATAGCGTATCATCAGCGAATTGCCGGATGGATATGTCCTTCTCTGAACCGTCAACCCGAAATCCCGGTAATAGGCCAATTCGAATACTCTCCTCAAACATTAGTTTCAGTCCCTCACTAGCTAGAACAAAAAGAAACGGGGAAATAGGATCACCTTGTTTAACCCCCCTAGCCAATTTAATTGGTTCTGATGGCGTCCCATTGATTAGAATTGAAGTGACCGAATTCCTTCTACAGTTGTCAAGCCATTGAACCCATCTTTCATCAAAACCCATTTGTCTAAAAACTGCATTAATATAGTTCCATGAAACACAATCATAAGCCTTATGGAAGTCTAACTTAATAGCCAAGCATGGTTGACGACTCCTATGAACCGAATGGAGAATCTCTGAGGCTATGAACGAACATTCATGAATATTACGACCTTTAATGAAAGCAAATTGATTGTCTGATATCAACTTAGGTAGCAATGGTTGTAGTCTTTTAGCAAGCACCTTAGACATAATTTTATATATACCATGGATCAAGGCAATAGGTCTCAAATTATTCAACGAAGAAGAGCCTGGTACCTTAGGAATTAGGACTGTATATGACGATTTAATAGCATTCGGCAGCCGTCCCGTCGCATGAAATTTCGCAAATAGGTCCATTAGCTCAGGCTTTAGTTCACCCCAAAATCGTTTGTAGAAGAAAAAATTAAATCCATCAGGCCCCTCCCCTCATTACAGGAACAAACTGCATCCCATATCTCAGCTTCTAAGAATGGCTCAACTAGGCGACGATTCTCCAATACATCTACCGTCCTGAACTTTAGTCTTTCCAAATCAAACGGAATAGCTATAGTTCCCGAAAACAGGTTCGAATAGTAGTTTCGAATCGTAGCTGTGATCTCTATAGGATCGTTAGTGAATCTCCCACCAATTTCCAACTGTGAAATCCGATTACCTCTGAACCTAGCCGAAGCGATGCGGTGAAAAAATGCTGTATTATCGTCACCCAATAAAGTCCACTTCACTCTTGACTGTTGGTGCCGAATTTTTTCTTGGCTTCGTCTAACCTGAAACAATGTAGTTTTCACGTTTTGTAATTCAGACACAGCTGAAGCATCTAAAGGCCGACCCACACTAGAGTTAGTTAACTCTAAAACCCAGGCTTCCAACGATTTCACTCTACTATCCAATTGACCAAAATTAGACGAATGCCAAGGACGGATAAATCCCTATAATTTTCGAAGCTTGTAATCAACATCTCTATCCTTACTCCCAGCCGTACCACAAATAGAATGCCACTTACTAGTGATAAATGGCAAAAAAGTATCAACATCCCACCAATAGTTTAGCAATCTATCTACTCTCCTTCCTCGTCCCCACGAAGAATGCGACTGGAAAATAATGGGCAAGTGATCCGATAGGGTTGAGTCTACCGTCATGAGTTGTAAACCCGGCCAGCTATCTAATAATCCACATGACACCAACACTTCGATCCTCGAATACGACTGACTGTTACTCCATGTATAGTCCCTTCCAACTAAAGGAACATCATACAACGCACACTCATTCACAAATTCTTGGAATCTTATCATAGAATTAGAAACAATCCCATTCCCACTCGCTCTTTTCGAATAATGAAGAATTTCATTAAAGTCACTACATATCAATAAATTACCAACATCCCGAATAAGGGGTAGCAATTCAACCCATAATTGTTTCCTCTCAACAGCTATGACTGGTCCATATAAGCATACAATATCAATCTCAACCTGGTTCACAACCGTGCTCAGAATACTCCATCTTACACCAACCGCTCTAACTGTACCCCTAACTAATTTAGAGTTCCATGACACAATTATCCCTCCCGAAAAACCTTGAGCAGGAACACAATAATATGAAAAATCATTATGACCCCATAATTTCCTCACAGTCATCTCTAACACATCCAACACCTTCATTTCCACTAATACAACAACATGCAAGGACCATTTGCGGACACACGAACGAACAAAAAATTGCTTTGCTCCATTTGTGAGCCCCCCACGACAGTTCCAAGAAAGAAGGTTTACTGATATAAAGAAACGTGTACCAAACCTCGATTCAGACGGACTATTCAAACTCTAGGCTCTTCCAGTACCTGCACAATTTGCTCTGCATGTTGCTCCTGAAACAGACCCAGCATCTCACCCACTCTAACTACTAATCTAGCCTCATTCTCACGAGGTTCTGTATGCTGGGTATTTATTATCACCCTGTTTCTATTTGCCATGTCCGGCCCCGACGATCCAGAAATTCTGCCAGCCTCCGGGTTCCCACTAGCCACCGAGTTTGCACTCTCATTACCGTCTAGTTCCCTTAAGGTAGAATTTTCCAATATACCGTTATCCCATAGCGTTCTCGTATCACATTCCTCCTCCGATATAACCACTTCTTCAGATATCCTATCTGCCATTGATCCTCATCCGACTCGTCCTACGAGCTAGAGTAATCCTTCTGACACCTCGGGCAGCCAACGCCCTGATGCATAGAAGTGTAAATCGTAATCTCCCTCTCCCCCACTGCTAACTTCAGATTGCGGCTCATAGTGCCTATAGGAACTGACACTAAACAAGAAACAACATCCAATCGATCCGGCCTTTCCAAGTTGCAATCCATAGCCACCAGCCGACCAAACCTCCCAGCAAGGCTGCGGACTAATGATTCACATATAATAGTTGGTGGAATACCCATGAAATCAAGATACATGACACACTCGGAGGGAATAAAATTCACCGACAGACGCTCAACCAAAAACATAAGGTGACTGAGAACCTTCCATTCATGACTAACAAAATTAATCATCGCGTCTCCTGTGATAAAGGAGACAATCACACACTCCCCACCAACAGGAGCGGCAAATTCAACATCAAAACCACGCTCACACAATAAATCATATATATTTCGAATATGAGAGATATTGTGAAGCCGAATCAGGCAAGCCTTATCTTTCCACGAGGTGGACTGCACCATGCACTCCCCACTCTTCTGCGACTCATTCTTGTCCATAGGGCTCGTCGCAACCTTAGGCTGCCTCTTACTTTCCTCCTCTATAGAATTCCGATAAGGGGCCGCGACAGCAACATATGATCTCCCATCACGAGGTGATTCATGAAACACTCGATTCACACGCCTAGGTAGCTTTCGGATCGGTTCCTGAAATTTCTGAACATTCAAAGGCCTTGAGTATCTTGCCTTATACGCTCGCAGTCGAACTGCCCCAATTTCAACAGAATTCATCCTATTCAAAGCTTCATAAAACGGAACAGTTTCATCAATCGTAATGAACCCAAAATTCAAGTTTCTGGCGTTTCTCTTTTGTGCGACAAACACCCAGCCAGAAACTCCAAATCTCCCGAAGACCTTCTTCAGGGCTAGCACATCGTAACCATTCGGGAAATTCTTAAAATAGTTCTTATTCGCTATCGGATTCCTAGTGTTGGCAATATGATTAGGGTTTGAATCCCTAACCTGCAAAGTGGCGGTGAAGGGCACATAAAAGGGATTATGGCGAGGGTTTGTGGTTTGACGATTCCGGGTAGGCTCGTGGAAGGGGTTTCGGTTTTGGGGCTGACGACGGCTGGTGTCTGATCGAAATAGGGTGGTTGACGGGTGGTGGTGGCGGCTGATCAAGGGGGTGGGATGGGTGCGGGTATGGGTAGGGTTTCTCTCCATGGGTAGGGTTTTGTAATGGAACATACAGTTCTTTCGTCTTCAATTTTTTTTCTTTAGCCATTGATTGTTTTTTTGAATTATCACCATCTTTTGTCTTTAATTTTTCACATATATATGTAGTATAGTATGTCTTTTCTCTCTTTAGTAACCGTTATAAAAACCACAGAAGCTAAACATCCCAATTACGTTGGCACATTTTGCTTCAATGAGGAATCTGACACTAGAAATTATTGGCTAAAAATCGTCAATGGTACATGAACTTTATACTTACTAATATAATGGTACATGAACTTCAAAATTCGACATAAAGATGCATGAACTAAACACTTTACTAACATAATAGTGCTTACTGCCTTTGACCGACTAAAATGACCGTTGACCACTCAAATATCCGGTAAAAAAAAGTCTAACTCACCAATTTTGAAAATCTATTTTCTCTTTTCCTACTTTACCTTAAACCTAATATCTAATTTTTCCATTCATTCCCTTACCTTCCAATCTCGTGCTCCAACCCCGCCGGCCACTCCATAACTTTCTCTAGCTAAGTTTTTGTTGCCATCCATCTCTAGTTGACATATATTGGCTTCAATGTCTTCTCAAATTTGTTTCATCTGAGAAGCTGGAACTCAATTGAAAGACTTGATTTCATATTATGGTTGTCGTAATCGTTCTTGGCCGTCGTTAGTGTGAACTCAGTCACTCAAGGCGCTTTTCCTAACTGCGTCTTCTCGTCTCTTTTAACTACTTATGAGAAGCCTCCATCTTCAATGCTACTGGTGGAAGAAGAAAACCTTGAATTAGAAGAGCATGGTTTATTAGAATTTGAAAGAAACTGAGGGTCTGTTTAGCTGTAGAAAACTATACCTAGCGAGAGCGCATGGAGCTAGCTAAACGGGAGCGTAAAACCTCCAAAGAAATTTTCTCCTAGTTGATATTTTTTTGTTTTCTACCATTATGGTTGTTTGATTTTTTTTAATTTTTTTCTTTTTTTTAATAAAACGAGCCTATGGGAGAGTTCTTAACGGCGGTGGGGCTGCCCGCTTACCTTTTCCCTCTCACTGGGTAAGTTCAATTAAAAAAACACTTAGATAGAAATCTCTACATATATACATTCCTATTAATTAATACAAGAGTTCATAACAGTTTTCACATTTACACATTAATTTTTATTTAAGGGGACCAATGTAATTGCCCATTATCTTGTTCACCTAGGACTTGGATAATGACACGACCATACATGCAACTTTTTTTCATTGTTGAGAAATCAGAGTTTTTTTAAGGAAAATGGAAAATTTTGAATTTGCTACTAATTTTCAATACGGGAGCATTAGCAAAATTATGACCACAAAAATCATGCCGTTACATTATATTAATTACTTGTTCTTAAACAAGAAGAAAAACAGTGATGGATTATTATTAAAATTATTATTTTATCAAAACTATATATATAATTATATAGTCAACACTCAACATTGAAAAGGAGAGAATATGAAACACAGCCTCTCATATTTTGCAGATTTATCGGATGAAATGTTATATTATTTTATTTGAAAATAAACCTAATTCACACATTATCAGATAAAGCTTACACGGCAGAGAGTTTCTACTCTCTAATGACATATATCATGTCAAGTCAAATGGATTGTTCTCTTATCCTAGGCATCCAGGAACTTCTCAAATGTGATTGGTTGGTGTCTTTAAGAGTTTAAGACATATTTGTTGCTCATGCGCCATAGTTCTCACGATTGGTTATTATATTTTGTAGGCTTAATGTATCGTTAGCTACTTGAACTTGTCTCCAAAAGTCCGTTGCCTCCATGAACTTTCAAACTGATCCCGTAGCTCCCTCAACTATAAAAAAGTGTACCACTTTGCTCCATGAATGCCACATGTCAGCTTCTGGTTGGTTTGACTTTTCAGAGATGTCATTTTTAAGATTTTATCTCTCCAATCAGAAGCTGACATGTGGCGCTATAGAGAAAAGTGGTGCACTTTTTTATAGTTGAAGAGCTGCGAGGTCACTTTGAAAATTCAGGGAGGCAGTGAGTTTTTGGGGACAAGTTAAGGTAGGTAATGATGCATTAAGCCTATTTTGTATTTTAAGTTGTACATATATTTATCAATTTCAAATTAATAAAGGCAATCATCCACTTCTTGTATATCTTGTGATGTAATCATGGTTTTCAGACCTGAATCGGTCATCATACTTGATAAGGATCGTGAAGGTGGTGTTGAAGGTTTTGACCTAAAACCAACAAAGAAGATATTCGCAAGCCGCACTTGCCGAAAAACAGATTTTCCTATGAAATTCTCAAGCTAGAACTTGAAGGTTAGAAACCCAATTTGAGAGAAAACTCCATGAGATATTATTATTGATGAAAGATTGAATAATTACAAATGACAAAATGAAGCTCTATTTATAGGCTCCTCTCTAAATGAAAATCAAGGAAATGAAATAAATGTAAACTTGGAGTGGTGAGCAAGAACTAACTAAATGGAACAAGGCTTGGAGTGGGGAGCAAGTTTTATGTCTTTGGGCCAATCGTAATTGGGCCTTTTATTTGGATGGCCTCATCATTCTCCCATTCTTTAAAAGTGTTGGACACCAACATCTTATCGGGATAAGGTAGAGGAGTGTCTTCCTTGTAAAAGGACAAATCTTTGACATCGAATGAAGGAGACATTCTTCCCAACCACATAGGCAATTCAAGAGTATAGGAATTTGGACTAAGCCTTTTGATGATTCTAAATGGGCCACACTTTCATGGTCTAAGCTTGCTATTAGTTGCACTAACGAGTCTTTCCTTGCTCAAGTACACAAGAACCAAATCTCCTTCTTTAAACTCCACTTCTCGTCTATGTTCATCAACTTTGACTTCCACCAATGCACCGAGTACATTCATAGGTTGACTATTTCAGTCGGGGCTCACTTAGCTTTTCACTAAAGAACGCAATTGGTTTCTTTTCTTGCATCAATACTACTCCAACTCCCAATCCACTTGCGTCGCACTCCACTTCAAATAACTTTCCATAATCAGGGTAAGCTAGCACAAGTGCAGTACTTAGCTTTTCCTTGATTAAAGCAAAACTTGTTTCTTGCTCATACCCCAATTGGAATCCTCTTCCCTTCTTCAAGCATTCAGTAAGAGGGGCTACAATCATACGAAAGTTGCAGATGAACCTACAGTAAAAAGTAGCTAATCCTTGGAAACTCCTTATATCCTCAATATTTTTAGGAGTTAGCCACTCTTTGATAGCTTTGATCTTTATCTCATCCACACGAACTCCATCGCTGCTCACCACATACCCCAAGAAAACTATCACATTTAGCTTGAATTCACACACACTTCTTGGGATTGGCATACAATTGATGTCTTCTTAAGAGCTCCAACATTGTCCTTAGGTGCTCCCTATGTGTTTCTTCAGACTTGTTATGGATCAGTATGTCATCAAAGTAGAAAACCACAAATTTCCCAATGACCAACTTCAACACTTGGTTCATCAGTTCCATGAATGTACTCGGTGTATTGGTGAGACTAAATGGCATGAATAACCATTCGTACAACCCATCTCATCTTAAAAGCGGTTTTCCACTAATCTCTGGCCTTGATTCCTATCTGATGATACCCACTCCTCAAGTCAAGCTTGGAGAAGATCTCGGAGCCAGTTAGTTGGTCTAACATATGGTCAAGGCGTGGTATGGGAAAGTTATACCGTATGGTAATCTTGTTGATTGCTCGGCTATCCACATACATTCTTCAAGATCCATCTTTCTTGGGGGTTAATAGTGCTGGAATGGCATACGGGCTCAAACTCTCCCTGATATGTCCTTTCTTCAACAAGTCATCTATTTGCTCCTTTAGTATCTCATTCTCCTTTGGACTCATCATGTAATGAGGCAAGTTGGGTAAACTAGCTCCTAGCCCCAAGTCAATGTGATGTTGGATATCCCTCAAATGTGGCAATCCTATCAGAAGTTCTTTAGGGAAGATGTTATGAAATTCATCAATTAGCTACTTCACATCACTCGACACTTCAGTTGTTATCATTGTTGGCTCCTTAGAAACAGTAGCCACTATGAAGAAGATATGCCGACTCTGTGCACACTCCTAAATGAAAGTGCTTTTAGGCCCTGTTCTTTTTAACTTATTTTTTGTTCAGTTCAGTTCAGTAGCATTCAATTCAGTTCAGTTTAGTTCAGTATTCAGTTTCAGCATTTAGCATACAGTATTCAACATTTAGTATACTATTTTCTTATACTACGATTCAATGTAGTTCAGTTCAATTCAGATCAGTCCAGTTTAATTCAGTTTAGTTTAGCCATAGTTATAAATTTACACTAAAATAAGTTTAGTTCAGTTTAGTTCAGTCCAGTCTAGTTCAGTTCAGCTTTCAAAGGTTGAAAAGAACAAGGCCTAAGTTTCAGTTTATACATTATATCAATATTACTAAATTATTATTAATATTTATAAATAATAAAAAAACAAATATTAATAATAATATCATTTCAATTTTAGTTCATTTCTATTTATATATTATGTCAATATTATTAATTAATATTAGTAATCACAAGCAATAACAAAGAGAAAGTAATTAATAATAATATTTTCAAAATTATTAATTATTATTTTTATGATGGATAATTTTGTAGAAAAAATAAATAAATAAAAGTAATAATATTTTATAAACATTGATAACTATTAAAATAATAATAATGATATTCATAACAAATATTGCAATAAAATAAAATATAATAATAATAATTTATTGGTAAATTTAATTATTATTATTATTATTATATATAACAATTAATAAATTTTATTATAATATATAAATTATTTAAAGTATTATTTATTATTTTTTAATATATATTAATATTTTAAAATATTATTATTTATTTTATTAATTATTTTCAATTTCAGTATTTTCAGTTTCAGTACCATTTAGTTCAGTTCAGTTCAGTACAACTACTTATCAGTTGAAAAGAATAGGGTCTTAGTGCTACAAATGACAATTATACTTCTTTGGTCATCCACGTGGTTAGTCGAGCGTTTGATCGTCTGATTGCTCTTTAATGATGTCAGCACATACTTCACCTTATTCTTGATAAAAGAATAGGCGTTCTTCTTTCCAGAATGCTTCACATTATTGTCAAATTGCCATGTCCTACCTAATAAAACGTGACATGCATCCATCTCCATGATATCATAATAGATCTCGTTTTCGTACCTTCCAAATATGATGGGAATGCAACATCTTTGAGTCACCTTTAGTTATCCCACATTCTTTATCCGCCCTATACTGTATGGTTCCGGGTGTGTTTCAGGGATCAACCCGAACTTCTTCACTACTTGTTGACTGATGATATTCTTTTGGCTTCCACTATCAATAACCAAGCTACATTTTTCTCTCTACACAAGGCACATTGTTCTAAAGAGTTGATTACATTTGCCCTTGGTTAACCTTGCTAGATACTAATAACCTCCTGATGACATAAATATTGTGTCCTTTAGCTACATCCCCTCCTTCAAGTGGTTCACAATAAACCTCTTCGATGTCTTCATCAGAGTCTTCTTCCTCCCCATCATACTTTTTGGCCATGATAACTGCTTTTCTCCAAGGACATTAATTGCATCAAAAACATCTAGAAGGGCCTGACTTAGCATAAGGATTGCTAGGTTTAGGCTGGTTTGAGATGGCAACATTCCTCCTTGGTTCTACTGTTGGCGCTTTTCCCAAGTAGGCTTACTTCTAATCCCGTTTGCTGTATTATCTCCTCGTTCAGGTGGCCTTTGGTAGTTTAGAATGAAACTAGACTCTCCTCCTCCTTGTCGATGATAATTATCCTTAGGCCGATTCAGATCCATCTCTGCTTTGAGCACTAGATTTTGGGCATCTTGAACACTCAAAATAATTTGTACTCGAATCTTCTCTCGTATGTTAGGTCATAACCCATCAAGATAATGAGAAGTCCTTTGTACTTCGGTCTCCATCAACCCTACTCATGTAGGCATCCTAAGAAACTCGATTGTGTATTCATTTACACTTCTATTTCCTTATAAGCACCGATTGTAGGATTGATAGATATATTACTCATAGTCTGGTGGTAAGAATCTTCCTCTCAACATCACCTTCATTATTTGCCAAGATCTTATAGGTTTCCTTCCACTCCTGCTTCGTTGTTTATTACATTGCTCCCACCACACAGATGCTCCTCATTTCAATCGGTTGGCTACTAACTTCACCTTCTTATAGTTAGGAACACTTGCATGATTAAAGAACCTCTCCACTTCTGTTAGCCAATCCAGAAATCCCTCTATATCAAGGTCTCCACTAAAGGATAGTAGGTCAACCTTGATCTTAAAGAATTCATCCTCTACAAACCGTCTACCACGTGGTTCTTCCTCACACCTTCTACCTTGTAGCCTTCTTCCCATTATAGCAATATAATTACCTCCAAAGTAGGGTGCTTCAATCTCCCTTCTCCTCCATTTAGGTGGATGTATGTCTAAATAATTAGGATAATCATCATCATCGTTCTCCTCTTCATCACCCCAGAGGTTATCTTCAAGTACTGCATGTCACATCCTTAGATTTGGTTGATATCCAAGGTTTCTATGTTGCACATGTGGATGCACTAGTGATATACCTTGGACTACTTCCACCATTATAAGATTTGGATTCTCCACTCCTTTTTGTTATAGTGGTGGATTTTGAACAATATGACCTCTTTGTGGTGGTGCTTCTTGTTGATTGTTAGCGCGAAGAGCGTCGAGAAGTTCTTTCTACAAGCTTGTAAAATGTTCCTCCAATGTGGTTCGAAACTCCTACCGGAATTCCTCCATTTATTTCTCCATTGTTACAACTCTCTCATCTAACATCTTGTTTTGAACAATGGTGTTAAGAGTGATTTCAAAGGGAAACTTTGACCTCTGATACCAAACTAATAAGGATCGTGAAGGCGGTGTTGAAGATTTTGACCTAAAAACAAATAAAGAAGATATTCGCAAGCCGCACTTGCCAAAAAATAGATTTTCCTAAGGAACCTCAATTAGAGAGAAATCTCTAGAAGATATTATTATTGATGAAAGATTGAATGATTACAAATGACAAAATGAAGCTCTATTTAAATGAAAATCAAGTAAATGCAATAAATGGAACAAGGCTTGGGGGGAGCAAGTTTTATGTCTTTGGGCCAATTATAATTAGGCCTTTTGTTTGGATGGCCTCATCAAAATTGGTGAAGAGAGTGAATCATGTATCTAAGGTTTAATTGGATTAATTTGGTGGTCAAACTGGAATTTTATAAAATATATTAATATACTTGTATTTTTCATAATTTGATATTAAACAAGTAATATAAATATGAACATGTAATAATTTGATGTCCTTCCTTTTCTATACAGATGATTCATATGTGAATGTGTGTTATGATTAATTTGGAATTTAATGTCAAGGCTAGCTTAAGATATCACTTGTGAAATATGAATGAAATTGCATTTTCTTGTGTGGAGTATTATCGAGACATTATAAGTAACAATATGTTGAAGGAATATTATCATATATGCAGGGGTAATAGGATAAACTAACTGAAGGTGGATGGGACTATGATTTTGGAACTGATCTCGATTGTGAACACCATACATAATTTTTATGTTAATCTTTTTTCAAGAGGAACCGATACTCCATTTGATTTAATATAATTGCAATTCAACACAATAAATGAAATGAATGCTAGACTTCTTGAGGCACCGTTCTTAGAGGAGGAAATAGGGGCTGCCCTTCGATCCTGTCATGAAGGGAAATGGCCGAGACTAGGCGACTTTAACTTCTTATTTTATAGGCTATTTTGGGATGAATCAAAACCTGAAATTTTTTATCTTTTAAATAAATTTCATGAAAATGCACAGCTACTGGATTCCATTAAATCCTCCTTCACTGTTTTGGTTCCTAAAGTCCCGGAATCATCATTACTGAGTAACTACAGACCGATAGTCCTTATTCATGGAATATACAAAGTCTTATCAAAAGTCTTAGCTAACAAACTTCAACCGCTTCTTCAGGGTCTGATATCCGATAATTAGTTTGGGTTCATAAAAGGGCGTAATATTCATGAGTGTTCATTTGTTGCTTTGGAGATTGTTCACTCAATTCATCAAAGACTATAGTCGGGTTTAGTTCTGAACTGGACTTCCATATGATTGTATTTCATGGCCTTATATAGATGCAGTCTTTCAAAGAATGGGCTTTGGAGAAAAATGGTCTCGTTGGTTATCGTGCTATCGGGAGAACTCAGTGACTTCTATTCAAATTAATGGTGTACCATGTGATCCAATTCGATTGGGTTAGGGGGGTGAAATAGGGGGATCCTATCTCCTCATTTATCTTTGTGCTTGCTATAGAGGGTTTGAAACAGCTCTTTGATGCTAGTATTCGTAAGGGATTGTTACCTGGATTTAAAGTAGCTGGATCAAAATGAGATGTCTCTCTGCTCCAATTTGCTGATGATACATTGTGCTTCCTACCCGTAGATGAGTCTCTTTTACCTACTTTTGTACGTATTTTATGTTGTTTTGAGCTTATTTCGGGTTTGAGCATTAATTACCATAAGAGTTTTATTATTGGCATTAATTTTTGTGATTCACTAGTCCTTTCTTGTGTAGGAAAATTGGGGTGTAAGATTGAGAAATTTCCAATTGGTTATCAGGTAGTCCGCTTAGCGTGAAACGTATTCCTGTGTCTTTTTTGGAACATGTTGATTAAAAAGTTCCAAAATAGATTATCTGGATAGAAGGGTCACTCCTTGTCATATGCTGGTCAGTTGGTCTTAGTCAAATCAGTCCTTGCGTCCTTGCCAATATATTTACTTTCATTGAACAAACTACCATCTTTGATTAATGGTCGGCTTACTCAACCCATGACGAATTTTTTATGGAATGGGGATACGAGCTCGAGGGGTATTAGTAAGGTTAGTTGGGATGCCATATCTTTAACGAAAAATCTAGGTGGATTGTTTATTAGAAGTCTGAACCTTGTTAAATGTGGTTTATTATTGAAATGGCTTTGGAAAATGAGAGTAGCGGATTGAGGATCTCTTTGGTTCGAAATTTATGTTATTCGTTACGGGGTTCACTTTGTGGTCTTCAATTGAGAATTTTGATTCCAATAGATTATCGCATAAATGGCGGGTATTATTTCTTGCTGTATTAAAAACAATGCATTTTGGGCTTCCTTTTCTTGTCAGGTCCAAGTTGAGGTGGGGAACGACTTACTATGCTCCTTTTGGCATGATAATTGGACTTCAAATCAGCCCCTAGTTGTGTTATTCTCAAATCTTTATCTTCTTTGCAATAAAAAATCGAGCAAGGTGTTGGAGGGATGTGATTTTATATTTGGTGTTACTGCCCAATTGCGCCCCTTTTGGAAGCGTCGCCTCCGGATTTTAGCTCAAGAAAGATGCGAACAGCTCCGATTCTGGATCACACAAGCTGCCCGTATTTGTTTTTGGCTGATATAGAGGCTGGACAGCCGATACAGCCTAAGTTCACAGATAGGGATGATCAGTTCAGATGGGAGTTGGGCGAGAATAAATAATATAAGACATCTTCATTTTCTCGGGGTTTTTATGTACACTGGCCAAAACTGCAAAAGGACTTTATGGTAATTTGGGAAGCATGTGTAATCCCTAAAGTCAGGTTTTTCGATTGGCTTGTGTTTTATGGTTGTTTACCAATAAGAAATTTCTTATTTCAATATAGATGCCAACTGGTTACTGATGATCAATGTCCGTTTTATGATAGTCCAGAAACAACCGATCACGCGCTTTTTCATTATTCAGGGAGCTATAGGGTTTGGAGCAAAGTATTTCGCCTATTCGGATTCTCACTAACAATGCCATGGTCGGGATATGATTTTTAGGAGATGTGGCGCTATCATTTTTCTTCGGGGCCGAATAGAGATTTTGGAACTTCTCTTTGGTTCTTTATTGCTTGGTCATTATGGAAGCGAAGAAACAAGTTCATTTTTGAAGGTGTTTTGAGCACATATGACCACTTGGTTTCTAGCATTTATCTTTGTTCTTTTGTTTTCGGATGTAATAGGCGTACGATGACTTTTATGGTGTCGGATATTTTTAATAATCCAAACTACCTTCTAGGTTGTAATTGACTTCCAATGAGGTTTTCTTCTTGAGAATCGACCTTGGGAATTTTGATTAATAAAGAGAGGTACGTGTTTTGTAGGTAAGCGGGGGCATCAACCTAGTTGGAACATCCGCCCAAACTTTTTCCTCTTGGAGGGACATAATGTTCCTCTGGGGGTTTTCAAAAAAAAAAGAAAAATAAACTCATTTCTAAATGTTTTTCAATGATTTTGGGACAGATGAAGCTTTTTGACAGAAATCCCTTGATGTTTCATAAATTTTATTACAATTTTGATGAAAACAACTATCTATGTAGATAGTACAAGGACAAGAAAATTGAAATGTCTCTTATGAATTTCAGACATTTTTTTTTTGGTTTTCGAAGGAGCTTAACCAATGACAATTTCACCAGTCATAATGTCTCGTAATTGAATCTCTGAGAATGGCTTTATCATAGGAGCCCATTTAGTTACCACCAACTGTGAACAAACTGTTGAGAACTGACAATCAAATTGAACATGCATAAGAGGCATGGCGGAAATTCAAAATTTTGTCCCTATCCCCAGGAACTCCTATTAGTTGTATATAAATTAAATAAAGCCTTAACTAAATAATTCTCTACCTAGGTTAGCATGCTAAAGGACTAGGCATACCATAATTCCAAATTATATCTTAGCATATTTATTTTATACTAAGCATTTTATAACTCTAAGTTATAACCTAAGCATAAAATAAACTAAGCATGCAAAAATAACCTAAGCATAATTATTAAGCCTAAAAACACTTAAAGAAAAAGACTTAATAATTAAAAGAGAAAGAAAAAGAACTTACTAGTTGAAGCGTGCTTTTGCAGAACCTTCTTGCACAAGCCTCCAATCGTAGGATAGCCTCTATCCGTATCCATACGAACCCCACAAACCAAAACCTCCCCAGGAGGAAGAACTAAGAAGCCTCGAGTAGTTTCTAGACCACTCTAGAAGCCTCACCCAAAATATATAAACTAGCAGTGCCCGAATAAATTCAGGCTCTACAAAAATAACTTGCTCAATTACCCGAGAGATTAATTATCTCACTTAGGATTTATGCTTTAAGCTTGGTATAATTTGAAAGGAAAGGGGATAGCCTATATATAGGCTTGGAGGAGCAAAATTGCTCCCCCTTATTCGGTGTGGGATGGGAGTAAATAATTACTCCCATCCCATGTGCACACAGCGTGTGCACGCTGTGTGCCTATGCAAGGCAAAGTCCTTCTAGGCTTTGCCTTGCTTGTGGGGCCGCGAGCAATGCCTAGCATTGCTCGCACATGTTTCGGTGTACTTTCGTGCACTCGAGCCTGTACAAAATACTTTTGTATTCTTGGTCCAATTAAACTCGCCAATGCAAAATTCCCCTTTTTAATCCTTTTTCAAATATTTTTTTTCTGACCCTAATAAATTAGTCACCAGTCAAAATAAATTTCTTGGTCCAACCAAAATTGATCTAATCAATTATAATTTATTTATGAATCTAATTAATTAGTTACCGGTCAAAATAAATTCGTTGGTCTATCCAAAATTGATCTAATCAATTTTAACCAATCAAATAATAATCTGATTATTATTTATGTTATATTTTTGTAATAGAATAAATCTATTAGTTCTTTACTTAGTCCGATGAAGGTCCAATGTGTGTGACCTTATAGGATCCCGAAGTATTGAGCTGTTAAGGCTTAACCAACCCTTGTTCTAATGGAACCATTGGCTCGATGCTCTAGACCGTGAATAGAACTCGATTACCTTAAACGACTGTAGTACGCCTCTAGCAAGGGTCTACCATCCCCCATTACTCGGAACATCATTTATGCTTATGACTTAATCCCGGTTAATGCAATAGTTATCCAGTACAATAAATTCCTTCCATTCTTTAATATTAGTACCATCTGGTTTATTGGGTTCGGTTAAAGTGTTAACCCACTAATAGCAAGGTTGCTCCAAGCTATCCCAGTTATTTACTTGTTACCGAAGTATATTGCCTTTTACGATAGTGTGTTTGACTAGAAACCATTTCTATCAAACACATACTCTGATCAGAGGTTTATGGCAATCATCACTTCAACAAGTGGCCAGGTACAACTCCTTAATATATCCAAAGCGATGGATTCTTTCCGACTACTCAGCCTACCAATGTGCTGTCATCACTATACCCTTAATCACCCTATAGCATCCTAAATTAATGAGTGTATAGTAATGACCCAAAGTATAGCAATAGTACCACACAAGGTAGCTAACATCTCAAGTATGAGGACATTTGCAAAGCTTATTGCATGAAGATAAACACTAACACATTGATATATATGCCAAGTGTTTATCTTGTTGCGGTCTCCAATATATCTCCCAAATATATCCAAGTGTCAAACTTAAGGCACCACCTTTAGTCTTTAGGAGATTAATTGCTTAGACCCTTTCCAAGAAAGTTGACCACATGCTAGTCTTTCCGTTTCATCAATATCCTTTCTTGATGAAACTATGACTAGGGATAGTTTAGACATAATCATAATTGCACATGAAGCAGGTTCCACCAAATATAGTCCAACTATAATTTCTCTGACTTCATATTATGATATGTCAAGGACTTTTGCATACATCAATGAATATATACAAGTATATTGATATAAACAAAAGATTAAATGCCTTTATTGATTAAACAAATTATTCATACTATTACATAATTAAGATATATCGCCCTAATTACCTTAAGAGCATACATCATATCCAACACAAACTTGTCCCATTGATGGCCGATATCCACGATTTA
Organism: Euphorbia pulcherrima; assembly: GCA_947683365.1. Taxonomy (NCBI): domain Eukaryota; kingdom Viridiplantae; phylum Streptophyta; class Magnoliopsida; order Malpighiales; family Euphorbiaceae; genus Euphorbia; species Euphorbia pulcherrima. The sequence continues at coordinate 2,737,470 of CANTUS010000006.1, read as the reverse complement.
TGCTCAAACATGCAAGTGCAACTTTTACAACATTTATCACTCCGTCAACAGTTTTATGCCTAGGAGACAAGGGACGTTGGTCGGCGATATCCTTCAACATTATATCTTGGCCGACTGGCGTGAAAGATGAAGATGACAATGCTGATAAGAAGCATGAGATAAGATCCCCTGGATGCTTCTCCATGATTATTTCTAGTGTAACAACACCAAAACTATAGATGTCACATTTTTTATTGACTCGCACTGTATATGCTAACTCTGCATGATATTTTCAATTAAGTAACACCTTGTCAACTAAACATATTGAAATGTATTTAAAGTTAATGGAAACTTAAAAAGTAAATAACTAAACATTTAATCAAGATAATTAATGGCATGGAGCAGTATATTCGAATGTGCCTACAAATGATGTCCAACTTGAAGAGTCTGGCATTAATAATTTTGTTGTGCCAAAATTAGAAACATGAGTCTCAAAGTCTGAACCCAACAACACATTATTGCTTATAATGTCTCATTGAATAATTGGACGAGAGCAATTATAGTGCATATATCATAATGCATTTGCTATTCGTCCAACAATATTGAGCCTTTTGATACAATCCAACTCGATTGATGCTTTCGTGTCACTTAGTATCTTTCTTGAACTCCCTTTTTCAAGTTTTTAGAAGAGTCTTCTTCCTTGTTCTGGCAAGAACTACTGTCTTTATTGTTTGATTGAATTACGTTGCCTCAATCGAGCTCATAAGGGTTATCAATGTTTGGATCCCCTTTCTTCAAATTTTTCCCTGTCTCATGTCAGAGATGTTTACCTCTAGGGAAATTATACAGTAGGCCAGGTCCTCAAGACCCTTCTTCCATGAATAACATGTGTACTAGATAAATGACTTTAAGCTATTACTTTCTATTATTTTGTATATCTCTGGAATACGTCATTTATAGGGAAAAAAGGGTCTTAAGGACCCAGTCCATTGTATTATTTCTGCTCCCTTCTACAACATGCGATCCAGAATCATCTGCCTAGCTACATCCAATTTGCAAGCTAGGCTTGGCTATTTTTGGAACTGAAATTAAGTGCAATTGTAAAGTTTGATTTTCTATTTTTCAGAAAAAAATTGTGGAATAATACAGTAGGGCATGTGCTAGTCTTAGGTCTGTAGATAGAATTGCTTAATTGGTTGGAGGGTAAATCTGGATATGGATATATAATTGGGGAACCCACCTACTATAGCTAGCTAGGTGCACGATCTGGGTCGAATCTAGATGTAGTCAGAGCAAAGCTTCGGTGAACAAGATGAGCAATAAAAAAATATGTTAGGCCCTAGTCGGACCTTAGGGATTTTTAATATACCTGCAAAAGGTTGTGTAAATTTTTTTTATAAAAAATACACTTACTTGCCCGCCTTGGACCACATAAAATGATCTACTGCTTAATACCGCCCAGTCCCCTAAAATCCGTGCTGTGTTTCAAAAAGTCAGCCTAGATCGATGTTTAAAACACGAGATTGCTGGGCCTAATACAAGTTAGTTTCTAGTACTTAGTTCAGTTCTAAAGAAACCACATGAAAGTTGGAATGGCTATTGAGAACATTATGAACTAATAGAATTGAAAATGCCAGCTAGACACGGTCTCCATTCTCATGCCAGAGATCTCTTCGCTAGAGGTTTCAGGAAGAAAGGTTATATCCCTCTGACAACTTATCTAGGAACCTATAAGATCGGTAATTATGTTGACGTTAAAGTTAACGGCGCCATCCATAAGGGTATGCCACATAAGTTCTACCACGGCCGCACCGGTTGTGTTTGGAACATTACCAAAAGAGCCGTCGGCATTGAAATCAACAAAGCGGTTGTGTTTATGCTTCCACCAACTATGTTAAAAGATTCACTATGTGGCAGATCCTAACTCCCCTCATTGTAAACTCAAATTACGTGATTATTTGTGGTGATTTTAACGAAGTCCTTCATTCCTCGGAGAGATTCAATAGAGGTGTTTTAAACTCAATGCTTCAGTTTAGGGAATTCTTTGACGAATGCTCACTCCATGGCTTGCTGCTCCATGGGAAGGATTATACTTGGTCCAATAGTGTTTCCTTTTCACGAATTGATCGAGTTCTTGTATCATACGATATCTTGGACTTGTGGCCCGTGATGAGCATTTCAACTCTGGACTCGACTCTCTCGGACCACTTCCCGATCCTTTTTCTCTCACATGCCCTTAATGTCATGGGTATGAGGCCCTTCCGATCCCTTAACTGTTGGTGGGACAACCATGAATTCTTCCCCTTCCTCCAAACCAAATGGGTGTTGATCTGTAATAGGTGGCCAAGGAAGGATTTGGATTTTAAGCTCAAACGGCTATGGGATTACATTAAATCGTGGCATTCATCCAACTTCAGAAACCTAGAGCATAAAATTAAATCTCTGGAAGTAAGGTTTATTAACTTGACCTTGTCTCACAAGACTGATTGATGTTTTTGATGGTTCAGAATTACAGAGGGTGCAAAATCTTCTTTGAGAAAGTAGATGGAGCTTCGAACTAATTCGTCATCAATAGTCTAGAATTAATTGGGCTATTTCTGGGGACAATAACACAGCTTTTTTTCATCGGGTAGCCTCAACAAGGTTTAGGAGGAACAGAATATCCCATTTGGAAATTGATGGGGTCTTAAATAGTAATCTGACAGCTATTAGTTCTTCTATTAGCAACTTCTACGTGAACCTTTTTTCAAAGCCGCCATCTGTGCTATTTTCCCTTATTGGTCTTGATTTCAATTTTGTGGACGCAGCCTCCAATCTTCGTCTGGTTGCTCCTTTTGACGAAAGTGAAATTTGGGCTGCAATCTGTGGGTGCAACAAAAACAAATCTCCTGGGCCTGATGGTTACAATTTTTATTTTTATAAGAGAGCTTGGCCTCTGATTAAAAGGGATATTATGGGGCTATTTATTATGTTTCACGTGTCAGAGCTGCTGCTAAACTAGATAAAATATTCCTATATGGTTTTAGATTCGAAGGTTCCAAGTACTTCGCTCCTTGCCAACTTTAGGCCTATAGCCCTTATTCATGGATTGTACAAAATTATTGCTAAAGTCCTTGCAAATAGATTGAAAGCTGTTTTACCTACCTTAATCTCGGAAAGTCAGTTTGCATTTATAAAAGATAGAAGTATTCACGAATGTTCTTTTATTGCCTCAGAAATTATTCACGCTGTGTCTGGTCCTTAAGTTAGATTTTCAGAAGGCTTTTTATAGTGTTTCATAGGTATACATTGATATGGTCTTGAGGAGAATGAGTTTCAATGAGAAATGGGTAAATTAGCTCTCCAACTATAGGAACAAATCAATGACCTCTATTCTTATTAATAGGTCCCCTTGCAGCCCTATCGAGATACACAAAGGTGTGAAGCAAGGCGACCCAATATCCCCTTATATTTTTGTCCTTGCGGTTGAGGGCCTCAAAGAGCTCTTAGATGAGTGTATTCAAAAGGAACCTTGCATGGATTTCAAATTAATGGTTCTCAGAAAGATGTATCTCTTCTCCAATTCGCAGATGACACCATGTGCTTTATCCCTGTAGATAAGTCCCTCATTCCCTCTTATATTCGAATCTTTTGTTGTTTCGAGTTAATTTCAGGCTTGCGTATTAACTACCATAAGAGTTCTATCTTGGGCATCAATGTGAGTGAAAGCCTTTTGAATGAATGTGTGATTATGTTTGGATGCAAGATCGAGAATTTCCCTATCAATTACCTAGGTGCACCTCTTTGCTTGAAAAGACCCCCAGTCTCGATATGGAACTCGCTGATTGTTAAGTTCTAGAATAGACTGCCAAGTTGGCTTGGGAATTATCTTTCTTATGGAGGGAGGGTTGTGCTAATTAAGTTAGTCCTGTGTTCCCTTCCTATATACCTCGTGTCCCTCTTCAAATTACCATTATCGATCATTGGTAAACTTGTATGCTTAATGAGAAATTTTTTATGGAAGGGTGACTCGTCTAGCAAAGGGTTAAGTAAGGTAAGTTGGGAAACCATAGCTTTGCCGAAGCACCTTGGGGGGCTATTTATTCATGACTTAAAGCTTGTAAAATACAGTTTATTGTTTGAGTGGGTTTGGAAAATGAGTCAACCGGGTTCTAGTAGTTTGTGGTCCAATATTTGTGTCAATAGATACTCTTTCCAAAGTTAGAACTCATTAATTGGTTTTGATGATAGGAGGTTGCCTTTTATTTGGAAAGATATTATTTCAAGCTGCACTAAGAACGAAAGTTTCTGGAATTTTTTTATCACTAACATTAAAGTTCGTGTAGGGAATGGGTTGTTTGGCTCCTTTTGGAATGATAACTGGACCGCGGATCAATCGCTAGCATCCCTATTCCTGTATCTCTTCTCCATGTGCAACAATAAACACTGCACCATAGCACTAGGATGTGAAGCTATTCTAGCCTTGTCATTTTCAAGACCTTTTTGGAAGAAATCCCTAATAATCTCTTCTAGAGAGAGATGCATAGAGAAGTGTACCTGGATTTACCAAGCATGTCCCTCGGTGTTGAATCCCCCAGCTAGAAACGATGTCATGGTTTAGAGCTGTGGTGGTGGGGATGTTTATTCAGCCGGTTCCTTTTATAATTATTACTACAAGCTTGAGCGTTGGACCAAGCCCCGCACAGATTTCTCGCTGCTTTGGGACTCTTGTCTTTTACCGAAAATTCAATTCTTTGGGTGGCTCATCTTTCACAAGAGACTACCTTCGTGAGCCTTTATTATTAGCAGGGGCTGTGTTACGGATAGCTCTTGCCCTTTTTGTGATCATATTGAGTCCATGGATCACGCTCTCATTCATTGCTCTGGTAGCATTTCTGAGTAGTGGGATCTATTTTGGCTATTTGGCTTGAGGATAATTGTTCCTGCCGCTTCATACGACTTCCTTCTCTATTAAAGATCACATTTTTCTCCTGGCCCGAAGAGATCCTTTGCGACAGCCTTATGGTTCTGCATTGCGTGGTCACTATAGAAGAGACGCAACAAATTTATGTTCAAGGAAACCACAAGTGCCGAGGATATTCTTGTCTCAAGCATTCATTATTGTATGTTTGTTTTTCAATCTAAAAGGCAGCAACTAGACTTTCAGGTTTCAGATATTTTCACAAATCTGAATTTCTTTGTTTTCTGATGCTTTGTAGCCCATAGATGAACCCTTGATTAGGCTGTATTTTTTTATGTTGTTCTCCTCTCGAGACCAACTCTATTTTAATGAAAAGGGGGTGGGTGTTTTATAGGTAAGCGGATAGGATAACCTACCCGCCCCAATCTTTTTTCCTTCTGGTGGGATACACTGTTCCATCAGGGTTTTTTTAAAAAATGTCCTAAAGAAGAGGATTCATGTCCGCATCGAGCATTTGCAGCCATCAAGGTGTGCAGAGGAATTCCATCTAAGGAAGAAGTGTTAAAGAAACTTAAATGTCATTTTGATAAGTAATGTTGAAGATGAAAGAATAGAGCCACATAGGAAAGAAGAAAACTCAACGGACAAATGGAATAACAATTAATTAAACAAAGATATAAGTTTCTACAATTGTTTTAAGGTTGGAGATGTTACAATAAGTTAATAAGATGTAAATGTTTCAGGTTTGTAAAATTTAAACTTTGTATTTATGGTTTACATGTAAGGTGAAGTTTATGAACTCTATAAAAAGAATAGAGTTTGCATGTATTAAATATAAGAGTATAAAAATGTAGTCCTTTAATGGTGTTACTCTTGAATAAACATTTGATTGCATGCTTACGGTTATTTATATTTTAATCAAGATTTAGTCAAAATGTAGGCCTTTACATTTTCCAACAACAAGAAGAAGAATGATGAATTCAAAGCCGAGGCAGAAGCCAAGGGCAAGGTGATAAGCACAAAGAGGAAGCCTGAAGGTACTAAACCCGGTTTCATGGCGGAAGGTGCAACTCTTGAAACTGTTACTCCCATTCCCTATAATGTTGTGAACGATCTCAAGGGAGGTTATTAGGCTATTAGTATTTAGTCTTGCTTGTGCTCTTTGATTTGTGTTCTAAACTCTTTTTTGACAGAGTGGTTACAATTTTCATATATTACTCCTTAAGAACTTGCAAGTTTTGAATAGCTAAAAAAACTACAAACTAATATAGGCATGACCCTATTATACAGTGATACATCATTACAGGCTTATAGCCACTAGTTAAATATATACTAGCTGCTAATATTTCCTAAAATATCCTCTGCCAAACCCTAATATAAACTCATGAACTAATATAGGCATGACCCTATTTTCCAATAGTCAAATGGCAGTATGCTAGAGATATACTATCAAAAAACATTTTCACCCTTCCATGATTGTTCACTTTACTATTATGTAGGTCCATTTACTAAATGCAATAATAGGGCTACAAAAATATATGAATCATATTTCTTGTACGAGGCGCTCAAAATTTAAGTTTTGGCTTTGTGAGTTTAGATGGCAATATCGACTGTACAAAGTCATGATTGGCAGTGTGTGTTTGCGTGCCTTTAAGGCAAGGTTCTCGAGGCCAATGTCTGAACCACGTTAGACTCAGGTTAGGAAATCAATGCCGAAACCAAAGCCTGTCTTTTGCAAATCTTCCCAGGATCGCAGATCTTATGTGAATGTTGTAACTAATGTTCGAGAGTCAATTGAGGATTTGAATGCGGGATCAACTCAGAAAACTTCTTATAATCGGAATGCTCATGGAAAATTAGAAAAACTATCAGACTCAATTATAGAATCAGTCCCATGGAAGGCTAAGTCTTGTCTTCTGAAACTCATTAATATTTGCCATATTCGTAATATTTTGATCTGTTGTACCAGCGTGGGTTTCCTATTTATTTTACTGCACCCGTGGGAGGAGATAGTGTTCTTATGTCATTTAATTCTGTGACTGCACTAAAGGAGTTTGCAGAGAATGATTGGCAGGTGATGAAACATATTATATACAATGTGGAATATCTACCAGACCTTTTTACGCCCTCAGAATGCCTCCTCTATCTGGATATTATGGGATTGCCTCCTACCATATTATGTGAGCCTTTAATTCAGAAGCTAGCTGTAAGATTTGGACACCTGGTTGCATTTAATGGCGACTTTGAGAGATCGAATTGTTTGGATGTAGTATCTTATCTTGTTTCGGTCCCATTAGGTACTGTTAGCCACACTCTTATTATCTCAATTGGAAATATTGATGTGACTATTTACATGCTTCTGAAAAGGAGTGGGATGCCAAAATTGTTATGAAAATGACATATCTAATGGGAGTGAATCTGAAGATGAAGAGGGAAGTGATTCCATAGAGTCGGAGATGGTGGTGAGTTCAGAAAATATTGGTTCATTTAACTCTAACCGAACATCCTATGTAGTCGTCGAATAGGGGAAATCGAACTCGAGTTCAGAAGAAATGGGATCTGGGAAAAGCTAATCAGCCCCTATAGATAGGGACTTGGGTGTTTTGGGATCACAATTGAACGACACATACTTAGGAAGGAACTCACGAAGGGGCCAAGATGTTAGCTTGGGTAACACGGTATTGTCTTGTCCAGATATTGCTAATATGAATAGAATTCTCCGTTTTACACAAGAGGGGGGAGGGGGGGAGGTGAAATAAATGACAGTGAGAGATGCTAGCATTTAAAGTAGGTGAGAAACTTGAACTCTTCAATAGAAATCAAATGGGAACTATTATGGAGGCCTTAAAGTCACGAAAGCAATAAGCAGATTGCTCACTACCGAGGTTTGAATCCTTGCATTATGTCGTTAAAATTTTTATGTTGGAATTGTCGGGGAGGACTGAGTAATGGTGCAAAACAATTCTTGGTCCATTTATGCAATAGGAAATGGGATTTGCAGATTTTTGTATTATTAGAGATAAAGGTGGGAGGGGTTTCGAACCAGATCATTAGGAAATTTTGGGGTCACAATGATTTTATGTCTCAGTGTATTCCAACTCAAGGGTTTTTAGGTGGACTGCTGATATCTTGGAATACATCTCAGATTCAAGGGACTATGATCCATATTGTAGAGAGATGGTGTGCTCTACACATTATTGCTAGTCAGGTTGATGTGGTTTTATTTTATGTCTATAGACCCACAAATTATGCTGAGAGGAACCAGCTTTGGTTGGAACTGATACCTTTCATTCAGAACTACGAGAAAGTTCTAGTATGTGGTGACTTTAACGAGATTCTTAATAGCTCAGAACGATCCAGGGGAATTGGTGGGGTTTCAAACTCCATGGTTCATTTTCAAGAATTTGTAAATGAGTGTGCGCTCTTTGATTTACTGCTTCATGGGGACGGATTACATGTGGTCTAATTGCTAGGCTTACTCGAGAATTGATAGGGTATTGGTTTCTAGTGTCACTACAGATTTATGGCCGGAATTGAATGCACAACTATAGACTCCACATTATCGGACCTTTTCCTTATTGCTTTTACCTCGCATGAATCGGCGAGATAAGTTAATCGAATATTTTAAACCTTGAAATATTGGTGGGACAACAAAGGGTTTTTACTATTTTTGAAGGAGAAATGGGTCGAGATTAGGGCGAATGAGACAGGTAGAGATATTGATTTCAAATTGCAAAGACTTCGAGAGTACATTAAGTCTTAGCATGCCATGAATTTTGGGGGAGTTGAGAAGAGGATAAAAGAATTAGAAGAGAATGTTTTAATGTTAACATCGAGTAGGGTAAATAGGTCGATAGATGCTTCGATGAGTTCTGAACTGCAAATTACGCGAACAACTTTGTTGGAATGTCGAGGAAGTTTTGAAAAGATTCGACATCAGCAATCTAGAGTGACTTGGACGTTATTAGGGGATAATAATCTGGCTTTTTTCCATAGGGTTGCTTCAGCGAGAGCGAGAGGGAACAAGATAAACCAATTGGAGGTGGGCAGTGTTATCACAAATGATCAGTCTCAGATTACCTCGGCTATTCGAAATTTTATATCAAACTTTTTTTGGTACCTCAGGAAGTACCGTATTCTCTGGAGGGGTTGTAGTTTTGATGGGTAGATATGGGTGCAAATGCATGTCTAGTGGAACTATTTAGAGAAGAGGAAATTTGGTCAGCAATGAGATCTTTCGATGAAGGGAAAGCACCGGGCCCGGATGGATATAATTTTTACTTTTACAGGAGGTTTTGGGATGATATTAAATTTGAATTTTTAGAGCTTTTTCAGAATTTCCATGCCACATCCCGCCTGCCAGAGTCGATCAAGACATCTTTTATGGTTTTAATCCCTAAAGTACCTGGTTCCTCTTCCTTGGGGAATTTTCGGCCTATTGCTCTTGTTCTTAGAGTCTATAAATTATTATCTAAGGTACTTGCCAATTGACTTAGAGCGATTTTTCCTGATTTAATTTCAAAAAACCATTTTGGTTTTATCAAAGACCAAAATATCCATGAGTCCTCTTTTATAGCCTCTGAGGTCATCCATTCTTTACATAAGAGAAGGCAGCCATGTTCGGTTCTAAAACTCAATTTTCATAAGGCTTATGATAGCATATCATGGTATTATATTGATATGGTGCTTAGGAGGATGGTATTTAATGAAAAATGGATTAGGTGGTTATCGAGTTGTAGGGAAAATTCCACTACTTCTATTCTCATAAACGGGAAGCCTTGTGAACCTATTCATCTTCTACAGGGGGTTAAGTAGGGAGATCCTATCTCCCCTTTTATCTTTGTGTTGGCAATAAAGGGTTTGAATCAGCTAATTGAAGCAGGAATACAAAAAGGACTATTACCGGGGTCTCATGTTGATGGAGCGGATGTTGATCTTACTCTATTGCAGTTTGCAAATGATACCTTATGCTTTTTACCAGCAGATGAGTCTCTTTTACCTATCTTTATTCATATTTTGCGATGCTTTGAATTGATATCTTGGTTGCGTATCAGCTACCATAAAAGTGCTATTATGGGTATTCATGTTTAAGAGTGTCTTCTTTATTCTAGTGCGGCTAGGTTAGGCTGTAAAATTGAGAATTTTCCTATTACGTACTTAGGTGCACCCCTTAGCACTAAAAGAATACCAGTGTCATTGGAATGCATTGATAGGTAAATTTTATAATAGGCTTGCTGGTTGGAAGGGTAATTGTCTTTCTTACAGTGGGCGAGTAATTTTTATTAAGTCGGTATTAGCCTCTTTACCAATTTACTTACTCTCCTTGAACAAAATGCCTATGTCGATTACTAATAGACTTGTTCAGTTGATGAGGAACTTTTTATGGAAAGGTGATGCAAACTCTAGGGGGTTTTCTAAAGTGAGTTGGGAAACTATATCATTACCCCCTCACCTTAGTGGCTTATATATTAGAGACTTTAAACTAGTGAACTGTAGCCTTCTTTTGAAATGGATTTGGAAATCTAGGACTTCTAGTCAGGATGGCCTATGGTTTAGAATATGTGTTAGACCTTATAGGTTTCACTCTTGCGAGGCATTTATTCAGGCTGATAATACGAGTCTTTCACCTATTTGGAGAGATATCATTTCTTGTTGCACTAAAAATAGAGATTTTTGGGAGACTTTCCGATCTAATATGTGGGTAGAGGTGGGGAACGACATTAATTACTCCTTTTGGCATGATAATTGGACAGCTAATCAATCTCTATCATATTTATTTCCTGACCTTTATCATCTGTGTAACAGGAAATCTTCTGTGGTTCAAGAAGGTTGCGCCTTAATATTCGGATCTACCCCTTTCACGAGACCCATTTGGAAGAGAAATTTGAGACTGTTGAGTCAGGAAAGATGTATTAAACTCAGGAATTGGATGATTCAAGCGAGGCCTGAGCTGTTTTCAGGGAGGGATGATGATGCAAGTGGGGAAAAAAATTTCTCGTTCTCTCAAGGGCCTGACCGTATGCTATGGGAAGCTGGGGATCATAATGATTATTTGGCTTCATCCTTTTGCTTGGGTTTCTATAAAAGTCAGCAATGGATTGCACCAGAAAGGGATTTCATGAAAGTATGGAGGACATGTCTTTTGCCCAAGGTGAAATTCTTTGGGTGGCTTTTGCTTCATGGAAGATTGCCCACAAATTTGTTTCTTTTCAGCCATGGTTATCGAGTGATTCCGAGTAGAACATGCCCATTTTGTGACGAGGAGGAAACTTGTGACCATGCGTTGCTGCACTGTGAGGATAGTTATCGGATATGGCGACGGTTATTAAGCCTATTTGGGATCTCAGTGACGATGCTTGCTTCGGGATATGATTTTTTGTTGGTTTGGAGGCAATATTTTTCTCCGGGTTTATTTCATGAATTTGGTACGTCATTATGTCTTTTCACGGCATGGGCAATTTGGAGGAGGAGAAATAAATTTGTGTTCGAGGGCATGGTTAGCACGGAAGATCATGTATTTGCTAGTATTTATTTATGTTGGCATGCGTTCAAATGTAAGAGGCGTAACATCGGTGTCTTGGTCTTGGATATATTAAACTGTCCGAATTTGATACTCTCTTGTAATTAACTTGCTCTTGTTCTCATCTTGAGACCTTGCGTTAGTTTTATTTTATTAATGAAAAGAGGGGTGAGTGTTTTGTAGGTAAGCATATGAGCCAACCTGGTTGGGAAATAAGCCCCGAAATTTTCACCCGCCCCAAGCTTTTTTCATTTGGGGGGACACGACGTTCCGCCCGGGGTTTTTCAAAAAAAATATTTCTTGTACATGTATGAGATAATTTTTAATATGAATTCCATATTCGTCCGATTTAATCTCGTGCTTCAGTAAAAATTGTTGGAAAGTTAAATCCAAGCCCCACATTGGAAGGAGAACTAACACTTAAATATAAGTGTCCACAAAGACTTGCATTAAAATGAGGCCTTTTGGGGGAAGGAGCCCCAAGAACAAAACCGTGAGGGCTCGGCCCAAAGCAGACAATATCATACTAATGCGGGGTCACGGGTGGCGCCGCTCGGAGTTCAACAAAAATTATATCATGCGCCAATATAGTGCATTCCTGATGAAAAAAATACTAATTTGCCTGTTTTTTTATAAACTACAAGTATCTTTATTGAGATAATCTTGTTAAGGCTCTTCACCCCTCTCTATGAATGTGTTTAGTAAAAATCGAAAATGGGTCTCCTCCCAGTTATTTAACCTATATCGCCAACTGAGCTACTCCTTGTAGGTTTTCCTTTTTTATATAAACAACGAAGAATAGAAATTATGACTATGTTAAGCAATATTGTATACAGAAAATGAGTTTCTGTAATAGATTATCTGTTGGTGATTTTGAACTACTCTTCGTGCGTATTTTAATAACATCTACCCTTATGTAATAGTATTTGTTCAATTAAACTAGAACTTTGGAGGATTTGTCTGTATATTATATAAAATTTTGTGTTGTCAACTAGTAATTAATACAGGCATTGTGGCCATACTTCTACAACTACAGTCTCTAGCCTTCTGTTTTTACCCTCCTTCTAATCATTTCTGAAAAAGGCAAAAGCATTTAAAATCATTTAAGCAAAGTTATTAACTGACGTGAACTTTTTCAATAAGTTTCTGTATATATTTGCTCATTTAGCATTTCTTAAACAAACCAACCAAACCATTCTTGCTTTCTTCTATTTTCTTGTTTTGATCTGCTTCAATCTTCTCTAACGTAATTTCTTATTCTATTCCTTATTGCACTTTTCTTTTCTTCAATATTACTATGGAGAACACGAACAACAACAACAATGCTGAGATCCTTATCCAGAATAATAACAACAATGACGAGATTATTATCCAGGACGACCGCAACAACAGCAGTGACGAACTTATTATCCAGGATGACAACAACAACAACAACAATGATGAGATTATTATCCAGGACAGCCACAACAACAACAACAATGACGAGATTACTATCCAGGACGACCACAACAACAGAAATGACGAAATTACTATCCAGGACAACCGCAACAACAACAATGGGGACATTGTACTGGATGACAACAACCATGGAGAGATAATTGTTGAGAACGAGGACAACAACAACAGCAACGGCAATGATGACAATGTTGTACAACGAAAATAACAACAACGACAATGAGACATACCATGGTCTTCGTGTCATGCTGTATATCATGGGTAACTACTTGTATATTATTACTGAAATTTAAACACATAATTTGCATATAAAATTTGTTTAACTAAATTTGAACAAATTATTATTGCAGGAAATGAAGTATTTGTGAGGATTGCTACAATGGGATCAGTTTCAAATTTAATGATCTATCTCTCTCAGATTTTCAACATGAAGAAAGTGAAAGCAATTCAACTTTTGAACATATTCGCTGGAACTTGCGACTTAGCTACTCTAGTTGGTGCTTTCCTTTCCGATGCTTATTTTGGCCGCTACAATTGCTTGGCCGTTGCTTCCGTTGCCTCCTTCTTGGTACCAACATATTTTTTGGGTTGATCTTAATTTTCATAATATATTATTAGTTACAGTGCTACACTCAAATCTACAGTGAATTAATTACAAACTTGATTTGTAGCTGTTAAATTAATAAACTTAATTTAATAAATAAAAGGAATAATGCATATATAGAAATATGGTTGGACAAGAAATTAGGAATTGTGTGGTTAGAATTTGAGCATTGTTGGCACAATATTGGCCTAGTTAGAATGAGCATTGTTGGCACAATATTGGCTTAGTTAGAATGAGCATTGTCGGCACAACATTAACCAAGTTAGAATGAGCATTGTTGGCACAATATTGGCCAAGTTTGCTTTGGCTCCTTACTCTATAAATAGAGAGCAAATGATGTATCAATTCATAGCATAGAAAGTAGAGTGAAAAAGAAATAGAGAGTGTGAGGAAAATAGAGAGAAGAGTGAGCATTGACTTTGTAGTGCCTCGTATAAATAGAAGTGTAATGCTTGTTTGAGTTTTATAAAAATTATCTTTGTGAAATTAGAGTTGTTAATTATCCTCTTTACTCCAACAATAGCAACATAAGGAAAATTGCTTAAGTACCACTATTAGCGCTAATTACAGACCAAAAAATGACAAATTGTTTTTGAAGAATTTACTAACTTACTAGTTGTGTAATTTCAGGGATTGGTAATGTTGATGTTAACTGTGCAATTCCAAGTCTTCATCCTCCCAAATGTGATAATAGCGAGTGTTTAGGAGCAACAGGGCTTCAATCAGGCTTCCTGATTATTACCTTCGGATTCGTTGTTATTGGAGCAGGTGGAATCCGACCTTGCACCTTGGCATTTGGGGCTGACCAATTCCATCCAAATTCAAGAGGAAGCAAAAGCTTCTTTATGTGGTACTATGCTGCCTTTGCAGTTGCTGCTTTGGTTTCAACGACTTTCATCGCGTATTTACAGTTGAAGAATTGGACAATTGGGTTGGCTGTTCCTGCTACTTTCTACTATTGTTTTCTTCCGGGGGAACAAATTTGTACGTTAGAGTTAGACCTCAAGGCAGGCCTTTAACAAGTTTTGCTTTAGTTCTTGTGGCTGCCTTCAATAAAAGAAGTCTTCAGTTACCTGAAAATCTTCCATCTACTCTCTACAATTTTGTTCCTCCTCGATCCACCGTCACTATGCTTCATCACACAAATCAGTTCAGGTAACAACTGATAATCTCATTTCAAAATATCATAAATCAAAGTAATTTGAGTAATAGTTAATATTGACATAGTTATAGGCACTTGGTAAGACCTTTTCAGTTTAATTAGTTTTCAAATTGATAAATTGGGTGATTTAATTATAACTGACCAATTGCTTTTTTTATTTGTTTTAAGTTTCCGCTGCAACCATTTTGTGCCTTCTTGTTCTTAATTGGTGAATTTGTGTTATTTCTTTGATTTCATGATCTTCTAGCTCAATATATTTATGTTTAATTGATGAATAGTAACCCGAATTTGAGGTGAGTGATTTTTGATGAAATTAAAGCTTAATTAGTAGAATTCATGGTATATTAAGCATATTTATGGTATTAGGAAGTTTATTTATACAATATCTTGATAGAATTATATATGGCTGTTGTAGAGGAAGTTAGTGCAAGCAAATCAAAGGCAAAAGAGGTAGAAGAGAGCTAGAAAGAGCTTAGAAAAAGGTTTGTGTCTCAAATTTCGATTTATTGGTTTTTCGGAAAATTTTCCAGATTTGTATCCCTGTTTTGTTTTAATGTTTTCTCTTGTTATATAAATCTGATTTGAATGATTTTTGATTCTATTAATATCTCCAGAAACTAAGGAATATATGTTCAGAAGAAACCTTGTTGAATTTCGTTCGTTTTCAAAGTGAAATTTTTGTTTGAAGTTGAGTCATGAAATATGTTTTCGGAAAATCCCAGCTTTGTACACTGTTTAGTATTTTGATCATAACTTTGGTTATACAATTTAGATTTCTGTGATTCTGGTGGCTTTGGAAAGCTGAGACATATGGCTAATTATGTTTAGAAGAAACTTCTTCGATTGAATTATGTTTTGATAGTGAAAAATGCAAGGGAAATCAGGTCACGAAATCTGTAAATTTCTGGAAAATATGAATGTTGATTTTATTGTGTTTGAATTGAAGTTGATGCTTTAAAATTTAGGATTTGAATTTCTTAATTGCTGAAGTCATGTTGAATTATGTTTGATGGTTTTATACTGGAGTTTTTAAGATGTTACTTTGATTTATTGCCCTTATTAAACGAGTAGAATACGGGTCAGGGTAGATTGACGCCAATAAAGGGGGGTACAGTACTGTACAAACAGTTGAAGCTTTGGCTTCGGGCTTCATCCGATATTCTGATAAATATATATTGATATTGAAGCTTCGGCTTCAGGCTTGATCGATATATTGATTTTGAAGCTTCGGCTTCGGGCTTGACCGATATATTGATTTTGAAGCTACGGCTTCGGGCTTGACTGATACATTGATATTGAAGCTTCGGCTTCGGGCTTATTCGCTCCCGTATCCATTTTACCGTTATTCATGACTTGATTACTTTGGGCAATATATGGTTAAAGTGTTTGGAAAAATTGGAAATAAATTTGATTGTACTTTGAAAGGTTTATAATATAAGTTTTGTGTTTGGTTTTATAAAGTCGTTTAATTTATTTTTGACTTATGAACTTACTTTGTTTCTATTTTTAAAGTGTTAAAAATGTTCAAAGTTGTTATATTTCTTTTATGTACACCATTAAGCAAATTGCTTAGCGTGTAGTTTATTTTCTACACGCAGATACTGAAGATTGTAGATAGCTTGGACCAAAGTGGTATAAGTGGATCAGCTTGAAGAGCAAATAGGGAAAGACTCTAGGTGGATTTGTATTTTAATGTAATATTATGGTTTGTAGAATAATGACATGTACTAGATAGTGTGAGAAATATTTGGAGAATAATTAGCATTGAGAGATATTTGGAGAATAATTAGCATTGAGAAATATTTGGAGAATAATTAGCATTGAGAATAATTTGGAGTTTGAAACACTATATTTGTATTTGTACGTATTAAATCTATAAGTATTGAACTCTATATAGTGGAGTACAGTTGTTTATTGAGTGTTTATAGTTACTGTGGCACTCCCTATAAAGGGGGTGTTACAAAAATTTATAATTGTTCCATACTATAACAATTAAATATATGATTATAAATTATTACTATTATTATATATTTTATTTTATTGCATTGCTATAAATATTACTTTATTATTTTAATTGCTATCAATAATTATAAAATATTATTATTCTATTTATTTATTTATCCTATAAAATTATCCATCATAAAAATAATAATTAATAATTTTAAAAATTGTATTATTAAAAATATTTTTATTGATAATATTGATATAATGTATAAACAGAAATAAATAATATTATTATTAACATTACTTTTTATTATTTATGAATATTAATATTTATTAGTGAAACTTAATACTAAATATTGAATACTGAGTACTGAAATTGAATTGAACCGAACTAAAACTGAACAGAACTAATCTGAACAAAAAATAAGTTGAAAAGAATAGGGCCGAAGATCAAATAGACAATGTTCAACATTTATGGTGCCACATCATATAGGAAAGAGAAAATATACAAGTTAGTGTAGAGCTTTTTTTTATTTAATTGTCCGATTTTGCATATGTGTCAAGACTATTATTGGAATAGACAAGCTACTAAAGGTGCTTTAAGAAATATTCAAACTAAAAGATTATATAGGTTACGAACCTTGTCGCATGTAACTTTAGCATTAATATTTTTAAGTTTTCATTTGTTATAGGAGAGGGAAGGATAAAACCTAAGCTCTTGTTTTCTTATATAAGGAGAGAGCTATATAAAATGTCAATATCCCAAAGCAGAAAACTAAAACTAGAAAAGAAGAGAATGGAAGACAAAAGAGTTCATAGTACTATAGCTTAGTGTTTGTCATTGGACTTGCAATTTCGGCATTAGCAATTTCAGTTCATGCCATAAATTGTGCTCAGTGTGAACTTGTGTGCGCAGGTTCCGATGATCCATCTAGTGGTGTGCATTCGGTCGAAACCGAACCTAACTGAACCAAGTCGAATTAATCAAATTCCAAATAAGGAAAATATTGTTAATTGAACCAAACTAAATAAGAATCAAAACTGAATTAACCAAACTGAAATAAATTATTCGGTTCAGTTAAAAACTGAACCAAACCGAAATTTTAAATTAATTAAGTAAAATTCAAATTCTAACACTTAAAATACAAAATGCACATTCAATATAAGTATTACAATAGATTAAATGGCTTATTATAGACACATAAAGGAATAAGAGTGCATTTTGGAAAAGAGGAATAAGGGTGTGACGTTAAAATAATTAATATATGAATATATTTTAAATTTTTATTTTGTGTAATGTAAATTTCGGTTTGGTTCGGTTATTTCGGTTTTTTCTACATAAAAACAGAACCAAACCGAATAACCGAAATATTCAACATTTTACAAACCAAACCAAATCGAATTTTTGAAATAACCGAACCAAATTAATATTTAATTTAGTTCGATTCGATAATTGAATTACCAAATTATTTGCATACCCTAAATCCATCTTGTATCCCCAATTGCATTGACTTATACCGCAACAACGGCAACAACAACGACTTATACGACAAGTGCATTTCTGATCACTCGGGATGTCCACCAACTTCATATTAATGTTATATCCGTTGGATAATATATAATTATGAATAAGCTTTTTAATCAATACACTGGCCTCGAATATTTTTATTTATTAATTAGTTTTACCAATTTTATTATCCAACAATTTCATAATGAATTATTTTCAAATTTGACACGAATTATTTTTTTATTGAAAAGAGATTTGAAGGATACATGAATCGGATAAATATATTAATAAATAATAAAATGTATTAATGCTTAAAATGCCCTCAAACTTTTTCTTATAACTATTTTATTTTTGAAAAACTCTTATTACTATTTTACATTTTCAGGGAAAAGAAAGCAATGGCAAAGACGATAAATCGAACATCGACTATGTAACATCCATGCTATATTATTCCCATATGACTATCCATTGAACTTAATATTTCAACTGTGGATTTTGGTATTTGAATTATCCCAAAGTTTGAAAACAGATATTCAATAAATTAGATATCCCAAACATAATATTTCAATTGTGGATTTTGCTATTTTTTGGTCTTGATATGAGAACGAGTAAAAGCTAATTATAAGCAAATTGACGTAAGAAGTCCCAACAACAAGAATTCAACGATTTTAAAGGAAAACCAATGATAATAATAGAAATTTCGCCGGTGAATGCATACATATAAATTGTCACTTTGAGAACTGGAAAGTAGTGAACATATAGAAAATGGAGAAAAAGATGATTGTTGCAGTGTTACTGTTTATTTGTGTTACTAGTTTTGTAGAAGGATACCCTGCTCCTCGACCAGATAAATGCAAGGTGTGTAAAAACGATTGCATGACCACCTGCACAACCGGCATATCAAAGAATGACCCCGATAGAAATTTCAAATTGCAACGTTGCCCATCAGCTTGTGATGAGCATTGCATTGCTAAAGTAATTTTCCCACTCTTCATCATCAATTCTTTATAAAAATTATTATATTTACTATATTATATTATATTACATTATATAATTCAATCCGAACTATACTCTGTGTATGCAGATTGCTTGTAGATATCTTTGAAACGGGAGTCTGGGTCCTTAGAGCTCAAAGTCGGAAAGAGTTCAAAATAATTTTTTTTGTTTTTATTTTCTAGTTTGGAATCCTCAAATTTTGGTTCCACGTCACATAAATACCTTGTGTTGTTTTTCCAAACCCGTTTAGATGCAAGTGTCGAATTCTTTTAATATAAATTTGTGGTGGCCCTTTTATAGCTCCCGGAAGAGTGTTGGATTATACACTTCATCCAATTTAAAAATCCGAAACCTATTTATTAGAGACTCTCATCCTTTTTATAGAGAAATAAAAAGAGCTGACGATACGAAATTTAATAATATAGTTACTAATTTTTTAAATTAAAAAGACGGTGTTCCACGAGGAAAAGTAAGAAGATAATGAGCATGAGGTGTTTCGTTATAGTACACATGGTTTTCAGAACCGGACCGGCCACCGAACAAGTGAAGGCAGTGGTTCATGGATTTAAGGTTCAACCGGATTAAATCGGTGGTCGAACCAGATTTTCTTAAAACATGTAAAAATACTAAATATTTTATATAATTTGATATTAAACGTGTAATATAAGTTATACTCATATAAAAATTAATACTATTAAATAAAGTATTCTATAATTTAAAGTTATATTTCAAATAAAAATAAAACACAAGATAATAACTAATATAATCTAATGAAAGAATGCAAACCGAATTCCATATTGTATAGATTGGATAAAAAAAGTTAATACATTTAATTTATGATATATATAATTACGCATTAAAAGAATTAAAATTTATACACAATACGTAAAATAAAAAAATTATATATCCATTTAATATAAATTTAATCAAAAAACTTGGAGTAACGTTATTTAAAAAAATTATATATTACTTCGTTATGAAAAACATTCAAAGCTGTTATTGAAAGAAATATTTTAAATTTAATAAAATGTGTAGTCTATGAAATAAAAAAATATTTATTATAGTTTTTTATAATAAAATATTATTAAAACAATTTAAAAATTAACAATATATAATATAAAAGGTATATAAGGAGAAAATGTTACCACTTGTGTGTGGTAGCTCAGTTAGTAGAGCATGTATTGAAACATGTGTTGAAGGTTTTGTCTTCAATTCCCACCACCAACAATTTTTAAAAAATTATGATTCAATAGAACCGGAAACCAGTCACCGGTTGAACTGGCCGATTCCCGGTCGAACCGGCCGATTCAACCGGTCGTTGACCGATTCTTGACTATGTCAAGAATCCAGTCAAACCGGACTGGACCAGTCCGACATGCCGGTCCGGTCCGGTTTTCAAAACCATGATAGTACATGTCATTTATTTAACTTGATATATATGTGAATAAATTTCTTTCCTATATATTCTCTCTTTTTCACGGTTGAAAATATAGTATTTTTCAAAATTTTACAAAAAGCTACCGTACATGTTACTAAAAAAAGACATTGGATTACATAAACAGAACAAAAGCACTGGTTTGACTTTCTTGTGGACTTCAACAATGGCAAAACGAAAACTCGTGCGAATTAAAATGTGGCATGTCTTACCGGATGAAATCAATGAAGCTAGTGGTGAATTAGCCAAGCACCTAATAACATCAGATTGCGGTTCAGTAGCTTAGAGAAAAGCCTTCAAAAGCTATAATGACAAAAAAATAATACAATCATATCTATCAAATAAACAAAATAGAACTTCTAGAATCTGTCAAAAACTCCCACATTTGTGTATATACACAGAATCCTTCAATGTTACGAATTTGGAACGATTGTATTACAAAATAACAAAGTCAAAATCAATATAGAAAAAGTAATGGCTACAACATATTTGACACTCTAATATCTATCAACTTAAATCAAATATAATACGATCTGATCCTAACAAATATATTATTCTAATATCTTACCTTTGGCTCTTTCAAATTTCAGCTCCTAGAGACAATTTTCAAAGCTCATAGGGGCTAATGTCGAATATCTAATATATTAGTTCTTTGACCACTAATCCACTAATAGAAACTAATGCTCCAAAAACTAACTAAAAATATGGCTACTACTTCTATCATAACTTTTCTAATAGTTATCATAACGAAACAATGGAGACGGAGCTCCGACGATTCATTATCTCTTCGTTACAGGTTAGATCTCTCTTCGTTTTTGTTATTTTTTCGTTTGCTTAAAAAATGGAGACGGAGATCAATGCGTATGAGTTTTCTTTTTTTCATGTTTGATATGGAATTACGCTATGACATTATATGATGCTAAAATCAGGATTTGTATTTCGATGAAGTTATTCTTTGTTTGTCAATGCTCTTTATATCTTTTTTGTTTCGGATATTTACTCATTTCTTTCAGCTATGGCATTTGATATCATGATAAGAAATATTTAGATTTGATTTTTTGTTTCCAATTTGATATAATGATATGATATGATATGAAATACTTCTCATTGATATTGGAAGGCTAGATGCATTGAGATAAGCAAAATCGTGGCTGATCTTTGATGTTGTCTCTGTTATACCTGTAGAAGTTGTTAAGCTTGTTGATGTAGATGAGAGAGCATTGGTGTACTTGGAGAAAATTGACAAAAGTGGCTAGTTCGGCTACTAATCATTTTGGATTTTTGGGTCGGATTTCGATGTTTCAGGACACTTTTTTGATAGGATACAGCCCAATGAGCAACGCTCATAACATGAGCCCCACCCTCTCGGGCCCTAATTTTGCCGTTTACGCCCTTAATTTAGCGTTTTTATGTTTTTAGGGACTTAATTGCAATTTTCTAAAAGTTTGTGTGCTTTTGTTATTTTTTCTAGGGTTTTAACCCTAGCCTCTAGACCTTATTTATAGCGTGTTTGACAGACAATTTGACAGTTTAGATTGAATAATATTGGTTGCGGCTATTTTTTCCTAATTACTCTAAATCTTGAAGAATTTAGGGTTCTTAGAACCCTCTTTGTTTGCAATCTGGAAGAATGGTAGACAATAGAGTTATTTTCTTGTCTTGTGATTGATTCCGCTGCATCAGTTGGTATCAGAGCCTTCATATACTAGGGCACCACCAAGAAAAGAACGAAGTGTGGCCGAGATTGCTGAAGATGAAGAAAGGCGCCGGGTTGCAGAGGTTGTTGATTAGAGGATGGGGACTTTTGTCGAGCAGGTAATGTCCAGGCTAGAGGCATTAGATGCGAGACTTGATGGGATCAATAACGAGCGCAGAGGGGTGCGTATCATCAATGAACAACCTCACGATGAAACCCTAGGGGAGGAAAGTGATGAGGAGTGGTGATCTAAGTATGGTGGTCGTCGTCGAAAGTGAGCCACCAAGGATCAATGTTGGAAGGCTGGCATGCAGATTGAGATTCCAGAATTTAAAGGAACCCTTTAGCCTGAAGAGTTTCTCGATTGGCTGGCGGTAGTAGAAGAAGTTCTGGAATTCAAGGGAGTTCCGGAGAATAAGCGAGTGCAACTAGTGGCGACTCGATTGAGAGATAAAGCAATGGCTTGGTGGGTGCGGGTCAAGAACACTAGGGTTCGCATGAGTGAGTCTAAGATTGTGACGTGAGAGAAGATGAAGAAATAGTTGAGAGCCACATTTCTACCCTACAATTTTACGCGTCCTATGTATCAAGGGTTACAAAACCGCAAATGAGGAGGGCGTTCTATCGAAGAATACACAACAGAGTTTCATCAGTTGGTGGCGCGGAATAATATGTATGACACAGAAGAGCAGTTAGTGTTGAGGCATATTGGGGGGCTACGTGAACAATATTTCAATTGTGGATTTTGCTATTTTTTGGTCTTGATATGAGAACTAGTAAAAGCTAATTATAAGCAAATTGATGTAAGAAGTCCCAACAACAAGAATTCAACGATTTTAAAGGAAAACCAATGATAAAAATAGAAATTTCGCCCGTGAATGCATATATATAAATTGTCCACTTTGAGAACTGGAAAGTAGTGAACATTTAGCAAATGGAGAAAAAGATGATTGTTGCAGTGTTACTGTTTATTTGTGTTACTAGTTTTGTAGAAGGATACCCTGCTCCTCGACCAGATAAATGCAAGATGTGTAAAAACGATTGCATGATCACTTGCACAACCGGCATATCGAAGAATGACCCCGAAAGAAATTTCAAATTGCAACGTTGCCCATCAACTTGTGATGAGCATTGCATTGCTAAAGTAATTTTTCCACTCTTCATCATCAATTCTTTATAAAAATTATTATATTTATTATATTATATTATATTATATTATATTACATTGTATAATTCAATCCGAACTACACTTTGTTTATGCAGAATGCTTGTAGATATTTTTGAAACCGGAGTCTGGGTCCTTAGAGCTCATAGTTGGAAAGAGTTCAAAATAATTTTTTTTGCTTTTTATATTCTAGTTTGGAATCCTCAAATTTTGGTTCCACGTCACATAAATACCTTGTGATGTTTGTCCGAACCCCTTTAGATGCAAGTGTCGCATTCTTTTAATATAAATTTGTGGTGGCCCTTTTATAGCTCCCGGAAGAGTGTTGGATTATACACTTCATCCAATTTAAAAATCCGAAACCTATTTATTAGAGACTCTCATCCTTTTTATAGAGAAATAAAAAGAGCTCATGTTACGAAATTTAATAGTATAGTTACTCATTTTTTAAATTAAAAAGTTGGTGTTCCTCGTGGAAAAGTAAGAAGATAATGAGCATGAGGTGTTTCGTTATAGTACATGTCATTTATTTAACTTGATACATAGCTCCTTGGGCATATTCTTGCTCTTTTGCATGCTTCTCACCATATTCATCACCATTCTATTCTTTCTTTCAACAACACCATTTTGTTGTGGCGATCTCGAGATTGACATGAAATGACGGATTCCATGATGCTCATAGAATCTTTTGAATTCATTTGATGTGAATTCTCCCCCTCTGTCGAATCTTACGGCTTTGATGTAATAGCTACTTTCTTTCTCCACTAACACCTTGAACTTCTTGAAAGCTCCGAAAACTTCTGTCTTCTCCTTCAGAAAGTAAACCCATGTCTTCCTGCTATAATTATCAATGAATAACAAGAAATATTTGTTGCCTCCCAATGATGTTGGTATCATTGGTCCGCAAACATCGGTATGAATGAGTTCAAGGGGCACCTTTGCTCTTGACATGGACTCCTTTGGAAAACTGATTCTGGACTGTTTTCCAATAAGACATCCTTCACAAAGTTGATGGGGTTTATCGATCGGAGGAAGACCATGCTCCATCTTCTTTTTGCTTAGTAATTTCAAACCTCCGAGATGCCCAAATCTCAAATGCCAAAGCTAATGAGAATCCTTCACACAAGCTTTCAAGCACTTTGCAACGTCCGTCTATGTGGAGAATCTGTGGGCCTGGAGAGTGTTGAGCTCGATAGACTGAGTGGGCATACAAGTGGGGTTGAGCCCGTGTAACACAAAACTAATTGACTTGTGTTAAAACCCAATCTACACCACTTATATACCACCTTTTATCCAGGGGCAGCACCGGTGGGGGGGGGGGGGGGGGGGGGGAATCCTGGGAGCTCAGTTGACCCTTCGATACTTGGAAACTCCGTAGATAGATGTGAGGGGGGCGCTGAAACTTAGGGTTTATGATTCATTTTGACCCTCCTCACCTAAGGAAGATGAAAGCCCAGATTGGGCCTCTTCCATTTTATTTAAATTGGCCTAAATGCTCTAAGGTGGACTAGATCTTCTAAGGAAAGAGTGGGCCCTTCAATTTTTCTAGTATTTTATTACATTATTATTTACTAAAATTGTCAAAAATATACTTGTCTCACTAAAATATTTACAAAATTCTTCATTAAGTCAAATTAATTACATATTTACAAAAAATATAAATAATTTACAAATTAATAAAAACAGGAGAAAATAATTACATAAATGCCATGCAGTAGTTATATGGTAAATATCTAGTAATCGATCTACTAGATATCTACTACATATCTAATACCGATCTACTAGATGTTTACTAGATAACTACTAGACGATTATTAATATTTACCAGATAACTATTACATGATATTTTTGTAATTATTTTTTACTTTTTTTGTTAATTCGTAAATAATTTATAGTGTGCCTAAATTATTTTAATTTTTATAGGCATTTGTGTAAGAAGCCCTACTATGTACGTGTAAAAGTCTTTTGCATATCAATAATCCCATGTTATTTTATAGATTCTATACTTAATTTATGTAATTTGCATTTATCCAATTAAAAAAAACTTGTATTTTTATTTTCTCTAATTTATATTACATATTACTGGTGAACAAAAAAGTTGATTCAAAAAAATTGAAATTTCAATTGATAGGATGTTAACTAAATTATGATTGATGTGTAAAAAATGTATTTTTTTAAAAAAATGTGTGTAATTACACTTACATTAAATAAAAAAAAATCCCAGTTTCAAACTTAATCACTAGCTAAGATTTTCACCACTGATATGTGAAAATGTAATCTTCATATATTCTTATGTAATGTTTCCATCGTTTACTACATGAAAATAGATACATTCTATTTTATTTTAAATAAAGTAATAATTATTTTGCCCTCTATTATCGTTGCATTAATGGTATAAAATTTTATTTAATGGTAATAATGAATAAAGTAATAATTACTTTATAAAAAATAATATAGTCATACAGAAGTTATGAAAATATGAATAATTAGCTACCAATGTCATTGATTTTGCCGGTGTATATTTTACATGTTTGCTTCTTAAAAATCGACCCCTTTCTCCGCCTTTGCAATCAATCAACATTGACGTTAGAAGGATACGATACTTTTGACAACATGTCATCAAGTCCAAAATTTCAAACAACGCCTCAATTTTTGACCCCCTAATAGTGGACTCCTGGCACCGTCACTGCTTTTATCATTGTTTGTTATCCACGTGGGATATCTCAAACACTCTCCATCAAGTGCAATTGGGCCTGGACCAACTGCTACTTGCCAAACATTCCTTGGCCTATCTCCTCTGAATCTTAAGGTCATTAACGAGTCTAGTCTTCTCTGCTAGCCTAACTCCACCAGGACTTTAAACACGAATCCAGGATCTTTTAGTTGTTAGGGCTTCTTCTACTCTGATACCATGTTAGCATATTTAAGGAAACGAGAAAGTGAGGAAAAACATACTGCAAATTGCTACTTCTTGGCAAACTTCTATTATGTAGCTTTTTATGCCTATTTATAGGCTATAACCAAACCTAAAATTATCAAAATGCAAATGCAAATGGAAATTCAAATTCTAATATAATCTTTTATCTCATCTAAACAAACTAATCAAATAAAAGATAATCACATATTTTGTAAAAAAAATAAAGACCTAAAAGTAAAGGAATTAGAACTGACTAATTACAAAGGATCTAATTAAATTAATAATTTTCCATTCTTCATCTTTCTCGGCTAGCACCGATCCCAATTCGAGAGGGGTTCATGCTCGTAATTTTGGAGGTCTTCCATTCTGAAAGGTTTTGCGTTCTTCAATCTCAATTAGAGGTTACTAGGTGAGTTTTCATTACTTTAATCTCACCGGTTTAAAATCATTGTATGGTATAATCAAATTAAGATCTTTCGAGGACTTGGGATCTTCAATCGGTTTTCCGCCCACACGATTTCCAATGACAAATCCCATTAGAGGGTTCAATTCCTAACATCTTTTACTCAAAGTTGGTGTTCAATGAAAGAGGCCAACCATGGCGTGGGAGAGCAATTTCGGCTATCCAAAGTGGCAGGAACTCATTAGAGTTTAATCGCCCTATTTTCTCCACACTCCATTTAATTATTGATGTTTTTCAGCGCACAACAAGAGAACTTGATAGAAAAATTTAGTATATTTTACATTTACAAAAGCTACGGTTACTAAAATATATATACTCCCTCCATTTAATTATCAGAATCATCAAAACCAATAAATTAATCATACATGCAAAATTAAAATATAAAATTGCTTTAGTAAAAAATAACATATCAAATTGCATTTAAGTAACATTTATGCTAAAATATTCCCATATGACTATTCATTGAATTCAATATTTTGTGGATATTGGTATTTGAATTATCCCAAAGTTGGAAAACAGGTACTCCCTCTATCTAATTTTTATTGTCTTTTTAGCTCCTTTTTAGTTCTCTTTTTAGTTGTCAATTTGTATTTTCAATGCATTTTTTACTCCATTTTCTTTAATTTGCCCTTGTATTAATGATGAGAGAGATGGTGTATGAATAAAAATTATACGTTGGTAATTAAGAAGAAAGAGAAT
The DNA here is from genome assembly GCA_947683365.1 of Euphorbia pulcherrima. Lineage (NCBI taxonomy): Eukaryota > Viridiplantae > Streptophyta > Magnoliopsida > Malpighiales > Euphorbiaceae > Euphorbia > Euphorbia pulcherrima. The sequence continues at coordinate 2,710,028 of CANTUS010000006.1, read as the reverse complement.
ATTTATATAAAAGTGTAAGGGATAAATTAGTCATTTTAACAATATAATAAATGATTTATTGATATTGATGATTCGGTTAAATGGACAATAAAAAGTAGATGGAGGGAGTATATATTAGATATTTAGATCTTTATTGGAGTGATATTAATGTGTATTTGTATGAAATAGATTCATATAATGTCCTTGAACGTGATATACAAATTCCAAAGACTACAAAATATATGGTATATATTTGATAAAAAATATAAATGTAATATAAAAAGAAATCCAAAAATTTTGATTATTAATAATGTAAAAAGAAATCCAACTTCTATGTACTTAACGAGCTTTAGCTTGTGGTCTTGATATGAGAACTAGTAAAAGCTAATTATAAGCAAATTGATGTAAGAAGTCCCAACAACAAGAATTCAACGATTTTAAAGGAAAACCAATGATAAAAAATAGAAATTTCGCCGGTGAATGCATATATATAAATTGTCACTTTGAGAACTGGAAAGTAGTGAAAATATAGAAAATGGAGAAAAAAATGATTGTTGCAGTGTTACTGTTTATTTGTGTTACTAGTTTTGTAGAAGGATACCCTGCTCCTCGACCAGATAAATGCAAGGTGTGTAGAAACGATTGCATGATCACTTGCACAACCGGCATACCAAAGACTGACCCTGAAAGAAATTTCAAATTGAAAGGTTGCCCATCAACTTGTGATCGTTTTTGCATTGCTAAAGTAATTTTTCCACTCTTCATCATCAATTCTTTATAAAAATTATTATATTTATTATATTATATTATATTACATTGTATAATTCAATCCGAACTATACTTTGTATATGCAGATTGCTTGTAGATATCTTTGAAACGGGAGTCTGGGTCCAAGAGCTCATAGTTGGAAAGAGTTCAAAGTAATTTTTTTTGTTTTTTATTTTCTAGTTTGGAATCCTCAAATTTTGGTTCCACGTCACATAAATACCTTGTGTTGTTTTTCCAAACCCGTTTAGATGCAAGTGTCGAATTCTTTTAATATAAATTTGTGGTGGCCCTTTTATAGCTCCCGGAAGAGTGTTGGATTATACACTTCATCCAATTTAAAAATCCGAAACCTATTTATTAGAGACTCTCATCCTTTTTATAGAGAAATAAAAAGAGCTGACGATACGAAATTTAATAATATAGTTACTAATTTTTTAAATTAAAAAGACGGTGTTCCACGAGGAAAAGTAAGAAGATAATGAGCATGAGGTGTTTCGTTATAGTACACATGGTTTTCAGAACCGGACCGGCCACCGAACCAGTGAAGGCAGTGGTTCATGGATTTAAGGTTCAACCGGATTAAATCGGTCGTCGAACCGGATTTTCTTAAAACATGTAAAAATACTAAATATTTTATATAATTTGATATTAAACGTGTAATATAAGTTATACTCATATAAAAATTAATACTATTAAATAAAGTATTCTATAATTTAAAGTTATATTTCAAATAAAAATAAAACACAAGATAATAACTAATATAATCTAATGAAAGAATGCAAACCGAATTCCATATTGTATAGATTGGATAAAAAAAGTTAATACATTTAATTTATGATATATATAATTACGCATTAAAAGAATTAAAATTTATACACAATACGTAAAATAAAAAAATTATATATCCATTTAATATAAATTTAATCAAAAAACTTGGAGTAACGTTATTTAAAAAAATTATATATTATTTCGTTATGAAAAACATTCAAAGCTGTTATTGAAAGAAATATTTTAAATTTAATAAAATGTGTAGTCTATGAAATAAAAAAATATTTATTATGGTTTTTTATAATAAAATATCATTAAAATAATTTAAAAATTAACAATATATAATATAAAAGGTATATAAGGAGAAAATGTTATCACTTGTGTATGGTAGTTTAGTTGGTAGAACCTGGATTGAAACATATGTTGAAGGTTTTGTGTTCAATTCCCACCATTAACATTATTAAAAAAATTATGATTCAAGAGAACCGGAAGCCAGTTACCAGTTGAATCTGTCGATTCCCGGTCAAACCGGCCGGTTCAACCGATCGTTGACCGATTCTTGACTATGTCAAGAATCCAGTCAAACCGGACCGGACCAGGCACCGGTTCTAGTTGAACCCGATCCGACCGGCCGGTCCGGTCCGGTTTTCAAAACCATGATAGTACATGTCATTTATTTAACTTGATATATGTGTGAATAAATTTCTTTCCTATATATTCTCTCTTTTTCACGGTTGAAAATATAGTATTTTTCAAAATTTTACAAAAAGCTACCGTACATGTTACTAAAAAAAGACATTGGATTACATAAACGGAACAAAAGCACTGGTTTGACTTTCTTGTCGACTTCAACAATGGCAAAACGAAAACTCGTGCGAATTAAATGTAGCATGTCTTACCGGATGATATCAATGAAGCTAGTGGTGAATTAGCCAAGCACCTAGTAACATCAGATTGGGGTTCAGTAGCTTAGAGAAAAGCCTTCAAAAGCTATAATGACAAAAAAAATAATACAATCGTATCTGTCAAATAAACAAAATAGAACTTGTAGAATCTGTCAAAAACTGCTACATTTGTGTATATACACAGAATCCTTCAATGTTACGAATTTGGAACGATAATATTACAAAATAACAAAGTCAAAATCAATATAGAAAAAGTAACGGCTACGACATATTTGACACTCTAATATCTATCAACTTAAATCAAATATAATACGATCTGATCCTAACAAATATATTATTCTAATATCTTACCTTTGGCTCTTTCAAATTTCAGCTCCTAGAGACAATTTTCAAAGCTCATAGGGGCTAATGTCTAATATCTAATATATTAGTTCTTTGCCCACTAATCCACTAATAGAAACTAATGCTCCACGAACTAACTAAAAATATGGCTACTACTTCTATCATAACTTTTCTAATAATTATCATAACGAAACAATGGAGACGGAGCTCCGACGATTCATTATCTCTTTGTTACAGGTTAGATCTCTCTTCGTTTTTGTTAGTTTTTCGTTTGCGCAAAAAATGGAGACAGAGATCGATGCGTATGAGTTTTCTTTTTTTCATGTTTGATATCGAATTACGCTCTGACATTATATGATGCTAAAATCAGGATTTGTATTTCGATGAAGTTATTCTTTGTTTGTCAATGCTCTTTATATCTTTTTTGTTTCGGATATTTACTCATTTCTTTCAGCTATGGATTTGATATCATGATAAGAAATATTTAGATTTGATTTTTTCTTAACAATTTGATATAATGATATGATATGAAATACTTCTCATTGATATTGGAAGGCTAGTTGCATTGAGATAAGCAAAATCGTGGCTGATCTTTGATGTTGTCTCTGTTATTCCTGTAGAAGTTGTTAAGCTTATTGATGTAGATGAGAGAGCATTGGTGTACTTGGAGAAAATTGACAAAAGTGGCTAGTTCGGTTACAAATCATTTTGGATTTTTGGGTCGGATTTCGATGTTTCAAGACACTTTACTGATCGGAAACGGCCCAATGAGCAACGCTCACAACATGAGCCCCGCCCTATATGGGCCCTAATTTTGCCGTTTAGGCCCTTAATTTAGCATTTTTATGTTTTCAGGGACTTAATTGCAATTTTCTAAAAGTTTGTGTGCTTTTCTTTTTTTTTTTTCTAGGGTTTTAACCCTAGCCTCTAGACCTTATTTATAGGCGTGTTTGACAGACAATTTGATAGTTTTGATTAAATAATATTGGCTGTGGCTATTTTTTCCTAATTACTCTAAATCTTGAAGAATTTAGGGTTCTTAGAACCCTCTTTGTTTTTAATCTGGAAGAATTATAAACAATAGAGTTATTTTCTTGTCTTGTGATTGATTCCGCTGCATCAGTTGATATCAGAGCCTTCACATACTATGGCACCACCAAGAAAAGAACAAAGTGTGGCCAAGATTGCTGAAGACGAAGAAAGGCGTTAGGTTGCAGAGGTTATTGATCAGGGGATGGGGACTTTTGTCGAGCAGGTAATGTCCAGGCTAGAGGCATTAGATGCCAGACTTGATGGGATCAATAACGAGCACAGAGGGGTGCGTATCATCAACGAACAACCTCGCGATGAAACCCTAGGGGAGGAAAGTGACTAGGAGTGGTGATCTGAGTATGGAGGTCATCATAGAGAGTGAGCCACCGAGGATCGATGTTGGGAGGCTGGCATGCAGATTGATATTCTAGAATTTAGAGGAACCCTTTAACCTGAAGAGTTTCTGGATTGGCTGGCGGCAGTAGAAAAAGTTCTGGAACTCAAGGGAGTTTCGGAGAATAATTGGGTGCAACGAGTGGCGACTCGATTGATAGATAAAGCGATGGCTTGGGGGGTGCAGGTCAAGAACACTAGGGTTCGCATGGGTAAGTCTAAGATTGTGACGTGAGAGAAGATGAAGAAATAGTTGAGAGCCACGTTTCTACCCTACAATTTTTCGCGTCTTATGTATCATAGGCTGCAAAACCTCAAACAGGGAGGGCGTTCTATCGAAGAATACACAATAGAGCTTTATCAGTTGGTGGCGCGGAATGATATGTATGACACAGAAGAGCAGTTAGTGTCGAGGCATATTAGGGGGTTACGTGAACAGTTGCGAGAAGTGGTTAACGACTTTGATCCACTTACTATATCGGAGGCTCGCCAAAGGGCTCTCCGTTTAGAAAAGAGAACTCGTTCAACAGTTGTGAGTGTTTTGAAAGGAGGAAATAGCGGCGATGGAGGGTTTAAGAGTGTGGAAACAGTAGGTAACAAGGAGGTTTTCCCAGCGGCAGAAAACCCTAATCGGAATTGTAGTCAACTGAGGTGTTTTAAGTGTGGTCAAATTGGGCATAGGGCTGTAAACTGCAGGGTCTCAGAAAAAAGGGCTATGATAACTGATCCTGAAATGAGAAAGGAAGGAGTGGGTGAAGATAACATTGATGAGGGAGACGAGGAGGTGAATGAAGAGATTGTCGTAGAAGGTGATGTAGGGATAACTTTAGTCGTGCGAAGATCTTTCCTAACTCCACGTGCGAATGATGATTAGTGGTTACGGAATAATATCTTCCAATCCACTTGCACCATAAAAGGGAAGGTCCGTAAGTACATGATTGATGCGGGTAGTTGTGAGAATATTATCTCCTTGGAGGCGGTACGGAAGCTAGAGTTGCCCACGGAAAAACATCCACGTCCTTACAAACCGGCTTGGTTGAAGCATGGAGAGGAGGTTTCAGTGAATAAATGGGTATTAGTTTCTTTCTCCATGGGTGAGAAGTATAAGGATGAGGTGTGGTGTGATGTGGTTGATATGGATGCGCGTTATCTCTTACTGGGTAGGCCTTGGTAGTTTGATAAATGGAACTGCTAACTCTTATAGTTTCTTGTGGAATGGAACGAAGATAACGTTGCTGCCCAGAAAGGAGGAGAAGAGTAGTGGAAGTAATATGTTACCCCATCGATAGTTTGATGTGGATATGAAGAAGACTAGGGTGATGTATTTAGTGGGGGTGCAAGCAGTGAAAGAAGAGGTGGTTGTAGTCCCTGAGCTAGTAAAACCCTTGTTGAAAGAGTTCCAAGATGTCTTTCCAGCCGAACTACCGGATAAGTTACCTCCCTTGCGAGACATCCAACATCAAATTTACTTGGAGCCTGGGGCTGTTTTACCTAATAGATCCCATAATAGAATGAGCCCGACAGAGCATGAGGAGTTGCAATGGAAAGTTGAGGAGTTGATGGCGAAGGGTTTCATTCGGGAGAGCTTGAGTCCATGTGCAGTACCTACTTTGTTGATTCCCAAAAAGGATGGGACATGGAGGATGTATGTTGATAGTCGGGCCATCAATAAGATCAAAGTCAGGTATTGCTTCCCTATTCCTCATTTGGATGATTTGTTAGACCAACTTAGTGGCGCTGTTGTGTTTACTAAACTTGATTTAAAGAATGGTTATCATCAGATTCGTATTAAACCTGGTGATGAGTGGAAAAATGCCTTTAAGACTAGAGAAGGGTTGTTTGAGTGGATGGTTGGTGCCTTTCGGGTTGTTAAATGCCCCTAGTACTTTTATGAGAGTTATGAATCAGGTGTTAAAACCTTTTATTGGGCGATGTGTTGTCGTGTACTTTGATGATATTCTAATTTTTAGTGATGAGCCTAATTTGCATTTAACCCATTTTAGAGAAGTGTTGTCTGTTTTGAGGAACGAGAGGTTTTATACAGCTCTTAAGAAGTGCCTATTTATGTCCTGAAGTGTACTGTTCTTGGGATATGTAATTTCTGATCAAGGGCTGAAGGTTGATGAGTAAAAAATAGAGGCTGTTTGAGCTTGGCCTCATCCACGGACGGTCACAGAAGTGCGTAGTTTTCATGGGCTGGCATCTTTTTACAGGAGGTTTATTCCTCATTTCAGTAGTATTATGACCCCTATTGCTGACTACATTAAGCAGAATGGGAGATTTGAGTGGAAAGCCAAAGCAGATGAGGCATTCCAAGAGATAAAACACCAGCTGACGATAGCCTCGATCCTTGTCCTACCAGATTTTCATCAGCCTTTTGAATTGCATTGCGATGCGCCAAAGATTGGAATTGGAGCGATGTTGAGTCAAAATCGGAGGCCAATCGTATACTTCAGTGAGAAGTTAACAGGAGCCAAAATGAGGTATAACACTTGTGACGTGGAGTTTTATGCTATCGTGCAGGCCATCAAACATTGGAGACATTATTTGTTTCAGAGGGAGTTTGTACTATTTACGGACCATGAGGCCTTGAAGCATCTTCATGGTCAGGACAAAGTTTCTGCACGGTATGCCTCATGGGTTGCTTATCTACAACAATTCACTTTTATGGTGAAACACAGGTCCAGAGTCACTAATAAAGTAGCAGATGTAATGAGCAGAAAACGAGTATTAATGACTCGTTTAGTAGTTGAGGTGCCTAGTTTTGAATCCCTTACTAAACTTTATTGCACTGACCCATATTTTGCTGTGGTATTGAGAAGGGTGTCGTCTGGAGAGAGGACGGTGTTTGTGTTGCAGAATGGTTTCCTATTCAAAGGGAATCAGTTGTGCATTCCTGATTGTAGCTTGCGGTTGAAGATTATCTAAGAGCTACATGGTGAAGGTCATGTGGGGAGAGATAGGACATTACAGTTAGTGCAATCAGCTTATCTTTAGCCGTCTAAACGAAAGGAAGTTGATAACTTTGTGCAGTGTTGCAGAATTTGCCAGATGTCCAAGGGAGCTACCACAAATGCCGAGTTATATAGACCACTACCTGTTCCTTCTGTTCCTTGGGAAGATGTGAGCATGGACTTTGTGCTTGGATTGCCTTATACTCAGCAACATAATGATTCTGTTTTTGTGGTAGTTGATCGTTTTTCAAAGATGGTGCACTTTATCCCGTGTAAGAAAACTACGATGCTGTTAAATTTGCTCAATTGTACTTTAGAGAGGTTAACAAACTGCATGGTTTACCGAAGTCAATTCTGTCATATTGAGATACGTGCTTTCTTAGTCACTTTTGGCGCAGTTTGTGGAAGATGGTGAACACACAGTAGAACTTCAGTAGTGCTTATCACCCTTAGACCGATAGAGAAACGGAAGTGGTCAATCGCTCTATGGGTAATATGTTGTGGAGTTTGGTTGGCAAGCACATGAAGAGTTGGGATATGAAGCTCAGTCAGGCTGAATTTGCTCATATTCATGCAGTTAACCGGAGTACTAAATTTAGTCCATTCGTTGTCGTTTATTCTGTACTTCCTCGCAGCCCCATGGATTTGTTACCTATTCCTGACCAGATTTGTCATCATGGCAAGGCAGAAGAATTTGTAAACAGCCTTCGTAGTGTTCATGGAGCTGTAAGGGAAAATCTGGTGAGAGCTAACGCTAAATATAAAGAAGATGCTGATAGGAAGCGCAGACATGTGGAGTTCGATGTGGGTGATTTTGTTTGGGCTATTCTGACAAAGGAGCGTTATTCAGTGGGAGAGTACAACAAACTTTCGGCAAAGAAGATCGGCCCAGTGGAGATCATTGAAAAGATTAACCTGAATGCATATCGTTTGAAGCTGCCGAGTCACATTCGCACTACTGACGTGTTTAACGTTAAGCATCTCATTCATTTCACTGGTGATACTTCAGAGGATGACGATTCGAGGGCAAATTCTTTCCAGCTAGGGGAGAATGAAGTAGATGAGAGAGCATTGGTGTACTTGGAGAAAATTGACAAAAGTGGTTAGTTCGATTACTATTCATTTTGGATTTTTGGGTCGGATTTTGATGTTTTAGAACACTTTTCTGATATAAAATGGCCCAATGAGCAACGTTCATGGCAAGAGCTCCACCCTATCAGGCCCTAATTTTGCTGTTTAGGCTCTTAATTTAGCGTTTTTCTATTTTCAGGGACTTCATTGCAATTTTCTAAAAGTTTGTGTGCTTTTCTTTTTTTTTTCTAGGGTTTTAACCCTAGCCTCTAGACCATATTTATAGGCGTGTTTGACAGACAATTTGACAGTTTTGATTGAATAATATTGGCTGCGGCTATTTTTGTCCTAATTACTCTAAATCTTGAAAAATTTAGGGTTCTTAGAACCCTATTTGTTTACAATGTGGAAGAATTGCGAACAATAGAGTTATTTTCTTGTCTTGTGCTTGATTCCGCTGCATCACTTACGCAACCCAAAAGATATGAGGCATATGGATACTTTAGCATGCTTTCGGCTCTGGCTTCTCAGGAGAGTAAGTCCCTTTTTCGCAAGGTAAACTGAAATCAGAATTCTTTATTGCCTGTTTGAAATTTGCATCCCATCAGTTTATTGACCAATCAATATTTATTGCAAGATTGCATCTATTAACATCTATAATAGACATTACAGATCAAAAGGTACACCACTAGGATATTACATACATTCTATTACAATTTTGATGCAAACAAGTATATGCATTTAGAGAGTAGCAAGCTTAGCCAATGACAATTTCACCGGCCAAAATGTCTCCTAATTTCATTTCTGAGAACGGCTTTATCAACGGAACCCATTTAGCTACCACCAGCTGTGAACAAACATGTCTCATCGATGGCCGAAACTTAGGATTTGTACTCAAACATGCAAGCGCCACTTTTACAACATTTATTACTCCTTCAGCAGTTTTACGTCTAGGAGACAAGGGACGTTGATCAATGACATCCTTCAACATTGTTTCTTGGCCAAATGTTGTAGAAGATGATGATGATGTCGAGGAGAAGGATGAGATAAGATCCCCCGGATGCTTCCCCATTATTATTTCCAGCGCGACCACACGAAAACTATAGATGTCGCATTTTTCGTTGACCTCCATTGTATATGCTAGCTCTACACAAGATTTCAGAGATGATTTAAACATATAGAATGTATACAAAGATAATGCTAAAGTAAATAAAAACATTGAATTAAGGTAATTAAGCACCTGGAGCAGTATATCCAAATGTTCCTGCACAAGATGTCCAATTTGAGGAGTCTGGCATCAACAACTTGGCTGTGCCAAAATCAGAAACATGAGCCTCAAAATCTGAATCCAACACATTATTACTCGTAATGTCTCGGTGAATAATTGGAGGAGAGCAATCATGGTGCATGGATGATAATGCGTCAGCTATTCCTTACACAATGTTGAGCCTTTTGATCCAATCCAACTCCTTTGATGCTTCCGAGTCACTCAATATCTTTCTCACACTCCCTCTTTCAATGAAATCATAAATCAAGAAACAATGTTGGCGATGTTCACAGAACCCAAACAACTTCACTATATTTCGATGGCATATATTTGTCAATGCAGTATTCTCACTTGTGGATGCTTTCAAATGATTCTTGGACTGTAGGAGTTTTTTCACAGCAACTACTCGATTTGGTGATACCACGGCTTTATAGACAATTCCATGGCCTCCTTCCCCAATGCAATATCTGGAGTTGAACCCTTCTGTCACCTCAATGATGTTTTCATATTCCAAATCTGGATCTTGTATTCCCATTATATGCTTAGCTTTCTCATTTGCATCCCCTGACTTCGCCTTGTTGCTTCTCATTCTTCGATAGAGAAGGAACCAACTTCCAAAAAACAAGAACAATATCATCATACCACCCGAAAGATAGAGTGCAATTAATCTTCCATCCTTCTTGTGCACTTTATGAGAAGTGCACGGGTTCAGGTTGGTATTGTTGCCACATAAGCCGTTGTTATGTTGAAGTGCTTCAAGTGGAGCCTCATGGAAAGCTCTATTGTTTGGAATTTGTCCTTCTAATTCATTCCACGATATGTCCACTGTAGTCAAGCTTAACAAATTGTCAAACGTTTGTGGAATTAAGCCCGAAAACTTGTTGTGGGAGAGATTCAAAACCTCTAGTCTACCCAAGTCCCCAAATTCTTGTGGAATATTATGTGCCAACTGATTTTGACTGAGATCAATACTTTCTAAAGATTGTAATCTGCTTAGCTCTGATGGAATGTTTTCTGTCAAATTGTTCATGCTAAGATTCAAAAACAATAGTCTCGAGCACCCTCCAAGTTCCGCTGGAATTACGCTGCTCAAATTGTTGGCTGCTAGGTTAAGTTGTTCGAGATTAGGTAGCATTCCGAGTTCTCTAGGAATGACACCTGAAATCTTGTTATGCTCGAGGAAAAGGTTGGTCAGTGTTAAGTTTCGCAGTTCCTTTGGAATGACTCCTTCAAGTTGATTTGATGAAAAGTCTATATATTGCAAACGAGGAGCTTTTCCAATTTCAACTGGTAAAGTGCCAGAGACATTATTATTTGAGATTTTTAAGGATGATAAGTTGGCAAAAGTTTCCCATTTCCACGAAAGTTCTCCATAGAATTTGTTTCGGCTTAAATCCACATAGTTCATCCGTGGACAATTGCCGAAAAATTCAGACAGATTTTCAGTGAATTGATTATCTTGAATATGAAATCTCAGCAAACTTGTGCAATTTAATAAGCTATTCGGGATAGGACCACTCAAATAGTTATTAAACGCTGCAAAATATTGAAGTTTCCCGCTAAGACACATGCCCTCTGCTAGATGTCCAATCAATTTGTTATTGTATATTTGAAAAAAGAGTAAGCTATTAAGATTATTCATCTCTAAGGGAAGCATCGTGAGACTATTGTTTGACAAATTAATAAGTGACAGATTTGTTAAGTTTCCGATAGAACTTGGGATATGACCGCTGAGATTATTATCGGCCAATGCGAGACGTGACAAGTTTGTCAAGTTTCCTATAGAACTTGGTATTGAACCAGAAAGACTATTGTTTGACAAAGCAAGATCTATGATGGACCTCAAATTTCCAATACATATTGGAATTATACCATTAAGATTATTATTGGACAATGCAAGATATTTAATGGATCTCAACATTCCAATTTCTTCAGGAATGGAACCAGAAAGCTGATTAGTAAATAGATAAAGAGAGGACAAATTTGTCAAGTTTCCAATAGAACTTGGGATTGGACCACTGAGATTATTATCAAACAATGAAAGGTAAGACAAGTATGTCAACTTTCTCATAGAACTTGGAATTGGTCCAGATAGATTATTGTTAGACAAATCAAGATTTATGATGGATCTCAACATTCCAAGTTCTTGAGGGATGGAACCAGAAAGCTGATTGGAATAGAGATAAAGAGTGGACAAATTTGTCAAGTTTCCAATACAACTTGGAATTGAACCGTAAAGATTATTAATGGAGAATCCAAGATCTGTAATGAATCTGAGCATTCCAACTTCTAGAGGAATCGGTCCAGAAAGTTGATTCGAATTAAGATACAGAATGGACAAGATTGTCAAGTTTCCTACAGAGGTTGGAATAGTACCTGTAAGATTATTAACTGACAAAGCAAGAAAAGTGACAGCTTTCAGCATTCCAATTTCTCCAGGAATCGAACCAGAAAGCCGATTTCTGTAAAGATATAGAATTGATAAGCGCGTCAAGTTTCCTAAAGAAATAGGAATAAGACCACTGAGATTTTTGTTGGACAAATCAAGATTATTGATAGAGCTCAACAGTCCAATATCCATGGGAATGGAACCAGAAATATCATTGTAAGACAAGTAAAGGAGTTGGAGTTTCGAAACATTGACAATATTGGAAGGAATATTTCCATAGAAAGCGTTGCTGCTAAGGTCAAGCAACTCAAGATTTGGAAAAGACGAAAAGCGGAGACCACCAAGCGTACCTTTCAAACCATAGCCAGAAAGGCGGATACTGACAACAGTGGCAGGCATACGGAGGCTACAGGAAATACCGGACCAATTGCAAAGAGGAGTAGAATGAGACCACGTGGATAAGAGTGATTCGGTTTCATTATCGTAACGAAGAGTAGACTTCCAATTCAGAAGAGCTTCAGCCTCTTCATTAATAACAAGTGTAGAAGAAGAAAAACGAGAAAGGAAACGGAAGGAAAGAAGAAAAAAGAGGATCATTACTAGGTTGAAAGACATTATTGTTATTACTGTAATTTGTTTAATTAATGTAATGCATGCCCAGTTATTTTTATAGCCGATTGGATCATCATACTTGACTTTAATGACTTCTATTTGGAGCAGGTATATATATTATACCAAAATCTAGACATGTCTTTGTTTGCCACTATCTCGGAGATACTAATTTATTAGAAAACTATTATATCTAAAAGAAGGGCGAGAAGATTATACCAATTGCTCTAATCCCCGTATGATTAAAAGGCAGTTGCTAAGAAGATTACTTAAACCTAAACGAGTACCCAAAGTCATATTTTCTGAAATTCTTATTAAAGATTTTCATCCTGAAAAAGTAAGACAAGTCAAGTTGAGTGTTTTTAGGTGTTCATGTTTTTGGATCCTTCATGTATTCAAACTGAACGATGACTATCCCCTGCTAATTTGTCAAATTATTGATAATTTTCTTGCAATCAATCAATTAGGGTCCACTTCTACTATAGATTATTTTTTTTTATTCGCCATAGTTAATTTGATTTCACTATCGATCTCTTAGTTTATTGAGATTATGTTTCTCTGATTTTGGTAGGATATTTTGTTTGATTTGTGTATTAGTCAAGATGTACTCCAAGTATCGGTAACTAATGAAATTTTCTTATTCATAAAATTTTTTTGATTTCACTAAAATTGAAGAGGTTATTAACTATTCCTATTTATTTTTATTATTTAGCTTAATACGTACTTAGTGAACCAACATAAACATGTTCTCGACTCAACTTGTTTACAACCCTACATACCAACCCTATAGCGAGCCATCTACCACATTGGGACGATGCCTTTTGTGACACTTTGTAGTCGAGGGTGGAGGTTGAAACACATGTTATGAAATTGTTTTATTCAAAAGTTCCAGGCTTCTGATAGAATGAAAGTACGTTGTACTGGCTGATGAAGACAACCCTCCCAAGTGATACGAAGTGACCATGGGACAGCAACAGCTCAGCTTTTGAAAGATTGAACAACATACGTCAAATCAGTCTCAAGCCAAAGTCATTTCCAGTCGCGTTTATATGCAAAATTAACAGCCATAATAGCCGCTTTCAACTCGGCTTCATAAGCAAAAGCCAAGTCCAATGATCCCGAAAAAGCCCCATTTGGAAATCCCCTATAGTTGCGGAATATACCACCAAATTAAGCCAGCTTCTCCCGGAGCTCCCAATGCCGAACCATCAGTATTAACCTTCATAAATCTTAACGGAGGTGTGCACCAATTAACTTGGACAATTCTTTCAGGCCTAGAAGGCAGAATGCTAAAACCAAGCTGTTTAAGAATTTTGAAATCATCCACCCGCTTCGTAGAACGAAAACGGAAGAACACCACTTCCTTTATTGACTTCCAAAGCATGCGAAGACAATGCCCTACCACTGGCTTTTCCCCTTCAAATCTAGCTTTATTTCGAACGTGCCAAACAACCCAAAAGAAAGATAAAATTGCCACATTCCACACCGCGAAAAGCTGAGTGTGGCACCATCTAGAAGCAGGTTCAGTAACTAGCCCTCTAATCCCGGCTTCCCGCCGAATTGACCTGCCAAAAAAATTAGCAATAGAATTCTACAACGTGACCGTGAAGTCACAATAAAGAAATAAGTGATCTATAGATTCGGCCTCCTTGCCACACAAAGAGCAACATGAAGCAGTGTAGATTCCTTTCCCTTGCAACTTATCATCAGCTGAAAGGTAGCCCATACGCACTCTCCAACATAGAGTCGATCTCCAAGGTGGTAGGAAGTGTTAAATTTAATGCCTAAAATATTTCAAAAATGTCATATTAGTTGTTAGTGCAAGTAGTGGTCAATTTAGTTTTTTATTAAAACCATTTTTATTTAGTCGTTGAATTAGTGGACAATTATTTTGTTATAATGCAATTAGTGGAGTCATGCAATGTATTAATGGGTCTTTTTAGTTAGTGTTGAGTGTCTATAAAAAGGCTAAACATTGTATGGTTTTGATGGAATGAAATCATTAATCAAAGCTTATTAATTCTCCAAATCATTTCCATTCTTCTATCTTATTTTTCTCCTCTATAATTTCCAACAATTGGTAATTAGAGCCATTTTCTTGAGGGACTTGTGAGGTTCTATTTTTAATTCATATTATCAACGACTTTAAACAATTTTTCAGCTCCAGTTCCAATTTTTAGCGGTGAAAACTATCATTGTTGGGCAATAAAAATGAAGTCATATCTCAAAGCCTTGAGCTTGCGGGAAGTAATTAAAAATGATTTTGCTACTACTCAGCAAAAGTCCAACTGTAGTACAAATCAAACGGTATGAAGAAGATTCAGCTAAGAAACCTAAGGCTCTTACCTTCATTCATTTAGCAGTATCAGATGCAGTTTTCACAAGTATAATGGCTTGTGAGTTAGCAAAAGAAGCATGGGATAAACTCAAAGACGAATATGAAGGAAATGGTCAGACAAGGTTGATGCAAGTCCTGAATCTCAAAAGGGAATTTGAGGTTCAAAGAATGAAGGAATCTAAGACGGTGAAAGAATACGGCAACAAGCTATTGAACATCGTCAATCAAATTAAACTTTTTGGCGAAGAATTTTCCAACCAAAGAATTGTGGAAAAGCTTTTGGTGAGTCATCCTTAAAGGTGTGAAGCGAAACTTTCTTCCCTTAAAGATTCTAAAGATCTATCAAAGATAACTTTTGCAGAATTGATAAATGCTTTTCAAGCTGGGCGATAATTGAGCTTCTTGCGATGGATGGTGCAAAACCCTAAATCGCCGTTCTTCATTTTTCTGGTCATCCTTGATCGGATTTTTGAGCTTTTTCTTTCTAAAACATGGACGATTCTTATTTTTCTTTCCACTGTAAGAGCAAAGAAAAACCTACATCATCTAGAAAGTCATCTGAGCCAGCCAAGAATGCGGAAAAAAACCCAAAACCTACCTTCGCCGGGGTTGTTAGGGGGATGAACTCTATTGGATCAAGTAGTGTGAATTTCAAGATCTTGGAATCTGTAGAAGTTTCAATAAAGGGTGGATTCATTACAGTAAAAATCCCTCAATCTCTACTTGAGAAAAGGATTGCGATGTGTTCAAATTCCCTTATTGGAAGGCTGAGCTTACAGTGAGGAGATGCTCCATACAAATTACCACAACTCAAGGAAACCCTAACTAAAATTTGGGGTATCAAGGAGCACTAGAGGCTAATTTCCTTAGGTAAGGGTTACTATCACATATTTCTTAATTCTCGGGTCACTAAGCATCAGATATGGAACAAAGGACCAATTGGCCTAAAGCCTGGATTCATGCAGCTTCATGCATGGCAGCTGGACTTTGACCCGACAGCTCAGAAAATGACTAAAGCTTTAGCCTGGGTTAAATTACATGGTCTGCCTTGGGCATATTGGGATGCGGGAAACCTTGTTTGCATCACCAAAGTAATTGGCCAGTTCTTAAGAGCTGATACTGCTACCCTCGACGGTGACTTTGGGCATTTTTCTCGCGTATTGATTGATGTTGATTTGGAAAGAAGTCTCCCTACGACTATTGGGGTGGAGAAAGTAAGTAAGCAATTATGGATTCATGTTGAATATGAAGACAATGTTGGTATTTTAATGTAATTGGATCAACTAGTTGACCAATGCAGTCGTAATATTTCATCGAACAAGTTAGGGGAGTGTGGAGTGCACGCTTGTTCGAGTTCTATTACGATACTTAGCTTACGAGGGTCCGGGAACTACCTTTCTCAACACTTCTGTTATGAACTGTTGCAGTTGCTCGAATGGACATATCTTTGCACAACACTTCTGTTCTGAAGAGTTGCGACTGTTCGTATCAGGCTTATAAATATTTGGCATTTGCAACATTTTTAGCAATCTGGTTGCAATCTGGTTCACTTTTTCACAACAAGAAATTCATTCTAAGTTCTTGTCAATTCTGATTTTATCCGATTGATCTATTTGGTAGAACTGCCAAATAAGATTCAATCTGAAAGTGTTCGTCACGACTTCTAAATTATCTAGGCTTCATTCTACCGAAATTCCCCAACAAAGATTGAATCTTATTTCCGCTTGAAGCCTGAGTTTTCATGATTGCATACAAACGGTGTCATAGCAGTGCTCTTCAATCTCGGGCACCGAAAAGGTACGCTTCCGTTTTGGTTTCATTCTCAATGAATCGATCCTGGTTATTTTGGATTCGGAAAATTTTCTTCAATTTATATCATAGCGAGTCATGTTTGATTCATCAATGTATCGTTTATGATTCTATTCTAATGAATATTAGTTTGCGAGTTCGGTTAGCATATTGTTATATATTGGGCGAATGTTGAATTATTTGGCAAAGATATCGTATGCAGTGATTTCAATATGAATTAAGATAGTGAAATTTTATTGGATAATTGATTATGGATAAAAAAAATTATTGATTTCATACTGAATCAAATCAAGATTGCAAATTATTAATCAATTAAGATTTCTGGAAATTAATCAATGTTTTCCCTTTACTGGTTATATAAGTTTGCCTTCCATTTCTTTTAATTGTGGATGTGATAATCATTACATATTTCTTTGTTCTTGATTATTAACATTTTGTATTGCGATTAATACGGCCAATTTGATTGTGAGTCAATCATATATTGTAAATGCTACATCCAGTATAATGGTTTTGGGTTATATTATTTCGATGTGTTGTTCTGGTTAAATTTGATTTTAATCGGAAATTTTTGTTTGACAAATCTTGATAATAAGACGAGTCATATTAATTGTTTGGGTTTTATATTTGTTTTCAAATTTAGATTGTAGAACTATTTGAAAACGTAAATCTAGTAATTAGATTTTGCCTTCAATTAATCATCTTGATTTTCGGTATTTTTTTGTTGAATTTACGGTTAAAGTATGTAAAATGGAGAAAAATAGTATTTTTGGAGCATTTTGGTCATGATTTTTTGTTATGGTCAACAACTGAACGAAATATTGTACTTTTAATGTTCAAAGTCATGTTTGAATCGATTATGTTCGATTTCGGGTATTTTCATGTTGTTTTGACCGAAAAAGGTTGTGTTTTTCGCATTACTTTATATAAATGACGTGTTTAGGTTTGTTTTTTTATAAATCTAATAGCGTCATTGGACTCGGGATGTCGAAAAACCATAAAAGGGGTCTGGTCGGAGAATGGAAGCGTTTTCGGAACGATTTAAATGCAGAATTCGTTTTTCTGCGTTTTGCAAGGGTTCCGAATCCGTTGCAGAATCCGTTGTAGAATGAAAAGTTGCGATGGTTCATTTGCGACAACTGTTTTCTGCGGCAGTTCGTGGTTCATTGTAACGGTTTGTGAGGGATTCTGCATCCGTCAGAAATTCCGTCACAAAATGAAAAGTCAGGACGGTCAGTTTTTGTGACAACAGTTTGTGACGGTTCATGATCTGTGGTGATGCTTCGTGTAGTTGTTTTGGCAACGCTTTTGTGATCTATTGCGATGCTTTTAGAAGTGTTGCCAGAAACATTGCTACTGGTTGATACGGTAACGATTTTTATAGCGTTGCCGGAATATTTTTTTTGTGTCGCAAGAAAGAATGTAAGTGGAGCAGTTTTGGCAACACTTTAGTGAAATCAAGCGTTGCCAAAACCTTATCCTTATCCAAATTTAACCGTCATCTAATTTGGCATTGGTTTAACTTTTGGGGTTGATATGTCAATGATTGACTAACACATGTTAGTCAAAAGTCAAAGTTGACCGGTCAACATAATGCCACATGACGCATTTCTAATGGCTTCCTTCGATTTTGGAAGGTTAGTTAGATACAAGTTATTTTTCTTATGAGGAGTATAGTTCTTCCGTAAGTGGATGAGTGTTTCTTCTTGGGGGAGATGCTACTTCTTGGGTGTCTAAGAAACAAACTTGTGTGAGTGATTCGACAATGGAATCTGAGTTTGTAAAAACTGAGCATAATTTAGCCGATCATATAACCAAAGGGTTAAGGAAAGATCTTATGCATAAGTCGGCTGTGGGGATGAAATTAAAGTCCATCTAAAATCTCTCATGTTAAGATACCCAATTCCCACCTAATATGACGTTAGGTGCTGAATTCAATGAGGAAAGCTTAACATCTAGAGATTGGAACACACTAATTAAAACACCGTGCTCAATTTTCTATTACAAAGAAGATAAAGATTTGAGAATAACACAACTAGGGGCTGATTTGAAGTCCAATTATCATGCCAAAAGGAGCATAGTAAGTCGTTCCCCACCTCAACTCGGACCTGATAAGAAAAGGAAGCCCAAAATGCTTTTTTTTAATACGGCAAGAAATAATACCCCGCCATTTATGCGATAATCTATTGGAATCAAAATTCTCAATTGCAGACCACAAAGTGAACCCCGTAACGACCAACATAAATTTCAAACCAAAGAGATCCTTGATCCGCTACTCTCATTTTCCAAAGTCATTTCAATAATAAACCACATTTAACAAGGTTCAGACTTCTAATAAACAATCCACCTAGATTTTTCGGTAAAGATATGGCATCCCAACTAACCTTACTAATACCCCTCGAGCTCGTATCCCCATTCCATAAAAAATTTGTCATGAGTTGAGTAAGCCGACCATTAATCAAAGATGGTAGTTTGTTCAATGAAAGTAAATATATTGGCAAGGACGCAAGGACTGATTTGACTAAGACCAACTGACCAGCATATGACAAGGAGTGACCCTTCCACCCAGATAATCTATTTTGGAACTTTTTAATCAACATGTTCCAAAAAGACACTGGAATACGTTTCACGCTAAGCGGACTACCTGATAACCAATTGGAAATTTCTTAATCTTACACCCCAATTTTCCCGCACAAGAAAGGACTAGTGAATCACAAACATTAATGCCAATAATAAAACTCTTATGGTAATTAATGCTCAAACCCGAAATAAGCTCAAAACAATGTAAAATACGTATAAAAGTAGGTAAAAGAGACTCATCTACGGGTAGGAAGCACAATGTATCATCAGCAAATTGGAGCAGAGAGACATCTCGTTTTGATCCAGCTACTTTAAATCCAGGTAACAATCCCTTACGAATACTAGCATCAAAGAGCTGTTTCAAACCCTCTATAGCAAGCACAAAGATAAACGAGGAGATAGGATCCCCCTATTTCACCCCCCCTAACCCAATCGAATTGGATCACATGGTACACCATTAATTTGAATAGAAGTCGCTGAGTTCTCCTGACAGCATGATAACTAACGAGACCATTTTTCTCCAAAGCTCATTCTTTGAAAGACTGCATCTATATAAGGCCATGAAATACAATCATATGGAAGTCCAGTTTCAGAACTAAACCCGACTGTAGTCTTTGATGAATTGAGTGAACAATCTCCGAAGCAATAAATGAACACTCATGAACATTACGCCCTTTTATGAACCCAAACTGATTATCGGATATCAGGCCCTGAAGAAGTGGTTGAAGTTTGTTAGCTAAGACTTTTGATAAGACTTTATATATTCCATGAATAAGGGCTATTGGTCTGTAGTTACTCAGTAATGATGATTCCGGGACTTTAGGAACCAAAACAGTGAAGGAGGATTTAATGGAATCCAGTAGCTGTGCATTTTCATGAAATTTATTGAAAAGATCAAAACTTTCAGGTTTTGATTCATCCCAAAATAGCCTATAAAAGAAGAAGTTAAGGCCATCTGGCCTCGGCCATTTCCCTTCATGACAGGATCGAAGGGCAGCCCTTATTTCCTCCTCTAAGAATGATGCCTCAAGAAGTCCAACATTTATTTCATTTACTGTGTTGAATTGCAATTCTATTAAATCAAATGGAGTATCGGTTCCTCTTGAAAAAAGATTAACATAAAAATTATATATGGTGTTCACAATCGAGATCGGTTCCAAAATCATAGTCCCATCCACCTCCAGTTGGTTTATCCTATTACCCCTGCATATATGATAATATTCCTTCGACATATTGTTACTTATAATGTCTTGATAATACTCCACACAAGAAAATGCAATTTCATTCATATTTCACAAGTGATATCTTAAGCTAGCCTTGACATCAAATTCCAAATTAATCATAACACACATTCACATATGAATCATCTGCATAGAAAAGCAAGGACATCAAATTATTACATGTTCATATTTATATTACTTGTTTAATATCAAATTATGAAAAATACAAGTATATTAATATATTTTATAAAATTCCGGTTTGACCACCAAATTAATCCAATTAAACCTTAGATACATGATTTACTCTCTTCACCAATTTTGATGAGGCCATCCAAACAAAAGGCCTAATTATAATTGGCCCAAAGACATAAAACTTGCTCCCCCCAAGCCTTGTTCCATTTATTGCATTTACTTGATTTTCATTTAAATAGAGCTTCATTTTGTCATTTGTAATCATTCAATCTTTCATCAATAATCATATCTTCTAGAGATTTCTCTCTAATTGAGGTTCCTTAGGAAAATCTATTTTTTTGCAAGTGCGGCTTGCGAATATCTTCTTTATTGGTTTTTAGGTCAAAATCTTCAACACCGCCTTCACGATCCTTATTAGTTTGGTATCAGAGGTCAAAGTTTGCCTTTGAAATCACTCTTAACACCATGGTTCAAAACAAGATGTTACATGAGAGAGTTGTAACAATAGAGGAATAAATGGAGGAATTCCGGCAGGAGTTTCGAACCACATTGGAGGAACATTTTACAAGCTTCCAGAAAGAACTTCTTGATGCTCTTCGCGCTAACAATCAACAAGAAGCACCACAACAAAGAGGTCATATTATTCAAAATCCACCACCACAGCAAGAAGGAGTGGAGAATCCAAATCTTATAATGGTGGAAGTAGTCCAAGGTATATCACTAGTGCATCCATATGTGCAACATAGAAACCTTGGATATCAACCAAATCTAAGGATGTGACATGCAGTACTTGAAGATAACCTCTGGGGTGATGAAGAGGAGAACGATGATGATGACTATCCTAATTATTTAGACTTACATCCACCTGAATGGAGGAGAAGGGAGATTGAAGCACCCTACTTTGGAGGCGATTATATTGCTATAATGGGAAGAAGGCTACAAGGTAGAAGGTGAGAGGAAGAACCACGTGGTAGACGGTTTGTAGAGGATGAATCCTTTAAGATCAAGGTTGACCTACTATCCTTTGGTAGAGACCTTGATATAGAGGGATTTTTGGATTGGCTAACAGAAGTGGAGAGGTTCTTTAATCATGCAAGTGTTCCTAACCATAAGAAGGTGAAGTTAGTAGCCAACCGATTAAAATGAGGAGCATCTGTGTGGTGGGACAATGTAATAAATAATGAAGGAGGAGTGGAAGGAAACCTATAAGATCCTGGCAAACAATGAAGGTGATGTTGAGAGGAAGATTCTTACCACCAGACTATGAGTAATATATCTATCAGTCCTACAATCGTTGCTTACAAGGAAATAGAAGTGTAAATGAATACACAATCGAGTTTCTTAGGCTGCCTACATGAGTAGGGTTGATGGAGACCGAAGTACAAAGGACTTCTCATTATCTTGATGGGTTACGACCTAACATACGAGAGAAGATTGGAGTACAGATTATTTTGAGTGTTCAAGATGCCCAAAATCTAGCGCTCAAAGCAGAGATGGATCTGAATCGGCCTAAGGATAATTATCGTTGACAAGGAGGAGGAGAGTCTAGTTTCATTCTAAACTACCAAAGGCCACCTGAATGAGGAGATAATATAACAAACGGGATTAGAAGTAAGCCTACTTGGGAAAAGCGCCAACAGTAGAACCAAGGAGGAATGTTGCCATCTCAAACCAGCCTAAACCTAGCAATCCTTATGCTAAGTTAGGCCCTTCTAGATGTTTTTAATGCAATGAATGTCCTTGGAGAAAAGCAGTTAACATGGCCAAAAAGTGTGATGGGGAGGAAGAAGACTCTGATGAAGACATCGAAGAGGTTTATTATGAACCACTTGAAGAAGGGGATGTAGCTAAAGGACACAATATCTATGTCATCAGGAGGTTATTAGTATCTAGGAAGGTTAACCAAGGGCAAATGTAATCAACTCTTTAGAACAATGTGCCTTGTGTAGAGAGAAAAATGTAGCTTGGTTATTGATAGTGGAAGCCAAGAGTATATCATCAGTCACCAAGTAGTGAAGAAGTTCGGGTTGATCCCTGAAACACACCCGGAACCATACAGTATAGGGTGGATAAAGAATGTGGGATAACTAAAGGTGACTCAAAGATGTTGCATTCCCATCATATTTGGAAGGTATGAAAATGAGATCTATTATGATATCGTGGAGATGGATGCATGTCACGTTTTATTAGGGAGGACGTGGCAATTTGACAATAATGTGAAGCATTCTGGAAAGAAGAATGTCTATTCTTTTATCAAGAATAAGGTGAAGTATGTGCTGACATCATTAAAGAGCAATCAGACGATCGAACGCTCGACTAACCACGTGGATGACCAAAGAAGTATAATTGTCGTTTGTAGCACTAAGACCCTATTCTTTTCAACTGATAAGTAGCTGTACTGAACTGAACTGAACTAAATGATACTGAAACTGAAAATACTGAAACTAAAAATAATTAATAAAATAAATAATAATATTTTAAAATATTAATATATATTAAAAAATAATACTTTAAATAATTTATATATTATAATAAAATTTATTAATTGTTATATAATAATAATAATTAAATTTACCAATAAATTATTATTATTATATTTTATTTTATTGCAATATTTGTTATGAATATTATTATTATTATTTTCATAGTTATCAATGTTTATAAAATATTATTACTTTTATTTATTTATTTTTTCTACAAAATTATCTATCATAAAAATAATAATTAATAATTTTAAAAATATTATTATTAATTACTTTCTCTTTGTTATTGCTTGTGATTACTAATATTAATTAATAATATTGACATAATATATAAATAGAAATGAACTAAAATTGAAATGATATTATTATTAATATTCTTTTTTTATTATTTATAAATATAATAATAATTTAGTAATATTGATATAATGTATAAACTGAAACTTAGGCCTTTTTCTTTTCAACCTTTGAAAGCTGAACTGAACTGGACTAGACTGAACTAAACTGAACTGAACTTATTTCAGTTTAAATTTATAATTACGCATGGCTAAACTGAACTGAATTAAACTGGACTGAACTGAATTGAACTGAACTACATTGAATCGTAGTCTAAGAGAATAGTATACTAAATGTTGAATACTGTATGCTGAATACTGAACTAAACTGAACTAAACTGAACTGAATGCTACTGAACTGAACTGAACAAAAAATAAGTTAAAAAGAACAAGGCCTAAAAGCAATTTCCTTTAGGAGTGTGCACAGAGTCGGCATATCTTCTTTATAGTGGCTACTGTTTCTAAGGAGCCAATAATGATAACAACTGAAGTGTCGAATGATGTGAAGTAGCTAATTGATGAATTTCATAACATCTTCCCTAAAGAACTTCTAATAGGATTGCCACGTTTGAGGGACATCCAACATCACATTATCTTGGGGCCAGGAGCTAGTTTACCCAACTTGCCTCATTACATGATGAGTCCAAAGGAGAATGAGATACTAAATGAGCAAATAGATGACTTGTTGAAGAAAGGACATATCAGGGAGAGTTTGAGCCCGTGTTCCATTCTAGCACTATTAACCCCCCCAAGAAAGATGGATCTTCGAGAATGTATGTGGATAGCCGAGCAATCAACAAGATTACCATACGGTATAACTTTCCCATACCACACCTTGACGATATGTTAGACTAACTAACTGGCTTCGAGATCTTCTCCAAGCTTGGCTTGAGGAGTGGGTATCATCAGATAGGAATCAAGGCCAGAGATTAGTGGAAAATCACTTTTAAGATGAGATGGGTTGTACGAATGGTTATTCATGCCATTTGGTCTCACCAATACACCAAGTACATTCATGGAACTGATGAACCAAGTGTTGAAGTCGGTCATTGGGAAATTTGTGGTTTTCCACTTTGATGACATACTAATCCATAACAAGTCTGAAGAAACACATAGGGAGCACCTAAGGACAATGTTAGAGCTCTTAAGAAGACATCAATTGTATGCCAATCCCAAGAAGTGTGTGTGAATTCAATCTAAATGTGATAGTTTTCTTGGGGTATGTGGTGAGCAGCGATGGAGTTCGTGTGGATGAGGTAATGATCAAAGCTATCAAAGAGTGGCTAACTCCTAAAAATATTGAGGATATAAGGAGTTTCCAAGGATTAGCTACTTTTTACTGTAGGTTCATCTGCAACTTTTGTATGATTGTAGCCCCTCTTACTGAATGCTTGAAGAAGGGAAGAGGATTCTAATTGGGTATGAGCAAGAAACAAGTTTTTCTTTAATCAAGGAAAAGCTAAGTACTGCACTTGTGCTAGCTTACCCTGATTATGGAAAGTTATTTGAAGTGGAGTGCAACGCAAGTGGATTGGGAGTTGGAGTAGTATTGATGCAAGAAAAGAAACCAATTGCGTTCTTTAGTGAAAAGCTAAGTGAGCCCCGACTGAAATAGTCAACCTATGAATGTACTCGGTGCATTGGTGGAATTCAAAGTTGATGAACATAGACGGGAAGTGGAGTTTAAAGAAGAAGATTTGGTTCTTGTGTGCTTGAGCAAGGAAAGACTCGCTAGTGCAACTAATAGCAAGCTTAGACCACGAAAGTGTGGCCCATTTAGAATCATCAAAAGGCTTAGTCCAAATTCCTATACTCTTGAATTGCCAATGTGGTTGGGAAGAATGTCTCCTTCATTCGATGTCAAAGATTTGTCCTTTTACAAGGAAGACACTCCTCTACCTTATCCCGATAAGATGTTGGTGTCCAACACTTTTAAAGAATGGGAGAATGATGAGGCCATCCAAACAAAAGGCCCAATTACAATTGGCCCAAAGACATAAAACTTGCTCCCCGATCCAAGCCTTGTTCCATTTAGTTAGTTCTTGGTCACCACTCCAAGTTTACATTTATTGCATTTCCTTGATTTTCATTTAGAGATGAGCCTATAAATAGAGCTTCATTTTGTCATTTGTAATCATTCAATCTTTCATCAATAATAATATCTTATAGAGTTTTCTCTCAAATTGAGTTTCTAACCTTCAAGTTCTAGCTTGAGAATTTCATAGGAAAATCTGTTTTTGGGCAAGTGCGGCTTGCAAATATCTTCTTTGTTGGTTTTAGGTCAAAACCTTCAACACCACCTTCACGATCCTTATCAAGTTTGATGACCGCTTCAGGTCTGAAAACCATGATTACATCACAAGACGTACAAGAAGTGGATGATTGCCTTTATTAATTTGAAATTGATAAATATATGTACAACTTAAAATACAAAATAGGCTTAATGCATCATTACCTACCTTAACTTGTCCCCAAAAACTCACTGCCTCCCTGAATTTTCAAAGTGATCTCGCAGCTCTTCAACTATAAAAAAGTGCACCACTTTTCTCCAGAGCGCCACATGTCAGCTTCTGATTGGAGAGACAAAATCTTAAAAATGACATCTCTGAAAAGTCAAACCAACCAGAAGCTGACATGTGGCATTCATGGAGCAAAGTGGTACACTTTTTTATAGTTGAGGGAGCTATGGGATCACTTTGAAAGTTCATGGAGGCAACGGACTTTTAGAGACAAGTTCAAGTAGCTAACGATGCATTAAGCCTATAAAATATAATAACCAATCGTGAGAACTATGGCGCATGAGCAACAAATATGTCTTAAACTCTTAAAGACACCAACCAATCACGTTTGAGAAGTTCCTGGATGCCTAGGATAACAGAACAATCCATTTGACTTGACATGATATATGTCATTAGAGAGTAGAAACTCTCTGCCGTGTAAGCTTTATCTCATAATGTGTGAACTAGGTTTATTTTCAAACAAAATAATATATACCAATTCATTCGATAAATCTGCAAAATATGAGAGGTTGTGTTTCATATTCTCTCCTTTTCGATGTTGAGTGTTGACTATATAACTATATATATAGCTTTGATAAAATAATATTTTTAATAATAATCCATCACTGTTTTTCTTCTTGTTTAAGAACATGTAATTAATATAATGTAATGGCATGATTTTTATGGTCATAATTTTGCTAATGCTTCGGTATTGAAAATTAGTAGCAAATTCAAAATTTTCCATTTTCCTTAAAAAAAACTCTGATTTCTCAACAATGAAAAAAAGTTGCATGTTTGGTCGTGACATTATCCAAGTCCTAGGTAAACAAGATAATGGGCAATTACATTGGTCCCCTTAAATAAAAATTAATGTGTCAATGTGAAAACTGTTATGAACTCTTGTATTAATTAATAGGAATGTACATATATATATAAGTAGAGATTCCTATCTAAGTGTTTTTTTTATTGAATTTACCCAGTGAGAGGGAAAAGGTAAGCGGGCAGCCCCACCGCCGTTAAAAACTCTCCCCTAGACTCGTTTTATTAAAGAAAATAAAAAAAATACAATAAAATAAAAAAAATCAAACAACTATAATGGCAGAAAACAAAAAAATATCAACTAGGAGAAAATTTCTTTGGAGGTTTTGCGCTCCCGTTTAGCTAGCTCTATGCGCTCTCGCTAGGTATAATTTTCTACAGCTAAACAGACCCTCAGTTTCTTTCAAATTCTAATAAACCATGCTCTTCTAATTCAAGGTTTTCTTTTTCCACCAGTAGCTTTGAAGATGGAGGCTTCTCATAAGTAGTTAAAAGAGACGAGAAGACGCAGTTAGGAAAAGCACCTTGAGTGACTGAGTTCACACTAACGACAGCCAAGAACGATTACGACAACCTTAATATGAAATCAAGTCTTTCAATTGAGTTCCAGCTTCTCGGATAAAACAAATTTGAGAAGACATTGAAGCCAATAAATGTCAACTAGAGATGGATTGCAACAAAAACTTAGCTAGAGAAAGTTATGGAGTGGCCGGCGGTGTTGGAGCACGAGATTGGAAGGTAAGGGAATGGATGGAAAAATTAGATATTAGGTTTAAGGTAAAGTAGGAAAAGAGAAAATAGATTTTCAAAATTGGAGAGTTAGACTTTTTTTTACCGGATATTTTGTTGGTATTTTAGTGTAATTGGATCAACTAGTTGACCAATGCAGTCGTAATATTTCATTGAACAAGTTAGGAGAGTGCGGAGTGCACGTTTGTTCGAGTTCTATTACGATACTTAGCTTACGAGGGTCCGGGAGCTACCTTTTGCAACACTTCTATCATGAACTGTTGTAGCTGCTCGAATGGACATGTCTTTTCGCAATACTTCTGTTCTGAAGAGTTGCAACTGTTCGTATCAAGTCTATAAAACATGGCATTGTCAACACTTATAGAAAGCGTTTTTTGCAACGATTTCTTCAATTTTTGGTTCACTTTTCTTCACAACAAAAATTGATTCTAAGTTCTTGTCGTTTCTGATTTTATCCGAATGATCTATTTGGTAGAACCGCCAAATAAGATTCAATCTAAAAGTGTTCGTCACGACTTCAGAATTATCCATGCATCATTTTATTAGATTTCTTCAACAAAGATTGAGAGATGTTTTTTACAGACATTCAAGGCTTCGTTCTATCGGAATTTCCCAACAAAGATTGAATCTTATTTGTAGCTTGAAGCCTGAGTTTTCACCGAAAAGGTACGAATTCGATCCGTTCTCTTGCGATGATTGTTTGCGTCCTAATTTCGATTTCTCGATTTTTTGGAAAACTACCAGATTTTGCCCCTGTTTTATTTTGATGTTTTCTCTTGTTATATAAATCCAATTTGAATGATTCTTGATTCTATTGATATATACAGAATCTAAGGAATATATGTTCAGAAGAAACCTTATTTAATTTTGTTCGTTTTAAATGTGAAATTTTCGTTTGACGTTGAGTCGTGAAATTTGTTTTCGGAAAATCACAGCTTTGTATACTGTTTAGTATTTTGATCATAACTTTGGTTATGCAATTTGGATTTCTGTGATTCTAGTGGATTTAGAAAGCTAAGACATGTGGCTAATTATGTTTAGAAGAAAACTTTTCGATTTGATGATATTTTAATGGAAAAAATGCAATGGACGTCAGGTCATGAAATCTGGAAAATTCTGAAAAATATGAATGTTGATTTTGTTGTGTTTTAATTGAAGTTTGATACTTAAAAATTTAGGATTTAAATTTCTTAATTATTGAAGTTATGTTGAATAATGTTTGATGGCCATTTTCCTTTTTGGTTGTTTATGGCGGTATAAACGTTCTTTTTCTCGAAAAAAATCTTGATTCTCAGGTCGTTTTGCATAAATGACGTGTTTAGGTTCATTTTTTATAGAAAGAACAGCGCCATTGGACTCGAAACATCAAAAAACCTTAGGAGGGGTTTTATCGGTGGCCAGAATCGATTATGAAATGATTTAAAATCAGAATTCATTTTTCTGCAGTTTGTAAGGGATTCTGAATCCATTGTAAAATTCGTTGCAGAATGAAAAGTTGAGATGGTTCATTTGCGACAACTGTTTTTTGCGGCAGTTCTTGGTTTCTTATGATGGTTTGTGAGGGATTCTGATTC
This sequence comes from Euphorbia pulcherrima, assembly GCA_947683365.1. Lineage (NCBI taxonomy): Eukaryota > Viridiplantae > Streptophyta > Magnoliopsida > Malpighiales > Euphorbiaceae > Euphorbia > Euphorbia pulcherrima. Next base: position 2,680,959 of record CANTUS010000006.1, on the reverse strand, counting down.
CGTCAGAAATTCCGTCGCAAAATGAAAAGTTAGGATGGTTAGTTTTTGTGACAACCGTTTGTGACGGTTCATAATCTGTAGTGATGCTTCGTGTAGTAGTTTTCTCAACGCTTTTGTGATCTATTGTGACTCTTTTAGAAGTGTTGTCAAAAATAAGGCTACTGGTTGATATGGAACCAATTTAAGAGCGTTGCCAGAATATTTTTTTGTGTCGCAAGAAAGAATGTAAATAGAGCAGTTTTGGCAACACTTTAGTAAAATTAAGCATCGCCAGAAACTTGTCCTTATCCAACTTTAACCGTCATCTAATGTGGCATTGGTTTAACTTTTGGGGTTGACATGTCAATGGTTGACTGACACGTGTCAGTCAAAAGTCAAAGTTGATCGGCCAATATAATGCCACATGGCGCGTTTTTAATGGCTTCCTTCGGTTTTGGAAGGTTAGTCGGATACAAGTTATTTTTCTTATGAGGAGTATAGTTCTTCCGTAAGTGGATGAGTGTTTCTTCTTGGGGGAGGTGCTACTTCTTGGGTGTCTAAGAAACAAACTTGTGTGAGTGATTCGAAAATGGAATCTGAGTTTGTAAAAGCTGAGCATAATTTAGTCAATCATATAACCAAAGGGTTAAGGAAAGATCTTGCGCAAAAGTCGGCTATGGGGATGAAATTAAAGTCCATCTAAAATCTCTCATGTTAAGATACCCAATTCCCACCTAATATGACGTTAGGTGTTGAATTCAATGAGGAAAGCTTAACATCTAGAGATTGGAATACATTGATTAAAACATTCCAAGGTGTGTGTTCAGACCTGCAAGTAAAGGAGGTTGAAGTTTAACTTCTTAATAGCCTTTTTGAAAAATTGCATATGCAGGTGCAAGAGTAAAAAGGCTACCTAGATAAGCATGAAGTTTAGCTGCTTCAAGAAGCTTGGACTTGGCTTTTATATGCTTATGAAGGATAGGGACACAAGGCTAGTAAAAGATAGTGTCAAGTAAGAACATGTTAGAATGTTAACTTATGTGTATATTATCTTCGAGTATTCAAGATGGATAACCAAGGTTCAATCCATAGTGACACCTTTAGTTATTCGAATACTTGGAATGTGTAATATACTAAGATGAAATTCAATCGACACGATATTTCATTTATGCATAAGTTTGTTATTTGTTGTGATTTTATTTAGTTAATCATGGATTACACTAAAATGGGGGAGGATTGTTGGTATTTTAGTGTAATTGGATCAACTAGTTGACCAATGCAGTCGTAATATTTCATCGAACAAGTTAGGGGAGTGCGGAGTGCACGCTTGTTCGAGTTCTATTACGATACTTAGCTTACGAGGGTTCGAGAGCTACATTTCTCAACACTTTTGTTATGAACTATTGTAGTTGCTCGAATGGACATGTCTTTTTACAACACTTCTGTTCTGAAGAGTTGCGACTGTTCGTATCAGGCTTATAAATATTTGGCATTTGTAACATTTTTAGCAATCTGGTTGCAATTTGGTTCACTTTTTCACATCAAGAAATTCATTCTAAGTTCTTGTCAATTCTGATTTTATCCGATTGATCTATTTGGTAGAACCGCCAAATAAGATTCAATATGAAAGTGTTCGTCACGACTTCAGAATTATCCAGGCTTCATTCTACCGGAATTCCCCAACAGACATATCATATTTTTGCAAAATATGTTCTAACATAGGACATTCATGGAAGGAGTGTTGTCAAAATTCAATGGCTAAGTCTGATAAAGTGGTTAAAAACCTGGCAGGTGCTGTTCCGGAGAAAGTTGTTGGTAGGAAAGCTAACTCTTCTACCCCTAGGGGGGTAGATAAACCTACGGTATCTCGGGATGTCCCTATTATGAATGTTGACAGAATTGATATTGAAACACTAGTTACTAAGGCGATTGAGGCTGCGGCTAATGCAGTTATTGAGGCTGCAGCTAATGAAGTGTTTGAAAAGGAGCCGGGAAATTCTGAGGCGGTTCAAGAGTCGGCTATTCATCATAGCTCTGAATTAGGGAATGCTAATAACTTGGTAGTTGCGGTTAATACTAATCAAATTAATACCTTGGAGGAACCTAACTTAACTGCGGATCTCGGAGATAAGGGATCTAAAGTTCACAAGCCGATCGATGGCCATTTTACTAACGGTTTTGATGATGCTTTGGATGAGTTTGAATGAGAGGACTTTGCCTCAAATTATTCACAACCTGAAAGAGGTATCTCAGGCTCTTGGGGTGACTATGTGGAATGTGAAGAGGCAAGAATAAAAAACAAGGCCAAGCAGTTAACACCTGTTAATCACAGTTTTTTGTTATCTTCCTGTGATGACAGTTTTTGGCGTGAGATTGATGAGGGAGATGATATATTCCCAAGGAAACAAAGGGTATCGGCCACCGCTAAGGAACAGGCTAGACAAGAGCGTAAGGAGCTTGCTAAACGAGAGTGCAAGGAGCTGGCTAAATGGGAGCACAAACCTCCACAATAGTTTTCTCCTTCGTAGATAGTATTTTGTTTTACGATGTAATGGTTGTTTGACTTTCTTTTATTTTTCTGTATTTTTTCTTTTCTTAATAATAATAACCTAGGGAGGGATTTTAAATGCGGTGGGGTGTAAAAACTCTGCTTGCCTTTTCTTTCTCACTAGGTTAAATTTAATTAAAAAAATGCTTTTCAAGCTGTAGATCAAAGAAAAATTATGAGAGAAGAAAAGCCAAATGAAGGAGCCCTCTTCATAAAATTTTCAAAGGGAAAAGGAAAGCTTGTCAAGTGTGGTCATTGCGATAAGCTCGGTAATGAAGAAAATGATTGTTGGCACAAAGGGAAATCCCGATGTTTCAAGTGCAAAAGATTTGGGCATTTGCAAAAAAATTGCAAAGTGCGTGAAGAGATTGCAAAACTAATTGAAGCGGTTAGAGAGGAAGAAGATGTTCTTTTTTAATGGTGAGAATTGCACCATAAAGGTTTATGAAGAGAAGTGCTCCATTAGTGGTTTATGAAGAGAAGTGCTTCATTACTTGAAGGTTGATGAGAAAGTACATCAACAAGTTGATTGTCGAGAAAGTGCACCATCAAAACAAGAGAGAAGTGCTCTTATAATTTTAATTATTTATCATTTTGGAATATTTTAGACAAGGAGGAGTACTAAATTTAATGCCTAAAATATTTCAAAAATTTCATTAGTTGTTAGTGCAAGTAGTGGTCAATTTAGTTTTTTTATTAAAATCATTTCACTTAGTAGTTGAATTAGTGGACAATTATTTTGTTATAATGCCATTAGTAGAGTAATGTAGTGTATTAGTGCGTCTTTTTAGTTAATGTTGAATGCCTATATAAAGGCTAAACATCGTATGGTTTTGATGGAATGAAATCATTAATCAAAGCTTATTAATTCTCCGAATCATTTCCATTCTTCTATCTTATTTTTCTCCTCCATAATTTCCAACTGGAAGGCTTACCAAATAAAAGTGTGGAGCGGTCCATCGTGTAAGTTCCCAATTAAGGAAGCATAAACTCCCTTAGCCGCAATAATACCATCGACCAAAGGCTTCCAAACGCAAATATCCATGTCAGAAATAAGATGCTGGATAGCCACGATCGCTTGTCTATTTTCTGGCTCCAAGTTATCCGAGAACTGCCATTTAATCCCATTAAAATAATCCGCAACCATACCTATACGAGGCTGCCCCTGCGAAATTTCAGACCTAGTCGTAAGATTTACTCCCACCCAATTATCAAACCAAAAGCTAACTCACCTCTCATTAGAGATAAGCCAAGTAATATTGTCTCTCATATAGCCAAAAACTGACTTTAAAGAACTCCAAATCGACAAGCAAATAGGTAACCACTGAACATCATCCGAAGGGTGAAGTAATCTCTTCTTAAGGATAGACATAACAAAAGAATTACCATTAAGGAGCTCAAAACTCAGCTTACATAAGGAAGACTCATTTAAGAGTCTTAAATTGTTGACACCTAATCCACCTTTAGAGATCGGTCTACAGCATAAACTCCACGGTACCATTGACCCCTTCCAAATAAAATTGCGAATCGCTCTCTCCATATCCTTCAATAAGTTAGTAGGCCAAAGTTTGATACGCATATTAGTGTTTCGGTATTGTCATTTAAAAATTATCGTTATCTTAACATTTTATGAAAATAATTCAACTAAAACTTTCACAAAAAAAAAAACTCACAAAAAAATTATTTAAAACTTCATTCAGGTTTTATTGATTATTAATAATTTTGAAAGACATAAAAATATAATACCTTTAAAATTTGTTTGATAAAATGTATTTAATTAAATAAGGTATCAAAATATCTAAAATATATATTTAAATAATTAAATAAGTATTTGTTGCTATTTCAAATACAAAAGTATTTATGAAATTTGTACACTAATTGAATACCAAAATTGCTTCGTAGTGAGAAAAAAACATTATGTTCAGTAAATCAATCAAAATTTATGTCTAGACTAAAATTAATACAAAATTGAAACCTTACTGCTAGTTTATAACATTAATCGTTATTAACTAATAGTAAAATGATGAATACGTAAAGTTCTTATTTAATTTTTTTTAAGTAAAGGCTGAGCATGGCAAAAACTAGCTCCATTTATTAAAAGGAAAAGAAAACAACCAAAAAACAAAAAAGAAAAGAAAAAAAAAAGAACATCCCTAGGATGTAAATAAAGCTAATTGCAAACTAGTGCAATAGTGACTACAAGTCCCAATCACAACGTAGTGTGATCTTAATTATCTAATAGCCCTAGCAAAAATGAATGGCGAGAAGAGGTTCCCCATGATCTACCATAGTCAGTCCCGGCTAGAACGCAGAGATGATAAGTCCGAACGACAACGATGATTAGAAGATCACCGTAATCAAAGTAGAGATATCTAACTGTCGACTCAGGTCAAAATCGAGATCCAAGCCGATAAGAAGGCAGCTATCCAAGGAAGGAAAACTGCCCGATGAATTGCCATAGTCAGTTGAACTCCACCGATGAAAGCTCAAGGGAAGAGATGCCAGAGCGATCCCCATGATGAAAGCTGCTGGCCAAACCGCCAGTGAGAGAGGGCTAGAACAGTCAAAACCTAAATAAACAGCCGGAATAAAGCCAGTTAGAAGAAAACCAAAGACGGCTAACAACCCCTAGACGAGACACCAGAAACCCTCATCACCCCAGATGAGAGGCAACTGCTGTATGAAAGTTGGCCAGACGTTAGTGGGAAGTTAGGGCCACAAATCAAAACCATCAATCGTCATCCTGTCGAATGCGATACCGAGAACCCAACCAAGCGCTGGTGGAATCATATGGGCGGTCAAACGTCACCTTTAATTATCGAACAACAACTGGCCAATCATCGGTAGGAAGAAATCAGAGCGGCTAGGGTTCAAGGGAGAATCCTGAATTTCAGGTGGATGGTTCGAAGATGGATATTTCCCTTCTTCGATTTGCAGATGACACCATATGCTTTTTACCTACAGATGAGTCTCTTATTACTATTTTTATCCATATCTTATGATGTTTTGAATTAATTTCTGGTTTGCGTATTAACTATCATAAAAGCTCTATACTTAGCATTCATGTTAGTGATACGATGTTACAGTCTTGTGAGGGTAAATTAGGATGTAAAATTGAGAAATTCCCTATTACTTTTCTTGGTGCACCGCTTAGTATGAAATGTATTCACATGTTTTATTGGAACATGTTGATTGGTAAGTTCCAAAGTCTTCTTTCTAGTTGGAAGGGTCAATGTTTATCTTATGCTTAGAGGGTGGTTCTTTTGAAGTTGGTTTTGTCTTCCCTTCCTATTTACTAGGTCGGTGCAACTTATGAGGAAATTTTTGTGGAAGGGAGATGCAAACTCTAGGGGCATTAGCAAAGTTAGCTAGGAAATGATATGCTCACCTAAATCCCTAGGAGGTTTATTTATTAGAGATTTTAAGCTTGTTAATTGTAGTATCCTCTTGAAGTGGCTTTGGAAGTTAAGGAATTCGGGTCAGGGGTCTCCTTGGCATGACATTTGTATTAGTCATTATGGGTTTACTTCATGGAAGTTTATTTAAGGGCATAATATTAAGGGTCTGTCACATGTATAGCGAGATATTATCTCTTGTTGCTTTAAGAATGATGTTTTTTGGGAACTGTTTAGGTCTAATGTTAGGGTTGAGGTGGGAAATGGGGTTTTATATTCCTTTTGTCATGATAATTGGACGTCTAACCAAACTTTGTCTGTTTGGGAATGATGCATTTTTTAGACCGATTTGGAAGAGGACGTGAGGCTCTCAGGCCTGGAAAGATGCTGTTAGCTTAGAAATTGGATTTATGGTACCTGCCCTTTGTTATTTTCTGATGATGTGAATGTTGATGTGGGGGTCAGCCACATCAAGTGACATTCTCCCAAGCTACTGATTAATTTTGGTGGGTTATTGGAGAGCAAAAATCATATTCGGCGTCCTAATTTTGTCATGGGTTTTACCGACTACCGTAGTGGTCTATTCCTAATACAAAATATATGTTAATCTAGAAAGCATGTTTGTTGCCTAAAGTACAGTTTTTTGGGTGGTTAGTTTTTCATAAACGACTACCAAGGAGGATGTTTTAATTTAGGCGTAGATGTCTAGTTGTTTCCGATGGTAAATGCCCGTTTTGTGATGATATTGAGACAACCAATCATGCGCTATTCTATTGTTCAGGGAGCTATCATGTCTGGGTGCTAGGTTTCAAATTGTTTGGGATTTGTGTGACCATGCCATCATCGTGTTACAAGTTTTTGGAAGTATGGCGGTTCCATTTCTCAATGGGGCAGTGTCGTTACTTTTGTACTTCTTTGTGGTTTTTCATTGCATGGTCTCTATGGAAGCAAAGGAACACATTTGTTTTTGAAGATACTCTAAGCACAGAAGACCATATTGTTTCGTGTATTTTTTTTTATGATGGTTTGTTTTTAAGTTTAGAAGGCGGCAATTATGTTTTGTAGTGTCGGATGTGTTTAATTTCCTGAACATTTTTCTTTCTTGTAACTGACTTGCTCATGTTCTCATTTTGAGACCTTGAGTTCAATTTTATTTTATTAATGAAAAGAGGGGTGTGTGTTTTGTAGGCAATGGGAGGTGCCAACCTACCTGGGAGTCCGCACCGAAATTTTCACCCGCCCTAACCTTTTTTCCTTTAGAGGGACACGTTATTCCTCCGGGGTTTTTTTTAAAAAGGGAGAACCCTAATCGCCGAATTGCCTAAGCCCTCACCAAGCTCGTGTTTAATTTGATAGTATTAAGAGATGACGTTTTATATTTTTAAAAAACTACCGCGATAAAACTGATTATGATAATTAACTTACAAAGTTATCAATTTAATTTGAACGAACACTATTATGGAAATAATAAACTGAATAAAAATAAAAAATATTGAGATGTTACATAATCTCATTTCTATGGAAATACAAATAATATATAATAGTTAGGTTGATTTCAGGTTTACAAATTTAAATATACAAAACTAAAAGAGATTTAGATTTTAGGTTTTCTCTCCAAAAATCAAAACCCAAGCCGCCATTGATTTGAGAATCTTCGCCTCATTTGCTTATACGTTTGTTTGTTAGGGAGGGAGAAAAAGTCTACCTAGGCTTTTTTCCCTCCTATTCTTTGTTTTCTTGTCTTTCTTTTTCTTTATTTTTAATTTCAGAGTGTTTTTTTTAGAATAATCCGCATCAACTACTTTCTTATCATCAACTATGCGATCGTCTTCTTCGACCACAGATTTGTTAGTATATATCTCAATCTCGATAGTTTTACAACTAGGTTGGACTCTATCTGCCTTTAGAAAAGATACTTGTTGATCTTTCATAGAAGACACCCAAATTTTTCTCCAAACAAGATCATTTCAGATATGGACTACTGGTTGATGTTATGGAGTAAGCAGTTTATGGTTGTGGATGAAGTCGTTAGTTGGGGGTTAAGGATATATAGGTTGCAGCGTTTTATGTTTTTCGGATTAAGTCTTGCCTAAGGGCATGTGTTTGTCTTGCGGTAATAGCAAGTTTAGTTTGTTTGTGTTATGTTTATGTGTTTTTTCCGTGTTTTAACTCCGGTAAACTGTTTTTAGTGTTTTTAGGTTTGCTATGTTTATCGGTCTGCGAATCATTCTGTACAATTGTTAGCTTGAGTAGTTGATTCTTCGACAAGTAGGGGGACTTGACTTTATGTTTGTCCACCTTTGATTAGAGCTGTAATTGGTTCTGATTTTATTTAATAGACAATATTCTTCAGTAAAAAAAATAGTAGTTATTATAGACTTTGAAAGATTGAAAATAAATTTGAAGTATACCCTCATTGGAAGTGTTACATAATCTTATGGGTAAAACACATAAATGGGCAAGATATGCAAAATATTTACCTAATTGACTTAAAAAATGCATGTAATTGAAATAAAATTTTTGAATGCCTGCTAACCTTTATACGCCTTATATAAAACTTTTCTCTTAAACTCTTCCCAATTTTCTCATGTCATCGACTGGAAAATTGATTTATCGATCTTCAATCTCAAATATATTGTTCTTTTCGATTTCATCAAGCAAATTTTTATTCTTCGTTAGCGATCTCTTTCTATTTCAAATTAACAATTTTAGTTCTGATTCTGTTCTTCATACTCGTTTTCTTTGCTCTACAACGATTCAGGTTTTGAATCGATTTTTTAAATTTGAAGATGTAGAACTGTTGAGTCTAATTTTGATGATTACAACAAATAGATAAAACACACAAAGCATTGGTATCATAGTTGATAAATTAATGCAAATACTTTGTTGTGTTAATTTAATATCAAAGTATTTTTTTAATTGGTAGTGCGAAAAGGCAAGCAGAAAAGGTTTTCGCCACCGTTTGTTTATGTTTTAACGACAGAAGAAGCTACAAAATATGCAGGAAGATACAAAAGAAGAAAGAGGAAGATAGCATCTGGTTTCTATGCAAAAGGAAGACAAAATCTACTATTACAAAACAAGGTAGATTTTACTGTTACAAAAACAAGGTAGCAAAATCAAGGTAGTATCTTATTTTTATGAAAGGAAAAAGAAGATGATTCCAACGGGCAAATTCTCATGAAAAAGAAAATAAATTCAACGGCCATATTCCAATAGCCACATTTGCAAACGGCTAGTTTTTCCTGCATCAATATAAAAAGGATGTTAGTTCAAATTTGAAGACTTGAAAGACTCAAAGCAAAATATTACAGTAATTCGAGTTTCAAATAGATTTGTCTTCCCTCCAATTCTTATTATGCATTCAAAGAGAGAAAAGCTTCTTCAAGTTCCTATAAACAAATATTCAATATTCAATCAGAATTGTAAGGTTTTGTTGTTGAGCACAGAAAAGCAACATGTTATAAGGTTTTGATAGTTGAGCCCAAAAAAACTATTTGGTTAGTTCTGAGCCCGAAAAAGAATTGTAAGGTTTGATACTTGACCTCGCAAAAAGTATCACTAGGCTTGCTTTTTGCTCGTAAAGAAAACAGATAGTGGAGGAATCTCAAATCAGTTGACTTGGGGACTAGAGGTAGGTAAGGTCGGGGCTGAATAAGTATAAAATTGCAGCTTGTCAATCTCTTTAACTCTTACTCCTTTAACTTACTTGCAATTTATTATTCGAGCACTTAAATTTTCTACAAGTATATTTATTGAGATTGAGTTTAAATATTTTTGGAGTAAGAAAAGTATTTAAAGTTTTTAAAAATACTATTCACCCCCTCTAGTACCTTACCTAGCCATTTGGTGCCAACAACAACCATTCATGAATGTTTACAAGGTAATACTCTTGTCTTTTTTTAAGTTTCGTAACTAATTGACATATTCTTTCGTACCTATTACACATCTAATACAAACATACTACATGCATATTACATATCTTCTGTATATATGCTACAAATCTGATACAAGTGTTTGGTGAGTATATAAAAGATTTGTAACAATATTGTATTAGATAAGAATGTTATTGAATTGTTCCTTTGTATCTGTTATGAACATACTACATATCTGTTATATATGTGCCATATGTCTAATAAAGTTCTAATAAAAGTGTTTGATGAACATATAACAGATTTGTAACACTATTGTAATAGATATAATTATTACTGAAGTATTTAGCATAATTTGTATGTCTTTTATCTATTACAAGTCTACTACATATCTATTACATATGATTATTATCGAAGTGTTTGACAGTATTTATCAGTCATTAATCTGTTACAAATCTATTATATACATGTTATAAACCTAATACAAGTCTGACATATGTCTGTTATAATATGTTACATTGGATTATTATTCAAGTGTTTGGCATAATTTGTCAGTCATTAATCTATTACAAATCTATTAAGTGTTTGGAAATTTACTTTTGTTCTTTAAGAAAATTATTTTAATCAAAATAAAAATTATTAATTTTTGATTTTGTAGAACTTTTTCTTTCTTTTAATGCTTTGATAGTTGGTTGTTTCATGTCTTTACTTGTTGTGAGCATTTTCATGTTGTTTGGCTTTATTTTTTTAATTCTTTTTTTCCTATTTTGTAGAACTTTATTCCTTCTATTATAATATTTGAGCCTGGACCTTGTGACCTCCACCTTTAACTTAAAATATTAATTTTTGATTTAAAACAGAGCTAGAAAACACCGAGCCACCACTTGTTTTAGCTCTACTGCGAAATTTGGTATAGCCAACCTGATAAGGGCTCCTATACCCCTTAAACAAAGAGTCTAAGTTCGGACAAAACACTTTTTTAATCTATTTTGTTCAAAATTTTAACTTCAAATACTTTATGCCATTGAACCATTTTTATGCCTATTTTTACTTTTAAACCTAATTTATTTATATGCTAACACAGTAAAATAATCAATAAAAATATTAAAAGCAAAAAAAACGAAGACAAAAAAGTAAAGGAATTAGAACTAACTAATTGCAAAAAATTAAAGGTATGCCTAGACGTCAGCATTTACGAGGTATAGGAGACAAAATCATTAGCAGATTTTCAGGCCAGAAAGGAAATTCGCTCTCGATGGCAGGTCGTGTATGTCTGGTTAATTCGGTGATACAAGGATACTTTATTCATTCTTTATCGGTTTATCGATGGCCGATCAGCTTAATTAAGGAGATGTAGAGAGCTATTTGCAATTTCATTCGGTCCGGATCAACCACGATTAAAAAGCCTGTAATGGTGCCATGGAGGACCTGGTGCAAATCTTTGAGGTCCGGCGGTTTGGAAATTAAATCGCTTCGTAATCTCAACAAGGCTTTGCTTGGGAAGCTAAGTTGGGAGATTCTTGATGGAAATTCTTTTGTCATGCGCGTTTTGAAACGACACTTTCTGAATAAATTTTGTGATACACAACGTCATCCTTTTTCTTCTTCCATTTGGGGATCTATCAAAGAAGTTTTTGCTTTTGTAAGGGAGCATTGTTGTTGGTTGATTGCTAATGGTGCTCTCACGAGTTTTTGGTTTGATAATAGGAATGGTCAGAACTTATATCCTCGGCTAGCTTTTTTTGGTGGATGAGAGACATGCTCTATCAGGGAGTGTGGCTGATTTTGTACATGGTGAGGAGTGGTTATTGTTGCCTATTTTCCTCCTAAAATATGACATGAGATTGAAAATTTATGGAGCCTACCAGGTACTTCAAACTCGTGCGTTTTCAAACCGTCGGTGGATGGGAATTATTCGGTCAAAGGTACATATGCCTTCATTAAAAATTCCACCCAAAATATGCAATGGCATAATTTTGTTTGGAAAGCTTTTTTGCCCCCATCGAGATCCACTTTACGCTGGCGCATCTTATATGGTAAGATCCCTACCGATGATTTCTTACAAGCTAGAGGGATATATATTACTACTAGATGTTCTCTTTGCAGCCAGAGTTGTGAAACAATGGAGCACATTCTTTTGATTTTTCCTCTTCCGAGTACTTTATGGCATGCCTTGGAGAACTTTTTCCGAAATAAAATCGATCTTGATAATGGTATTTCTCAACTTCTTGACCGAGCTAGGGTGCAATGGTATGGTTCGCAGCTTTTTGCGGTTTCGAATGTGGCTATTATCCCTTGTCTTTGGGTGATTTGGCACACTCGGAACTTGGCTCATTTCGAGAATAAATTGCCGGTCATAGGGGAATGCTTACGACTTCTATTGAAAGCCATGAAAGAAGTTGAATTTTTCCAGGTTGGATGTACCAAGAGCGTCAATGATTTAGAGACCTAAAACAACTGGGATTTAACATTCTTCCTTGAGAGTATGAAAAGATCATCCAGGTCTTATGTCAGCCCCCTAGTGGGACTTTTATTAAAGTGAGTGTTGACGGTTTGACCACTGGTTTTCCAAAGATTGCTAGTTATGGTGGTGTTTTTTGTAATGCGCAAGGTTTTACTCTTGGAGCGTTTTCAGGAAGACTGGATTCGGCTTATGCGTTTGAGGTGGAACTATTGGTGAGTGTTGGGATGGAGAAATTTGTGGGTTGAACCTGATTCAGTGTAGCGCCCCCCTATATAGGAAGCGCCACGGTAACAATAATCACCCAATCGACAACTCTACTCCATTATATAGAGTTCAATACTTATAGATTACAATATGTACAAATGCCAATATAATATTTGAGACTCCAAATTATTCTCCAAATATCACTTTATATTTCTCACACTATCTAGTACATGCCATTATTCTACAAACCATAATATTACATTAAAATACATATCCACCTCGAGTCTTTCCTTATTTGCTCTTTAAGCTGATCCTCTTGTACCACTTTGGTCCAAGCTATCTACAAGTTCTCCACCTACGCGTAGAAAATCAACTACACGCTAAGCAATTTGCTTAGTGGTGTCCATAAAAAAAATATAACAACTTTGAACATTTTTAAAATAGAAACAAAGTATAATCAAATTTATATCCAATTTTTTTCAAACACTTTAACCATATATTGCCCAAAGTAAACAAGTCCTGAATAACGGTAAAATGGATACGGGAGCGGACAAGCCCGAAGCCAAAGCTTCAAAATCAATATAGCGGTCAAGCTCGAAGCCGAAGCTTCAAAAATCAATATATCGGTCAAGCCCGAAGCCGAAGCTTCAAAAATCAATATATCGGTCAAGCCCGAAGCCGAAGCTTCAATATATATATATATATATATATATATCATAATATCGGCCAAAGCCCGAAGCCAAAGCTTCAATTGTTTGTACAGTACTGTACCCCCCTTTATTGGCGCCAATCTACCCTGACCCGTATTCTACTCGTTTAATAAGGGCAATAAATCAAAGTAACATCTTAAAAATTCCAGTATAAACCATCAATCATAATTCAACATAACTTCAGAAATTAAGAATCCAAATCCCAAATTTTTAAGCATCAAACTTCAATTAAAACTCATTAAAATCAATATCATACTTTCCAGAATTTTTCCAGGTTTCGTAACCTGACTTCCTCTGCATTTTTCACTTTGACAACATCACCCAATCGAAGAACTTTCTTCTAAACATAATTAGCCACATGTCTCAGCTTTCCAAAACCACCATAATCACAGAAATCTAATTTGTATAACCAAAGTTATGATCAAAATACTAAACAGTGTACAAAGCTGAGATTTTCCGAAAACAGATTTCATGACTCAACTTCAAACGAAAATTTCACATTGAAAACCAACGAAATTCAATAAGGTTTCTTCTGAACATATGTTCCTTACTTTCTGCAGATATTAATAAAATCAAGAATCGTTCAAATCGGATTTATATAACAAGAGAAAACATTAAAACAAAACAGGTATATAATCTGGGAAAAATTTCCCGAAAAACCGAGAAATCGAAATTCGGGACACAAACCTTTTTCTATGCTCTTTCTAGCTCTCTTCTACCCCTTTTGCCTTTGATTTACTTCCAATAGCTTCCTCTACAACAGCCATATATAATTCTATCAAGATATTGCATAAATAAACTTCCTAATACCATAAACATGCTTAATCTACCATGAATTTCACTAATTAAGCTTTAATTTCACCAAAAATCACTCACCTCAAACTCGGATTACTATTCATCCGAATCTTAATATCTGAAATCCTCCTCTTCTAGTCTTGATTGACTGAAATTGATGATGATAGAGGGCTTAAGGATCGATTTCTAACAAGAATTCGAAGTTGAATCGAAGAAATCGGAAGTTTTTTGATTATAGAAATTTTTTTTTTTAAAGGAAAGGAAGGAGGAAGGAAATGATGAAGATAAGGAAGAGAAGAAGATAAGCTGTAAGTTATGTATATATTTTCTTTTTTTGCAATATTGTCCTTGGACAAATAATTAAATGCCCATTTCATCCCTCTTACTTAATTAACTCGTATTTCCTCATGCTTTATATCCAATAACAATAATAACAATAAAAAAATAATTTCCATGATATTTTAGTACCATAGTAATTTATTATAAGCAAATTTTGGAAATTTTGGTTCGTTACAATTCTCCCCCTCTTATGAATTTTCGTCCCGAAAATTTCCTGAAAACAATTGCGGATATTGAGTTTTCATTGTATCCTCCGGTTCCCAAGTTGCTTCTTCAACCTTATGGTTCCTCCAAAGTACTTTTACCAAAGGAATAGACTGGTTTCTCAATTGTTTAACCTCTCTCGCCAAGATTTGTACCGGTTCCTCTTCATACGTCAGGTCGGGTTCGATTTCTACAACATCAGGAGATAAGATATGTGATGGATCTGATCTGTATCTCCTTAACATTGAAACATGGAACACATTATGAATTTTATCGAGTGTTGGGGGTAGTGCCAACCGATAAGCTACCGGTCCAACCTTCTCTATAACCTCATATGGGCCAATGAATCTCGGACTGAGCTTGCCTTTCTTGCCAAATCACAAGACTTTCTTCCAAGGAGATACTCTGAGAAACACTTTATCTCCCACTTCATAAGTAATGTCTTTTCTTTTTAGATCAGCATAAGACTTTTGTCTATCCGATGCAGCCTTCAATCTTTCTTGAATAAGTTTTACCTTCTCTTTTGTCTCCTGAATCAAATCCACTCCCACAATCTTGTTTTCACTAAGTTCGGTCCAATATAATGGAGTTCGACATTTTCTTCCATACAATGCTTCATATGGCGCCATTTGTATGCTTGACTGATAGCTGTTATTATAGGCAAACTCCATGAAGGACAAATACTTATCCCAACTTCCTTCAAATTCAATGATACAACTTCTCATCATGTCTTCCAACACCTGAATTACTCTTTCAGATTGACCATCTGTTTGAGGATGAAATGAAGTACTGAAATGAAGTTTGCTACCTAAGGCTTCTTGCAACTTCTTCCAAAATCTCAAAGTAAATCTTGGATCTCGGTCAGAAATGATTGAAATAGGCACTCCGTGTAGCCTTACTATCTCATCTACATATAACTGAGCCAACCTATCAAGTGAATAATCCATCCTAACTGGAAGAAAGTGGGCAGACTTTGTCAATCTATCCACAACAACCCACACTGCATCATGTTTCTTCTGTGTTAGTGGTAAAGATGTCACGAAGTCCATTGTGATTCTTTCCCATTTCCATTCTGGAATTTTTATTGGTTGCAATAATCCAGAAGGAACTTGATGTTCTTCTTTCACCTGTTGACAAGTTAGACATTGAGCAACATAGTTAGTAATGTCTTTCTTCATTCCATTCCACCAATAATGGCTCTTCAAATTTTGGTACATCTTGTTTGCTCCTGGATGCATCGCATAAGGACTACTATGCCCCTCTTGTAAGATATTCTTCTTTAATTCTTCATTGTTTGGTACACATAGTCTATCTTTAAAATATAGACACCCATCCTCTCAAACCATATAGTCGTCTACGATACCCACTTGTGTCCGTGCTCGAATAATCTTTAAGTCATCATCTTCATTTTGTGCTTGCATAACCTGTTGTAGTAGTACAGGTTGAATCTTTAATTCTGCAATTAAGGCTCCACTACTGGTAAGAGCTAACCCCGTATTCATAGCCCTTAGTGCCATCATTGTCTTTCTGCTGAGAGCATATGCCACTATATTAGCCTTTCCAGGATGGTAATCAATAAGACAATCGTAATCTTTAATGAATTCCATCCACCTTCTTTGCCTTAAATTCAACTCTTTCTGTGTTGGCAAATATTTCAAACTTTTGTGATCTATGTAAATATAACATTTTTCTCCATAAAGATAGTGTCGCCAAATTTTTAAGGCAAAGACTATTGCAGCCATTTCCAAATCATGAGTAGGATAATTCCTTTCATGATTCTTCAATTGCCTGGAAGCATAGGCAATCACTTTTCCTTCTTGCATCAAAACACACCCAAGACCACTATGTGAAGCATCACTATAGATTATAAAATCTTTTCTAGGTTCTGGTTGGGTAAGGATGGGTGCTTCTGTTAACATCGCTTTCAACTTCTCAAAACTTTCTTGACACTTATGATTCCACCCAAATTTTGCATTCTTTTGAAGTAGTTTCGTCAGTGGGGCAGCAATGACTGAAAATCCCTTCACAAATCTTCTATAATACCCCGCTAAGCTAAGGAAACTTCTGACTTCCGTAGGGTTCTTTGGTGGTTTCCATTCAACAACTGCTTCTATCTTCTTAGGATCCACTTTAATTCCTTTGGCAGAAACAACATGGCCTAAGAAAGAAACTTCTTTAAGCCAAAACTCACATTTGCTAAGTTTGGCATACAATTTATTTTCCTTCAAAGTTTGGAAGACTGTCCGCAAATGTTGATCATGCTCTTCCCGTGACTTAGAATACACCAAAATGTCATCAATGAAGACCACTACAAACCTGTCTAAATATAAATAAAAGACACGGTTCATAACGTCCATAAATGCTGCTGGTGCATTAGTTAGACCAAATGGCATCACCAAAAATTCATAGTGCCCATATCTAGTTCGGAAAGCCGTCTTTGCAATATCATCATCTTTCACTCTCATCTGATAGTAGCCCGATCTCAAATCAATCTTGGAGAAGTATTTGGCACCCTTGAGTCGATCAAATAAGTCTTCAATCCTCGGTAATGGATACTTGTTTTTCACTGTCAATTTATTCAACTCTCGGTAATCGATACATAATCGGAGTGACCCATCTTTCTTCTTAACAAACAACATTGGTACACCCCACGGGGATATACTCGGGCGTATGAATCCTTTATCTAACAATTCTTGCAACTGGATCTTCAACTCTTTCAGTTCAGCAGGTGCCATTCTATATGGTGCTTTGGATACTGGTGCGGTACCCGGCAATACATCAATTGCGAATTCTACCTCTCTTTTTGGTGGCAAACCCGGTAGTTCTTCTGGAAATACATCTGAAAAATCACATACCGTGGGAATATTCTGCAGTTCTAACTCACCTTCCTTTAATTCTAGAGTGAAGATTAGGTAGGCCTGACATCCCTTCCTAACCAGCCTTTTAGTCTTCATAAAAGAAATTATGTTACAGAGATAATCTGATCTTTCACCCACGATAACTATTTCTTCTCCATCAGAAACTTGAAGTGACATTCTTTTGTTTTTGCAATCCACCATAACTCGATGTTCCGATAACCAATCCATTCCCAAGATAACATCATAATCTCGGAAAGGTAACTCAATTAAATTTGCATGGAAAAGTTGATGTTGAATCATAATAGGGCAATTCATATACACTTTGCTTATTATCACACTGTGTCCTAAAGGATTAGTCACTTCAATATTTTCTCCTAATTCTTCTACATGCAACCCTTTCTCTTGTGCTAATGCAGTACATATATATGAATGAGATGAACCAGGATCTATCAAAGCATAAACATCATGATTAAAGAATGAAAATTTACCGACAATAACTTCGGTAGATTCTCTAGTCTCAGGCCCTCGGATTGCATAACTTCACGCCATTCCTCCTGGCCTACCACTCTGCGGTGCTTGTTGAGCCACATCATGTCCACTTAAACCACTAGCATTTCCTCTTCCCCTTCCTCTTCCACCTTGCATTGTAGGAGTAGGAACTACTGTAGGTACAGATGTACTTATCTGTCTTTGAGGACAATTTACAATCAAATGTTCCCTTGAACCACATTTAAAGCAGAATCTACCTTTTCCCCAACATTCCCCTGTATGCATCCTTCCATAATTAGAACATTGTGGAATATTTCCTCTGCCTCTACCTGAAGGTACACTAGCCACTGACCCCGTACTTAAGGTTTGTCTCGGTGAAAACCCTCTGAAATGAGATTGTGTTTGTTCTGATGTTCCCTTCTGTTTCTTACTTAGAGATTCTGAACTAGCTGGACCCTGTAATCCCTTTTAAAATCCAGACCTTTTTGCCATTCTTTGTTGTCTATCTGAATTAATCTTCTTAATGCCCGTAGCAGCATCAACCAAGTCATTGAACACCCTAATCCTTTGTGCAAGTAAATGTACTCTAATTTCATCATTCAGCCCATCCTCGAATCTCTTACATCGCCTCACTTCACTGTCAATGATATCACGAGCATACCTCTCGAGTTTGAGGAATTGAACTTTATATTCTCATACAGTCATTCATCCCTGTCTCAAAGACAAAAACAATTTCCTCTGCTCATCTTTGAATCATTCACTAACGTACTTTTTGTCAAATTGTTCCAAGAAAAGTCCCCAAATGATTTCTCCGGGTCGTCTTTCTCTTACAATGTTATCCCACCACCTCCTAGCTTGTTCTTTTAGTAGACCTTGCACACAGTCTAATCTTTCTTCATCTGTAAAATGAAGCCTAGTCATACACCATTTAGTATGATTAAGCCAATCTTCTGCAATTGCTGGATTCACTGTATCCCCTTTGAAATCATCAGCCGGAAGCTTCTTGATTCTTTCAAGAGGAGTCCTCTCCTCTCTTCTTTCAACATGAGGTACTATAGGAACTTGAGGGATTTGTATGTTTCGTAGTACTTGTGTGATTACTTCAGTAGTCATATGCTGAAGTAAAGTAGCTTGTGCTGGAGTAGGTTGTTCAGGAAAGCCATGAACTGGTGGTGGTTCATGTCTTTGTTCATCCCCTTGTCTAATATGGATCGTACTCTCAGCATCCTCTTCCTCACTCTGGTTGTGACTACTACTAGCCATTCTTATCCTGAAAATTGGACCAAAGTGGATCAAACAACTAACATAACATATTTATATCTTAAATGGCATGTACATACTAGTCCTAGAATCGCCTAAACCTCAACTCTGATACCATTAAATGTAGCACCCCCCTATATAGGAAGCGCCACGGTAACAATAATCACCCAATTGACAACTCTACTCCATTATATAGAGTTCAATACTTATAGATTACAATATGTACAAATGCCAATATAATATTTGAGACTCCAAATTATTCTCCAAATATCACTTTATATTTCTCACACTATCTAGTACATGCCATTATTCTACAAACCATAATATTACATTAAAATACATATCCACCTCGAGTCTTTCCTTATTTGCTCTTTAAGCTGATCCTCCTGTACCACTTTGGTCCAAGCTATCTACAAGTTCTCCACCTACGCGTAGAAAATCAACTACACGCTAAGCAATTTGCTTAGTGGTGTCCATAAAAAAAATATAACAACTTTGAACATTTTTAAAATAGAAACAAAGTATAATCAAATTTATATCCAATTTTTTTCAAACACTTTAACCATATATTGCCCAAAGTAAACAAGTCCTGAATAACGGTAAAATGGATACGGGAGCGGACAAGCCCGAAGCCAAAGCTTCAAAATCAATATAGCGGTCAAGCCCGAAGCCGAAGCTTCAAAAATCAATATATCGGTCAAGCCCGAAGCCGAAGCTTCAAAAATCAATATATCGGTCAAGCCCGAAGCCGAAGCTTCAATATATATATATATATATATATATATATATATATATATATATATATATATATATCATAATATCGGCCAAAGCCCGAAGCCAAAGCTTCAATTGTTTGTACAGTACTGTACCACCCTTTATTGGCGCCAATCTACCCTGACCCGTATTCTACTCGTTTAATAAGGGCAATAAATCAAAGTAACATCTTAAAAATTCCAGTATAAACCATCAATCATAATTCAACATAACTTCAGAAATTAAGAATCCAAATCCCAAATTTTTAAGCATCAAACTTCAATTAAAACTCATTAAAATCAATATCATACTTTCCAGAATTTTTCCAGGTTTCATAACCTGACTTACCCTGCATTTGTCACTATGAAAACATCACCCAATCGAAGAACTTTCTTCTAAACATAATTAGCCACATCTCTCAGCTTTCTAAAACCACCAGAATCACAGAAATATAATTTGTATAACCAAAGTTATGACCAAAATACTAAACAGTGTACAAAGCTGAGATTTTCCGAAAACAGATTTCATGACTCAACTTCAAACGAAAATTTCACATTGAAAACCAACGAAATTCAATAAGGTTTCTTCTGAAATATGTTCCTTACTTTCTGTAGATATTAATAAAATCAAGAATCGTTGAAATCGGATTTATATAATGAGAGAAAACATTAAAACAAAACAGGTATATAATCTGGGAAAAATTTCCCGAAAAACCGAGAAATCGAAAATCGGGACACAAACCTTTTTCTATGCTCTTTCTAGCTCTCTTCTACCCCTTTTGCCTTTGATTTACTCCCAATAGCTTCCTCTACAATAGCCATATATAATTCTATCAAGATATTGCATAAATAAACTTCCTAATACCATAAACATGCTTAATCTACCATGAATTCCACTAATTAAGCTTTAATTTCACCAAAAATCACTCACCTCAAACTCGGGTTACTATTCATACGAATCTTAATATCTGAAATCCTCCTCTTCTAGTCTTGATTGACTGAAATTGATGATGATAGAGGGCTTAAGGATCGATTTCTAACAAGAATTCGAAGTTGAATCGAAGAAATCGGAAGTTTTTTTATTATAGAAATTTTTTTTTTGTAAAGGAAAGGAAGGAGGAAGGAAATGATGAAGATAAGGAAGAGAAGAAGATAAGCTGTAAGTTATGTATATATTTTTTTTTTCGATATTGTCCTTGGACAAATAATTAAACGCCCATTTCATCCCTCTTACTTAATTAACTCGTATTTCCTCATGCCTTATATCTAATAACAATAATAACAATAAAAAAATAATTTCCATGATATTTTAGTACCATAGTAATTTATTATAAGCAAATTTTGGAAATTTCGGTTCGTTACATTCGGGCTATGTGGTTCACGTTCTCAAATATAGACCTGCATAAATACCTTGGTGCTTACGGCTTAGATGGGAAGCTTCCATTATCCTTCAAGATCAAATGCGGGTGATTGTTTCGCATATTTATCGTGAAGGAAATTGGGTTGCTGATGCTCTTGCTCGACATGGTGTGACCAACGGGGATGAGTGGTGGAGTTCTTACCCCGATTTTGTTGATGATTTCACTAGGGAAGATTATGATGAACACCCATAGTATCGATTCGTTCCCTAATCGGATGGTGCAACACAAGAACGCTGATTTAATTTGTGTTTTAGTTCTGTTTTTAAGCTGAATGTTAGGCTTGTTGTTTAGCATTAGCTTCTTTTTTGGCTTACAAGTCGGTTGTTCTTTAAACGATTTGTTGATGACTATTGTAATTTTCAATTTATTTATAAAAATCAATGGAGATGGTTTTTAACGGCGGTGGGAACCTCTCCCACCTACTTTTTCCCTCTCTCGGGTAATTTAAAAAAATTACAAAGGATCTAAGTAAAATTAATAATTTTCGTTCTTCACCTTCCTCGGCTAGCACGGTCCCGATTCGAGAGGGGTTCGTGCACGTGATATTGGATGGCTTCCATTCTGAAAGCCTTCACTTTTTTATTGCTTTAATCTCACTAGTTTAATACACTGTTTTAAAAAACCCCGCCTAGCTCCGTCTAGGTGCCATTTTGGAGCTTGCCGGCCGACTTTTCAGTCCTCATGCGCTGTCAGGTGCTGAACTGATATATTGTCGTGTATACACCGCCTAGTTTGACTTTTTTCGCCTAGGCACCGCCTAATCCGATTTTTTCCGCAATTTTTAAGATACCAATACTTATAATAATTATAGTTCAAAATATTTTTACCGTATAATTTCCATTTTAAATCTCAAACTGAGAAATCGTATGCTATAAACCATAAAAAAATTGTGAGGATATGCGTTTTTAAGGAATTTATTTTAGAGTTGATATGTTTTCATGTAAGAATCGATTAAGACTTATGCTGTTATATGCTAAACTATATTTTCGTAATATATTATTGCATTATAATTTATTTTTAGTTGAAAATATACTATTTCCTATCAAGGTTTTAAAAAGCGCTAGGCGCTAGTCGGACGATCGGGGCTTCGAACGCCTAGGCGGGGCCTGGGCGGCGCCTAGGCGGATTTGTAAATTTTTTATTTTTTTATTATTAATAGATAAAAGTATAAATTCAATTAAAAAATAAATTATAATACAATAATATTTTATAGAAAACATAGTTTAGCATATGAAAACATAGATCTTAATTAATTTTTACATAAAAATACATCAACATTAAAATCAATTCCTTAAAAATAAATATCCTCACAATTTT
Organism: Euphorbia pulcherrima; assembly: GCA_947683365.1. Taxonomy (NCBI): domain Eukaryota; kingdom Viridiplantae; phylum Streptophyta; class Magnoliopsida; order Malpighiales; family Euphorbiaceae; genus Euphorbia; species Euphorbia pulcherrima. The sequence continues at coordinate 2,658,352 of CANTUS010000006.1, read as the reverse complement.
TTTGTGGTTTATTGCGTACTATTTCTCGATTTGAGATTCAAAATGAAAATTGTATGATGAAAATATTTTATTGTACACTAGTTTTACCAATCGTGCTACCTTTTTTGAATTGAAAAGATTAAAATATAATTATTATAGGTATCAATATCTTAAATATTGGGGAAAAATCGGACTAGGTGGTGCCTAGGAGGTAATATGTTGGTCCAGCGCCTGATAGTGCGTGAGGAATGAAAAGTCGGGTGGCGAGCCCCAAAGTAGTGCCTAGGCAAGGCTAGGAAGGGAGTTTTAAAACACTGATATCTGTTAACAAATATTAAAAAAATAATAAAAATCACATATCTGCCTAGGCACCGTCTAGGCGTTGGAAGCCCTAGCCGCCCAACCAGCGCCTAACACTTTTTAAAACATTGGTTTAATATCATTATATGGTACGCAAATTAAGATTTTCCATGAATTTGAGATTTTTAATCGATTTTCCGCCTTTGTAATTGATATTCAAAGACAAATCCCTTCAGAGGGTTCAATTCCTAACATCTTTCAATGTTTACTCAAAGTTGGTGTTCAATGAAAGATGCCAGCCATGGGGTGGGAGAGCAAGTTCGGCAGGGCCGGTCATGACATTCCGAGGGCCCTAGGCGAAATAAAATATATAGGCCCCTTTGAAAAAAAGTTGTACATAATTTGAAATATATTTTAAATGAAAAAGAATTTCATTAACAATTGTATTTTTTGCGTAATTATGCTCAGCAATCGTTAAAATCGAAAAAGAAAGTTTCACAAGCCACAATTTTTAAAAAAATGCTACATCTCTCTAATTTCATGTCCTTGTCATTGTCTTCATCAAAATCGCTTCAAATAATACGAACGCTAAAATCAACTATTAATATTCCTATTTTTATAAATTAGATTAAATTAAAAATATTAGAGATTACCAATTGAAATGGTACAATTCATACATTCATAAAGGGTGGATGAGGATGACCAAAAATCGATCATTGACTCATTCAAAAATTTTCTTTCTATCAAAAAAATTAGAGATTAAGATAAAAAAAATAGGTAAGTTTTAAAGATATTCCTACTTTTATAAATGAAATATATTAAGAATACTAAGGGAATAAATTACGAAATAGGTAAGTTATGAAAATAAGAATGATGCACAAATTGAATGAAATTTTAAATCAAATGGATATTACTAAAAGAAAAGAAATAAAGAAAATAGATTAAAGATGAAATCTAATCAAAGAAAATTTCGAACTCAAAGTTGAAATATAAATCTTATATAGTAATATATAATATTTAATGTATATTTAATTTTTGAAATGAAATCTATCTATTTATATTAATGGTTAGGAATTTAATAATTACAATTTTTTTAAGACATGTAAGTAATTTAAATTACAAATATATAAATGAGATAATATATATATATATATATATATATATATATATATATATATATATATATATATATATATATATATATATATTGTAAAGTAAAAGTTACTTTGTCCTTCATCATTATTAGATTAGTAGGGTGAATTCAAATCCAATAGTGATATGGGCAAGGTAACAGTGGCAAAGGCTTGGTCTAGTGGTTGAGTCTTGAAGCTGTGATTCTAGAGGTTGTAAGTTCGAGTCCACACTCGGGCGGGGTGGGATAAGGTTTTCTTGTTATTATTGTCAGCCCATATGAGACAAATGTTTTTTAAGAAAAAGGGTCAAAGTAAAAAAAAAAACAAAGTCACCATAGAATAATATATAGATTCTCTCAATCTAATTTTAACGATCCATTTATCAGAATCATCAAAACTAATAAATTAATCATACACCAATTGGGTGTAGCTCAATTGATACACCACTCAGTATTAGTGGTGGGAGGTCCTATGTTCAGTACCTAGCCCCTTTAAAAATAATTCTTAAAAAATAAATTAATAATACAGGCAAAATTAAACATATCAAATTGCATATATGTCACATTCATGCTAAATTATTCCCATACGACTATTCTTTGAACTCAATTTTTCAATTTGTGGATTTTGGTATTTGAATTATCCCAGAGTCTGAAAACAGATATTCAATACATTAGATATTGGATACGCAATCTCTTTAGTAGAGGCAATACAACTACATGATCACCATCTCTTTCATCGACTTTTTCGATACTCTCTTCCACAATCTGTCAATAATCAAAATAATAATAATCAAATATAATAGGAATTTCGCCATTATTTGAGGAAGGTTAAATATGCACTAGTTGAAATATCGTAAATTTAATAATTTCACAATCTGTCAACAGTTAACATATATAACCCAGAAATACAAGTGCATATACCCAATAATTAGAGAATGTGACTTCACAGATTTTAAGAAACAAGTAATGGAGGGTATAAAATCATTTATTGACCCTTAAATTAGCATTAATTAACTAATATGTGTATTGGGATTGAACTACAATTAATAAGGGTATAATAGAAAAAAAAAGAATAAAAGCTTACATTAAAATAGAAAATGATAAGTAAAAGGAGTAAATGAAAAATCTAAAGAGTGATTAATTTTTTGAATCGGAGGAATTACTTAAATTATTGAGCAGCCACATTCAATAGCATTCTTTTTAAATATAACTAATGGACGAGCAGCCACATTTAATAGAAATTAGATATCAAATATTTTACTTTAATTTAAATAATTGAACCTAACCTGTTAAACTTTTGGTCAAACAGACACTCAATAGTCTACATGTACATATATTATTATTAAAAAGGGTCTAATAATTGGGAAAAATGAGAATGTTAAATGATTGAATGTGAATGTGAGAATTGAATCGGAATCGAAATTTAAACTGAAATCAAATAAAAATAATTGTAATGTATTGAACCAAATTTATTTTAGTTTGGTTTCGATTTTTAAAATTCGGGTTTCGGTTCAGTTTCGATTTTTACTACAAAAACCGAAATAAAATCGAATCGAATAAATTAATAATTATTATATTTTAATAAATATTTATATTATATCTAATATCCTAATCAATATTGACGATATACAACATACTAATTAGTAAACAATAATAACAAATAAGAATCGCACTTCTCAACCCGCACCCTATGGAGAGAAACCCTACCCGCACCCTCCCCACCCCCTCCCTCAACCGCCGCCTACGTCACCGGCCGCCAACCACCCTGCATCGATTGGAGAACAACCACCATCAGCCACAATACCGAAACCCCTTGCCCCCCCGCAATCGCCATACCCAAAACCCTAACCCCCGAAAAATATACTTTGAGAATTTCCCGAATTCCTTTGATGCGGCTGCAATGACAAGAATGTTCAATAGGTATGGAGTGTATGGATGGGTCTATATTGCTCGGAAAAGGAATGCTAAGAACCTTAATTTTGGGTTCATCACACTCGATGGATCTATGCGGCTACATGAGGCGTTGGAAGAGCTAAATATGATAGCGATTGGTGCGAGGAGACTCAAAGCTTTCAGAGCCAGGTACGATAAATCGATAACGGCCCCTCCAGCACGGTCTAACCCAGTGGTACCAGTCCAGAAGGCGACGTTCCGAAACTCCCCTCGAGATCATCGGTCGTTTGCGGCTGTTGTGGCCAACCAAGCCCCACGAGAGGAGTCGACCATTAACCCTATTCAGGCGGCATCTTCTCCTATTATACCGGCTGAACCTTTACTGAACAGTGAGGTAGTGGTTAAAATTGCACCTTGGAAATCTAAATCTTGTTTGGTTAAACTCAACAATATTTCTCACATCCGTAATATACATGATTTTCTGAGTGATCACGGATTCGAGTTTAGGTTTGCTACTCCTGTTGGTGGGTATAGTGTGATTATTTCGTTTATATCAGATGAGGCTCTTAAGGATTTTATGAATGGCGATTGGAAGGCTATGGAACATATTGTGGAGTCAGTATGCGCACTTCCAACAGATTTCGCGCCGTCGGAATGTATTATGTATCTGGACCTCATGGGAATTCCGCCAGCTTTTGTCTGTGAACCTGTGGTGCGTGAACTAGCAGCGAGATTTGGGCGGATTGTTACGATAGATTGTAATTTCGAAAAACTGGATCGTCTAGACGTAGTATCTTGCCTTGTTTCTGTGCCGCTTGGGACAGCCAGCAGAAATCTGACCCTGGCAGTAGAGGATAAGGATATAACGATATACACAAACCTGAGACAAGGAATTGGGTGCCAACATTGTCAAGAGCACGGATCGGAAGAGTGGAGTGAACCAGAGGAGGATTCTTCGGATAGGAGTAGTTGTGAATCATCAGGAAATGAAGTTGAAACTAGATCGTGCGAGGATGTTGAGATAGTTGCGGATAGCAATAACACAATGCCGGGAAGTGACCATCCTCCTGGTGATAGCCCGGTAATTGGGGGGAATAATGCGATGGTTCCAGTTACGGAGGATTCAACCTCCTCGGGCCCAAACATCTCAAATATGAATAGAATTATCATCCGAAGGGAAGAAAATGAGCCAACTGTCAGCGAGGAATTAATGACATTCCGAATTGGGGAAAAGCTTGAGTTGTTTAATGAACAAAACATGGGCTTGATTATAGAGGCTTTGGAAGGGCAACGACGGTGAGAGGCTGTGTCCGAGCTGGGTTATAGTTAGTATTATTATGTCTTTGAGTTTTATGTATTGGAATTGTCGTGGAGGCCTGTTGAATGGGGCCAAACAGTTTTTGGTGCGGTCATGTGTTCGAAAGTGGCAGCTTCAGGTTTTTATTCTGATTGAGATAAAGTCCCTGTCAGTTTCGGATCAGGTTGTCAGAAAGTTTTGGGGCCACAATGAGTTTCTATCTCATTGTATTCCATCGCATGGATTGTCAGGGGGGTTACTGATCTCATGGAACTCTAATTTAATTAATGGCTCGATCACTGCTTCTACAGATAGATGGTGCTTGCTACATATTGTGTCTAGTCAACTCGAGGTAAACTTACTATGCTTATATGGCCCCCTATACCCAGGGATAGGAATCAATTTTGGTCTGATCTGCTGCCCCATATTCAAAGCATGGATAACTTGGTGCCATGTGGTGATTTTAACGAAGTGTTACATAGCTCTGAGAGAGGTAGAAGTGGGAATACGGTGTTGAGTTCGATGATTAGGTTCCAGGAGTTTGTTAATGAATGTGTTCTCTTTGATTTGCCTTTATATGGCCGTGACTATACGTGGTCTAATAGCCTAACCTTCTCGAGGATCGATCGAGTCTTGGTGTCGTGCAATATTCTTGATAGGTGGCCAGGTCAGAGTTTGATGCCGGTTGATTCGACGTTATCATATCACTTTCCAATTGTCTACCGGTCCCACGCATCAGTATGGGATGGTAAAAAGATTTTTTGCTCCTTGAACTGTTGGTGGGAGAAGGACGGGTTTCTACCTTTCCTGAGATCGAAGTGGGAGGCTATAGAATCGGAGGATCCAGGGCGTGACATTGATACTAAGCTATGCCGACTAAGGAGCTTCATTCGGCCTTGGCATCTATCTAATTTTGGAGGGTTAGAGGGAAGAATAAAGAAGCTAGAAGCTCGTGTTATATCCTTGACTTCTAGCTCGGTGCCTCGGCCTATGGAGGAGGAGAGTAATTTGGAGCTTTAGGGCGTGAGATCAGAATTACTTACCTGTCGACGGAACCTTGAACAAATTCGTCATCAACAATCACGAGTGAACTGGACTATGTTGGGTGACGATAATACAAGTTTTTTCCATAGGATGGCGTCAGCGAGGTCTAGGGGTAATCGGATTTCACAGCTAGAAATTGATGGGGCTGTATCTTCTAACCCGGAACTTATTAAATCCACGATACGGAATTTTTATTCCAGGCTATTTTCGAAACAAATGGAGGTGCCGTATACTTTGGGAGAGCTAAACTTTCGAATGGTAGATGAGACAGCCAATTCTCGGCTTGTTGAGACATTTTCAGAGGCTGAAGTGTGGGATGCGGTTTGTGCTTGTCAAGAAGGTAAGGCTCCGAGGCCGGACAGATTTAATTTTTTCTTCTATAAACGCTTCTGGGAGGAACTGAAATCGGATGTGTTAGCGCTGTTCGGCGAACTTTATAGGTATGATAATCTGCCCAATTCTATTAAGTCATCCTTTACCGTGTTGATTCCTAAAGTTCCTGGGTCGTCGTCGATGGGGAACTATAGACCGGTTGCCCTTATCCATGGTATATATAAAATTGTGTCGAAAGTACTCACAAAAAGATTACAGGCTGTGTTGCCTCAACTGATCTCAGACAATCAGTTTGCATTTGTTAAAGGCCGGAATATTCATGAATGCTCGTTTATAGCCTCGAAAGTGATCCAATCAATCCACCGTAATGGCCAGTCTTCAGTGGCACTCAAGCTTGATTTCCATAAAGCATACAATAGTGTTTCTTGGACTTATATCAACTCAGTTTTGAAGAGGATGGGTTTCTCTGATAAGTGGATTAGATGGATGGCGGCTTGCAGAGAGAACTCGGTAACATCTATCCTTATCAATGGAAGCCCTACTGATCCGATCTATTTGGGTAGAGGGGTTAAACAAGACGACCAATTTCTCCATTTATTTTTGTCTTAGCAGTGGAAGGTCTTAAACAGCTTATTGATGCAAGTGTCCTTAATGGCATTTTACCTGGGTTTCGCATTGAGGGGTCAGAGATGGATATATCTATTCTTCAGTTTGCGGACGACACGATGTGCTTCTTGCCTGCAGATGAGTCCCTCTTACCTATTTTATCCGTTTATTACGTTGTTTTGAGCTGATTTCAGGTTTGCGAATTAATTTTGTTAAGAGCTCAATCATTGGTATTAACGTGCAAGATGATATGTTGAATCGATGTGCGGAGACTATGGGTTTCAAGATTGAAAAATTTCCCATTACTTATCTAGGCGCCCCTCTCAATACGAGACGCATCCCGGTGTCTTATTGGAACGTGTTGATTGGTAAGTTCCAAAATCGGCTAGCAAGTTAGAAAGGTCAGTGTTTATCATATGTTGGCAGGGTGGTCCTTATAAAATTGGTTCTCTCCTCCATCCCGATTTATTTGTTATCATTGAATGAGATGCCGGCCTCTATTAATAATCAGCTTGTGCAACTGATGCGAAATTTCTTATGGAAAGGTAATATGGTCTCTAGTGGGATTTGCAAAGTGAGTTGGGAGATAATTATGCTACCGAAAAATCTAGGTGGCCTGTATGTTAGGGATCTCAGACTAGTAAACTGTAGTTTATTGTTGAAATGGATATGGCGGTCTAGAGTAGACGGACAGGGATCGCTGTGGTATGAGTTGTGTGTTCGTAGATATGGCTTTGATTCATGGAACTCGTTTGAAGATGTTGAGAGTTCACGCCTGTCGTATGTTTGGCGAGGCATTTTATGTTGCTGTGTAAAGAACTCAACTTTCTGGGAGTTGTTTAAATCGAATGTGAGGGTGAAAGCGGGGAATGGGACTAGCGGATCCTTTTGGTATGATAATTGGACGGCAAATGTGTCACTATCTATTCTTTTCCCTAACCTATATCTCTTATGTAACAGAAAAAGTTGCTCGGTTCGGGATGGGTGTCTGTCAATTTCTGAGGGAGCTACACTATCTAGGCCGTTTTGGAAACGTAGTATAAGGATTTCAAGTAGAGAGAGGTGCTCCCAGCTTCGGAATTTGATTTCCCAGACCTGCCCTTCTGTCTTTGGGGGTAATGGGGATGATGGCAATAGGGGGCAGCAGCTACATGCTGCGATTCAGGTGGTGGCGGATAGGTTTGAATGGGATCTAGGAGCTAATAAGGTATTTTCAGCTGCATCTTTTTGTTTGGGGTTCTATAGGACGCCTCAATGGACTACGCCAGAAACGGATTACATGGTGGTTTGGAATACGTGTCATCTTCCTAAAGTTAAATTCTTTGGCTGGCTAGTGTTGCATAGACGTCTTCCAACGAAAGTCTTTCTGGTTCATCGTGGATGCCAAGCAGTAGTGGATGATAAGTGTCCGTTTTGTGAGGAGTCTGAAACAATCGATCATGCTTTGTTTCACTGTTTGGGCAGTTATCGTATATGGGCTCAAGCTTTTCTGGTGCTAGGGATTTCGGTGACAATGCCATTGAAGGGGGCTGATTTTCTATTAGTATGGCGAGCGCACTTTACTTCGGGTCTCGGACAGGAGTTTGGTACGGCTTTATGGTTTATGATTGCGTGGGCTATTTGGAAAAGGAGGAATAAGCTTGTGTTCGAGGGGGTCTTAAGAACTGAAGATCATTTGGGTATTGCATTCATCTATGCTGGTTCTTCTTCAAGTATCGAAGGCGGAATCTTAATTTTGTCGTTTCTGATGTATTTAATTTTCCGAACTTATTTCTAAGTTGTAACTAGATAGCTGGCATTCTTTGGCCTTATTCATTGTATAGTCATGTCTTGGGATCGGACTTATATCCGTATCACCTTTAGGCTGTATTTCTGTCCAATGACGCTCTCATCTTGTGAGCTGTTTTTGGATTTCTTTAATAAAGAGAGGTAGGTGTTTTGTAGGTAAGCGGGGGCATCAACCTAGTTGGGACGCCCGCCCCGAAATTTTCACCTGCCTCAATCTTTTTCCTTCTAGGGGAACACAATGATCCTCCGGGGGGTTTTAAAAAAAAAGATATTTAGATCTTTATTGGAGTGATATTAATGTGTATTTGTATGAAATAGATTCATATAATGTTTTTGAACGTGATATACAAATTCCAAAGGCTATAAAATATATGGTATATATTTGATAAAAAAATATAAATGTAATATAAAAAGAAATCCAAAAATTTTGATTATGAAAAATATAAAAAGAAATCCAACTTCTATGTACTTAACGAGCTTTAGCTTGTGGTCTTGATATGAGAACTAGTAAAAGCTAATTATAAGCAAATTGATGAAAGAAGTCTCATCAACAGCAAGAGTTCAACGATGTTAACGGACAACCAATGATAATAATAGAAATTTTTCCATTGAATGCATATATATAAATTGTCAATTTGCGAACTGAAAAGTAGTGAAAATATAGAAAATGGAGAACAAGATGATTGTTGCGGTGTTACTGTTTATTTGTGTTACTAGTTTTGTAGAAGGATACCCTGCTCCTCGACCAGATAAATGCAAGGTGTGTAGAAACGATTGCATGATCACTTGCACAACCGGCATACCAAAGACTGACCCTGAAAGAAATTTCAAATTGAAAGGTTGCCCATCAACTTGTGATCGTTTTTGCATTGCTAAAGTAATTTTTCCACTCTTCATCATCACTTCTTTTTAAAAATTATTATGTTTATTATATTACATTATATAATTTCGAACTATACTTTGTGTATGCAGTTTGATTGTAGGTATCTTCAAAACGGGAGTTTGGGTCCTTAGAGCTCATAGTTGGAAAGGGTTCATAATAAATTTTTTTGTTTGGTTTTTTTGTTTTCTAGTTTAGAATCCTCAAATTCTGATTCCGCGTCATACACTTCATCCAATTTAAAAAATTCGAACCTATTTATTGGAGTCGCTCATGCTTTTTATAGTGAAATAAAAAGGGCTGTTGTTACAAAATTTAATAATATAGTTGCTAATTTTTTTAATTAGAAAGATGGTATTCCGTGAGGAAAAGTATGAAGATAATGAGCATCAGGTGTTTCGTTACAGTACAGATCATTATATATATGTGAATTCCTATATATTCTCTCTTTTCCACGGTTGAAAATATAGTATTATTTTTCAAAATTTTACATAAGCTACAGTCACTAATTAATATGTTGTCATTGTCAATAGTACAAAAATAGCTTATAGCATCGGTTATTTTTGGTCATCTGTATTGGGTTGAACCGATCCAAATGTCGGTGATGCAATAGAGCAAAATGCATTTCTATTAGTTGAAGGCAATTGTATCATTTCAAAAACTGATGTCCACTGTTAAAGATATCCCACATGGAATACAAACAATGAAAGAGAGTGGGTATATAAGTGGTGTAGATTAGGTCTTAGCACAGGCTAATTATTTTTGTGTTGGATGCACTCAACCCTATTTGTGTGCTCACTCAGCCCATCAAGCCTAATACTTTTAAGGCCTACGAATTCTCTATGTTGCCTTTTTACAACTATTCATTATCATCGTTTTCATCATATGAAAGCTTTTGGCACGACACAAATGAGGGAGATACTATTTCACTCCATACTTTTGCTCTCATGAAAAAGAGAGTTTTCTAGCGGCTAGTTTACAACGAGCTCAATGCATGTGTAAGAAACATGAAAAATACTCTCCCTCTTAATTAGTTGGGATTTTTGTTGGGTTCTCCTTATGGTTCTTGCAAACACTTCATTGTTACCTTTATCTTTATCTCTTTTCTTTTCTTTATTTTGCTTTTTTTGTTTTTTTTTTCTTTTATATTTAATAAATTCGAGCCTAGTTTCTATGCATTCATAATAAAAAAAGCTATTTCAATCTTCATTTTTCTTTCATTGTTTCTTACTTAGACATTGGATTACAGAAACAGAACAAAAGCACTGGCATGACTTTCTTGTCGACTTCAACAATGGCAAACGAAACTCTCACTAACTAAAATGTAGCATATCTTACCGTATGAAATCAATGAAGCTAGTGATGAATTGAATCATAGTCTTTTAGTGGCGAATTTGAAATGTAGCATGTCTTACCGTATGAAATTATTTTTGGCCGTATGATAGGTGATATTTTCGTATTGTTTCATCCTCCTCTTTGCTCTCACCAAATTTATCTGCCCAAGACATTGTTTCCTTACCTTCTCGATGGTCCACAGAAGCAGCTCCATCATTGATGGCACGAGTTACTTCACCCCTTATTGAGAATATTCCTATATTGATATTTTCCTATATTAGATTATTCCTAATTAGTCTAAATTAGGAATAATATCACTAATTAGGATTAATGTTGATTTAGGAAGATAATTTACAGTTAATTGTATTTAGATAAATTTTATTGTTTCTTTTTTCTCATAGGTATTGTACACTATAAATAACTATAGATTTAATTGTTTATACACAACTAAATAATACAATATACAATATTTCATTCATCATTTTCTGTTCTTATTCATTTTTCACATGGTATCAGAGGAGTGATCTTGGTTTTTCAAAAGTATTACATTTTAATCTATTGCATGTAATACCATGGCGGATAACTCCACTAAAGGTAAATCATTTGCAAATGCATCAGGTATGTTAACTCCTAATGCCTTAATCAATTCTGCTTTCACAAAACCTTGGATCCTGGATAGTGGAGCCACCGATCATATACCAACTGATTCACATCTATTTTCTAACACATCACCATCTCTAATTCCGCTCGTTAATTTACCACAGGCTCAACTGCACCTATCACTTCCACAGGCACAATCAATTTAATAATGATATCACATTAAAAAATGTGCTTTGTGTTCCTTCTTTTAATTTAAACCTCATGTCTGCTAGAAAATTGACTAACCAATTAAATTGTTGTGTTATCCTTTTTCCAAATGGTTGTATTTTCCGGGACTTGGCTATGGGTAGGATGATTGGCTCGGGTGAACAACGCGATGGTCCGTATTACATGTCTCCAATAAAATACCCAACAAAATTATTCCAAGCATCTCACATACCAGATTTATGGCATATGTGCCTCGGACACCCTTCTCATAAGGCTCTTAAGCTTATCTCATCTTTGCTACCTTCAAATAAAAACTTTATTTCTTATCATAATCATTGTCATGTATGTCCTAAAGCAAAACAAACAAGATTGTCTTTTCCATTAAGCATAATACAATCTCATTCTCCTTTTGACTTATTACATTGTGATATTTGGGGTCCACACAAACTTTCAACACATTCAGAGACACGTTTATTTCTCACCATAGTAGATGATTTTACTAGGTGCACATGGTTATTTCTCATGAATAAAAAATCCGAAACAGAACACCTATTAGAGTCATTCATCACATTTGTAAAAACTCAATTCCATGCCTGAGTTTAAATTGTACGAGTTGAAAATGGCTCAGAATTCCCTTCTATGCAAGCCTTCTTTCACAAGAATGGTATAGAATGTCAACGTACTACTGTCTACACACCACAACAAAATGGGGTAGCAGAACGCAAACACAGACACATTTTTACCACTGCATGAGCATTACTTTTCCAATCACATTTGCCATTACAATTTTGGGGTGAATGTGTTTTGACCGCAACATACATAATTAATCGTTTACTTTCACCTTTATTAAAAAATAAATCTCCATTTGAACTCTCATATAATCGACCCCCATCTCTCTCTCATATGAAGGTATTCGGTTGTTTATGTTATGCAACCATTATTTCACCTAAACAAAAATTTGATTCTCGAGCTCGGCAGTGTATCTTTCTTGGATATCCAAATAATCAAAAGGGTATAAATATTTTGATATAGAAAGAGGCACATTCCTTGTTAGTCGAGAAGTTACATTCCATGAAAATATATTTCCCTTCCTTAATAAATCCACAGCAATATCCTCGCTCAATTCACAGAGTCTTACCAAATCTAGCTCTTGATTTACCATATCCCACTCCACCAGTCAATCCTTCCATATCAGAAAATTCAGATATTGTGAATTCTATTCCTCCATCTATACCAGAAAATCCACCTTCAAACACACCTGCAACACTAGAGTCTCCTTCCACCTGTCGTTCCAACAGAGCCAGAAAGGCCACTTCCTGGCATCAAGATAATTTGGTGGGATCTCAAGCTAATCAATCTAACTCTTGTCAACAACTATCAAAATCGACCAGGTATCCCCTTCAAAATTTTCTTTCTTATTCTCATTTTACTCCTACACATGGTACATATGTAGCTAAAATCACAGGCACCAAGAAAACCCACCTCATATGTTCAAGCTATCCTTGATCCAAAATGGAAGCAGCCCATGGGAGAGGAGTTAAAGGCCCTTCAACTCAACAAAACATGGATAATAACGACACTCCCAATAGGTTACAAACCCATCGGTTGCAAATGGGTTTATAAAATCAAATATTGATCTAATGGGACCATTGAACGATATAAAGCATGCCTTGTAGCAAAAGGGTACACAAAAATTGAAGGGATTAATTATGGAGAGACTTTTTCACCGACAGCAAAACTAACAACTCTCAGATGCCTCCTCACTATAGCAGCCGTGAGAGACTAGTTTATTCATCAATTGGATGTATAAAATGCATTCTTATATGGCAGCTTATACAAAGTTGTCTACATGGACTTACCACCTGGACATCATCGATAGGGGGAGAATGTTATGTGTTGACTCAATAAATCATTATATGGCCTCAAACAAGCCTCTTGCAATTGGTTCTCTACATTTTTTGATGTGATTTAGACAGCAGGTTACCAACAGTCCAAAGCAGACTATTCTTTATTCACAAAGTATCAAGGGTCCTCATTCACTACCATTTTAATCTATATGGATGATATCCTTTTGAATCGGAATGACCTCAAAGAAATGCAACGCCTCAAAGAATGGTTACTTCGACGCTTCCGCATTAAAGATCTTGGAGATTTAAAATATTTCTTAGGGATTGAGTTTTCTCGTTCCAAATCTGGAATTTACATGTCCCAAAGAAGATATGCACTTGATATTTTGCAGGATACAGGGCTCACAGGTGCTCATCCAAAAAAATTTCCAACGGAACAACATTCAAAATTAACTTCAGAGATGGAGAATTGTTGAAAGATCCATCTAAGTATAGACGGCTCGTGGGAAGATTGATATACCTCACAATCACTAGACCTAACATAGTCTTTTTAGTTCGGACGTTAAGTCAATTCATGTAAACTCCACGTTAACCACATTCGCATGCAATAATTCGTATTCTGAAGTACATCAAGGGAACTCCAGACCCAGGCTTATTATTGCCATCCAAAAATAATCTCACACTGAAGGCATATTGTGATTCAAATTGGACAAAATGCCAAACCACTCGAGGATTAGTTTCAAGTTATTGTGTCTTCCTCGGTTCTTCTCTCATTTCATGGAAGTTAAAGAAATAGAACAACTTATCAAGATCTTTGGCAGAGGCAGAATATCATGCAATGGCTAATGCATGTTTAGAGCTGGTATGGCTGTGTTACATATTGCAAGATTTGAAAGTCTTGTGCGATGTTCCTACACCACTATTTTATGATAATCAGGCAGCACTACACATTGCAGCGAACCCCATGTTTTATAAGTGTACAAAGCACATTGAGATCGATTGTCATATTGTGCGAGAGAAGCTGCAAGCAGGAATAATCATCCCTTCATGTGTACCAATGCGTCACCAACTTGCAGACATTTTCACATAGCCATTAGGAAAGGACCAATTCTTAACACTGCGACACAAGTTGGGAGTTTTAGAATATTCACCCACAAACTTGAGGGGGAGTATTGAGAATATTCCTATATTAGATTATTTCTAATTAGTCTAAATTAGGAATAATATCACCAATTAGGATTAATGTTGATTTAGGAAGATATTTGCAGTTAATTGTATTTATATAAATTTATTTGTTTCCTTTTTCTCATAGGTATTGTACACTATAAATAGCCATAGATTTAATTGTTTATACACAACTCAATAATTCAATATACAATATTTCATTCGCCATTTTCTGTTCTTATTCATTTTTCAAATTTCTTATATTCGGCTAAAGTTGGATTAGCCATAGCAGCTGGCGCTGATGCGACCGTCAACTGCTTGCCATAACTACATGGTTCATTCAAAGCCTTGTCCACGATGACATCTACATCCGTTGCATTATGGGAGATATGAGAAGTTATATTTCTGTCTCCACCAGAATTGACATTTTGATTAACTATCCCAATAGGCAGATCTACAATTCCACCCAAAGGAGAATTAGAGGAAATTACCAAATTCTCTCTTAAACGCAAATGAAATTTGCAATAGAACAATGACATTCTCTGTATCAATGGACTAATGACCATCATGCCTAGGCATCTTTTCCTAAACAACACGACTCCATATCCGTCCACACGATGTTGGTCTCGAAGAGTTATACTACCCTTCACCTGCTTTAGCTTTTTGGGTTTCCATACCCATTTTATTCATCTTTCAATCAAATAGGGAATGTCCTATTGATGAACACAACTTACAAAAATGTAAGATTTTTTCGTATTCTAGATCAATCCATAACTGTTTTCCCTCTTTTTCCACCCCTATTATTGAAAGCAAAGGATTCGATTGACTGGCATTAGCTAACATCCTAGCAAAGTGGCCATAATCCCCATCTAGGGTTGCTTTATCAATGGATGCATGATAGCAGTCCAATCCCTTTAGAAATAGAAGTAAGAATATCAACATCCCAATATATTCACATGTGATAATAACCTGGCCCAAACTAACGCCTTAGAATGGATTAGAATCCAGAGACTAGGGTCAGCCATGGGCATAGGCTAAGGTTGCGATGGCCTAGGGCCCACGACCAAAAGGAAGCCCAATACATGTATTATGTATATATATAAGCATTATAAATCTTTTTAAATTTATCTAATGTGAATGATTTAGATTGTTGACTATAATAAAAAAATAAAAAAGTATATTTTTATTTAATATTTATTGGAATATATCAATTTTACGTAAAAAAAATTATACAAGGGCCCTTAACATTTATATCAACTAGGGCCCTTAAATTGTCAAGACCGGCTCTGACAGAGACCATGGTTGAATTCAGAAAACTCCAGACTTTAAGCCTAAAGTTCCCCGACTCCAAACCTTTTGTTTCAATTTAAGAGAACCATAAAAAAAGGGGAGCTCTTCTCTCTTAGGGGATTAGGCGGCTAGGGTTCTCAAGTTTCTTCCCATCGGCGATTGGTCGGTTCTTCTGTTCAGCGATTAGGCGGCAAATTCTGGCCGCCCAGTTTATTCCATCGGTGCTTGGCCGGGTTTTTGTTCTCGCGTTTGACAAGACGACGATTGGTGGTTCGGCATAGTTAGGCAACAACAACCTTTCAGTAGTGGGACGAGGGTCTGTTTTGTCGATGTCTCGTCTAGTGGTCGTTGGCCGCCTTTCGCTTTTCTTCCAACTGGCTTTGTTCCGGCTATTAGTTGGGAGGTTTCGGCTGTCTAGCCCTCTCTCTCTCTCTGATAATTCTGACTATTTCTTTGGAGGTTATGGCTGTTCTAGCTCTCTCTCATCGGCGGTTTGGCCGACAGTTTTCATCATGGGGATCACTCTCGCATCTCTTCCTCCGAAACTTTAAGGCGCGGAGTACATCTGACCTATGGCAATTCATTGAGCAGTATTCCTTCCTTGGACAGCTGCCTTCTCCTTGGAATGTGTATTTGTTTATCGGCATGGATCTCGGTTTCGACCTAAGTCAACAGTTAGATGTCTTTGCTTTGAATTTTACGATGATGTTATCATCATCGCTGCCGTTCGGACTTATCATCTCTGCATCACGAGGATCGTCTTCTCGCTGTTCATTTTTGCTAGGGATGTTAGATCATTAGGATCACACTATATTGTGATTGAGATTTGTAGTCCATTATTATTGCACTAGGTTGCAATTAGCTTTATTTACATCCTAGGGATGTTTTTTATTTTTCTTTTCTTTTTTGTTGTTTCTTTTCTTTTTAATAAATGGAGCCGGTTTTTTTGCCGTGCTCAGCTTTTACTTAAAAAAATTCAGGAGAACCATTTTTAAGCAAAACTATAGGTCTGTGGTGAATCAAAGGAAAAGTGGATACCTTTGTTACGATAACACAGAACTAGACTCCATATTGAATTGATGGGCAAGAAAATCGGCTTGAAATTCTGAGTAGAGTGGCCGTAAGACTAGATGCGGATTACCGACGGTCACCAATTCCGACCCTGAAAGTGGCGGCTAGGTCAGATACGGTCATCTTCAGAAAAGCGTTTCCCTAATTTCAGTTAATCAAATACAAAGTCATTCATATCGGATTTTTTTTACATGAGTCCGGACATTTAATACCCTCCAAGTTAGATGAATGACACGTAACCACTATTTATATTATAGAGATTTTTTTTCGGGAGATGTGTATTGAATCTTAGGCTTCCAAAATGGAATGAAGAGCTAGAATTTGCCCAAATGTTCTTGAAAGTTGGTTTTTCAAATTTAGAAAATACTCATTAGAAAGGCGAGGCATGAGAATTAACCGATTACCAAAAAGAAATCCTAGCCTCCTCACTTAAAAAAATCGGTTAATTCTCAAAAAAAAAATTACTAAAAATAGGTTTAGAATTTTATTAAGTAAACAAGAAAAGAATACAAAAAACTAACGATAAGACACAAAAGATATCTCTTAAGAGATACAAAATCATCAGAGGTAAATCTGTTAACAAAAGGGGATGCGAGGACCACAACATAAAGTCATTTGTTACTAAAAATAAGCAGAAATCATGCGATCATAACAATCTTGGACCAACTGCATTATTAACGTCATTAAAATCTTAACATGTTAGACTTTACAACATTCTTGAACCAAATACTTACAAATAAAAAAACATTAAACTTTATAACATTTTTCTTGTCTATCTAATACTTTATTTTCTTCTAATTGATTTCTCCGTTAAGAAATGTTTTTAGAGCTGAAATTCTGGCTCAAATTTTATTAAAGAAGAAAATAAAAACAAAAAACAAGAGAAAATAAAAGAAAACTAAAAGAACAAACAAAAACCAAATAAACACCTTATGTAGGAAACAAATAAAATGGGATGACAGTTTTAGGCGTGAGATGGATGAGAGAGACAATATCCAACTCTCAAGGAAACAAAGAGTATCGGTCGCCGCTAAAGAACAGGCCAAATGAGAGCGCATGGAGCTACTTAAGTGGGAGCGCAAACCTCCACGGAAGTTTTCTCCTTAGTTGATAGTTTTTTGTTTTCTACCGCAATGGTTGTTTGACTCTTTTACTTTTTTTACATATTTTTTCATTTCTTTAATAAAATGAGCCTAGGGGTGTTGTGAAACCTCCACTTGCCTTTTCCCTCTCACTGGGTAAATTCGATTAAAAAAAACTCCTTATGGAGGAGAATATTTATCCGGTTTCCTTCGGTCAAGCACAGCTTGCTCCCTTTAAGAATTGTGTAAGAATGAATAAAGAAAAAGTAGTGTTCAATAAAAACAATTGCATTCAGATAACTTTGTCTGAAATTACAAAATTCTAGTTACCTGAAATCGCAGCTTGTATGTCAATGCATTAGTCGGCTTCCTGAAACTGATTGATTCACCACTGAGGCATAAGATTTCTATGTTGCTTATATATTGTAATTTGCAGTGGAAAAGAAACCTTTGCAAGAGAAGAGTTGAGCAATACTGCTTTCAATATATATTGGAATTTATATGGGTAACATTTTTTTTGGTAACTTGTTTTTTTGGTAAAACTTTGATTAATAAAAATATAAAGAGAAATCAAAATCCAACTTCAACGTACTTAACAAGCTTCTCTTGTTGGCGTGATTTGAGAACTAGTCAAAGCTAACTATAAGCAAATTGATGACAGAAGTCGCAACAACAAGAATTCAAAGATTTTAAAGGACAACCAATGATAATAATAGAAATTTTGCAAGTGAATGTCTGAAGATTCATATTTATATATATGATGTTAAATCGAGAACAGAAAAAGTATGAAAATTAAAAAAAAATGGAGAAAAAGATCATTGTTGCAGTGTTATTGTTTATATGTGTTACTAATATTGTAGAAGGAAACCCTATTCCTCCAGTAAATGGATGCAAGACGTGTATTGACAAGTGCGTGAATAAGTGAGCAAGCATACCAAAGAATGACCCCGAAAGAAAATCAAAATTGGTAAATTGCCGTCCAAGTGTTTGTCAACTTCATTGCAGTTATGAATCTCTTGATGTAATATTTTCCCTTTTGATCATCAACTCTTTAAAAATTAATATATATTTTTATATTATATTAATTTATATAATTCCGAGCTGTACTTTGTATATGCAGGGTCCTTGTAAGAGATAAGGGGTTCAAAATATTGTTTTTTTAGTTTTAGTGTTTTCTTGTTTGGAATCCTTTACTTCTAGTTCCACGTCATCAAGAATTCTTGAGATGGTTTGCTAAACCCCTTTAGATGCAAGTGTCACATTCTCATAATAGAAATGTGTTGGTGGCACTTTTGCAGCTTCTTGAAGAGCGTCGGATCGTAAACGTTATCCAATTCAAAAATTAAATCCAATTTTTAGTTACTCTTTTTTTATTTGAAAAATGAAAAGAGCCAATGTTAAAAAAATTTATAATACAGTTGTTAGTTTTTTTTTATGAAAAAGATGGTGTTCCATGACGAAAAGATGAAAAGTATCAATGAGCATGAGGTTTTTCATGAGGTAACATGTACTTAAAAACAAATGATCAAAAATGGTGTAACTGATTAGCACGTAAGAACGAATAAT
The DNA here is from genome assembly GCA_947683365.1 of Euphorbia pulcherrima. NCBI lineage: Eukaryota > Viridiplantae > Streptophyta > Magnoliopsida > Malpighiales > Euphorbiaceae > Euphorbia > Euphorbia pulcherrima. The sequence continues at coordinate 2,638,938 of CANTUS010000006.1, read as the reverse complement.
TAACCAAATGGTGAAATTGTTTCGAAGTGATAATTCGATGTTTATTAAGTTGCAACACATTGCTTTTCTTTTGGGGCTAAAAATTATCAAAAGTCTACAAACGTTATTTTTATTAACATAATTGTATATGAACTTTAAAAGTTGATATAAGGGGAGGGTTTTTAATGGCGGGGTGGATAACCCTTGCTTGCCTTTTCTCTCTCTCTGGATTATTTTTTTAAAAAAATTTTACACTTTTTTTGAATGAAAAAAAAACTTTACACTTTACTATAATAATAGTCATATTTACCTTATACCACTAATCCTACCTTTTTTTTAAAGAATTATGGATTTTGAAGAGGCTGGGTATTTAACCTAAGACCTCCCTCCACTATACTAAGTGGTGTATCAATTGAGCTACACCCAATTGATCACTTATCCTACCTTTGACTCGGTCTGTCAACTGATAATCTCACCATTAATTATCTTTCTTACAACTTTGCCCACCTATTATGAGCTATTAGAAGATAGTAAAATGTAAAGTTGGTATACCATTATGTCAAGTTTTATAGTTCATGTACCATTATGTTAGTAAAGGAAAAGTTCATATACTTTTAATGATTTTAGTCTATTATTTTGCGTCTAATTCTATCAGTGTGACTGAAATAAGTGCAAAATGATTTCTTATATTATTACGGTGTAAATCAGTTTGATTTAAATTTTAGCGCTATTTGATTTAATGAGTCAAAATTGGTTCTTCAAAACTTACTATTTTTTTTATGATTAAATCTAGTTAGATATCTACGAGTGCGATGGAAAATCGAACGAATTAATTTAGCTATCTATAGTCAACCCGATTTTGAGAAAAAAAGTTATATGCTTTTTCAAAGTTGAAGGCAATGCATTGATATTTAAATAGTCAATTTTTTTCTCTTGTGAAGACAAAAAAATGTGATGAACGGAGAAAATAAGAAAAAAAGAAATAAATGGAGAAAAACGAAAAAGCAATTAAGGCTAAAGAAAAATGAGGATAAATTTTTTTGAAAATCCCCCGGAGGAACAGTGTGTCTCTCTAAAGGAAAAATATTTGGGGCGGGTGAAAATTTAGGGGCGGACGACCCAACTAGGTCGGCAATTTTGCTTGCCTACAAAACACCCACCCCTCTTTTCATTGAATTAAAATAAGACTCAAGGGCTCAAGATAAGACCATGAGCAAATCAATAACAAGAGAGTTACAAACTTGGAAAATTGAATACATCGGATGCTATAAAATTAACATCATGCCTCCTATACTTAAAAATGAACCAACAAAGATATATGCTTGAACCAGGAATGTCATCCGAGCCCACCGTACCTTCAAACACAAATTTATTTTTTCATTTCCATTAAGACCATGCAATCCAAAACCATAGGATGTACCAAATTCCCTACCAATTCCCACCAAGAAGTATTCGCGCCAAGTGAGCAAAAAATCAACCCTCGTCCAAGGGATAAGCACTGAAATACCAAACAACTTGAATGCTTGTGCCCATACCTTATAACTATTTATACAATGCAATAAAGCGTGATCCATTATTTCTTCCAAATCACAGAACGGGCACTTACCATCTGTAATAGCTTCAAAATTTCAACGAAAAAGGAACCTTCTTGTTGGTAGTCTTCTATGAAAAGCAAGCCATCCGAAAAAGCAAACTTTCGGAAGCAGACATGTTTCCCAGACCAACATAAAATTGGTAGTCGGTTTTGACCATTGAGTCATTTTGTAAAAGCCCGAGCAAAAGGACACCGTCGAATATGTCTTCTTCTCCCCCAAAAGCCAAACAAATCGATCTATTGCCCAGGAGAAAATAGGTTGCCACTGCTGCCCCTGTCCCAAGCCAACGTCATCTACTCCCTCTAAAAACAACGCCGGACAACTCATAACAATCCAATTCTGAAGTTTAGCTCCTCGTTCCTTACCTGAAAGCTTCAAATTTCTCTTCCAAAAAGGCCTCAAGAAAGCTGTCGACCCAAATAGATATTGACACCCCTCTAACACCGTACAAAGTTACTTATTGCACAGCCGATATAGGTCTGGAAATGAGGATGATAACGCTAAATTTGCCATCCAATTATCGTGCCAAAAGGAGCAGCCAATGCCACTACAGACTTCAACCCATACATGGGACCTAAAAAAATCCCACAATCACTATTTTTAATGTAATACGATACAATACCACGCCAAGTATGAGAAAGCCTATTTCCTTCATAATTCGCAATGGACCACCAATGATACAAATCTATATCTCCTAACGCAAATCTCATACCATAACATGCCTTGCTCTCCACTACGAACTTTCCAGATCCATTTCCTTAATAGGCTACTGTAGATCAACTTAAAATCCCTTATATATAGGCCCCTTATTTTTTTTGTAAGGATATCGTTGCCCAGCCAACCTTACTATTAAAATGGGAAATAATAGTGTCTCACAAATGGTGGGAATCGGTGATATCTGCAGGAAGACAAGTGTTGGATGCACATTAACACTTAAAAATGTGCGATACGTTCCAGATCTTTGGTTGAACCTATTGTCTGTTAGTGTACTGGACAAGGAAGGTTAACACAATCATACAGGCGATGGAAATTGGAAACTCACCAAAGGATCATTGGTGATGGATAAAGGAAGATTGTGTTGCTCGTGTTGCTCACTATACAAAACACGCACAACAATATGTGTGGGTCAACCAAATACAATTGGAAATGATGCTTCACCAAATTTGTGGCATAGGTGACAGGCGCACGTGAGTGAGAAATGGTTGAATACACTAGCTAAGAAGTCCCTCATCCCATTAGCCAAAGGAAAAATTAACCCGTGTGATCACAGTTTATTTGGGAAGCAACATCGAGTTTTATTTCAGAAAAGCTCTAGAAGGAGAAATAATAAGTTAGAGTTAGTACACTCTGACATTTGCGGTCCTATGGATATAGAATCCAGTGGAGGAAGAAGACACTTTCTTGTATTTCATGAGAATGATATCATCAGTAAAAGATCTAAAAGTGATGGTGTTAGCGATATTACACCAGAAAGGATTCTATTAGATAATGCCACAAAAAGGACAATGCATCAATCAAAACAAGATGGAGAAGAAGAGCCAATTGCGAGGGATCAAGATACAATTATAGATGAAGATACGAATGAAGAGGGTATTGAGCAGGGGGAGCTAGAGAACTCCATTCTACTAGAAGAAGAACCTCAATTAAGGAGGTCAATCATAGAATGCCAACTATCTACAAAATACTCCAGTCCTGACTATATTTTAATCACTAAAGAGGGGGAGCCTGAAAGCTTCAAAGAAGTGCAATCTTGTAAAGATAAAGATTATTGGATGAAGACCATGCAGGAGGAGATGGATTCCTTGTAGAAGAATGACACGTACGAGTTGGTGAAACTTCCTAAATGGAAGAGAACACTCAAGAACAAATGGGTGTACAAGCTGAAGAAAGATGAAGGAAACCTAGTGAGATACAAGCTCGATCGGCTGTCAAAGGCTTTACTCAAAAGAATGGTATCGACTTTGATGAGATTTTTTCATCAGTTTTGAAAATGAGTTCCATTCGAGTTGTGCTAGGTCTTGTAGCCAGCTTGAATCTTGAGTTAGAATAGCTTGATGCAAAGACCGCATTCTTGCATGGGGATTTAGAAGAAGAAATTTATATGAAACAACCAAAAGGTTTGAAGGTTAAGGGAAAGGAGGACACGGTTTGTCGCTTGAAGAAAAGTTTGTATGGGTTAAAATAAGCTCAGCCATAATGGTATAAAAAGTTTGATTCCTTCATGGTGACTAAGGATACAGGAGGATATAAGCTGATCCATGTGTATATGTCCAGAAATTCCCTGATGGAAAATTTATCATTCTTTTCTTATATGTTGATGATATGCTAATAGTTGGACCAGATGCCAAAAATGATTAGTAAGTTGAAGTGTGATTTGTCTAAGGTGTTTGACATGAAGGATTTAGGACTGGCAAGGCAAATTCTTGGAATGGAGATTACCCAAGATTGAAGGTCCTGCAGGCTATGTTTATCGCAAGAAAAATATATTAAACGAGTACTAGAAAGGTTCAATATGAAGAATGCTAAACCAGTTAGCACTCCACTTGCCGCTCATTTCAAGTTGAGTAAGAAATCCTACCCTTCAACAGAGAAAAGTAAAGAAGATATGTCAAATGTTCCATATTCTTCAGCGGTCGGCAGTTTGATGTATGCAATGGTATGTATGAGACCAGACATGGCTCATGTAGTTGGAGTTGTGAGTAGATTCCTGTCAAATCCCCAGAAGACACATTGGGAAGCAGTAAAATGGATCTTCAGACACCTGAGAGGAACTTCAAAGCTTTGTTTAACTTTTGGAGTTGGAAAATCTGCACTTATTGGTTACACAGATGCAGACATGGCTGGTGATCTTGATGAAAGAAAATCTACATCGGGTTATTTATTTACATTCTCAGGGGGAGCTATTTGATGGCAGTCACCTTTACAAAAATGTGTTTCGTTATCAACAACTGAAGTAGAGTACATTGCAGCAGTGGAAGCAGGAAAGGAAATGCTTTGGTTAAAGCGATTCTTTCCAAATTAGGTGTGCAACAAGAAGACTACATAGTTATTGTGATAGTCAAAGTGCACTAGACTTGAGCAAAAATACTATGTATCATGCACGGACGAAACATATTGATGTAAGATATCATTGGCTCCGACTTGCCATTGAAGAAAAAGAGTTCAAGTTGCAGAAGATTCATACAAACAACAGTGCTGCTGATATGCTGACAAAGGTTGTTCCAAAGGAAAAGTTCGACTAGTGCATTGAAGCAACCGGGATGGAGAGTCCCATAATGTAGTCGGAAGGGAGAGATTTGTTGAGTGGTGTCCCTCATTATTGTGGGACCTACTAAATTAATTAATTAAAAAAAGAAAAAGAAAAAGGGGCATGTCGGCAGAGTATTTTTTCAAAAAGTGCACAGTAAAATTACTGTGCACAATTCAGCCATACGCTTTTTAAATCTCCTATAAATAGAGGAGGTGTTGCTCATTTTTAGAGTAGAGCAAAAAGAGAGAAGAAACACAGATAAAAATGTAATATGTGTAGAGAGAGTTAGGAAAAGGGTTCCTAAAAGTTGGGTAAGAGAGAAAATTAGTGAGGTTGTGGGAAATACTTGAGTGCCACTATTTTATAATCTCTTGGTGTACCTACTAGTATTTTCATAGTGGAAAATTATTCGGAGTTGGTCCCGTGGTTTTTCCCTAATTCATTTGAGGTTTCCACGTAAAAATCTGCGTATTTTTTATTCTGTTGTTATTATTTTTCTTTTAAAAAAATTATTATTTGGCCTAACATATACAATTTGGGGCATAGGAGAAGCATGCAAATCTACAAAATTTGGGCCCTAGGTCAAGTCCTAGTTAAAATTATCTCTCTGTACTTTTTTAGATGCAAAATTGTCTATCAAATTTTTATATTCAAGCTGTGATGATAAATCTTTTCTCTAGAATATGATGGAAGAATGTCACCTGATTTTGTAGCTAATATTAAAAAAAATTATAGAGCACCCTTGAAGAAAATAAAACTGATAGAACAAAATTAACTCAAAATATTTTTGTTTTCAGTTTGTCACGTTTTAGCTTTGTAATTTGTAGGTACGAAAAAATAGTGTGATAATCATGTCAATCTAACATCATTTCCAAGATTATCTCAATGAAAATACTTGTAAATATTAAAAAAAAAAAAAGCTTAAAAAGTGTAAATAACAAACTAATTAATAAGGAAAGCGCCAAAGCTGATTTGTAGCTAACAAAAAACATTACCAACGGCTAATTAATATAAATCTTTATTATATCATTTAATGCTCAATTACCAGAACTGTGTTTTGAAAAAAAGGAAAACAATGGTTTAATGCTTACCTGGATGCCGCGATAGAGCAGTGTTGGGTACAGAACAGTAATGAAACGGTCTTAGAGAAATTAGAAGCTTTTGTGAGGGAACTGGAAGTTTGGGGGAGAATGCAACATGGCAATTTTAAGAGAAGGTTAAAACATTGGAGAAACGAGCTTGAACAGATTAAAAGCGAACCTGGCTGGGGCAAGGCTGACCGATTTATTTCTAAGAAAAAGGAATTGGGGGATATCCATAAATAATAAAATGATTATTGGTGTCAAAGGTCAAAAGTTACTTGGCTCAGAGAGGGGGACCAAAACTCGGCTTATTTCCATAAAGTTGCATCTGATCACAATCAGCGTAATAATTTCCAGCTGCTGCAAAATTCAAATGGTAAATGGGTTAGTTGGGGAAGCGGTTTAGAGGGGGTGATCCAATCCTTCTACTCTGATCTTTTCAGTTCTGATGGTGCTCATTTTTTATTTAAAGGTTGAGTACCGGGACTGATGATGCTCATTATAATCACATATTATCCCTTATTCAGCCGAGAATTTCTGTGGAATCTCAAGCCGAGTTACAGCAGCCTTTTTTGCCAGAAGATGTCAGAATCGCTCTCTTCCAAATGTACCCGGATAAAGCACCAGGATCTGATGGTTTTAACCCGGGTATTTTCCAGAAGTTTTGGAGTATTGTTGGCCCCGAGGTAACATCTTTTTGTCTTACTTGGTTGCATAGTGATTCCTTTATTGAGAGCTTGAATGATACAAATATTGTCCTGATTCCTGAGAAGAAAGTTCCTAATGAAGTTTCTTATCTTCGTCCTATTTCCTCATGTAATGTCCTTTTCAAGATTATGTCAAAAATGATTGCTAATAGGATTCAACCATTTATGAATACTATTATTTCGGAGTCCCAGAGTGCCTTTATTCCTGGGAGGTTAGTTACTGATAATATCTGGATTGATTTTGAGGTGGGTCATTATATTAATAGGAAAAGGCTTGGGAAGTCAGGTATGTACTTGCTAAAGATTGTTATGTCTAAGGCCTATGATAGAGTTGAATGGGAATTTTTACATGTGATGTTACTCAGATTGGGTTTCCCGGTGTTTATTTCTGCTCTTATTATGTTTGTTGTTTCTTCGGTCACTTAAACTATTAGTCACAAGAGCGGCAAGTTTGAGAAAATTTATCTTGAGCATGGCTTGAGACAAGGGGACCCGATTTTGCCATATTTGTTTATCATATGTGCTGAGGGATTATCTGTTTTAATTCAGGATCAAGTTGCAGCTAGCTCTTTACATGGATGTAAGATCACGCCACATGCACCATCCATTTCACATCTTTTCTTTGCGGATGATAACCTTTTTTTCTTTAATGCTACAACTGAAGAAGCTAATACCATGAGGAATATTTTTTGTTTATACGAAATGGCTTCAGGGCAAAAGATTAACTTTAGTAAGTCATTGATTGTGTTCAGTCTGAATGTTGATGAGAATACTCGACAGGCAATTTCAAGCTGTCTAGTGGTCAATACAGTAGAGGGACATGGCCTATACCTCGGCCTAGCATCTTTTATTGGTAGAGCCAAGAAGAATGCTTATGAGTACATTATTGAGAGAGCTAGTAAGAAGGTACAAGGTTAGAAGAGAAAACAACTTTCCCAAGGTGGAAAGGAGGTAATGTTAAAATCAGTAATGCCGGCTTTACCAAACTATGCAATGCAAGTCTTTTTGCTTCCCTCTCACACTATTGCTAGATTGGAAAAGATTTTAGCTAATTTCTAGTAGGGATCCTCAATCCATTGGATGAGGTGGGAAAGGTTATGTCAAGCTAAAGATAGTGGTGGGCTGAATTTTCGTAATTTAAAGACTTTAATAAAGCCATATTAGCCAAGCAAGCGTGGCATATTGTTTCTGAACTGGAAATGCTGGTGAGCTGGCTGTTTAAGGCTAAGTACTTTCCCAACTGTACCTTTTTCAAATCTCCTGCCAAATCAAATTCGAGCTTTTGTTGGAGAGGTCTAATTACAACTAAAATCGTGCTGAGCTATGGAATGGGTTGGCGTATTGGGGATGGAAGAAAAGTGAATATATGGCACGATAATTGGTTGACATCGAGTGAAAACCCAGTTGGACAGTCTGAATCTATACCCGGTTTTGAGGAAGCGACGGTGAACTCCCTTATTGTTGCTGGCGGTAGAACCTGGAATAGTGATGTGATCGGATTTTTGCTGAATCCAATTGACCAGCAGGCCATTAAAATGATACAGCTACCTTGGGAACTCAAGCCGACTCTATGTATTGGCAATTAGAGCAAACCGATGCTTTTACATTAAAGTAATGTTACTATGCTATACAAAAATTGTCCAATTTCAATAACTTACCCTCTAACTATATGTCACAAGCATGGAAAAGTATATAGAGTTGAAAATTCCATCAAGGATACAACACTTTTAATGGAAAATTGCAACGAATTCCCTACCTACATTATGTCACCTTCGGCAAAGGTACGTGGACATGAATTTGAATTGTCCGTCGTGTGGAGATGCTAATGAGGATGATTTTCATGCCTTAATTAGTTGTACGTTTGTTTACCAAATATGGAACGATGTTTTCGGGGAAGGGTGGCCGATGAGCATTAATTCTCTTATCGATTGATGGAAATGGGTGAGTATGAAAAACAAAGAATCAATCCATAAATATGCCTTAGTCCTTTGGGCTATTTGGATGCAAAGAAATCATTATGTGTGGAACAACCCGTTTATAGTGGCATCTCATGTATTACGGCACGGTCTTGGGTTTTTTAAAGAGTGGAGCTTGGCTAATAGCCACTCTAGCACGAATTGGCTCCCTCAACCATAGGAGTGGCTCAAATGCAATATTGATGCTAGCATTTTTAGCTCGGGAGACTATCTTGGCATGGATGCATCCTACGTGACTCTTCAAGTAATGTGATTGCCACGAGATCGATTATACTATATGGTGGTGGTGACCCCTTTCTTGTAGAAGCTATGAGTTGTCGAGAAGCCTTAAGTTGGCTTAAGGGCAACAACTTTGATAATCTCATCATTGAGTCTGATTCGATTAATGTTATTAATATGTTGAATAATAGGCTTCAATATTTGTCGCCTATAGGTCTTATCATTAAAGAATGTAGGATTCTTGTTAGACATTTTTCTACTATTCACTTTATGTTTATCAATAGGTCTGCGAACCTTGCCGCTCACCAGTTAGCTCGTGTAGTAGGTTCAGATAGGTTTAGGGTTTGGGGAATTCTCTACTCAACTGAGTCAGAGATACTTGTATATATAGTAAAGAGAAATTTGCACAATTATAATTACAGTCCTATATACATATGTAAATTATAATAACATATAGTATATCTAACATCCCCCGCAAGTTGAGGTGGGTTAGAAACCACAGCCAACTTGTCAAGTAACTTGGCAAACCGTGAGTGGGAAGGGTTTGGTAAAAATATCGGTAACTTGGTCATGAGTAGAGATGTAGCGGACATGAAGCTGTTTATTTGACACACGTTCCCGAACAAACTAAAAGTCCAATTCAAGGTGTTTAGTCCGGTTGTGAAACACCGGTTCACGGTGAGATATGTAGCGCTAAGATTATCACACCATAACGTAGGAGTGACAGTCAATGGGAAATTAACATCGTGCAACAACATCCTAAGCCAGGATAATTCAGAAGTGGCTGCTGCCAAAGCCCTATATCCCGCTTCGGTTGAGGAACGTGAGATAGTCTTTTATTTACGGGCTGCCCAAGAGATGAGATTCATGCCATGATATATTGCAAAACCTATTACAGAGCGTCTATCATCCGGGTCACCAGCCTAATCAGAGTTCGAAAAAGCTTGTAACATGGTGGAATGTTGAGGGGTGTAGCACAATCCATGGGTTGGGGTGGACTGAATTTAGCGAAGGATTCGCTTGAGCGCCTGCCAATGGGCTTCGGTCGGATAATACATAAATTGCGCGACATTGTGAACTGAGAATGCTAAGTCCGGCCTAGTTATGGTAAGGTATTGCAGCCCCCCGACCAAGCTGTGATACAAAGTAACATCGGCGAACAAGGGACTGCCGTTAGCCTGTAGTTGCATGGCAGGGCTAGCTAGAGTGGAGACTCCTTTTGATTCTGTCATGTTGGCCCGTTTGAGTATATCCTGTGCATATTTATGTTGATTAAGAAACAACTGCCCTTTGCTACGGATCAATTCAATACCGAGAAAATATTTGGCTGAGCTCAAGTTCTTTATCGCAAACCGAGACTGAAGGAAGCTGATCAGCTATGTTTCGGTACTAGTATTATTGCACAAGATCAAAATATCATCAACATAGATGAGGCAGAACAAAATTGCGGATCCTTTGCACCAATGATACAAGGAGACATCAGCTTTAGAAGCTGAAAAACCGAATTCAAGGAGGACCGTAGAGAGGCGACGATGCCACATTCTTGGCAATTGTTTAAGACCATAAATCGACTTCCTTAGGCGGCACACAAAGGATGGTCGATCCATATCAACAAAGCCGGTTAGCTGGGTCATAAATACCGGTTCATCTAGATCGCCATGTAAAAAGGCATTCGAGACGTCCAATTGTGATGAAGACCAACTATAGAAGCCGAATGGTTTAAGTGGAAGCTGATGTGAGTATGAGGGAATGGTGGAGGAATCGGCATGAGTGGCAGAAGCAATAGCATTGGACATTGCATTTGATTGGGTTCCTTGAGTGGCCATTGGCAGAAAAATCGACGAAGGGAGGGAGGGGCAGCTGTTTTGGGATCGAGAAAAGGGACGGCTGCCAAGCCTAGAGAGGCGTCTGATACCAAGATAGGTTTAGGGTTTAGGGAATTCTCTACTCAACTGAGTCAGAGATACTTGTATATATAGTAAAGAGAGATTTACACAATTACAATTACAGTCCTATATACATATGTGAATTACAATAACATATAGTATATCTAACAGGTTCTTTGATGAGTAGGGGGACTTAGCTTTCTTGGTCCACCTTATTAGAGCTGTATTGGCCTCTGATATATATTATTGACTTACTCTTCGGTCAATAAAAATGCTTTTTTAATTTTCGTTTAACACTTAATTAGTCTAATTTTCATTAAAAAGGAAGCAACTATTTATGCTTAATTAATTTGATTTTTCATTTTATTTAAAATATATAGAGAATAATAAAAGGAAATGTAATATATATAAAATAAACTAATAATTTGGGGCCTTTATCTTTAGGGATGAAGACATTATTTTATTGAGCTATTATTATTGCAGATTTGTATTTTTGTGTAGGAAGCCTACATTGCCTTTTGGCTTGAATGATGTGCTCATTCATCCAAACCTACTGATTGCTTGTATGTCCTCTCCTGGAGAACCTTTTTTTATTAATAAAATGAAAAGAGGGATGAGTGTTTTATAGGCAAGCAGAGGTGTCAACCTAGTTGGAATGTCCGCCCACCCACCCCAATCTTTTTCCAATGAAGGGACACAATGTTCCTTCGTAGGTTTTTCAAAAAAAAAATTAAAAGGTTAAAGTGATGTACTTGTATTTTTTTTGTTTACTTGATAGGTTATCTGATTTCTGCAAGTAACAACAATAGAGAAAGAAGCATGATAGTGTTGGAGATATCCCACGTGAGATATAAATAGTGATAAAGAGTGGTATATAAAAGATGTAAATTTGGCCTTAACATAAACCAATTGGTTTTGTGTTAGATGAACTCAACACCACTTGTATGCTCACTCAAGCCATCAAGCCCAACACTCTTCAGGCCCATTGATTCTCTACATGGTATCAGATCGCAGAAGAAGGCCTGACAGCCAGAAAGATTCTGGGTTTGTGAAGTCCTGGTGTAGTTTGGCTTGGAGAAAACAAGACCCATTGATGATCTTGAGCCTCCGAGGAGATAGGCCAAGTAATGTTTGCAAAGTGGCAACTGGTCCAAACCCAGTTTCACTTGAGGGGAGTGTTGGAGATATCCCACACGGGAAATAAGCAGTGATAAAGAGTGGTATATAAGTGGTGTAGATTGGACCTTAACATAAGCCAATTGGTTTTGGGTTAGATGGACTCAACCCCACTTGTATGCTCACTCAAACCATCAAACCTAACATTCTTCAGGCCCACGGATTATGTACCTATAAAATAGAAAACAACCATATGGTAGCTTTTCAGATAATGTAAACATTCTTGTACAATTTGTTTTTGCTGGATTTTTCTTACTTTTACTTTGTAATGTGTACATTTTAGTTTTTTTTTTTTTGGAATGTTGTACATTTTACATTTTACTTTTATTATCTATATAGTTTAATTTCTCTAAGTATTCTCTCGTGAACTTATGTTTATCGTAGAGATCAAAATTTAAGGCACCATTAGTTCATATTAGTGGTAATAGTATTATAGTTTCCAAAAACTATAGTTTGGGCTTCTTGTATTTTTAGAAAAAATTTGATTTGCAGTGATAAAATATGATAAAGATTTAGCCACATAAGGCTTTTGTCGGGCAAATTTTTGCCACTAAGACTTTCGTTTTAGTAGTCACCACAATAACTAGCAATTTAATTTCCTTTTGCCACAAAAATAGAACTTTTTGTCACGAAATACTTTTTCCCACCGCACTTTATAGAGGTGCTCTTTCAACTGCGAAAATTATTTTTGCCAAAAAATTTTTTTGTAGCGAAAGTAAGGCTTATAGCGGGGAAATTTCCCCACTAAAAATCAAATTTCTAGTAGTGAAATCCAAAAACTTGAATTAATTAAAATGTAAAAGGAATTACAACTTCTTTGTCGTTTGCTTTTTGTCTTGATTTTAGAAGTAGTCAAAGCTAACTATAAGCAAATTGATGGAAGAAGTCCCAACAACAAGAATTTAACGATTTTAAAGGACAACCAATGATAATAACAGATATTTCGCAAGTGAATGTATAAAGATTCATATATATGCATACATATGATATTGTACTAAGAGCGAACTAGTATCGAAAATTATGGAAATGGAGAAAAAGATCATTGTTACCGTATTATTGTTTATTTGTGTTACTAATTTTGCAGAAGGATACCCTGGTCGAGTAGATGAATGCAAGATGTGTCTTGACAGTTGCATGGGAAGGTGCTCAAGCGGCATACCAAAGAATGATCCGCAAAGACAATCAAAAGTGGAAGAATGCCGCCGTAATGTATGTAAAGATAGCTGCATTGCTAAGGTAATTTTATCACCTTTAATCATCAACTCTTTGAAAGTTAATATATGAATTATATCATATTACATTATATAATTCCAAAATATACTTTGTGTATGCAGATGGACTGCAAGCTTAACCTAGACGGGAGTCTTACTTCTTGGACCTAATAGTTGGAATGGGTTCAAAATAATTTTTTTTTTCTTTTGTGTCAGTTTTTAGTTTTCTATAGTTTGGAATCCACAAGTTTTGGTTCCAAGCCTGTCGTTGATCCTTTTTATAGTTTTATTATTAAAACTAAGGTCGGGTAGTCTGATAATATAGTTGTTAGTGTTTTAATGAAAAGGATGGTGTTCCATGAAGAAAAAATAAGATAATTAAAGATAATGAGCATGAGGTGTTTCATGAGGTGAAGAAACATGCAGTTGAAAACAAATAATTAGAAATTGTGTAACTAACTTATTTTTATAGGAAAAAGGCCTTAGAGCGAAAAATTAGACATACCATCTAAGATTGGCATCCCTAAATTTTCCACACCTGTAAAGACCAATCCGTATAGCCAACCTAGTTATTATTGTAAGCCGAATGAGGCAATTTTCTTTTAAAAAAGATACCGTTAAGTATAGTATGATTTTCTTAAATTTTTGTTTAGATATATTGCATGATATGGTTTTTTTTATTGGTAATTTAATTTGCCGAAAGAAAAATCTATAAACCAAACGAGGGCTTAAATACAATAACCAATCACGTTTGAGAAGTTCCTTTGATGCGTAGGATAACATAACAATCCATTTGACTTGACTTGATATATGTCATTAGACCGTAGAAACTCTCTGCCGTGTAAACTTTATCTGATAATGTGTGAATTAGGTTTATTTTCAAACAAAATAATATAACAATTCATCCCATAAATCTGCATAATATGAGAGGCTTCATATCGTCTACTTTTCAATGTTGACTATATAGTTATATATATAGTTTTGTTTAAATAATTATTTTAATAATAATAATAATAATAATAATAATAATAATAATAATAATAATCAATCAATCAATCACCAGTGGCGGTGCCAGCGCTTCAAATGGGGTGGGGCTGCTTTCCGACCGACGATCGAATATCCCGACCGATGTAAATTCCGGTCAATAAAATAAATCCGATGAATAGAAAATGTTATATTTAATAAAAATAAATGTAAATAATGGTATTAGTCGCAGTAATTCAAAAGGTTAAGATAACTAGATTGCTAACATCTATTTTTCTCAAATAGAAAGAGATCGAGCACTAGAAAATTTAAGTTGCGGTAAAATATTTCTACGATATGCTAATTGTTGAAAACATTGTAAAATGACGTCCTTCTTAACGCTAACAATAATCTTCTTCTCAACGTACCACAATAAGCAATCTGACAATAGTTCATTTTAACTTGATTTAATTAATCAATTCACTAAATAGTAATCTTAATTAAACTAAAAAATCTCAATTTGATTCAATTCAATATACCCTAACTAACTATTTTTAATCATAATTTAGTAATTACAGTTAATTTATCATCTCAATTCTACTAAATTAACTTCAATACAAACTTCCAAACAAAAACACCAAATTTTCTAATTAATTAAATGTAAAATTATGAATACTAAATTTTCATATTACTGATTCTGTAATTAGTTTTAGTTTAAAATCTTATTCCTATACTTAATTTTAGTTGAAATGCACTCATAAAAAAAACCAATAATTAAGCTATTTATTGCAATTTGAAAATATAAAACCGAAGTAAATTCTTTTAAGAAAACTAACCTTTAAAAATGGAGAAACGGAATATTTGATACAGCTCCTGTGACTATCACGGTGGGCAACAATCCGGCGACGGGATATCGAGTGGTAGAGGGCTGGTTAGATTGTAGATGAAAACTTGGAAGAATTATACTTCAATATTTTTTTAGAAGGGGAAAAGAAATGAGTATTTGATTTGATAGTATAGATTTAGAGGTAAAAATTAAAGCCTATAGTAAAACGACGTCGTTTTGGCTTAAGTTTTAAACCTAAGCCAAAACGACGTTGATTTAGGGGTTATATTTTTTAATTAACCTTTATTCTTCCCCAAATTTTCTCTGCAATTTTCTCATCTCTTCAACCCTTTCAGTTTTCCGGCGGGGTGGGGCTGAAACTTGATTGATACATGGCTATTTTCATTTTCCGGCGGCCGGGGTGCGGCTACAGCACCACCCCACCCCTTCCTAGCGCCGCCCTTGTCAATCATTGTTTTTCTTCTGGTTTAATAACATTTAATTAGTATAATGCAACGACATATTTTATATGGTCATAATTTTGCTAATGCTTTCGTATTGAAAATTAATGTACATGATGTTCCTGATATTTTTGGAATCCTAGAAAAATAAGATATTCAGCAAATATATTGTCCCTTAGATTTGGAAGAAACGCCACTGAGTTACTATCTCCTCTAGAAAGTAACTTGCAATAAACTCGGCACCGCCTAGACCGCCAAGGCCAGTGACTCCGCCAATACCACCCGCACCACCGAACGGCAGGTAGAGTAGCTGTCTCCGCCTCCCTCTTTCTCTGTCTCCGTCGCACCTTTGTTGTCTCCGCCTCCCCCTTGCTCCGTCTCCGCCTCCCCCTTTGTCTGTTTCAGCTGGTTTTCATCGCTGCACGCAAGGTGTTTGCTAAAAGTCCTGACTCATAAAAAGCCTTGATTTTCAATTCTGCATCATATATACTTCCAAGCATTCAAGAGTGAGGAATGGAATCCCTAGCCGCACCCTACCCGCAGCCGCACCCTACCCGCACCCTTCCCCAGCCGCACTCTACCCGCAGCCGCACCCTACCCGCACCTGCCCCGGCCGCACCCTACCCGCACCCTTCCCTAGCCGCCGTCTTCACCACCGACCGTCAACCCTGAACCGATCTGTGAGCACCCACCGCCAGCCACAATACCAAAACCCTATCCCCCCCAAAATCGCCTTTACCAAATCCCTAACCCCCCAAAAATTTACTTTGAGAATTTCCCAAACCACTTTGATGCAGCGGCTATGAAAAGAATGTTCAATAGATATGGGGTGTATGGCTGGGTCTATATTGCCCGGAAAAGGAATGCGAAGAACCTTAATTTTGGATTCATCAGACTCGATGGATCTATGCGGATAAAGGAAGCGTTGGATGCGCTGAATATGATAGCGATTGGTGCGATTAGACTCAAAGCTTTCAAAGCTAGGTATGACAAATCGAAAACAGCCCCCAAAGCACGGTCTAATCCCATAGTAGCAGTTCAGAAGCCGATATTCAGAGACTCCCCTCGAGATCATCGGTCCTTTGTGGATGTTGTGGCGAATCAAGCCCCACGAGAAGAGTCGACCATTAACCCGATCCAGGTGACATCCTCTCCTAGTGTACCTGCTGCATTTATACTGAAAAGTGAGGTAGTGGTTAAATCTGTACCTTGGAAATCAAAATCTTGTTTGGTTAAACTTAACAATATTTCTCACATCCGTAATATACATGATCTGTTGAGCGACCACGGTTTTGAATTTGTATTTGCTGCTCCTGTTGGTGGATTTTATGTGATTGTTTCGTTTAGATCAGAAGTGGTTCTTATGGACTTTATGAATGAGGATTGGAAAGTTATGGATCATATTGTAGAGTCAGTTTGTGCACTTCCAGTAGATTTCGTGCCGACGGAATGTATTATGTATCTGGATCTCACCGGAATTCCGCCAGCTCTTATTTGTGAACCTGTGGTGCGGGAACTGGCAGCGAGATTTGGACGAGTTGTTTCGATAGATTGTAATTTCGAAAAACCGGATCGGTTGGATGTAGTATCGTGCCTTATTTCGGTACCGATTGGGACAGCCAGTAGGAATTTGACATTGGCAGTAGGGGATAGAGATATAATGATATACACGAACCTTAGACAGGGAATTGGCTGCCAACACAGTCAAGAGTACGAATACGGGTCGGAAGAGCGGAGCGAACCAGAGGAGGAACCTTCGGACAGGTGTAGTAGTGAATCATCGGGGAACGAAGATGAAATTAGATCGGACGAGGATGATGAGACTGTTGCGGATAGCAACAACACAAGTCCGGGTAGTACCCACCCTTCCGGCGACAGGCCGTTAATTGAGGGAAACAACGCGGTGGATCTGGGTATGGAGAATTCAAGTTCTTCGGGCCCAAACATCCCAAATATGAATAGAATTATCATTCGCAGGGAAGAAAATGAGCCAACTGTCAGTGAGGAATTAATGACTTTCCGAATCGGAGAGAAGCTTGAGTTGTTTAACAAACAAAATATGGGCTTGATTATAGAGGCATTGGAAGGGCAGCGGCGTTGAGAGAGCTGCTGGCCGAACTGGGATGTTGTGAGTTTTATCATGACTTTGAGTTTTATGAGTTGGAATTGTCGCGGGGGCTTATTGAATGGGGCCAAACAGTTTTTGGTGCGGTCATGTGTTCGTAAGTGGCAGCTTCAGGTTTTTGTCCTAGTTGAGACAAAGTCCCTATCGGTTACAGATCAGGTTGTGAGGAAGTTTTGGGGCCATAACGATTTTCATTTTCATTGTATCCCGTCGCATGGCTTGGCAGGAGGTTTATTGATCTCATGGAATCCTAATTTAATTCTTGGCTCGATCACTGCTTCTACAGATAGATGGTGTCTGCTACATATTGTGTCTAGTCAACTTGAGGTAAATTTACTATGCTTATATGGTCCCCCTATTCCCAGGGATAGGAATCAATTTTGGTGTGATCTGCTGCCCCATATTCAAAACATTGATAACTTGGTGATATGTGGTGATTTTAACGAAGTGTTACATAGTTCTGAGCGAGGTAGAAGTGGGAATACGGGGGCGAGTTTGATGATTAGGTTCCAGGAATTTGTTAATGAATGTGCTCTATTTGATTTGCCATTACATGGGCGTGACTATACGTGGTCTAATGCTCTATCCTTCTCTAGGATTGATCGTGTCTTGGTGTCGTGCAATATTCTTGATAGGTGGTCGGGACAGAATTTGATGACGGTTGATTCAACGCTATCAGATCACTTTCCGATTATATACCGGTCCCATGCATTGGTATCGGATGGCAAGAAGGTGTTTCGATCATTGAACTGTTGGTGGGAAAAGGACGAGTTTCTACCTTTTCTAAGATCGAAGTGGGAGGCCATAGAATTGGCGGATCCGGGGCGTGACATTGATTTTAAATTATGCCGATTAAGGAGCTTTATCCGGCCTTGGCATCTATCTAATTTTGGTGGGTTAGAGGGAAGAATAAAGAAGCTAGAGGCTCATATTATATTTTTGACATCTAGTTCGGTGGTCCGACCTTTGGAGGAGGGAAGTAGATCGGAGCTTCAGTGCGTGAGATCGGAATTACTTACCTGTAGACGGAACCTTGAACAAATTCATCACCAACAATCACGTGTTAACTGGACTTTACTGGGTGATGATAATACAAGTTTTTTTCATAGGATGGCATCAGCGAGGGCTAGGGGGAATCGGATTTCACAGCTGGAAATTGATGGAGTTGTATCTTCTAACCCGGTACTTATTAAATCCACGATACGGAATTTTTATTCCAGGCTGTTTTCAAAACAAGAGGTGGTGCCGTTTTCCTTGGGCGAAATACAATTCCGTATGGTTGATGCGATGGACAATGTGCGGCTTGTTGAATCTTTTTCTGAGGCTGAAGTGTGGGACGCAGTGTGTGCTTATCAAGAAGGTAAGGCGCCGGGGCCGGACTGATTTAATTTCTTCTTCTATAAATGCTTCTGGGAGGACATGAAATCGGATGTGCTAGCTCTGTTTGGCGAATTTTATAGGCATGATCAGCTGCCAAACTCTATCAAGTCATCTTTTACCGTATTGATTCCTAAAGTCTCGGGGTCGTCGTCATTGGGGAATTATAGACCGATTGCCCTTATTCATGGTATATATAAAATTGTGTCGAAAGTACTTACGAAAAGATTACAGGCTGTGTTGCCTCAACTGATTTTTGACAACCAGTTTGCTTTTGTTAAAGGCCGTAATATTCATGAATGCTCGTTTATAGCCTCGGAAGTGATCCAATCAATCCACCGCAGTGGTCAGTCTTCTGTGGCTCTCAAGCTTGATTTCCATAAAGCATACGATAGTGTTTCTTGGACTTATATTGACTCAGTGTTGAAGAGGATGGGGCTCTCTGATAAGTGGATTAGATGGATGGTGACCTGCAGAGCGAACTCGACAACATCTATTCTTTTCAATGGTAGTCCTACAGATCCGATCTATTTGGGCAGAGGGGTTAAACAAGGTGATCCCATTTCTCCATTCCTTTTTGTCTTAGCAGTGGAAGGTCTCAAATAGCTCATTGACGCAAGTGTCCATAAGGGTATTTTACCTGGGTTTCGTATTCATGGGTCAGAGAAGGATATATCTATTCTTCAGTTTGCGGACGATATGATGTGCTTCTTACCTGCAGATGAGTCTCTCTTACCTACTTTTATCCGTTTATTACGTTGTTTTGAGTTGATTTCAGGTCTACGAATAAATTTTGTTAAGAGCTCAATTATGGGTATTAACGCGCAGGATGACTTGTTGAATCGGTGTGCGGAGACAATGGGTTGTAAGATCGAAAGATTTCCCATTACTTATCTAGGCGCCCCTCTCAGTACGAGACGCATCCCGGTGTCTTATTGGAACGGGTTGATTGGTAAGTTCCAAAATAGGCTGGCAAGTTGGAAAGGTCAGTGTTTATCGTATGCTGGCAGGGTGGTCCTTATAAAATCGGTTCTCTCGTCTATCCCGATATATTTGTTATCATTGAATAAGATGCTGGCCTCTATTAACAATAAGCTTGTTCAACTGATGCGTAATTTCTTGTGGAAAGGTATAGCGGACTCTAGCGGGATCTGTAAAGTGAGTTGGGAGACAATTATGGTACCAAAAAATTTAGGTGGCCTATATGTTAGGGATCTAAGACTAGTCAATTGTAGTTTATTGCTGAAATGGATATGGCGGTCTAGAACAGATGGGCAGGGTTCATTGTGGTATGAGCTGTGTGTCCATCGATATGGCTTCGTGTCATGGAACTCGTTTGAAAATGTTAATAGATCCCGCATTTCGTATGTTTGGCAAGGCATTATATCTTGTTGTGTAAAGAACTCAACCTTCTGGGAGTTGTTTAAATCGAACGGGAGAGTTAAAGTGGGGAACGGGGCGAGCGGATCTTTTTGGCATGATAATTGGACTGCAAATGTGTCATTATCTGTTCTTTTCACTGATCTGTATCTATTATGTAATAGAAAAAGCTGTTCGATTCGGGACGGGAGTCTGTCTATTTCTGAGGGAGCAGCATTATCTAGGCCTTTTTGGAAACGTAGTCTAAGGATTACTAGTAGGGAGAGGTGCTCCCAGATGCGTAATTGGATTTCCCAAGTCTGCCCTACTGTTTTTGAGGGGGACGGGGCTGTCGGTAATAGGGGGCAGCAGCCACACGTTGGGTCTCAGGTGGTGGCAGATAGATTTGAATGGGATCTGGAAGCTAATAAGGTATTTTCAGCTGCATCTTTTTGTTTAGGGTCCTATAGGTCGCCTCAAAGGACTACGCCGGAAACGGATTATATGGTGGTTTGGAATGCGTGTCTTATTCCTAAAGTCAAATTTTTTGGCTGGTTATTGTTACATAGACGCCTCCCAACGAAAGTCTTTCTGGTTTGTCGCGGATGCCAAGCTGTATTGAATGACAAGTGTCCGTTTTGTGATGAATCCGAAACAATTGATCATGCTTTGTTTCACTGTTTGGGTAGTTATCGTATATGGGTTCAAGCTTTTCTGTTACTAGGGATTTCGGTAATAATGCCATTCAAGGGGGCTGATTTTCTAGTAGTATGGCGAGCGCATTTTTCCTCAGGGATTGGACAGGAGTTTGGTACGGCTTTATGGTTTATGATTGCGTGGGCTATTTGGAAAAGGCGGAATAAGTTTGTGTTCGAGGGTGTCTTTAGCACAGATGATCTCTTGGGGGCAAGCATTCATCTATGCTGGTTCTTTTTCAAGTATCGAAGACGGAATCTTAATTTTGTTGTTTCTGATGTATTTAACTGTCCAGATTTATTTCTAAGCTGTAACTAGCGAGGTGGCATCAGTTGGCCTATTCATTGTATAGTCATACCTCGGGATCGGATCCCATATCCGTATCACCTTTAGGCTGTATCCTTGTTCACTGACGCTCTCATCTTGTGAGCGGTCTTTGGATTGCATTAATAAAGAGAGATAGGTGTTTTGTAGGTAAGCGGGGGCATCAACCTAGTTGGGACGCCCGCCCCGAAATTTTCACCTATCTCGATCCTTTTCCTTCTGGGGAAACACAATGTTTCTCCGGGGGGTTTTCAAAAAAAAAAAAAATCTAATTATAAAATTTTAGGCTTAATACATCTATAGCGGTCTAAATTTGGCACTTTTGACCAATTGCTCCCCACAAATTTCACTGTACCCGCGAACCCTCAATTTGGCACAAGTTCATCTTAGAGCTACCTCAACTTGGTAAAGTGTCGCCTCATGCTGACATTCGTAGTTGTGGAACAAACAGTGCATTAGATGCTCACTTACTTGTACACCATGCACAAAAGAGAACTCCATGTACGTTGTGAAGTCTTCCTTTTTGTTAATTGGTGGTGGGAAAAGGCAAGCGGAAAATGTTTCCGTCGCCATTACAAACCCCCTCCATTTTTTATTTTCATTAGAAAAGAGATCAGAAAAGAAAACAAGGAGTCAAGAGGTGGAACGATATGTGCTTCGATCACCAAAGCTAACCAAAATAAACTAAGCTTCTATCTAAATCGATAGCTAGCAGTACTCCGAAGATCGTGGATGTAAAGACCCAAGCGAAATTGAGGGACGGTGACCCAATTACTGTTGACTTGAGTAGTTCGTCCATAGTTGGTTAATGCATCAGCAAGCCCATTCCCTTCACGATATATATGAGTGACAATGATCTCCATGGATTGTAATAGCCTTAAACAAGTTGACCAATCTACTCTTATCATCCATGGGACTGTTTGTTTCTCCAATGCAGGGTTGTGACCACAAACAACGAGTGTCTTTTGATCTAGATCCTATTCCAACCATGCCTATCAGCAATAAACATGGCATGAATGGCAGCTTGCAGCTCTGAAATAAAAGACAATGTATTCTCTAATGGCAAGGAGAAGCAATATAAACCCGCTCCATTTTCATCTTGAAATACCCCCCCACACACACAACCCGAAGGGCCAAGTGAGCCGTTGGAGGAGGCATCCGTGTTGATTTTTATCCAATTGGGAGGAGGACGAGTACATCGAAATGGTATAACTCGAGGAGAATGTGCCACCCGAGGAACTAAGAAAAGGTTGCTCAGAATATGATGTTCAGCAGAAGAATTCCAAATTGTACCAAAACCCAATCGATCAGTTCGCCGTAAGGCGACCCATAGCAGGTGAAGAAATTGATGTATATTTGGTCTAATGTTCTAAAAAATGTAGTCGTTTCTAGCTTTCCATAACAACCAAACAACATTAACCACACCCGAATGCCACAATGTCTGTATTTATTGGCTAAAGCGATGATTAAAGGCCGGAGTCACCGCTGTTTGCCAATCTGAATTAACATCAATAAATCTTCCAAAGAGTTTCATCAGAAAAGACCATAATTGGGTGGCAAAAGGACATTGAACAAAAAGATGGTTGCGTGTCTCGCAACTATTAAGACAAAGTGCACAAATAGAAACGATATTGACCCCTCTACGTTGTAACATATCATGTGTAGAGATATAGCCAGAAAAAGCTTTCCAACAAATTATCGACCGAGAGGGAGCGATTGTTTTATGCCAAAATTTAGAGAACAGAAGATTAGGATTGTACCTTGGTTGTAGCCATCGGCAAAAAAATTTTATAGTGAAAATTCCACTGCTACTTGGATGCCAAATGCATAGATCCTCAGAGTCTTCGGTCATCAAGATTTGAGTGATACGGGTCCTAATTGCAGCCGGGATCGATGGTGGTAAATCAGACTAGCCTGCATTTGACAAGAAACTTCCTACCATGTCAGTAAGCCTATGTCGAACACTAAGGGAAATTTCCAATTGATGCGCCATGTTTGGACAAATCCATTCCGTGTTCAAAAAATTCAGTGTCAAAGAAGGACCAATAAATCATTTAATATGGTTGCGAAGAGTGAAATATATATATGATGTTAAATTGAGAACGAAAAAAGTATTAATGTTATAAGAAAATGGAGAAAAAGATTATTGTTGCGGTGTTATTTTTTATTTGTGTTGCTAATTTTGTCGAAGTATATATAACGTGCTCCTCAACCTGATAGAGTTAAAGAGTGTGCTGACGATTGCATGAGCAGGTGCATAGGCAGCGTAGTATGGGATGATCTCCAAATAGGAACAAAATGGGCAGGTTGCCGCCGAGAGTCATGTCTAATGTCTTGTAGTGCTAGTGTAATTTTTTCACATTTCACCCTCAACTCTTTAAAAATTTATATAATTTTTATATTACATTAAATAATTCCGAGTTGTACTTTATGTATGCAGCATTGTTTTTGGGCACCATAAAGGCCGTATGGCTTGTTAGAAGTCATAGTTGGAAGAGTCTCTGATTTTGTTAATAATTAATTTTTCATTTTCTTGTTGGGAATCCGCAAATTCTTATTCCACGAAACCTTGAGATGGTTTGCCAAACCCCTTAGAAATATGGTGGGGGCTCTTTTGCAGCTTTTAAAATTTATCCAATTTAAGATTGGAGTCATTGATATTTGTGAAATGAAAAGAGCTTATGTTACAAAATTTAATAATATAGTTGTTAGTTTTATATTGAAAAAGAGGGTGTTCCTATCAGAAAAGTAGGATGAAAAAGACAAATGAGCAAGATACATGTGAAAAAATAATTAAAAATGGCGACTGGATCTTTCTTTTGGTTTTGATTATTGGTTTAGGTCTTGAGAATAGACACATTTCAAATAATATTTCTTCCTTGGAAACTAAATGAGTTTATTGGCTTGGATCTCGGTTTTAATCTGAGTTGATGGTTTGATGTTTCGACATTGGGCCTATACGACCTCGAAATTGCTTTGAATCTTACAATGATGTTGTCGTCATCACTGCCGTTAGTCCACATCATCTCAGCCTTCTCGCCGGAATGGACTATATTGCATCACGGGGAATTTCTTCCTATCGTTCCTTATCATGCCGACTACAAATCAATTGCTACTATGGATCTTTAGATAATTATGATCACACTCTATTGTGATTGAGTTCTTTAGTTCGTTATTATTGCACTAGATTGCAAATGGTTTCGTTAACATCCTAGAGATGTTTTTATTTTTCTTTTATCGCTTTTTTCTTTTCATTTTAATAACTTGAGCCGGTATTTACCGAGCTCAGCCGTTAATTAAAAAATTAGCTAAATGGTAAAATTGTTTCGAACATATAATTAGATATTTTTGGAAACATAATAATTATAATTATAAATACTAATTATAAATAATAATTTGATAATAATTATTAATATTGCTTGAACATAATTATTAACTAATTATTATTATTATTACTAATATATGTTAATCTTGTTAATTGAACAAGTAATATTAATTATTATAATTATTATTGTTATTAATGGACAAATTTTTAATTATAATGTTCAATATAGCAAAATCAATCCATAGTAAACATATGTAAATTATTTTTTTTTCATACTACAATCTACAATAAATATATACAATAACAGTTAATGATATTGATTTTCGAAATAATCAAATCCTGATTTATCCTAATTGGTCTTCACCCTAATTGGACTTAATATTTTAATTTAATTATAACTCTTGGAACAAAAATAGTAAGAAATAGAATTCTAACTGGTCATGATTTCTATCCAATTAATTTACTTGTAATTGTAACAATAACATAATTATTAAACTTTTTTATTATAATTTGATAATAAAAATTTTAATGAAAAATTTTATGTATTATAGGTACATTATTTTATCAATGATGCTACAGTATATGTCGCGTATTGCTGCTTATGATAATATTATCCACATAATTAATTATTTCCTTATTTTATTCCATAAAAGAAATTTATCCTTTAATTGTTTTTATATGTCCTTACGAATTATTACTTTTATATTTAGAAAGTTTTTTTTTTAGTAAATCGGAATTGTATAAATAAATTAATGTAATAGATGGAAAACACAATGAGGTGTTGTAGATGTCTACACTCCCGTTACCTCTCCTAAAAAGATCTCACGTGCCAGATTATGAGCTAAAACATTCAAACTATGAGGCACCAAGTTAAAAATGCGAGATGAAGAAAGCCTAACAGGATCCTTACAACCCGAAATAATAGACGAAAAATAGAAAAGACCAATGTCATTACTTTGCAAAGCCTCAAATAAAATGCTATTGTCAATCTCCATTGTCAAGTAAGAATAACCAAGATTCTTGATCCAAGAAAATGTCTCACGAACGGAGCAAGCCTCAACATCTTCAATGGTCATATGTGCCTTTAATCTTCCAGCCTTTACACAAACAAAGTTTCTTCCTGCATTACAAACAATCAATCCATAGCTAACGAAATCACCCTAGTTGAAAATCGTCGCGTTAGAGTTACACTTCAAATATGGGATATGTGGAGGTTCCCATATTAAAGAGCACAAAGTTTCCGTCTGCCGCCGCCCAACCACCTGCTTCTAAGGAACAAATGGCGGACCTATACCCATACCCGGGTTCACCGTTAGCCATTGCACATAAGCCGAACAAGAGTTTTGTACCACTGCATGAGGCCAGGTATGAGTTTCTTGCATTAGAACCTTATTTCGGGCCCACTACGATCCCCAAAGTAAATGGAAAGCCTTCTGTAAAAAAACTATTTTTTATAGCCAAGCCAATCATCGAGGAAAGATTTCACATCCACATGCGTGGGTATGGAAATTGAGATATCAAATAAACACTAAACACGATGGGAAAAATCACACTTAAAGAGACCGTGAGAGCTGGTTTCCGATTACAAATGGCAAACCGGGATGTGTCATACTCTTTCGTCTTTGCAAAAGATTCAACCGAACCGAAAGAACATCCATCACAATAAGCCAAATAAAAATCCTCAATTTTGAGGGTTAGTGCAAACCCCACAACTTATACCATTTAGAACACGAAAGGAACCTATAGGCACTCTTCATGGTAAATAATCCCTTTTCAACCTATAGGTATATATTGGTCAACTACATCCATAAAAATTGATTATGTTGGCTCTAAAGGCGACTAGGGTTCTCTTAGAACCCTAGCCATCCTGATTTTTTCCTCCGACGTTTGGCCGGCTTTTGACAAGAGTGTGACTAGGCGACGCCTGATCTCCACAGCAGCAGACCTCCACAACAGCAGACCTCAGTGATTGTGGCTAGGGTTCTGTGGATTTTCCCCACCGGGTTCTGACTGGTTTCTCACTCTATTGACGTCTGGTCAATTTAATCTCCATAGTAGCAGACCTCAGTTATTGCGGCTAGGGTTCTGTGGATTTTTTCTAACAGCTTCTGACCGGGTTTCTCACTCTATAGGCGTCTAGTCGGTTAGATCTCCACAACAGCAGACCTGTTGGTTTTTTCTACCGGGTTTCGACAAGACAACTTGGCGGCGCCCAGATTCCTCGTATGCTTTTTTTGGTTGATTTCACCCCTCCGGAATGGTCGGTTCGAGCAACAGACCTTCGACGGGAGACTTTTTAGGCAGATAGGGTTATATTTGGACATCATTTTGACTAGGAGTCGATGTTCTTCTAACTGTTATTCGGCCGGTAGATTTTTTGACATAGGGAACGCATCGGATGCATTTCGGTGCGGGCGGCTTTGGCTAATCCCTAGCTGTATAGGGTGATGCCTCTCCGGGCAGTAGGGATCGCAAGTTCATCGGTTTGGATCTTCAGATTTGGTTTATCGACTTGTCTTTCGATTTGATCTAAGTCGACGATTAGATGTTTTGACGTTGTGTCGGTCTTGCACGACCTCGCATCCGTTAGGATTAATCATCTCAGCCTTCTCGCAGGGATTGACTTTGGTGAATCACTGGGAACTTTTTCCCGCCGATCATTTTGCAATGAATCTTTAGATCATTAGTATCACACTCTGTTGTGATTGAAACTTTTAGTCCATTATTTTTGCATTAGGTTGCAAATATATTGTTACATTCTTGTGATGTTTTTCTTTTCTTTTTTTTTTTGGTTGTTGCTTTTTCTTTTCTTTTGGAGCCGGTTTTCTGCCGAGCTCAACCTTTACATAAAAAAAACTATAGGTATATATTTGAAAGCTTTAATATATACCTCATTACTTTTCATAATTGTCAAATTGGAAAGTATCATTTCTAATTTATTCTTCTAACACAAAATCTTTTATTTTTCTTCCCCGGTTCGCCAGTAAAGCTCTGTTAAAACTTCAAATACAAAAGAACTATATGTAATTCTTATCTTCCATGAATCTATCTGCAACTCCAAACCTAAAAAAATCCTAAACCATAACCTATAAAAATCTATTCGCTAAATGGTGTAGAAGCTCTTATCCGTTACCAATTAAATAAAATATAAATTGGATTTCAAAATCGAAGTTCAAGTTAAACCTTTATCGATGAAGAACACAAAGAATCCTGATCAAAATCAAAATTTGAGATTGATACTAAACGAGATGAAAAAAATTTTGGGAATTGTGTATTTCAGGGCTTTATTGACGAATTTCGAGAACTGATTTTGGAATCGATTTTGAAATTTGTAAGGGTAACTTGTTTTTTTTGGTAAAACTTTTTTTTAAAAGTTGGAAACGGGAACCGGGTTTCCATTTATTAAAAACGAAAAATAAAAAGCAACAAAAAAGGAAGTAAAAAGAAAAGAAAACAAAAAAAGTAAGACAAAGAAACTCCTTATGAAGGAGAAAAAGCTTGACTAAAATATATTTTTGGGTCATGATCTATACCTTAAATGCCCCTTTGGTGTACGATCTACTGAAATTGCCTATTTGGTGCTTGACGTATTCAATTTTAGCTTATTTGGTACCCGACATATTCAATTTTAATACAACTTAACGAATTATTAAAGGTCGACAATTCTATGCATGATTAATAAAATATAATCATGTTTTAAATGATGCTATAATTATTTCACGTTTTTTGTGTTGTTAGATGGACGCTTGATTAAACAGGTCAAACACTAAATAGGCTAGTGTTGATTACGTCATGTACCAAATAGGCGAAAAGTGAATACATCAAGTACCAAATAGACAATCTCAATAAGTCAGACGCCAAAAAAGCATTTGATGTATAAATCAATCCAACTTCAATGTACTCAACGAGCTTTGCTTGTTGTCTTGATTTGAGAACTAGTCACGGCTAATTATTAGCAAATTTATAAAATAAGTCCCGAACAACAAGAATTCAACGATTTTAAAGGACATCCAATGATAATAATAGAAATTTTGCAAGCAAAAGTCTCAAGATTCATATGTATATATATGATGTTAAATTGAGAGCGAAAAAAGTATTAAAATTTAAGAAAATGGAGAAAAAGATTATTGTTGTGGTGTTATTGTTTATTTGTGTTACTAATTTTGTAGAAGGATACCCTGCTCCTCGACCTGATAGATGCAAAGGGTGTTTAGACTATTGCATGAATAAGTGCATAAACAGCATACCAAAGAACGACCCCCAAAGAAAATCAAAATTGCAAGATTGCAACCTATCTAGATGTCAAGATGCTTGCACTGCTGATGTAATTTTTTCACAATTCACCATCAACTCTTTAAAATTTAATATATTTTTTTATATTATATTGCATTATATTATATAATTCCGAGTTGTACTTTGTGTATATATGCAGGGTGCTTGTAAGACTAATCGAGACGGGAGTGTGTCATAGTTGGAAGCGGGGTTCAAAAAAGTTTTGTTTAGTTTTTCAGTTTTCTTGTTTGGAATCCCCAAATCTGATTCCACGTCATAAAGAAACCTTGAGATGGTTTGCCAAACCCCTTTAGATGCAATTCCTATTCTATATAGGGCCTGTTTTGTTCTTCCTTTATTTTTGTTTTTGCTTTTCATTTTCATTTTCTTTCGTTTTCTTTTTCGTTGTTGCTTTCCTTTTCTTTTTAATAAATAGGGCTGGAGATTTCCGTGCTCAGCTTTAATACAAAAAAATAATATAGTTGTTAGTGTTATAATGAAAAAGATGGTGTTCCATGAAGAAAAGTAGGATGAAAAAGATATATGAACACGAGGTATTTCATGCAGTGAAGAAACATGTAGTAAAATAATAATTAAAAATGGTGTAACTAATTTGCACGTAAGAACGAATGATTAGCCAAATGGTAAATGCTATCATTGTGTGATTGAAATAAGTAACAAATGATTTCCTATGTTATCGTAGTTTTACTTAATTTGATTTACATTTTCGCACTATTATGATTCCTCGAGTCAAAATTGGTTCTTCAAAACTCAATATTTTGTAATTAAATTGTAGTCAGCTATCTACAAGTGCTATAGAAAATCATTAATTTAGCTATCTGTAGTCAACCTAGCTTTTTATAAAAAAAGGGGCTCTTATAAAAGGAGACATCACTGCACAAAGTAACGGATGACTGGCTTTGAAGTTGAGATGAATAAATAAAAGTTTGTTGCATTTTCTCTCAAAGTCCATTGTTCTCTCTCCAAATTTCACAGTTTCAGCCTAGTGGTTGAGACTGAATACGTGACTCTAGATGTCACATGTTCGAACCACATCCGGGATGAGGTTGGGATTTTCCTTTGTATCTAACAATAAAAGTGTCTTACTTATTTTTCTTGTGTATGAGCCTTACTTTTTTTGCCTACATTGTTGTATTTAAATGTTGAATTACCCCACTACTTTTTTTCTATTTTTGTCACATATTTGCACAAATGAGATTCATTAACTTTTACTCGGCGTGCCCAATAGATGTCCACTGAGTCAGAGCCGGCCCTATACAATTTGGGGCACTAGGCGAAGCATCCAAATCTACAAAATTTAGGGCCCTAGGTCAAGTCCTAGTTAAAATTAACTCTTCGTACTTTTTGAGATGCAAAATTGTCTATGAAATTTTTATTTGTTGTGTTAAATATTTTCTGTAGAATACGATGAAAGAATATCACTTGATTTTATAGCTAATACTAGAAAAATTAAAGAGCACAAGAAAATAAAATTAATAGAACAAAATTAACTCAAAATGCTTTGGTTTTCAGTTTGTCACGTTTTAGCTTTGTAATTTGTAGGTACAAAAAAATAGTGTGATAATCAGTTAATCTAACATCATATACAAAAAAAAATAAGGAAAGAGCTAAAGCTGATATGTAGCTAACAAAAAAATAATACCAACAGCTAATATAAATCTTTAATATATTTTTTAATGCTTAATCTTTTATGTAAAATCTGAGCACGGTAAAAAACCGACTCTATTTATTAAAAAGAAAACAATCAAAAAATAAAAGAAAAATGAAAACATCCCTATGATGTAAATAAAACTAATTGCACCCTATTGCAATAATAATGCACAACAAATCTCAATCACAACATAGTATAATCCTAAAGATCTAACATCCCTAGCAAAAGACATCTAACCGTCGACTCAGGTCGAAACCGAGATCCAAGCCGATAAACAAATACAAAATCCAAGGAGAAGGTCCAAGGAAGGAAAACTGCCCGATGAGTTGTCATAGGACAGTTGTACACCACGCCTAAAAGCATTGGAGGAAGGGATGCGAGAGCGATCCCCATGATGAAAACTGTCGGCCAAACCGCCGGTGAGAGTGTGCTAGAACAGCCGTAACCTCCAAAGAAACCACTGGAGAGAGAGGCTTAGAACAGCCGGAACCCAAAGAAAGAGCCGGATCAAAGCCGGTTGGAAGAAAAGCCAAAGGTGGCCAACGACTCCTAGTCGACCAAATAGACCCTCGTCGCCACTGATGAAGGCTGTTGTTGTATGCCGAACCACTAATAGCTGTTATAAGCGCCGATGGAATAAACTGGGCGGCTAGACTACGCCGCCTAATCATCAAACAGAAGAACCCGTCGGAGAGAGGAACATCTGGAACCTCCAAAGAAATAGTCGAAACAAAGTCGGTTGGAAGAAAAGCCAAAGGCGGGCAACGACCCCTAGTCGAGACACCGGCCAAACAGACCCTCGTCGCCACTGATGAAGACTGTTGCTGTGTCACTATGCCGAACTACCAATCTTCGTTATGTCGAACGCGAGAACGAGAACCCAGTCAAACGCCGGTGGAATAAACTGGACGGCCAAACTACGCCGCCTAATTATCGAATAACAAAGAGAAAAACCGGCAGATGAAAAGAATCAGGGCGGCTGGAATTTAAGAGAAAACCCTAGCGGCCTCATAATTACTAGAACTCTTCTTTCAAAAAAGGAAAGCAACGGTTTAATGCTTATTTAGTTGTCATTTAATGTTTAATTAGTATAATTTTCATTAAAAAAAAGGAAGCAACTATTTATGCTTAATTAGTTTGATTTTTCATTTTATTTAAAACGTAGAGAATAATAAAAGGAAATATAATATATATAAAATAAAATAATAATTTGGGGCCTTTATGTTTGGGGGGCCAAAGCAACTTCTTTATATGCCTAAATGATAAGGTTGGGTCTGTGCGAAGTGTCCATCCTATGTAGAGTGTTTGTTTTAAATTTAGAGCATCGGACACATATCCAATGAGTGTCCAGAGAATGTCAGTGTCTGATATGTGTTTGACACGGAAAAACTCTAAGTTTTGAAGTGTTTAGGCTTCATAAATAACCCATAACCCATAACCATGCTTATGACTAATAATCGTGTCCACAGTCGATAAATAAGCCCATGCCTATGAGCAACTCATAACCAATTTAATGAAAATAAAGCTATAACCCATGTCAGTGTCACCGTCGTTTTACATATAACTATGCCAATGACCTATGTCATACAATGATGCCTATAACCATAACAGATGCTTTCATTAAATTTTACTACTTTGAAGTCAAGGAAATTTTGTTTTATTATTTACTTTTTAAGCTCTCTACATGTATATTTAAAAGGTTAAAGTGATGTACTTGTATATTTTTTTTGGTTACTTCACAGGTTATGTGATTTCTGCAAGTAACAACAATATATAAAGAAGCATGATAATGTTGGAGATATCCCACATGGGATATAAACCGTGATAAAGAGTGGTATATAAGTGATGTAAATTGGACATTAACATAAATTAATTGGTTTTGTGTTAGTGGGCTCAACACCACTTGTATGATCATTCAAGCCATCAAGCCCAACACTCTTCAGGTCCATTAATTTTTTATATGGTATCAGAGCAAAAGAAGGTCTGACAGCCGGAAAGATCCTGGGTTCATAAAGTCCTGGTGTAGTTTGGGCTAGCGGAGAAGACTAGACCCGTTAATGACCTTAGTCTCAGAGGACATAGGCCAAAAAATGTTTGACAAATGGCAACTGGTCCAAGCCTCGTAGATTCTCTATAGATAGAATAGGGAACAACCATATGTAAACATTCTTGCACAATTGAGTGGCGAAATATGCTCACCACAATAATTAGCAATTTAATTTCATTTTGCCACAAAAATAGGACCTTTCGTGGCGAAATACTCTTTCCCGCTACACTTTATTTTCGTTGCCAAAATTATTTTCGCCACAACTTTTTAGTAGCGAAAATATGGCTTATAGCAGGGAAAATTTTCCCCTCTAGAAATCAAATTTCTAGTAGTGACAAATCCAAAACCTTTGATTAATTAAAATATAAAAGGAATTGCAACTTCTTCTTAGCTTTGCTTTTGGTCTTGATTTGAGAACTAGTCAAAGCTAATTATAAGCGCGCAAATTGATGAAAGAAGTCCTGACAGGAAGAATTCAACGATTTTAAAGGACAACCAATGATAATAACAGAAATTTCGCAAGTGAATGTATAAAGATTCATATATATATGTACATACATACATATGATATTATATTGAGAACGAGGAAGTATTGAAAATTATGAAAATGGAGAAAAAGATCATTGTTACCATGTTATTGTTTATTTGTGTTACTAATTTTGCAGAAGGATGCCTTGCTCAAATAGATGAATGCAAGAGGTGTCTTGACGGTTGCCTGAGAACGTGCACAAGCACCATACCAAAGAATCATCCCCAAAGAAAATCAAAAGAGGAGGAATGCCGCCGTTATGTATGTAAAGATAGCTGCATTGCTAAGGTAATTTTATCACCTTTCATCATCAACTCTTTAAAAGTTAATATATAAATTATGTTATATCACATTATATAATTCCAAAATATACTTTGTGCATGTAGGCGGACTGCATGCTTAACCCAGACGGGAGTCTTACTTCTTTGGCCTAATAGTTGGAATCCTCAAATTCTTGTTCCAAGCCAATTATTGGAGTCGTTGTTCCTTTTTATAGTGAAGTAAAATAAGCTGGTGTTATGAAAT
This sequence comes from Euphorbia pulcherrima, assembly GCA_947683365.1. Classification (NCBI taxonomy): domain Eukaryota; kingdom Viridiplantae; phylum Streptophyta; class Magnoliopsida; order Malpighiales; family Euphorbiaceae; genus Euphorbia; species Euphorbia pulcherrima. The sequence goes on along the minus strand of CANTUS010000006.1, from coordinate 2,605,356 downwards.
TTAAAAGCATTTTTTTTGAATAAAATTAAGGTCGGGTAGTCTGATAATATAGTTGTTAGCGTTTTAATGAAAAGGATGGTGTTCCATGAAGAAAAATAAGATAAATAAAGATAATGAGCATGAGGTGTTTCATGACGTGAAGATACATGCAGTTGAAAACAAATAACTAGAAACGGTTTAACTAATTAATTTGCACGTATGAACAAATAGTTAATTAATGGGTAAAATTGATTCGAACTGATCTTTCGATGTTTTTAAAATTGCAGCACATTGCTATTCTTTTGCATCCAATGTTATCATTGTGTGATTGAAACAAGTATCAAATGATTCGTGGTTTTTTCAGTTTGATTTTAATTTTTGCGCTATTTTGATTTTTTGAGTCAAATATAGTTCTCCTAAATTAATTAATGTTTTTTATGATAAAATCTAGTCAGCTATCTAAAGGTGCGACAGAAAACTGAGAGGGTTGATCTAACTATCTATAATCAATCTAGTTTAAAAAAATAAAGTTCTATGCTATTTTAAAATTAAAGTTAATGAATTGATATTTCAATAGTCAAATCTTTTCGCCTATGATGTTTCTAGCTGTGGTATAGTTGCAGTCTGGTTTGAGTGTAGTATTGTATTGCAACAGAGTCCTTGGTTTGTATGGTAATGATATCTCTGGTTCCATTCCTAGGGATATTGGACTATTAAGTTCTATAATTTTCTTGATTTATCCGAGAATAATCTCAGTGTTATTTCTTCAGAAAACTTGACTAGCTTATCAATCCTACTTTTAGGCAGATTTCAACTTTCGGGTTCCATTCCTTGAGAAATCGGAATGCTGAAAGCTACCCCTTTTCTTTCATTTGCATGTAATAATCTTACAGGGGCCATTCAAACTTCTATAGGAAACTTGACAAGCTTGTCAATTATAGCTCTAATTTCTAATCAACTTTCTAGACTAATTCCTCGAGAAGTTGGAATGTTGAGATCCATTACATAGACCTTGACTTGTGCATTAATAACCTTAATGGTTTAATTCCAAGTTCGAATGTTAGAACTTTAAACTTGCAAGATTCTACGGCGCCCCCTTCTCCTCAGGACTTAGAACATGTTCACCGAAGCACCCCCTTCTCCTTGGAACTACTAAAAAAAACTGAATACTAATAAAATTGAATGAAACTAAATGGCAGTATGACATAAAAAGACTCTTTTACCCTTATACCTTTAATTTATCCTTACACCCTTTACATATATAGATTAGTAATTAATGTTACTACCATGAATAACAAATTAATTATTAATGTTTTACCCTTATACATTTTAAAAAAAATTTTCCTTATACCTTTTACATATATAGATTACTAATTAATGTTACTTACCATGAATAATAATTGATGAAACTAATTACATATAGTATTAATAATAAATTAATTATTAATTGTTTTTTAATGAATAAAATCAAAATAAAAAATCTACATATAAACACAATAAAAATTATATGTAAAATTGAAATAAAATTAAAATAATAATAACAACAACAGTAATAATAACAATAATAACAATAACAATAACAATAATAATAATAATAATAATAATAATAATAATATTTGATGAGGAAAAAAGAGTCAAATTAATTCTTAAATAGTATTATAATCAATAGAGTAATATTTTTTAAATTTTAATTTGTTGTTCATATTTTCCACTTGTTTGAATTTTTTTTGCAAGTTGGTTCTTATTTTTTTTTACCAATGTGAATATTTGATATATTATTGCTAACTTTTCCAATTATTTGTTGACATATAAGAGCTTTCTTTAATTTAATTGATTTTACACTATATATGAGCAGATTTTATTGCTGTCTACAATAATTATTGAATTGGATATTTTTTCATAAATTTAAATCAATATTAAATCAATTCTTCTTGAATCGGAATTTTAGGAAAATGATTTTAATATGTTTTTCGAATAGGTTTGATTTAGAAAAATTATAATGATTAATAGCAATAATTACTTTTTATAAAGAAAAAAATAATTAGGGTGAATTATAATTATAATTCAATATTATAGTTATTATTATACACTTATGGCTAATTTTCGCAATCAATATAAACATTTGTATCAAAGCACATATAGTAAAAATGAAAGACTACACGAGTTTGCTAAGCACAGAAGTTATTGAGATAAAAGTTTATACTTTAATTTTTGTCGTTGGGGATTCATACAGGTTAGTCTTTTTTTAACTGAATAACTACTTTTTATAAGGAAAAAATTAATTAGGGTGAATTATAATTATAATTCAATATTATAGTTATTGTTATACACTTACAAATTGTGGCTAATTTTCGCAATCACTATAAACATTTGTATCAAAGCACATATAGTAAAAATGAAAGACTAGACGAGTTTGATAAGCACGGAAGCTATCGGGATAAAAGTTTATACTTCAATATTTGTCGTTATGGATTCATACAGGTTAGTCTTTTTTCAACTGAATACAAAATATTTATTTTACAGATTTGAAAGTTGAAACGAATCAATATAAAAATTATGAAATATAATTGTACGTTTAAAGTAAATATATGTTGATTTTGGACTTTTGTGCGTTATTTTGGTTTTGTATGAATAGATGTATAATATTGCTACTTGACATGTCGAATGATACAGTCAGTGTCTAATTTAATGAAACGAAATATGTACTATGAAACAAATTTTTGAAGTTTGGACTTACGAATCATTGATATACTTATTACGAATGACTTATTCGTGCATCACACGGTACTACATTATTAGTAATAATAAAATCAAACTTTTTTGTGGGAAAAATTTAGCGTAGTAGTTGAGCTTTAAAATTGTGATCTTAGAGGTCATAGGTTCGAGTCCACATATGGATGGAATGAGGGTTTTTCTTTATTATTATTGTAAGCCCAATGAAATAAATTAAAAAAAAATCTAACTTGGTGGCTATTTATCAATAAACCAAAAAGTTATCTATATTGGAAATGGAGCATTGAAACCAGAAAATTGCCAATAATTTGACAAAGTAGCATGGGATAGTAATAGTTCAGTTTGGGAAAAAAAATGTAGCCAATTTTGTCTCCCCAGCAATGTCTCCAGTTCATTTTTTTTGACATTGTTAACTTTTCTATTTTTTTATTTTTTTTCTCTCCTATTTTTTCACTGTCTCTCCCCAGTAAATCACCACAAATAGGGAACATTTTTTAATTGAATACATGAAAGATTCAAATCATTTTCTCCTATAAACACTCAACTTGACTTTGACTTGCTTTTTTAAGAAAAAAAACTTTAATAAGAAATTCAGAAAATATGACTTTGGGTAGTCGTTTAGGTAATCTTCTTAAAATTTTCCTTTCAATCATTGAATTAGCTCAATTGGTGTTCCTTTTAGCACAGATATTGGTTTTGATTTTCAAACCTAGCAAAAAAAAAATTTGCTTTTCATTTTTTATTAGTATAGAGCCATAAAAATAAGGCGCTCCATCAAACCCAATATTAGTATAGAACAATGCTTTAAAATTATATGGGTGTGGTTGTTTTGAAAATGCTTAAAATGTTGTTGTGATCTTAATGTTATAATTAAGAGAAGTAGTGGTTATATTTTTAGTTAGTTTGCGGAACATTATTTTATATTATGGATTAGCGGGTATTGTTAGTTAAACTTTGTATGTCTGTATAAAAATTAAATCATGTATTATATAATTGAGATGAAATGAAGAACAAAGTGTAGAAGTTATTTTAATCATCTCTAATCTATTTAATTTTTCTCCCTCCAAAACGTTATCATGTATACACCATACCAAGTAACTTTTGGAGACAGAACAGGGGTGGGCAATAGGGCGACCGCCTTGGGCCTATAGTAGAAAGGGGCCCAAAAGATCTTCATTTTTAGTGTGTGATATACCAAGATTAATTGAGATTAGATCAAACGACATTCTCCAAAAATTGGTTAGATGTTGTAATTCAATCACGACACTTCAAAATATTAATTTTTTTTATTTTAATTTCCAAACATGGGGTTTTTTTAACTTCCTATATTTCTTTGCCTAGTGCCCAAACATGTAAGGAACGCGCCATTAGTATAATAAGGGGCTCAATTTTTTATCTCGCCCATAGACCCCAAAAAAGTTAGAAACGGGTCTGCTTGGAGACATTATGAGTAACAAGTGTTCATTTTTGTACAACCAAACTATTAATGCTAAAATCTACAAATTAGACATCATTTTTAGTCCCTGTTATCATGGAAATCGAAGAAGCAGAAAACAGTTAGCAAATCCTCCTGAAGCTGAGAATAGAAGTATGGCAGCAACCATGTAAATTGAAATGGCTTTCCTACTTGTTCAGAGATTTTCAGCTGAAAGTCCAACTTCCAATCCCACTCTGTTGCGACAATAAAGCAGCCATAGCCAAAGTTGCAAACCCTGTTGATCATGAGCGAACGAAGCATATAGATATTGATTGTCATGTCATAAGGGAACATGCGGGAAATGGCTTTATCTCAACTCCCCATATAGAATAACATAAACAACTTGCAGACTCATTTAATTGTCAAATGTGAGGAGGAAGTATAGAGTTAACTAACAAACAGTTACAATTACAGTTAGAATTAGTTATATGTATAAAGGCATACGTAGTGTAGAAAACTACATAAAATGTATGTGAACTTCATATGAAATTTATTTCTTATAAAAAAAGCATATGAATATATAAAAGTTAATTGATAAGTACAAAAAAGTTATATAAATTGTATAAGATTAGTAAAATCAAGGATTTTACGAATTCTCCAGTGCTGTTGGACAGTGTTAAACATGTATTTACATGTAGGGTTACATAATACAAGTTACAATTAAGCACCTAAATATATATATTTACATATACGCATACCTATAAGATGTAGTTCAGTTGCTAATGCAGGCTGAACAAATTGGAGGAGAATAAGGTTTGAATCCTACTAAATATACTTGTTGGGAGAGGTGAGGAGCTTTAACTGTGACTAAGCCCCACACAAAATTATCTCAATGAAGATACTTGTAAATATTACCAAAAAAATATTTACATATACAAATACATTCGCATACTCTAACACAAATGAGGACATCAGATTTATTCCCTCCCATTGATATCAAACACGTACAAATGTTCCAAAAGTACACGAAACAAGCTAAAAATAACAAAAAGCGAATGAAAATTACAAAAAATCCAATTTAATAGAAAATGTGCTAATTAAACTTAAAATCTACTTAAGTATGCATGAAACTATCCTAAACACACAAAATAACTATATAAAATACTGAACAGTGCCATTCATGCTAAATTATTCCCATAAGAATATTCATTGAACCCAATATTTCAATTTGTGCAATTTGGAATTTGAATCATATTATTGTATATCTCTTGTGTATATTTTCCTATAATGTAAACTCTTGTATAACACTTATATTATTATGATAAGTATACAAGGATATAAATAGCGAGAGCATGGAGAGTTTTCCTATACAAGAACTACATAATAGGAAGACTCCTATTCTATATAGGAATACATATAGTCTTGGAATTCTTAACATTATAGGAAAATATACAAGAGATATACACTAATAAATCATCCCATTTTGGAATTCAGATATTCAATTAGATATTTAGATCTTTATTGGACTGCGTATTTGTATGAGCTAAACTGAAATAGATTTTTTTTTATGATTTTTGAACATGATATGCACTATCTAAAGACTACTAAAAAATATTTGGTATTTGATATAAAAAAATAAGTTCAATAAATCCAAAAGCTTTTATTAATAAAAATGTAAGAAGAATTCCAACTTCTACGTAGCTTAGCTTGTGGTCATGATTTTGAGAACTAGTCAGAGTTCATTACAAGCAAGAGAGAGAGAGAGAGAGAGAGAGAGAGAGAGAGAGAGAGAGAGAGACATCACACATCCAGAACCGCCGCCTGCTCCGGCACCGGCTCCCCCGCCAGCTCCAGCTCCTGAACCGACGCCTGCTCCGGCACCGGCTCCCCCGCCAGCTCCAGCTCCTGCTCCTGAACCGCCGCCTGCTCCAGTACCGGCTCCCCCGCCTGCTCCTGCTCCTGAACCGCCGCCTGCTCCTGCACCAGCTCCCCCGCCAGCACCTGCACCGGCGCCTCCTCCTAAACCGCCACCTCCTCCAGCGCCTCCTCCCTTTGGCGGTGTGTTTGTTATATTTGGACGCATTATGGATTGATTCTAAGAGAGATCGGAATCGGTGCCGTAAGCTTTGGTTTCTTCGCTGTAAAAGAGATCGGAAAAGAGAAACTTGCAAATCCAGCATGGGTTGTTAACTACCGGATTTTCCCTAGCAATCGCGTCCCGGCCGGCGCTCTAGTAGTCGTGGCTGCAATCATGCCGATCGGAATACCGGTGCTCCCAACAGAATAGCTCTCCGCACCGGCACCGGAATCCGGTTAACCCTACCTTCCTCTTACATCCGGAGCACCGATTCACCACCCTCCTCGCCACAGAAACCTCCGATTTCTCCCGATCTGACGACGTCTCCACTTTTCCACTCGTTTCCGGCAACGGATCTCTCACAATCAATCGAGAACCGCTAGATCTCGGCGAAATCGTCAGGATCCCGCTGCATCTCGGTGAGCTCGTCAAGATCGCGCTTCCATCAGCGACCGCTACGGAAGTCGGTGCCGTAGAAGGCGTCGCAGGTGTGGAAGAGCCTGAGGTGCTGGTTTTAAAACATTTCTGGCACATATTATTGGTGGCCGGATTTCCGGTCAGGCCACAATTCGGAACACATAACGTGAGAGTTTCCGGCACTTTGAACTCGGTCTCTTCCTTCTCCGTCCTTTGAGCCATATCTGATTGATCTTTCTCGATGAGGTGGTGGATTCCGGTGACTGGAACACATAACTGCAGACTTCAATATTGCCCATCTATTTGATCGCAAAGCCTTCCTAAAGGTTGCAGCAAAGCCATCAGATTACAGCCGCAACCCTATGGAGAAAAACCCAAGCCTCCACCGCCGCACCCCCTCCTACACTGCAAACCACCTCAGCCGCCACTACAACCGATCCAACCCCCCCTTCGCCGACAGCCACCGCCATCACTACAACCGTTTCAATCCCCCCTTCGCCGACAGCCATCACTACAACCGATCCAACCCTCGTTCCTTCCCCGCCAACCGTACCCATCGGACTTCTGAACCTCGCCAAGCCAACCTCTCCATACCCTACCGCCACCATCGCCTGGCTGCTGTCCATCGTCATAGTCGCCAGCCCGCCGCGACTCACCGTCGAAACCATAACCTTAATCCTAACCCCAATGCGGCTGCTCTCAACCACCGCTCAAACCCCAACCCCGAACCCGCCTCCACCAGATTTTATTTTGAAAATTTCCCAAATTCCTATGGAGCAGATTCTATGAGCAGGGTTTTCAAGAAGCATGGAATTTCGGGACGTGTTTATGTAGCTAGGAAAAAGAATGTCAGGAACCTTAACTTCGGCTTCATTACGGTAGATGACTCTCTGTCTGTTCAGGAAATGCTCCACAGGTTGAACTCAGTGAGCATTGGAATTATTCGTGTGCGCGCTTTCAAGGCCAAGTTCACGAACTCGGCTGCAGCTCCAACATCTCGACAATATCAGCCCAAAAAATCAGCAGGCCATATACCTAAACGACGGGTTAATTTCCGGGAATCACTACGTGGAGACAGATCGTATGCTAAAGTTGTGGCAGAATCACAAGTTCCAAACGAGGCTTCTTTTGCCACTCATAATTCAATCTCAGCGAACTCACCCAGGGGCCATGATTTTATTACAAATGTGGCCCCTTGGAAAGATAAGTCATGCTTAGTCACTCTAATCAATATCTCAAATATTCGGATCACCTTTGATTTATTGCATGAACGTGGTTTTGATGTTTCTTTTGCTGCCCCTGTAGGCAAGGATAATGTTATTGTCTCATTTAATTCAATACTGGCTATGAAAAATTTTGTAGGTGGTGAATGGAAGGTCATGCTGCATATTTTTAAGGATGTGCAGTTGTTGCCGGCTGATTTTATACCGACAGAATGCATCATGTACCTGGACTTTATGGGAATTCCCCCCACACTGATTCGAGAGGAGCTGATCAGACACTTAGCGAGCTCCTTTGGCCGTGTTATTTCTGTAGACTTCAATTTTGATCTCCCGGATCGTCTGGATGTGGTTTCCTGTCTGGTTTCGGTCCCCTTTGGGACAACCAATCGCTCCTTCAAACTGTTGGTGAATACTAAAGAAGTTCTCATTCACACTAATCTAAGACAAGGTGTTGGCTGTGAACATTACCAAGATGATGATTCCGAAATTTCCGATGCCCCGTCGGATACCCCATCCGATGCTTCTTTTGACACTTCCAACGACTCGCGTAGTTTCGGCTGCCAGGAAGTGGAAACTGCAGATTATATTAGCCCGGATCTCAGAATTATCCCCCTCCCAAATCAATCAAATGATAATTTGAGTGTTGTCCCGGAATCAAACCCAGCTATACATGAAGCTTTAATGGAGGCCGAACAACCTGTAAGGCTAGTCAACCCACAGACGGAAGCCAACCAGCCTGTTACTTCAGCTTCGTCAGGACCTGACATTTCTAACATGAATCGGGTGATCATTTTATCTCAGTCAAGGACATCTCCGACCCTCGAAAAAGAGCTGACTATGGAAATGGGGAAAAAACTAGGAATATTCTCGGAGAAAAATAAGCAAGCTGTTCTGACAGCTATGGATAATTTGGTGAACTGATTAGTTCACATTCATCAAGGTATTTATTTTCTTCTATTATGTCGATGGATTTTTTATGTTGGAATTGTAGAGGAGGTGTTAATAACAGGGCAAAGCAGCAATTTGTCTCTTCTTGCATTCGTAAACACAATCTCCAATTTTTTGTCATGTTAGAAACAAAGATAGAAAGTATCTCTGAGCAAGTGGTAAAACGGTTTTGGGGGCACAATGACTTTGCTTATCACCATATCCCCTCTAATGGTCTGTCGGGTGGCATCCTATTTTCTTGGAACTCCTCGTTGCTTTCGGTCTCGGTTCTCCAGTCTACTTCCCGATGGGTGTTAGTTAAATTTCCCCTTCAGCAGCAAGATTTGCACGTTCTGAGTCTATACGCCCCAACAAATCATATGGATAGATATGATTTATGGCAGGAACTTATCCCGATTATTCGAGACTTTCAGATGATCTTGATTTGTGGTGATTTTAATGAGGTATTACATGTGTCGGAAAGGGCAAACGATCGCTCCTACCCTTCCATGTCGGCTTTTCAAGACTTTGTATTGCAATCTGAACTCCATGATCTACCCCTACACGGCCGTGATTATACTTGGTCTAATAGAGTTTCATTCTCTCGTATTGATCGTGTTCTAGCCTCGAATGGGATACTGCAGTTATGGCCTAACTTATCTATATCAACGGTGGACACCACCCTATCCGATCATTTACCGATTTTATTACGCTCCTGCGTTGCTCACTCAGCCGGCCCAAGACCCTTTAGATCGTTAAACATGTGGTGGGATATGGCAGATTTTTTGCCTTTCATTCGTAATAAATGGCACCTCATTTGTCAATCCTATGCTCACAAAGACCTATCTTATAAATTGACAAAGTTGGGTCGTGCAATCAGCCCTTGGCACTCGGAAAATTTTGGAAACCTACAGAGAAAGATTGGTGATTTAGAGGAAACTATATTGGCCCTTACATCGAGTAGTGTTCCTCGACCGCTCACCTCAACTCAAAATTCAGTACTAAATCGTAATCGCTCCCTCCTTCAGGAAAAGAGGGCTTCTTTGGAAAAATTACGGCACCAACAATCAAGGGTGAATTGGACGCTATTGGGTGATAATAATACATCGTTTTTCCACCGTACCGCTTCAGCCCGATCTCGCAACAACCGTATATCGCAACTGGACATCGAGGGAGTAATTGTTACGGACTTGAAGGTCATTTCAGATACTATTTGCAGCTATTACGCCCAATTATTCAAGGCTGCCCCTATAACGCCATTCTCTCTTAGAAAGTTACGTTTCAACACTGTTACTTTGCAACAAAACGCAGCTCTTATCGCCCCTTTTCGGGATGAGGAAATTTGGAACAGTATATGTGCGTGTGGGGAGAATAAAGCACCGGGACCAGATGGCTTCAATTTTTTCTTCTACAAAAGGTTCTGGGATGACTTAAAACCCGAATTACTGCAAGTTTTGGATCGTTTTTATGCTACATCTCAGCTACCTGATTCGGTCAAGACATCCTTCACGGTGCTACTACCTAAAATCCCAGGTTCTTGTTCTCTGAACAACTTTAGACCTATCTCGCTCATCCATGGTATCTATAAAATTGTTGCGAAATTGCTATCGATTCGTCTTCAGGCTGTTCTACCATCTCTTATCTCAAACAACCAGTTTGCTTTCATCAAAGGTAGAAGCATTCATGAGTGTTCCTTTGTGGCTTCCGAGGTAATTCATGACCTCCACATTAAAAGGAAACCATGTGTGGTGCTGAAACTAGACTTCCACAAAGCTTTTGATAGCATTTCTTGGACCTATATTGACTCGGTTCTCCAAAGGATGGGTTTTGATCAGAAATGGATTTCATGGTTGTCAAATAGCAGGAAAAAATCCACTACTTCGATTCTAATCAATGGCTCACCAAGCCCTCCTATTCACATCCGTAGGGGGGTCAAACAAGGAGACCCTTTATCGCCATTTATTTTTGTGTTAGCAGTGGAGGGCCTAAAACAGCTTATAGATCGTAGTATTCAAATAGGCGTGCTACCTGGATTTCGTTTGGAGGAATCCCTTCCAGATATCTCTTTGTTACAGTTCGCTGATGATACGATTTGCTTCCTTCCAGCAGAAGAATCCATAATTCCCAGTTTCATTCGGATCCTAAGGTGTTTCGAACTAATCTCAGGATTGCGTATCAACTACCACAAGAGTGCGATTATGGGAATCCACGTCAATGAAGCCTCCTTGGCCTCTTATGCAGCTCAATTGGGATGCCGAGTGGAAAACTTTCCGATAAAATACTTAGGTACACCACTATGTATTAAACAGCCACATATCTCCGATTGGGATCCTTTGATCGCCAAGTTCAAGTCTCGTTTGGCAAATTGGAAAGGAAATTGTCTATCATATGCTGGACGCACCATGCTTATCAAAACGGTACTTTCTTCCCTTCCCATTTATTTAATGTCAATCTTCTACATGCCTTGCTCTGTATCTTCTTCACTAAATCAATTAATGCGCAATTTTTTGTGGCGAGGCGACTCTTCGATCAAGGGCATATGCAAAGTAAGCTGGGTTACGATCAATTTACCATATCACCTTGGGGGATTGGCAATTCGGGATCTAAATCTTGTTAACTCCAGCCTACTCTTTAAATGGATTTGGAAAATGGGAGACCGCAATGATGACTCCTTGTGGTCAATGTACTGTGTTCGGCGTTACGGGATTAGTTCGTGGCATGAAATGACTCTTCTCGACTCCAAGCTTGTTTCTCCATTATGGCGTGGAATTATAAAATGTTGCCTTAAAAAGGAGAGAATTTGGTCCTTCTTCTCATCACAGGTGCGTGTTCAAGTGGGAGATGGTCAAAACGGGTTGTTCTGGCACGATAATTGGACCTCGAACACTCCAATCAAATCACTCTTCCCCGACTTATTTGTGATTTGCAACAGGAAATTCTCAACCATTTTCGAAGGGTGCAGTCATATTTTTTCCAATCATTCCCAAACCCGCCCCTTTTGGAAGAGAAGCCTCCGCATTACGAACCAACAACGATGCAATGAACTGAAAACCTGGATATCAATTTCATGCCCAATGCTCTTCCAAGACCAGGAAACCGTTAACAGCCCCACCTTCTTCCTGAGAAGAGATTGCTTCCTATGGGACATTGGAGTTCAGAAAAAATATTCAGCAGCGTCCTTTTATCATGGATATTATCAACAACGATTATGGCCGAATCCATTGAGAGACTTTACACTCATTTGGTCCTCCCACATGCTCCCCAAGATAAAAAATTTTGGCTGGTTGGTTTTTCACAATAGGTTACCGACACGTGAGTTCCTTTTCCAGAGGGGATATCGTATGTTAACTAGCGCCGGTTGTCCGTTCTGTCCACTACCCGAATCTTTGGAACATAGCCTCTTTTTATGCCACGCGAATTATCAGATTTGGAGAGATGCATTCCGGTGGCTGGATATTCAGGTTGTGATGCCGAATGATAGTTACAACTTCCTTCTGTTATGGTGCACATTCTTCAAACCTGGAATCTCCCGTGAATTTGGTAGGTCTCTCTGGTTCATTATATCATGGAATCTCTGGAAGCGCCGCAACAAGAAGATCTTTCGAGATGAAACTGACGATGGGGATATTTTAATTGCGAGTATCAATTTTTGTTGGTTTCTTTTTCATTCCTATAAGCGCAACGTTAGCCTTTCGGTTTCTGATTTGTTTACGAACCCGAGGATTCTAATTATGTAACTTTGATGTACTTTTGGTTCTTGTTTTGAGAACCATTATTAATAAAAGCGGGGTGGGTGTTTTGTAGGTAAGCAGAGGAACCAACCTAGTTGGGTACTCTGCCCCGAAATTTTCACCCATTCCAATCTTTTAGCCGTTGGAGAGATACACTGTCTCTCCAAGGGTTTTTCAAAAAAAAAGAGTTCATTACAAGCAAATTGATGACAGAAGTCCCAACAACAAGAATTCAACGATTTTAAAGGACATTCAATGATAATAATTGAAATTCTGCAAGTGAATGTATGAAGATTCATATGTATATATATGATGTTAAATTGAGAATGGAAAAAGTATTAAAATGAAAGAAAATGGAGAAAAAGATTATTGTTGCGGTGTTATTATTTATTTGTGTTGCTACTTTTGTTGAAGTATACCCTGCTCCTCAACCTTTTTTATAGGAAAAAAGGTTAATAGTGAGAGAGGGCTAGATATTCCAACTAGGTTGGCACCTCTAGAACCTCTTTAAAACTATTAACCTTGAGTTGTATTAAAAGGACTTCAAGGTAAGGTCAAATTTACAACAAAAAAAGAGATGGATTGTATAGTACATCAGCAAAAGAATAAGAAAAGGAAGAATTCCTACTCCGTAAAAAGTAAATGACAAGATTAATGCTACTAAAAAGAATGTCCTCTGAGCTATCATGATTCTCGAAAACTTTCTTATTTCTTCTCTTCTAGAGCTCCCAGGAAATAACCATCCATAGAGCAGTACCGAATTGCAATTTTTCATTGCAAGCGAATAAACCTTTCCATTGAGAGAAGAACTCAGAAGTCATGCCCGGAAGCACAAAGTTCACACTCAACCAGTTGAACAAAGAGTTCCAAACCGTTAAGCTCTTCTGACAAAACATAATAGCGTGATGTTGGGATTCTGGAGTCTCACAAAAAGGGCATGGTAATTGATCATAGTGAATAATATCCAGATATGCCAAAAGATCTTTGGTGGGCAACTTGTCATAAAGAAGAGTCCATGTAAAGAATTTAATCTTTGGGGTACATATGGATTTCCAGTAGGATGAGAAAAGAGAGCCTCTATTTAAATGATTTCTGTTGAAAGCTCCTTTAAGAAAGCTACCAACCGAGAACATATTGTTCTTTCCACATTTCCAATGGAAATAATCCGGTTGTTGACCGAAAGGTAGCGCCGGTAACATATTTATCAATTCACCAAGTTGCTCTTGTTCAGTCAACCTGAGACGACAAACCAAGCTGATCTACAAGTGATGGATAGAATTGACTCGCGTGCATCTCTAACTGAAATCATTTCATCCACTACTAGACAAAACAAGAGTATAAATCAATCCAACTTCAATGTACTCAACGAGCTTTGCTTGTTGTCTTGATTTGAGAACTAGTCACGGCTAATTATTAGCAAATTTATAAAATAAGTCCCGAACAACAAGAATTCAACGATTTTAAAGGACATCCAATGATAATAATAGAAATTTTGCAAGCAAAAGTCTCAAGATTCATATGTATATATATGATGTTAAATTGAGAGCGAAAAAAGTATTAAAATTTAAGAAAATGGAGAAAAAGATTATTGTTGTGGTGTTATTGTTTATTTGTGTTACTAATTTTGTAGAAGGATACCCTGCTCCTCGACCTGATAGATGCAAAGGGTGTTTAGACTATTGCATGAATAAGTGCATAAACAGCATACCAAAGAATGACCCCCAAAGAAAATCAAAATTGCAAGATTGCAACCTATCTAGATGTCAAGATGCTTGCACTGCTGATGTAATTTTTTCACAATTCACCATCAACTCTTTAAAATTTAATATATTTTTTTATATTATATTGCATTATATTATATAATTCCGAGTTGTACTTTGTATGCAGGGTGCTTGTAAGACTAATCGAGACGGGAGTGTGTCATAGTTGGAAGTGGGGTTCAAAAAAAATTTTGTTTAGTTTTTCAGTCTTCTTGTTTGGAATCCACAAATCTGATTCCACTTCATAAAGAAACCTTGAGATGGTTTGCCAAACCCCTTTAGATGCAATTCCTATTCTATATAGGGCAAGTTTTGTTTTTCCTTTATTTTTGTTTTTGCTTTTTATTTTCATTTTCTTTCGTTTTCTTTTTTGTTGTTGCTTTCCTTTTCTTTTTAATAAATAGGGCTGGAGATTTCCGTGCTCAGCTTTAATACAAAAAAATAATATAGTTGTTAGTGTTATAATGAAAAAGATGGTGTTCCATGAAGAAAAGTAGGATGAAAAAGATATATGAGCACGAGGTATTTCATGCAGTGAAGAAACATGTAGTAAAATAATAATTAAAAATGGTGTAACTAATTTGCACGTAAGAACGAATGATTAGCCAAATGGTAAATGCTATCATTGTGTGATTGAAATAAGTAACAAATGATTTCCTATGTTATCGTAGTTTTACTTAATTTGATTTACATTTTCGCGCTATTATGATTCCTCGAGTCAAAATTGGTTCTTCAAAACTCAATATTTTGTAATTAAATTGTAGTCAGCTATCTACAAGTGCTATAGAAAATCATTAATTTAGCTATCTGTAGTCAACCTAGCTTTTTATAAAAAAAGGGGCTCTTATAAAAGAAGACATCACTGCACAAAGTAACGGATGACTGGCTTTGAAGTTGAGATGAATAAATAAAAGTTTGTTGCATTTTCTCTCAAAGTCCATTGTTCTCTCTCCAAATTTCACAGTTTCAGCCTAGTGGTTGAGACTGAATACGTGACTCTAGATGTCACATGTTCGAACCACATCCGGGACGAGGTTGGGATTTTCCTTTGTATCTAACAATAAAAGTGTCTTACTTATTTTTCTTGTGTATGAGCCTTACTTTTTTTGCCTACATTGTTGTATTTAAATGTTGAATTACCCCACTACTTTTTTTCTATTTTTGTCACATATTTGCACAAATGAGATTCATTAACTTTTACTCGGCGTGCCCAACAGATGTCCACTGAGTCAGAGCCGGCCCTATACAATTTGGGGCACTAGGCGAAGCATCCAAATCTACAAAATTTGGGGCCCTAGGTCAAGTCCTAGTTAAAATTAACTCTTCGTACTTTTTGAGATGCAAAATTGTCTATGAAATTTTTATTTGTTGTGTTAAATCTTTTTTGTAGAATACGATGAAAGAATATCACTTGATTTTATAGCTAATACTAAAAAAATTAAAGAGCACTCTTGAAGAAAATAAAATTAATAGAACAAAATTAACTCAAAATGCTTTGGTTTTCAGTTTGTCACGTTTTAGCTTTGTAATTTGTAGGTACAAAAAAATAGTGTGATAATCAGTTAATCTAACATCATATACAAAAAAAAAAAAAAAGGAAAGAGCTAAAGCTGATATGTAGCTAACAAAAAAATAATACCAACAGCTAATATAAATCTTTAATATATTTTTTAATGCTTAATCTTTTATGTAAAAGCAGAGCACGGTAAAAAACCGACTCTATTTATTAAAAAGAAAATAACCAAAAAATAAAAGAAAAATGAAAACATCCCTATGATGTAAATAAAACTAATTGATCCATATTGCAATAATAATGCACAACAAATCTCAATCACAACATAGTATAATCCTAAAGATCTAACATCCCTAGCAAAAGACATCTAACCGTCGACTCAGGTCGAAACCGAGATCCAAGCCGATAAACAAATACAAAATCCAAGGAGAAGGTCCAAGGAAGGAAAACTGCCCGGTGAGTTGCCATAGGACAGTTGTACACCACGCCTAAAAGCATTGGAGGAAGGGATGCGAGAGCGATCCCCATGATGAAAACTGCCGGCCAAAACGCCGGTGAGAGTGTGCTAGAACAGCCGTAACCTCCAAAGAAACCACTGGAGAGAGAGGCTTAGAACAGCCAGAACCCAAAGAAAGAGCCGGATCAAAGCCGGTTGGAA
Organism: Euphorbia pulcherrima; assembly: GCA_947683365.1. Lineage (NCBI taxonomy): Eukaryota > Viridiplantae > Streptophyta > Magnoliopsida > Malpighiales > Euphorbiaceae > Euphorbia > Euphorbia pulcherrima. The sequence goes on along the minus strand of CANTUS010000006.1, from coordinate 2,588,921 downwards.
GAAAAGCCAAAGGTGGCCAACGACTCCTAGTCGACCAAATAGACCCTCGTCGCCACTGATGAAGGCTGTTGTTGTATGCCGAACCACTAATAGCTGTTATAAGCGCCGATGGAATAAACTGGGCGGCCAGACTACGCCGCCTAATCATCAAACAGAAGAACCCGTCGGAGAGAGGAACATCCGGAACCTCCAAAGAAATAGTCGAAACAAAGTCGGTTGGAAGAAAAGCCAAAGGCGGGCAACGACCCCTAGTCGAGACACCGGCCAAACAGACGCTCGTCGCCACTGATGAAGACTGTTGCTGTGTCACTATGCCGAACTACCAATCTTCGTTATGTCGAACGCGAGAACGAGAACCCAGTCAAACGCCGGTGGAATAAACTGGACGGCCAGACTACGCCGCCTAATTATCGAACAACAAAGAGAAAAACCGGCAAATGAAAAGAATCAGGGCGGCTGAAATTTAAGAGAAAACCCTAGCGGCCTCATCATCTAATGCTTAATTACTATAACTCTTCTTTCAAAAAAGGAAAGCAACGGTTAAATGCTTATTTAGTTGTCATTTAATGTTTAATTAGTATAATTTTCATTAAAAAAAAAAAGGAAGCAACTATTTATGCTTAATTAGTTTGATTTTTCATTTTATTTAAAACGTAGAGAATAATAAAAGGAAATATAATATATATAAAATAAAATAATAATTTGGGGCCTTTATGTTTGGGGGGCCAAAGCAACTTCTTTATATGCCTAAATGATAAGGTTGGGTCTGTGCGAAGTGTCCATACTATGTAGAGTATTTGTTTTAAATTTAGAGCATCGGACACATATCCAATGAGTGTCCAGAGAATGTCGGTGTCTGATATGTGTTTGACACGGAGAAGCTCTAAGTTTTGAAGTGTTTAGGCTTCATAAATAACCCATAACCCATAACCATGCTTATGACTAATAATCGTGTCCACAGTCGATAAATAAGCCCATGCCTATGAGCAACTCATAACCAATTTAATGAAAATAAAGCTATAACCCATGTCAGTGTCACCGTCGTTTTACATATAACTATGCCAATGACCTATGTCATACAATGATGCCTATAACCATAACAGATGCTTTCATTAAATTTTACTACTTTGAAGTCAAGGAAATTTTGTTTTATTATTTACTTTTTAAGCTCTCTACATGTATATTTAAAAGGTTAAAGTGATGTACTTGTATATTTTTTTTGGTTACTTCACAGGTTATGTGATTTCTGCAAGTAACAACAATATATAAAGAAGCATGATAATGTTGGAGATATCCCACATGGGATATAAACCGTGATAAAGAGTGGTATATAAGTGATGTAAATTGGACATTAACATAAATTAATTGGTTTTGTGTTAGTGGGCTCAACACCACTTGTATGATCATTCAAGCCATCAAGCCCAACACTCTTCAGGTCCATTAATTTTTTATATGGTATCAGAGCAAAAGAAGGTCTGACAGCTGGAAAGATCCTGGGTTCATAAAGTCCTGGTGTAGTTTGGATTAGCGGAGAAGATTAGACTCGTTGATGACCTTGAGCCTCAGGGGAAATAGACTAAAGAATATTTGGCAAGTGGCAACTGGTCCAAGCCCCATAGATTCTCTATAGATAGAATAGGGAACAACCATATGTAAACATTCTTGCACAATTGAGTGGCGAAATATGCTCACCACAATAATTAGCAATTTAATTTCATTTTGCCACAAAAATAGGACCTTTCGTGGCGAAATACTCTTTCCCGCTACACTTTATTTTCGCTGCCAAAATTGTTTTCGCCACAAAACTTTTTAGTAGCAAAAATATGGCTTATAGCAGGGAAAATTTTCCCCTCTAGAAATCAAATTGCTAGTAGTGACAAATCCAAAAACTTTGATTAATTAAAATGTAAAAGGAATTGCAACTTCTTCTTAGCTTTGCTTTTGGTCTTGATTTGAGAACTAGTCAAAGCTAATTATAAGCGCGCAAATTGATGAAAGAAGTCCTGACAGGATGAATTCAACGATTTTAAAGGACACACCAATGATAATAACAGAAATTTCGCAAGTGAATGTTTAAAGACACACATATATATATACATACATACATATGATATTATATTGAGAACGAGGAAGTATTGAAAATTATGAAAATGGAGAAAAAGATCATTGTTACCGTGTTATTGTTTATTTGTGTTACTAATTTTGCAGAAGGATACCCTGCTCAAATAGATGAATGCAAGAGGTGTCTTGACGGTTGTGTGAGAACATGCACAAGCACCATACCAAAGAATCATCCCCAAAGAAAATCAAAAGAGGAGGAATGCCGCCGTTATGTATGTAAAGATAGCTGCATTGCTAAGGTAATTTTATCACCTTTCATCATCAACTCTTTAAAAGTTAATATCTAAATTATATTATATCACATTATATAATTCCAAAATATACTTTGTGTATGTAGGCGGACTGCATGCTTAACCCAGACGGGAGTCTTACTTCTGTGGCCTAATAGTTGGAATCCTCAAATTCTTGTTCCAAGCCAATTATTGGAGTCGTTGTTCCTTTTTATATTGAAGTAAAATAAGCTGATGTTATGAAATTTAATAACATTTTTCTTTGAATAAAATTAAGGTTGGGTAGTCTGATAATATAGTTGTTAGCGTTTTAATGAAAAGGATGGTGTTCCATGAAGAAAAATAAGATAAATAAAGATAATGAGCATGAGGTGTTTCTTGACGTGAAGATACATGCAGTTGAAAACAAAATAACTAGAAATGGTTTAACTAATTAATTTGCACGTATGAATAAATAGTTAATTAATGGGTAAAATTGGTTCGAACTGATCCTTCGATGTTTTTAGAATTGCAACACATTGCTATTCTTTTGCATCCAATGTTATCATTGTGTGATTGAAACAAGTATCAAATGATTCGTGGTTTTTCCAGTTTGATTTTAATTTTTGTGCTATTTTGATTTTTTAGTCAAATATAGTTCTCCTAAATTAATTAATGTTTTTTATGATAAAATCTAGTCAGCTATCTAAAGGTGCGACAGAAAACCGAGAAGGTTGATCTAACTATCTATAATCAATCTAGTTTAAAAAAATAAAGTTCTATGCTATTTTAAAATTAAAGTCAATGAATTGATATTTCAATAGTCAAATCTTTTCACCACCTATGATGTTTCTAGCTGTGGTATAGTTGCAGTCTGGTTTGAGTATAGTATTGTATTGCAACAGAGTCCTTGGTTTGTATGGTAATGATATCTCTGGTTCCATTCCTAGGGATATTGGACTATTAAGTTCTATAATTTTCTTGATTTATCCGAGAATAATCTCAGTGTTATTTCTTCAGAAAACTTGACTAGCTTATCAATCCTACTTTTAGGCAGATTTCAACTTTCGGGTTCCATTCCTTGAGAAATCGGAATGCTGAAAGCTACCCCTTTTCTTTCATTTGCATGTAATAATCTTACAGGGGCCATTCAAACTTCTATAGGAAACTTGACAAGCTTGTCAATTATAGCTCTAATTTCTAATCAACTTTCTAGACTAATTCCTCGAGAAGTTGGAATGTTGAGATCCATTACATAGACCTTGACTTGTGCATTAATAACCTTAATGGTTTAATTCCAAGTTCGAATGTTAGAACTTTAAACTTGCAAGATTCTGCGGCGCCCCCTTCTCCTCAGGACTTAGAACATGTTCACCGAAGCACCCCCTTCTCCTTGGAACTACTAAAAAAAACTGAATACTAATAAAATTGAATGAAACTAAATGGCAGTATGACATAAAAAGACTCTTTTACCCTTATACCTTTAATTTATCCTTACACCCTTTACATATATAGATTAGTAATTAATGTTACTACCATGAATAACAAATTAATTATTAATGTTTTACCCTTATACATTTTTAAAAAAATTTTCCTTATACCTTTTACATATATAGATTACTAATTAATGTTACTTACCATGAATAATAATTGATGAAACTAATTACATATAGTATTAATAATAAATTAATTATTAATTGTTTTTTAATGAATAAAATCAAAATAAAAAATCTACATATAAACACAATAAAAATTATATGTAAAATTGAAATAAAATTAAAATAATAATAACAACAACAGTAATAATAACAATAATAACAATAACAATAACAATAATAATAATAATAATAATAATAATAATAATAATAATTGATGAGGAAAAAAGAGTCAAATTAATTCTTAAATAGTATTATAATCAATAGAGTAATATTTTTTAAATTTTAATTTGTTGTTCATATTTTCCACTTGTTTGAATTTTTTTTGCAAGTTGATTCTTATTTTTTTTTTACCAATGTGAATATTTGATATATTGTTGCTAAATTTTCCAATTATTTGTTGACATATAAGAGCTTTCTTTAATTTAATTGATTTTACACTATAGATGAGCAGATTTTATTGCTGTCTACAATAATTATTGAATTGGATATTTTTTCATAAATTTAAATCAATATTAAATCAATTCTTCTTGAATCGGAATTTTAGGAAAATAATTTTAATATGTTTTTCGAATAGGTTTGATTTAGAAAAATTATAATGATTAATAGCAATAATTACTTTTTATAAAGAAAAAAATAATTAGGGTGAATTATAATTATAATTCAATATTATAGTTATTATTATACACTTATGGCTAATTTTCGCAATCAATATAAACATTTGTATCAAAGCACATATAGTAAAAATGAAAGACTACACGAGTTTGCTAAGCACAGAAGTTATTGAGATAAAAGTTTATACTTTAATTTTTGTCGTTGGGGATTCATACAGGTTAGTCTTTTTTTAACTGAATAACTACTTTTTATAAGGAAAAAATTAATTAGGGTGAATTATAATTATAATTCAATATTATAGTTATTGTTATACACTTACAAATTGTGGCTAATTTTCGCAATCACTATAAACATTTGTATCAAAGCACATATAGTAAAAATGAAAGACTAGACGAGTTTGATAAGCACGGAAGCTATCGGGATAAAAGTTTATACTTCAATATTTGTCGTTATGGATTCATACAGGTTAGTCTTTTTTTAACTGAATACAAAATATTTATTTTACAGATTTGAAAGTTGAAACGAATCAATATAAAAATTATGAAATATAATTGTACGTTTAAAGTAAATATATGTTGATTTTGGACTTTTGTGCGTTATTTTGGTTTTGTATGAATAGATGTATAATATTGCTACTTGACATGTCGAATGATACAGTCAGTGTCTAATTTAATGAAACGAAATATGTACTATGAAACAAATTTTTGAAGTTTGGACTTACGAATCATTGATATACTTATTACAAATGACATATCCGTGCATTACACGGTACTACACTATTAGTAATAATAAAATCAAACTTTTTTGTGGGAAAAATTTAGCGTAGTAGTTGAGCTTTAAAATTGTGATCTTAAAAGTCATAGGTTCGAGTCCACATATGGATGGAATGAGGGTTTTTCTTTATTACTATTGTAAGCCCAATGAAATAAATTAAAAAAAAATCTAACTTTGTGGCTATTTATCAATAAACCAAAAAGTTATCTATATTGGAAATGGAGCCTTGAAACCAGAAAATTGCCAATAATTTGACAAAGTAGCATGGGATAGTAATAGTTCAGTTTGGGAAAAAAAATGTAGCCAATTTTGTCTCCCCAGCAATGTCTCCAATTCATTTTTTTTTGACATTGTTAACTTTTCTATTTTTTTATTTTTTTTCTCTCCTATTTTTTCACTGTCTCTCCCCAGTAAATCACCACAAATAGGGAACATTTTTTAATTGAATACATGAAAGATTCAAATCATTTTCTCCTATAAACACTCAACTTGACTTTGACTTACTTTTTTAAGAAAAAAAACTTTAATAAGAAATTCAGAAAATATGACTTTGGGTAGTCGTTTAGGTAATCTTCTTAAAATTTTCCTTTCAATAATTGAATTAGCTCAATTGGTGTTCCTTTTAGCACAGATATTGATTTTGATTTTCAAACCTAGCAAAAAAAAAATTTGCTTTTCATTTTTTATTAGTATAGAGCCATAAAAATAAGGCGCTCGATCAAACTTAATATTTTTTTTGTATTTTTCTGTGCCTTCCCTCCTCACTGAGGAAAAGCATGAAGGCTAAGTCAAGGGACGAAAAATGTCATTTCGAAATGAGTTTGGTGCAACGACAATTATACATCATCAAAACAATGCTGTAAAATTATATGGGTGTTGTTGTTTTGAAAATACTTAAAATGTTGTTGTGATCTTAATATAGTTATTAAAAATGTTATAATTAACAGAAGTAGTGGTTATATTTTTAATTAGTTTGTGGAACATTATCTTCTATTATGGATTAGCGGTTATTGTTAGTTAAACTTTATATGTATGTATAAAAATTAACTCATGTATTATATAATTGAGATGAAATGAAGAACATAGTGTAGAAGTTATTTTAATCATCTCTAATCTATTTAATTTTTCTTCCTCCAAAACGTTATCATGCATACACCATTAGTGCTCTCTACCAATTATTCTTGGAGACAGAACCTTTTTTAAGGGGTGGGCAATAGGGGCGACCGCCTTGGGCCCATAGTAGAAAGGGGTCCAAAAGATCTTCATTTTTAGTGTGTGATAAACCAAGATTAATTGAGATTAGATCAAATGACGATTCTCCAAAAATTGGTTAGATGTTGTAATTCAATCACGACACTTCAAAATATTAATTTTTTTATTATAATTTCCAAACATGGGGTTTTTTTAACTTCCTATATTTCTTTGCCTAGTGCCCAAACATGTAAGGAACGCGCCATTAGTATAATAAGGGGCTCAATTTTTTATCTCGCCCATAGACCCCAAAAAAGTTAGAAACGGGCCTGCTTGGAGACATTATGAGTAACAAGTGTTGATTTTTGTACAACCAAACTATTAATGCTAAAATCTACAAATTAGACATCATTTTTAGTCCCTGATATCATGGAAATCGAAGAAGCAGAAAACAGTTAGCAAATCCTCTCCTCAAGCTGAGAATAGAAGTATGGCAGCAACCATGTGAATTGAAATGGCTCTCCTACTTGTTCAGAGATTTTCAGCTGAAAGTCCACCTTCCAATCCCACTCTATTGCGACAATAAAGCAGCCATAGCCATAGTTGCAAACCCTGTTGATCATGAGCGAACGAAGCATATAGATATTGGTTGTCATGTCATAAGGGAACATGTGGGAAATGGCTTTATCTCAACTCCCCATGTAGAATAACATAAACAACTTGCAGACTCATTTAATTGTCAAATGTGAGGGGGAATTATAGAGTTAACTAACAAACAGTTACAATTACAGTTAGAATTAGTTATATGAGAGAGTGTACCCTGTAGTTAAGTGTACTGCAACTACAATAAGCTCACCTAACTACTATATAATAGTTCAGCCACATGTAACTGTAATCATTTTGAATCAATACAAAAATCTGTTCTCTTTGAATACATTTGAGAGTATGCTTGTATTGTGACTGCTTAGAGCTCATAGTTGGAAGGGGTTCAAAATATTTTTTTGTTTAGTTTTAGTGTTTTCTTGTTTGGAATCCTCAAATCCTGGTTCAACGTCATAAAGAAACCTTGAGATGATTTGCCAAACCCCTTTAGATGCAAGTGTCACATTCTCATAATAGAAATATGGTGGTGGCACTTTTGCAGCTTCTGGAACAGTGTTGGATCATAAACTTATTCTGTTATAAGATTGGATCATAAACTTTATCAAATTTAAAAATCCAAACCAATTTATTGGAGTCATTGATCTTTTAATAAATTTTATTACAAGTTTGCCATTATTTACATTATGCTTGGGTTCACAAGATCTCTACTCTTAAAATACATAACTCTAAAGCCTGTTTGCGAAGGAGAAATTTAGGTTGTTTACACGCTCCTCGTGGATACGATACTTTTCTTGCCATTGTACACAATATAGACCCTAGTGCACTTGCTAGGCATTACATTCTGGCACATCAAAAAACCATTAGTCAGACAAGGGCTTAGGGTTTGATCGCTCTATCTTCTCCAGACCCAAGAAACGGTGGCGGCCATACCCCACTTATAGTTCTCTAAAGTTGAAAAATAACCTTAGAGTAAAGTTGAGCAATATCCAACCATTCATCATATTTTGAATGGTTAAGATTGATTACACAACTTCCAACAAAATTTGTCTCTTACTTCTTTTATTTCTATCTCTCTCTAACTTTACTCTAAAGTTACTTTAGATAATCCTTTCCCCACTTATAGCATTGATGTTTTCAACGCACAACAAGAGAACTCGATAGCAAGTATTTAATATTTTTAAATTTACAAAAGCTATATATATATATATATATATATATATATATATATATATATATATATATATATATATATATATATATATATATATATATATATATTGCAAGACCATGAAAAAATGTATTTTAGGCACTATTTTGAAAAATGTCGCAACAAATGATGGAAAACAATAAAGAATGAGGCTGGAAATACTTAGGCAATGTTCTTTTTAACTTTAAAAAGCTGAACTAAACTAAACTGGATTGAACTGAAGCAAAATGAACTGAACTGAACTGAACTTATTTCAGTGTAAATTTGTAACTATGCATAGCTGAACAGGACTGGACTAAACTGAATTACATTGAATTGTAGTTCAAAAGAACAGGGTCTTTAATGTTAACTCTAACACTATATATTGCGACATTTATATTTTTGTAAAATATTATTGAAAAATGTAATAAAATGCCTAAAAGGGAATAGAAAAGTTACAGATTTTTTAAAAAGTTATATAACGAAAGGTTAAGAAAGTTACGATGATACCTAAACTTTATACTTTAATAATTAATTAAAATTAAAATAACTTAATTAACTATAATAATTAATAATAGTATTTATACAAAAATTTTCTTATTTATTCAATATCACTAGTAATATATGAAAAACTATTTTGATTACAAATAATTATTATTAACTTATTTTTAATTTGAATTCAAAATAGTTACAGAGAAAGTATGAGGGCTGCCTAAGTTTTTATGAAAGTTATAAGAACTTTATAGTGTTCATGAAAAGTTATTAAAAAAAATAGAAATGTTAAAAGTTCACTATGCCATAAACAACCTTTACCAATCGAAATGGAAAGAACTCTACCTTATGCAGTATATGAGATTATATAATTAATTATTAAATTTACATTTACTTGTCCTAGCTCATTAGCCTAGTTGGATAACTTATTCTCTTGGAAGACTGAATGTCCTAGGTTCGGATCTTTACAAGCTCTTTAAAACAAATGTATTTTCAATGTATGAAACGATGTCGTTTTTAAAGCTGGCGAAATTTACTGAAAATGTGGTGCTTGTAGGAATCGAACGCGGGTTTTCAGGCTTCATGGCCAAATTTCACATCAACTGATCCATTTCACATAATTTCAAAGAATGATTTATATATATATAATACTAATTTTAAACATTATATGTATAAAGGCATACGTAGTGTAGAAAACTACATAAAATGTAAAGGAAATGTAAGTGAACTTCATATGAAATTTATTTCTTATAAAAAAACATATGAATATATAAAAGTTAATTGATAAGTACAAAAAAGTTATATAAATTGTATAAGATTACTAAAAAAAAGTTATAACAGAGATATAGGTTAAGAAAGTTATATGTTATATATAAAGTTTTATAAAAAGGTAGAAGAATATTAGCCCAACTCTACCGGGGCTTTAATACAAACTCAGAATCATTGGCTATCATGCATTCTTCTGCTCTGAGGCCATGTAGAGAATTCATGGGCCTAAAGAGTGTTGGGCTCGATAGCTTGAGTGAGTATACAAGCGGGTTTAAGCTCATTTAACACAAAATCAATTGGCTTGTGTTAAGGCTGGATCCATACCACTTATGTTTAACTATTTACTCTTATTTATTTTCGATGTAAGATTGATGTTCAAAGTGGTGGTAGTGACTGAAAAAAAAGAAGGCGTCTGCGATTAGCCTTAGGGCTCTGGTACCAAGATAGCCGAAACCAAGGATTTGACGAATTCTCCAGTGCTGTAGACCGTGTTAAATTTGTATTTATATGTAGGGTTATATAATACAAGTTACAAATTAAGCCCCTAAATATATATATATATATATATATATATATATATATATATATATATATATATATATATATATATATATATATTTACATATACACATACCTATAAGGTGTAGCTCAGTTGCTAGTGCAGGCTGAGTAAGTTGGAGGAGAACAAGGTTTGAATCCCACTAAATATACTTTTTGGGAGGGGTGGGGAGCCTTAACTGTGACTAAGCCCCAAATAAGATTATCTCAATGAAGATACTTGTAAATATTACAAAAAAAATATTTACATATACAAATACAATGGTATACTCTAACACAAATGAGAACATCAGATTTATTCCCTCCCGTTGATATCAAACACGTACAAATGTTCCAAAAGTACACGAAATGAGCTGAAAACAACAAAAAGCGAATCAAAATTACAAATTTCCAATTTAATAGAAAATGTGTTAATTAAAACTTAAAATCTACTTAAGTATGCATGAAACTATACTAAAATCACAAAATAACTATATAAAATACTTAATAGTGCCATTCATGCTAAGTTATTCCCATAAGACTATTCATTGAACACAATATTTCAATTTGTGTAATTTGGAATTCGAATCATAATATTGTATCTCTCGTGTATATTTTCCAATAGTGTAAACTCTTGTATAACACTTTTATTATGATAAGTATACAAGGATATAAATAGCGAGAGCATGGAGAGTTTTCCTATACAAGAACTACATAATAGGAAGACTCCTATTCTATATAGGAATACATATAGTCTTGGAATTCTTAGCATTATAGGAATATATACACAAGAGATATACACTAATAAATCATCCCATTTTGGAATTCAGATATTCAATTAGATATTTAGATCTTTATTGGACTGATAGTGTGTATTTGTATGAGCTAAACTGAAATATATTTTTTATGATTTTTGAACATTATATGCAAAATCTAAAGACCATAAAAAAATATTTGGTATTTGATATAAACAAATTAGTTAAATAAATCCAAAAGCTTTTATTAATAAAAATGTAAGAAGAATTCCACCTTCTACGTAGCTTAGCTTGTGGTCTGGATTTTGAGAGCTAGTCAGAGTTCATTACAAGCAAATTGATGACAGAAGTCCAAACAACAAGAATTCAGCGATTTTAAAGGACATCCAATGATAATAATAGAAACTCTGCAAGTGAATGTATGAAGATTCATATGTATATATATGATGTTAAATTGAGAACGAAAAAAGTATTAAAATTAAAGAAAATGGAGAAAAAGATTATTGTTGCGGTGTTATTGTTTATTTGTGTTGCTAATTTTGTTGAAGTATACCCTGCTCATCAACCTGATAGAGTTAAACAATGTACTGACGATTGCATGAAAAGGTGCACAAGCAGCATAGCATGGGACGATTGCAAGGTTGCCGCCGTGAATCATGTGTAATGTTTTGCGGTGCTAATGTAATTTTTTCACATTTCACCCTCAACTCTTTAAAAACTAATATAATTTTCATATTATATTACATTATATTATATAATTCCGAGTTGTACTTTGTGTATGCAGCATTTTATTGTCGGCATCATAAAGAAAGTGACTCAATAGAGGTCATAGTTGGAAGAGGTTCTGGTTTTGTTAATTAGTTTTTCAGTTTTCATGTTTGGAATTCTCAAATTCCGGTTCCACGTCAAAAAGAAACCTTCAGATGGTTTGCCAAACCCCTTATAAATATGGTGGTGGCACTTTTGCAGCTTCTGGAAGAGTGTTGGATCATAAAAAAAAAAAATTATTAAGATTGGATCATAAAGTTTAACCTATTTAAAAATCCAAACTTAATATATTGGAGTCCTTGATTTTTTTTTTGAAATGAAAATTATATTGGAAAAGATGGAGTTCTATAAAGAAAAGTAGGATGAAAAAGATAAATGAGCATGACGTGTAGAAACATGTCGTGAAAAAAATAATTAAAAATGGTGACTAATTTTCACGCAAGAACGAATAATTAACCAAATGGTTCGAACTGATAATTCAGATTTTTTATAATTGCAACAATTTGCTATTTTTTTCTTTTTGCGTCTAATGCTATCTTTATGTGATTGAAGTAGCTAATGATTTCCTATGTTATCATAGATTTTTTTATTAAAGGTGGAGACCGAAGAACCGAGCTCATTTTATTAAATAAAAAAAAGAAATAAGGATAGCAAAAAAATAAATGTCAAACAACCATTAAGGCGGTAAAAAAAGTACTATCAACTAAGAAGAAAACTTTAGTGGAGGTTTGCGCTCTCGATTTTTGTCCGGATTTTGACGTACCGCCCCTCTACTAGGTTTCCCCCTCCCTCTATTAACTCCAACTTGCGTTTTAGCACCTCTTTTACCACTCTGAACCTGCCATGGCTCTTCGTGGATAATTGGCTCAACACGAGAATCCCAACCCCCTTTAGTCACTGTTTTGGAAAGTTGATCATCCTCCGAATCCGAATCACCCGAATATTACTTTCCTTGAATTTTGCCCTGACTCCCAGCAGGAGTAGAATCTATATTCTTAGTACCTGAGTCCATAGTCTTGGAACCATAATCACTTGACTTGCTAACCAATTGTCCGTCAATTCTGTGATCAAGACCTACCACAAGGTTAAGGTAAACAAGCAACCAGTGCATTATTACCAGTTTGTAGATGTTCTGAAAATTCCTCTGTGACAATTTTTTTCGGATTCTCCATTGTAATCGGCTTATTCGCAGCCAACGATTCCCAATCCTTAGTCGGCAATTGGATATTATCGTCCTGATTTTGACTACCATCCGGAATTCTTTCCAGAATAGCATTTGTCCCCAAATTTTTTCTCATGCGCTGTTGCACCTGAATTAGTGGAGTCTTAGCAGTTGGCTTAACTGCCACTCAACTTTTCCCCATGTTAACCTGCTTACCCACAGACTTATCTGTATCCTTCATTGCTTGTTGTGTCTGCAATCCCTCCTAGAGTGCCCAATAGAAGAACAAATTTTATAGAAGTTTGACATATTCTCATATTTCACATCAACCCAAATCTGCTTACACTCCTTTTCAACTCCCAACGCAGTTGGCACATTGATGGCAAGATCAACATCTATCAAGACCCTTACAAATTGGCCAAAATCCCCTTCAATGGTATTCATGTCAACCCTTGAAAATCCTCATATACATTTGCAATACAAGCTAAAATAGCCACATCCCAATACTCCCAAAGCAAGCCATGCAATCTGACCCAAACCAGGGCTTTGGCAGTCTTTTGATCATCAGGATTAAAATATGGTAAAGTGCAAAAACAAGGATTAAAATCTGGTTGCCATGGTTGAACTCGGAAAGTTTCAGGCTTTAAACCAATGCCTCCCTTAATCAAAATTCTTTGTTTCAATTCATTAGAACCAAGAAATATGTGGTAATAACCCTTACGTAGAGATATTTATCGCCATGCCTCCTTCAAACCCCAAAGCTTGGATAGGGTTTCTTTCAAATCAGTCAACCTATACGGTGAATCACCTCTCTGTAAAATCAGTCTTCCAATCAGCGAATTAGAGCACATCACAATTCTTTTATCTAACAAATCTAGAGGAATCTTGATCGATGTGAATCCTCCTTTAGTAGTAATCTCAGCTACGGTAGAAACTGCATAAATCAAAGAATTTTCCTTTCCCTTAACGACATTTGAAAAACTTGCCTGACCTACAAGAGGATCAACAGTTTTCCAAAAATCAGGGCAAGTGTTTTGTCGATCCGAAGCCCTAGTAGTGGCTCTCATGTAGCTTTCCCGACTAAAAAGACCGGCAGTAATGCCCGACGGCAAGAGATCGGCCTAACATGATCCGGCAACTACGGCGGCATCCGATGATCGGAGATTGGACGCATAAGCTTGATGTCGAGGCAATGATGGTTTGTCCTTCGATTTACTATAAAAGGAAAGACATGAATCATTCATGTTGTAGAAGAAACAAGAAACAGATCAAGATTAACCGTAAAAAGAAGAAGAACGATGAACTGGGGTTTATTGAATTTCATCACCCCATATGGAATTCTGTCATATGGTATTTCGTCTTTGATAGTTTTAGTTTTTTTAAAGTGAATACTTCATCAAAGATTTACTCAATTTGATTCAAATTTTCGCGCTATTATCAAAATTGATGCTTCAAAACTTAATATATTTTACAATTAAATTTGGTCAGCTATCTACAAGTACGACAAAGAATTGAATATATATCTATAGTCAACCCTATTTTGGGAAAAAAAAATTTATATGCTATTACGTAGTTGAAGGCAATGCATTGATTTTTAAATAGTTAACATTTTTCGCCCATGAAGACAAAAAATGTGATAAATAGGGAAAAAAAGAAATAAATGGAGAAAAACGAAATAGTAGTTAAAGGTGAAAGAAAAAAGACGAGGAAAATTTGAGAAAAAAAAAGAATAATTCGGAGACAATGAGCGTTTTGTTGGAGGGTTTCAAGAAAAGATTAGGGAACCAAAATATCTTATTTCCATTGTTGATGTTTGTTTGAATAAAGGAATCAAATTTATTACCCATTTTAGATAATTGGATTACCTCTTTCAAGTTCTTTTATTAAGCCTCGTTCCACTAGGTATTACCATTCCCTTTCTTTGTTTCTACAATATTATTATCTTATTATTAATTTATAATAATTAATATTATAAATATATAAAATAATAAAATTATTATTAATTGAAAAATAATAGTCCATAAATTTGAAAATAGCAAAAACGATAATTAGGAGACTAAATAATAGAAGAAGTATCATCATGTTTCCAAATATGGAATAACTGTAATTTGGTAGACTCAAAAGTTTAAGTTTAGAAGCGGCTACAATGCTACTATACAATGCAAATCTACCACACACCATGACCTTCTCTTGGTCTTTTTATAGATTCATATCATTCATGACGATATTCATATCACTTGAAGCCGGTACGATGCAAGTCTACTGCACCATGTGTTGAAATTTGATCCAGTCATTGAATAGTCGGAACTTGAACTCTTGACTTCTAAACAAAGTACCTTGTAATGGAATCGTTTTCTCAAATAGTTTAAGCTTATACGAGAGGTTCACTTGAAGCTTTTAAAGTTGCCTTGACATTTCTAATATTAAGAAATAATTATTTCATAACTAAATTTATTAGTATTCTTATTAATTTAAATTAAAATAATTGAATACTTATTAGGATAAATTTTAAAAAAATACCTTGTGGTTTCACTCGTTTGCAAAACGGGATCTGAGAGATTTTTTTGTTTGCTAAACGGGGTCTGTGGTTTTAAAATATTGATAAAAAGAAGATTCTCAATACTAAATTATGTCACTACAATGGGTAATCTTTTTGCTATTATCCGAAATTTTGTGTATTAATTAATAAAAATGCAATACACATAGTTGATAACTTTTGTAAATTTTTTAGTAGTGTAACTATTTTTTTAATTAAAATATGATTATAAACTTAAAAATCGTAAAAAAAATGAAAAAAAACTCTGAAATTCACTCGAATCATGATGTGTAATTTTTGAATAATAAGGTTAAAGTATTAGAATATTGAGCTGATCAAAATATATTATGTAATATCACTATTCTAAACCAAAAAAAAAATTTATCCTCTTTTTATCAATTGTTTGAAACCACATACCTCATTAAAAAAATTTCGGACCCCATTTTCTAAATGAATGAAATCACATGGTACTTTTTTTAAATTTACCCTACTTATTAAAAAAAAGTTGTCTTTAGTGGATGTGAAGCCTAATTGATTGATTGCTAAAAAATTGCCAATAATCAAACCTGGCCTGATAAATACTATACCATTACTAGAGATTCGTTGTTCAATGAAAGATATAAAAAACATAAACACCGAAAACACTCAACCTCACTTTTTTGACCTACTGTTTTTAAGAACAAAATCTACTCGTTTTTAAGTAATAAGTTTTAAATAGAAGTCCTTAAAATGAAGACCCAATTAGCTATATATAATAGCTCAGTCTGCAATACACTGAATTAACAAATTAACAGCAATGATGTCTTTTAAGCGGTTTTGTCAAATATAGGTGCATTGACAAATATGGGTTTTGTCAATATTGTTGAAGGAACAAATAACATTATCATATACACACACACACTATGAGTATTAATGTCAAATTCAACAAATTAGACATCATTCGTAACCACATTTGGGTTATATGTTGTTTTGTATCCATCGATATAAGATCATGTGGCACATATATCATAGCCTATAAATTCTATTTAGGATGGACTTTAAAAATATGTCATGTGATTTGACTGTTTTTTCAAAAGAGTGCATGTAGTTTCAAAAGATAGCAAAAAAGAATTCCCAAAATTTTGAAACCACATTTTGAAGGGTAATCTTTTTCATTTTAAAGTGAAATTTTGCATTTTAGTTAAAATACAATAAACATTTGTGATAAATTTTAGAATTTTTTGAGAAGTATAGTTTCTTCTAATTAAAAATTGATGATAGCTTTAAAAAATCATAACAAAACGATTTTCGAAACTTTGATTTTCGAAACTTAAAAAATCATAACAAAACGATTTTCGAAACTTTGATTTTCGAAACTTACTCAAATCTTCATATATAATTCTTAAATAATATAATTAAAATATAGGAACATTGAATTTATTAAAATAACTAGTGCAGCGTTAAGAAAAAAGTTAATTTTCAAAAACATACCCTATGTTTTTTCCTTTTATACTAACTTTTGAAATTACAAGGACCCTTTTAAAAGAAATTCTACAATTACTTTTTTACAAAACAGTTAAAACGCATTGTATGTTTTTTAAATCTACCCTTTTATTTATATCATATGCTACATGATCAGTGACAAGGTGACATGATATGATTTTTTGTGGCTCACACATACACTAAGATAGTCTTTAAAAATGTGATACTATTGAGAAATAAGTTAAACATCATGTGAACAAACTGCCGAAGGTTGGGATTGAGTAGTGTCTTTTTGAAAACCCCCTCGAGGAACAGTAAGTTTCGCCGAAGAGAAAAAGGACCCATTAGTGTCTCTTACCTCAGTCAAAAAAATAATGTCGAAGGGGTCAAAAATTGATGTTAGAAATCCACTGAAAATCTTTCCCTAGTTCCGCCTAGACACTACTTTGGAGCTTGTCGTCCGACTTTTCATTCATAGGGCATTATCAGGCGCTCGGCTGATTTACTGTCCCCTACGCACCTCCTAGTCCGATTTTTTCCACCTAGGCGGCGCCTAATTTTGATTTTTTATGATACCATTATTTATAATATCCATAGTTTACCAGCAAAAAGTAGTTTAGTTGGTAAAACTAAAGTATATTAAAGTGTTCTTATAATAAAATTGTCATTTTGAGTCTCAACTGAAAAACAATATGTTCTATGCCATTAATAAGGAGGTTCCTAACATTTACATAACACATAGTAATTTTTAAAACATGGTCCAAATTATGTTTTTTATATAATTATATAATTATAATTTTATTTTTAGTTGAATTTATATTTTTATACATGTAATAAATATTTAAAAATAAAAAATATAAATCTGCCTAGCTACCACCTAGGTTCGGCCTAATCCCGGCCTAAACTCCGCCTAGGCGTTTTGAAGTTCCCCCGCCCGACTAGCTCCTAGCGTTTTTTAAAACATTGTAGAAATCATAGAATTTCTAACTGAATTAAGAAGGGGGGATGATTACCAATTGGATTAGCTCAATTAGTACACAACTTCAATAAAATTGCGAGAGGTTTAAGGTTCGATACCTAACCTCTTCAAAAAATCTTTAATTATAAAAAAACAGGAGGATAATTTTGGAATTAGACTAATTGTTAGAGAAAACCTATAATTTCATATTTCTCGATTCGTCTTCATCCTCTCAATCTCACACACTTCTCTCAGTCTCTCTCATCCATTCTTTGTACAAATTGAACCTTCAATTGCTCTAAACAAATCACCCGAAAGCAAAAAATTAAACCTTAAATTGAATCAATAAAAAAGGGCAGTGTGGATTAAACTCAAAAGGAGGAAAAGCTCAATAGATTAAATTTAAGTTCAATTACGAAATTAAAATTCGTATTCAATTACTTCAATATGCAAAGTAGAAAACAATACAAAATAACCCAAATCCAAGCAATAATGAAAGAGAGAAGCTACGGCAGTTACGGCTTTGGCGATCCCTTACAAAATTATCCAACGGGCCTTTTTTAATTAATAAATTATACAAGGATTTTAATTAAATTTATTGATGGGCTTTTTGAAGATTTTACCCCTTATGTCACATGTGAAATTTTATTGGGTTCGATTTTTCAAATCATGACACCAGCGGTGTATGTTGTGCATCCTCTCAAGTGTGACTTGATTTAGGTGAGTTCAGGTGGCTAGGAGATGCATTTTTATCAATTTAAAAGTCTAAGAGAATCTTCAAAAAGTCTACGGGAACAATATATTTTTCGTACCAAGTTAGTGCAGCTATCTATGTCTTTGCCATGAAATCCATGGCGTATGGGCAAGAAACATGTCTTAAGCATTTATTTTGTTGATGGTGTATTGTTGTTCATTAAAATACGATAAAGTATATGGTAAAGACTTGATCTAGTGATTAAGTTTTAAAGTTAAAATTTTAGAGGTCACAACTTCAAATCCACATATGGGTGGGTGAGATAAGATTTGTTTTTGTTATGTCGCACGCCCAATGAGGCGATTTTTTTTGAAAAAAATACAATAAAGTATGGTATAATTCTTGTTTGAATATATTATTTTTTTCATGTAATTTAATTTAACCATGAAAAAAATCATAAAATACCACGAAAAACCCATTGAACCAAACAAGCGATTTACAAGTAGAATCAATGAATCATATTGTGCCCCGAAAAAAACTATAAACAAAACAAGGGCTTACAGACAACAACCAATCACGTTTTAGTAGTTCCTTGATGCGTAGGATAACAGAACAATCCATTTGACTTGACTTGATATATGTCATTAGAGAGTAGAAACTCTCTGCCGTGTAAGCTTTATCTGATAATGTGTGAATTAGGTTTATTTTCAAATAAAATAATATAACATTTCATCCGTTAAATCTGCACACTGATAATGTGTGAATTAGGTTTATTTTCAAATAAAATAATATAACATTTCATCCGATAAATCTGCAAAATATGAGAGGCTGTGTAAGTGACGTCATTTATAAATTAAAAATAATAATAATTTTTAAATGACGTGCTACCTAAGTGGAGTCTTCTTTTATGCATGATTAAGGTAGGGATGACAATGAATTGAATATGAATATCCTTAAACGTATATTTATATGCAATATATTATAAAATATACTGTAAAATATATTGTATAATATTAATATCCAATCTATTATCATTCATAAGGTGTAAGGTCTTCAAAGAGTGGTTTTTTAGAGTTCCCCACTAGCTATTTTTACCACAAGGTTGACCAACTTTATTGGGTTGTAATTATAAGATTAAAATATATAATTGGGTGACAAATTGAAATGATAGTAAATTATAGCTTATTCTTTTGAGGAATATAGAACTGAAAAAAAAATGCAATCAATTGATTGCCAGAAAAATGCCAATAGAAAAATGCAAAAACACTCGACTTATTTTATTTTAGTATTAATAAAAAATATATATGATTGGAAATATGGTATATTAGATAATGTCGTGTATTATTAATTTTAAATTAAATTAAGATATAGAAAAATTATTATTTGAATAACATGAAATATATCATTGTATTCTACGTTTTGAGAGCTTTCCAACGATATATTATACGCCTAAAACGGATTAACGGTGAATGAGAAATTGTAGTTTAAAGTTTGGACATCAGTCAAATTTAAAAGTTCTAAATCGATGATTCGGTAGTGAAAAAATATTGCCATATAATAATTTTTTCACCAATTTTTTTATTTGAGATTAATGAGTTTTTAATCTCTTAATCAATATTTTTTCTCATCACATACATGGTTAACGATCATAAAGGTATGACTATAAAT
Organism: Euphorbia pulcherrima; assembly: GCA_947683365.1. Classification (NCBI taxonomy): domain Eukaryota; kingdom Viridiplantae; phylum Streptophyta; class Magnoliopsida; order Malpighiales; family Euphorbiaceae; genus Euphorbia; species Euphorbia pulcherrima. Next base: position 2,568,768 of record CANTUS010000006.1, on the reverse strand, counting down.
GTTAATGGCCATAAAGGTATGGTTACAAAGGTTAATGACCTTTAAACCCCATTAAGCCATGTTAATGCCATTTGTCCTATAAATACCTTATTTTTGTAGCCTTCTTACTTACACATTCCTTTACTCTTTCACTCTTGAAAAAATCCAGCTGGTATTTGTGCTTGTTTACTTTGTGACTTATTTTCTGTTTTCATACTAAAAATATCTCTCAAAGTTTTCATTCCTTTTACAAGAAGGCTACTTAGATTTAGGTTCTTGTGAATTGCTCTTCACACGGTTATAGTTCGACTAACGATTACAGTTGTATCCTGGGACAAATTCACCGGTAGCGGACGAATAATTGTCTTAAGGAAACTGAGTTTTAGGCCTTCGCAGTAAGCTTCATCTTTAGTATAGATTTAAGTATTATTATATTATAATTATTACATTTCTATATCTTTGAGAATCATAAATATGTACTTATTCTTAATGAAATATAGTATTATTTATTTTATTCAATACTGGTACTAACAAGTTTCATCACACCCTACCAACTCAAATCCTGATTTTAGCATCATAGAATGCCGCAGCAAAATTCATACGCATTTATCTCCGTCTACATTTTAGCATCATATCAAACATGAAAAAAAAGAAAACTCATACACATTTATCTGTCTACATTTTTTTGTGCAAAGGAAAAAATGACAAAAACAAACGAGAGATCTAACCTGTAACTAGGAAGATAATGAATCGCCGGAGCTCAGGACGGAGATTGGAGCGAGCGGTGGCAGGAAGAGATGAAGAATTTGTTAATATTTTAGTGTAATTGGATCAATTAATTTTGACCAATGCGATCGTGACATTTCACCGAATAAGTATGGAGAGTGCGGAGTCCACACTTGTTTGGGTTCTGTTTACGATTTGGGGGGTCCGGGGGCAGCGCCCCTGGTGCGGGGTCCAAGGGGCTGCAGCCCTAGCGGGGCCCCTGGCAGGGTCCTGGGATGGAATGTATTATGTATCTGGATCTCACGGGAATTCCGCCAGCTCTTGTTTGTGAACCTGTGGTGCGGGAACTGGCAGCGAGATTTGGACGAGTTGTTACGATAGATTGTAATTTCGAAAAACCGGATCGGTTGGATGTAGTATCGTGCCTTGTTTCGGTACCGCTTAGGACAGCCAGTAGGAATCTGACGTTGGCAATAGGGGATAGAGATATAATGATATACACGAACCTTAGACAGGGAATTGGCTGCCAACAAAGTCAAGAGTACGGGTATGGATCGGAAGAGTGGAGTGAACCAGAGGAGGACCCTTCGGACAAGAGTAGTAGTGAATCATCGGGGAACGAAGATGAAATTAGATCGGACGAGGATGATGAGATTGTTGCGGATAGCAAAAACACAAGTCCGGGTAGTATCTACCCTCCCGGCGATAGCCCGTTAATTTGGGGAAATAACGCGTTGGCTCCGGGTATGGAGAATTCAAGTTCTTTGGGCCCAAACATCCCAAATATGAATAGAATTATCATTCGTAGGGAAGAAAATGAGCCAACTGTCAGTGAGGAATTAATGACATTCCGTATCGGAGAGAAGGTTGAGTTGTTTAACGAGCAAAATATGGGCTTGATTATAGAGGCATTGGAAGGACAGCGACGTTGAGAGAGCTGCTGGCCGAACTGGGATATTGTGAGTTTTATCATGTCTTTGAGTTTTATGAGTTAGAATTATCGCGGGGGTTTATTGAATGGGGCCAAACAGTTTTTGGTGCGGTCATGTGTTCGTAAGTGGCAGCTTCAGGTTTTCATTCTAGTTGAGACAAAGTCCCTATCGGTTACAGATCAGGTTGTTAGGAAGTTTTGGGGCCATAACGATTTTCATTTTCATTGTATCCCGTCACATGGCTTGTCAGGCGGTCTACTGATCTCATGGAATTCTAATTTAATTCTTGGCTCGATCACTGCTTCTACAGATAAATGGTGTCTGCTATATATGGTGTCTAGTCAACTTGAGGTAAATTTACTATGCTTATATGGTCCCCCTATCCCCAGGGATAGGAATCAATTTTGGTGTGATCTGCTGCCTCATATTCAAAACATTGATAACTTGGTGATATGTGGTGATTTTAATGAAGTGTTACATAGTTCTGAGCGAGGTAGAAGTGGGAACATGGGGGTGAGTTCGATGATTAGGTTCCAGGAATTTGTTAATGAATGTGCTCTCTTTGATTTGCCATTACATGGGCGTGACTATACGTGGTCTAATATTCTATCCTTCTCAAGGATTGATCGTGTCTTGGTGTCGTGTAATATTCTTGATAGGTGGCCGGGTCAGAATTTGATGACGTTTGATTCAATGCTATCAGATAACTTTCCGATTATATACCGGTCCCACGCATTGGTATCGGATGGCAAAAAGGTGTTTCGATCATTGAACTGTTGGTGGGAAAAGGATGGGTTTCTACCTTTTCTAAGATCGAAGTGGGAGGCCATAGAATTGGCGGATCCGGGGTGCGACATCGATTTTAAACTATGTCGACTAAGGAGCTTTATCCGGCCTTGGCATCTATCTAATTTTGGCGGGTTAGAGGGAAGAATAAAGAAGCTAGAGGCTCGTATTATATTTTTGACATCCAGTTCGGTGGTCCGACCTTTGGAGGAGGGAAGTAGATCGGAGCTTCAGTGCGTGAGATCGGAATTACTTACCTGTAGACGGAACCTTGAACAAATTCGTCACCAACAATCACGTGTTAACTGGACTTTACTGGGTGATGATAATACAAGTTTTTTTCATAGGATGGCATCAGCGAGGGCTAGGGGGAATCGGATTTCACAGCTGGAAATTGATGGGGTTGTATATTCTAACCTGGTACTTATTAAATCCACGATACGGAATTTTTATTCCAGGCTGTTTTCGAAACAAGTGGTGGTGCCGTTTTCTTTGGGCGAACTACAATTCCGTATGGTTGATGCGACGGCCAATGCGCGGCTTGTTGAATCTTTTTCTGAGGCTGAAGTGTGGGACGTAGTGTGTGCTTGTCAAGAAGGTAAGGCGCCGGGGCCGGACGGATTTAATTTCTTCTTCTATAAACGCTTCTGGAAGGACATGAAACCGGATGTGTTAGCTCTGTTTGGCGAATTTTATAGGCATGATCAGCTGCCAAACTCTATTAAGTCATCTTTTACCGTATTGATTCCTAAAGTCCCGGGGTCGTCGTCATTGGGGAACTATAGACCGATTGCCCTTATCCATGGTATATATAAAATTGTGTCGAAAGTACTCGCGAAAAGATTACAGGCCGTGTTGCCTCAGCTGATCTCTGACAACCAGTTTGCTTTTGTTAAAGGCCGTAATATTCATGAATGCTCGTTTATAGCCTCGGAAGTGATCCAATCAATCCACCACAGTGGTCAGTCTTCATTGAAATAATTTTATTCGGGGCTTAATAACAGTTAAGGCTCATCACCTCTCCCAATAAGTGTATTTAGTAGGATTTCAACCTTATTCTCCTCCAATTTACACAACTTACTTAGCCGACTGAGCTACACCTTGTTGGTAGCTTAATGCATCTATAGTGGTCTCAATTTGGCACTTTTGACCAATTGCTCTCCTCAACTTTAACTTGGACTCACAAGCCCCTCAATTTTGCAAAAGTTCATCTTAGACCCCCTCAACTTAGCAAAGTGTACGTGGATGCCACCTTATGCTGACATTCGAAGTTGTGGCACAAACAGTGCATTACATGATTACTTATACACCATGCACAAAAGAGAACTCCATGTAAGTGACGTCATTTATAAATTAAAAATAATAATAATTTTTAAATGACGTGCTACCTAAGTGGAGTCTTCTTTTGTGCATGATTAAGGTAGGGATGATAATAGATTAGATATAAATATCTTTAAACGCATACTTGTATGTAATATATTATAAAATATACTATAAAATATATTATATAATATTAATATACAATCTATTCTGATCCATAAGGTCAAAGGTCTTCAAAGAGTGGTTTTTTAGAGTTCCCCACTAGCTATTTTTACCACAAGGTTGACCAACTTTATTGGGTTGTAATTATAAGATTAAAATATATAATTGGGTGACAAATTGAAATGATAGTAAATTATAGCTTATTCTTTTGAGGAATATAGAACTGAAAAAAAAAAGAGTAAAAATTATGTTATTATAATATGGTCCAATGGAAAAAAATTGAGTTTTTTCTCTTGCAACAACAACAAAAAATTATTTATATATATAAAAAATTTCAAAAAAAAATAAATTTAAACCCCTTTTATTTATGAACCATGTGCAGTTGCACCCATATAGCACACCCCTATGGGCACACTGTTAACATGTTTGTAAATTTAACAGAGGTAGTTAATTAATATATAAAAGCTATACTTAAACACACTGTTTTTTATGCTTACTTTTAAATAAGAAATAAAAACTAAATATCATTTGGTTTTAATTAAGAATGATTATTTGAGGCCAATTAAATTTTGAATCAAACAACCAACTACCAGTTAGTTTAGTTTGATGAGAAATTAACTCAACTCCATCAACATTAACAGGGAATTAAATATTGGATATATGTACGGAGTAAACTGATTTAATAGATTGATTCATTTATTGGTCCTCTACAGTATTTGAGTTCAGATTTAACCAATTAATGGGCCGGATACCAGTAAAAATAATTTTGAATTAAAAAATGAATTATTCCACAGTAATATGTATCCCATTCATTTTTTTTACCTGAACATAATCAATTTATTATTAAATCAAATAGATTCATCTGATATCTCAAAAGAAACTTGTTCTCAGTTCTCACATAGTGGACCCCAATCAATTGATTGCCAGAAAAATGCAAAAACACTAAACTTGACTTGTCGACTTATTTTTTTTAGTATTAATAAAAAATATATATGGTTGGAAATATGGTATATTAGATAATGTTGTGTATTATTAATTTTAAGTTAAATTAAGATATGGAAAAATTATTATTTGAATAACATGAAATATATCATTGTATTCTACGTTTTGAGAGCTTTCCAACGATATATTATACGCCTAAAACGGATTAACGGTGAATGAGAAATTGTAGTTTAAAGTTTAGACATCAGTCAAATTTAGAAGTTCTAAATCGGTGATTCGGTAGTGAAAAAATATTGCCATATAATAATTTTTTCACCAATTTTTTTTATTTGAGATTAATGAGTTTTTAATCTCTTAATCAATATTTTTTCTCATCACATACATGGTTAACGATCATAAAGGTATGACTATAAATGTTAATGGCCATAAAGGTATGGTTACAAAGGTTAATGACCTTTAAACCCCATTAAGCCATGTTAATGCCATTTGTCCTATAAATACCTTATTTTTGTAGCCTTCTTACTTACACATTCCTTTACTCTTTCACTCTTGAAAAAATCCAGCTGGTATTTGTGCTTGTTTACTTTGTGACTTATTTTCTGTTTTCATACTAAAAATATCTCTCAAAGTTTTCATTCCTTTTACAAGAAGGCTACTTAGATTTAGGTTCTTGTGAATTGCTCTTCACACGGTTATAGTTCGACTAACGATTACAATTGTATCCTGGGACAAATTCACCGGTAGTGGACAAATAATTGTCTTAAGGAAACTGAGTTTTAGGCCTTCGCAGTAAGCTTCATCTTTAGTATAGATTTAAGTATTATTATATTATAATTATTACATTTCTATATCTTTGAGAATCATAAATATATACTTATTCTTAATGAAATATAGTATTGTTTATTTTATTCAATACTGCTACTAACAAGTTTCATCACACCCTACCAACTCAAATCCTGATTTTAGCATCATAGAATGCCGCAGCAAAATTCATACGCATTTATCTCCGTCTACATTTTAGCATCATATCAAACATGAAAAAAAAGAAAAAACTCATACACATTTATCTGTCTACATTTTTTTGTGCAAAGGAAAAAATGACAAAAACAAACGAGAGATCTAACCTGTAACTAGGAAGATAATGAATCGCCGGAGCTCAGGATGGAGATTGGAGCGAGCGGTGGCACGAAGAGACGAAGAATTTGTTAATATTTTAGTGTAATTGGATCAATTAATTTTGACCAATGCGATCGTGACATTTCACCGAACAAGTATGAAGAGTGCGGAGTCCACACTTGTTTGGTTCTGTTTACGAATTGGGGGTCCGGGGGCAGCGCCCCCTGGTGCGGGGTCCAAGGGGCGGCAGCCCTGGCGGGGTCTAGGGGCAGCGCCCCTGGCAGGGTCCTGGGGCAGTGCCCGGGCTGGGGTCGAGCTAGCAGGTCAGCTTGAAATTTTTTTATCCCTGAACCCACGCATCCTTTGGAAAAATTCATCAGAAAATGAATTTTTGTCTGAAACTGTGTGTCTGTTGGACACAACTGAATCTCGGAATAAACATGTCTTTTGGACATGGCTGCTACCCCAAACAGTATGTCTGTTGACGTTTTGGCTATTTATTTCACCAAAACGATATTGGCAATACACAGAAAATTCGGTTGAAATTTCACTGCAAACAAAATTCTTGTTCTTGATTCTCTTTCTGATTTTATCCGATTGAAAATTTGGTAAACCGGCCAAATAAATTTTAATCCGACAGCGTTTTCGCGACTTCAGAAACATCCAAGTAATCCCCGTTTTCCAACAGAATTTCACCAGTAACACTGTAGTGACTTCAATCACCGAAATCCTTAATCTCGACCTTCAATTGTTAATAAACCATCATCTTCTCGACTGTGCTCGCAAATAAACGAAATGTTTCTGTTCTTCAGCATTTACTATAATTTTTCCCCTCCTTCAGCTACTCCTCTGTTCAAAGTTTCTAGGGATTTGCATCAAGTCCGCCATTGTTAAACACCATTATCGCTTTCTCTCTCTCTCTCTGTTGCTGATATTTCTGTTCACGCGATTCAGCGTTCTTTGTTGCCAATCTCGGTAACTTTTGACAGCAGTACACATTTCATGGAATCATATTGGAGGATCAAATACATAAAAAGCCCGAATAAGATGGTATATTATTGGGAAAAGCATCAAAATATAATTTTTGGGCCATTCATTAAGCCCATATGTCCCCTACTATTTTTTCATTACAAATCAGTAGTTAGTAGATTTTCTTAATTAACCAAATTACTTTCCCAAAGTTTCTTCAATCTTTTCCACTTCACCGATGATTTCTCTCCTTTCGTAATCAAATTGTTCGTTTCCGATCCGTCAGCGTCGCTCAGTCCCCCGTCCTCGTCCGACGTCGTCTTCTCCGTCGCACAGTCCCCTTTCAGTTGAATCTAGTTTTTACGGTATTATTCTTTGTTTTTCTTTTTCCTATTCTTGTTTATCCTGCAAATTTTGCTTGTTTTATTGGTTAGTCTATTCAATGTCATATATTGTGAATGTACATGGGTTTTGTTAGACATGTTAATTGGTAGGGGTATCAGTCCAGTCCGACCCAAGTCTGCTCAAATGGGTCGGACTAGGACACTCATTTTTATACGGAGTCTGGTCCAATTTTGAGTCCGTTAAAGCTCAAAATTTTATGGGTCAAACTTAGTTTTTATATTAATATCCAAGTCCGATCCGATGATAATATTTTATTTATTATATATTTATATATTATATTTAACAATAATTTCAAATTTTTATCTTTAATATATTTAGCTTCTTACTTTTTATTAAATAATTGAAATGGCAGTGTTTTGGTGTGGTGAGGCTTTTACTATTGAGAACTCATACAGACATCATGTGAACAAACTGTTGAAGGTTTGATCGATCAGTGTCTCTTACATCAGTCAAAAAAATGTCGAATGGATGATCAACATTGTTTGTAAAATCGGCATCCTTTTGTTTCGGTTACGAATCCTAAATTTCGACCAATATTGAGATAAGCTTCTTTGCAGCTGAAAAGGAGTTGTACGGGTTCCTTGACAAAACAATATTGGGAGACATTTTGGTTGATCAAATCGTCATCGGTTAGCCTTTATAAAAGAATTCTTATTTTAACCAGTCCCAGAGACCATATATATGCCTCAAGACCATGTCGCTTTGCTTTGTACGGATCGTCGTAGCTGGTTGTACCAACACGGACCCATGTTGATGACCGACTTCTCAAGTACTATAGCAGTATCATTGCCATACAATTATTTGTCATAAAATTATGTGGTTTTACTCAATAGATTTTATACTTCCTCCTCCGGTTTCAAAACTAGTCGCTTTTAGGTCGATCACCAAACCAATAAAATTTAATACACAATTAAAATGGCTAATGCAACATTGATAAAATTCATCTTTTTCTTAATTATCACTTTGTGATTTCATGATTTCATCCATACCTAATCTCTTTTATAATTAATATAAGGATAAATTAAAGAAAAAGCTGTGAAAGTTGCATTGATATTCCAAAACGAAAAGTAAAATGAACCAAGGTAAAAAGCCTAAAATGACTATTTTTTTTTAACCGGATGGAGTAATATTTTATGATTATCAGTTAATGGATTCTCTACTAATATTAGAGCACAAAATGTAAATGAAGTTGATTATTGTCTATACGAATGACCTTTTTTAGAAGTGGGAACATTTAATTTTTGAAGAATCTGGGGCTCGAACAAGGACCCCCAACTTCTTCCCCACTTTGGGAGGAAGCTTTGGTCATTAGACCAAGTCTAGGAAAAAAATCACAAGTCCCAAATTTAATGTCTCCTTCCATGTCCCCATTTTTTTTTTTTCCATGTGGAGAACATTTTTTTCCCAGTTGAATGTGAGCCAATTAGATGTATGTATAAACAATTTGGGAGAACTATGTTAGACCAATAAACATGTTAACAAGAACAATCCATTTTATTTGACTTGGTATATGTCATTAAAGCGTAGAAACTTTCTCTGCCGTGTAAACTTTATGTGATAATGGGTGCATTAATTAGGTATTATTAAACACGTGTTCTTAAAAAAAAATATCGTATAAAAAAATTAAAATAATTTGGTGACACATAAATAATTTATAAGTATAAAAAATTAGGGAAAAATAATTATATAAATATAGTATAGTATTTATCTGGTAAATATCTACTAATCCTCTAGTAGTTATATAGTAAATTATAATTTTAAATAAATTTTTAAAACATACATGACATATGACATGTAGTATTTATCTAGTTGATCACTGTTAGATATCTAGCTATCATTTAGTATATCTTAATTTTAACAGTTTTTTATGGATCTAATGACACCTAACATATATATAATAGATATATAATAGATGTGCATATGACAATTTCATAACAATAAATACTAGATAACTACTAGACAATTACTAGACGAATATTAGATGTTTACCAGATAAATACCAGATCGTATTCTTGTAATTATTCACTTATTTTTATTAATTTATAAATTATTTATAGTGAGACTCTAGATATATAATTAGTTTAACTTAATGATCAATTTTATAAATATTTTAATATGACATATATATTTTTTACAATTCCCATTTAAATAAAATGAAATAACAATTCAATCGATAAATCTGCAAAATATGGGTAGTTGTATTTCATATTCTCTCCTTTTCAATATTAACTATATAATTATATATAGTTTTGTTAAAATAATAATAATAATAATAATAATAATAATAATAATAATAATAACAATAATAATAAATATCACTGTTTCCCTTTTTTCTTTACTGTTTTTCTTCCTGTATAGTAACATGTAATTAATACAATGAAGTGACATGATTTTATGGTCATTATATTGGTAATGCTTCGGTGTTGAAAATTAGTGGCTAATTATTATTTGCCATGGAACAAATGCTCATGCTCGGTCATGATATTTTTAGAATCAAATACAAGACATGAAGCAAATATATTTGGCCCTTTAATAAAATATTGTCTTATTATAAAATTCTTTTTCGTGCAAAAACTGTGGGATATATAATTTTATCACAATTCTGAGTCCTCCCAAGAGTGCTTTTTTTAAAGACCGAACTTTCGATTTGGGGTGAAACAAGTTATTTTTTACAACAAGAGCCAATAGTTGTTCTAATAAAACTAAAACATATAATTGGATAACAATTGAAATGATAATACTATATCTAACTTTGAGGAAAATAAAACTTTCTATTGAAAAAACAATAAAATTTGTTTTTCCTTTTTTATATACAAAATAAAGAACAAAAAACAACTTTTAGTGTCGATTTTCCAACCTATATTTATTAAGTGTCGATTTTTGTAAGTTCATAAATGTTGGGGAATTTCGGTAGAATGAAGCCTTGAATGTTTATAAAAAAGGTCTCTCAATCTTTGTTGAAGAAATGTGATAAAATGATGCATGGATAATTCTGAAGTCATGACGAACACTTTCAGATTGAATCTTATTTGGCGGTTCTACCAAATAGATCAATCAGATAAAATCAGAAACGACAAGAACTTAGAATGAATTTTTGTTGTGAAGAAAAGTGAACCAAAAATTGCAGAAATCGTTGCAAAAACTCTTTCTAGAAGTGTTGACAATGCCATGTTTTATAGACCTGATACAAAAAAGTGCTGCGAAAAGACATGTCCATTCGAGCAGCTGCAACAGTTCATAATAGAAGTGTTGTGAAAGGTAGCTCCCGGACCCTCGTAAATAGAACTCGAATAAACGTGCACTCCGCACTCTCTTAACTTGTTCGACGAAATATTACGACTGCATTGGTCAACTAGTTGATCCAATTACACTAAAATACCAACAATCCTCCCCCATTTTAGTGTAATCCATGATTAACTAAACAAAATCACAACAAATAACAAACTTATGCATAAATGAAATATCGTGACGATTGAATTTCATCTTAGTATATTACACATTCCAAGTATTCGAATAACTAAAGGTGTGACTATGAATTGAACCTTGGTTATCCATCTTGAATACTCGAAGATAATATATACATAAGTTAACATTCTAACATGTTCTTACTTCGCACTATCTTTTACTAGCCTTGTGTCCATATCCTCCATAAGCATATCAAAGCCAAGTCCAAGCTTCTTGAAGCAGCTAAACTTCATGCTTATCTAGGTAGCCTTTTTACTCTTGCACCTGCATATGCAATTTTTCAAAAAGGCTATTAAGAAGTTAAACTTCAACCTTCTTTACTTGCAGGTTTGAACACACACCTTGGGATGTTTTAATCAGTGTGTTCCAATCTCTAGATGTTAAGCTTTCCTCATTGAATTCAGCACCTAACGTCATATTAGGTGGGAATTGGGTATCTTAACATAAGAGATTTCAAATGGACTTTAATTTCATCCCCATAGCCGACTTTTGCACAAGATCTTTCCTTAACCCATTGGTTATATGATCGGCTAAATTATGCTCAGTTTTTACAAACTCAGATTCCATTGTCGAATCACTCACACAAGTTTGTTTCTTAGACACCCAAGAAGTAGCACCTCCCCCAGGAAGAAACACTCATCCACTTCCGGAAGAACTATACTCCTCATAAGAAAAATAACTTGTATTCGACTAATCTTCCAAAACCGAAGGAAGCCATTAGAAACGCGCCATGTGGCATTATGTTGACCGGTCAATTATGACCTTTGACTGACACGTGTCAATCAACCATTGACATGTCAACCCCAAAAGTTAAATCAATGCCACATTAGAAGACGGTTAAAGTTGGATAAGGACAAGTTTCTGGCGACGCTTAATTTCACTAAAGTGTTGCCAAAACTGCTCCATTTACATTCTTTCTTGCGACACAAAAAAAAATTCTGGCAATGCTCTAAAAATCGTTACCATATCAACCAGTAGCCTTGTTTCTGGCAACACTTCTAAAAGTGTCGCAATAGATCACAAAAGCATTGCCAAAACTGCTACATGAAGCACCACCACAATAATTCTGCTCCGAAAAGTACTCAGCTTGACTTGTTGACTTCAAAAGAAGTCTTTTAAGTCAATTATAACGTAAATTGGACGATCAAGTTGGTTATAAAATGTGTGTTATATCGCCAATACACTGAAATCAACAAATTCAGCAATAGCAATAATGTCTATTAAGCCATTAATTATCTTCTTCTTTCTTCTTTCCACCCATTTTCGTTCTCTTGCTTTCAATGAAGAGGCTGAAGCTCTTTTGAGTTGGAAATATACTCTTCATTTTGATAATCAAACCGAATCTCTCTTATCCACTTGGTCTCATTCTACTCCTCTTTGCAACTGGTCCGGTATTTCCTGCAGCCTTCATAAGCCTGCTACTGTTGTCAGTATCCGCCTTTCTGGCTATGGCTGTTGGGAACTGACAGTCAAATTGAACATGCATAAGAGGCATGACGGAAATTCAAAATTTTGTCCCTGTCCCAGGAACTCCTATTAATTGCATATAAATTAAATAAAGCCTTAACTAAATAATTCTCTACCTAGGTTAGCATGCTAAAGGACTAGGCATACCATAATTCCAAATTATATCCTAGTATATTTATTTTATACTAAGCATGTTATAACTCTGAGTTATAACCTAAGCATAAAATAAACTAAGCATGCAAAAATAACCTAAGCATAATTATTAAGTCTAAAAACACTTAAAGAAAAAGACTTAATAATTAAAAGAGAAAGAAAAAGAACTTACCAGTTGAAGCGTGCTTTTGCAGGACCTTCTTGCACAAGCTTCCAATCGTAGGATAGCCTCTATCAGTATCCACACGAACCCCACCAACCAAAACCTCCCCAGGAGGAAGAACTAAGAAGCCTCGAGTAGTTGCTAGACCACTCTAGAAGCCTCACCCAAAAATATAAACTAGCGGTGCCCGAATAAATTCAGGCTCCACAAAATTAACTTGCTCAAATACCCGAGAGATTAATTATCTCGCTTAGGATTTATGCTTTGAGCTTGGTACAATTTGAAAGGAAAGGAAATAACCTATATATAGGCTTGGGGGAGCAAAAATGCTCCCCCTTTCATCGATGTGGGATTAATTAACATATATATACATATGTGTTAATTTACATCCCACACCGCCACTTATCATGGGCTGCCTTTGCGCAGCCCATGAATAAGGGTTGCGTGTTTTTCGGCAACCGAACTTTGTACAAAATATTTTATATTTTTCGGTTCCAACTCATCAATGCAAAATCCCCTTTAAATCCTTTCAAATAAATATTTATTTTTGACTCTAATAAATTAGTTATCAGTCAAAATAAATTTCTTGGTCCAACCAAAATTGATCTAATCAATTATAATTTATTTATAACTCTAATTAATTAGTTATCGGTCAAAATAAATTCCTTGGTCTATCAAAAATTGATTTAATCAATTTTAACCAATCAAATAATAATCCAATTATTATTTATGTTATATTCTTGTAATAGAATAAATCTATTAGTTCTTTACTTGGTCCGATGAAGGTCCAATGTGTGTGACCTTATAGGATCCCGAAGTATTGAGCTGTTAAGGCTTAACCAACCCTTGTTCTAATGGAACCATTGGCTTGATGCTCTAGACCGTAAATAGAACTCGATTACCTTAAACGACTGTAGTACGCCTCTAGCAAGGGTCTACCATCCCCCATTACTTGGAACGTCATTTATGCTTATGACTTAATCCCGGTTAATGCAATAATTATCCAGTGCGATAAATTCCTTCCATTCTTTAATATTAGTACCATCTGGTTTATTGGGTTCGGTTAAAGTGTTAACCCACTAATAGCAAGGTTGCTCCAAGCTATCCCAATTATTTACTTGTTACCGAAGTATATTGCCTTTTACCATAGTGTGTTTGACTAGAAACTATTTCTATCAAACACATACTCTGATCAGAGGTTTATGGCAATCATCACTTCAACAAGTGGCCAGGTACAACTCCTTAATATATCCGGAGCGATGGATTCTTTCCGACTACTCAGCCTACCAACGTGTTGTCATCACTATACCCGTAATCACCCGTAGCACCCTAAATTAATGAGTGCATAGCAATGACCCAAAGTACAGCAATAGTACCACACAAGGCAACTAGCATCTCAAGTATGAGGACATTCGCAAAGCTTATTGCATGAAGATAAACACTAACACATTGATATTTATACCAAGTGTTTATCTTGCTGCGGTCTCCAATATATCTCCCAGATATATCCATGTGTCAAGCTTAAGGCACCACCTTCAGTCTTTAGGAGATTAACTGCTTGGACCCTTTCCAAGAAAGTTGACCACATGCTAGTCTTTCTGTTTCATCAATATCCTTTCTTGATGACACTGTGACTAGGGACAGTTTAGACATAATCATAATTGCACATGAAGTAGGTTCCACCAAATATAGTCCAACTATAATTTCTCTGACTTCATGCTATGATATGTCAAGGACTTTTGTATACATACATCAATGAATATATTTTAACCAGCTATAATATATATGTATAAAAATACATTGATATAAACAAAAGAACAAATGCCTTTATTGATTAAACAAATTATTCGTACTATTACATAATTAAGATATATCGCCCTAATTGCCTTAAGGGCATACATCATATCCAACAAACTCCCACTTGCACTAAGGCCAATTAGCCATATGTTTTAATCCATATGCTTTAACATGCTGGTCATGTTTGACTTGAGTCAATGGCTTTGTCAGACCATCCGCGAGGTTCTGATCAGTGGGTACATATTCTAATCTTATTATCTTAGCATCAACAATCTCCCTGATTATATGATACTTTCTGGATACATGTCTGTTTTTCTGATGAGACCGTGGTTCCTTTGCCTGAGCTATGGCACCATTGTTATCACAATATAAAGTAATTGGATCAATAGCCTCAGGCACCACACCGAGATCACCAATAAATCCCTTTAACCAGACAGCTTCTTTTGCTGCTTCGCATGCAGCAATGTATTCAGATTCCGTGGTTGAATCAGCAGTAGTTTCTTGCTTGGAACTCTTCCAGCATACTGCCCCTCCATTTAACACATACACAAAACCTGACTGAGACTTAAAGTCATCCTTATCAGATTGAAAGCTTGCGTCAGTGTAACCTTTGATAGTGAGATCACCTTCTCCATAAATCAAGAACTCATCCTTAGTCCTTCTCAAGTACTTAAGGATTGCCTTGACGGCCATCCAGTGTTTTTCACCTGGATCTGACTGATATCTGCTCGTAGAGCTCAAAGCCTGAGAGACATCCGGCCTAGTACATATCATAGCATACATGATGGATCCTATCGCAGATGCATAGGGTATATCCTTCATGCGCATTCTCTCTTGAGCTGTCTTCGGACACTCAGCTTTAGATAGGTTAATCCCCTTTGTCATTGGGAGATAACCTTTCTTAGAATGCTCAAGGTTGAACCTATTTAACACCTTGTCTATATATGTACTTTGAGAAAGACCTAACAGCCTCTTGGATCTATCCCTGTAGATCTTTATACCTAGTATAAATGCTGCTTCACCAAGGTCTTTCATGGAGAACTTTCTTGACAACCATACTTTAACATTTTGAAGAAGAGAAATGTCATTTCCTATTAGCAGAATGTCATCAACATACAATACTAGAAAAACGACTGCACTCCCACTAACCTTCTTGTAAACACAAGGCTCATTTGCATTTGGGCAGAAATCCAGTTCCCGGATTGTCTGATCAAACCTTATATTCCAACTCCTTGATGCCTGCTTAAGTCCATAAATGGATCTTTGTAGCTTGCATACCTTCGAGCCATTCTGAGATGTAAAACCCTCAGGTTGTGTCATATACACATCCCGGTCTAAATCCCCATTCAGGAATGCTGTTTTTACGTCCATCTGCCAGATCTCATAATCGTAATGAGCAGCAATGGCGAGGAGTATCCTTATGGATTTGAGCATGGCTACCGGTGAGAAGGTTTCATCATAGTCAATACATTCCCGTTGACTATAACCTTTCGCAACCAACCTTGCTTTATAGGTAATTACATTACCATCCATGTCTGTCTTCTTCTTGAAGACCCATTTGCACCCAATTGGTCTAACCTCTTGCGGTGCATCAACCAAATTCCAAACTTGGTTCTCGTACATGGAATCCATTTCTGATTTCATGGCCTTTTGCCATTTATCAGAATCTGAGCTTTTTATTGCCTCATCATATGTCCTTGGTTCATCATCCTCCATAAGATATAGTTCCTTATCATTAGTGATAATAAACCCATATCTCTTGGGACCCTTATGAACACGACTTGATCTTCGCAATGATTGTGTTTTAACAGTTTGTTCTTGGATCACACTCTCTTGTGTATCTAGAACGGGGTCAATCAGTTGATCGTCTGTTTCTTCCTGTTGAACTTCCAGTTCAATATTGCTCCCACTTACCTTTTCAAGTAAGTGTTCCTTTTCCAAAAAGTGAGCATTCCGAGACACAAATACCTTTTGTGCTTCAGGTTGGTAAAACAGATATCCAATTGTTTCCTTTGGATATCCAATGAACAGACATTTATCAGCCTTGGCATTTAGCTTATCTGACGCTATCCTCTTCACCATAGCAGGACAACCCCATACTCTTAAGTGATTTAGAGATGGCTTTTTGTTACACCATCTTTCATAAGGTGTAAAATCAACTGATTTAGAGGGCACTCTGTTTAAGATATAAACCGCGCTCTCAAGTGCATATCCCCAAAAGGATTTACTAAGAACTGCATGGCTCATCATGGACCTGACCATATCTAATAAAGTCCGATTCCTCCTTTCTGACACTCCATTATGTTGGGGTGTATAAGGAGGGGTCCACTGGGGAACTATCCCATTTTCCTTTAGATAATCCTGAAACTCCTGACTTAAGTATTCTCCACCTCGATCCGATCGAAGTGTTTTAATACTTTTCTCAAGCTGTTTCTCTACTTCAGCTCTGAATAGTTTGAATTTTTCAAAACTTTCAGACTTGTGCTTCATCAAGTACAAATAACCGTATCGTGAGTAATCATCAATAAAGGTTATGAAGTAGGAGTATCCTCCTAGTGTCTGAACACTCATTGGACCACACACATCAGTGTGTATAAGTTCCAATGTACTCGTGGCTCGTTCACCCTTCCCTTTAAAGGGTAACTTTGTCATTTTTCCTTTTAAACAAGGTTCGCAATCACCATAAGACTCTAAGTCTATTGAGCCCAAGTCTCCACGCTTATGCAACTTGGTTAAGCGATCTTTGTTTATGTGGCCTAAACGGCAATGCCATAAGTAAAAGGAATTCTCATTATCTAATTTAACTTTCTTCACATTGTTTATATTGAAAACTTCTGTTTTAGTATCAAGAATATAAATGCCACCTTTCAACATTCCATAACCATAAAGAATATTATTCAAACGAATCTGACAATTATTATTCAAAAATAAAATTTCAAATCCCTCTGTTGCTAAACACGCAACAGATACAATATTCTTAGTAACACTTGGAATGTAATAACAATTATTCAAAACTAAAACAAGTCCACTTGGCAAAACAAGACTAAAGCTCCCTACGGCTAATGCAGCAACTCTGGCTCCATTTCCCACACGTAGGTCCATCTCCCCTTTTGCAAGTTTTCTACAGTTCCTTAGTCCCTGCACAGAAGTACAGATATGAGAACCACAACCAGTATCTAATACCCAAGTGGATTCTTGCGGAAAAGTAGCAAAGTTTTCAATTACAAATATACCTGAAGTAGATGCCTCTGTAGGCTTCTTCTTCAAATGCTCAGAAGCAGGAGCTTTGCAATCCCTCTTCCAATGTCCCGGTTTCCCACATTGGAAGCAGACATACTTAGATGCCTTCTTTTCATTCTTCTTCTTACTGATTCTTTTCTTGGCACCCAGTGCCTGCTTCTTTTTCTTAGAAGCCTTGCCTTTTTCAACCAACAGTAGAGGTTTCTGATCTTTCTTGATCTGAGGTTCTACTGTTTTCAGCATGTTAATTAATTCAGGGATAGTTGAATTAATCCTGTTCATGTAATAGTTAGTTACGAAACCTGAGTAACTATCTGTCAAGGACATCAACACAAGGTCAATGCTCAAGTCATGATTCATCTCGAATCCCAATCGATTCAGCTTCTCAAGGTATCCCAAGAGTTTCAGTACATGCTGCGAGGCAGAGGTGCCAGCCTGCATCTTGGTCCCGAAAAGGAGCTTAGAGGTCTCATACCTCTCTGTCCTCTCCCTCTCCGAAAAGAGTTCTTCAAGATGGAGAACCATATCCTCCAAGGGCATGTTCTCATGTTGTTTCTGAAGCTCAGAGTTCATGGACCCCAACATAATACACATGGCAGTCTCACGATCTTTCCTGTGCTTCAACCAGGCATCATGTTCCACATGATCCTCAACATCAGGTTCTACAGGGAAAATTTCACTTAGGACATAGGCAATTCCCTCAGATCTGAGAACTATTCTCACTGCTCGGAACCAATCAGAAAAGTTCGAGCCATTCAATTTGGTGTCAAGTAACATACGGAGATTAAAATTGGAAGCCATTTTCAACCTAAGACATAAGAAAAGAAAAGTGTTTAGATATTAGTTTAAGTACATGTATTTAATATGAGGACTTTTAATTAAATACATTTTCCTACTATTTTTTTTTCGAAATTTACAATAGCCCATTCTATTGAATTCGTGAATTTTAGCCCAGCTAAATTTCCTAGTAGGTAGCATCTATAACTAGTCTATTACAACCCCCAATTTTATGAATCAAGTCATAATAGTCAGTCATAGTTGGAATCTAATTCCATTTGCATCGCATGCAATTGCTAATTCATTCAAGTTCCCTAATCCCAAGGGACGTGTGCTCTTATATTAGCATCTCCTTGAATATGTCTCAGATCTGGGCCTAGCCCCCAATTTTATGGTGAACTACCCCAGCTCTGTTAAGGCAGACCCTATCTCAAACTTTACAACCAATCAATGTGGACTAGAAGGAACGCTTTGCGTAGCACTTTGATAGCCCAAAAAGACCGTATTATAAATTTGAGTAAGGAAGACTATAACTTGCCTTAATATATTTACTTTGGGATTTTATTGGTGTTAAACGTCTCACCCAATCTAGGATTTTATCAGATGGACAAAATTATAATTACTTGTATTAATTCAGGGAATTTTAGAATTAATTTATAAGGTCTAACCTTAGGTGGGTTCAGCTCTTTATTATAATTATTCCATCAACCTAGATTATATGCAAAATAATTAACGCTTTAATTTGTTATATTTATATTGCATTTCCTTTAAGCTTTTATTCAATAATTTTAATTTTTTACTTTGTTATAGAAACACATATAAGCACCATCTTATATACTAGAAATAAATTAGTTCATATTAATCCCCCGATTGGTCAATTCAAATTGCACCGATATAGGTTCCCAGGTAGGAGAGGTGCCCTATGAGGAGTAGACACCAAGTCCAATCCTTAGCCAGAACAAATACGGGCACAAACTTGAAGACCAATGGATTCTCTTGAACTAATAAATTTCGTTCTTCCAATTTATGTAAATTGGGAGCATCTATAACCCATGTAATTTAAATAAATTATTGACACTTGTATAATTTGAGTAAGTTGAGCAAGCTTATTCAAAATTATTCATAACTAATTTCTAACCTTGAAATGAAAGACAGAAGTTTATATATATTGTTCCAAACAATTAAATAAACAAATCATTTCATTTAGAAAATAATATTTAGTTTGCTTCTAACTTAATTATGCACTAAATAGGCAGGCTCTGATACCACTGTTGGGAACTGACAGTCAAATTGAACATGCATAAGAGGCATGACGGAAATTCAAAATTTTGTCCCTGTCCCAGGAACTCCTATTAATTGCATATAAATTAAATAAAGCCTTAACTAAATAATTCTCTACCTAGGTTAGCATGCTAAAGGACTAGGCATACCATAATTCCAAATTATATCCTAGTATATTTATTTTATACTAAGCATGTTATAACTCTGAGTTATAACCTAAGCATAAAATAAACTAAGCATGCAAAAATAACCTAAGCATAATTATTAAGTCTAAAAACACTTAAAGAAAAAGACTTAATAATTAAAAGAGAAAGAAAAAGAACTTACCAGTTGAAGCGTGCTTTTGCAGGACCTTCTTGCACAAGCTTCCAATCGTAGGATAGCCTCTATCAGTATCCACACGAACCCCACCAACCAAAACCTCCCCAGGAGGAAGAACTAAGAAGCCTCGAGTAGTTGCTAGACCACTCTAGAAGCCTCACCCAAAAATATAAACTAGCGGTGCCCGAATAAATTCAGGCTCCACAAAATTAACTTGCTCAAATACCCGAGAGATTAATTATCTCGCTTAGGATTTATGCTTTGAGCTTGGTACAATTTGAAAGGAAAGGAAATAACCTATATATAGGCTTGGGGGAGCAAAAATGCTCCCCCTTTCATCGATGTGGGATTAATTAACATATATATACATATGTGTTAATTTACATCCCACACCGCCACTTATCATGGGCTGCCTTTGCGCAGCCCATGAATAAGGGTTGCGTGTTTTTCGGCAACCGAACTTTGTACAAAATATTTTATATTTTTCGGTTCCAACTCATCAATGCAAAATCCCCTTTAAATCCTTTCAAATAAATATTTATTTTTGACTCTAATAAATTAGTTATCAGTCAAAATAAATTTCTTGGTCCAACCAAAATTGATCTAATCAATTATAATTTATTTATAACTCTAATTAATTAGTTATCGGTCAAAATAAATTCCTTGGTCTATCAAAAATTGATTTAATCAATTTTAACCAATCAAATAATAATCCAATTATTATTTATGTTATATTCTTGTAATAGAATAAATCTATTAGTTCTTTACTTGGTCCGATGAAGGTCCAATGTGTGTGACCTTATAGGATCCCGAAGTATTGAGCTGTTAAGGCTTAACCAACCCTTGTTCTAATGGAACCATTGGCTTGATGCTCTAGACCGTAAATAGAACTCGATTACCTTAAACGACTGTAGTACGCCTCTAGCAAGGGTCTACCATCCCCCATTACTTGGAACGTCATTTATGCTTATGACTTAATCCCGGTTAATGCAATAATTATCCAGTGCGATAAATTCCTTCCATTCTTTAATATTAGTACCATCTGGTTTATTGGGTTCGGTTAAAGTGTTAACCCACTAATAGCAAGGTTGCTCCAAGCTATCCCAGTTATTTACTTGTTACCGAAGTATATTGCCTTTTACCATAGTGTGTTTGACTAGAAACTATTTCTATCAAACACATACTCTGATCAGAGGTTTATGGCAATCATCACTTCAACAAGTGGCCAGGTACAACTCCTTAATATATCCGGAGCGATGGATTCTTTCCGACTACTCAGCCTACCAACGTGTTGTCATCACTATACCCGTAATCACCCGTAGCACCCTAAATTAATGAGTGCATAGCAATGACCCAAAGTACAGCAATAGTACCACACAAGGCAACTAGCATCTCAAGTATGAGGACATTCGCAAAGCTTATTGCATGAAGATAAACACTAACACATTGATATTTATACCAAGTGTTTATCTTGCTGCGGTCTCCAATATATCTCCCAGATATATCCATGTGTCAAGCTTAAGGCACCACCTTCAGTCTTTAGGAGATTAACTGCTTGGACCCTTTCCAAGAAAGTTGACCACATGCTAGTCTTTCTGTTTCATCAATATCCTTTCTTGATGACACTGTGACTAGGGACAGTTTAGACATAATCATAATTGCACATGAAGTAGGTTCCACCAAATATAGTCCAACTATAATTTCTCTGACTTCATGCTATGATATGTCAAGGACTTTTGTATACATACATCAATGAATATATTTTAACCAGCTATAATATATATGTATAAAAATACATTGATATAAACAAAAGAACAAATGCCTTTATTGATTAAACAAATTATTCGTACTATTACATAATTAAGATATATCGCCCTAATTGCCTTAAGGGCATACATCATATCCAACAATGGCTTGAAAGGTACGCTTCATGGTCTCAGCTTTTCGTCTTTTCCAAATCTTGAGTTGCTTGACCTTAGCATAAACTCTTTCTATGGCAACATTCCTTCAAATATTGTCAATGTTTCGAAACTCCAAGTCCTGGACTTCTCTTACAATGGTATCTCTGGTTCCATTCCTATGGATATTGGACTGTTGAGCTCTATCAATAGTCTTAATTTATCCAACAATTATCTGAGCGGTGTTATTCCTATTTCTGTAGGAAACTTGACTTGCTTATCAGTTCTCTATTTATACAGCAATGAGCTCTATGGTTCCATTCCTAGGGAAATCGGAGTGCTGAAAGCTGTCACTGATCTTGCTTTGTCAGTTAATAATCTCACGGGTACCATTCCAACTTCTGTTGGAAACTTGACGAAATTGTCCGCTCTTTATCTCAATTCCAACCAGCTTTCCGGTTCCATCCCTCAAGAAGTTGGAATGTTGAGATCCATTACACACCTTTATTTGTTTAACAATAAACTCTCTGGTCCAGTTCCAAGTTCTATCGGAAAGTTGACAAACTTGTCTTATCTTGCATTGGCCAATAATAATCTCAGTGGTCCGATTCCAAGTTCTATTGGAAACTTGTCAAACTTGTCCACTCTTTATCTCTATTCCAATCAGCTTTCTGGATCCATCCCTCGAGAAGTTGGAATGTTGAGATCCATCATAAATCTTGCTTTGTATAACAATAATCTCTCTGGTCCAGTTCCAAGTTCTATCGGAAAGTTGACAAACTTGTCTTATCTTTCATTGCACAATAACAATCTCAGTGGTCCAATCCCAAGTTCTATTGGAAACTTGACGAATTTGTCCTCTCTTTATCTCAGCTCTAACCAGCTTTCTGGTTCGATTCCTCGAGAAGTTGGGATGTTGAGATCCATTATAGATCTTGAATTGTTTGACAATAATCTCTCTGGTTCAATTCCAAGTTCTGTTGGAAACTTGACAAACTTGTCCACTTTTTATCTCAATTTCAATCAGCTTTCTGGATCCATCCCTCGAGAAGTTGGAATGTTGAGATCCATTACAAATCTTGCATTGAATAGCAATAATCTTATTGGTTCAATTCCAAGTTCTATTGGAAACTTGACAAACTTGTCCACTCTTTATCTCTATTCCAATCAGCTTTCTGGATCCATCCCTCGAGAAGTTGGAATGTTGAGATCCATCATAAATCTTGCTTTGTATAACAATAATCTCTCTGGTCCAGTTCCAAGTTCTATCGGAAAGTTGACAAACTTGTCTTATCTTTCATTGTACAATAACAATCTTAGTGGTCCAATCCCAAGTTCTATTGGAAACTTGACGAATTTGTCCTCTCTTTATCTCAGCTCTAACCAGCTTTCTGGTTCCATTCCTCGAGAAGTTGGGATGTTGAGATCCATTATAGATCTTGAATTGTTTGACAATAATCTCTCTGGTTCAATTCCAAGTTCTGTTGGAAACTTGACAAACTTGTCCACTTTTTATCTCAATTTCAATCAGCTTTCTGGATCCATCCCTCGAGAAGTTGGAATGTTGAGATCCATTACAAATCTTGCATTGAATAGCAATAATCTTATTGGTTCAATTCCAAGTTCTATTGGAAACTTGACAAACTTGTCCACTCTTTATCTCTATTCCAATCAGCTTTCTGGATCCATCCCTCGAGAAGTTGGAATGTTGAGATCCATCATAAATCTTGAATTGTCTACTAATAATCTTAATGGTTCAATTCCAAGTTCTATTGGAAACTTGACAAGCTTGTCCACTCTTTATCTATTTTCCAATCAGCTTTCTGGTTTCATTCCTCATTACATTGGAATGTTGAGATCCATTGCAAATCTTGATTTGTCCATTAATAATCTTAATGGTACAATTCCGATATCTATTGGAAATTTGACAAACTTGTTGAATCTTGGTCTCCACTCCAATCATCTCTCTGGATCCATCCCTCGAGAAGTTGGAACATTGAGAAACTTGGCATATCTTGGATTGGAAGACAATAGTCTCACCATGCTCCCCTTACAGATAAAAAATCTTACTAGCTTACTTAATTTTCAAATACATAATAATATATTAGGTGGACAACTAACAGAGGGCATATGTCTTGGAGGGAAACTTCAATATTTCTCGGCGCAAAATAATTACTTGAGTGGTCCTATTCCGGAAAGCTTGAGAAATTGCGCTAGTTTACTGAGATTTCAAATTCAAAATAATCATTTCACAGGAAATTTGTCTGAACTTTTTGGCATTCATCCACACTTAAACTACCTGGATTTAAGTGGAAACAAATTCTATGGAGAGCTTTCATGGAAATGGGAAACTTTTTCCAACTTATCAACCTTAAGAATATCAAATAATAATATCTCTGGCATTGTACCAGCTGATATTGGAAAGACGCCTCGTTTGCAATACATAGACTTTTCATCAAATCAGATTTCAGGGGTCATTCCAAAGGAATTGGGGAACCTTAAATTGATGAAACTCTTTCTTGAGAATAACAAGATTTCTGGTGACATTCCTCAAGAACTAGGAATGCTCTCAAGACTCGAACAACTTAACCTTGCAGCCAATAATTTGAGCAGTGCGATTCCAATGCAGCTTGGTGGATGCTTGGGACTACTGTTTTTGAATCTTAGCATGAACAGTTTGATGGAGAGAATTCCACCAGAGTTAAGCAGTTTACGCTCTTTGGAACGTATTGATCTCAGCCGAAATCAGTTGGCAGATAATATTCCACAAGAATTTGGCGAGTTGCAACGATTAGAGTTTTTGAACCTCGCCCACAACAAGTTGTCTGGTTCAATTCCAAAAACTTTTGATGAACTGTTAAGCTTGACAACAGTGGACATATCGTGGAATGAATTACAAGGACCAATTCCAAACATTAAAGCTTTTCGTGAGGCTCCACTCGAAGCACTTCGAAACAACAATGGCTTATGTGGCAATAATACAAAGCTGAACTCGTGCATTTCTCGTAAAGTGCACAAAATGAATGGAAGGTTGATTGCACTTTCTCTTTCGGGTGGTGTGCTGATATTGCTCTTGTTTTTCGGGAGTTGTTTCCTTCTCTACCGTAAAATGAAAAGCAACAAGGCTAAGTCAGGGGAAACAATTGAGAAAGCTACGTACATAACGGTGGTACAAGATCCAGATTTGGAATATGAAAACATCATTGAGGTGACAGAAGAGTTCAACTCCAGATATTGCATCGGGGAAGGAGGTTATGGAATTGTCTATAAAGCCGTGGTATCACCAAATCGAGTAGTTGCTGTGAAGAAACTTCGACAGTCCCAGAATCATTTGAAAGCATTCACAAATGAGATTATTGCACTGACAAATATACGACATCGAAACATAGTGAAGTTATTTGGGTTTTGTGAACATCACCAACATTGTTTTTTGATTTATGATTTCATTGAAAGAGGGAGTTTAAGAAAGATACTTAGTGACTTTGAAGCATCAAAGGAGTTAGATTGGATCAAAAGGCTCAACATTGTAGAAGGAATAGCTGACGCATTATCCTACATGCACCATGATTGCTCTCCTCCAATTATTCACCGAGACATTACGAGTAACAATGTGTTGTTGGATTCAGAATTTGAAGCTCATGTTTCTGATTTTGGCACAGCCAAGTTGTTGATGCCAGACTCCTCAAACTGGACGTCGTTTGCGGGCACTTTCGGATATATTGCTCCAGGTTCTTAATTACCTTAATTCAATGTTTATTTATTTGCTTTTAAATTATCTTTGAATACATATCTAAATTCTTAAATTATCTCTGAAATCTTGTGTAGAGTTGGCATATACAATGGAGGTCAATGAAAAATGCGACATCTATAGTTTTGGTGTTGTTGCGCTGGAAACAATAATGGGGAAGAATCCAGGGGATCTTATCTCATCCTTTGCATCGACGCAACCATCATCTTCTGCAGTAGTGGGCCCAGAAACGATGTTGAAGGATGTCGTCGATCAACGTCTCTTGTCTCCTCGGAGCAAAATTGTTGAAGGAGTGATAAACGCTGTAAAAGTCTCGCTCGCATGTTTGAGTACAAATCCCGAGTTCCGGCCATCGATGAGGCAAGTTTGTTCACAGTTGGGGGTAGCAAAATGGGTTCCCTTGACAAAGCCATTCTCAGAAATGAAATTGGGAGACATTTTGGCCGGTGAAATTCTCATTGGCTAAGCTTTGACTTACTAAATATATACTTGCTTTCATCAAGATTGTAATAAAATTGAAGTAGTATCTGTTGGAAATTAAAACACTCAAACAAACAACTTTTATTAAACTCAAAAATATTACAAGAACACTCTCACTCAAAATACAATACTACAACTCACTCTTTACTTCTTTTCTCTCTAAAGAAGTTCTTATTTTTGTTGATGAAAAACAACTAAAGAACTCCCCTATTTATAGGTGAATTATACAACTCCCAACTCCCAACTCCCAACTCCCACAATTATTAACTAACACAATTACTTACCACCACCTCCAACTAATACAATTAATAGCCAACTTATTTAGTTAATTTAATGGCCTCCAAATTGGTTGTAGTTAATAGCCTCCAATTTGGTTATCACACACAAAAATCTACATACTTAAAATACCTAAATAAATTTACTACATTTTGGATTTGTGGGCTTGGACTCCAATTGATTGGATTTGGATTTTGGGTTTCCATTGATAAGGATCAAGTTTATAATCCAACACCCCCCCTTAAACTTGATCTTGTCATTCCGAGTGAGCTTCTCAATCTGACGTAGTTTTCGCTTGAGAGCGGCTTAGTGAATATATCCGCAATTTGATCTTGTGTCTTCACGTATTCAACTTGTACTTCCTTTCTTGCAACACACTCTCTTATGTAATGGTAGCGGATGTCGATGTGTTTGCTTCGATCATGGAATACAGGATTCTTTGTCAAGGCAATGGCTGACTTGTTGTCAACACGGATCTCAGTCGGCTCTTCTTGCATTAACCCAATCTCCTTCAATAAATTTCTAAGCCAAATTGCATGACATACGCACGAGGTTGCTGCAACATATTCTGCTTCACATGTAGATAAAGTTACAATCGATTGTTTCTTTGACATCCATGTGAAAGCAGTGTCTCCCATGAAAAACACGAATCCACTAGTGCTTCTTCGGTTATCTACGTCTCCACCCCAATCGCTATCGCTATATCCAACAAGCTTGTAATCATTAGATACCGAATAAAACAAGCCAAAGTCTGTTGTACCTTTCAAATAGCGAAGAATTCTCTTAGCGGCTTTGAAATGGGTGGTTGTTGGTGACTCCATATAGCGGCTTACTAATCCGACTGAATGAAGGATATCTGGCCTCGTGCATGTAAGATAGCGTAGACTTCCAACCAAACTTTTGAAAAATGTTGGATCTACACTTTCCCCTTCTTCATGTTTGGACATCTTAATCCCGTACTCCATCGGTGTGCTTATCGGCTTGCAGTTGTCCATCTTGAACTTTTTCAAGATCTCCTTCGCATAGCTTTCTTGTGAAATGAATATTCCATCCTTTTGTTGCTTTACTTCTATGCCGAGGTAGTGCGCCATGAGCCCCATGTCTCTCATCTCAAACTCCTTCGTCATCACTTTCTTGAATTCATCGAACATTCTTTGGTTGCTTCCAGTGAATATCAAATCGTCCACGTAGAGGCACACGATCAAAATATCTCCATCTTTGATCTTGATGTACAAAGCGTGCTCAAAGGGGCATTTGTTGAAGCCATTTTCTCGGAAGTACTTGTCAATTCTGCTATTCCATGCCCTTGGTGCTTGTTTTAGCCCATAAAGGGCCTTCTTCAATTTCAACACCTTGTCGTCATGGCCTTTGACTTCATAACCTGGTGGTTGCTGGATGTAAACTTCTTCTTCAAGAACTCCATTTAGGAACGCCGATTTTACATCCATTTGATGAATACTCCACTTGTTTTGAGCCGCTAAAGAAATTATTAGTCTGATAGTTTCCAATCGAGCAACTGGAGCGAATACCTCATCGTAGTCAATTCCAGCCTTTTGACAATAGCCTTTTGCAACAAGCCTTGCCTTGTGTCTTTCGATCTCTCCCTTGGCATTCCGCTTTGTTTTGTACACCCATTTGACACCTATCGCCTTGTGTCCTTTAGGAAGTGAAGTGAGTTCCCATGTATCATTCTTCTCAATGGCCTTGATTTCTTCGTCCATAGCATCTCTCCACTTTTTCTCTTTTGCAGCTTCTTGAAATGTCACTGGCTCGCAGTCAACAAATAGACAAAATAATGTAAGATTGTCTAGTTGTTCAGTCACCTCATAGAGTTCTCGAAGACTTCTCGTACGATGCACTTCTCTTTCATCTTCAGTCTCGCTTGAGGATAGAGATGATGATGACCCATCTCTATCAGTAGGAGAAGTTGGTGGAGTTGTGAGGCCTTGTTGAAGTTGTCTTGGTTGCTCAGGTGTTGTCGGCTCATCTTCCTCGAATGGAGAAAAATTGAAGTCTTCCGTTTGAGAATCAAAGTTCCATTCTCCTTCTTCATCAAATATCACATCTCGGCTGATCATAAATTTCTTTTCATTCGGATTGTATAGCTTATAGCCTTTTGAGCTTGAGTCATAATCGATGAAAATAAAACTTTTGCTTTTATCATCAAGCTTGGTTCGATTCTCATCTGGTACATGAACATGAGCTACACTCCCGAAGACTCGAAGATGAGAAATTCCGGGCTTTCTTCCACTCCATGCTTCTTGTGGTGTCTTTCCCCACATGCTTCTTGTAGGAGAACGATTTAATAGGTAGACTGCACATGCCACTGCTTCCGCCCAAAACTCCTTGGGTAGTTTCTTGCTTTTGAGCATACTCCGTGCCATGTTAAGAATTATTCTATTCTTCCTTTCTGCCACACCATTTTGTTGGGGGGATCTAGGAACCGTTAAGGGTCGACGGATTCCATGTGCTGCACAAAACTCATTGAATTCATTGGATGTGAATTCTCCTCCTCGATCAGATCTCATGGCTTTGATCTTATGACCACTCTCCTTTTCCACGGCTGCTTTGAACTTCTGAAATACTCCAAAGACTTCTGATTTCTGCTTCAAGAAATATACCCATGTTTTTCTTGAGTAATCATCAATGAAAAGAAGGAAGTTGTTACTATTAGCGAGAGAACTTGGCTTGATAGGACCACACACGTCGGTATGGATGAGCTCGAGCGGTTTCTTGGCTCTATAGTCTGACTCCTTTGGAAAGCTTCTTCTGAATTGCTTCCCTTGTAAACATCCTTCGCATAATTGATCAGGATTGTTGATATATGGTAAGCCTCTAACCATTCCTTTCTTCGATAGTAGCTCCAATCCTCCGAAGTTGAGATGACCAAATCGAAGATGCCATAGCCACGATGCGTCTTTGTAACACGCCTTCAAACACTTTGCAACATCGTGTTGAATGTTCAAAGGAAACATTCGATTCTTTGACATTTGTACTTTAGCAATCAGATCTCCTTTGCCATCTCTTATTAAAAGACTACAATCTTTCATGTGAATATCATAGCCTTTTTCTAAGAGTTAGCCCAAACTTAGAATGTTGCACTTCATATTAGGCACATAGTAGACATTTGAAATTAATTGGTGGCTACCATCTTTAGCACGAAAGAGGATGTTACCTTTCCCCTTCACCGATATCTTGCTGTCATCTCCAAATGAGACATCGCCACTTACTTCTTCAGTCAGCTCCACGAATAAGCTTCTTTTTCCGCACATGTGGTTGCTTGCACCAGTGTCGAGATACCATGTGTTGTCTTGATGATCACTATTATTGTTGTATGCTAATAATAGCGTTTCTTTCTCCTCAATCTTCTCCTCCACGAAATTTGCCTTCTCTGCAACTTGATCATTTCGAGCTCTACATTCTGAAGCGTAATGCCCAAACTTTTGACAATTATAGCATCGGACTTGAGATTTGTCATACCTCGAGTTCAAATTTCCTTTTCCACGACCTTGCGTGGAGCTTTCCCCTTTCTCATAGTTGTTGTTGGAATTGTTATTATAATTCCAACTCCATCCACGACCACGACTTCCTCCTCGTCCGCGGCCTCGTCCTCTGCCTCTGCCTCTGCCATGGTTGTTTCTACCATTGCCTTGGCCTTCACTCGTATCCTTAAGTTGTAACTTGAGGAGTTGCTCAGAGATACCTTGCTTCTTCTTATGCTTTTCTTCATAGGCTTGTAGTGATCCTTGAAGTTCTTCAATCGTCATCTCCTCCAAGTCTTTGGTTTCTTCAATCGTCACCACGATGTGCTCAAATTTGTGATCCAACGAGCGGAGTATCTTCTCTATTATTCTAACATCTTCTAACTTCTCACCGTTTCTTTTCAATTGATTAGAAATGACTGCTACTCTTGAAAAGTAGTCGGAGATAGACTCGGATGGTTTCATGTGCAAGGATTCAAACTCACCTCTTAGTGTTTGGAGACGTACCTTCTTCACCTTTTCGGCTCCTTTGTAAGAGATTTGTAGCTTCTCCCATGCTTGCTTGGCGGAAGTTGCACTTGAAATCTTTTCAAAACCGTCATCATCTAATGCTTGATAGATGAGGAAGAGAGCTTTCTTGTCTCTCTTTCGGGAATCCTTCAAAGTTGTAGCTTGATCTGGCGTGAGAGAGGCTTCATTTTCGGGCTCCTTGAATCCTTTCTCTACGATATCCCAAACATTATGAGCACCGAGAAGAGCCTTCATCTTGATACTCCAATTGTCGTAGTTGTTGTTGTTGAGTGTTGGAACTTGAAAGGATGCCATGTTATTCGCCATCTTACTCAAATAGCTTTTCTAGACGTACAGGAGCTATTGCGACACTTTCTGGAGTCTGCTGCCACACTTCTGGATTCTACTGCGACACTTCTGGAGTCTTTTGCAACACACTGGACGTATTGCAACGCTTTTGGCAATCTATTGCGACACTTTCTGGGCTTTTTAGCTACTGCAACGCCTGGGCAGTTTCAACTCAATTTTTCCGCACTCGGGAAAAAAAATTCTTTTCGGGAGGAGGACTCGAGCTTTCAACCTAGCTCTGATACCACTTTGTTGGAAATTAAAACACTCAAACAAACAACTTTTATTAAACTCAAAAATATTACAAGAACACTCTCACTCAAAATACAATACTACAACTCACTCTTTACTTCTTTTCTCTCTAAAGAAGTTCTTATTTTTGTTGATGAAAAACAACTAAAGAACTCCCCTATTTATAGGTGAATTATACAACTCCCAACTCCCAATTCCCACAATTATTAACTAACACAATTACTTACCACCACCTCCAACTAATACAATTAATAGCCAACTTATTTAGTTAATTTAATGGCCTCCAAATTGGTTGTAGTTAATAGCCTCCAATTTGGTTATCACACACAAAAATCTACATACTTAAAATACCTAAATAAATTTACTACATTTTGGATTTGTGGGCTTAGACTCCAATTGATTGGATTTGGATTTTGGGTTTCCATTGATAAGGATCAAGAAATGAAATTGAGAGACATTTTGGCCGGTGAAATTGTCATTGGCTAAGCTTTGACTTACTAAATATATACTTGCTTTCATCAAGATTATAATAAAATTGAAGTAGTCCTATGTACCATTTGATCTTTAATGTCTAATCAAGAAATTGATATATACAATCTAAAAATGAATCTTCATTGTTTGATAAACTAACGGCAAGCAAATGTAAATTTGAGGGCTTCAACGAAATTACAACCTCTCTACAAAGAAGCTCCTTAATACACACTATGACTTGAAATGACAGTTGAACCACCAACCCACAATCAACCTTGAAAACCTCCATTGACTTGCAACTGTACAGTCCAAATTCTAACCCCATTCAATGCTCCGACGCCCTCTAAAGTCTTCTCTTGTCACTGAAATTCCATAAATGACTCCAACTTTTGTGGACCCAAATGCCTCAATTTTCTTCAAATTAAATTGGGATCCTTTTCAATTTCATTTAACCCCATCAATTACTCCACTACCATTCTTGAAATAAATTTCATTTAAATGAAGTAAATTTCATTTAAATTGGTGACCCATCTCACAAGCTCATAAAATCATTTAAGCTCTGATTATCATTGTTGGCATTTTATTTGAGAACTCAAACTAATACTTTATAAGTTCACTTACGTACACTGGGTACACTTTTATTTAAAACTTCTTGTCTATACATAGACTTATAAAATAATCAAATCATTATCGAAATGATAATAACTAATCAAATTCAAATTCTAAATCCTAATTCAAATCTAATATTATCAACTAATTAAATAACAAAAGATAATATCACTTGAATTCAATTTCTAACGAGTGTCGGTTCCACTTTCACTTCCACTATAATATATCTATAGTGGAGTCGACCACTATAAATGGTACATTCCTTGCAGAGACTTCGAACAGGAACTACAATCCGAACCGTTAAAGTGGTATTTGAGGACTCTACTACGACGGCTGATCATTTCTCTGAAGGAAATTTACTTTTTCTTTTTAAGTTATTTTATTGGTCGAGCAACTAAAGGTTCCAACTTAGTTAAAATGTTTAATTTCTAATCCGATTACTTTTTGACGCAAGAATATAGTTTATTAAATCAAATCAGTACCAATAATAGCTCTAATTAAAGGTGGACAAATCCTCCTACATGTCAAAGAATCAGCTGCTCTAACTAACAATTATGCAGCATGCTTCGAAGACCGATCAATATAGACATTCAAAAAAACTATAAATATATTACCGAAGTTAAAACTGTTCAAATTATTAAACTTAATATGATAAAAAAATAATGAAAAAAAGGGTCAAAAATAGCAAGCCACCTAAATTGGACTTTGAAAAAATTGGTATTTGTAGGATTTGTTAGTTGGATTTTGTAGAAAATTAAAGTAAGTTGTTAAACCTAAATTTGAATTTTGTAATAGATTAAATTATTGAGAAAATGATAGCATCATTGCAGAATTCATCAAATGCCTATATAAGGCAATGTAATTTATTATTTTAAAGAGAGAAAGAGAGTGAAAAAATAATAAGAGTTTATGAGTGTATTGTAATAAAATTAGTGTGAATTACTCATTTTTATGTTTTGAGCATTTTTTGCTTGATTATTTTCCTCTTCAATCCAACAAAGTGGTACCAGAGCCATTTCGTATCCAATCCGCTTCCCAAAAATCCCCAAGTAAAAAAGTTGAGTTTAAAGAGTTTCAGCCCAGAAAGTGTCGCAATAGGCTGTCAGAAGTGTTGCAAAAAATTGCAGAAAGTGTCGCAGTTAGCATAAAGTGTCGCAAATACTCAAAAAAGTTGCAATAGCCTTTGTTCTTCCTTTCTGGAAAATTTTCAAGTTCATCTAAAATTGCAAGGAAATATTTTCCCTTGCTGTTCTCCTTGCAAAATCTGTCTGAAGCTATAGCGACGTACCAAAGTGTCGCAATAGACTCAAAAGCGTTGCAACAACCCCTGTACTCTTCGAAACAAATTTTCCTTTACAAAAATGAATCCCAACGGTGTTTCCTTCGTTTTTCCTCAACTTACAAAAACCAATTACAAAAATTGGTGTATCAAGATGAAAGCCATTCTAGGATCCCAAGATGTTTGGGATATTGTTGAAAAGGCTATGAAGTCCCAGCAGCAGATGCACAACTGTCGCAAGCCGAAAAGGACAGTTTGCATAAGAGTCGTCGTAATGACCAGAAGGCTCTTAGTATCATCCATCAAGGGTTAGATGATGTTATGTTTGAGAAGGTGGCAGAAGCGAGCACCTCAAAGCAAGCTTGGGATATACTACGAGTTTCTCTTCAAGGAGAGGAGAAAGTACAAAAAGTTCGGCTCCAAATGTTGAGAGGAGAGTTCGAGATGATGAAGATGAAGGAGACAGAAGTGATTGTAGATTACTCCTCACGATTAAAATCTATCGCTAACCAAATGCGGCAATATGGAGAAAAGCTTGAAGAATCCAGGGTTGTTGAAAAACTTCTAAGGTCACTACTACCAAAGTTTGACTATGTAGTAGTGGCAATAGAAGAATCTCGGGATATAAGTAAAATGACCGTCGATGAAGTAGTTGGCTCTTTACAAGCACGTGAGGAGAGACTAAATAGACAAAGAGAAGAGTCTGTAGAACAAGTCTTGGCAGCAAAGGTTTCAGTCAAAGGTGAAAGTAGCCAGGATTCTAGCCATTACGGACGAGGACGTGGTAGAGGCCGTGGAGGAAATAGAAGAGGAAGAGGACGTGGTAGAAATCAACCATTCGGTAGAGGTGAAAATAATAATGGAGATAATCAGTCCGTACGAGGCAGAGGTCGCGGCCATGGACGTGGACGAGGAAGAGGAAACGGGAGGCATAATGATGGACGTGACAAGTCCAATGTTCAATGCTATAATTGCTCCAGATATGGCCACTATGCAGCAGGATGTCGGAGCCCACCGAAGCAAACAGAGGAAACGGCGAACAACATTCAAGAAGAGGACGTAATCAACACGGTATTACTAACCCGTGAAGGTGAATACAGTCAAGAAAACAACATATGGTATCTTGATAATGGTGCAAGTAACCATATGTGTGGAGATAAGAAAATGTTTGTAGAGCTGGACCAGTCATTCAGTGGTAATGTTGTTTTTGGGATTCCTCAAGAGTTCCTATTCAAGGAAAAGGAACTATTCTTATTCGTTTAAAGAATGGAGAGCACCAATTCATCAGCAATGTTTATTACGTTCCAAACATGAAAAGCAACATTTTAAGTTTGGGACAACTGTTGGAGAAAAATTACCAAATTCACATGGTAAACCGAAAGTTAGTGCTGTCAAACGAAAAGAAGGAGCTGCTAGCTAGTGTACCAATGTCAAAAAATAGAATGTTCACTCTCAACATCAAGACAGATGTAGCAAGAGCTTGCGTGAAAGAATCTGATTGGCTTTGGCATTTGAGATTCGGTAATCTCAATTTTGGAGGGTTGAAATTGCTAAGCCAGAAGAAGATGGTGCATGGTCTTCTGCTGATTAATAAATCCCATCAGCTTTGTGAAGGATGTCTTGTTGGAAAACATTCTAGAACTAGTTTTCCAAAAGAGTCTATGTCAAGAGCAAAGGCTCCCCTTGAGCTTATTCATGCCGATGTCTGTGGACCAATGACACCAGTATCATTGGGAGGCAACAAATATTTCTTGCTATTCATTGATGATTATAGCAGAAAGATGTGGGTTTATTTTCTGAAAGAGAAATCAGAAGTTTTTGAAGCATTTAAAAAGTTTAAAGCTATGGTGGAAAAAGAAAGTGGCTATTACATTAAAGCTTTAAGATCCGACAGAGGGGGAGAATTCACGTCAAATGAATTCAAAAGATTCTGCGAACATCAAGGAATCCGTCATTTCTTATCAGTCCCGAGATCACCTCAGCAAAATGGTGTTGTTGAACGAAAGAATAGAACCGTGATGGATATGGTAAGGAGCAAGTTAAAGAGCAAGAATTTGCCCAAAGAGTTATGGGCAGAAGCTGTTGATTGTGCTGTCTACATCTTGAACCGATTTCCAACAATAAGTGTGTCGGATATGACACCCCAAGAAGCATGGAGTGGGAGAAAGCCTAATATCTCTCATTTTCGTGTTTTTGGGAGTGTTGCACATGTTCATGTTGCGGATGAAGAAAGGAGAAAGCTGGACAATAAAAGAAAAAAATACTTGTTCGTGGGATATTCAGAATTTTCAAAAGGTTATACGATGTTTGATCCTGACACAAGGAAGACGATTATCAGTAGGGATGTGACTATTGACGAGGAAGCAATTTGGGAATGGAATAATGATAAGCAGAAGAATTATAGTTTTTATCCTTTCACCATGGATGAAAACAATGATCGAGATGTGGAGGAGTCAGGCAAAGCATCGACGTCATATAGTCCCATTCCAATTGCATCTCCAGGACACGATGATGATGAAAGTCAAAGTCCAAGAGAAAGACCTAGAAAATTTTGTCTTATTGAAGATCTTTATGATGCAACTAGAGAGCTCAATGAAGAATTGACTCTTCATTGTCATCTTATTGATAGTGAAC
Organism: Euphorbia pulcherrima; assembly: GCA_947683365.1. Taxonomy (NCBI): domain Eukaryota; kingdom Viridiplantae; phylum Streptophyta; class Magnoliopsida; order Malpighiales; family Euphorbiaceae; genus Euphorbia; species Euphorbia pulcherrima. The sequence continues at coordinate 2,532,780 of CANTUS010000006.1, read as the reverse complement.
CAATTGACGCTGAAGAAGCCGTGAAAGATGAGAAATGGAGAAAAGCCATGGAGGAGGAGATCAATTCAATTGAGAAAAACAAGACGTGGGAGTTGACCAAACTTCCAGCTGACAAAAACCCATTGGAGTCAAATGGGTGTTCAAGGCAAAGAAGGATGCAAATGGAGAAATCGTTCGACATAAAGCGAGGCTAGTCGCAAAGGGATATAGTCAAAAACCCGGTATTGACTATGATGAAGTATTTGCACCAGTAGCAAGAATGGAGACTATCAGACTAGTGATCTCAGTCGTTGCCCAAAATGGATGGAAGATACACCAAATGGATGTAAAGTCAGCATTTTTGAATGGATACTTGGAGGAAGAGATCTATGTCCAACAACCACCTGGTTACATGGTCAAAGGTCATGAACGAAAAGTGTTGAAGCTGAAGAAGGCGTTGTACGGTCTTAAGCAAGCACCGAGAGCTTGGAACAGTCGCATCGACAAATACTTTTGCGAGAATGGATTTATCAAGTGCCCACATGAGTATGCCTTGTACGTGAAAGTGTAACGCCCCCCCCTCTAGGGAGCGCCACGGTAACAATAATCACCCAATAAATAACTCTACTCCACTATATAGAGTTCAATACTTATAGATTTCAATATGTATAAATACCAATATAATGTTTTAACTCCAAATTATTCTCCAAATATTTCTCAATGTCACTTTACATTTCTCACTCTCTAGTACATGCCATTATTCTACAAACCATAATATTACATTAAAATGTAAATCCACCTCGAGTCTTTCCTTATTTGCTCTTTAAGCCGATCCACCTGTACCACTTTGGTCCAAGCTATCTACAAGTTCTCCACCTACGCGTAGAAAATCAACTACACGCTAAGCAATTTGCTTAGTGGTGTCCATAAAAAAAATATAACAACTTTGAATATTTTTAAAATAGAAACAAAGTATATTTATAAGTCAAAAACAAATAAACCAACTTTATGGAACCAAATCACAAAACTTATATAGTAATCCTTTCAAAGTACAATCAAATTTGTACCCAATTTTTTCAAACACTTTAACCACATATTGCCCAAAGTAAACAAGTCCTGAATAACGGTAAAATGGACACGGGAGCGGACAAGCCCGAAGCCAAAGCTTCAAAATCAATATATCGGTCAAGCCCGAAGCCGAAGCTTCAAAAATCAATATATCGGTCAAGGCCGAAGCCGAAGCTTCAAAAATCAATATATCGGTCAAGCCCGAAGCCGAAGCTTCAATATCAATATATATATATCATAATATCGGCCAAAGCCCGAAGCCAAAGCTTCAATTGTTTGTACAGTACTGTACCCCCCTTTATTGGCGCCAATCTACCCTGACCCGTATTCTACTCGTTTAATAAGGGCAATAAATCAAAATAACATCTTAAAAAATCCAGTATAAACCATCAATCATAATTCAACATAACTTTAATAATTAAGAATCCAAATCCCAAATTTTTAAGCTTCAAACTCTAATTAAAACTCATTAAAATCAATATCATACTTTCCAGAATTTTTCCAGGTTTCGTAACCTGACTTCCCCTGCATTTTTCACTATGAAAATATCACCCAATCGAAGAACTTTCTTCTAAACATAATTAGCCACATGTCTCAGATTTCCAAAACCACTAGAATCACAGAAATCCAAATTTTATAACCAAAGTTATGATCAAAATACTAAACAGTGTACAAAGCTGAGATTTTTCGAAAACAGATTTCGTGACTCAACTTCAAACGAAAATTTCACATTGAAAACGAACGAATTTCAATAAGGTTTCTTCTGAACATATGTTCCTTACTTTCTGTAGATATCAATAGAATCAAGAATCGTTCAAATCAGATTTATATAATGAGAGAAAACATTAAAACAAAACAGGTATATAATCTGGAAAATTTCCCGAAAAACCGAGAAATCGAAATTCGGGACACAAACCTTTTTCTATGCTCTTTCTAGCTCTCTTCTACCCCTTTTGCCTTTGATTTACTTCCAATAGCTTCCTCTACAACAGCCATATATAATTCTATCAAGATATTGCATAAATAAACTTCCTAATACCATAAATATGCTTAATCTACCACGAATTCTACTAATTAAGCTTTAATTTCACCAAAAATCACTCACCTCAAACTCGGGTTACTATTCATCCGAATCTTAATATCTGAAATCCTCCTCTTCTGGTCTTGATTAACTGAAATTGATGATGATAGAGGGCTTAAGGATCGATTTCTGATAAGAATTCGAAGTTGAATCGAAGAAATCGGAAGTTTTTGGATAATGGAAAATTTTGGTAAAAAGGGAAATGGAGAAGGAGAAATGATGAATGATGAATGATGGATAAGCGAAGAGAAGAGGCTGTAAGTTTGTTTGGTTTTTTTTTTCCAATATTGCCCTTGGATAATTAATTAAATGTCCAATTCATCCTTCTTACTATAATTAGCTCTTATTTCGTCATGACTTATATCCAATAACAACAATAACAATAAAAATAATTTCTATGATATTTTTAATACTATAGTAATTTATTATAAGCAAATTTTGGAAATTTCGGTTCGTTACAATTCTCCCCCTCTTATGAATTTTCGTCCCAAAAATTTCCTGAAAACAATTGCGGATATTGAGTTTTCATTGTATCCTCCGGTTCCCAAGTTGCTTCTTCAACCTTATGATTCCTCCAAAGTACTTTTACCAAAGGTATAGACTTGTTTCTCAATTGTTTAACCTCTCTCGCTAAGATTTGTACTGGTTCCTCTTCATACGTTAGGTCGGGTTCGATTTCTACGACATGAGGAGATAAGATATGTGATGGATCTGATCTGTATCTCCTTAACATTGACACATGGAACACATTATGAATTTTGTCGAGTGTTGGGGGTAGTGCCAACCGATAAGCTACCGGTCCAACCTTCTCTATAACCTCATATGGGCCAATGAATCTCGGACTGAGCTTGCCTTTCTTGCCAAATCGCAGGACTTTCTTCCAAGGAGATACTTTGAGAAACACTTTATCTCCCACTTCATAAGTAATATCATTTCTTTTTAGATCAGCATAAGATTTTTGTCTATCCGATGCAGCCTTCAATCTCTCCTGAATAAGTTTTACCTTCTCCTTTGTCTCCTGAATTAAATCCACCCCTACAATCTTGTTTTCACTAAGTTCGGTCCAATATAATGGAGTTCGACATTTTCTTCCATACAATGCTTCATATGGCGCCATTTGTATGCTTGACTGATAGCTGTTATTATAGGCAAACTCCATGAGGGACAAATACTTATCCCAACTTCCTTCAAATTCAATGATACAACTTCTCATTATGTCTTCCAACACCTGAATTACTCTTTCAGATTGACCATCTGTTTGAGGATGAAATGAAGTACTGAAATGAAGTTTGCTACCTAAGGCCTCTTGCAACTTCTTCCAAAATCTCGAAGTAAATCTTGGATCTCGGTCAGAAATGATTGAAATAGGCACTCCGTGTAGCCTTACTATCTCATCTACATATAACTGAGCCAACCTATCAAGTGAATAATCCATCCTAACTGGAAGAAAGTGGGCAGACTTTGTCAATCTATCCACAACAACCCACACTGCATCATGTTTCTTCTGTGTAAGTGGTAAAGATGTCACGAAGTCTATTGTGATTCTTTCCCATTTCCATTCTGGAATTTTTATTGGTTACAACAATCCAGAAGGAACTTGATGTTCTGCTTTCACCTGTTGACAAGTTAGACATTGAGCAACATAGTTAGTAATGTCTTTCTTCATTCCATTCCACCAATAATGGCTCTTCAAATTTTGGTACATCTTGTTTGCTCCTGGATGCATCGCATAAGGACTACTATGCCCCTCTTGTAAGATATTCTTCTTTAATTCTTCATTGTTTGGCACACATAGTCTATCTTTAAAATATAGACACCTATCTTCTCGAACCATATAGTCGTCTACGATACCCACTTGTGTCCGTGCTCGAATAATCTTTAAGTCATCATCTTCTTTTTGTGCTTGCTTAACCTGTTGTAGTAGTACAGGTTGAATCTTCAATTCTGCAATTAAGGCTCCACTATTGGTAAGAGCTAACCTCGTATTCATAGCCCTTAGTGCCATCATTGTCTTTCTGCTGAGAGCATCTACCACTACATTAGCCTTTCTTGGATGGTAATCAATAAGACAATCGTAATCTTTAATGAATTCCATCCACCTTCTTTGCCTTAAATTCAACTCTTTCTGTGTTGGCAAATATTTCAAACTTTTGTGATCTCTATAAATAAAACATTTTTCTCCATAAAGATAATGTCGCCAAATTTTCAAGGCAAAGACTATTGCAGCCAATTCCAAATCATGAGTAGGATAATTCCTTTCATGATTCTTAAGTTGCCTGGAAGCATAGGCAATCACTTTTCCTTCTTGCATCAAAACACACCCAAGACCACTATGTGAAGCATCACTATAGATTACAAAATCTTTTCCAGGTTCTGGTTGGGTAAGGATGGGTGCTTCTATTAATATCGCTTTCAACTTCTCAAAACTTTCTTAACACTTGTGATTCCACTCAAATTTTGCATTCTTTTGAAGTAGTTTTGTCAGTGGGGCAGCAATAACTGAAAATCCCTTCACAAATCTTCTATAATACCCCGCTAAGCCAAGGAAACTTCTTACTTCCCTAGGGTTCTTTGGTGGTTTCCATTCAACAACTGCTTCTATCTTCTTAGGATCCACTTTAATTCCTTCGGCAGAAACAACATGGCCTAAGAAAGAAACTTCTTCAAGCCAAAACTCACATTTGCTAAGTTTGGCATACAATTTATTTTCCTTCAAAGTTTGGAAGACTGTCCGCAAATGTTGATCATGCTCTTCCCGTGACTTAGAATACACCAAAATGTCATCAATGAAGACCACTACAAACCTGTCTAAATATAAGTAAAAGACACGGTTCATAAGGTCCATAAATGCTGCTGGTGCATTAGTTAGACCAAATGGCATCACCAAAAATTCATAATGCCCATATCTAGTTCGGAAAGCCGTCTTTGCAATATCATCATCTTTCACTCTCATCTGATAGTAGCCTGATCTCAAATTAATCTTGGAGAAGTATTTGGCACCCTTGAGTTGATCAAATAAGTCTTCAATCCTCGGTAATGGATACTTGTTTTTCACTGTCAATTTATTCAACTCCCGGTAATCAATACATAATCGGAGTGACCCATCTTTCTTCTTAACAAACAACACTGGTGCACCCCATGGGGATATACTCGGGCGTATGAATCCTTTCTCTAACAATTCTTGCAACTGAATCTTCAACTCTTTTAGTTCAGCAGGCGCCATTCTGTATGGTGCTTTGGATACTGGTGCGGTACCCGGCAATACATCAATTGCGAATTCTACCTCTCTTTTTAGTGGCAACCCTGGTAGTTCTTCTGGAAATACATCGGGAAAATCACATACCGTAGGAATATTTTGCAATTCTAACTCACCTTCCTTCAATTCTAGAGTGAAGATTAGGTAGGCCTAACATCCCTTCCTAACCAGCCGTTTAGTCTTCATAAAAGAAATTATGTTACAGAGATAATCTGATCTTTCCCCCACGATAACTGTTTCTTCTCCATCAGAAACTTGAAGTGACATTCTTTTATTTTTGCAATCCACCATAGCTCGATGTTTCGATAACCAATCCATTCCCAAGATAACATCATAATCTCGGAAAGGCAACTCAATTAAATTTGCATGGAAAAGTTGATGTTGAATCATAATAGGGCAATTCATGTACACTTTGTTTACTATCACACTGTGTCCTAAAGGATTAGTCACTTCCATATTTTCTCCTAATTCTTCTACATGCAACCTTTTCTCTTGTGCTAATGCAGTACATATATATGAATGAGATGAACCAGGATCTATCAAAGCATAAACATCATGATTAAAGAATGAAAATTTACCGACAATAACTTCGGTAGATTCTCTAGTCTTAGGCCCTCGAATTGCATAACTTTGTGCCATTCCTCCCGGTCTACCACTCTGTGGTGCTTGTTGAGTCACATCATGTCCACTTGAACCACTAGCATTTCCTCTTCCCCTTCCTCTTCCACCTTGCATTGTAGGAGTAGGAACTACTGTAGGTGCAGATGTACTTATCTGTCTTTGAGGACAATTTGCAATCAAATGTTCCCTTGAATCACATTTAAAGCAGACTCTACCTTTTCCCCAACATTCCCCTGTATGCATCCTTCCACAATTAGAACATTGTGGAATATTTCCTCTGCCTCTACCTGAAGGTACACTAGCCGCTGATCCCGTACTTATGGTTTGTCTCGGTGAAAACCCTCTGAAATGAGATTGTGTTTGTTCTGATGTTCCCTTCTGTTTCTTACTTGGAGATTCTGAACTAGCTAGACCCTGTGATCCCTTTTGAAATCCAGACCTTTTTGCCATTCTTTGTTGTCTATCTGAATTAATCTTCTCAATGCCCGTAGCAGCATCAACCAAGTCATTGAACACCCTAATCCTTTGTGCAAGTAAATGCACTCTAATTTCATCATTCAGCCCATCCTCGAATCTCTTACATCGCCTCACTTCACTGTCAACAATATCACGAGCATACCTCTCGAGTTTGAGGAATTGAACTTCATATTCTGATACAGTCATTCGTCCCTGTCTCAAAGACAAGAACAATTTCCTCTGCTCATCCTTGAATCGTTCACTAACATACTTTTTATCAAATTGTTCCAAGAAAAGGCCCCAGGTGATTTCTCCGGGTCGCCTTTCTCTCACAATATTATCCCACCACCTCCTAGCTTGTTCTTTGAGTAGACCTTGAACACAGTCTAATCTCTCTTCATCTGTAAAATGAAGTCTAGTCATACACCATTTAGTATGATCAAGCCAATCTTCTACAATTGCAGGATTCACTGTGTCCCCTTTAAAATCATCAGCTGGAAGCTTCTTGATTCTTTCAAGAGGAGTTCTCTCCTCACTTCTTTCAATGTGAGGTACGACAGGAACTTGAGGGATTTGTATATTTTGTAGTACTTTTGTGATTACTTCAGTAGTCATATGCTGAAGTAAAGCAGCTTGTGCTGGAGTAGGTTGTTCAGGAAAGCCATGAACTGGTGGTGGTTCATGTCTTTGTTCATCCCCTTGTCTGATATGGACCGTACTCTCAGCATCCTCTTCCTCACTCTGGTTGTGACTACTACTAGCCATTCTTATTCCTGAAAATTGGACCAAAGTGGATCAACAACTAACATAACATATTTATATCCTAAATGGCATGTAAATACTAGTCCTAGAATCGCCTAAACCTCAGCTCTGATACCAATAAATGTAACGCCCCCCCTCTAGGGAGCGCCACGGTAACAAGAATCACCCAATAAATAACTCTACTCCACTATATAGAGTTCAATACTTATAGATTTCAATATGTATAAATACCAATATAATGTTTTAACTCCAAATTATTCTCCAAATATTTCTCAATGTCACTTTACATTTCTCACTCTCTAGTACATGCCATTATTCTACAAACCATAATATTACATTAAAATGTAAATCCACCTCGAGTCTTTCCTTATTTGCTCTTTAAGCCGATCCACCTGTACCACTTTGGTCCAAGCTATCTACAAGTTCTCCACCTACGCGTAGAAAATCAACTACATGCTAAGCAATTTGCTTAGTGGTGTCCATAAAAAAAAATATAACAACTTTGAATATTTTTAAAATAGAAACAAAGTATATTTATAAGTCAAAAATAAATAAACCAACTTTATGGAACCAAATCACAAAACTTATATAGTAATCCTTTCAAAGTACAATCAAATTTGTACCCAATTTTTCCAAACACTTTAACCACATATTGCCCAAAGTAAACAAGTCCTGAATAACGGTAAAATGGATACGGGAGCGGACAAGCCCGAAGCCAAAGCTTCAAAATCAATATATCGGTCAAGCCCGAAGCCGAAGCTTCAAAAATCAATATATCGGTCAAGCCCGAAGCCGAAGCTTCAAAAATCAATATATCGGTCAAGCCCGAAGCCGAAGCTTCAATATCAATATATATATATCATAATATCGGCCAAAGCCCGAAGCCAAAGCTTCAATTGTTTGTACAGTACTGTACCCCCCTTTATTGGCGCCAATCTACCCTGACCCGTATTCTGTTGGTATTTTAGTGTAATTGGATCAACTAGTTGACCAATGCAGTCGTAATATTTCATCGAACAAGTTAGGAAAGTGCGGAGTGCATGCTCGTTCGAGTTCTATTACGATACTTAGCTTACGGGGGTCCGGGAGCTACCTTTCGCAACACTTCTATTATGAACTGTTGCAGTTGCTCGAATGGACACGTCTTTTCGCAACACTTCTATTCTGAAGAGTTGTGACTGTTCGTATCAGGTCTATAAATATTTGGCATTGGCAACATGTTTAGCTATCGCTGGTTGCAATCTGGTTCACTTTTTCACACCAAGAAATTCATTCTAAGTTCTTGTCAATTCTGATTTTATCCGATTGATCTATTTGGTAGAACCGCCAAATAAGATTCAATCAGAAAGTGTTCGTCACGACTTCAGAATTATCCAGGCTTCATTCTACCAGAATTCCCCAACAAAGATTGAATTAAGGTCAAGTTTTTGGCAACGCTTAATTTTACTAAAGTGTTGCCAAAACTGTTTCACTTACATTCTTTCTTGCGACACATAAAAAAAATTCTGGCAACACTCTGAAAATCGTTACCATATCAACCAGTAGCTTTGTTTCTGGCAACACTTCTAAAAGCGTCGCAATAGAAAACAAAAGCGTTGCCAAAACTGCTACATGAAGCATCACCAAAGAACATGAACCGTCACAAACGGTTGTCACAAAAACTAACCATCCTGATTTTTCATTTTGCGACGGAATTTCTGACGGAATCAGAATCCCTTACAAACCGTCATAATGAACCATGAACTGCCGCGAAAAACAGTTGTCGCAAATGAACCATCGCAACTTTTCATTCTGCAACGAATTTTGCAACGGATTCAGAATCCCTTGCAATTGTCGCAAATGAACCATCGCAACTTTTCATTCTGCAACGAATTTTGCAACGGATTCAGAATCCCTTGAAAACGGCAGAAAAACTAATTCAGATTTTAAATCATTTCAAAATCAATTCCGGCCACCAACAAAACCCCTCCTTAGGTTTTTCGACATCCCGAGTCCAATGGCGCTGTTCTTTTTACGAAAAAATGAACCTAAACACGTCGTTTATACAAAACGGCTTGTGAATCAAGATTTTTTTCGAGAAAAAGAACGTTTATACCGCCATAAACAACCAAAAACGAAAATGGCCATCAAACACAATTCAACATAACATCAATAATTAAGAAATTTAAATCCTAAATTTTAAAGCCTTGAACTTTTATTAAAACACAATATAATCAACATCCATATTTTTTTAGAATTTTCCAGATTTCATGACCTGACTTCCCCTGCATTTTTCTCCATAAAAAAATCCTCAAATCGAAAAATTTTATTCTAAACATAATTAGCCACATGTCTTAGCTTTCCAAATCGACCAGAATCACAGAAATCCAAGTTGCATAACCAAAGTTATGATCAAAACACTAAACCGTGTACAAAGCTGAGATTTTCCGAAAATAGGTTTCACGACTCAACTTCAAACGAAAATTTCACATTGAAAACGAATGAAATTAAACAAGATTTCTTCTAAACATATATTCCTTAGATTCTGTAGATATCAATAGAATCAAGAATCATTCAAATCGGATTTATATAGTAAGAGAAAACATCAAAATATAGCAGGGGCAAAATCAGGAAGTTTTCTGAAAAATCGAGAAATCGAAGTTAGAGACAAAAACAATCATCGCAAGAGAATGGATCGAATTCGTACCTTTCAGGCTTCAAGCGACAAAAAAAGATTCAATCCGTTTGAAATGATTTAAAATCTGAATTAGTTTTTCTGCCGTTTGCAAGGGATTCTGAATCCGTTGTAAAATTCGTTGCGGAATGAAAAGTTGCGATGGTTCATTTGCGACAATTGCAAGGGATTCTGAATCCGTTGCAAAATTCGTTGCAGAATGAAAAGTTGCGATGGTTCATTTGCGACAACTGTTTTTCGCGGCAGTTCATGGTTCATTATGACGGTTTGTGAGGGATTCTGATTCCGTCAGAAATTCCGTCGCAAAATGAAAAATCAGGATGGTTAGTTTTTGTGACAACCGTTTGTGACGGTTCATGTTCTTTGGTGATGCTTCATGCAGCAGTTTTGGCAACGCTTTTGTTTGACGCTTTTAGAAGTGTTGCCAGAAACAAAGCTACTGGTTGATATGGTAACGATTTTCAGAGTGTTGCCAGAATTTTTTTTATGTGTCGCAAGAAAGAATGTAAGTGAAACAGTTTTGGCAACACTTTAGTGAAATTAAGCGTTGCCAAAAAAAAAACTTGACCTTAATTTAACTTTAACCATCATTTAATGTGGCATTGGTTTAAACTTTTGGAGTTGACATGTCAATGGTTGACTGACACGTGTCAGTCAAAAGTCAAAGTTGACGGGTCAACATAATGCCATATGGCGCGTTTCTAATGGCTTCCTTCGGTTTTGGAAGGTTAGTCGGATACAAGTTATTTTTTTTATGAGGAGTATAGTTCTTCCGTAAGTGGATGAGTGTTTCTTCTTGGGGGAGGTGCTACTTCTTGGGCATCTAAGAAACAAACTTGTGTGAGTGATTCGACAATGGAATCTGAGTTTGTAAAAACTGAGCATAATCTAGCCGATCATATAACCAAAGGGTTATAGAAAGATCTTGTGCAAAAGTTGGCTATGGGGATGAAATTAAAGTCGATCTAAAATCTCTCATGTTAAGATACCCAATTTCCACCTAATATGACGTTAGGTGCTGAATTCATTGAGGAAAGCTTAACATCTAGAGATTGGAACACACTGATTAAAACATCCCAAGGTGTGTGTTCAGACCTGCAAGTAAAGGAGGTTGAAGTTTAACTTCTTAATAGCCTTTTTGAAAAATTGCATACGCAGGTGCAAGAGTAAAAAGGCTACCTAGATAAGCATGAAGTTTAGCCGCTTCAAGAAGCTTGGACTTGGCTTTGATATGCTTATGAAGGATAAGGACACAAGGCTAGTAAAAGATAGTGTCAAGTAAGAACATGTGAGAATGTTGACTTATGTGTATATTATCTTCGAGTATTCAAGATGGATAACCAAGGTTCAATCCATAGTGACACCTTTGGTATTCGAATATTTGGAATGTGTAATATACTAAGATGAAATTCAATCGTCACGATATTTCATTTATGCATAAGTTTGTTATTTGTTGTGATTTTGTTTAGTTAATCATGGATTACACTAAAATGGGGGAGGATTGTTGGTATTTTAGTGTAATTGGATCAACTAGTTGACCAATGCAGTCGTAATATTTCATCGAACAAGTTAGGAGAGTGCGGAGTGCATGCTCGTTCGAGTTCTATTACGATACTTAGCTTACGGGGGTCCGGGAGCTACCTTTCGCAACACTTCTATTATGAACTGTTGCAGTTGCTCGAATGGACACGTCTTTTCGCAACACTTCTATTCTGAAGAGTTGTGACTGTTCGTATCAGGTCTATAAATATTTGGCATTGGCAACATGTTTAGCTATCGCTGGTTGCAATCTGGTTCACTTTTTCACACCAAGAAATTCATTCTAAGTTCTTGTCAATTCTGATTTTATCCGATTGATCTATTTGGTAGAACCGCCAAATAAGATTCAATCAGAAAGTGTTCGTCACGACTTCAGAATTATCCAGACTTCATTCTACCAGAATTCCCCAACATATTCTACTCGTTTAATAAGGGCAATAAATCAAAATAACATCTTAAAAATTCCAGTATAAACCATCAATCATAATTCAACATAACTTCAGTAATTAAGAATCCAAATCCCAAATTTTTAAGCATCAAACTCTAATTAAAACTCATTAAAATCAATATCATACTTTCCAGAATTTTTCCAGGTTTCGTAACCAGACTTCCCCTGCATTTTTCACTATGAAAATATCACCCAATCGAAGAACTTTCTTCTAAACATAATTAGCCACATGTCTCAGCTTTCCAAAACCACCAGAATCACAGAAATCCAAATTTTATAACCAAAGTTATGATCAAAATACTAAACAGTGTACAAAGCTGAGATTTTCCGAAAACAGATTTCGTGACTCAACTTCAAACGAAAATTTCACATTGAAAACGAACGAATTTCAATACGGTTTCTTCTGAACATATGTTTCTGACTTTCTGTAGATATCAATAGAATCAAGAATCGTTCAAATCAGATTTATATAATGAGAGAAAACATTAAAACAAAACAGGTATATAATCTGGAAAATTTCCTAAAAAACCGAGAAATCGAAATTCGGGACACAAACCTTTTTCTATGCTCTTTCTAGCTCTCTTCTACCCCTTTTGCCTTTGATTTACTTCCAATAGCTTCCTCTACAACATCCATATATAATTCTATCAAGATATTGCATAAATAAATTTCCTAATACCATAAATATGCTTAATCTACCACGAATTCTACTAATTAAGCTTTAATTTCACCAAAAATCACTCACCTCAAACTCGGGTTACTATTCATCTGAATCTTAATATCTGAAATCCTCCTCTTCTGGTCTTGATTAACTGAAATTGATGATGATAGAGGGCTTAAGGATCGATTTCTAATAAGAATTCGAAGTTGAATCGAAGAAATCGGAAGTTTTTGGATAATGGAAAATTTTGGTAAAAAGGGAAATGGAGAAGGAGAAATGATGAATGATGAATGATGGATAAGCGAAGAGAAGAGGCTGTAAGTTTGTTTGGTTTTTTTTTCCAATATTGCCCTTGGATAATTAATTAAATGTCCAATTCATCCTTCTTACTATAATTAGCTCTTATTTCCTCATGCCTTATATCCAATAACAACAATAACAATAAAAATAATTTCTATGATATTTTTAATACCATAGTAATTTATTATAAGCAAATTTTAGAAATTTCGGTTCGTTACAGAAAGTGAAAGGTGGAGACATATTACTTGTTTGCTTATATGTGGACGATCTCATATTTACCGGAAACAATCCTCAAATGTTTAATGATTTCAAGAAAACGATGACTCGTGAATTCGAAATGACTGATATTGGCTTGATGTCGTACTATCTTGGCATTGAAGTGAAGCAAAGGGATGATGGAATTTTTATTTGTTAAAGTGGCTTCGCCAAAGAGATCTTGAGGAAATTTAAGATGGAAAATTGCAACCCTGTTAGCACTCCGGCCGAATGCAGTTTGAAATTGACCAAGGATGAAAATGGAGTTAGGGTGAACCCGATAATTTTTCGAAGTTTGATCGGGAGTCTCAGATACTTGACGTGCACAAGGCCAGATATTCTGTATGCAGTTGGACTAGTGAGCAGATACATGGAAGAACCGAAGGAGTCTCATTGGAATGTAGCGAAAAGAATACTCCGCTATGTTAAAGGTACAACTAATTTTGGATTGCATTATTCAAAATCTGACGAATTTAAATTAGTTGGCTATAGCGACAGTGATTGGGCTGGCGATAAAAATGACCGAAAAAGTACAAGCGGGTTTGTATTTTTTCTCGGTAACACGGCATTTACTTGGAGTTCAAAGAAGCAACCTATAGTGACGTTGTCAACATGTGAAGCTGAATATGTTGCTGCAACATCATGTGTGTGTCATGCAATATGGCTGAGAAGACTATTAACGGAACTTCAAATGACACAACATGATCCAACAAATATTTTTGTCGATAACAAATCGGCATTGGCATTGGCGAAAAATCCTGTCTTCCATGATCGAAGCAAACACATCGATACAAGGTATCATTTCATTCGAGAGTGTATTGAGCAGAAGGAAGTCACATTGAAGTATGTCAAAACACAAGATCAGATAGCGGACATCTTTACAAAACTATTGAAGTATAACGTGTTCAATCAATTGCGAGCGTTATTGGGAATAACGGATAATTAAGTTTACGGGGGAATGTTCAAATTATTAAACTTAATATGATAAAAAAATAATGAAAAAAAAGGGTCAAAAATAGCAAGCCACCTAAATTGGACTTTGAAAAAATTGGTATTTGTAGGATTTGTTAGTTGGATTTTGTAGAAAATTAAAGTAAGTTGTTAAACCTAAATTTGAATTTTGTAATAGATTGAATTATTGAGAAAATGATAGCATCATTGCAGAATTCATCAAATGCCTATATAAGGCAATGTAATTTGCTATTTTAAAGAGAGTAAGAGAGTGAAAAAATAATAAGAGTTTATGAGTGTATTATAATAAAATTAGTGTGAATTACTCATTTTTATGTTTTGAGCATTTTTTGCTTGATTATTTTCCTCTTCAATCCAACAAAAACACCGGACGGAAACAACAAGCCTTGCTTTTGCACAAGACAAACAAGCCATATGGCAAGACAAACTAAAAAAATAAAATAAAATAAACGTTGCAATCTATATTTTCTTAATCTCAACTAACGTTTTCGATCCACAACCATAAGAACTTCTGCGTACGCCATAACATCAATCATCGTTGCCGATTTAGAACGATCTTGCTTAAAAGAGACAAATCTGGAAACCTACTGTGAAAGATCATGCAAATATCTTGTCTAAAGGTGGAAGAAGTCCAATCCAGCTATCAAGATTGAGATGTGTAACATCAAATCTCTGATTGAAGAAGCAGTTCTCATCGTGGAAACTAAAAAATTAGCAACGAATTATTCGACTTAAAAGAAAAACATTAAAATTCTTAAAGAGGGGAGGAGGAAGAAGAAAGCCAAGACTTTCTCCTTCCTCCTCAACGAGAACTTGAAAAGAATTGAGTAGAAGCCAAGAGAGAAAGAGGAGCAGCTAGGGTTTTTTACTGGAAACAAATTACCTATAGTTCTTATATGAAAAATTGCTGATAGTTGGAGAAAATTAGCCAGTGAACCACTGAAGAAGACTCACGTTGACTTGTTGACTAATTTTTCTTAGGAAGAAGTTCAACTTTTATATGTCAAGTCGTATAGCCCATTTTCCCCATTAGTATAATTCGTTACATTTATATTCTAGCTCTTTTCTTTCATTTAGTTCATATGTTTTTAAGTCACTTGACTAAAAATAGAAGTCTTTGTAAGTGAATTATAACGTAAAATGGACGATCAAATTGGCTATAAAATGTATATGCTATAGCCAATACACTCAAAATTAAGTAATAGCAATGACGTGTTTTCAGCCATTGAAGATCCTCTTTTTTCTTCTATCCTTTCATTTCCTTTCTCTTGTTTCTACCTCTGTTGTTATCAATGAAGAGGCTGAAGCTCTTTTGAGCTGGAAATCTACTCTTCAGTCTGATAATCAAACCCAATCTCTCTTATTCACGTGGTCTCATTCTACTCCTCTTTGCAATTGGTCTGGTATTTCCTGTAGCCTTCATAAGCCTGCTTCTGTTGCAAGTATCAGCCTTCCTGGCTATGGCTTGAAAGGTACGCTTCGTGGCCTCAGCTTTTCGTCTTTTCCAAATCTTAAGATGCTTAACCTTAGCATAAACTCTTTCTATGGCGACATTCCTTCAAATATTGTCAATGTTTCAAAACTCCAAGCCCTTGACTTGTCTGTCAATTACATTTCTGGTTCCATTCCTAAGGATATTGGACAGTTAAGCTCTATCCATTATCTTGATTTATCCAACAATGATCTCAGTGGTGTTTTTCCTATGTCTTTAGGAAACTTGACTAGATTGTCAATCTTGTATTTACACCGCAATCAGCTTTCTGGTTCCATTCCTGGAGAAATTGGAATGCTGAAATCTGTCAATATTCTTGCTTTGTCATTTAACAATATTACAGGTACTATTCCAACTTCTATCGGAAACTTGACGAACTTGTCCACTCTTTATCTTAATTCCAATCAACTTTCTGGTTTCATTCCTCGAGAAGTTGGAACATTGAGCTCCATTACACATCTCGAATTGTCTACTAATAGTCTTAATTGTTCAATTCCAATTTCAATTGGAAACTTGACAAACTTGTCCAGTCTTTATCTCTATTCCAATCAGCTTTCTGGATCCATCCCTCGAGAAATCGGAATGTTGAGATCCATCACAGAACTTGTGTTGTATAGTAATAATCTTAAAGGTTCAATTCCAAGTTCTATTGGAAACTTGACAAACTTGTCCATTCTTTATCTCTCTTCCAACCAGCTTTCTGGATCCATCCCTCGAGAAATCGGAATGTTGAGATCCATCAAAGATCTCGAATTGGCTATTAATAATCTTAATGGTTCAATCCCAAGTTCCATTGGAAACTTGACAAACTTGTCCATTCTAAGTCTCATTTTCAATCAGCTTTCTGGTTTCATTCCTAGAGAAATCGGAATGCTGAAAGCTGCCACTTTTCTTTCATTATCAGATAATAATCTTACAGGTACAATTCCAACCTCTATAGGAAACTTGACGAACTTGTCTTCTCTTTATCTCTATTCCAATCGCCTTTCTGGTTTCATTCCTCATGAACTTGGAAAGTTGAGATCTATCATAGATCTTGAATTTTCAGACAATAATCTCAGAGGTCCAATTCCAAGTTCATTTGGGAACTTGAGGAACTTGTCACGTCTTAATTTGTCAAACAATAGAGTCACTATGCTTTCCTTACAGATGAAGAATCTAACTGGCTTACTCTATTTTCTAATTAACAATAACAAATTGAGTGGACAGCTGAAAGAGGACTTGTGTCTAGGTGGAAATCTTCAATATTTCTCAGTAAATAAAAATTATTTGAGTGGTCCTATCCCAAAAAGCTTGAGAAACTGCACTAGTTCACTGAGATTTCAACTTCAGGATAATCAGTTCACAGGAGATTTGTCTGAATTTTTCGGCATTTGTCCACACTTGAACTACGTGGATTTAAGTTTTAACAGATTCTTTGGAAAGCTTTCATGGAAATGGGAAACTTTTGCCAACTTATCAACCTTAAAAATCTCAAATAATTATATCTCTGGCACTTTACCAGCTGATATTGGAAAGGCGCCTCGTTTACAATATATAGACTTTTCATCAAATCAGCTTTCAGGGGTCATTCCGAACGAATTGGGAAACCTTACATTGACGAAACTCTTTCTCGAGAACAACAAGATTTCAGGTGTCATTCCTCCGGAACTAGGAATGTTATCTAATCTCGAACACCTCAACCTAGCAGCCAACAAATTGTCTGGTACAATTCCAATGCAGCTTGGTGGGTGCTCGAGAATAGTGTTTTTGAATCTTAGCTCGAACAATTTTAGTGAGAGAATTCCATCAGAACTAGGCAGTTTACACTCTTTGGAAAGCATTGATCTGAGCCAAAATCAGCTGGCAGATTGTATTCCACAAGAATTTGGGGAGTTACAGAGACTGGAGGTTTTGAATCTCTCCCACAACAAGCTGTCAGGTTCAATTCCACAAACTTTTGATAATTTGTTAAGCTTGACAGCTGTGGACATATCGTGGAATGAATTAGAAGGACAAATTCCAGACATTAAAGCGTTTCGTGAGGCTCCACTCGAAGCACTTAGAAACAACAAAGGTTTATGCGGCAATAATACCAACCTGAACTCGTGCACTTCTCATAAAGTGCACAAGAAGGATGGAAGGTTAATTGCACTTTCTCTTTCAGGTGGTGTGCTAATATTGTTTTTGTTTCTTGGGAGTTGTTTCCTTCTCTGCCGAAGAATTAGAAGAAACAGGGCAAAATCAGGGGAAACAAATGAGAAAGCTAAGTATATAATGGGGGTACAAGATCCAGATTTGGAATATGAAAACATCATTGAGGTGACAGAAGGGTTCAACTCCAGATATTGCATTGGGGAAGGAGGTTATGGAATTGTCTATAAAGCCGTAGTATCACCAAATCGAGTAGTTGCTGTGAAAAAACTCCGACAATCACAGAATGATTTGAAAGCATTCACAAGTGAGATTACGGCATTGACAAACATACGCCATCGAAACATAGTGAAGTTATTTGGATTCTGCGAACATCGCCAACATTGTTTCTTGATTTATGATTTCATTGAAAGAGGGAGTTTGAGAAAGATAATTAGTGACACGGAAGCATCAAAGGAGTTGGATTGGATGAAAAGGCTCAGCATTGTGGAAGGAATAGCTGACGCACTATCATACATGCACCATGATTGCTCTCCTCCAATTATTCACCGGGACATTACGAGTAACAATGTGTTGTTGGATTCAGACTTTCAGGCTCATGTTTCTGATTTTGGCACAGCCAAGTTGGTGATGCCAGACTCCTCAAATTGGACATCGTTTGCAGGCACTTTCGGATATACTGCTCCAGGTGCTTAATTACCTTGATTCAATATTTTTTGTTTATTTACTTTTGATTTATCTTTGAATACATTTCAATATGTTTAAGTTATTCCTGAAATCTTGTGTAGAGTTAGCATATACAATGGAGGTCAACGAAAAATGCGACATTTATAGTTTTGGTGTGGTTGCACTGGAAATAATAATGGGGAAACATCCAGGAGATCTTATATCATCCTTCTCCTCGACATCATCATCATCATCTTCTACAACATTTGGCCAAGAAACAATGCTAAAGGATGTCGTCGATCAACGTCCCTTGTCTCCTCGGCGTAAAATTGCTGAAGGAGTGATAAATGCTGTAAAAGTCGCGCTCGCATGTTTGAGTACAAATCCTGAGTTCCGGCTATCGATGAGACAAGTTTGTTCACAGTTGGTGATAGCAAAATGGGTTCCATTGATAAAGCCATTCTCAGAAATAAAATTGGGAGACATTTTGGCCGGTGAAATTTTCATTGGCTAAGCTTTCACTTACTAAATATATACTTGTTTTCATCGAGATTGTATTAAAATTTAAGTAGTATCTTTAATGTCTAATAAAGATATTAATATGCGGATCTCAAAGCCCATAATTAAACCAAAACACTTGATCCATTGGCTACCAATTAATACAAGTCCTAGCTAGTGTCTTTAATTAACTAGTTAGGATCAATTTCAATAACCTCTGATAATTTGTTAAGCTTGACAGCGTTAGACATATCATGGAATGAATTGGATAGTCAAATTCCAAACTGTGCCAGTAAACAAAGAAGGTAGATTAATAGCTCATTTAATCCCGTTGGTGTACTTGTTACCTATTTGGTCCGTGTAATGCAACATATTACCTTTTTTGTCTCTTTAGTGCATATTATGCATAGTTACATCAATAAAGATTCTACAATGTTGTGTCCAAAAAGTACTAATTGCATAACATACGGACTTAATAGATAATTTTTAAATAGCACAAGGTTATAAAGGGTAACAAGTTGCATAGCAGCAAGGCTAGATGGGTAACATGAATACTAGAAGGACCAAATGTGCAAATGAATTATACCAAAGGGACCAAAAAGGCCGTTTTGGCTACATGTTGCCATCCCCATACAAATGCTTCAACACCCTGCAATGCTCCTTCCCCATATTCTTGTTCCCAAGCTAAACACAACCCATAGTAAACACACCCCACAATTCGGGTTGGGCAATAGAGGAGCAACCAACATTACTACCATAGCCTACTGACCATTTGCAATTCACATCCCTAGTCAATACACCTGCCTTGTACCGAGCCATCGAAATTTCTTCTAACCCCACCCCACACCCAACCAGCAGCTATCTCTGGTCAGAAATTTGGTTAAAATTTCCCATATTCAGCCTAAAAAAACAGCAGCCCAGCCATGTATACACTTTTACAATCCGATCGACTCAATTTGCTCAAAAATGAACCACCCAAAATTTAGGGAGTTTAGATGTAATTTCCCTGATAATTTTATTTGTTATTTGAATATTTCGTTAGAGAATCATAATTGAAAGTAACAATAAATTCACATGAAACACTTGAAATGACGGTTGAACCTTTAAAACCTCCATTGACTTGCAACTTTACAGTCCAAATTCTAACCCTATTCAATGCTCCATCGCCCTCTAAAGTCTTCTCTTGACACTCGATATTTTAAAGTTGAAAATAAACTTTAGAGTACATTTGAGTAAATCACATCTATCCATTCAATTTTGAAGGCCTATGATATAATGCACATTTGCCTAAATACTTCTTCTCTCACTATCTTTCACCCTATTAGAGAATCCTAATCCTTCCATAAATGACTCCAATTTTTGTGGACCCAAATGCATCAATTTTCTTCAATTCATGCTGTCAAATTAAATTGGCATGCATCCTTTTCAATTTCATTTAACCCGGCAAGATTTGAATTCTTATGAATGTATGGAATAGAAATCTTGCTAAAAAGTTGCATGATTTTAATGGAATTCATTTGGTTTAAGCTTTTCGATATTATTTTTACCATATTATCCTTCACATGAGTGAACATCAGGCATAAACTATTAAAATATCAAAAAAACATTGACAAAACTTCTTTTGAGTCCTTGTAATTTTAATTCAACCAAAAACACCATCTTCTACAATGGATTTTAAAAAAACCTTGACAAAATTCATTTAACGCCCTATAACTTTTATTATATAAAGAAAATAAATTTGGTGCATGAAATTTTTAGAAAATGTTTATGGAAGAGCCCGAAAATGTGAAAATACGTTTCGGGGTCCGGTATCATAAAAAATCGACAAATCCCAAAACAATATGAAATATCCGAAAAATAAAGAAAATAAATTTGGGGCAAGAATTTTTCAGAAAATATTTATGGACGGGCATTGGTCGTAGGCATTGGTTATGCGACATGAGTTTTGAATGAAAAACTCATCCTCTTTTTGTAACTTCATACTCTTGTTACATCATCATGGCGCTCTTCTATTGGTTTTGCGATTTCTTCAACTGAAATATGCAGGTTCCATAAAAAGATAGCTCAGATACCACTGTTGTGATTAATTAAAAAAATAAGAACATGCAGATGAAAGAATAATGAAATTGCATTATTAAAGTTAAAGTATTAAGCAAAAAGGAAGGTTTTTGAATATGATATATCTATTTTGTCTTATGTACTTCATCGTACTCAATATTACATTTTATAGAATAAAGCATAAACTAGTTAGTGAAACTGTTGGAAATTAAGATATGATGAAATAAAAAAAAAAAACAAATACTAACTAAATCTATCCAAAGAAATGGGAATTATTCAAAAAAGCAAATCAGCAGAAAATCTAAGGAGTCCGTCGACTGGATCAAACTTCAACAGACACTTATATTTTGGTGCAAACACTCCAAATCTTTTAATGTGGGATTTGGTTTTACTTTCCAACATCCCCCTTAAACCAAGGAACAAACCTCATGCATCCTGGACATAATTGAGAACTTCCACCTTGCACTCCGCTCCTTTTTGCCAATTCCGAACCGTGGCTCTGGTACCATGTTATTGGAAATTTTGGAGGAGGAAAATAAATAGAAGGGAGATGAAAAAAATAAAATGTGTGGATGGGCTACAAAATGATGAAAATACAAATCTGAAAAAAAAAAATATGTTTAGTTATGTTGGTGAGAAAGTGCATCAAAAGGTTGATTGGAGATAAATGCTTCAATAGTTGAAGGTTGGAGAGAAGTGCTCCAATAGTTCAACGTTGGTGACAAGTGCATCAACAACTTAATTGGTGAGAAAGTGCATATTAGTTGAAGGTTGGTGACAAGTGCATCAACAAATTAGGTGGCGTGAGAGTGTACCATCGAAACTAAAGACATGTGTTCTTACAGTTTTCAATTATTTTTCATCTGGAACAATTTAGGTAAGGAGCAGTGTTGAAAATGCCTAAAATGTGTGATGATTTTATTATTATAATTATTAGAATTGTTATTATTGGAAGTAGTGGTCATATGTTTAGTTGAATTAGTGGTCATGTAAATTATTAGTGGAGCAATTAATGGGATTAGTGGAATCTCTTAGTTACTTTTATGTGCTTATATAAAGGCTAAATCATGTAATATTTAATAGAGATGAAATTATGAATAAAGTTTAGAGATTATTATTTTTCATCTCCCTTCTATTTATTTTCCTCCTCCAAAATTTTCAACAATATGCATGATGGTGAAAAATAGTGTTATTGAAATCCATTGACATCGCAACATTAATAGAAATTGACCCTTCTAATTCAAGTGATAAATTTTAGTCTAACATATCTTATAATTTTTATATTAAAGGATATTAGTACATTCTTATATTTGAGACAAATCGTTAGACTTTTAAGCCATTAACATATTTTGATATAAAATATTGAGGATCCAATTTGGGAATACACGCCTGAATTAACACATTAAACGCAATCATGTCTTTTAAGCCATTAATGATCATCTTTTTTCTTCTTTCCTCTCATTCTTCTTTTTCTTCTTCTTCAGTTATTACTAATGAAGAGGCTGAAGGTCTTTTAAGATGGAAATATACTCTTCAATCTGATAAGCAAACCCAGTTTCTCTTATCATCTTGGTCTCCTTCTTCGCCTCTTTGCAATTGGTCTGGTATTTCTTGCACCTATCATAAGCCTGCTACTATTGCCAATATCAACCTTTCTGGCTATGATTTGAGAGGTACACTTCGTGGTCTCAACTCTTCATCTTTTCAAAATCTTAAGATGCTTAACCTTAGCTACAACTCTTTCCATGGCAACATTCCTTCCCATGTTGTTAATGTTTCGAAACTCCAAGTCCTTGACTAGTCTTTCAATGATATCTTGGGCTTCATTCCTAAGGATATTGGAATATTGAGTTCTCTCACTAATCTCGATTTATCCAACAATAATGTTGGTGGTGATATTCCGATTTCTTTAGGAAACTTGACTAGCTTATCAGTTCTACGTCTACATGTAAATCAGCTTTCTGGTTCTATTCCTTGAAAAATCGGAAAGCTGAAAGCGGTCACTCTTCTTGCTTTGTCATTAAATAATCTCACAGGTAATATTCCAACTTATGTTGGAAATATGACAAGCTTGTCAAATCTTTATCTTAATTCCGATCAACTTTTTGGACCTATTCCTCCAGAAGTTGGAATGTTGAGATCAATTACACATCTTGAATTGGCCTTTAATAACCTTAATGGTTCAATTCCAAGTTCTATTGGAAACTTGAGAAGCTTATCATTTCTTTATCTTCATTCCAATCATCTTTCTGGTTCTATTCCCGAAGAAATCGGAATATTGAGATCTATTACAGATTTTGAATTATCTAGTAATAATCTTAATGGTTCAGTTCCAAGTTCTATTGAAAACTTGACAAACTTGTCCACTCTTCATCTCAATTCCAATAAGCTCTTTGGATCCATCCCTCGGGAAATTGGAATGTTGAGATCCATTACATATCTTGCATTGTATAGTAATAATCTTAATGGTTCAATTCCAAGTTCTATTGGAAACTTGACAAGCTTGTCCCTTCTTTATCTTTATTCCAATCAACTTTCTAGAACCATCCTTCCGGAAGTTGAAATGTTGAGATCCATTACAATTCTTCTGTTGTGTAGTAATAACCTTAATGGTTCAATTCCAAGCTCTATTCTAAACTTGACAAACTTGTCCATTCTTTATCTCTATTTGAATCAGTTTTGTGGCTCCATCCCCTGGGAAGTTGGATTGAATTCCATTACAGATCTTGATTTATCTAGTAATAACTTTATTGGTTCAATTCAAAGTTCTATAGGAAACCTGACAAACTTGTCCACTCTTTATCTCCATTCCAATGAACTTTCTGGATCCATCCCTACAGAATTTGGAATGTTGAGATCCATCGATGACCTTGAGTTGTATAGTAATAATCTTCATGGTTCAATCCCAAATCCTATTGGAAACTTGATAAACTTGTCCATTTTTTTATCTATATTCCCATCAACTTTCCAGTTTCATTCCTCGAGAACTAGGAAGTTAAAATCTATCATAGATCTTGAATTGTATCATAGATCCCGAGTTCTATTGCAAACTTGAGAAGATTGTCAAGTCTTGATTTGTCAAATAATAGTCTCACTATGGTTCCCTTAGACATAAGAAGGAGGGAAATTTCTTTTGGCCTGAGAGATTGGTGAAGGTTCCTCTCGAAGGCGGCTAGGGTTCTCTCCTGAACCCTAGCCGCCCAGATTTTCTCCACCAGTTTGACTAGACTGTTCGAATCTCTCTCTGTCGTTCAATAGGAGGTCGATCAGGCAGCTTCCACCGGTGCTTTTTCGTTTAGAGCTCTGGTGATTCTGCGACTAGGGTTCTCCCGAATCCTAGCCGCACTAATTTTCTCCACTGACGTTTGACCGATGTTTTTGACAAGGCTTCTCCTTTCGATAGTAAGGAGATTAGACGGCTTCTACCAGCATTTTGTCGGCTTTTCGCAGATCGATTTTTTGACATGAGGGTGATTGGTGGCTAGGGTTTGGTTTGGCCGGAGTTTTAACTAGGGGTTGACGGTTTATTTCCTGGATTTCTTCTACCAGTCCTTGGAGGTTTCAGACGCTCCTACCCTTTTGCTTGCTTTTATGGGCGGTTTTGCAGATAGTTTTCAACAAGTGCATCAGGTTTTTCTGTCCTTTAGAGGTCATCGTTGCCTGCGGCATTGCACAGGTGCTGCCTTTTTGGGAAGTAGTGATTGTTTGGCGATGTTGTTCATTATTGCTGCCGTTAGGACTTATCATCTCAGCCTTAGTGGGATTGAGTATTGTGCACCACGGGAATCTTCTTCCCGCCATTCACTTCTGCTATGGATCTTTAGACCATTAAGTTCACACTCTGTTGTGATTGGGATCTTCGGTTCTATGCTTTTGCAATAGGTTGCAATTAGCTTTGTTACATCCTACAAATGTTTTTTTTGAAGAATTATTTTTGAAGAGGCTAGGTATTGAACCTAAGACCTCCCACCACTAACATTGAGTGGTGTACCAATTGAGCTACACCCAACTCGTGTCCTATATGTGTTTTTATTTTTCTTTTCTTTTATTTTTCTTTCTTTTATTGTTGCTTTTTCTTTCCCTTGTTAATAAATGGAGCCGGTTGTTTTCCAAGCTCAACCTTTACTTAAGATGGTTCCCTTAGACATTGTAAAGAATCTTACTAACTTACTCCTTTTTCCAATAGACAATAACAAATTGAGTGGACAAGTACCAGAGGGGATATTTCTTAGTGGAAAACTTCAATATTTCTCAGTGCATTATTTAAGTGGTCCTATCAGGAAAAGCTTGAGAAACTGCAAAACTTTACTAAGATTTCAAGTTCAGAACAATCGATTTTATGGGAATGTGTCTGAATTTTTTGGCATTCATCCACACTTGAACTACATGGATTTAAGTCGTAACGAATTCTCTGGAGAGCTATCATGGAAGTGGGAAACTTTTGAAAACTTATCAACCTTAAAAATCTCAAATAATAATCTCTCTGGCACTTTACCAGCGGAAATTGTAAAAGCTCCTCATTTACAATATATAGACTTCTCACCCTCACCAAATCAGTTTGTAGGGGTCATTCCCAAGGAACTAGGAGACCTAACACTGACCAAGCTTTTTCTTGAGCACAACAAGCTTTCAGGTCTCATTCCTCGTGAACTAGGAATGCTATCTAAACTCAAAGAAATTAACCTAGCAGCAAATAACTTGAGCAGTGGGATTCCAATGCAGCTTAGAGGGTGCTCAAGACTAGTGTTTTTGAATCTTAGCATGAACAATTTGACAGAGACCAATCCATAAGAACTAAGCAATTTACGTTCACTAGAAAGTATTGATCTCAATCAAAATTAGTTGGCAGATAATATTCCAAAAGATTTTGGGGGTTCAGAAGATAAGAGGTTTTGAATCTCTCCCACAATAAGCTGGCGAGAAACCCTAGCCATTTTCATCTGACTTCCGATCGTCATCCATCAAGGTCGCCGGCGATCTTTCCTTTCATTATTCCTTGCTCTTTCCGGAAATATACTCATTCAAGGGAGGTTTTGGCCATCACAAAGATTTGAACCCTAGGGTTTTGAATAAAAAATCTTCTTATGCGGCTGTTCTCAATGATTCTGTAGCTAAGTTATTGAGCCATGGAGTATCAATCGTAACGTCAGTAAAATTCACTATTTCAGACGCCGATAATGTATACAAATCTATTGAGGTACCAACTGAATTTTATGAGAAACGTATTTATTCATGTGTGAATTCTATTATTGGACATCTTGTTTTAGTAAAGGGAGATAAACCA
Source organism: Euphorbia pulcherrima (assembly GCA_947683365.1). NCBI lineage: Eukaryota > Viridiplantae > Streptophyta > Magnoliopsida > Malpighiales > Euphorbiaceae > Euphorbia > Euphorbia pulcherrima. The sequence goes on along the minus strand of CANTUS010000006.1, from coordinate 2,506,577 downwards.
TAGACCCATATGGATCTAAAACTGAAATTTAATACTATTTGGGGTCGTAAAATGGATTGGAAACTCATCTCTCTTGGAAAAGGGTTTTTCATATCATTATGCCTTCTACAGAGGCTGTGCAAAAAATTTGGTCCACAAGAAACTTAAATCCTAAACCTGAAATCGTGAGATTCTCGATTTGGAAAGCAGGTGTTGATCCAACAACGCAGAAACAATCATCATTGCAAGTTTGTATTAGATTGTATAATCTACCGTGGGAATTATGGGATAAAAGAATGCTCACTTGTGTAGCACAAGGAATAGGCATTCCAATCAGATTTGACTGAAACACTATTGAGGGGGAATTTAGCCATTACGCTAGCATTCTTGTTGACATCGACCTCTTGAGGTCGTTGATGGATCAAGTTAGAGTTGACAGGGAAAAGAATTTATTCTAGGTCACTATTGAATATGAAAATGTCCCGGTTATTTATACCACATGCCAATCAATTGATCATTCTTCGGTTATGTGTAGATGCAATCAGCCCAAAGATAAGCCTTCAGGGCACTCAAAAGATGTGTCGAGTGCTAAGCCATGCAATAATGTCAATACATGGCATAGGAAAAATAGGAGGTCTCAAAGCCCCATCAGAAAGGCTACCGACAAGGTTCTAGAACATTCTTAACCTCATTTTCATAGGGAAGGGAAGGAGTATATGGTTATCCGTTCGGATAACTCAACTCAAGTTCATACTCAAAATCAAGAAAAGGTTGCGAATTTTGAGATTGAGGCTGTGGTTTCTAAGGCGATTGAGGCTGCAACTAACGAGGTGTTTAACAAGGAGCCGGGTACTTTGGAGATTGGTAACTTAGTTGTAGATCTCGGAGATAAGGAAATTGAAAAGCCAATTGATGGCCATATTATCAAAGTTTTTGATTTGAATGCTTCGGATGAAGCTGACCAAGAGGAAGTTGAATCGGGTTATTCACAACCTAAGAGAGGTGTCACAGGTTCTTGGGCGGATTCCGCGGAATGAGAAGAGGCAAATCAGAAAAAACAAAGCCAAATAGTTGTCTCCTGATAGGAGAGAGTATTCATTCTCTTCTTACAATGAAAGCTTTTGGCGTGAGATAGATGAGGGAGACACTATCCCACAAGGTCCACTTAAACAAAAGCTATCTGTTCGAGCTAAGATGGAGTGCAGGGAACAGGCTAAGTTGAAGCACAGGGAACAAGCTAAACGGGAGCGCAAACCTCCTTTGAAGTTTTCTCCTTAGTTAATAATTCTCTTTCACTACCTACTAGGTTGTTTGACTTTTTTTGTTTTTATCTTTTTTATTTTTTGTTTCTTTTCTTTTATTTAATAAAATCAAACCCAGTTCTCCGGCCTCCGCCTTTAAATAACAAAAAGCTGTCAGGTTCAATTCCACAAACTTTTGAAAATTTGTTAAGCTTAACAATAGTTGACATATCGTGGAATGCACTAGAAGGAGAAATCCCAAATATCAAAGCTTTTCGCGATGCTCCACTCGAAGCACTTAGAAACAACATTGGGTTATGTGGCAATAATACCAACCTGAAGTCGCGCACTTCTCGTAAAGTGCACAAGAAGGTTGGAAGATTAATTGCACTCTCTCTTTCGGTGGTATGATGGCATAGTTCTTGTTTATTGGGAGTTGTTTCCATATCTACCAAAGAATTAGAAGCTAATAGAGTTAAACAATAAAGTTATAAATTTTTATTTTTTATTTTTTATTTAAAAACTAAAGGTATAAGGTTCATGGTAACTTTTTCATACATTTTTTATAACTTTTATATGCCTCTCCTTATATATTTTTTTATAACAACTAAACTACCTTATATAACTTTTTAAATAAGTTATTACTTTTATATATTGTTTTTATACTTTTCCTATATGTTTTCTAATACTTTATTGTAATTAATTAAACTATTTTGAAAATTAATAATTATTATTAGGATAGGGTTTAGGCTTTGGGGTTTGGGTTTAGTACTCGGGGTTTTATGGTTTATGGTTTAAGGTTTGGGGTTAGGTTTTGGGGTTTGGGATTTAGAGTTCAGTACTTGGTGTTTTAGGATTTCGGGTTTAGAGTTTAGAGTTCTTATTGTCAAAAATCTTTCATATAAACATTTTATACCTTTTATGATGTTCTTATTGTTATTTTGATTTAAGGTTTATTGCTCATTATATATATAATAAGGTTAAAATTTCATTTTTAGTCATTAATTATAAAAAAGATTTCTATGCCTTAGAGAAATAATTTTATTTCATAAAAGTTAATAAATAGTAATAAACTTAATATATAATTTCTTACTATTACTTAAAAATATTTTAAATAAATAAATATATTTTTATTAGGATTTAGGGTTTAGGATTTGGGGTTTGGGGTTCAAGTTTTAGGATTTAGGTTTGGGGTTTATAATTTGGGGTTTAAGATTCGGGTTAGGATTCGGGGTTTAGGACTTGGGGTTTGGGGTTCAGGGTTTAGGATCTGGGGTTTGGGGTTTAGGATTTGGAGTTCGAGGTTAGGGTATATCTATTTAGAGTTTTTAAATTATTTTTAATAAATACTTTAAATAAATATGATAATATTTCTAAAAATGATATCATTAATTATTATAACTTATTAAACTATTTTCACATTTTTATGGGAGATACACAAGGAGATAGCTACAAAGCTAATAGAGTTTAACAATAAGATTATTGAGAATGAGCAGCAGCTTGTGGACTGCCCAAAAGCCATCCGTGTAGCGTGGAAAAGGCGTTTGTCCAGTGGGGAGAAATCCTTAAAACTCTTACCACTTCCTCTGGCAATAATCTCACAGCACTGAAAGTAGAATTCTATGTGAGATACAGAAGATAGCAGAATCTGTAACTAAAAATTCTGCTGCTAAAGAAAGGGAACGAAAAGAGAACGTTGAGAGTATCAAAACTCTTCTGTCAGATTATCAAACGCCTGTGAATAGCATAATGGATGCTTTGAATAAACTCCAAAAGGGGCTGAAATAAGAATTTTTGGACATAAGCAGGAATCATTCAACATATGTCTCCACAGATGAGGAGCAAGAAATAAAGAAGACAATTAAAGCCCTCACAAAGCACATCCATGATTTTGAATCTTTTGTCTGATCTCAGAATCTGTCAACACAATGGGACATTCATCCATCTAAGCTTCAGACTCTTTCATTGGACTCTAATCCTCTCTATGTCCGTTAGTCAATGATAGTTCCTTTCCTCCAACAATTGGCAAATGTAATTTCATTGCATAAAACTTTGTTTGTGGTCAGCGTGGAGTGGCATTACTATACAAATGTTTGTATGAATATGTCAATCCAGAATGCCTAGAACTCATCACAACTATCGTACCAAATCTTGAGGCCTCCACTGCTGAAGTGCCGAAGATCATTGAGCCATTTGCTCAACCCCTGGAAACCATTCTGACAAAAGTTGAAGCTCAAAAGTAAGGGAAGTCTGCCATTATCACCTACTCAACGGCTTGGATACAACAAATGCTTCAACAGCCAAAACCTATAGATCCATCTTCCGATGCTAACGGAAAAAGGAGAACAAAGGGAATGACAAAGATGATGATGACCACGCTACTTTGACATAGATCCTGGGCCACAAGAAGAATGAGTGATAGCTAGTTGTAATATTTTATTGTAACTAGTTGTGTCTATTTTTACCTTCTGATATTTTATTATCATCTTCTTATAATTTTAAATCTGATTTTCTTATAAGTTAACATATTGTTAAACTTGAAGATATATAGTGAAATCTTTAGTTCATGATTCTGAGTACAATATTCATATTGTACAACTCATATAATTCTCAGAATCAGCATATATTATGGGGGAGCTAATCTTTGTCTTGCAGATTTTTTGTTATCATCAAAATGGGGGAAATTGTTGAACTTAGCTCAAAAGATCTGAACTAAAATTTGAAACTCAGAAGTCAAGTTTTGAAGAAAACTAAAAATCAGAAACTACGGGCTCAGAAGACGATTAAGCTCAGAAGACTAAAAAGCATCAAAGCAAGACAAATAGACAAAGAGATCAGAAGCCAAAGAACTCGGAAGACTATCATGGCTTATAGGAGAAGGAAAGCATCTCCAATGGTCAAAGTTCAAATCCTAATACAATAACTCACGTGAAGACGAATACTAAAAATAGGCCTATACCTTTTATGACACAAAAGTTAGGTGATCAGAGGACCTTCAAAAGTGAGTTGACAACAAAGAGAGAAGAAACCTTTCAGCCTCCTGACAAGCTGACAAAAGCAAGCTGTATAGGACTAAAAGGTGCGAAAGTCTAAAGAATTGCAGAAAGTTGGTAGAGTTGACTACCGCCAAAGTGCCTAATGGAAATGAAGATGTGTCTAACGAAAGATCCAATAGCTCCTTATGAAAAGAGCAGTTGTGAGATAACTGCTAAGGTTGTGACTCTGATGATGAGTCACACCGGGAAGATTTCGAAGGCTGCCTATAAAACGGCCTCAACCATCAACTAGAGAAAAAAAACCCAAGCTTTCATTATCAATTGCAAAATCTCCTACAATATCACAAAAAATCTTTCAATCCACTTTTAAGAATAAGCAAGGTGCTTGTTGAGGTCTTATTGTAAACCTTACAACAGGTTGAGAATAAATTGTGTTTCAGAAGAGTTCAAGATGAGGGTACTCTTGAACTGGAGAATTAGAGATGGGAAGAGGAGGGTACTCTGGCTGTAAATAATTCCAATTGTAAAGACTTCTCCGCCTCGGAAGGAGATTGACATAGTGGATTAAATATCAGAAGCGGATGCTCTGGGGACTAAGTTAAGCAATGTGCAAACCAGTATAAAATCGCGGTGTTGAATTTCTAACTTTCTTATTTTAAATTCATACTTACTTCATCAGAAGCATAATTTTACACTATTTGTTCATTATCCCTCCCACCCCGGCGGCAAATCAACACTTTGGGACCAACACATATTATATTAAAAATATATATATTAAAAAAATTTCAAAAATTATTGTGGATTGCATTTTTATTAATCAATCAACAAAATCACGGATAAAAACAAACAAAACTACTCCCCATTTTGCAAAAAATAATATAAAATTCTCAGACCCCGTTTTACAAATAAGTGAAACCATGGGATAATTCTTTGAAGTTTACCCTTTAGATCTTTATTGGAGTGATAGTGTGTATTTGCATGAGCTAAATTGAAATAGATTTATTATGATTTTTGAACATCAATTGCAAAATCTAAAGACTATAAAATATTTGGTATATTTGATAAAAAGAAATAAGTAAAATAAATCCAAAACATTGTAAATGAAAATATAATAAGAATTCTAACTTCTACGTAGCTTAGCTTGTGGTCTTGATTTTGAAAACTAGTCAGAGTTAATTATAACCAAATTGATGACAGAAGTTCCAACAACAAGAATTCAACGATTTTAAAGGACATCCAATGATAATAATAGAAACTTTGCAAGTGAATGTACGATATATGATGTCAAATTGAGAATGAAAAAAGTATTAATAGTACAAGAAAATGGAGAAAAAGATTATTGTCGCGGTGTTACTGTTTATTTGTGTTACCAATTTTGTAGAAGGATACCCTGCTCCTAAAACTGATAGATGCAAAGAGTGTACTGACGAGTGCATGAGAAGGTGCACAAGCAGCATACCAAAGAATGACCCACAAAGACAATCAAAATTGGCAAATTGCCGCCCATCTGGATGTCAACTTGATTGCACGGCTGGTGTAATTTTTTCACATTTCACCATCAACTCTTTAAAAGTCAATATATTTTTTATATTATATTACATTATATTATATAATTCCGAGTTGTACTTTGTCTATGCAGGGTGCTTGTAGGATGCGTCTAAACGGGAGTGTGAGTCGTTAGAGGTCATAGTTGGAAGGGGTTCAAAAAAAATTGTTTAGTTTTTCACTTTTCTTGTTTGGAATCCACAAATCTGATTCAACGTCATAAAGAAACCTTCAGATGGTTTGTCAAACCCCTTTAGATGCAAGTGTCACATTCTCATAACAGAAATATGTTGGTGGCATTTCGCAGATTCTGGAAGAGTGATGGATCATAAACTTTTTTAATAAGATTGGATAATAAACTTTATCCAATTTATAAATCCAAACCAATATATTGGAGTCATTGATCTTTTTTTCCGGATGTGAAATGAAAAGAGCTGATGTTACAAAATTTAATAATATAGTTGTTATTTTTTTTTTGGTAGATAAATATAGTTTTTATGAGCATTAAGTGGTTCATGAGGTGAAGAAATATGTAGTAAAAGAATAACTAAAAATGGTGTAACTAATTTGCACGTAAGAACGAATAATTAACCAAATGGTAAAATTGATTATGTTTTTAAAATTGCAACACATTGCTATTTTTCTTTTTCATCTAATGCATCTTTATGTGATTGAAATAAGTACTAAATGATTTCCTATATTATCATAGTTTTATTCAGTTTGATTTTAATTTTTGCGCTATTATGATTCATTTGGTTCTTAAAAAATTAATACATTTTATGATTAAATCTGATAAGCTATCTACAAGTGTGAGGAAGAATCGAACGAATTGATTTAGCTATGTATCGATAGTCAACCCAGTTTTGAGAAAAAAATTATATGCTATTACAAAGTTGAAGGCAATGCATTGATATTCAAATAGTCAACTTTTTCCGCCCAAATCGGAGAAAAAAAAGAAAAAAAATGGCGAAAAACGAAAAAGAATAGTTAAAGGCTAAAGGAAAAGGATGAGGAAAATTTGAGAAAAACGAAAAGAATAATTTGGAGGCCCGAGTGGTTGGAGGGTTTTAGAAAAGGATAAGAGAGTCAAAATATATGATTTCCTTTCTTAAAACAAATATCAAATTCATTACTCATTTTAGATATATGATTACCTCTTTCGAGGTCTTTCCATTACCACCACTCCACTAGGTATTAGGATTGTATTTCTTTGTTTCCACAATATTATTATCTTATTATTAATTTATAATAGTTAACACTATAAATGGGTAAAAATCATCAAAAGCACACAAACTTTGCAGTTACTAACACAATGGTACATAGACTTCAAAACTTAATATAATCGTATACCAACTATACAGCTTAATAACATAATGATCAAAATAACCTTTGACCAACAAAATTACCTATGACTTCAGGTAATCATTTTATATCTCTTATTTTATTAAATTCTTTTCTTCCATTTTTTCCCTGATATTAAATTCAATTAATTTCCTCCCTTTATATTTTATTTCTCTCATTTAATTTCTTAGATCATCCCTTCTTATTTACTTTTTTTATTATCCCTTCATATTCAATTAATATTTCATTTAAATCTTAAAAGCCATGTGTATATCCAGAAAAGCTGTAGATCTTTTTCCAATAAATTTCTTCATTTTTACTGAAATAATTATCTTTTGGACATTAATTTATTTAAATAAAATGAAATTGAATGTAAACAAGAAGAAGAGATGAGTTAAACTCTCTAAACAAAGCAGCCACAAGCAAAAGAACATCAAGTTTACTCGAATCAATGGTGCCAAAGCCAACAGAAAAAGAGCTTGGAGAAGAAGACGGCCGTTGAGAAGACTTCAAAAGAGAAGAAGACAAAAGTACCCGAAGAAGCTTAAGAAGAGAAAAAACCAAAAACCGATGTTAGGGTGCGAATAATGTCTGACATTGGTTAACAAGGAGAAGATCAAATGGTTTATATAGATAGACAATATCCCCAATGGTATGAGGCCTTTAGGGGGTAAAGCCCAAGAGTAAAATCATGAGGGCTTAGGCCCAAAGTGGACAATATCATACCATGTGTGGGGATATAGGGTATCCAAGTACTTTCGCAAGCTGTAACAAGTGGTATCAGAGCCATGCTCCGACGTTAGCCGTGTGAATGGATACCCGGAGAATCGAATAAAAGTGGGGACGCCCAGTTTCATCACCAATGTCCGTGAATTCGGTAGTGCTCTATGTTCTGTGTGTCCTCTATGGCATTAGAGTGAGAAAATATCGATTTGTAGAGGATTTCCGGATGGTTGATATGTCGAGGGGAGGCTCAATGGTACTTTGTGCGAGGGGAGGAATGTTGGAAAAACAAATATCCCACATTGCTAAAAAAGTTCGAGATGCTTGGGTTTATTAGTGTGAAGTTGAATATCCAACAAGGAAATTTAATGAGTTAAGTGAATGATATATAATTGGGAATGACCCATTAACCCATCACCTTAGGGTACTCAAGTTATAGATCATCTGTTAATACTTACTTGTGAAGTTGGTGTACTATTATGTCAAGTTTTGAAGTCCATGTATCATTATGTTAGTAAGTGCAAAGTGTGTGTACTTCTAATGATTTTAAACCTGTTATAAATATATAAAATAGTAATAATAATATTAGCCTTGCCATTTCTTATATTAAAGAAATAATTATTTCATAACTAAACTGATTAGTATTCTTATTAATTTAAAAGAAAAAAGTTATCTATAGTGGAAGTGAAGCCTAATTGATTGATTGCAATAAATGGACAAATTAGCATATGAGACTTGAGTCTGTTGATAACGTGCTCCTCAACTGCCATATTACAATATATTTTATTGTTATATTTGTTTAAATTTTACCTAGTCTTTAGGTTTTGTTATGCTTCCTAAAATAAAGGAAAGGAAATAGGTATTTATTTAATTTAAATTCTATAAATAGAGACCTACTTATGTATTATCATGTTCCATATCAATAAAAATGTAAACAATAATGTTTACAGCAGTTCTCTTTAATATATGCAGATTTCTTTAAATTAGAATTTTTATGTTTCAACAGTGGTATCAGAGCAATCTTCTTAAGGGCTTGTGATTTTTTTTCTCTCCCTTTTCAATAGATAGATAGAGAGAAACACAAAAATTTCAAAGGCAAATCCTGCAGAAAAAGGTGAGAAGTTTAAAGAAATTATATTCTAATTGGTGTGAAGTAAACCAATTTCAGATTATGGAAGCTCCAATGGTTGAAAGTTGATGAGAGGAGAATCAACAAGAGTGGTGAGAAGTGCATCATTCAAAATGGAGAGACGTGCTCCATGAATTTTTATTTCCATTAACAAACGGAGAGAAGTGCTCCATGATTTTGTTGGATAATTTAGAGTATTAGGAATAATGTGTATGTTCTTAAGACATTTGATGATGGAGTTGGAGTTTGATTTAAATGTCATAAGATGTATATCTATAGTGTTTACATGAAAAGACGTGTTGGTTCGCGAAAATACATGTTGTTTTATGGCAAGACATGTTGCTTCATGAAAAGATATTATGTTCTATGAAAATACATAATGATTCATAAAAAGACACGTTGTTTGATAAATAGTCATGTCTTTTCATGTAGGGACATGTTGTTTCATGTTTAGGGACATAATGGTTCATGATAAGTTATATTGTTTCATGAAGAGTCATGTTGATTTATGAAAAGTCATGTTGTTTGATGAAAATAAGTGTTGTCTCATGAGAAGACACATTGTTTCATAAAGAGACTTATCATTTCATGAACCATCATTCCACATCTATAAATAGGCCTCATTTGTGCCTTTGATACACAACGAGATTGAGAGCAATTTCTGAAATGGAGAGGAAACATTAATACGTTCTTGTTTCCTAACCTTACATACATAAATTGTAACACCCCGGGTACGACCGGCTGCCCCCACAGATCAACACAAGTCTTTCCAGTGAGCTTTGTCCTCACTCGCTCACTTCCTGGAAATTACTTCCTAGGAGGTCACCCATCCCAAGATTGCTCCAAGTCAAGCACGCTCAACTTTGGAGTTCTCCCGAATAGGCTCCCGAAAAGAAGGTGCACCTTGTTAGTATAGGTAGTACCAATCAAATCTCTTAAGTCTCTCTCAATTGTAATGTCCCATACCATTATGATCTCAAAATCCTTAATCGTTCTCAATTCTGCTGTCCCATACCAGCACAATCTCAAAACTCTCTCTTTCGGGTGTGGATTCGATTCATTCCTGTCCCCATTGACATCCTTCATGGCCGCTCTTTGCTCAGGTCTTCTACCCCAGTGCCACCCCTCTTAGGACCGGGTCGTTACAGGCCCACCAGCTTCCGCCTGGTTCGTCCCCGAACCACACCATACTAGGAGAGAGCTGGCTCTGATACCAAACTATAACACCCCGGGTTCGACCGGCTGCCCCCACAGATCAACACAAGTCTTTCCAGTGAGCTTTGTCCTCACTCGCTCACTTCCTAGAAATTACATCCCAGGAGGTCACCCATCCCGAGATTGCTCCAAGTCAAGCATGCTCAACTTTGCAGTTCTCCCGAGTAGGCTCCTGAAAAGAAGGTGCACCTTGTTAGTATAGGTAGTACCAATCAAATCTCTTAAGTCTCTCTCAATTGTAATGTCCCATACCATTAAAATCTCGAAATCCTTAACCGTTCTCAATTCTGTTGTCCCATACCAGCACAATCTCAAAACTCTCTCTTTCGGGTGTGGATTCGGTTCATTCCTGTCCCCATCGACATCCTTCATGGCCGCTCTTTGCTCAGGTCTTCTACCCCAACGCCACCCCTCTTAGGACCGGGTCGTTACAGGCCCACCAGCTTCCACCTAGTTCGTCCCTGAACCACACCGTACTAGGAGAGAGATGGCTCTGATACCAAACTTTAACACCCCGGGTTCGACCGGCTGCCCCCACATATCAACACAAGTCTTTCTAGTGAGCTTTGTCCTCACTCGCTCACTTCCTGGAAATTACTTTCCAGGAGGTCACCCATCCCGAGATTGCTCCAAGTCAAGCACGCTCAACTTTGGAGTTCTCCCGAGTAGGCTCCCGAAAAGAAGGTGCACCTTGTTAGTATAGGTAGTACCAATCAAATCTCTTAAGTCTCTCTCAATTGTAATGTCCCATACCATTACAATCTCGAAATCCTTAACCGTTCTCAATTCTGCTGTCCCATACCAGCACAATCTCGAAACTCTCTCTTTCGGGTGTGGATTCGGTTCATTCCTGTCCCCATCGACATCCTTCATGGCCGCTCTTTGCTCAGGTCTTCTACCCAGCGCCACCCCTCTTAGGACCGGGTCGTTACGTAAATTCTTATCCTACAACAAATGTATTATGGTTGATTCACATACGAAAGCAGGTACGTGAATTGATATCTCCATTGAATCTTATAAGCGAATTTCTAGTACATTCCCGCTGCTTTGTAGGGAGGAAATATTGCTTAAAGGAAATTGATTAGCATGCCTTGGAGATTAGGTTTTAGATTAGTATTATTTGTTATGATCAAGATTGCAACAAATTCTTCTCTACATTTGTAAACGGTTTCCTTCCTAGCATCCATTCTGCCCCGATTCATTATTTTCCAACAAATTTTTAATCAACTAATGGAGAGAAGGGCTCCACAAATTTCAATCAAATCTTTTGGCAGTTTTTGAAGTAAGGAGGAGCGTTGAAAACGTGCGCCTCAACTGCCATATTCTAATATATTTTATTGTTATATTTGTTTAAATTTTACCTAGTCTTTAGGTTTTGTTATTCTTCTTAAAATAAAGGAAAGTAAATAGGCATCTATTTAATTTAAACTCTATAAATAGAGACCTACTTATGTATTATCATGTTTCATATCAATAAAAAAGTAAACAATAATGTTTACTGCAGTTATCTTTAATATATTACAAATTTCTTTAAATTAGATTTTTTATGTTTCAAGAGAATCTTTGTTCAATTTGAATGCAGGAAGAATAAAAAAAACATATACACCGAAAAACACTCAACTTCACTTTTTTGACCTACTCGTTTTTAAGTAATAAGTTTTAAATAGAAGTCTTTAAACTGAAGACCCAATTAGCTATAAAATAATTCACTCTGGAATACACTGAATTAACAAATTAATAGCAAAGATGTCTTTTAAGCCGTTATTGATCCTCTTTGTTCTTGTTTCCTCTCATTTCCTTTCTCTTGCTTCTTCTTCTACAGTTATTATTAATGAAGAAGTAGAAGCTCTTTGAGTTGGAAATCTACTCTTCAATCTGATAATCAAAGCCGATCTCTTTTATCTATTTGGTCTCATTCTACTCGTCATTGCAATTGGCCCGGTATTTCCTGTAGCCTCCATAAGCCTGCTACTATTGCCAGTATCAGCATTTCTGGCTATGGTTTGAAAGGTGCGCTTCATGGTCTCAGCTTTTCATCTTTCCCAAATCTTGAGTTGCTTGACCTTAGCAACAACTCTTTCCATGGCAATATTCCTTCGAATATTGTCAATGTTTCAAAACTCCAAGTCCTTGACTTGTCTTACAATGATATCTCTGGCTCTAATCCTAAGGATATTAGACTGTTGAGTTCTATCAATTATCTTGACTTGTCTATCAATAATATCTCTAGTTCTATTCCTAAGGATATTAGACTGTTGAGTTCTATCAATTATCTTGGTTTATCTGAAAGTAATCTTATTGGTGTTATTCGGATTTCTTTAGGAAACTTGACTAGCTTATCAGTTCTATATTTATGCAAGAATCAGCTTTCTGGTTCCATTCCTGGAGAAATTGGAATGCTGAAAACTGTCACTGATCTTGCTTTGTCATATAATAACCTCATAGGCACTATTCCAACTTCTATTGGAAACTTGACGAACGTGTTCATTCTTTATCTTAATTCCAATCAACTTTCTGGTTTCATTCCTCAAGAAGTTGGAATGTTGGGATCCATTACAGATCTTGCATTGTCAAGTAATAACCTTATCGGTTCAATTTCAAGTTCTATTGGAAACTTGAAAAACTTGTCCACTTTTCATCTCGATTCCAATCAGCTTTCTAGATCTATCCCTCGAGAAGTCGGAATGTGAAGATCCATCATAGAACTTGCATTGTATAGTAACAATCTTAATGGTCCAATCCCAAGTTCTATTGGAAACTTGACGAACTTGTCCACTCTTTATCTCTATTCCAATCAGTTTCTGGTTCCATTCCTCAAGAACTTGTCGAGTTGAGATCTATTCATAAACTCGATTTGTCTATTAATAATCTTAATCGTTCAATTCCAAGTTCTATTGGAAACTTGACGAACTTGTCCACTCTTTATCTGTATTCCAATCAGCTTTCTGATTCCATTCCTCATGAACTTGGTATGTTGAGGTCCATAATAGACCTTCAATTGTATGATAATAATCTCAGTGGTTCAATAACAAGTTCTATTGGAAACTTGACAAGAATGTCAAGTCTAGATTTTTCAAACAATAGTCTCACTATGTTTCCCTTAGAAAACTTGAAAAACCTTACTAGCTTACTCCTTTTTCAAATTCAAAATAGCAAATTGAGTGGTCAAGTATTAGAGGACATAGGTTTTGGTGGAAAACTTCAATATTTCTCAATGTATGATAATTATTTGAGTGGCCCTATCCTGAAAAGCATGAGAAACTGCACTAGTATAGACTTTTCATTTATAATAATAATAATAATAATAATAATAATAATAATAATAATAATAATAATAATAATATCTCAAATAATAATATCTCAAATAATAATATCTCTGGTAGTTTACCAACTGAAATTGTAAGAGCGTCTCATTTACAATATATAGACTTTTCATCAAATCAGCTTAAAGGGGTCATTCCAAAGGAACTAGGAGACCTAACACTAACCAAACTTTTTCTTGAGCACAACAAGCTTTCAGGTGTCATTCCTCATGAACTAGGAATGCTGTCGAAACTGGAACTAATGAACCTAGCAGCCAACTACTTGAGCGGTGCGATTCCAAAGCAGCTTGGTCAGTGCTCGAGGCTATTGTTTTTTAATCTTAGCATGAACAATTTAACTGAGAGCATTCCATCAAAACTAAGCAGTTTACGCTCACTAGAAAGTATTGATCTCAGTTAAAATCGGTTGATAGATAATATTCCACAAGAATTAGGGGAGTTGCAACGACTACAGGTTTTGAACCTCTCCCACAACAAGCTCTCGGGTTTAATTCCACAAACGTTTCACAATTTGTTAAGCTTGACTACGGTGGACATATCGTGGAATGAATTAGAAGGACAAATCCAAACACTAAAGCTTTTCATGAGGCTCCACTCGAAGCACTTTGAAACAACAACGGCTTATGTGGCAATAATACCAACCTGAACTCATGCACTTCTCGTAAAGTGGACAAGAAGGATGGAAGATTAATTGAACTTTCTCTTTCGGGTGGTATGTTCATATTGTTCTTGTTTTCCGGGAAATGTTTCCTTCTCTACCAAAAAATAAGAAGCAACAAGGATAAGACAGGGAAACAAATGAGAAAGCTAAGTACATAATGGGGGTAGAAGATCCAGATTTGGAATATGATAACATCATTGAGGTGATGATGTAGATGAGAGAGCGTTGGTATACTTGGAGAAAATTGATAAAAGTGGCTAGCTCGGTTACTATTCTTTTGGGCTTTTTGGGTCGGATTTCGACGTTTTAGGACACTTTTCTGATAAAAAAAAGGCCCAACGAGCAACGCTCATCATACACATGAGCCCCACCCTATGGGCCCTAATTTTGCCGGTTAGGCCCTCAATTTTGCATTTTTCTGTTTTCAGGGACTTAATTGCAATTTTCTAAAAGTTTGTGTGTTTTTATTTTTTTTCTAGGGTTTTAACCCTAGCCTCTAGACCTTATTTATAGGCGTGTTTGATAGACAATTCGGCAGTTTTGATTGAATAAAATTAGCTGCGGCTATTTCCCCTAATTACTCTAAATCTTGAAGAATTTATGGTTCTTAGAACCCTCTTTTATTTACGGTCTAGAAGAATTGTGAACAATAGAGTTATTTTCTTGTCTTCTGATTGATTCCGCTACATTCGTTAGTACCAGAGCCTTCATATACTATGGCACCACCAAGAAAAGAATGAAATGTGGCCCAGATTGCTGAAGACGAAGAAAGGCGCCGGGTTGCAGAGGTTGTTGATCAGAGGATGGGGACTTTTGTCGAGCAGTTAATGTCCAAGCTAGAGGCATTAGATGCAAGACTTGATGGGATCAATAACAAGCGCAGAGGGGTGTGTATCATCAACGAACGACCTCGCGATGAAACCCTGGGGGAGGAAAGTGACGAGGAGTGCCGATCTGAGTATGGTGGTCATCGTCGAGAGCGAGCCATTGAGGATCGGCATTGGGAGGCTAGCCTGTGGATTGAGATTCTAGAATTTAGAGGAACCCTTCAACTTGAAGAGTTTCTCGATTGGCTAGCTGCAGTAGAAGAAGTTCTGGAATTCAAGGGAGTTCTGGAGAATAAGCGGGCGCAACTAGTGGCGACTCGATTGAGAGATAGAGCGATGGCTTGGTGGGTGCAGGTCAAGAACACTAGGGTTCGCATGGGTAAGTCTAAGATTGTGATGTGGGAGAAGATGAAGAAACAGTTGAGAGCCACACTCCTACCCTACAACTTTCAGCGTCTTAAGCATATCATTTCTTTCACTGGTGATACTTCAGATGATGACAATTCGAGGGTGAATTCTTTCCAACCAGGGGAGGATGATGTAGAAGAGAGAGCGTTGGTGTACTTGGAGAAAATTGATAAAAGTGGCTAGCTCGGTTACTATTCTTTTAGGCTTTTTGGGTCGGATTTTGATGTTTTAGGACACTTTTCTGATCAGAAATGGCACAACGAGCAACGCTCATAACATATATGAGCCCCACCCTATCGGGCCCTAATTTTGTGGTTTAGACCCTTAATTTTGCGTTTTTTGTTTTTAGGGACTTAATTGTAATTTTTTAAAAGTTTGTGTGCTTTTATTTTTTTCCTAGGGTTTTAACCCTAGCCTCTAGACCTTATTTATAGGCTTGTTTGATAGACAATTTGGCAGTTTTGATTGAATAAAATTGGTTGCGGCTATTTCCCCTAATTACTCTAAATCTTGAAGAATTTAGGGTTCTTAGAACCCTCTTTTGTTTACAGTCTAGAAGAATTGTGAACAATAGAGTTAATTCCTTATCTTGTGATTGATTCTGCTGCATCACAGAAGGGTTCAACTCTAGATATTGCATTGGGGAAGGAGGCTATGGAACTGTCTATAAAGTCATCGTATCACCAAATCGAGTAGTTGCTGTGAAGAAACTCCGACAGTTCCAGGATCATTTGAAAGCATTCACAAGTGAGATTACTCAATTGACAAATATACGCCATCAAAATATAGTGAAGTTAATCGGGTTCTGTGAACATCGCCAACATTGTTTCTCAATTTATGGTTTTATTGAAAGAGAGAGTTTGAGAAAGATACTGAGTGACTCGGAAGCATTAAAGGAGTTGGATTGGATCAAAAGGCTCAACATTGTTGAAGGAATAGCTGACGCATTATCATACATGCACCATGATTTCTTTCCTCTAATTATTCACCGGGACATTATGAGTAACAATGTGTTGTTGGATTCAGACTTTGAGGCTCATGTTTCTGACTTTAGGACTGCCAAGTTGTTGATGCCCGACTCCTCAAATTGGACTTCGTTTGCAGACACTTTCGGATATACTGCTCCAGGTTCTTAAGTACCTTCATTCAATATTTATTTCTTTGCTTTTAAATTAACTTTGAATACATTTCTATATTCTTAAATTATCTCTGAAATCTTTTGTAGAGTCTGCATATACAATGGAGGTGAATGAAAGATGTGACATCTATAGTTTTGGGGTGGTTGTGCTGGAAATAATAATGGGGTAGCATCCAGGGGATCTTTTCTCATCCTTTTCATCGACGCCATCTTCATCTTCTGGAGTAGTGGGCCCAGAAACAATGTTGAAGGATGTTGTCGATCAACGTCCCTTATCTCCTCGACTTAAAACTATCGAAGGAGTGATAAATATTGTGAAAGTTGTGCTTCCATATTTGAGTACAAATCTTGAGTTTTGGCCATCGATGAGAAAAGTTTATTCACAGTTGGTAGTAGCAAAATGGGTTCCTTTGATAAAGCAATTCTCAGAAACTAGATTGGGAGACATTTTGGCCAGTGAAATTTTCATTGGCTAAGCTTTCACCTATTAAATATATACTTGTTTTCATCAAGATTGTTATAAAATTTAAGTAGTATCCGAAGGTTCTAAGATCTGAGGAGGCTGCTAGGGTTCTTCCTGAACCCTAGCCACCAAGCTTTTCTCCACTGCCGGTTTTTTTGATAAGACTGTTTGGATCTCTCTCTACCGTTTAATAGGAGGGCGATCAGGCAGCTTCCACCGGAGTTTGTCCTTGAAGAGCTCTGGTGATTAGGCGGCTAGGGTTCTCCTGAATCCTAGTCACCCAGTTTTTCTCCACCGGCATTTAGCCGACGTGTTTGACAAGGTTTCTCCTTTCGACAGTAGGGCGATTAGACAGCTTGTTTGGCCAGCTTTTCGTAGATTGGTTTTTCGACATGAGGGTGATTGGCGGCTAGGGTTCAGTTTGGCCGGCATTTCGACTGGTGCTCGACGGTTTGTTTCTCGGATTTCTTCTACCGGCGTCGTTCCAGCAGTCCTTGGAGGGTCCTGGCGCTCCACCCTTTTTGCTTGCTTTCAACGGCGGTTTTGCCGGTAGTTTTCAACAATAGTATCAGGTTTTTCTGTCATTTGGCGTTCATCATTGCCTGCGGCGTTACACAGGTGGTGCCTTTTCGGGCAGTAGTGATTGCTAGGTGATGTTATTCATCATCGCTACCGTTAGGAGTAATCATCTCAGCCTTCGCGAGATTGATTATGGTGCACGACGTGAATCTTCTTCCTACCGTTCACTTCTACTATGTTCTTTAGATCATTAGGTTCACACTTTGTTGTGATTGGAATCTTTGGTTCATTATTATTGCATTAGGTTGCAATTAGCTTTGTTACATCCTACGGATGTTTTTATTTTTCTTTCCTTTTATTGTTTTCTTTTCTTTTTTAATAAATGGAGCCCGGTTTTTACTGAGTGAAAAAATAAATAAGTAATATCCAATGGACCACTTGATCTTCAATGTCTAACCTAGATATTAGTATACCATTATGTACCATTTTTTAGATTGGTTTTGTAAATTAAAGCTTCATTAAAAAATTAATAGTGATGTGAAAATTTTTAAAAAATGGAATCTTATTTAATCATTTAATACAATTTCTACTAAGAAAATTGAAAATAAATTTAATTTCTTATTTGTCTTTACACTTTCTACCCATGATAAAGTAAAGTTTGAAACTATGTCTTTTTTTTTAATAATAATACGAATAAAACATAAAATGGTTGTGGAAGTTTAGTTGTTAATTTTCTCTAACAATTAAATAAAATAGAATAAGAGAAAAAAAAAATATTAGTGTGAGTTGGTTTGCATCGAGAATGTGAGCAGAGTTGGTGAGCTCATAATGAATGAGTGGGACCCACCTCCTTTTAAATGTAATGCTGAAAGCCTAAAACTACAACGTTTTGTGCATTAGGTTTATGAAATTAAAAGAATAGTTTTTACCCATCTAAGCCTTGAAGAGGCTAAATCACGCCGGAAACAATATATTAAAGGGATTTATGCAAGTCGTCTCCAGTACCACCACTGCCTAATTCGGCTACTGTTTGCCACTTTAGCTAGCTTGTTTTATTTTAATCGGAGCATGTTTTGATTTGTTTCGTTTTTGTATTCTTTGTAACAATATTCATTTTTATTTCTTCTTTTAATAAATTAGGAACTCAACTAGTTTTTGATAGGTTAGATCTAGAGAAGGGTTTTGGATTAGGGGCACGTACAAAGGTTTTTGGGTTTATGTTGAGTTAAATGATGGAATGAATGGGATGGTCCTGTGTGCTCCTAATTTTCCAGTTGAGCTACGTCAGCGTTGAACCCATCTTAACCATTTTTTCACCAACTCTTTCCTCTATGGGTCTCGCTTTAGAGTGATCTTCCTTTTCTAGTTGGCTTAGTAATTAACTTAAAAAAAATAATAAACCAAATTTTATTTTTACAAAGGTTTAGTCTAGTGTTTGAACTTTATAATACTAATTTTAAAAGTCACATGTTCGAGTCCACATACAAGTGAGGTGAGGTTAGGGTTTTTCTCTGATATTATTGTAAGCAAAATGAGGCAATTAAAAAAATAAAATCAACCAACAAGGTGTAATTCAGTTGATTAAACAGACTGAACAAGTTAAAGAAAAACGAGGTTCAAATCCTTCTAAATACAGGTGAAAAGTCATAATTATTAATAAGCCAAAAAAATTCTCTTAATAAAAATATTTATAAATATTAAAAAAAATCAAACTCTTCCAATTCTACTGAAATTAAATTAACTTGGTGGCTATTTATCAATAAACAAAAAATTATCTATATTGGAAGTGGGCCCTAATTGATTGATAGCGAGAAAATGGCCAATAATTTGACAAAGTAGCATGGGATAGTCATAGTTCGATTTGGAAAAAAATCTCCAATCGCCCCAATTCAATTTTATTGTTAACCTTTTTTTATTATTTTTATTTTCTTTTCCTCTTTCTTCACTGTATCTATGTAATGAATTATCACGTATCAAAAATAAAATAGGGAATACCGTTGGAGATAAAAAAAAAGTTGGGACAGCTGTTTTTATATTTGAATTAAATATATGAAAGATTCAAAATTATTAGTGATTGAGTTGTTGGTCTAGTGATTAACACTCATGAAGTTGTGACCTTTAGAAGTGTAAATTCGAATCACATTCAGGACGAGTTGGGAATTTTTTATTCCATTTATTGTAAGCCCAAATGAGTCAAATTTTAGCAAAAGAAAAAGAAAGATCCAAAATCATGTGGACCATTCATGCTAAATTATTCCCATAAGACTATTCATTGGACACAATATTTCAATTTATGATTTTGGTATTTGAATCATCTCATTGTTGGAATTCAGATGTTCAATTATATATTTAGATCTTGGGCAAACTTAAAAATAGTATCATGTGGTTTTACTCATTTGCAGGGTTCGACAAATTTTTTTTGCAAAATGGGGTTTGTTTTTTAAAAAAATTGGCAAAAAAATGATAAAAATATTTTTTTGTTCTGAATATTGATGTTACAGAAAAAATTTTAATCAATTCAATATTCTTATAATTTAACCTTATTATTTAAAATTATATGTCACAATTTGAGTAAGTTTCAGAGATTTTTCCATTTTTTATGATTTTTTTAAAAGTTTATTATCATATTTTATTAAAAAAATATTTGTAATATTAAAAAAAAATTCAAAAATTATCACCGATGTGTATTGCATTTTTACCATCCAATCAACAAAATTCCGGATAAAAACAAACAAAACTACTCATTATTGTAACATAATTAAATATTGAGAATCGTCTTTTTGCAAATTTTTTGAAATCACAAACCCCATTTTACAAAAAAATAATAAAAAATTCACAGACCCCGTTTTACAAATGAATGAAACCACGGATTACTTTTTTTAAGTTTACCCTTTAGATCTTTATTGGAGTGATAGTGTGTATTTTGTATCAACTAAACTGACAAAGATTTCTTATGATTTTTGAACATGAATTGCAAAATCTAAAGACTATAAAATATTTGGTATATTTGATTAAGAAAAATAAGTAAAATAAATCCAAAAACATTGTTAATAAAATGTAATAAGAATTCTAACTTCTACATAGCATAGCTAGTGGTCTTGATTTTGAGAACTAGTCAGACTTAATTATAAACAAATTGATGACAACAACAAGAATTCAACGATTTTAAAGGACATCCAATGATAATAATAGAAGCTTTGCAAGTGAATGTATGAAGATTCATATGTATATATATGACGTTAAGTCGAGAACGAATAAAGTATCGATATTATAAGAAAATGGAGAAAAAGATCATAGTTGCGGTGTTATTGTTTATTTGTGTTACTAATTTTGTTGAAGTATACCCTGCCCCTCAATCTGCTAAATGCAAAGGGTGTTTAGACTATTGCGTGAGTAAGTGCATAAACAGCATACCAAAGAATGACCCCCAAAGAAAATCAAAATTGGAAAAGTGCCACCCATCTGGATGTGAAGACGCTTGCACTGCTGATGTAAATTTTTCACATTTCACCATCAACTCTTTAAAAAATTATTACATTTTTTATATTATATTACATCATATTATATAATTCCAAGTTGTACTTTGTGTATGCAGGGTGCTTGTAATACTAATCAAGACGGGAGTGTGTCATAGTTGAAAAGGGGTTACAACTTTGATTCCAAGAAACCTTTAGATGGTTTGCCAAATCCCTTTAGATGCAAGTGTCACATTCTCATAATAAAAATATGTTGGTAGCACGTTTGCAGCTTTTGGAAGAGTGATCGATCATAAACTTTTTAAATAAGATTGGAACATAAACTTTATCCAGTTTATAAATCCAAACCAATATATTGGAGTCATTATCCTTTTTTTGTGTGTGAAAAGAAAATAGCTGATGTTACAAAATTTAATAATATAATTGTTATTTTTTTTGGTAGATAAATATAGTTGTCATTTCTATAATGAAAAATATGGTGTTCCATTAAGAAAAGTAGGATGAAAAAGATAAATGAGCATGAGGTGGGTCATGAGGTGAAGAAACATGTAGTAAAAAAATAATTTAAAATGGTGTAACTAATTTGCACGTAAGAACGAATAATTAACCGAATGGTAAAATTGGTTCAAACTAATAATTTAATGTTTTTAAAATTGCAACACATTGCTATTTTTTTTGCTTGTAATGCTATCTTTATGTGATTGAAATAAGTACCAAATGATTTTCTATATTATCATAGTTTTACTCAAATTGATTTAAATTAACGTAAAAAAATGGAGAAAACCTAAAAAGCAGTTAACGAGGAAATTTGAGAATAACAAAAACGATAACAAGGAAACTAAACTAGAAAAAGTATCATCATGTTTTCAAATATGGAATAACTACAATTTGGTAGACTTAGTCTAGTAGCCACAACTTTCTCCACAGTGGATAAAGAAGCTGAGGTTCTGGGTCCGAGTCCTAAGTTTCTCAAAAGTTAAATGTTCCCACTTCTTAAAAAAAAGATTAAATTTAGAAGCAGGTACAATGCTGCTATACAATACAAATCTACTATACACCATGACATTCTCTTGGTCTTTTTATAGATTCGTATTATTCATGACGATATTCATTTCACTTACTAAATATATACTTGTTTTCATCAAGATTGTAATAAAATTTAAGTAGTAACCTATGTACCATTTGATCTTTAATGTCTAATCAAGAAATTAATATATACAATCTAAAAATGAATCTTCATTGTTTGATAAACTAATGGCAAGTAAATGCAAATTTCGGAGCTTCAACACAACAATGAAGTCTCTGCAAAGAAGCCCCTTAATACACATTTGGGAGTTTATAATAGTCATTCACTTTCATGGTATGCTCCTTACTCAGTATTATTTTTAATTAGTTGGATGTTTCGGTCTTCCCCGGATTCTAACTCACTTACCTGTCATAAAAAGTTTAGAAGAATCTTTTTTTTAATGAGTGGAGCTTAAAGCCCATAATTAAACCAGAAAACTCGATCCATTGGCTACTAACTAACACAAGTCATAGCTACTGTGTTTAATTAATACAATTCGGGTAGGGCAATAGAGCAGCAACCAACATTACAGCCATAGCCTACTAACCATTTGCCATTCACATCCCTAATCAATACACCTGCCATAAAAATTTCAATTAACCCCACCCCACACCCAACCAGCAGCGATCTCCGGTGAGAAATTTTGTTTAAATTTCCCAAATTCAGTTCGGAAAAAGTAGCAGCCAAGCCATATACGTTAGATATTTGACTTTGAATTTGTTAATAAAAGATTATAGGAAATAAATTTGGATTTTTATGTTCGAATTTGATATCAAATATAATAAGATTTGTTTATTTTTGAATAATCTTATCATGTAAACTCTATAAATAGTGTGTTTGCTATCAATAAAAATATATTAGTTTTACCTTTCATTTTCTCCATACTCTTATGCTCCATATTTTACAACATGGTATCGAGAACATAATTGATCTTAAGGGACCTATGATCTAAGAAAACCCACCAAAATTATCTTCCTTCATACACAAAACCTTCAACCTATAACCAAATCCTTATAAACACAAAGCCAAATACCAAGGAAGCTGTTGAAGAAGATTACGAGGTTCCTCCTTCAGCCAATGAATCCATTGTTTTAAAGATGAAAAGCCACAAAGAAATGAAGCTGCAGAAGTTCATTGTTGCAGTGAATATCCGACAGGAGGAGGAGTTGTTTTAACTCCACTCAATGCCAATGACCAACATGTTGGATTGAAGAAGGGCTTAACTTAATAAAAAAATAATAACCAAACATAAACACAATACTTTGAATAGAACTTACAAAACCTTTTTTATTATATTTTTCGCTCATACAATTCCATAAGCATATAAACTCTTATATAGCTTCAAAATACAACCAAAGTCCACATCATATAGTTACAATAATTGCAGCCATTTTTTATTTTGAGCCATCTAATACCATTGTTCATTATCACAAGTTGTCCCCTCCAATTTGTCATATCTTTTGATCATATCTTCTTAGCACACATTTATTGACTTCTTTTTTTCATAATGAAAAACATGTGTAATTCTCCTCATTTTAATTTTTTTGTTTGTATTAAGTTTAATTATTTAACTTTAACACTCCCCCTTAAACTTAATTTGTGGTTATGCCCAACAATGCTCGTAATTGATTAAACACGTCATACTTCAGTGGCTTTGTAAAGGTGTCCGCTATCTGATCTTGTGTTTCGACATACTTCAATGTGACTTCCTTCTTAATACACTCTCGGATGAAATGATACCTAGTATCAATATGCTTACTTCGGTCATGGAAGACTAGATTTTTTGCCAATGCCAATGCCGACTTGTTATCGACAAAAATATCAGTTGGACCATGTTGTGCCAATCGAAGTTCCTTTAACAGTCTTCTTAGCCATATTACATGACACACGCATGATGTTGCAGCAACATATTCAGCTTCACATGTTGACAATGTGACGATAGGTTGCTTTTTCGAACTCCATGCGAATGCCATTTCACCAAGAAAAAATACAAATCCGCTAGTACTTTTTCGATCATTTTTATCACCAGCCCAATCACTGTCACTATAACCAACTAATTTGAACTCATCAGATTTTGAATATCGAAGTCCAAAATTAGTTGTATCTTTGACATAGCGGAGTATTCTTTTCATTGCATTCCAATGAGACTCATTCGGTTCTTCCATGTATCTACTAACTAGCCCAACCGCATAAAGAATGTCGGACCTTGTGCATGTTAGGTATCTGAGACTCCCGATCAGACTTCAAAAATTTGTCGGGTTCACGTTAAATCCAACCTCATCCTTGGTCAATTTTAGGCTGTATTCAGCCGGAGTGCTAACAGGATTGCGATTCTCCATCTTGAATTTCTTCAAGATCTCCTTAGCAAAGCCACTTTGACTAATAAAGATGCTATCACCATTCTGCTTCACTTCAATGCCGAGATAAAATGACATCATACCAATGTCAGTCATCTCAAATTCCTGAGTCATCGTCCTCTTAAAATCTTCAAACATTTGAGGAATATTTCCAGTGAAAATGAGATCATCCACGTACAAACAAACAAGCAACATATCTCCATCTTTCACTTTCACTTACAAGGCATACTCATGTGGGCACTTGACAAATCCATTTTCTTGAAAATATTTATCAATGCGACTATTCCATGCTCTTGGTGCTTGCTTGAGCCCGTAAAGTGCCTCTTCAGGTTAAGCACTTTTTCCTCATGGCCTTTGACGATGTAACCCGGCGGTTGTTGGATATAGATTTCCTCCTCCAAATATCCATTGAGAAATGCTGACTTCACATCCATTTGGTGGATATTCCATCCATTTTGGGCAGCAACTGAAATCACTAATCTGATCATCTCCATTCTAGCAACCGGTGCAAAAACTTCATCATAGTCAATACCAGGCTTTTGACTATATCCTTTTGCAATGAGTCTTGCCTTATGTCGTACAATTTTTCCATTCGCATCCTTCTTTGCTTTAAAGACCCATTTGACACTAATTGGCTTTTTATCAACTGGAAGTTTTGTTAACTCCCACGTCTTGTTCTTCTCAATTATTGATCTCCTCCTCCATTGCTTTTCTCCATTTCACATCTTTCATTGCTTTTTCAGCATCAATAGGCTCACTATCAATAAGATTACACTAAAGAGTTAATTCTTCATTGAGCTCTCTAGTCGCATCGTAAAGATCTTTAACAAGACGAAATTTTCCAAGTCTTTCTCTTGGACTTTGACTTTCATCATCATCTTGTCCAGGAGATGCAATTGGAATGGGACTACATGACATTGATGTTGTGGCCGGCTTCTCTATATCATGATCATTGTTTTCATCCATGGTGAAAGGATAAAAACTGTAATTTTTCTTTTCATTGTTCAAATCCCAATCTGCTTCTTCATCAATGGTGACATCTCTGCTGATAATCGCCTTTCTCGTATCAGGATCGAACATCTTGTATCCTTCAGAAAATTCTGAGTATCCCATGAACAAGTATTTTTTACTTTCATCATCTAACTTTCTCCTTTCTTCATCAGCAACGTGAACATGTGCAACACTCCCAAAAACACTGAAATGAGAGATATTTGGCTTTTTCCCACTCCATGCTTCTTGGGGTGTCATATCTGACACACTTGTTGTTGGGGATCGGTTTGAGATGTAAACAGCGCAATCGACAGCCTCTGCCCCCAACTCCTTGGGCAAATTCTTGCTTTTCAGCATACTTCTCACCATATCCATCACCATTCAATTCTTTCATTCAACAACACCATTTTGTTTTGGTGATCTCAAGACTGACAAGAAATGACGGATTCCATGATACTCACAGAATCTTTTAAATTCATTTGATGTAAACTCTCCCCCTCTATCAGATCTTAGGGCTCTGATGTAATAGCCACTTACTTTCTCAACGAGCGCCTTGAACTTTTTGAATGTTCCAAAAACTTCTGATTTCTCCTTTAGAAGATACACCCACGTTTTTCTGATATAGTCGTTAATAAATAGCAAGAAATATTTATTGCCTCCCAATGATGTTGGTGTCATTGGTCAGCAAACATCGGCATGGATGAGTTCAAGAGGCGCCTATGCCCTTGACATGGACTCCTTTGGAAAACTAGCTCTTGATTGTTTTCCAACAAGACATCCTTCACAAACCTGATAAGGTTTGTCAATCGGGGGAAGACCATGCACCATCTTCTTCTGGCTTAGCAATTTCAACCCTCCAAAATTGAGATGGCTGAATTTCAAATGCTAAAGCCAATCAGATTCCTTCACGTAAGCTCTTAAACACTTGGCCACATCCGTCTTAATGTTAAGAGTGAACATCCGGCTCTTCGACATAGGCACACTTATAAGCAGCTCCTTCTTATCATTCAGTAGCACCAACTTTCTGTTAACCATGTGAACTTGATAATTTTTCTCCAGCAGTTGTCCCAAACTTAAAATATTACTTTTCATGTTTGGAACATAGTAGACATTGCTAATGAACTGGTGCTCTCCATTCTTCAAACGAATGAGAATAGTTCCTTTTACCTTGAATAGGAACTTTTGACGAATCTCCGAAGACGACATTTCCACTGAACAACTTGTCCAGTTCTACCAACATCTTATCATCCCCGCACATGTGATTTCTTGCTCCATTATCAAGATACCAAATGTTATTTTCTTGACTATGATCACCTTCACGGGTTAGTAAAACCGTGTCAATCACCTCCTCATCTTGGATGTTGTTAGCTGTCTCCTCTGCTTGGTTTGTTAGGCTCTGACACTCTGATGCATAGTGGCCAAATCTCAAGCAATTATAGCATTGAACATTGGACTTAGGCACACTTGCAAGCTTTTAAACACTTGGCCACATCCATCTCAATGTTAAGAGTGAACATCCGGCTCTTTGACATAGGCATACTTGCAAGCAGCTCCTTCTTATCATTCAGTAGCACCAACTTTCTGCTCACTATGTGAACTTGATAATTTTTCTCCAGCAGTTATCCCAAACTTAAAATATTACTTTTCATGTTTGGAACATAGTAGACATTGCTGATGAACTGGTGCTCTCCATTCTTTAAACGAATGAGAATAGTTCCTTTGCCTTGAATAGGAACTTTTGACGAATTTCCGAAGATGACATTTCCACTGAATGACTTGTCCAGTTCTACAAACATCTTATCATCCCCGCACATGTGATTGCTTGCTCCATTGTCAAGATACCAAATGTTGGTTTGCTGGGCTCTAACACTCTAATGCATAGTGGCCAAATCTCGATCAATTATAACATTGAACATTGGACTAATCTCATCCATTAATCTGTCTCCAGTCTCCTCTTCCTCGTCCTCGTCCATGTCCACGACCTCTGCCTCGTGTGGACTGATTATCTCTGTTATTATTTTTGTTTCTACCAAATTATTGATTTCTGCCATGTCCTCTTCCTCTTCCATTTCCTCCGCGGCCTCTACCGTGTCCTCTTCTGAATTGACTACCAGCTCGACTATTTTCACCTTATTTTAATGAAGCCTTTGCTGCTAGGACTTGTTCAATAGACCCATCTTTCTGTCTATTTAGTCTTTCCTCATGTGCTTGCAATGAGCCAACAAGTTCATCAACGGTCATTACACTTGTATCTTGCAATTCTTCTATAGCCACTACTATGTAGTCATACTTCGGTAGTAGTGACCGTAGAATTTTTTCAACGGTTCTTGATTCATCGAGTTTTTCTCCGTACTGCCGCATTTGATTAATGACAGATTTTACTCATGACGAATAATCTACAATTCCTTCTGTCTCCTTCATTCTCATCATCTCAAATTCTCCCCTCAACATTTGTAGTCGAACCTTTTGAACTTTCTCTGCTCCTTGAAGAGAAACTCGCAATATGTCCCATGCTTTCTTAGAAGTAGTTGCTTCTGCCACTTTCTCAAAAATTACATCATCTAGTCCTTGATGGATTAAATTAAGTGCCTTCTAGTTGTTTCTTTGATTCTTACGCAAACTGTCTTTCTTTGCTTGAGACAGTTGTGCAATTTCAGCTGGGACTCCATAACCTTTTTCGACAATATCCCAAACATCTTGGGCTCCTAGAATGGCTTTCATTTTGATACACCAATTTTTGTAATTGGTTTTGGTAAGTTGAGGGAAACTGAAGGAAACACCACTGAGATTCATTTTTGTAGAGGAAAATTTGTTTCAAAGCGTACAGGGGCTGTTGCAACGCTTTTCAATCTTTCGCAACACTTTGTTGTGTCGCTATAGCCTCTAGTCAGATTTTGCAAGGAAAATAGCAAGGGAAATATTTCCTTGCAATTTTAGATGAACTTTTGCAATTTGCCAGAAAATTGTTTCTGGAAGTGTAGAGGCTATTGCAACATTTTGTTGAGTATTGGTGACACTTTGGGCTTACTGTGACACTTTTTGCAGCTTTTTGCAACGCTCCAGACAGCATATTGCAACACCTTCTGGCCTACTGCAGCTTTCTTAAAACTCGATTTTTTTCACTCGAGAATTTTCGGGAATAGAATTGGATACGAAATGGCTCTGGTACCACTTTGTTGGATTGAGGAAGGGCTTAACTTAATCAAAAATAATAACCAAACATAAACATAACATTTAGAATAGAACTTACAAAACCTTTTTATTATATTTTTCACTCATACAATTCCATAAGCATATAAACTCTTATATAGCTTCAAAATACAACCAAAGTCCACATCATATAGTTACAATAATTGCAGCCATTTTTTATTTTAAGTCATCTAATACCATTGTTCATTATCACAAGTTGTCCCCTCCAATTTGTCATATCTTTTGATCATATCTTCTTAACACACATTTATTGACTTCTTTTTTTCATAATGAAAAACATGTGTAATTCTCCTCATTTTAATTTTTTGTTTGTATTAAGTTTAATTATTTAACTTTAACACAACGACCAATGACCAACGATAAATGACCAATGCCCACAACTAATGAGCAATGCCATGACCATGCCTATGACTATAACCATGATCATATCATGATTATAATCATATTTATATTTCAAAATAAAATTCACAACTTCAAAGTCAAGGAGGAGTGTTATATATTTGACTTTGCATTTGTTAGTAAAAGATAATAGAGAATAAATTAGGAGTTTTCTGTTAGGATTTCATATCAAATATGATAGGATTTGTTTAATTTTGAATTTGAATTGAATAGTCTTATCATGTGAACTCTATAAATAGTGTGCTTGCCACCAATGAAAATATATCAGTTTTACCTTTCATTTTCTCCATACTCTTATGCTCCATATTTTACAACAAATATATACTTGCTGCAACTCGTCGACAATCTGATCGACTCAATTTGCTCAAAAATTGACACATTCCTGCATCTCCAAAGGGTCGAGCAACCATGTTAGAAAGTTAAACTTAATATTAAGAAAATAAAAGATAAGATAAGATTTACAAGTGATGGGATTAGACATGATAAATGCTTGGATAAATGGCACATGATTAATGAATAGTTTCAGCATGCCAAATTGTATTGATGGCAGTATTTATTGACAATTTGGGTAGAAAATATATTTAGAAAATATTATGGTTGAAATGGAAGATTTGTGGGGTATTATTGTTTTTGATTTTATGACTTGTAAGCTCTATATAAGAGCTGATATCTGAATGTATAATTAGAGTGGAATATATAAACTTAGTGTTTTTAAGTTCCAGTTCACAAGTATATATTTATGTTTTAATCAAGTCCTTTGTGATTTCCAACATCGTATCAGAGCGGAGGTTCGTTCTTGAGCCATTTCATGTCCAATTCTCTTCGCCGAAAGATCCGGAGTGAAAAAAGATCAAGTTTCAGAAATCTGCTACTGCCAAGAAAAGTGTTGTGAAAGGCTGTCTAAAGCATTGCCAGAAATTGCAGAAACTGTCGCAGTACGCCAACAATGTTGCTTGAAAATCCAGAAGCGTTGCAGTAGCCTCCATATGCCCAGAAAACAAATTTTCCAGAATTGCAAGGGAATTCCATTGCTGTTTTCCTTGCAGAGTCTGTCAGAATCCAATAGTGATGCACTAAAGTGTCGCAATAGATTAAAACACGTTGCAAAATCCCCTATAGTGAAAAAAAATTGACACAGAGGAAATACCACTACATGTAGTGTTAAGTGAATTACCAATTGAAGGACTCTATTGAGAGTTCAGTGAAGACTGCCGGATCTTGGAGCTAAAAGACTGCCAGATCTAGGAGCAGTTAGTGAAGACTGCAAGAAGATGCAGTTTGTGAAAGCTCTGTAATGAGCCCGGTAAAACATTGCTAGAGGAGCAGTGTTAGAAGAAGATTGGCCGAATAGCAGCCAGTAAGGACTACTAGAGGAGCAGCCACTGAAGGTTTCAGTTGTGAACCTTTCTACAGTGGGTTGGTAATATCCAAAGTTCAGTGGATTAAACGGAAAATTAAGTTTAAGGGGGAGTGTTAGAAAGTTAAACTTAATATTAAGAAAATAAAAGATGAGATAAGATTTACAAGTGATGGGATTAGACATGATAAATGTTTGGCTAAATGACACATGATTAATGAATAGTTTCAGTATGCCAAACTGTATTGATGGCAGTATTTATTGACACTTTGGGTAGAAAATATATTTAGAAAATATTATGGTTGAAATGGAAGATTTGTGGGATATTATTGTTTTGGATTTTGTGACTTGTAAGCTCTATATAAGAGCTGATATCTGAATGTATAAGTAGAGTGGAATATATAAACTTAGTGTTTTTAAGTTCCATTTCTAAGTATATATTTGTGTTTTGATTAAGTCCTTTGTGATTTCCAACAAACCATTCCCAAACAAAAGCCCCCAATTCTCATGGCCATAACTCCCTTCACTCCATAAGTTAGCACTTAACCATTCATGCAAATTTCCCCCCAAAAAAAAACATCAAGATTTCCTAATCGAATTATAATTGGTTAACACTCAACTCCCTATATAAGCATTCTAATATTAACTGGTTGTGGAGCCTAGAAGCAGCATAAAGTCCAAAACTAATGGGCAGGAAACATAGGCTTGGGTATTAAACACACGACCTAAAACCTAGCAAAATTACCTTTTTGAGACTGGTATGGCTTATTTGTCTATTAGTTCCATCATCCATGTGTTATACATGTTACTCATCTGGTCTTTGTTATATGCAAGTCGTTACTTTTTTTTGTCCATTTTGTATGGATCATCTAGCCGACCCCACCTAGTGTAGCATTTAAAGCGGTTGGTTAGTATGGATCATCTCCATTAAAATAGGAACCATGGGTAATGAATTGCATAAAGAGAGACTAAATGGAAAACGTGTTTGTTTACTACATTGACAAAAAGGGTCATTTACCCCGAAAACCTTCTTAATAAGAATAATAACAGTTAAGTCAGCTTATCCAAAACTAATATAAAAAGTATTGTTTCTTCAGACGTTAATAGAAAGAGCAAAATCCTGACACCTGCTTTATACGTAATCCATAGTTTTAAGGCACTTGCATTTATTACAAGTGAAATAACTAACTACCCAATTAGACAATGTAACCATGCACTGTAATTTGCAGAAACCATACATTTGACCACGTCAAGAATTCAAACGTAATCGAAGAAAAGGGAAGATTCCTTACCCTCAACACCATCTCGGTGGAGTCGGTTGCTGCCAGCAAGATTGTCACACGGACTTCCACAAACTACCAGATCAAATGCTCCGTAGGTTTTCATCAGCTCCTCTAATCTTTCGGCATTTAGATCTTGTACATCAGCTATATCCACCAAATTCCCCATTCGGTTGGTCTCCTCCCACCAACATCTCATGATGTTCCGATTCACTTCAGAAATTTCGACCGACACTACAGTCTTCAGTTTGATTCCTAGCCGGTGTAGAGCAACTTCAGCACCTCCGATTCCAGAGAAAAGAGAGAGGAGATTTATGCCTTCTGGGAATAAGTCTTTTAATACCGATAGATGGTAAGCAACTGTATCAACCTGAAACATTCAAGTCTAAACCAATCAGAACAAGAACGACGTAAAACGAAGTAAGGAAGGAAACCATCACAATAACGGATTTCTAATATCAAGTAAACAAGTTTCCAACCTCTTATCATTTATGGAAACGTCTCGTATCAGGTTTCCGAAACAAAAAGAAAACGTGTAAACATTAGTATCTGGAATTTTCATGCTACTTAGAGAGCAACAACACTAATCTTTGTCACATGATGAAAAATTCGTTACTAATATGAGTAGCTTGATTCATAGACTGGAAAAACATAGCCGATTAATCTAACTCGAAGGTCATACAATGAAAGCTCTTTCCTTTTGACAAAATCAGTGCATTTTGGATACCTAATTGTTAACTGTAATAATTTACAATTTGGTTTCGGTGTTGTTTTTCAAATTAACAAAAGACTATTTGAAGGCATTACATTTAAAGCATCATCATTTTAACTGTGATTCTATATTTTAAGCAAAACTGGCAAAATATTGCCTAAATCCTGGCAAAATTACCTTTTCGAGCTTGTGGTATATCATGTTTGTCTATTTGGTCTGTGGTATATACAGTTCCTCATCTGATCGTTGTTATATGCAATTCATTACTTTTTTTCCCCTATAGTAAGGATCACAAGTAATGCCATTGATTTTTCAACCCACACACATCACATACAGTGGGTTGCAACTTGCATATCAAAGAGACAAAATAGACCAAATCAATTATATCCTTGGTAATGAATGTTATAGTGTTCCACTTTCACTTCCACTATATTATATCTGTAGTGGAAGTGGACCACTAAAAATGATACACTCCTTGGCAAAGACTTCGAACAGCTGGCAATCCTAACCGGTGAAGTGTGCTACTCTGGTTAAAGACTACAATACCAACCGGTGAAGTGATATTTGAAGACTCTACTGTTGTAATTCATGGAATATGAATACAAAGAAATAAAATGAAAATAGGCATTGAAAGTATGTGAAAGGATGTGATTAATTTTCAGTAATATAGCTCTTTTATAGAGCTAAAATATAACATCCATGATATGAAAAGCTCCTAAAAATCTCCTAACTTATTCCTAATTTTAAGCATAAAATAACAATAAAGACCAAGTCATTTTTCATTCATTATTTCCTATGTGGCAATTTCAAAATAATCCAACATCTACTTCTACGACCGAGCTTTTGTCCAAAGGAATTCATTGTACTTGATTTCTTTTCAGATGTTAGAAATCATTTCATCTCCTCTTTTGTTTGTTGCTGATTAGTTCGTAAAAACAATGTTTGGCCTTTAGTAACTTAAACCTTGTCCGAAGGCTTTCTTTTATTATAGTGTATCTCTCTCCAAGTTAGTTTTTTCATTCGAGAAACTAAGGGGTTGTTTCTGGGCCTTTTTTGCAGGAAATTTTTCAAAGAAAAGTGGAAAATGGAAACTGGTGTTTAGTTGCAGAATTTTTCAAATTGAAAAACTAGAAAAAAGTTTCCAGAATTTTCTAAATTATGTCTTGCAGCAGAAATCGTCTTTTTTATATTTTCTGAATTTTCCAAACTGAGGAAGCACGACCTATATGTAACTAATACAATTCTTTATTGATTTGATTTTTTTTTAATAACCATCAAAAAAAAATCATTCTTTATTAATATACTTTAAGTTGATTTATTTAGTTATTTTTCTAATTTACTAGGTAAACTTTTTATTGCATAATTTTCTAATAAATGTGATCTAATTTATATAAATTTGATTTGAATACATTGGTATATTTCGAACTTGTAAAATTAAACATACTTTAACATTATTGGGTTCTTAGCTCGTTATTGTCGTAAGAAATATAAATTGAAGGATTCTCGTGTAAGTAACAAATTAGGATAAACTATTAGTTTACATGAAATATTCGTTTCTTTAATAATAAGGGGCATTTTTTTTTTTGCCAAATTTATAAATTGTGGGGATTGAATCCACAACCCCACACTCGGTTTTCGTCAGAAGTTCAACTCCTAAACCTACTTTTATTTGTCAAGTCATGTAGCTCATTTGCCCCATTAGTGTATGTTGAATGTCATGTATTATGCAAGTCATTTATTGTCCCTATATTATTCAAGCTCATTTTTTTCATTTAGTTCATATGTTATACACATACATTATGTTAACAATATTGGCCATTAAGTCACTGTGGCTTTTTGTACAAAAAAATCTATATATAGTGGAAGTGGACCTATCGAAAAACACTCAACTTGACTTGTTGACTTAACGATCAAATTGGCTATAAAATGTACTGCTACGGGCAAAACAATCAAATTTAACAAATTCAGAAATAGCAATAATGTCTTTTAAGCCATTAATGATCCACTTTTTTATTCTTTTCTTTCATTTCCTTTCTCTTTCTTCTGCTTCTTCACTCGTTATTAATGTAGAGGTTGAAGCTCTTTTGAGCTGGAAATCTACTCTTCATTCCGATAACCAAACCCAATCTCTCTTATCCACTTGGTTTCATTCTAATCCTCTTTGCAATTGGTCTGGTATTTCTTGTAGCCATCATAATCCTGCAACTGTTGTCAGTATCAGCCTTTATGACTATGGCTTGAAAGGTACGCTTGGTGGTCTCAGATTTTCATCTTTCTCAAATCTCAAGATACTTAACCTTAGCTACAACTATTTCCATGGAAACATTCCTTCCAATATTGTCAATGTTTCGAAACTCCAAGTCCTTGACTTGTCTGTCAATGATATCTCTGGTTCCATTCCTATGGATATTGGACTGTTGAGTTCTATCAATAATCTTGATTTATCCAACAATAATCTTAGTGGCGTCATTCCAATTTCTTTAGGAAATTTGACACGCTTATCAACTCTATATCTATACAGAAATCAGCTTTCTGGTCCCATTCCTGGAGAAATCGGAATGCTGGAAGCTGTCAATGATCTTGCTTTGTCATTTAATAATCTCAGAGGTACTATTCCAACTTCTATTGGTAACTTGACAAGCTTGTCTTTTCTTTATCTTAATTCCAATCAACTTTCTGGCTTCATTCCTCGAGAAGTTGGAATGTTGAGATCCATTACAGATATTGAATTTTCCACTAATAATCTTAATGGTTCGATCCCAAGTTCTGTGGGAAACTTGACGAACTTGTCCACTCTTTATCTCTTTTCCAATCAGCTTTCTGGTTCCATCCCTCAAGAAGTTGGAATGTTGAAATCGATTACTGATCTTGACTTGTCTAGTAATAATCTTAATGGTTCAATCCCAAGTTGTGTTGGAAACTTGACTAACTTGTCCGCTCTTGGCCTCTATTCCAATCAACTTTCTGGAACAATTCCTCAAGAAGTTGGAATGTTGAGATTCATTAAAGATCTTGGATTGTCAAATAATAATCTTATTGGTTCAATCCCAAGTTCTATTGGAAACTTGACAAACTTGTCTACTCTTTACCTCTTTTCCAATCAGCTTTCTGGTCTCATTCCTCAAGAAATTGGACTGTTGAGATCCATTACAGATCTTGCATTGTATAGTAACAATCTATCTGGTGCAATTTCAATGTCTATTGGAAACTTGACATACTTGTCCACTCTTTACCTCCATTCCAATCAGCTTTCGGGTTCCATCCCTAAAGAACTTGGAATGTTGAAGTATATTGCAAATCTTGACTTGTCAAGCAATAATCTCTTCGGTCCAATTCCAAGTTCTATGGGAAACTTTACAAAGTTGTATCATCTTGCATTGTTCAACAATAATCTAAGTGGTCCTATCCCGAAAGGCTTGAGATATTGCACTAGTTTAATGAGATTTTCACTTCGGGATAATCAATTTACAGGAAATTTGCTTGAATTTTTCGGCAGTTCTCCACACTTGAGCTACGTGGATTTAAGTCATAACAAATTATATGGAGAGCTTTCATGGAAATGGGAAACTTTTGCCAACTTATCAACCTTAAAAATCTCAAACAATAATATCTCAGGCACTTTACCGGCTGGAATTGGAAAAGCTCCTCGTTTACAATATATAGACTTTTCATCAAATCAGGTTTCAGGGGAAATTCCGAAGGAACTAGGAAACCTAACATTGACGAAACTCTTTCTTGACCATAACAATATTTCAGGTGACATTCCGCAAGAACTAGGAATGCTATCTAAACTCGAACAAATTAACCTAGCAGCCAACAATTTGAGCGGTGCAATTCCAATGCAGCTTGGTGGGTGCTCGAGACTACTGTTTTTGAATCTTAGCATGAACAATTTGGCAGAAAACATTCCATCAGATCTAAGCAGATTACACTCTCTCGAAAGTATTGATCTCAGTCAAAATCAGTTGGCACATAATATTCCACAAGAATTTGGGGAGTTGGGAAGACTAGAGGTTTTGAATCTCTCCCACAACAAGTTGTCAGGTTCAATTCCAAAAACTTTTGATGAATTGTCAAGCTTGACAACAGTGGACATATCGTGGAATGAATTAGAAGGCCCAATTCCAAACATTAAAGCTTTTCGGGAGGCTCCACTTGAAGCACTTCGAAACAACAACGGCATATGTGGCAATAATACAAAGCTGAACTCATGCACTTCTCGGAAAGTGCACAAGATGAATGGAAGGCTGATTGCACTTTCTCTTTTGGGTGGTGTGCTGATATTGTTCTTGTTTTTTGGGAGTTGTTTCCTTCTCTACCGGAAAGTAAGAAGCAACAAGGCTAACTCAGGGGATGCAAATGAGAAAGCTAAGTATATAATGGGGTTACAAGAGCCAGATTTGGAATATGAAAACATCATTGAGGTGACAGATGGGTTTAACGCTAGATATTGCATTGGGGAAGGAGGCTATGGAATTGTCTATAAAGCCGTGGTATCACCAAATCGAGTAGTAGCAGTGAAGAAACTCCGACAGTCCCAGAATCATTTGAAAGCATTCACAAGTGAGATTATTGCATTGACAAATATACGCCATCGAAATATAGTGAAGTTATTTGGGTTCTGTGAACATCGCCAACATTGTTTCTTGATTTATGATTTCATTGAAAGAGGGAGTTTGAGAAAAATACTGAGTGAATCGGAAGCATCAAAGGAGTTGGATTGGATCAAACGGCTCAACATTGTGGAAGGAATAGCTAACGCATTATCATACATGCACCATGATTGCTCTCCTCCAATTGTTCACCGAGACGTTACGAGTAACAATGTGTTGTTGGATTCAGACTTTGAGGCTCATGTTTCTGATTTTGGCACAGCCAAGTTGTTGTTGCCAGACTCCTCAAATTGGACATCATTTGCAGGCACATTTGGATATACTGCTCCAGGTGCTTAATTACCTAAATTCAGTGTTTACTTATTTCCTTTTAAATTATATTTGAATACATACGTATGTTTAAATTATATCTAAAATCTTGTGTAGAGTTGGCATATACAATGCAGGTCAATGAAAAATGCGACATCTATAGTTTTGGTGTTGTCGCGATGGAAATAATAATGGGGAATTATCCAGGGGACCTTATCTCATCCTTCTCCTCGACATCAACATCAACATCTTCTACAACATTTGGCCAAGAAACAATGTTGAAGGATGTCATTGATCAACGTCCCTTGTCTCCCAGACGTAAACCCGCTGAAGGAGTAATAAATGTTGTAAAAGTCGCGCTTACATGTTTGAGTACAAATCCTAAGTTTCGGCCATCAATGAGACAAGTTTGTTCACAGCTGGTGTTAGCTAAATGGGTGCCTATGATAAAGCCATTCTCAGAAATGAAATTGGGAGACATTTTGACCGGTGAAATTGTCAGCTAAGCTTGCTACTCTCTAAATGTATATTTGTTAGCATCGAAATTGAAATAAAATTTATGTAAATATATTATTTGATCTTCAATGTCTAATCCATATATTAATAGAAGCAATCTTAAAATATATTGATAGGCACAAATAAAGTGATGGCATGCAAATTTCAGATAGGCAATCTTAAAATGTGAGGTGTATAGTTTTGGTGTGGTGAGGATATTACTATTGAAAAATCAGCTAGACATCATATGAACAGACATCATATTGATTAGTGTTTCTTAAATCAATCGAAAAATGTTTAAGGGGTGATCGACATTAATGTAAAATCGACTTATTGGTTTCTTACTACACGTTATTGGTTTATTTTTATTTGAAATATCAACTTTTTATAATAAAATTAACATGAACATTAAATATTACTTTGGTTCCAAATAAGTGTTATTTTAGATTTTTCATCAAAACTAATATAAAATTTATTGTACAACTAAAATGATTAATTTATCCTCTATAAAATTTCATTTCTTCAAAATTACCAACTATAGCGCAGTTGGCTAAGCAGACTGTGCAAGTTAGAGGAGAACAAGAATCAATCCCTACTAAATATGCTTGTTGGGAGGGGTGAGGAGCCTTAACTATTACTAAGCCTCGAAGAAGTTTATCTCAATGAAGATACTTGTAAATATTACCAAAAAAATATTTTCATCAAAACTTAAAATTTTTCTTAATTAATGCATGTGTAAATTAAAGATAAAATTATAAATATTACATTGATAATCTAAATGACACTTATTTGGAACTGAATGGAGTATTAATTATTTTTGTACTCCCTCCGGTTCCGAAAACTAGTCGCTTAAGAGAAATTCACAAATTTTAAGTAGTAATTGATTGGGGGTATAAAATTACTTATTTATCCTTAAATTAGCATCAATTGAGTAATAAGTGTATTGGGATTGAGCTAAAATTAATAAGGGTATAATAAGGAGAAAGGAGTGAAAGTTTACATTGAAAAAGAGAATAATAAGTAAAAGGAGCAATGTAAAAATGTGTAGAACGACTAGTTTTCAGAACCAGAGGAGTGGTTTATAACTTATATTACTCCTTTTAATATCAAAGTACTAAAAATATTAAGTATTATAACATGGTTTATGAAAATTTAGTTTGACCGCCAATTCAATCCACTTAAACCTTATATCCACGATCCTCTCTTCACTAGTTCAAGTATCTGGAAACCATGATTACAATTTACAAGATGTAAATGAAATTGATTATTACCTTTATTAATGTTACACCAATAAATATATGTATGTTATTATTCACAATAGGCCAAATCTTTAAATAGCACCCAAATAATTGACACAGTCTATTGTCCCCTCAACTTTCACTTATTCCTCTTACACCCTTGAAGTTGGCAAAAATGCATCACTCAACCCGTTATTGTCCATGTTGCATAGACGTGGAAAAAATGAGTGCGTGATTTTCTAACTCAATTAAGAAGGCGGGATATTTTTGGAAATAGACTAATTGTTTTGGGCAAATCTGTAATTTTATATTTCTCAATTCATCTTAAACTTCAATGTGACAACTCTCTCTCTCTCTCATCCCTTCTTTGCACAAATTAAATCTCGAATTGCTCTAAACAGATACCCAAATAAATTAAACTTCTGACTGAATCAATAAGAAAGGCAAGTAAATGAACATAATTGTTTCACATATTTTTAGAGAGGGCAATCAAGTAGCGGATGCTTTAGCATCTCACGAACGGCTTGTGTCCGTTGTTACTTGGCGGGACTGCGTTCCCAATTTCTATTTAAATGTTTTGCACAATTTAAGTGGCTATTGTTTATATCCATTCACTTGACTTTCGTAATTTTCATCAGTTTTATTTTAATATATTTCGAGTCGGTTGGGAATGTAGGCAAGAGAGGCGAGGGCGCCAACCTAGCTTGGATGGCCACACCAAAATCCTTAACCTCCTCCGCTATTATTAAAAAAAGAAAGGCAAGTGTTGATTAAACTCAAAAAGAGGAAAAGCTCACTAAATTAAATATAATAAGAGAGTTCAATTGCAAAATGGAAATTGGTTTTTAACTACTTCAATATGCAAAGCAGAAAAATAGAAAATAACCCAAATCCAAGTAATAATGAAAGAGAGAAACTAAGTACAGAGTTCATAAACAAACCGATACTCCCATTCAGCAGTATAGCTTCAGCAAGAACTGAGGAAGATGATCCGTTATCGCGATTTGCATTGGAATTTTGTGGCTTGAAACCGCTTGCCGGTATGTCGGAATCTCAATTCTCGCGGATAGCGACATGGTGAGTGGAGAGACTGGTTTTGAAAATGGGTAACAGGGAAGAAGATGATCTTTTTTCGATAATAAATTATAAAATGATTTTAATTAAATTTATTCATGGACTTTTATGCCGAATGTAAAAATTTTATTGGGTTTGATTTTTCAATCCATGGCACATGGTGGTGTGTAGACTTTTCATGCCATGTTAGTACGGCTTTCTATGTATTTAGCCTATAAAATAAATAACCGATTCATGAGAACTATGGCGTATGAACAACAAAAATGTCTTAAGCATTTGTTTGTGTTAGACATAATCGCAGAATTACTTGGATACTGTATGTCTCTACACACACGAGTATGATATTGTTCAATTTGGGTCTAAGCTCTCATAGTTTTGCTCGTGGGCTATACCCAAAAGGGTCTCATACCGATAAAGATATTGTCAATCTATATAAACCTATGAATCTCCTTTTTAACCGGTATGAGACATTTGTTCGCACCATAACAGTTTGGTTTTGATTGAATTTCGGTACATCATGGTATGCATGGTTTTCTTAAAATTCTTGTATGGACAAATTGCACGGATGGTTTTTTAAAATTTTTTAATTTAATATGATAGAGAACCTTGTAGAACCATCAAATATGTGGTTCTAATTTCATGCTTTTTTGAACCATGAAAAAATAACAAAAGAATTATAACACAAAAAAAACTATGAAACCAAACAAGCGGTTTAAAATTAGAACCATATCATTGCATGAAAATACTATCAACCGAGGGATTTTATATTATGCATTTGACTTTTTACACCCTTCTCCAATCGAAGGGTTGAGAAATTATTAACAATTAATTAATTATTTTCTCAATCTAATGAAATACTCCCTAATAAAATTCTATTGACACACTCCCTAAAAAGAATGGAGAGAA
The DNA here is from genome assembly GCA_947683365.1 of Euphorbia pulcherrima. Taxonomy (NCBI): domain Eukaryota; kingdom Viridiplantae; phylum Streptophyta; class Magnoliopsida; order Malpighiales; family Euphorbiaceae; genus Euphorbia; species Euphorbia pulcherrima. The sequence goes on along the minus strand of CANTUS010000006.1, from coordinate 2,465,587 downwards.
ACCCTAACCCCTGGCGACGAGCGCCAGCCACCACCTATCACCGTGCCGACCATGGCCACTGATCCCACCACACTCTCTGCCACCCTCATCAACTAAATCTAAACCCTACCCATTCGATGAAAATCTACTTCGAAAACTTCCCTAGCACCCACGGAACAGACGCCATGAGAAAGGCCTTCCAAAAATATGGTATATCGGGTTTTGTCTTTTGCCAGGAGGAAGAATGCGAAAAATCTCAATTTCGGTTTTCTAGACACCTGATGGCTCTCGACCAATCCATGATGTGCTTTACATACTCAACTCAATATGTTTCAGCATCATTCAACTATGAGCTTTTTGAGCTAGGTACTTGAAGCCGATTGACCGCTCTAATCATAATTTTGTTGCTGCACCGACCAGGAATCAACCCCTGAAAAGAAAGTTTACGTTTCGAGATTCACCAAGGGGAAATCGGTCATATGCAAAAGTGGTTGCTGAACCTTATATCTTAGCTGAGGTGTCAATTACTAATAATCAAACATCTCGAGTAGTCAATTCGGGGCCATGAGATCATAAATAATCAAACATCTCGAGGAGCCAATTTTGGCCATGAGCATTTGCTTCCATCCAGGGGCCACGATCTTAATATAGACTTGGCCCCTTGGAAAGATAAGTCTTGTCTTGCTTCTCTTATTAATATTTCCAATATTCGATGTGCCTATGATTTACTGAATGATAGGGACTTTGACATAGACTTTGTTGCGCCAGCAGGCAATGAAAAGGTTATTGTTTCATTTAATTCCAAGAATTCTATGACTGATTTTGTAGGTGGAGATTGGAAAGTTATGCAGCATATTTTCAAGGAGGTCCAGTTGTTATCGGGTGACTTTGCGCTGATAGACTACATCATGTATGTAGATTTCATGGGAATTCCTCCAACCTTGATCTCCAAAACCTTAATTAGACATTTAGCTACCAAATTTGGTCATATTGTCTCACTAGGCTTTAATTATACTAGACCGGACCGAGTTGATGTGGTCTCATGCCTTGTTTCGGCCCCCTTAGGAACGACTAATCGATTGCTGAAAATTTAGGTTGGCTCTAAAGAATTAGTGATACATACAAACCTCAGACAAGGAGTTGGTTGTCAACACTATAAAGATGCGAACTTAGAAGTCTCCTATAATTCAAGCAAAACTTTATTTGTTTTAGATGACTCGGCTCCTTACTCATGGCCTCTTAATGGTATCCGGGCTCAACCTATAACCACTCAAATTGTCCAGGCGTCTGCTGAGCTTGATTTATTTTTTAGTTTGGTTTTGAATATGAATTCGGCTTCTAATGGACCCCCGGGTGGTAAAAATGTAGCCCTTCCTGATTTGTCAAACTCTAACCCGCCTAGGAGATCTTAGTTGGTAGTTGTTCCGATTGGACAGGATGTTAGTCAAATTCAGCATAGTGATTCAGTTTCCTTAGGGCCGGATATCACGAATATGAATCGGGTTAGAATTCTATCTCAGTCAAGACCGTCCCCTCAGCTGGAAAAAAATCTGACCTTTGAAGTTGGTAAGAATCTCGGTCTATTCATAGATCAAGACAAAGTTACCATTATTGATGCAATGGATAAGATAGTTAATTAATTTGCTATCTTGTATCGAGGTACTTCTCTTTGATTATGTCTTTAGAATTTTTTGTTGGAATTGTCGCGGAGGCCTCAATAATAGTGCTAAGCAAAATTTTGTGCGGTCTCAAATTCGGAAACATAATCTGAAGTTCTTTGCTTTGCTTGAGACGAAATCGGAGGACGTTTTGGATCAAATGGTTCAAAGATTTTGGGGACACAATGATTTTTCATGCCACTACATTTCGTCTTCCGGCTTTTCGGGGGGGATTTTATTGTCGTGGAACTCAGCCCTTTTGAAGGGATTAATCATTAGATCTTCTGTACGATGGGTTTTGTTAAAGTTTTCTTTGCTCTAATTAGATTTTCATGTTATGTGCATTTATGCCCCAACTATTTATACAGAACGATGCTCTATGTGGCTAGACATTCTTCCTATCATTCATGAGGTTCAAAATATTCTGCTTTGTGGGGATTTTGATGAAGTATTATATGCTTCCAAGAGTATGGTTGCTAGGAATGCACGCTCTATGTCTGCTTTTAAGGATTTTACGAGAGATAGTGAGCTTCAGGATCTCCCTCTCTAGGGCCGCGATTACACATGGCATAACACTTTATCATATTCCTGCATCGACAGGGTTTTTTGCATCTTGTGATCTATTAGATTTATTGCCACCTATGGACACTACTCTCTTTGATCATCTCCCTATTTTATTTAAATCATGTGGGGTTCAGGTTGGGGGCCCGAATCTTTTTTTATCTCTAAACTTTTGGTGGGACAATACCGCTTTTCTTCCGTTCATTTGGAATTCTTGGCGCAACATCTGCTCATCTAATTTGGATTTAGATATTTCTACCAAGCTTTCTTTGTTAAGTTTAGCGATTCTTCCTTAGCATAATTCTAATTTTGGAGATTTAAATAGGAAGATTTCTGCTTTGGAAGCCAAGATTTTATCCCTTACTTGTAGTAATGTTCCAAGGCCTCTCACACGTGATCAACATTTGGCCTTATGTCACTCTCGAGCTTTACTTCAGGAATGGCGCAATTGTTTGGAAAAATTGAGACACCAGCAATCTCGTGTCATATAGACCTTATTGGGAGATGGTAATACTTCTTTTCTTCATCATATAGCTTCTGCCTAATTTTGGAAAATAGGATTTCACAGCTTGATATCGATGGGGAGTTGGTATCCGACAAGATGATAATTTCCAATGCCATTCGAGCCTTTTATGACCAGCTTTTTTTGGCTAATCTAGCTATCCATTCTCTCTATAAGCTCAATTTTAATATTGTATCTGCTGCCCATAACACGGCATTGATTTCCCCATTCTCAACCGATGAAGTTTGGCATTGCATTTGCGCGTGTGAGGAAAATAAAGCCCTAGGTCCGAATGGTTTCAACTTTTTCTAATACAAACGATTTTGAGAGGAATTGAAATCTGAACTCCTTACTATATTTGATTGATTTCACACTACAAATGAGTTGTCCAACTCTACTAAAACATCCTACATAGTGTTAATCCCTAAAGTTCCTGGTTCGTGCCCATTGAATAATTTCAAGCTGATTTCTTTGATTCATGGGATCTACAAAATTATTGCCAAACTTCTCTCTATTCAGTTACAAGTGGTTCTCCCATCCTTAATCTTAAAGAACCAGTTTGCTTTCGTTTAGAGTAGGAGTATCCACGAGTGTTTGTTTTTGGCTTCTGAGGTTATTCATAGTCTCTATTCTCATCGAAAATCTAGCCTGGTTCTGAAATTAGACTTTCACAAGGCCTTTAATAGCATGTCTTGAACTTATATTGACTCTGTTCTGACTTCCATGGGTTTTGATTACAAATGGATATCATGGTTAAGAGGTTGCAGGGAGAATTCATCTACCTCTATTCTAATCAATGGTCACCTAAGCCCGCCTATTAGCCTATAAAAAGGAGTCAAATAAGGGGATCATGTTGGAAATCTGGGATTACTTGGATATTTCTGAAGTCGCGAAAAACACTGTCAGATTGAAATTTATTTGGCTGGTTTACCAAATTTTTCAATCGGATAAAATCAGAAAGAGAATCAAGAACAAGAATTTGTTTGCAATGAAATTTCAACCGAGTTTTTTTGTGTTAGGCCAACATCGTTTTGGTGAATTAAATAGCCAAAATCGTCAACAGACATGTTATTTGGGGTAGCAGCTATGTCCAAAAGACATGTTTCTTCCGAGATTCAGTTGTGTCCAACAGACATATTGTTTCGGACAAAATTCATTTTCTGATGAATTTTTCCAAAGGATGCGTGGGTTTAGGAATAAAAAATTTTCTTGGGGCGCCGCCCCTCGGACCCTGCCTAGGGGCGCTGCCCCTAGACCCCGCCAGGGGCGGCCGCCACTTGGACCCCGCACCCGGGGGCGCTGCCCCCGGACCCCCCAAATCGTAAACAGTACCCGAACAAGTGTGTACTCCGCACTCTCCATACTTGTTCGGTGAAATGTCACGATCGCATTGGTCAACCTAGTTGATCCAATTACACTAAAATATTAACAATCCTCCCCCATTTTAGTGTAATCCTTGATTAACTAAACAAAATCACAATAAATAACAAACTTATGCATAAATGAAATATCGTGACGATTGAATTTCATCTTAGTATATTACACATTCCAAATATTCAAATACCAAGGTGTCACTATGGATTGAACCTTAGTTATTCATTATGAATACATGAAGATAATATACACATAAGTCAAAATTCTAAAAGTTCTAACTTGACACTATCTTTTACTAGCCTTGTGTCCTTATCCTTCATAAGTATATCAAAGCCAAGTCCAAGCTTCTTGAAGCAGCTAAACTTCATGCTCACATAGGTAGCTCTTTTACTCTTGCACCTGCGTATGCAATTTTTCAAAAGAACTATTAAGAAGATAAACTTCAACCTCCTTTATCTTGCAGGTCTGAACACATACCTTGGGATGATGTTACTAATATGTTCCAATCTCCAAATGTTAAGCTTTCTATATTGAATTCTACATCTAATGTCATATTAGATGGGAATTGGGTATCTTAACATGAGAGATTTCAGATGGACTTTAATCCCATCCCCATAGCCGACTTGTGCACAAGATCTCTTCTTAACCCTTTAGTTAAATGATCGGCTAAATTTTGCTCAGTTTTTACAAACACTAGTGATATGACACCTTGCATGATGCGTTCCCGAATCATGCTATGTCTAACACTTAAATGTCTAAACCTGCCCATATATACTTGTCTGTAAGCATTGGCCAAGGCAGCTTCACTATCACACCTAATAGATATAGGTGATATTGGTTTAGGCCACAATGGAATATCATAAACGAGATCTCTCAGCCATTCAGCTTCTTTACCAGCTGCTGCTAATACAACAAATTCAGATTCCATTGTTGAATCAGCGATACAAGTCTGTTTCTTTGATGCCCAAGAGATAGCGCCTCTCCCAAGAAGGAATACCCATCCACTTGTGGAAGAGCTATCTTCTTCATTGGATATATAACTTGCATCTGAATAACCCTCAAAAACTGAAGGAAATCCAATATAGGTCAAACCATAATCCTTGGTTCCTTTTAAGTACTTGAATACTTGGCTTAAAGCTTGCCAATAATGTGAACTAGGATTACTAGTATACCTACTAAGTTTTCCAATAGCAAAGGCTATATCAGGCCTAGTGCTAATCATGGCATACATAAGACTACCAATGGCTCTCGAGTATTCAAGTTGAGATACTGCAACACCTTTATTAGGTAGAAGCTTAACACAAGGATCCAAGGGAGTGCTAACTTGAGAACAATCCTTGAAATTGAATTAATTCAAAATCTTCTCAATATAATGAGATTGGGAGATTGAAATAACATTGTTCTTCCACTTAATTCGTATACCAAGAATCACATCAGCCTCCCCCAAATCCTTCATTTCAAAACTAGATGACAAAAATTTCTTTGTTTCATTAACATGATTATGGTCAGTACCAAAAATCAACAAGTCATCCACGTATAAGCAAATCATGACTCCTTTACCAGAAAGATCAAACTTGCTATATACACATTTGTCTGCTCGGTTGATATGAAAACCGTTAGACAAAACCACATCATCAAGTTTTTTATGCCAAGCTTTCGATGCTTGTTTCAATCCATATAAGGATTTCTTCAACTTACATACCTTATTTTCATAACCTGACACAATAAACCCTTCCGGTTGTTTCATATAGATTTCCTCATCTAATTCACCATTTAAGAATGCAGTTTTAACATCCATTTGATGAATTACAAGGTTGTGTATAGCTGTCAGGGCTATCAACAACCTAATAGTAGAAGTCCTTGCAACAGGAGCATAAGTATCAAAGAAGTCAATTCCTTCTTTTTGCCTAAAGCCTTGGATAACCAATCTGGCTTTATACTTTTCTATGGTACCATCCACTTTCATTTTCCTTTTGAAGATCCACCTATTTCCTAGTGGTTTGCATCCGGGTGGTAAATCAGCTAATTTCCATGTATTATTGTGCATGATAGAGTCCATCTCATCCTGGATTGCTTCTTTCCAGAATGCAACATCTCTCGAAGCCATAGCTTCATTAAACGTTTTTGGATCCTCTTCAATAATAAAGTAATATTGATACTGATTCTCAACCTCATCCCTCGATCCTTTAACTAAATAAAGATGAAAGTCATCTCCAAAAGATTTAGCTTTTCTAACTCTAGTACTTTTCCTAGATGGCCCAGGTAAGGAAACATTTCCACCAGATAAACTTTCAGAATGAACAGGGATCTCACTACATGAATTCTGAATCATGTCTCTTGGTCTAGATATAGATGTAAATCTATCTTCATCAAAAACAGCATCTCTTGACTCTACAACCGAGTTTACAGATACATAGTCATTAGATTCTATTACATAGAACCTATATGCATGGGAATGCTATGCATACCCAATGAAGATACAGTCTATACCTGTTTTACCCAAGTTTCGTCTTTTGGGTTCGGTGATTCTTACCACTGCTCTACGACCCCAAACTCTTAGAAAACTCAACTTTGTTGGCTTTTTAAACCAACATTCATAGGGGGTAATTTTATTCCTTTTATTAGGAATTCTATTTAATAAATAACATGCTGTTAGCATAGCCTCACCCCAGAATCCTTCACTCAAACCTGAATAGGACAACAAAGAATTAACCATTTCTTTCAAGGTTCTATTCTTCCTTTCCGCCACACCATTTTGTTGTGGTGTATAGGGAGCTGTGATTTGATGTATTATACCAGTAGATTGAAAATATACTGGATCACAATACTCACCTCCCCTATCAGTGCGTAAACTTTTAATGAAATTACTTTGATATAACTCTACCTCTTGTTTATAGATTTTAAATTTATCAAGAGCCTCATCCTTTGTATGTAATAGATAAACATAGCAATATCTGGATGCATCATCAATAAAAGTAATAACATACTTTTTATTTCCTATTGAAGGCGTAGAGTGAAAATTGCACAAGTCACTATGTATTAGATCCAATACATTAGTCACTCGGTTAACATTCTTGAAAGGTTTTCTGGTTATCTTTGTCGACATACAAGTTTTACATTTCTCACGGTTTAAATCAATGGCGGGTATAAGACTCACTTTAGACATATCTTTTAATCTTTTATAATGTACATGTCCTAGTCTAGCATGCCATAATTCTGATTTATTCAAATTTTTACTATCACTAGAGGAAAGCACAAAAGAAGATTGATCACTAAAAGAAACTTTAATATTTAACATAAACATACCATTACATAAATATCCAAATCCTACAAAAGTACCATGTTTCGACAAGATATACTTGCCACTTTCATTTACTTGTTTATACCCACAGTTATTTAATACAACACCAGACAACAGATTCTTTCGAATCCCAGGAACATACAATACATTACTTAAACAAATACATTTTCCAGAAGTAAAGACAATATCTACTTTTCCAAGTCCTTTGATTGGTTCAGTCGCAACATTTCCCATCTTTAATATAGATCCATCTTCGATTGGTTGAAAATCTTTGAACCAACGAAGATCCTTACAAACATGACTTGTTGTACCCGAATCAATCCACCAAGCAACATCATCATCCTGTACATAAAATGCTTCAGATATTAAAGACACATAATTCTGATTAGAATTACAATTTTGCATTAAAATATGACCTTGTTGCTTTTCAGGATCCTTAGATCCACTTGAACCAGAATTGTTCTTCCCTTTATCAAATCGGCAATCCTTCTTGAAATGACCAGGTTTGCCACACTTCCAACACGCCACTTTAGGCTTCTTGTTGGAGAACTTATTGTTGTTTCCTTTAAACTTGCGTTTACTGCCTTTGTCACTGTTTGGATTCTTAGAAAATCCACCTTCTTCAACCATATTTATAGAAACAGTACCAACTTAGTTCTTGCTCTTAGGATTATTCTCAATCTCTTAAGCCCTTAAGGATTCTTCGATCCTAAGATGACTGCCAAGTTGAACCAGAGTCAACTCTTCTTTATTATGTTTCAGTGTATGCTTGAAATCTCTCCAAGATGGTGGCAGTTTGTCAACGATACTAGAAACAGTAATGGATTCATCCATCTTCATATCATGTTGAACAAATTGTCCCAGAATCCTTAACAATTCATTATATTGTTCCATGACAGGTCTAGTATCAACCATCCTATAATTGATGAAATTACTGACCAAAAACTTCTTGCTAGAAGCATCCTCTGCCATATACTTTGATTCCAGAGAATCCCATAGTTCTTTTGCAGATTCAACGTTTTGATATATATCGAATAGGGAATCAGACATACCATTTAGAATGTGCCCACGACAGATGTAATCATCATTCTCCCATTTGCAGCGCTTCCTTGTTTGTTCCACAGTTTCATTCTGCATGATTTCTGGCATGGGAGAACTCAGAACATAAACCACTTTCAATGTTGTCAACAGAAAATGCATCTTTTTCTGCCATCTTCGAAAATCCTGACCCACAAACTTATCCAGTTTTGCAAATTTACTGGACATCTCCTTAACAGTTTCAGCATTCGACATCTTCAGAAAAATAAATTTCAATCTTTGTTGGAAATCTGGGATTACTTGGATATTTCTGAAGTTACGAAAAACACTGTCAGATTGAAATTTATTTGGCCGGTTTACCAAATTTTTCAATCGGATAAAATTAGAAAGAGAATCAAGAATAAGAATTTGTTTGCAATGAAATTTCAACCGAGTTTTTCTGTGTTAGGCCAACCTCATTTTGGTGAATTAAATAGCCAAAAACGTCAACAGACATGCTGTTTGGGGTAGCAGCTATGTCCAAAACACATGTTTCTTCCGAGATTCAGTTGTGTCCAACGGACACACTGTTTCGGACAAAATTCATTTTCTGATGAATTTTTCCAAAGGATGCGTGGGTTCAGGAATAAAAAATTTTCGAACTGACCTGCCAGCTCGACCCCAGCCCGGGGAGCTGCCCTAGGACCCTGCCAGGGGCTGCTGCCCCTCGAACCCTGCCTAGGGGCGCTGCCCCTAGACCCCACCAGGGGCTGCCGCCCCTTGGACCCCGCACCCGGAGTGCTGCCCCCGGACCCCCTAAATCGTAAACAGTACCCGAACAAGTGTGCACTCCGCACTCTCCATACTTGTTCGGTGAAATGTCACGATCGCATTGGTCAACCTAGTTGATCCAATTACACTAAAATATTAACAGATCATCTGTCCCCATTTATTTTTGTTCTCGTCGTGGAGGGTTTAAAACAACTTATTGATTATAGCATTAGAGATCGGATCTTACCTGCGTTTCGTTTAGACGATTCTTCTCCGGATTTATCGATTCTCCACACTTTATGTTTTCTACCTGCCAATGAATCTATTATTCCCAGCTATATTCAGATTTTGAGATGTTTTGAATTAATTTTGGGGCTTCGGATTCATTTCCATAAGAGTGCGCTTATGGGGGTTCATATCTTAGAAAACTAACTTTCCGCTGTTGCGAATTCCCTGGGATGCCGAGTCAAGAAATTTTTGGTTACTTATTTGGGAGTTCCGCTTTGTGTTAAATAGCCCTCAATTGGAGTTTGGGACCCTTTGATTGCTAAATTCAAAAATAGATCGGCTAATTGGAAAGGAAGCTGCTTATCGTACGCGGGAAGAACTATTCTTATCAAGTCAGTTCTTTCTTTCTTACCTATTTATCTTTTATCTATTTTTAGAATGCCTAGTGGTGTGACTTCCATTTTGAACCGCCTAATGCATAATTTTTTATGGCGAGGGGAATCATCCACTAATGGGATGTGCAAGGTCAGCCGGAACACTACGCTACCCCAACACCTTGGAGGGCTTTATATTCATGATCTCAAGCTTGCCAACGCAAGTTTATTGTTCAAATGGATTTGGAGGATTAGCTCTCAAACCGACGGATCTCTTTGGTCGATTCTCTGTGTCCAACGTTATGGGGTAAACAATTGGCATGATCTAGTGTATCTCAACCCAAAAAATTTGTCTCACATTTAGCGTGGTATCTTGAGAAGTTGCTTCATAAATAATGAATACTGGAATTTCTTCGATTCTCATGTGCGGGTGAGAGCGGGAGACGGAGATGTAGGCTCCTTTTGGTTGGATAATTGGACATCTAACTCCTCATTGTCTTCACTTTTCCCGGATCTTTATGCCTTATATAACAGGAAGCGTTCTACCATTAGTGAAGGGTGTTGTTCTCTGTTTGCTACCAATGGCCATTCTCGTCCCTTTTGGAAAAGAAATTTGCGCATCACTGCGCAACAACGATGCATGGAACTAAAGGCCTGGATTTTGACCTCTTGTCCATCCTTCTTTGAAGAACCGAATCTCCTTAATGCCCCTTTGTTTGTGGTTGATGGAGCTGACCGTTTTATTTGGGAAATCGGGCTACATAATAACTATTCGGCAGCCTCGTTTTGTCTTGGTTTTTATCAACAGCCCCAATGGTTCTTACCGTCGCGATCATTTGATATCATTTGGCGTTCTACTTTGCTTCCAAAAATTAAATTCTTTGGATGGCTCGTGTTTCACGAGAAACTACCCACCCGTGTCTTCTTAGTCCACCGTGGATGCTCCTCGGTTATTAGTGATAATTGCCCATTTTGTGCCCTCTCAGAAACAATGGATCACTGTCTTATTTTTTGCAAAGATAGTCTTTCGGTGTGGACTCAAGCATTCCAATGGTTGGGTACCGTACTAGTGCTACCTCATTCGTGCTACGACTTCCTTATTTTATGACAATCATTCTTCAAGCGTGGAATTTATTGCAAATTCGGGACTGCTCTTTGGTTTACTATTGCTTGGAGTATTTGGAAGAGGCGAAACAACCTGATGTTCCAAGGGGACCGTGGCAATGGAGATATTCTTATTCAAAGCATTAATTTTTATTGGTTCGTCTTTGTTGCCAATAGGCGTAGACTTTGTTTTGCCGTTTTTGATCTCTTCACAAACCCGAACATGCTATTATTGTGATCGTAATATTTGGTTCTTATTTCGAGAACCCTTTTAATTTAATGAAAAGCAGGGTGGGTGTTTTGTAGGTAAGCGGATATGCCAACCTAGTTGGTGCGTCCGCCCCGTAATTTTCACCCGCCTCAATCTTTTTTCCTTTGGTGGGACACATTGTTCCTTCCGGGGTTTTTCAAAAAAAAAATATTCCCTAATAAATTCTCAACCCTTAGATTAGAGAATGGTGTAAAAAGCCAGATGCATGATATAAAATCCTATCAACCGAACAAGGGTTTAAAGACAGCAACCAATCACGTTTGACAAGTTCGTTGATGGGTAGGATAACAGAAAAATCCATTTTACTTGACTTGGTATTTGTACTTAGAACGTAGAAACTTCTACTCTCTGCCGTGTAACCTCAATCTGATAATGTGTGAATTTGGTTTATTTTCAAATAAAATAATATAACAATTCATCCCATAATCTGCATAACATGAGAGGCTGTGTTTCATTTGTCTCCTTGGCTAATTTACAATTTTCCATGGAAATAATCTAGATGCCCGCCCTAACATTTCTGGAGTCCTAGGCAAATAAGATATTTGAGCAAATATATTAGGCTCTTTAAATAATGATTATTGTCTAATTATATAATTTTACGCTTAATACCTCTATCGTCCACCCAATCTGCACTTTTTGTTAATATTTTAGTATAACTGGATCAACTAGTTTTGACCAATGCAATTGTGACATTTCACCGAACAAGTATGTAGAGTGCGGAGTGCACACTTGGTAGGGTTCTGTTTACGATTTGGGGGATCCGGGGGCAGCGCCCCCGGGTGCGGGATCTAAGGGGCGGCAGCCCCTGGCGGGGTATAGGGGCAGCGCCCCTCGGCAGGGTCTGAGGGGCGGCAGCCCCTGGCAAGGTCCTGGGGCAGCGCCGCTCGAAAATTTTTTATCCCTGAACCCACACATCCTTTGGAAAATTCATCAGAAAATGAATTTTTGTCCGAAGCAGTGTGTCTGTTGGACACAACTGAATCTCGGAATAAACATGTCTTTTGGACATGGCTGCTACCCCAAACAGCATGCCTGTTGACGTTTTGGCTATTTATTTCACCAAAACGATATTGGCCAGATACAGAAAAATTTGGTTGAAATTTCGCTGCAAATAAAATTCTTGTTCCTGATTCTTTTTCGGATTTTATCCGATTGAAAATTTGGTAAACCGGCCAAATAAATTTCAATCTAACAGCGCTTTCGCGACTTCAGAAATATCTAAGTAATCCCCGATATCCAACACTTTTGACTAAAAGTCCCCTCAACTTTGACTTGTACCCGCAAGCCCATTCAACATGGCAAAAGTTCACATGGGAGCCACCTCAACTTGGCAAAGTGTACCCAAAGCCTCCTCAGGACATTCATAGTTTTTGAGCAAACTGTGCATTACGTACGAGTTACTTGTACACCATGCATGAAAGAGAACTCCAAAATTTATATTATGATCCATTGGAAAAAAAAAATAGAGTTTTCTAGCTATTTCGACCTCATATTTGGTTCACGTGGGTCGTACAAGAAATACGATTATATTAATTTTGAAGACATATAGTGTTAATTGTCCACCTTATATTTATGGTCATAGGCGATCCATTACAACATCAGTCTCCAATTAACGCCACAAACTTCACTGTTGTTGCTATACCTTATCTTATACTAATAATTTCTAGTATTACCAAAAAAAAAAATATTTCTTGTGTTAGATTCCTCCGAAAAGCTAATGTGCCAAATTAGTTGGGATGTTTAGCTTTTCTGCGGTTTCTAAAACGGTTGCTAATAAGAAAAAGACATATACTATACTACAGATATTTGTGAGAAATTGAAGATAAAAGACGATGATAATTAAGAAAAAACAATCGATGGCTAACGAAACAAAAATAGAAGACGATGAAACTGTGAAATACGAAAAAAATGAAGTATCAAGAAAAAACTGAAAGAGAAAAGACTGAATAATAATAATAATAAGAAACAATCGGTAAAAAGCACTTTTTTAGTAAGATTGAGGTTGATGCCAAGGAACGGGCATCCCAACCAGATCGGCACCTCGAGCACAAACATAAACGCAAGTTGAGACTGAAAAAATTGGGACCAACTTGTGTGTCATTCTTCCTTTCATGCCAATTTCACAGGATATCTCCAAGAGGACTTTCTATTCCTTCGTGTTGTCCTCACCCGTACAAGGCCCAAAATGCAAAAGAATTTTCATTTCATTTTTATTTAGACTGATTATTTGAGGCCAATAAAATTTAGAATCACAAAAACTAATTACTTGGTTGAGTTTAATGAGAAACTCTACTTTTAAAAGCATCAACCAGGAATCAAATCTTGAATATTTGTAAGGAACAAACCGAATTGCGAGAGTCCCCTTTATTGGGTTCTGCAATACCCGAGTCCAGATTTAGTAGAGTAGAATACATACCGATCGCAAAAACAAAAAAAAAATTTGAATCCAACAATTAAATAATTATTCCACATGTAATAATTATTATTTTTCATTTTATCCCCAAATATTATCAATTTATTATTAAATGGATAAATTTCTTTAGCACAACCAATTGGACATGGTTGGATTCAAACATCCCCAAAGAGTGGATGGAGCAGGTAGGCTCTTTCATAATCTCCTTTCTATCAAATTTCCAATTCCGTACTTAGTTTGCAAAAATTTAATTATAGGCTGCTTTTAGCCAATTACACCGAAGACAAACTTTAGTAGACCCTAAACAATTGATTGCCAGAAAAATTCAAAAACACTAAACTTGACTTGTTGACTTACTTTGTTTTTTGTACTAACGAAAATTTATATAATTTTTCTTTTTGCAAAATAAGTAAATTTGACACCAACGAGATGTAGCTCAGTTTGCAATGCAGGCTGAGTGAGTTGGAGGAGAACAAGGTTCGAATCTCCTAAATACACTAGTTGGGAGGGGTGAAGAGCCTTAACTGTCACTAAGCCCCAAATAAAATTATGTCAATGAAGATACTTGTAAATATTAAAAAAACCGTGAATTAGACGTTCTAACTGGCTATAAATATCTGAGCATGCAGGGAATTCAGTACACTTAAATTAACAAACTCAGTAAAAGCAACAATGTCATTTAAGCCCTTTATTATCCTCTTTTTTCTCCTTTCCTTTCATTTTCGTTCTCTTGCTTTCAACGAAGAGGCTGAAGCTCTTTTGAGATGGAAATCTACTCTTCATTTTGATAATCAAACCGAATCTCTCTTATCCACTTGGTCTCATTCTACTCCTCTTTGCAATTGGTCCGGTATTTCCTGCAGCCACCATAAGCCTGCTACTGTTGTCAGTATCCGCCTTTCTGGCTATGGCTTGAAAGGTACGCTTCATGGTCTCAGCTTTTCGTCTTTTCCAAATCTTGAGTTGCTTGACCTTAGCATAAACTCTTTCTATGGCAACATTCCTTCAAATATTGTCAATGTTTCGAAACTCCAAGTCCTGGACTTCTCTTACAATGGTATCTCTAGTTCCATTCCTATGGATATTGGACTGTTGAGCTCTATCAATAGTCTTAATTTATCCAACAATTATCTGAGCGGTGTTATTCCTATTTCTGTAGGAAACTTGACTTGCTTATCAGTTCTCTATTTATACAGCAATGAGCTTTATGGTTCCATTCCTAGGGAAATCGGAGTGCTGAAAGCTGTCACTGATCTTGCTTTGTCAGTTAATAATCTCACGGGTACTATTCCAACTTCTGTTGGAAACTTGACGAAATTGTCCGCTCTTTATCTCCATTCCAATCAGCTTTCTGGTTCCATCCCTCGAGAACTTGGGATGTTGAGATCCATCAGAAATCTTGGTTTGTCTAACAATGATCTCTCAGGTCCGATTCCAAGTTCTATTGGAAACTTGTCAAACTTGTCCACTCTTTATCTCTATTCCAATCAGCTTTCTGGTTCCATCCCTCGAGAAGTTGGGATGTTGAGATCCATCATAAATCTTTGTTTGCAAAACAATGATCTCTCAGGTCCAATTCCAAGTTCTATTGGAAACTTGTCAAACTTGTCCACTCTTAATCTCCATTCCAATCAGCTTTCTGGTTCCATCCCTCGAAAACTTGGGATGTTGAGATCCATTACAGATCTTGAATTGTCTAACAATAATCTCTCAGGTCCAATTCCAAGTTCTATTGGAAACTTTGCAAACTCGTCTTATCTTGCATTGTCTAATAATAATCTCAGTGGTCCAATTCCAAGTTCCATTGGAAACTTGACAAAATTGTCAGTTCTTGATTTTTCGGACAATTTTCTATCGTATATGCTTCCATTAGAAATGAATAATCTTACTAGCTTAGTCAGTTTACAAATATACAATAACAGATTGAGTGGACAGCTCATAGAGGACATATGTCTTGGTGGGAAACTTCAATATTTTTCGGCAAATGATAATTATTTGAGTGGTCCTATACCGATAAGCTTGAGAAATTGCACTAGTTTACTGAGACTTCGTCTTCAAAATAATCAATTTACAGGAGATATATCTCAATTTTTCGGCATTCTTCCACACTTGAACTATGTGGATTTGAGTGGTAACAAATTCTACGGAGTACTTTCATGGAAATGGGAAACTTTTGCAAACTTATCGACCTTAAAAATCTCAACTAATAATATCTCTGGCACTTTACCGGCTGATATTGGAAAGGCGCCTCTTTTACAATATATAGACTTTTCATCAAATCAGCTTTTAGGGGTCATTCCAAAGGAATTGGGGGACCTAACATTGACGGAACTCTTCCTTGAGCATAACAAGATTTCAGGTGCCATTCCAAAAGAACTAGGAATGCTCTCAAAACTCGAACAACTTAACCTTGCAGCCAACAATTTGAGCAGCGCGATTCCAATGCAGCTTGGTGGGTGCTCGAGACTAGTGTTTTTGAATCTTACCATGAACAATTTGACAGAAAGCATTCCATCAGATCTAAGAAGACTGCACTCTTTAGAAAGTATTGATCTCAGTCAAAATCAGCTGGCGCATAATATTCCACTAGAATTTGGGGAGTTGGGAAAATTAGAGGTTTTGAATCTCTCCCACAACAAGTTGTCAGGTTCAATTCCAAAAACTTTTGATGAACTCTTAAGCTTGACAACAGTGGACATATCGTGGAATGAACTAGAAGGGCAGATTCCAGACATTAAAGCTTTTCGTGAGGCTCCACTCGAAGCACTTAGAAACAACAAAGGCTTATGCGGCAATAATGCCAACCTGAACTCGTGCACTTCTCCTAGAGTGGGCAAGAAGGATGGAAAATTAATTGCATTTTCTCTTTCGGGTGGTGTGTTGATATTGTTTTTGTTTTTGGGGATTTGTTTCCTTCTCTACCGAAGAATTAGAAGCAACGTGGCTAAGTCAGGTGGAACAAATGAGAAAGCTAAGTATATAATGGGGGTACAAGATCCTGATTTGGAATATGAAAACATCATTGAGGTGACAGAAGGGTTCAACTCCAGATATTGCATTGGGGAAGGAGGCTATGGAATTGTCTATAAAGCTGTGGTATCACCAAATCGAGTGGTTGCTGTGAAGAGACTCCGACAGTCCCAGAATCATTTGAAAGCATTTACAAGTGAGATTACTGTATTGACAAATATACGCCATCGAAACATAGTGAAGTTGTTTGGGTTCTGTGAACATCGCCAACATTGTTTCTTGATTTATGATTTCATTGAAAGAGGGAGTTTGAGAAAGATACTTAGTGACTCGGAAGCATCAAAGGAGTTAGATTGGATCAAAAGGCTCAACATTGTGGAAGGAATAGCTGACGCGTTATCCTACATGCACAATGAATGCTCCCCTCCAATTATTCACCGAGACATTACGAGTAACAATGTGTTGTTAGATTCAGACTTTGAGGCTCATGTTTCTGATTTTGGCACAGCCAAGTTGTTGATGCCAAACTCCTCAAATTGGACGTCGTTTGCGGGCACTTTCGGATATACTGCTCCAGGTGACTAACTACCATAATTCAATGTTTATTTATTTGCTTTTAAAATACCTTTGAATACATTTCTATATTCTTAAATTATCTCTCAAATCATGTGTAGAGTTGGCATATACAATGGAGGTCAATGAAAAATGCGACATCTATAGTTTTGGTGTGGTTGCGCTGGAAATTATATTGGGGAAGCACCCTGGGGATCTTATCTCATCTTTCTCGTCAACTTTATCATCTTGTACAGCCGTTGGCAAAGAAATAATGTTGAAGGATGTCATTGATCAACGTCCCTCTTCTCCTTGAAGTAAAACTGCCGAAGGAGTGATAAATGTTGTGAAAGCCGCTCTTGCATGTTTGAGTACAAATCCTGAGTTTCGGCCATCGATGAGACAAGTTTGTTCACAGCTGGTGGTTGCAAAATGGGTTCCGTTGATAAAGCCATTCTTCGAAATGAAATTGGGAGACATTTTGGCCGGAGAAATTTTCATTGGCTAAGCTTTCACTTGCTAAATATATACTTATTTTCATCAAGATTGTAATAAAATTTAAGTAGTATCCTATGTACCATTTGATCTTTAATGTCTAATCAATATATTAATATATACAATCTAAAAATGAATCTTCGTTGTTTGATAAACTAATGGCAAGCAAATGCAAATTTCAGAGCTTCAAGACAACTATAAACACTCTACAAAGCAGCAACCAAAATTACAGCCATAGCCTACTAAGCAATTGCCATTCACATCCCTAATCAATACACCTGCCCCGTACCGAGCCATCAAAATTTCATTTAACCCCAACCCGCACCCAACCAGTAGCAATCTCCGGTCAGAAATTTGGTTTAAATTTCCCAAATTCAGTTCGAAAAAAGCAGCAGCCAAGCCATATATACTTGCTGCAACTCTTCTACAATCTGATCGACTCAATTTGCTCGATATTGAACGCATTCCTGAATCTCCAAAAGGTCCAAGACCAATCCCAAACAGAAGCCCTCAATTCTCATGGCCATAACTGCCTTTACTCCATAAGTTAGCAGTCTAGCACTTAACCGTTCATTCAATTCACCTCAAAAAAACATCCAGATTTCCCAATCGAACTATTATTGGTTAACCCCTTTGTGGAGACCAAAAGCAGCATAAAGACCAAAACTAATGGGCAGGAAATATAGCCTTTGGGTATTGAACATTGGACCTAAAACCTAGCAAAATTACCTTTTCGAGACTGGTATGCGATACTAGTCTATTAGGTCCATGTGGTGTACAAGTTACTCATCTCGTCTTTGTTATATGCAATTCCTTACTTTTTGTGCTCTTAGTATGGATTACACCACACATCTCCATTCAAATAAGAACCACGGGTAATGAATTGCATACACAGAGACTAAATAGACAAACCGGATATACAAGGCCCAAAAAGGACATTTACCCCTAAAACCTTCTGAATAACATTAATAACAGTTACGTCAGCTTATCCAAAACTTCATTCAAAATTAAACAGAGCAAAATCCTAACAGTTAAAACTTGCTTTATACATAAATCCTTAGTTTAATGCACTTGCATTTATTACAAGTGAAATAACTAACTACCGAACAAGACATTGTTATCATGCACTATAATTTGCAGAAACCATACATTTGACCAAGTCAAGAATTCGAACGTAATCGAAGAAAAGGGAAGATTCCTTACCCTCAAGACCATCTCGGTGGAGTCGGTTGCTGCCAGCAAGATTGTTACACGGACTTCCACCAACTACCAGATCAAATGCTCCGTAGATTTTCATCAGCTCCTCTAATCTTTCGGCATTCAGATCTTGCACATCGGCTATGTCCACTAGATTCCCCGTTTGGTTCGTCTGCTCCCACCAACATCTCACAATATTACGATTCACTTCAGAAATTTCAACTGACACTACGGTCTTCAGTTTGATTCCTAGCCGGTGTAGAGCAACTTCAGCACCTCCAATTCCAGAGAAAAGAGAGAGGAGACATATGCCTCCTGGGAATAAGTCTTTTAGTACCGATAGATGGTAAGCAACTGTATCAACCTGAAACATTCGAGTCTAAAGCAATCAGAAACTAGTCATTTGCAAATTCAAGCAGATTTCATTAAAACAAGAAGCATGCAACAACACATCTGTAAACAAGGTGAGGAGGTAAACCATCACCACAACGGTTTTCTAATATTACGTAAACGAGTTTCCAACTTTTACTATTTGTGGAAATGTCTCATATCAGGTTTCCAAAACAGAAAGAATGTTAGAAATCGTAAAGGAATACATTTTGACTAAATCTTGACAAACAAGGTCCACACTACTATTCACTATTTTATTTTAATCCAATCAAGCCGTAATGGCAATTAATATTTGCTGCAAACTCTAACAATTTCAGCCCCTTAGAATCACCTTGTCTTCGCAATTTCAATCTTTTCAGCCACAAACTTTGACCTATATGCATGTCTCAATTCTGTATTGTTTCTATTGGATTTTTTTTACTTTTCTAGTAATTAAGTTTAATTATTTCAACAAAGGAAACGTGTAAATGTTAGTATCTAGGAGTTTTCGTGCTACTTAGAGAGCAACAACACTAATCTTCGTGACATGTAAATATATTAAAACAAACAATAAACCAATTTAGATAGCTAAATGAGTATCTAACTCGATAATAGTACAATGAAAGCTCGTTCCTTTTAACAAAATCAGTACTTTTGGGATAACTACTAGTTAAATGTAGTAACTTCAGTCTAATCTGTGTTGTTTTTCAAATTAACAAAAATCTATTTGGTGGGATTATATTTAAAGCATCATCTAAATCATTTTTATAGCAACTAAATAGTACAAAAACAACATCAAATGCACTAATCTTACCTGGAATGAGTTTCCAAGGGACTTGAACCTATCTGTCCGACTTATTCCGCCTCCTCTCGTGTGGTTTCGAGGAAAACCAAGGAGCATTTCCACTTCATCTGGTTCAAGTGGAGCTACTTTGTTTCTTCCAACCCATACCAAGTTCCATTTTCTACATTCATGAAGCACATACTTCTGGACACTCAAGGGGGGTTCATCTTCATAGGACTCGACAGCTTTACGAATCCTCTCAGTCAATTTTGCACTTGCGATACAAGTTTGCAGGCAATTTAGTTGTGTCCTTGGATCCCACGAAGGCCACCATCTCTTAGTCAAAGGTAGCGCTTCAGCTATGGTCTGTGGGGGTAATGGAAGAAGAGGAAACCTGTTTTTGATGGGGAGGTTGTGGACGTAACCCCTTTTCCTAGCTGCAGCACAGAAATATTTGGAATCCACAAACTCGGGTTCCACATCAAGGAGAAACCTTGAGATGCTTTGCCAAACCCCTTTAGGTGCAAGCGCCACATTCTCATAATAGAAATAAGGTGGCCCTTTTGCAGCTTCTGGAAGATTCCTATCAGTCAAAAAAGGTGTCTCTGTTGGTACTCCAAATCCAATCATTGGGTTCGGGAGTCGCAGTATTTCCTCATCTTCAGGTAGAAACTTTTTCTCCACCTTGAACTGCTTTCTTCTTTTCCACATATCGTACTCATATAAACTCCTCTTCTTGTTCTTAGGGTAGTCTTCATCAAATTGAATGGTCCTTGGCTGTACCCCCCTTTATTGGCGCCAATCTACCCTGACCCGTATTCTGTTGGTATTTTAGTGTAATTGGATCAACTAGTTGACCAATGCAGTCGTAATATTTCATCGAACAAGTTAGGAAAGTGCGGAGTGCATGCTCGTTCGAGTTCTATTACGATACTTAGCTTACGGGGGTCCGGGAGCTACCTTTCGCAACACTTCTATTATGAACTGTTGCAGTTGCTCGAATGGACACGTCTTTTCGCAACACTTCTATTCTGAAGAGTTGTGACTGTTCGTATCAGGTCTATAAATATTTGGCATTGGCAACATGTTTAGCTATCGCTGGTTGCAATCTGGTTCACTTTTTCACACCAAGAAATTCATTCTAAGTTCTTGTCAATTCTGATTTTATCCGATTGATCTATTTGGTAGAACCGCCAAATAAGATTCAATCAGAAAGTGTTCGTCACGACTTCAGAATTATCCAGGCTTCATTCTACCAGAATTCCCCAACAAAGATTGAATTAAGGTCAAGTTTTTGGCAACGCTTAATTTTACTAAAGTGTTGCCAAAACTGTTTCACTTACATTCTTTCTTGCGACACATAAAAAAAATTCTGGCAACACTCTGAAAATCGTTACCATATCAACCAGTAGCTTTGTTTCTGGCAACACTTCTAAAAGCGTCGCAATAGAAAACAAAAGCGTTGCCAAAACTGCTACATGAAGCATCACCAAAGAACATGAACCGTCACAAACGGTTGTCACAAAAACTAACCATCCTGATTTTTCATTTTGCGACGGAATTTCTGACGGAATCAGAATCCCTTACAAACCGTCATAATGAACCATGAACTGCCGCGAAAAACAGTTGTCGCAAATGAACCATCGCAACTTTTCATTCTGCAACGAATTTTGCAACGGATTCAGAATCCCTTGCAATTGTCGCAAATGAACCATCGCAACTTTTCATTCTGCAACGAATTTTGCAACGGATTCAGAATCCCTTGAAAACGGCAGAAAAACTAATTCAGATTTTAAATCATTTCAAAATCAATTCCGGCCACCAACAAAACCCCTCCTTAGGTTTTTCGACATCCCGAGTCCAATGGCGCTGTTCTTTTTACGAAAAAATGAACCTAAACACGTCGTTTATACAAAACGGCTTGTGAATCAAGATTTTTTTCGAGAAAAAGAACGTTTATACCGCCATAAACAACCAAAAACGAAAATGGCCATCAAACACAATTCAACATAACATCAATAATTAAGAAATTTAAATCCTAAATTTTAAAGCCTTGAACTTTTATTAAAACACAATATAATCAACATCCATATTTTTTTAGAATTTTCCAGATTTCATGACCTGACTTCCCCTGCATTTTTCTCCATAAAAAAATCCTCAAATCGAAAAATTTTATTCTAAACATAATTAGCCACATGTCTTAGCTTTCCAAATCGACCAGAATCACAGAAATCCAAGTTGCATAACCAAAGTTATGATCAAAACACTAAACCGTGTACAAAGCTGAGATTTTCCGAAAATAGGTTTCACGACTCAACTTCAAACGAAAATTTCACATTGAAAACGAATGAAATTAAACAAGATTTCTTCTAAACATATATTCCTTAGATTCTGTAGATATCAATAGAATCAAGAATCATTCAAATCGGATTTATATAGTAAGAGAAAACATCAAAATATAGCAGGGGCAAAATCTGGAAGTTTTCTGAAAAATCGAGAAATCGAAGTTAGAGACACAAACAATCATCGCAAGAGAATGGATCGAATTCGTACCTTTCAGGCTTCAAGCGACAAAAAAAGATTCAATCCGTTTGAAATGATTTAAAATCTGAATTAGTTTTTCTGCCGTTTGCAAGGGATTCTGAATCCGTTGTAAAATTCGTTGCGGAATGAAAAGTTGCGATGGTTCATTTGCGACAATTGCAAGGGATTCTGAATCCGTTGCAAAATTCGTTGCAGAATGAAAAGTTGCGATGGTTCATTTGCGACAACTGTTTTTCGCGGCAGTTCATGGTTCATTATGACGGTTTGTGAGGGATTCTGATTCCGTCAGAAATTCCGTCGCAAAATGAAAAATCAGGATGGTTAGTTTTTGTGACAACCGTTTGTGACGGTTCATGTTCTTTGGTGATGCTTCATGCAGCAGTTTTGGCAACGCTTTTGTTTGACGCTTTTAGAAGTGTTGCCAGAAACAAAGCTACTGGTTGATATGGTAACGATTTTCAGAGTGTTGCCAGAATTTTTTTTATGTGTCGCAAGAAAGAATGTAAGTGAAACAGTTTTGGCAACACTTTAGTGAAATTAAGCGTTGCCAAAAAAAAAACTTGACCTTAATTTAACTTTAACCATCATTTAATGTGGCATTGGTTTAAACTTTTGGAGTTGACATGTCAATGGTTGACTGACACGTGTCAGTCAAAAGTCAAAGTTGACGGGTCAACATAATGCCATATGGCGCGTTTCTAATGGCTTCCTTCGGTTTTGGAAGGTTAGTCGGATACAAGTTATTTTTTTTATGAGGAGTATAGTTCTTCCGTAAGTGGATGAGTGTTTCTTCTTGGGGGAGGTGCTACTTCTTGGGCATCTAAGAAACAAACTTGTGTGAGTGATTCGACAATGGAATCTGAGTTTGTAAAAACTGAGCATAATCTAGCCGATCATATAACCAAAGGGTTATAGAAAGATCTTGTGCAAAAGTTGGCTATGGGGATGAAATTAAAGTCGATCTAAAATCTCTCATGTTAAGATACCCAATTTCCACCTAATATGACGTTAGGTGCTGAATTCATTGAGGAAAGCTTAACATCTAGAGATTGGAACACACTGATTAAAACATCCCAAGGTGTGTGTTCAGACCTGCAAGTAAAGGAGGTTGAAGTTTAACTTCTTAATAGCCTTTTTGAAAAATTGCATACGCAGGTGCAAGAGTAAAAAGGCTACCTAGATAAGCATGAAGTTTAGCCGCTTCAAGAAGCTTGGACTTGGCTTTGATATGCTTATGAAGGATAAGGACACAAGGCTAGTAAAAGATAGTGTCAAGTAAGAACATGTGAGAATGTTGACTTATGTGTATATTATCTTCGAGTATTCAAGATGGATAACCAAGGTTCAATCCATAGTGACACCTTTGGTATTCGAATATTTGGAATGTGTAATATACTAAGATGAAATTCAATCGTCACGATATTTCATTTATGCATAAGTTTGTTATTTGTTGTGATTTTGTTTAGTTAATCATGGATTACACTAAAATGGGGGAGGATTGTTGGTATTTTAGTGTAATTGGATCAACTAGTTGACCAATGCAGTCGTAATATTTCATCGAACAAGTTAGGAGAGTGCGGAGTGCATGCTCGTTCGAGTTCTATTACGATACTTAGCTTACGGGGGTCCGGGAGCTACCTTTCGCAACACTTCTATTATGAACTGTTGCAGTTGCTCGAATGGACACGTCTTTTCGCAACACTTCTATTCTGAAGAGTTGTGACTGTTCGTATCAGGTCTATAAATATTTGGCATTGGCAACATGTTTAGCTATCGCTGGTTGCAATCTGGTTCACTTTTTCACACCAAGAAATTCATTCTAAGTTCTTGTCAATTCTGATTTTATCCGATTGATCTATTTGGTAGAACCGCCAAATAAGATTCAATCAGAAAGTGTTCGTCACGACTTCAGAATTATCCAGACTTCATTCTACCAGAATTCCCCAACATATTCTACTCGTTTAATAAGGGCAATAAATCAAAATAACATCTTAAAAATTCCAGTATAAACCATCAATCATAATTCAACATAACTTCAGTAATTAAGAATCCAAATCCCAAATTTTTAAGCATCAAACTCTAATTAAAACTCATTAAAATCAATATCATACTTTCCAGAATTTTTCCAGGTTTCGTAACCAGACTTCCCCTGCATTTTTCACTATGAAAATATCACCCAATCGAAGAACTTTCTTCTAAACATAATTAGCCACATGTCTCAGCTTTCCAAAACCACCAGAATCACAGAAATCCAAATTTTATAACCAAAGTTATGATCAAAATACTAAACAGTGTACAAAGCTGAGATTTTCCGAAAACAGATTTCGTGACTCAACTTCAAACGAAAATTTCACATTGAAAACGAACGAATTTCAATAAGGTTTCTTCTGAACATATGTTTCTGACTTTCTGTAGATATCAATAGAATCAAGAATCGTTCAAATCAGATTTATATAATGAGAGAAAACATTAAAACAAAACAGGTATATAATCTGGAAAATTTCCTAAAAAACCGAGAAATCGAAATTCGGGACACAAACCTTTTTCTATGCTCTTTCTAGCTCTCTTCTACCCCTTTTGCCTTTGATTTACTTCCAATAGCTTCCTCTACAACATCCATATATAATTCTATCAAGATATTGCATAAATAAATTTCCTAATACCATAAATATGCTTAATCTACCACGAATTCTACTAATTAAGCTTTAATTTCACCAAAAATCACTCACCTCAAACTCGGGTTACTATTCATCTGAATCTTAATATCTGAAATCCTCCTCTTCTGGTCTTGATTAACTGAAATTGATGATGATAGAGGGCTTAAGGATCGATTTCTAATAAGAATTCGAAGTTGAATCGAAGAAATCGGAAGTTTTTGGATAATGGAAAATTTTGGTAAAAAGGGAAATGGAGAAGGAGAAATGATGAATGATGAATGATGGATAAGCGAAGAGAAGAGGCTGTAAGTTTGTTTGGTTTTTTTTTCCAATATTGCCCTTGGATAATTAATTAAATGTCCAATTCATCCTTCTTACTATAATTAGCTCTTATTTCCTCATGCCTTATATCCAATAACAACAATAACAATAAAAATAATTTCTATGATATTTTTAATACCATAGTAATTTATTATAAGCAAATTTTAGAAATTTCGGTTCGTTACAGAAAGTGAAAGGTGGAGACATATTACTTGTTTGCTTATATGTGGACGATCTCATATTTACCGGAAACAATCCTCAAATGTTTAATGATTTCAAGAAAACGATGACTCGTGAATTCGAAATGACTGATATTGGCTTGATGTCGTACTATCTTGGCATTGAAGTGAAGCAAAGGGATGATGGAATTTTTATTTGTTAAAGTGGCTTCGCCAAAGAGATCTTGAGGAAATTTAAGATGGAAAATTGCAACCCTGTTAGCACTCCGGCCGAATGCAGTTTGAAATTGACCAAGGATGAAAATGGAGTTAGGGTGAACCCGATAATTTTTCGAAGTTTGATCGGGAGTCTCAGATACTTGACGTGCACAAGGCCAGATATTCTGTATGCAGTTGGACTAGTGAGCAGATACATGGAAGAACCGAAGGAGTCTCATTGGAATGTAGCGAAAAGAATACTCCGCTATGTTAAAGGTACAACTAATTTTGGATTGCATTATTCAAAATCTGACGAATTTAAATTAGTTGGCTATAGCGACAGTGATTGGGCTGGCGATAAAAATGACCGAAAAAGTACAAGCGGGTTTGTATTTTTTCTCGGTAACACGGCATTTACTTGGAGTTCAAAGAAGCAACCTATAGTGACGTTGTCAACATGTGAAGCTGAATATGTTGCTGCAACATCATGTGTGTGTCATGCAATATGGCTGAGAAGACTATTAACGGAACTTCAAATGACACAACATGATCCAACAAATATTTTTGTCGATAACAAATCGGCATTGGCATTGGCGAAAAATCCTGTCTTCCATGATCGAAGCAAACACATCGAAACAAGGTATCATTTCATTCGAGAGTGTATTGAGCAGAAGGAAGTCACATTGAAGTATGTCAAAACACAAGATCAGATAGCGGACATCTTTACAAAACTATTGAAGTATAACGTGTTCAATCAATTGCGAGCGTTATTGGGAATAACGGATAATTAAGTTTACGGGGGAATGTTCAAATTATTAAACTTAATATGATAAAAAAATAATGAAAAAAAAGGGTCAAAAATAGCAAGCCACCTAAATTGGACTTTGAAAAAATTGGTATTTGTAGGATTTGTTAGTTGGATTTTGTAGAAAATTAAAGTAAGTTGTTAAACCTAAATTTGAATTTTGTAATAGATTGAATTATTGAGAAAATGATAGCATCATTGCAGAATTCATCAAATGCCTATATAAGGCAATGTAATTTGCTATTTTAAAGAGAGTAAGAGAGTGAAAAAATAATAAGAGTTTATGAGTGTATTATAATAAAATTAGTGTGAATTACTCATTTTTATGTTTTGAGCATTTTTTGCTTGATTATTTTCCTCTTCAATCCAACAAAAACACCGGACGGAAACAACAAGCCTTGCTTTTGCACAAGACAAACAAGCCATATGGCAAGACAAACTAAAAAAATAAAATAAAATAAACGTTGCAATCTATATTTTCTTAATCTCAACTAACGTTTTCGATCCACAACCATAAGAACTTCTGCGTACGCCATAACATCAATCATCGTTGCCGATTTAGAACGATCTTGCTTAAAAGAGACAAATCTGGAAACCTACTGTGAAAGATCATGCAAATATCTTGTCTAAAGGTGGAAGAAGTCCAATCCAGCTATCAAGATTGAGATGTGTAACATCAAATCTCTGATTGAAGAAGCAGTTCTCATCGTGGAAACTAAAAAATTAGCAACGAATTATTCGACTTAAAAGAAAAACATTAAAATTCTTAAAGAGGGGAGGAGGAAGAAGAAAGCCAAGACTTTCTCCTTCCTCCTCAACGAGAACTTGAAAAGAATTGAGTAGAAGCCAAGAGAGAAAGAGGAGCAGCTAGGGTTTTTTACTGGAAACAAATTACCTATAGTTCTTATATGAAAAATTGCTGATAGTTGGAGAAAATTAGCCAGTGAACCACTGAAGAAGACTCACGTTGACTTGTTGACTAATTTTTCTTAGGAAGAAGTTCAACTTTTATATGTCAAGTCGTATAGCCCATTTTCCCCATTAGTATAATTCGTTACATTTATATTCTAGCTCTTTTCTTTCATTTAGTTCATATGTTTTTAAGTCACTTGACTAAAAATAGAAGTCTTTGTAAGTGAATTATAACGTAAAATGGACGATCAAATTGGCTATAAAATGTATATGCTATAGCCAATACACTCAAAATTAAGTAATAGCAATGACGTGTTTTCAGCCATTGAAGATCCTCTTTTTTCTTCTATCCTTTCATTTCCTTTCTCTTGTTTCTACCTCTGTTGTTATCAATGAAGAGGCTGAAGCTCTTTTGAGCTGGAAATCTACTCTTCAGTCTGATAATCAAACCCAATCTCTCTTATTCACGTGGTCTCATTCTACTCCTCTTTGCAATTGGTCTGGTATTTCCTGTAGCCTTCATAAGCCTGCTTCTGTTGCAAGTATCAGCCTTCCTGGCTATGGCTTGAAAGGTACGCTTCGTGGCCTCAGCTTTTCGTCTTTTCCAAATCTTAAGATGCTTAACCTTAGCATAAACTCTTTCTATGGCGACATTCCTTCAAATATTGTCAATGTTTCAAAACTCCAAGCCCTTGACTTGTCTGTCAATTACATTTCTGGTTCCATTCCTAAGGATATTGGACAGTTAAGCTCTATCCATTATCTTGATTTATCCAACAATGATCTCAGTGGTGTTTTTCCTATGTCTTTAGGAAACTTGACTAGATTGTCAATCTTGTATTTACACCGCAATCAGCTTTCTGGTTCCATTCCTGGAGAAATTGGAATGCTGAAATCTGTCAATATTCTTGCTTTGTCATTTAACAATATTACAGGTACTATTCCAACTTCTATCGGAAACTTGACGAACTTGTCCACTCTTTATCTTAATTCCAATCAACTTTCTGGTTTCATTCCTCGAGAAGTTGGAACATTGAGCTCCATTACACATCTCGAATTGTCTACTAATAGTCTTAATGGTTCAATTCCAATTTCAATTGGAAACTTGACAAACTTGTCCAGTCTTTATCTCTATTCCAATCAGCTTTCTGGATCCATCCCTCGAGAAATCGGAATGTTGAGATCCATCACAGAACTTGTGTTGTATAGTAATAATCTTAAAGGTTCAATTCCAAGTTCTATTGGAAACTTGACAAACTTGTCCATTCTTTATCTCTCTTCCAACCAGCTTTCTGGATCCATCCCTCGAGAAATCGGAATGTTGAGATCCATCAAAGATCTCGAATTGGCTATTAATAATCTTAATGGTTCAATCCCAAGTTCCATTGGAAACTTGACAAACTTGTCCATTCTAAGTCTCATTTTCAATCAGCTTTCTGGTTTCATTCCTAGAGAAATCGGAATGCTGAAAGCTGCCACTTTTCTTTCATTATCAGATAATAATCTTACAGGTACAATTCCAACCTCTATAGGAAACTTGACGAACTTGTCTTCTCTTTATCTCTATTCCAATCGCCTTTCTGGTTTCATTCCTCATGAACTTGGAAAGTTGAGATCTATCATAGATCTTGAATTTTCAGACAATAATCTCAGAGGTCCAATTCCAAGTTCATTTGGGAACTTGAGGAACTTGTCACGTCTTAATTTGTCAAACAATAGAGTCACTATGCTTTCCTTACAGATGAAGAATCTAACTGGCTTACTCTATTTTCTAATTAACAATAACAAATTGAGTGGACAGCTGAAAGAGGACTTGTGTCTAGGTGGAAATCTTCAATATTTCTCAGTAAATAAAAATTATTTGAGTGGTCCTATCCCAAAAAGCTTGAGAAACTGCACTAGTTCACTGAGATTTCAACTTCAGGATAATCAGTTCACAGGAGATTTGTCTGAATTTTTCGGCATTTGTCCACACTTGAACTACGTGGATTTAAGTTTTAACAGATTCTTTGGAAAGCTTTCATGGAAATGGGAAACTTTTGCCAACTTATCAACCTTAAAAATCTCAAATAATTATATCTCTGGCACTTTACCAGCTGATATTGGAAAGGCGCCTCGTTTACAATATATAGACTTTTCATCAAATCAGCTTTCAGGGGTCATTCCGAACGAATTGGGAAACCTTACATTGACGAAACTCTTTCTCGAGAACAACAAGATTTCAGGTGTCATTCCTCCGGAACTAGGAATGTTATCTAATCTCGAACACCTCAACCTAGCAGCCAACAAATTGTCTGGTACAATTCCAATGCAGCTTGGTGGGTGCTCGAGAATAGTGTTTTTGAATCTTAGCTCGAACAATTTTAGTGAGAGAATTCCATCAGAACTAGGCAGTTTACACTCTTTGGAAAGCATTGATCTGAGCCAAAATCAGCTGGCAGATTGTATTCCACAAGAATTTGGGGAGTTACAGAGACTGGAGGTTTTGAATCTCTCCCACAACAAGCTGTCAGGTTCAATTCCACAAACTTTTGATAATTTGTTAAGCTTGACAGCTGTGGACATATCGTGGAATGAATTAGAAGGACAAATTCCAGACATTAAAGCGTTTCGTGAGGCTCCACTCGAAGCACTTAGAAACAACAAAGGTTTATGCGGCAATAATACCAACCTGAACTCGTGCACTTCTCATAAAGTGCACAAGAAGGATGGAAGGTTAATTGCACTTTCTCTTTCAGGTGGTGTGCTAATATTGTTTTTGTTTCTTGGGAGTTGTTTCCTTCTCTGCCGAAGAATTAGAAGAAACAGGGCAAAATCAGGGGAAACAAATGAGAAAGCTAAGTATATAATGGGGGTACAAGATCCAGATTTGGAATATGAAAACATCATTGAGGTGACAGAAGGGTTCAACTCCAGATATTGCATTGGGGAAGGAGGTTATGGAATTGTCTATAAAGCCGTAGTATCACCAAATCGAGTAGTTGCTGTGAAAAAACTCCGACAATCACAGAATGATTTGAAAGCATTCACAAGTGAGATTACGGCATTGACAAACATACGCCATCGAAACATAGTGAAGTTATTTGGATTCTGCGAACATCGCCAACATTGTTTCTTGATTTATGATTTCATTGAAAGAGGGAGTTTGAGAAAGATAATTAGTGACACGGAAGCATCAAAGGAGTTGGATTGGATGAAAAGGCTCAGCATTGTGGAAGGAATAGCTGACGCACTATCATACATGCACCATGATTGCTCTCCTCCAATTATTCACCGGGACATTACGAGTAACAATGTGTTGTTGGATTCAGACTTTCAGGCTCATGTTTCTGATTTTGGCACAGCCAAGTTGGTGATGCCAGACTCCTCAAATTGGACATCGTTTGCAGGCACTTTCGGATATACTGCTCCAGGTGCTTAATTACCTTGATTCAATATTTTTTGTTTATTTACTTTTGATTTATCTTTGAATACATTTCAATATGTTTAAGTTATTCCTGAAATCTTGTGTAGAGTTAGCATATACAATGGAGGTCAACGAAAAATGCGACATTTATAGTTTTGGTGTGGTTGCACTGGAAATAATAATGGGGAAACATCCAGGAGATCTTATATCATCCTTCTCCTCGACATCATCATCATCATCTTCTACAACATTTGGCCAAGAAACAATGCTAAAGGATGTCGTCGATCAACGTCCCTTGTCTCCTCGGCGTAAAATTGCTGAAGGAGTGATAAATGCTGTAAAAGTCGCGCTCGCATGTTTGAGTACAAATCCTGAGTTCCGGCTATCGATGAGACAAGTTTGTTCACAGTTGGTGATAGCAAAATGGGTTCCATTGATAAAGCCATTCTCAGAAATAAAATTGGGAGACATTTTGGCCGGTGAAATTTTCATTGGCTAAGCTTTCACTTACTAAATATATACTTGTTTTCATCGAGATTGTATTAAAATTTAAGTAGTATCTTTAATGTCTAATAAAGATATTAATATGCGGATCTCAAAGCCCATAATTAAACCAAAACACTTGATCCATTGGCTACCAATTAATACAAGTCCTAGCTAGTGTCTTTAATTAACTAGTTAGGATCAATTTCAATAACCTCTGATAATTTGTTAAGCTTGACAGCGTTAGACATATCATGGAATGAATTGGATAGTCAAATTCCAAACTGTGCCAGTAAACAAAGAAGGTAGATTAATAGCTCATTTAATCCCGTTGGTGTACTTGTTACCTATTTGGTCCGTGTAATGCAACATATTACCTTTTTTGTCTCTTTAGTGCATATTATGCATAGTTACATCAATAAAGATTCTACAATGTTGTGTCCAAAAAGTACTAATTGCATAACATACGGACTTAATAGATAATTTTTAAATAGCACAAGGTTATAAAGGGTAACAAGTTGCATAGCAGCAAGGCTAGATGGGTAACATGAATACTAGAAGGACCAAATGTGCAAATGAATTATACCAAAGGGACCAAAAAGGCCGTTTTGGCTACATGTTGCCATCCCCATACAAATGCTTCAACACCCTGCAATGCTCCTTCCCCATATTCTTGTTCCCAAGCTAAACACAACCCATAGTAAACACACCCCACAATTCGGGTTGGGCAATAGAGGAGCAACCAACATTACTACCATAGCCTACTGACCATTTGCAATTCACATCCCTAGTCAATACACCTGCCTTGTACCGAGCCATCAAAATTTCTTGTAACCCCACCCCACACCCAACAAGCAGCTATCTCTGGTCAGAAATTTGGTTAAAATTTCCCATATTCAGCCTAAAAAAACAGCAGCCCAGCCATGTATACACTTCTACAATCCGATCGACTCAATTTGCTCAAAAATGAACCACCCAAAATTTAGGGAGTTTAGATGTAATTTCCCTGATAATTCTATTTGTTATTTGAATATTTCGTTAGAGAATCAAAATTGAAAGTAACAATAAATTCACATGAAACACTCGAAATGACGGTTGAACCTTTAAAACCTCCATTGACTTGCAACTTTACAGTCCAAATTCTAACCCCATTCAATGCTCCATCGCCCTCTAAAGTGTTCTCTAGACTCTCGATATTTTAAAGTTGAAAATAAACTTTAGAGTACGCTTGAGTAAATCACATCTATCCATTCAATTTTGAAGGCCTATGATATAATGCACATTTCCCTAAATACTTCTTCTCTCACTATCTTTCACCCTATATCTCTCTAACTGTAGAGAATCCTAATCCTTCCACAAATGACTCCAATTTTTGTGGACCCAAATGCATCAATTTTCTTCAATTCATGCTGTCAAATTAAATTGGCATGCATCCTTTTCAATTTCATTTAACCCGGCAAGATTTGAATTCTTATGAATGTATGGAATAGAAATCTTGCTAAAAAGTTGCATGATTTTAATGGAATTCATTTGGTTTAAGCTTTTCGATATTATTTTTACCATATTATCCTTCACATGAGTGAACATGTGGCATAAACTATTAAAATATCAAAAAAATCTTGACAAAACTTCTTTTGAGTCCTTGTAATTTTAATTCAACCAAAAACACCATCTTCTACAATGGATTTTAAAAAAACCTTGACAAAATTCATTTAACGCCCTATAACTTTTATTATATAAAGAAAATAAATTTGGTGCATGAAATTTTTAGAAAATGTTTATGGAAGAGCCCGAAAATGTGAAAATACGTTTCGGGGTCCGGTATCATAAAAAATCGAAAAATCCCAAAACAATATGAAATATCCGAAAAATAAAGAAAATAAATTTGGGGCAAGAATTTTTCAGAAAATATTTATGGACGGGCATTGGTCGTAGGCATTGGTTATGCGACATGAGTTTTGAATGAAAAACTCATCCTCTTTTTGTAACTTTATACTCTTGTTACATCAACATGGCGCTCTTCTATTGGTTTTGCGATTTCTTCAACTGAAATATACAGGTCCCATAAAAAGATAGCTCAGATACCACTGTGATTAATTAAAAAAATAAGAACATGCAGATGAAAGAATAATGAAATTGCATTATTAATGTTGAAGTACTAAGCAAAAAGGAAGGTTTTTGAATATGATATATCTATTTTGTCTTATGTACTTCATCGTACTCAATATTACATTTTATAGAATAAAGCATAAACTAGTTAGCGAAACTGTTGGAAATTAAGATATGATGAAATCAAAAAAAAAAAAAACAAATACTAACTAAATCTATCCAAAGAAATGGGAATTATTCAAAAAAGCAAATCAGCAGAAAATCTAAGCAGTCCGTCGACTTGATCAAACTTCAACAGACACCTATATTTTGGTGCAAACTCTCCAAATCTTCTAATGTGGGATTCGGTTTTACTTTCCAACATCCCCCTTAAACCAAGGAACAAACCTCATGCATCCTGGACATAATTGAGAACTTCCACCTTGCACTCCGCTCCTTTTTGCCAATTCCGAACCGTGGCTCTGATACAATGTTGTTGGAAATTTTGGAGGAGGAAAATAAATAGAAGGGAGATGAAAAAAATAAAATGTGTGGATGGGCTACAAAATGATGAAAATACAAATCTGAAGAAAAAAAATATGTTTAGTTATGTTGATTGGAGATAAATGCTTCAATAGTTGAAGGTTGGAGAGAAGTGCTCCAATAGTTCAACGTTGGTGACAAGTGCATCAACAACTTAATTGGTGAGAAAGTGCATAATTAGTTGAAGGTTGGTGACAAGTGCATCAACAAATTAGGTGGCGTGAGAGTGTACCATCGAAACTAAAGACATGTGTTCTTACAGTTTTCAATTATTTTTCATCTGGAACAATTTAGGCAAGGAGGAGTGTTGAAAATGCCTAAAATGTGTGATGATTTTATTATTAGAATTATTAGAATTGTTATTAATGGAAGTAGTGGTTATATGTTTAGTTGAATTAGGGGTCATGTAAATTATTAGTGGAGTAATTAATGGGATTAGTGGAATCTCTTAATTACTTTTATGTGCCCATATAAAGGCTAAATCATGTAATATTTAATAGAGAAGAAATTATGAATAAAGTTTAGAAATTATTCTTTTTCATCTCCCTTCTATTTATTCTCATCCTCCAAAATTTTCAACAATATGCATGATGGTGAAAAATAGTGTTATTGAAATCCATTGACATCGCAACATTAATAGAAATTGACCCTTCTAATTCAAGTGATAAATTTTAGTCTAACATATCTTTTAACTTTTATATTAAAGGATATTAGTACATTCTTATATTTGAGACAAATCGATGAATCTAATCATATTATAATCTAATCATATTATGTTACACTTTTAAGCCATTAACAAATTTTGATATAAAATATTGAGGATCCAATTTGGGAATACACGCCTGAATTAACACATTTGGGAATACACGTCTTTTAAGCCATTAATGATCATCTTTTTTCTTCTTTCCTCTCATTCTTCTTTTTCTTCTTCTTCAGTTATTACTAATGAAGAGGCTGAAGCTCTTTTAAGATGGAAATATACTCTTCAATCTGATAAGCAAACCCAGTTTCTCTTATCATCTTGGTCTCCTTCTTCGCCTCTTTGCAATTGGTCTGGTATTTCTTGCACCTATCATAAGCCTGCTACTATTGCCAATATCAACCTTTCTGGCTATGATTTGAGAGGTACACTTCGTGGTCTCAACTCTTCATCTATTCAAAATCTTAAGATGCTTAACCTTAGCTACAACTCTTTCCATGGCAACATTCCTTCCCATGTTGTTAATGTTTCGAAACTCCAAGTCCTTGACTAGTCTTTCAATGATATCTTGGGTTTCATTCCTAAGGATATTGGAATATTGAGTTCTCTCACTAATCTCGATTTATCCAACAATAATGTTGGTGGTGATATTCCGATTTCTTTAGGAAACTTGACTAGCTTATCAGTTCTACGTCTACATGTAAATCAGCTTTCTGGTTCTATTCCTTGAAAAATCGGAAAGCTGGAAGCGGTCACTCTTCTTGCTTTGTCATTAAATAATCTCACAGGTACTATTCCAACTTATGTTGGAAATATGACAAGCTTGTCAAATCTTTATCTTAATTCCGATCAACTTTTTGGACCTATTCCTCCAGAAGTTGGAATGTTGAGATCAATTACACATCTTGAATTGGCCTTTAATAACCTTAATGGTTCAATTCCAAGTTCTATTGGAAACTTGAGAAGCTTATCATTTCTTTATCTTCATTCCAATCATCTTTCTGGTTCTATTCCGGAAGAAATCGGAATATTGAGATCTATTACAGATTTTGAATTATCTCGTAATAATCTTAATGGTTCAGTTCCAAGTTCTATTGAAAACTTGACAAACTTGTCCACTCTTCATCTCAATTCCAATAAGCTCTTTGGATCCATCCCTCGGGAAATTGGAATGTTGAGATCCATTACAGATCTTGCATTGTATAGTAATAATCTTAATGGTTCAATTCCAAGTTCTATTGGAAACTTGACAAGCTTGTCCCTTCTTTATCTTTATTCCAATCAACTTTCTAGAACCATCCTTCCGGAAGTTGAAATGTTGAGATCCATTACAATTCTTCTATTGTGTAGTAATAACCTTAATGGTTCAATTCCAAGCTCTATTCTAAACTTGACAAACTTGTCCATTCTTTATCTCTATTTGAATCAGTTTTGTGGCTCCATCCCCTGGGAAGTTGGATTGAATTCCATTACAGATCTTGATTTATCTAGTCATAACTTTATTGGTTCAATTCAAAGTTCTATAGGAAACCTGACAAACTTGTCCACTCTTTATCTCCATTCCAATGAACTTTCTGGATCCATCCCTACAGAATTTGGAATGTTGAGATCCATCGATGACCTTGAGTTGTATAGTAATAATCTTCATGGTTCAATCCCAAATCCTATTGGAAACTTGATAAACTTGTCCATTTTTTTATCTATATTCCCATCAACTTTCCAGTTTCATTCCTCGAGAACTAGGAAGTTAAAATCTATCATAGATCTTGAATTGTATCATAGATCCCGAGTTCTATTGCAAACTTGAGAAGATTGTCAAGTCTTGATTTGTCAAATAATAGTCTCACTATGGTTCCCTTAGACATAAGAAGGAGGGAAATTTCTTTTGGCCTGAGAGATTGGTGAAGGTTCCTCTCGAAGGCGGCTAGGGTTCTCTCCTGAACCCTAGCCGCCCAGATTTTCTCCACCAGTTTGACTAGGCTCTTCGAATCTCTCTCTGTCGTTCAATAGGAGGTCGATCAGGCAGCTTCCACCGGTGCTTTTTCGTTTAGAGCTCTGGTGATTATGCGACTAGGGTTCTCCCGAATCCTAGCCGCCCTAATTTTCTCCACTGACGTTTGACCGATGTTTTTGACAAGGCTTCTCCTTTCGATAGTAAGGAGATTAGGCGGCTTCTACCAGCATTTTGTCGGCTTTTCGCAGATCGATTTTTTGACATGAGGGTGATTGGTGGCTAGGGTTTGGTTTGGCCGGAGTTTTAACTAGGGGTTGACGGTTTATTTCCCGGATTTCTTCTACCAGTTCTTGGAGGTTTCAGACGCTCCTACCCTTTTGCTTGCTTTTATGGGCGGTTCTGCAGATAGTTTTCAACAAGGGCATCAGGTTTTTCTGTCCTTTAGAGTTCATCGTTGCCTGCGGCATTGCACAGGTGCTGCCTTTTTGGGAAGTAGTGATTGTTTGGCGATGTTGTTCATTATTGCTGCCGTTAGGACTTATCATCTCAGCCTTAGTGGGATTGAGTATTGTGCACCACGGGAATCTTCTTCCCGCCATTCACTTCTGCTATAGATCTTTAGACCATTAAGTTCACACTC
Organism: Euphorbia pulcherrima; assembly: GCA_947683365.1. Taxonomy (NCBI): domain Eukaryota; kingdom Viridiplantae; phylum Streptophyta; class Magnoliopsida; order Malpighiales; family Euphorbiaceae; genus Euphorbia; species Euphorbia pulcherrima. The sequence goes on along the minus strand of CANTUS010000006.1, from coordinate 2,428,237 downwards.
TGTTGTGATTGGGTTCTTCGGTTCTTTGTTTTTGCAATAGGTTGCAATTAGCTTTGTTACATCCTACAAATGTTTTTTTTTTGAAGAATTATTTTTGAAGAGGCTAGGTATTGAACCTAAGACCTCCCACCACTAACATTGAGTGGTGTACCAATTGAGCTACACCCAACTCGTGTCCTATATGTGTTTTTATTTTTCTTTTCTTTTATTTTTCTTTCTTTTATTGTTGCTTTTTCTTTCCCTTGTTAATAAATGGAGCCGGTTGTTTTCCGAGCTCAACCTTTACTTAAGATGGTTCCCTTAGACATTGTAAAGAATCTTACTAACTTACTCCTTTTTCCAATAGACAATAACAAATTGAGTGGACAAGTACCAGAGGGGATATTTCTTAGTGGAAAACTTCAATATTTCTCAGTGCATTATTTAAGTGGTCCTATCAGGAAAAGCTTGAGAAACTGCAAAACTTTACTAAGATTTCAAGTTCAGAACAATCGATTTTATGGGAATGTGTCTGAATTTTTTGGCATTCATCCACACTTGAACTACATGGATTTAAGTCGTAACGAATTCTCTGGAGAGCTATCATGGAAGTGGGAAACTTTTGAAAACTTATCAACCTTAAAAATCTCAAATAATAATCTCTCTGGCACTTTACCAGCAGAAATTGTAAAAGCTCCTCATTTACAATATATAGACTTCTCATCAAATCAGTTTGTAGGGGTCATTCCCAAGGAACTAGGAGACCTAACACTGACCAAGCTTTTTCTTGAGCACAACAAGCTTTCAGGTCTCATTCCTCGTGAACTAGGAATGCTATCTAAACTCAAAGAAATTAACCTAGCAGCAAATAACTTGAGCAGTGGATTCCAATGCAGCTTAGAGGGTGCTCAAGACTAGTGTTTTTGAATCTTAGCATGAACAATTTGACAGAGACCAATCCATAAGAACTAAGCAATTTACGTTCACTAGAAAGTATTGATCTCAATCAAAATTAGTTGGCAGATAATATTCCAAAAGATTTTGGGGGTTCAGAAGATAAGAGGTTTTGAATCTCTCCCACAATAAGCTAGCGAGAAACCCTAGCCATTTTCATCTGACTTCCGATCGTCATCCATCATGGTCGCCGGCGATCTTTCCTTTCATTATTCCTTGCTCTTTCCGGAAATATACTCATTCAAGGGAGGTTTTGGCCATCACAAAGATTTGAACCCTAGGGTTTTGAATAAAAAATCTTCTTATGCGGCTGTTCTCAATGATTCTGCAGCTAAGTTATTGAGCCATGGAGTATCAATCGTAACGTCAGTAAAATTCACTATTTCAGACGCCGGTAATGTATACAAATCTATTGAGGTACCAACTGAATTTTATGAGAAACGTATTTATTCATGTGTGAATTCTATTATTGGACATCTTGTTTTAGTAAAGGGAGATAAACCATAGACCCATATGGATCTAAAACTGAAATTTAATACTATTTGGGGTCGTAAAATGGATTGGAAACTCATCTCTCTTGGAAAAGGGTTTTTCATATCATTATGCCTTCTACAGAGGCTGTGCAAAAAATTTGGTCCACAAGAAACTTAAATCTTAAACCTGAAATCGTGAGATTCTCGATTTGGAAAGCAGGTGTTGATCCAACAACACAGAAACAATCCTCATTGCAAGTTTGGATTAGATTGTATAATCTACCGTGGGAATTATGGGATAAAAGAATGCTCACTTGTGTAGCACAAGGAATAGGCATTCTAATCAGATTTGACTGAAACACTATTGAGGGGGAATTTAGCCATTACGCTAGCATTCTTGTTGACATCGACCTCTTGAGGTCGTTGATGGATCAGGTTAGAGTTGACAGGGAAAAGAATTTATTCTAGGTCACTATTGAATATGAAAATGTCCCGGTTATTTATACCACATGCCAATCAATTGATCATTCTTCGGTTATGTGTAGATGCAATCAGCCCAAAGATAAGCCTTCAGGGCACTCAAAAGATGTGTCGAGTGCTAAGCCATGCAATAATGTCAATACATGGCATAGGAAAAATAGGAGGTCTCAAAGCCCCATCAGAAAGGCTATCGACAAGGTTCTAGAACATTCTTAACCTCATTTTCATAGGGAAGGGAAGGAGTATATGGTTATCCGTTCGGATAACTCACCTCAAGTTCATACTCAAAATCAAGAAAAGGTTGCGAATTTTGAGATTGAGGCTATGGTTTCTAAGGCGATTGAGGCTGCAACTAACGAGGTGTTTAACAAGGAGCCGGGTACTTTGGAGATTGGTAACTTAGTTGTAGATCTCGGAGATAAGGAAATTGAAAAGCCGATTGATGGCCATATTATCGAAGTTTTTGATTTGAATGCTTCGGATGAAGCTGACCAAGAGGAAGTTGAATTGGGCTATTCACAACCTGAGAGAGGTGTCCCAGGTTCCAGGGTGGATTCCGCGGAACGAGAAGAGGCAAATCAGAAAAACAAAGCCAAACAGTTGCCTCCTGACAGGAGAGAGTATTCATTCTCTTCTTACAATGAAAGCTTTTGGCGTGAGATAGATGAGGGAGACACTATCCAACAAGGTCCACGTAAACAAAAGTTATCTGTTCGAGCTAAGATGGAGTGCAGGGAACAGACTAAGTTGGAGCACAGGGAACAAGCTAAACGGGAGCGCAAACCTCCTTTGAAGTTTTTTCCTTAGTTAATAATTCCCTTTCACTACCTACACGGTTGTTTGACTTTTTTTGTTTTTATCTTTTTTATTTTTTATTTCTTTTCTTTTATTTAATAAAATCAAACCCAGTTCTCCGGCCTCCGCCTTTAAATAAAAAAAAAAGCTGTCAAGTTCAATTCCACAAACTTTTGAAAATTTGTTAAGCTTAACAATAGTTGACATATCGTGGAATGCACTAGAAGGAGAAATCCCAAATATCAAAGCTTTTCGCGATGCTCCACTCGAAGCACTTAGAAACAACAATGGGTTATGTGGCAATAATACCATCCTGAAGTCGCGCACTTCTCGTAAAGTGCACAAGAAGGTTGGAAGATTAATTGCACTCTCTCTTTCGGTGGTATGATGGCATAGTTCTTGTTTATTGGGAGTTGTTTCCATCTCTACCAAAGAATTAGAAGCTAATAGAGTTAAACAATAAAGTTATAAATTATTATTTTTTATTTTTTATTTAAAAACTAAAGGTCTAAGGTTCATGGTAACTTTTTCATACATTTTTTATAACTTTTATATGCCTTTCCTTATATATTTTTCTATAACAACTAAACTACCTTATATAACTTTTTAAATAACTTATTACTTTTATATATTGTTTTTATACTTTTCCTATATGTTTTCTAATACTTTATTGTAATTAATTAAACTATTTTGAAAATTAATAATTATTATTAGGATAAGGTTTAGGTTTTGGGGTTTGGGTTTAGTACTCGGGGTTTTATGGTTTATGGTTTAAGGTTTGGGGTTAGGTTTTGGGGTTTGGGATTTAGAGTTCAGTACTTGGTGTTTTAGGATTTCGGGTTTAGAGTTTAGAGTTCTTATTGTCAAAAATCTTTCATATAAACATTTTATACCTTTTATGATGTTCTTATTGTTATTTTGATTTAAGGTTTATTGCTCATTATATATATAATAAGGTTAAAATTTCATTTTTAGTCATTAATTATAAAAAGGATTTCTATGCCTTAGAGAAATAATTTTATTTTATAAAAGTTAATAAATAGTAATAAACTTAATATATAATTTCTTACGATTACTTAAAAATATTTTAAATAAATAAATATATTTTTATTAGGATTTAGGGTTTAGGATTTGGGATTTGGGGTTCAAGTTTTAGGATTTAGGTTTGGGGTTTATAATTTAGGGTATAAGATTCGGGTTAGGATTCAAGGTTTAGGACTTGGGGTTTGGGGTTCAGGGTTTAGGATATGGGGTTTGGGATTTGGGGGGGTTTAGGATTTGGAGTTCGGGGTTAGGGTATATCTATTTAGAGTTTTTAAATTATTTTTAATAAATAATTTAAATAAATATGATAATATTTCTAAAAATGATATCATTAATTATTATAACTTATTAAACTATTTTCACATTTTTATGGGAGATACACAAGGAGATAGCTACAAAGCTAATAGAGTTTAACAATAAGATTATTGAGAATGAGCAGCAGCTTGTGGACTGCCCAAAAGCCATCCGTGTAGCGTGGAAAAGGCGTTTATCCAGTGGGGAGAAATCCTTAAAACTCCTACCACTTCCTCTGGCAATAATCTCACAGCACTGAAAGTAGAATTCTATGTGAGATACAGAAGATAGCAGAATCTGTAACTAAAAATTCTGCTGCTAAAGAAAGGGAACGAAAAGAGAACGTTGAGAGTATCAAAACTCTTCTGCCAGATTATCAAACGCCTGTGAATAGCATAATGGATGCTTTGAATAAACTCCAAAAGGGGCTGAAATAAGAATTTTTGGACATAAGCAGGAATTATTCAACATATGTCTCCACAGATGAGGAGCAAGAAATCAAGAAGACAATTAAAGCCCTCACAAAGCACATCCATGATTTTGAATCTTTTGTCTGATCTCAGAATCTGTCAACACAATGGGACATTCATCCAGCTAAGCTTCAGACTCTTTCATTGGACTCTAATCCTCTCTATGTCCATTAGTCAGTGATAGTTACTTTCCTCCAACAATTGGCAAATGTAATTTCATTGCATAAAACTTTGTTTGTGGTCAGCGTGGAGTGGCATTACTATACAAATGTTTGTATGAATATGTCAATCCAGAATGCCTAGAACTCATCACAACTATCGTACCAAATCTTGAGGCCTCCACTGCTGAAGTGCCGAAGATCATTGAGCCATTTGCTCAACCCCTGGAAACCATTCTGACAAAAGTTGAAGCTCAAAAGTAAGGGAAGTCTGCCATTATCACCTACTCAACGGCTTGGATACAACAAATGCTTCAACAGCCAAAACCTATAGATCCATCTTCCGATGCTAACGGAAAAAGGAGAACAAAGGGAATGACAAAGATGATGATGACCACGCTACTTTGACATAGATCCTGGGCCACAAGAAGAATGAGTGATAGCTAGTTGTAATATTTTATTGTAACTAGTTGTGTCTATTTTTACCTTCTGATATTTTATTATCATCTTCTTATAATTTTAAATCTGATTTTCTTATAAGTTAACATATTGTTAAACTTGAAGATATATAGTGAAATCTTTAGTTCATGATTCTGAGTACAATATTCATATTGTACAACTCATATAATTCTCAGAATCAGCATATATTATGGGGGAGCTAATCTTTGTCTTGCAGATTTTTTGTTATCATCAAAATGGGGGAAATTGTTGAACTTAGCTCAAAAGATCTGAACTAAAATTTGAAACTCAGAAGTCAAGTTTTGAAGAAAACTAAAAATCAGAAACTACGGGCTCAGAAGACGATTAAGCTCAGAAGACTAAAAAGCATCAAAGCAAGACAAATAGACAAAGAGATCAGAAGCCAAAGAACTCGGAAGACTATCATGGCTTATAGGAGAAGGAAAGCATCTCCAATGGTCAAAGTTCAAATCCTAATACAATAACTCACGTGAAGACGAATACTAAAAATAGGCCTATACCTTTTATGACACAAAAGTTAGGTGATCAGAGGACCTTCAAAAGTGAGTTGACAACAAAGAGAGAAGAAACCTTTCAGCCTCCTGACAAGCTGACAAAAGCAAGCTGTATAGGACTAAAAGGTGCGAAAGTCTAAAGAATTGCAGAAAGTTGGTAGAGTTGACTACCGCCAAAGTGCCTAATGGAAATGAAGATGTGTCTAACGAAAGATCCAATAGCTCCTTATGAAAAGAGCAGTTGTGAGATAACTGCTAAGGTTGTGACTCTGATGATGAGTCACACCGGGAAGATTTCGAAGGCTGCCTATAAAACGGCCTCAACCATCAACTAGAGAAAAAAAACCCAAGCTTTCATTATCAATTGCAAAATCTCCTACAATATCACAAAAAATCTTTCAATCCACTTTTAAGAATAAGCAAGGTGCTTGTTGAGGTCTTATTGTAAACCTTACAACAGGTTGAGAATAAATTGTGTTTCAGAAGAGTTCAAGATGAGGGTACTCTTGAACTGGAGAATTAGAGATGGGAAGAGGAGGGTACTCTGGCTGTAAATAATTCCAATTGTAAAGACTTCTCCGCCTCGGAAGGAGATTGACATAGTGGATTAAATATCAGAAGCGGATGCTCTGGGGACTAAGTTAAGCAATGTGCAAACCAGTATAAAATCGCGGTGTTGAATTTCTAACTTTCTTATTTTAAATTCATACTTACTTCATCAGAAGCATAATTTTACATTATTTGTTCATTATCCCTCCCACCCCGGCGGCAAATCAACACTTTGGGACCAACACATATTATATTAAAAATATATATATTAAAAAAATTTCAAAAATTATCACCCACGTGGATTGCATTTTTATTAATCAATCAACAAAATCATGGATAAAAACAAACAAAACTACTCCCCATTTTGCAAAAAATAATATAAAATTCTCAGACCCTGTTTTACAAATAAGTGAAACCATTGGATAATTCTTTGAAGTTTACCTTTAGATCTTTATTGGAGTGATAGTGTGTATTTGCATGAGCTAAATTGAAATAGATTTATTATGATTTTTGAACATCAATTGCAAAATCTAAAGACTATAAAATATTTGGTATATTTGATAAAAAGAAATAAGTAAAATAAATCCAAAACAATGTAAATAAAAATATAATAAGAATTCTAACTTCCACGTAGCTTAGCTTGTGGTCTTGATTTTGAGAACTAGTCAGAGTTAATTATAACCAAATTGATGACAGAAGTTCCAACAACAAGAATTCAACGATTTTAAAGGACATCCAATGATAATAAAAGAAACTTTGCAAGTGAATGTACGAAGATTCGTATGTATATATATGATGTCAAATTGAGAATGAAAAAAGTATTAACAGTATAAGAAAATGGAGAAAAAGATTATTGTCGCGGTGTTACTGTTTATTTGTGTTACCAATTTTGTAGAAGGATACCCTGCTCCTAAAACTGATAGATGCAAAGAGTGTACTGACGAGTGCATGAGAAGGTGCACAAGCAGCATACCAAAGAATGACCCACAAAGACAATCAAAATTGGCAAATTGCCGCCCATCTGGATGTCAACTTGATTGCACGGCTGGTGTAATTTTTTCACATTTCACCATCAACTCTTTAAAAGTCAATATATTTTTTATATTATATTACATTATATTATATAATTCCGAGTTGTACTTTGTCTATGCAGGGTGCTTGTAGGATGCGTCTAAACGGGAGTGTGAGTCGTTAGAGGTCATAGTTGGAAGGGGTTCAAAAAAAAATTGTTTAGTTTTTCACTTTTCTTGTTTGGAATCCACAAATCTGATTCAACGTCATAAAGAAACCTTCAGATGGTTTGTCAAACCCCTTTAGATGCAAGTGTCACATTCTCATAACAGAAATATGTTGGTGGCATTTCGCAGCTTCTGGAAGAGTGATGGATCATAAACTTTTTTAATAAGATTGGATAATAAACTTTATCCAATTTATAAATCCAAACCAATATATTGGAGTCATTGATCTTTTTTTCCGGATGTGAAATGAAAAGAGCTGATGTTACAAAATTTAATAATATAGTTGTTATTTTTTTTTTGGTAGATAAATATAGTTTTTATGAGCATTAAGTGGTTCATGAGGTGAAGAAACATGTAGTAAAAGAATAATTAAAAATGGTGTAACTAATTTGCAAGTAAGAACGAATAATTAACCAAATGGTAAAATTGATTATGTTTTTAAAATTGCAACACATTGCTATTTTTCTTTTTCATCTAATGCTATCTTTATGTGATTGAAATAAGTACTAAATGATTTCCTATGTTATCATAGTTTTATTCAGTTTGATTTTAATTTTTGCGCTATTATGATTCATTTGGTTCTTAAAAAATTAATACATTTTATGATTAAATCTGATAAGCTATCTACAAGTGTGAGGAAGAATCGAACGAATTGATTTAGTTATATATCTATAGTCAACCCAGTTTTAAGAAAAAAATTATATGCTATTACAAAGTTGAAGGCAATGCATTAATATTTAAATAGTCAACTTTTTCCGCCCAAATCGGAGAAAAAAAAGAAAAAAATTGGCGAAAAACGAAAAAGAATAGTTAAAGGCTAAAGGAAAAGGATGAGGAAAATTTGAGAAAAATGAAAAGAATAATTTGGAGGCCCGAGTGGTTGGAGGGTTTTAGAAAAGGATAAGAGAGTCAAAATATATGATTTCCTTTTTTAAAACAAATATCAAATTCATCACTCATTTTAGATATATGATTACCTCTTTCGAGGTCTTTCCATTACCACCACTCCACTAGGTATTAGGATTGTATTTCTTTGTTTCCACAATATTATTATCTTATTATTAATTTATAATAGTTAATACTATAAATGGGTAAAAATCATCAAAAGCACACAAACTTTGCAGTTACTAACATAATGGTACATAGACTTCAAAACTTAATATAATCGTATACCAACTATACAGCTTAATAACATAATGGTCAAAATAACCTTTGACCAACAAAATTACCTATGACTTCAGGTAATCATTTTATATCTCCTATTTTATTAAATTCTTTTCTTCCATTTTTTTTCTCATATTAAATTCAATTAATTTCCTCCCTTTATATTTTATTTCTCTCATTTAATTTCTTAGATCATCCCTTCTTATTTACTTTTTTTTATTATCCCTTCATATTCAATTAATATTTCATTTAAATCTTAAAAGCCATGTATATACCCAGAAAAGCTGTAGATCTTTTTCCAATAAATTTCTTCATTTTTACTGAAATAATTATCTTCTGGACATTAATTTATTTAAATAAAATGAAATTGAATGTAAACAAGAAGAAGAGATGAGTTAAACTCTCTAAACAAAGCAGCCACAAGCAAAAGAACATCCAGTTCACTCGAATCAATGGTGCCAAAGCCAACGGAAAAAGAGCTTGGAGAAGAAGACGGTCGTTGAGAAGACTTCAAAAGAGAAGAAGATAAAAGTACCCGAAGAAGCTTAAGAAGAGAAAAAAACCAAAAACCGATGTTAGGGTGCGAATAATGTCTCACATTGGTTAACAAGGAGAAGATCAAATGGTTTATATAGATAGACAATATCCCCAATGGTATGAGACCTTTAGGGGGTAAAGCCCAAGAGTAAAACCATGAAGGCTTAGGCCCAAAGTGGACAATATCATACCATGTGTGGGGATATAGGGTATCCAAGTACTTTTGCAAGCTGTAACAAGTGGTATCAGAGCCATGCTCCGACGTTAGCCGTGTGAATGGATACCCGGAGAATCGAATAAAAGTGGGGACGCCCAGTTTCATCACCAATGTCCGTGAATTCGGTAGTGCTCTATGTTCTGTGTGTCCTCTATGGCATTAGAGTGAGAAAATATCGATTTGTAGAGAATTTCCGGATGGTTGATCTGTCGAGGGGAGGCTCAATGGTACTTTGTGCGAGGGGAGGAATGTTGGGAAAACAAATATCCCACATTGCTAAGAAAGTTCGAGATTGGGTTTATAAGTGTGAAGTTGAATATCCAACATGGAAATTTAATGAGTTAAGTGAATGATATATAATTGGGAATGACCCATTAACCCATCACCTTAGGGTACTCAAGTTATAGATCATCTGTTAATACTTACTTGTGAAGTTGGTGTACTGTTATGTCAAGTTTTGTAGTCCATGTATCATTATGTTAGTAAGTGCAAAGTGTGTGTACTTCTAATGATTTTAAACCTGTTATAAATATATAAAATAGTAATAATAATATTAGCCTTGCCATTTCTTATATTAAAGAAATAATTATTTCACAACTAAATTGATTAGTATTCTTATTAATTTAAAAGAAAAGTTATCTACAGTGGAAGTGAAGCCTAATTGATTGATTGCAATAAATGGACAAATTAGCATGTTAGACTTGAGTCTGTTGATAACGTGCTCCTCAACTGCCATATTCCAATATATTTTATTGTTATATTTGTTTAAATTTTACCTAGTCTTTAGGTTTTGTTATGCTTCCTAAAATAAAGGAAAGGAAATAGGTATTTATTTAATTTAAATTCTATAAATAGAGACCTACTTATGTATTATCATGTTCCATATCAATAAAAATGTAAACAATAATGTTTACTGCAATTCTCTTTAATATATGCAGATTTCTTTAAATTAGATTTTTTATGTTTCAACAGTGGTATCAGAGCAATCTTCTTAAGGGCTTGTGATTATTTTTCTCTCCCTTTTCAATAGATAGATGGAGAGAAACACAAAAATTTCAAAGGCAAATCCTGCAGAAAAAGGTGAGAAGTTTAAAGAAATTATCTTCTAATTGGTGTGAAGTAAACCAATTTCAGATTATGGAAGCTCCAATGGTTGAAAGTTGATAAGAAGAGAATCAACAAGAGTGGTGAGAAGTGCATCATTCAAAATGGAGAGACGTTCTCCATGAATTTTTATTTCCATTAACAAACGGAGAGAAGTGCTCCATGATTTTGTTGGATAATTTAGAGTATTAGGAATAATGTGTATGTTCTTAAGACATTTGATGATGGAGTTGGAGTTTGATTTAAATGTCATAAGATGTATATCTATAGTGTTTACATGAAAAGACGTGTTGGTTCGCGAAAATACATGTTGTTTTATGGCAAGACATGTTGCTTCATGAAAAGATATTATGTTTTGTGAAAATACATAATGATTTATAAAAAGACACATTGTTTGATAAATAGTCATGTCTTTTCATGTAGGGACATGTTGTTTCATGTTTAGGGACATAATGGTTCACGATAAGTTATATTGTTTCATGAAGAGTCATGTTGATTTATGAAAAGTCATGTTGTTTGATGAAAATAAGTGTTGTCTCATGAAGAGACTTATCATTTCATGACATCATTCCACATCTATAAATAGGCCTCATTTGTGCCTTTGATACACAACGAGATTGAGAGCAATTTCTGAAATAGAGAGGAAACATTAAGACGTTCTTGTTTCCTAACCTTACATACATAAATTGTAACACCCCGGGTTCGACCGGCTGCCCCCACAGATCAACACAAGTCTTTCTAGTGAGCTTTGTCCTCACTCGCTCACTTCCTGGAAATTACTTCTCAGGAGGTCACCCATCCCGAGATTGCTCCAAGTCAAGCACGCTCAACTTTGGAGTTCTCCCGAGTAGTCTCCCGAAAAGAAGGTGCACCTTGTTAGTATAGGTAGTACCAATCAAATCTCTTAAGTCTCTCTCAATTGTAATGTCCCATACCATTACAATCTCGAAATCCTTAACCGTTCTCAATTCTGCTGTCCCATACCAGCACAATCTCGAAACTCTCTCTTTTGGGTGTGGATTTGGTTCATTCCTGTCCCCTATCGACATCCTGCATGGCCTCTCTTTGCTCAGGTCTTCTACCCCGGCGCCACCCCTCTTAGGACCGGGTCGTTACAGGCCCACCAGCTTCCGCCTGGTTCGTCCCCGAACCACACCGTACTAGGAGATCGCTGGCTCTGATACCAAATTATAACACCCCGGGTTCGACCGGCTGCCCCCACAGATCAACACAAGTCTTTCCAGTGAGCTTTGTCCTCACTCGCTCACTTCCTGGAAATTACTTCCCAGGAGGTCACCCATCCCGAGATTGCTCCAAGTCAAGCACGCTCAACTTTGGAGTTCTCCCGAGTAGGCTCCCGAAAAGAAGGTGCACCTTGTTAGTATAGGTAGTACCAATCAAATCTCTTAAGTCTCTCTCAATTGTAATGTCCCATACCATTACAATCTCGAAAATCCTTAACCGTTCTCAATTCTGCTGTCCCATACCAGCACAATCTCGAAACTCTCTCTTTCGGGTGTGGATTCGGTTCATTCCTATCCCCATCGACATCCTTCATGGCCGCTCTTTGCTCGGGTCTTCTACCCCGGCGCCACCCCTCTTAAGATCGGGTCGTTACATAAATTCTTATCCTACAACAAATGTATTATAGTTGATTCACATACAAAAGCAGGTACGTGAATTGATATCTCCATTGAATCATATAAGCGAATTTCCAGTACATTCCCGCTGCTTTGTAGGGAGGAAATATTGCTTAAAGGAAATTGATTAGCATGCCTTGGAGATTAGGTCTTAGATTAGTATTATTTGTTATGATCAAGATTGCAACAAATTCTTCTCTACATCTGTAAACAGTTTCCTTCCTAGCATCCTAGCATCCAATCTGCCCGATTCATTATTTTCCAACAGATTTTTAATCAACTAATGGAGAGAAGGGCTCCATAAATTTCAATCAAATCTTTTGGCAGTTTTTGAAGTAAGGAGGAGCGTTGAAAACGTGCGCCTCAACTGCCATATTCTAATATATTTTATTGTTATATTTGTTTAAATTTTACCTAGTCTTTAGGTTTTGTTATTCTTCTTAAAATAAAGGAAAATAAATAGGCATCTATTTAATTTAAACTCTATAAATAGAGACCTACTTATGTATTATCATGTTTCATATCAATAAAAACGTGAACAATAATGTTTACTGCAGTTCTCTTTAATATATTACAAATTTCTTTAAATTAGATTTTTTATGTTTCAAGAGAATCTTTGTTCAATTTGAATGCAGGAAGAATAAAAAAAACATATACACCGAAAAACACTCAACTTCACTTTTTTGACCTACTCGTTTTTAAGTAATAAGTTTTAAATAGAAGTCTTTAAACTGAAGACCCAATTAGCTATATAATAATTCACTCTGGAATACACTGAATTAACAAATTAATAGCAAAGATGTCTTTTAAGCCGTTATTGATCCTCTTTGTTCTTGTTTCCTCTCATTTCCTTTCTCTTGCTTCTTCTTCTTCAGTTATTATTAATGAAGAAGTAGAAGCTCTTTGAGTTGGAAATCTACTCTTCAATCTGATAATCAAAGCCGATCTCTTTTATCTACTTGGTCTCATTCTACTCGTCATTGCAATTGGCCCGGTATTTCCTGTAGCCTCCATAAGCCTGCTACTATTGCCAGTATCAGCATTTCTGGCTATGGTTTGAAAGGTGCATTCATAGTCTCAGCTTTTCATCTTTCCCAAATCTTGAGTTGCTTGACCTTAGCAACAACTCTTTCCATGGCAATATTCCTTCGAATATTGTCAATGTTTCAAAACTCCAAGTCCTTGACTTGTCTTACAATGATATCTCTGGTTCTATTCCTAAGGATATTGGACTGTTGAGCTCTATCAATTATCTTGACTTGTCTGTCTATATTATCTCTGGTTCTATTCCTAAGGATATTAGACTGTTGAGTTCTATCAATTATCTTGGTTTATCTAAAAGTAATCTTATTGGTGTTATTCCGATTTCTTTAGGAAACTTGACTAGCTTGTCAATTCTATATTTATACATCAATCAGCTTTCTGGTTCCATTCCTGGAGAAATTGGAATGCTGAAAGCTGTCACTGATCTTGCTTTGTCATATAATAACCTCATAGGCACTATTCCAACTTCTATTGGAAACTTGACGAACGTGTTCATTCTTTATCCTAATTCCAATCAACTTTCTGGTTTCATTCCTCAAGAAGTTGGAATGTTGGGATCCATTACAGATCTTGCATTGTCAAGTAATAACCTTATCGGTTCAATTTCAAGTTCTATTGGAAACTTGAAAAACTTGTCCACTTTTCATCTCGATTCCAATCAGCTTTCTAGATCTATCCCTCGAGAAGTCGGAATGTGAAGATCCATCATAGAACTTGCATTGTATAGTAACAATCTTAATGGTCCAATCCCAAGTTCTATTGGAAACTTGACGAACTTGTCCACTCTTTATCTCTATTCCAATCAGCTTTCTGGTTCCATTCCTCAAGAACTTGTAGAGTTGAGATCTATTCCTAAACTCGATTTGTCTATTAATAATCTTAATGGTTCAATTCCAAGTTCTATTGGAAACTTGACGAACTTGTCCACTCTTTATCTATATTCCAATCAGCTTTCTGATTCCATTCCTCATGAACTTGGTATGTTGAGGTCCATAATAGACCTTCAATTGTATGATAATAATCTCAGTGGTTCAATAACCAGTTCTATTGGAAACTTGACAAGAATGTCAAGTCTAGATTTTTCAAACAATAGTCTCACTATGTTTCCCTTAGAAAACTTGAAAAATCTTACTAGGTTACTCCTTTTTCAAATTCAAAATAACAAATTGAGTGGTCAAGTATTAGAGGACATAGGTTTTGGTGGAAAACTTCAATATTTCTCAGTGTATGATAATTATTTGAGTGGCCCTATCCTGAAAAGCATGAGAAACTGCACTAGTATAGACTTTTCATTTATAATAATAATAATAATAATAATAATAATAATAATAATAATAATAATAATAATAATAATATCTCAAAGAATAATATCTCTGGTAGTTTACCAACTGAAATTGTAAGAGCGTCTCATTTACAATATATAGACTTTTCATCAAATCAGCTTAAAGGGGTCATTCCAAAGGAACGAGGAAACCTAACACTAACCAAACTTTTTCTTGAGCACAACAAGCTTTCAGGTGTCATTCCTCACGAACTAGGAATGCTGTCGAAACTGGAACTAATGAACCTAGCAGCCAACTACTTGAGCGGTGCGAGTTTAATTCCACAAACGTTTCACAATTTGTTAAGCTTGACTACGGTGGACATATCGTGGAATGAATTAGAAGGACAAATCCAAACACTAAAGCTTTTCATGAGGCTCCACTCGAAGCACTTTGAAACAACAACGGCTTATGTGGCAATAATACCAACCTAAACTCATGCACTTCTCGTAAAGTGGACAAGAAGGATGGAAGATTAATTGAACTTTCTCTTTCGGGTGGTATGTTCATATTGTTCTTGTTTTCCAGGAGATGTTTCCTTCTCTACCAAAAAATAAGAAGCAACAAGGATAAGACAGGGAAACAAATGAGAAAGCTAAGTACATAATGGGGGTAGAAGATCCAGATTTGGAATATGATAACATCATTGAGGTGATGATGTAGATGAGGGAGCGTTGGTATACTTGGAGAAAATTGATAAAAGTGGCTAGCTCGGTTACTATTCTTTTGGGCTTTTTGGGTCAGATTTCGACGTTTTAGGACACTTTTCTGATAAAAAACGGCCCAACGAGCAACGCTCATGATGTATATGAGCCCCAGCCTATCGGGCCCTAATTTTGCCGGTTAGGCCCTCAATTTTGCATTTTTCTGTTTTCAGGGACTTAATTGCAATTTTTTAAAAGTTTGTGTGCTTTTATTTTTTTTTTTCTAAGGTTTTAACCCTAGCCTCTAGACCTTATTTATAGGCGTGTTTGATAGACAATTCAGCAGTTTTGATTGAATAAAATTAGTTGCGGCTATTTCCCCTAATTACTCTAAATCTTGAAGAATTTAGGGTTCTTAGAACCCTCTTTTATTTACAGTCTAGAAGAATTGTGAACAATAGAGTTATTTTCTTGTCTTCTGATTGATTCCGCTGCATTCGTTAGTACCAGAGCCTTCATGGCACCACCAAGAAAAGAACGAAATGTGGCCCAGATTGCAGAAGACGAAGAAAGGCGCCAGGTTGCAGAGGTTGTTGATCAGAGGATGGGGACTTTTGTCGAGCAGTTAATGTCCAAGCTAGAGGCATTAGATGCGAGACTTGATGGAATCAATAACAAGCGCAGAGGGGTGCGTATCATCAACGAACGACCTCGCGATGAAACCCTAGGGGAGGAAAGTGACGAGGAGTGGCGATCTGAGTGTGGTGGTCATCGTCGAGAGCGAGCCACTGAGGATCGGTGTTGGGAGGCTGGCTTGTGGATTGAGATTCCAGAATTTAGAGGCTTCAACTTGAAGAGTTTCTTGATTGGCTAGCGGCAGTAGAAGAAATTCTGGAATTCAAGGGAGTTCTGGAGAATAAGCGGGCACAACTAGTGGCGACTCGATTGAGAGTTAGAGCGATGGCTTGGTGGGTGCAGGTCAAGAACACTAGGGTTCGCATGGGTAAGTCTAAGATTGTGACGTGGGAGAAGATGAAGAAACAGTTGAGAGCCACGTTCCTACCCTACAACTTTCAGCGTCTTTAGCATATCATTTCTTTCACTGGTGATACTTCAGATGATGATAATTCGAGGGTGAATTCTTTCCAACCAGGGGAGGATGATGTAGATGAGAGAGCGTTGGTGTACTTGGAGAAAATTGCTAAAAGTGGCTAGCTCGGTTACTATTCTTTTGGGCTTTTTGAGTCGGATTTTGACGTTTCAGGACACTTTTCTGATCAGAAATGGCCCAACGAGCAACGCTCATAGTATACATGAGCCCTACCCTATCGGGCCCTAATTTTGTGGTTTAGGCCCTTAATTTTGCGTTTTTTATTTTCAGGGACTTAATTGCAATTTTCTAAAAGTTTGTGTGCTTTTATTTTTTTCCTAGGGTTTTAACCCTAGCCTCTAGACCTTATTTATAGGCTTGTTTGATAGACAATTTGGCAGTTTTGATTGAATAAAATTGGTTGCGGCTATTTCGCCTAATTACTCTAAATCTTGAAGAATTTAGGGTTCTTAGAACCCTCTTTTGTTTACAGTCTAGAAGAATTGTGAACAATAGAGTTATTTTCTTATCTTGTGATTGATTCTGCTGTATCACAGAAGGGTTCAACTCCAGATATTGCATTGGGGAAGGAGGCTATGGAACTGTCTATAAAGTCATCGTATCACCAAATCGAGTAGTTGCTGTGAAGAAACTCCGACAGTTCCAGGATCATTTGAAAGCATTCACAAGTGAGATTACTTCATTGACAAATATACGCCATCAAAATATAGTGAAGTTATTCGGGTTCTGTGAACATCGCCAACATTGTTTCTCAATTTATGGTTTTATTGAAAGAGAGAGTTTGAGAAAGATACTGAGTGACTCGGAAGCATTAAAGGAGTTGGATTGGATCAAAAGGCTCAAAATTGTTGAAGGAATAGCTGACGCATTATCATATATGCACCATGATTTCTTTCCTCTAATTATTCACCAAGACATCATGAGTAACAATGTGTTGTTGGATTCAGACTTTGAGGCTCATGTTTCTGATTTTGGGACTGCCAAGTTGTTGATGCCCGACTCCTCAAATTGGACTTTGTTTGCAGACACTTTTGGATATACTGCTCCAGTTTCTTAAGTACCTTCATTCAATATTTATTTCTTTGCTTTTAAATTAACTTTGAATACATTTCTATATTCTTAAATTATCTCTGAAACCTTTTGTAGAGTCTGCATATACAATGGAGGTCAATGAAAAATGTGACATCTATAGTTTTAGGGTGGTTGCGCTGGAAATAATAATGGGGAAGCATCCAAGGGATCTTTTCTCTTCCTTTTCATCGATGCCATCTTCATCTTCTGGAGTAGTGGGCCCAGAAACAATGTTGAAGGATGTTGTCGATCAACGTCCCTTATCTCCTCGACTTAAAACTATCGAAGGAGTGATAAATATTATGAAAGTTATGCTTCTATGTTTGAGTACAAATCTTAAGTTTCGTCCATCGATGAGACAAGTTTATTCACAGTTGGTGGTAGCAAAATGGGTTCCTTTGATAAAGCAATTCTCAGAAACTAAATTGGGAGACATTTTGGCCGGTGAAATTTTCATTGGCTAAGCTTTCACCTATTAAATATATACTTGTTTTCATCAAGATTCTTATAAAATTTAAGTAGTATCCAAAGGTTCTAAGATCTGAGGAGGCGGCTAGTGTTCTCTCCTGAACCCTAGCCACCTAGATTTTCTCCACTGCCGGTGTTTTCGATAAGGCTGTTTTTATCTCTCTCTACCGTTCAATAGGAGTGCGATCAGGCAGCTTCCACCGACATTTTTCCTTGAAGAGCTCTGGTGATTAGGCAGCTAGGGTTCACCTATACCCTAGCCGCCCAATTTTTCTCCTCCGACGTTTGGCCAATGTGTTTGACAAGGTTTCTCCTTTCGACAGTAGGGCGATTAGGCGGCTTGTTTGGTCGGCTTTTCGCAGATTAGTTTTTCGACATGAGGGTGATTGGCGGCTAGGGTTCAGTTTAGCGGGCGTTTCGACTGGTGCTTGATGGTTTGTTTCTCGAATTTCTTCTACCGACATCGTTCTGGCAGTCCTTGGAGGGTCCTGGCGCTCCATCATTTTTGCTTGCTATCACCGACGGTTTGGCCGGTAGTTTTCAACAATGGTATCAGGTTTTTCTGTCATTTGGCGTTCATCATTGCCTGCGGCGTTGCACAGGTGGTGCCTTTTCGGGCAGTAGTGATTGCTAGGTGATGTTATTCATCATTGCTGCTGTTAGCAGTAATCATCTCAGCCTTCGCGAGATTGATTATGGTGCACCACGTGAATCTTCTTCCCACTGTTCACTTCTGCTATGATCTTTAGATCACTCTATTGTGATTGGAATCTTTGGTTTATTATTATTGCACTAGGTCGTAATTAGCTTTGTTACATCCTACGGATGTTTTTATTTTTCTTTGCTTTTATTGTTTTCTTTTCCTTTTTAATAAATGGGATCCACCTCTTTTCAAATGTAATGCCGAAAGCCTTGGAGACTAAATCACGTCAAAAACCATATATTAAAGGGATTTTTTAGCCGTGGGTGGGCAGCTGTCTATGCAAGCCGCCCTAGCACCGCCACTGCCTATTTAGGTAACTGTTTGCCACTTTAGCTAGCTTGTTTTATTTTAATCGGAGCATGTTCCGATTTGTTTCATTTTTGTATTCTTTGAAACAATACTCATTTTTATTTCTTCTTTTGATAAATTAGGAGCTCAACTAGTTTTTGATAGGTTAGATTTAAAGAAGGGTTTTGGATTAGGGGTAAGTACGAAGGTTTTTGGGTTTGTGTGAGTTAAATGATGGTATGAGTGGGACGGTCCCGTGTGCTCCTGGTTTTTCAGTTGAGCTATATCAGCGTTGAACCCACTTTAGTCATTTCTGCACCTACTCTTTCCTTTATGCGTCTCGCTTTAGACTGATCTTCCTTTTCTCGTTGGCTTCAGTATTCAACTTAAAAAAATAATAAGCCAAACTTTTTTTTCAAAGGTTTAGCCTAGTGTTAGAACCTTGAAGTTATGATCCTAGACGTCACAGGTTCGAGTCCACATACAAGTGGGGTGTGGTTGGGGTTTTTCTCTGATATTATTGCAAGCAAAATGAGGCAATTAAAAAATAAAATCAACCAACAAGGTGTAATTTAGTTGGCTAAGCAGGCTGAGCAAGTTGGAGAAGAGCGAGGTTCAAATCCTACTAAATGCACTTGTTGGGAGGGGTGAGGAGCCTTAATTGTTACTAAGCCCCTAAAAAGATTATTTCATTGAAAATATTTGTAAATATTTCAAAAAAAATCAAACTTTTCCAATTTTACTGAAATTAAATTAACTTGGTGGCTATTTATCAGTAAACCAAAAATTATCTATATTGGAAGTGGACCCTAATTGATTTTTTTTTGAAATCCCCTGCGGAATAGTGTGTTCCACCAAGAAGAAGAAGGTTGGGGCAGATGAAAATTTCGGGGCGGGCATACCAATTAGGTTGGTGCTCCCGCTTGCCTACAAAACACCTACCCCTCTTTTATTAAATGAGAAAAGAAAAATACATGATCTTTGTCATGTGAACCGAAACATGCTCCGGCCACTCAAATTATGAAAATAAGCATCAGTACTAAAAGTAGGGACGACGTCCAACCAAATAAAGTCACTACACTGACGACCATAATTAGCCAATCTATCTACGACTTGCTTGCCTTCTCTAAAAATATGCATCACGGTCACCTGCATATCTTCCATCATGTGTAGGCACGAGACCCACTCCCGATAAAGCTGCCATGGGATGTTTCTGTTACGACATGATATCATCTGAACAACATATGTTGAATCGCTCTCTAGCCAAACTTTTTTCCATCCCCTGGCAGAAGCCGTTTGTAAAGTAGTCACAGCAGCCCTGAATTCTGCAAAAAAAAGCTAAATTAGTGGCCAGGCTAAAGGCAAATCCACCTAGAAAAACCCCATGGCTGTTTCTGTACACACCGCCACATCCATCATTAATTGAGTTGCCAGTCACTGAAGCATCCGTATTAAGCTTAACCCAGTTAGGAGGAGGCGGAGTCTAAAAAACTCGAATAATTTTAGGAGCAATAGGGTGTCGAGGAGTAAGACCAAGATTGGAGAGGATGCAAGAATCCACATTAGAGTTTTGAACCCATCCGTATCCCAGATTATCAGTCTCCTTCGTCGAAATCCATAGCTTACACAAACAATTATGGATGTTGGGTCTTTTATTGTCAAAAATGCATTCATTCCGCATATGCCAAATAATCCAGCACAAGTTGGCACAAGTACTCTCCCAGAGATTAAGGATCTAAGGAGTAAATCGTACCTTGGAGGCCCAATCAAACAAAGAAATAAGAGAATCATGCATATCAATATCCCATTGAAATAATCTATCAATGCCCATATAGAGCTGGTTAGAAAAGACGCATTCCATAAAGATGTGCGTAATAGACTCGATTGCATTGTTGCATAACACGCATTTAGAAACAATAAGAAAACCTTTCCTCGTAAGAACATCATATGTAGGCAAGTATCCTCTAATCGCCCTCCAATAAATGAAAGAGTGCGATGGAGGAATAGAACGACTCCAAATAAATTTATAAACATCAGGTTGATCAATCTCACCTCTTTACGATAAAAATCCCCATGCTGCCCGGACGCCAAAGGCAAATGTTTGGCTCATCTCTAAGGCTAATTTTCTAAATCTGCTACTGAATCTGAGGGGACAAGGGTGGCAAATCAACCCAATTATCGTTACGCCAATAATCTAAAATTTTCCCTTATTGAGCATGCCTGAGAGTGTCATTAAGATTTAGCTGATTTGAGATGGAGGTTATAACCCATTTTGAGTTCCAGAAATTGAGATCGGAATGACAACCCAGGGTCCAAATAATATTATTCCTAATGATGGCATAAACACGATGAATGGAACTCCAAATGGTAGAATTGGATATTGACTTAGCAAGACCGATTTACTAACAAAACGAGCACGAAGTGTCTTAAAACACATGGTGTTACCCCCAATCAAACCCCACACCATCTTCCCCATTAAGGCCTCATTCATGATAGCAAATTTTTTGATCCCAATGCCTCCTTGATTGAAAGAATTAGTACACAGCGACCAAGGGAAAGTCACAAGCTTTCTTTCATTGATGGAGCATGTCTAAATAAAGTTCCTAACTGCTCTATTCAAGTGCAAAATTAATTTTTTCGGCCATTTATAAATGATAAAGGAATGAATGAGCGCACCTATGATGACCGGGTTGATAAGCGTAAGTCTTCTTGCCATAGACAAAGCGCTACCTTTCCATTTAGCGAACTTAGCCAAAGTCGAATCAAGGATAGGCTGAAGATGTATCATCTTAGGTTTACCACAAAACAGTGGCACCCCTAAATACTTGAATGGTAGAATTCTGAACCGGACACCCAAGATAGCGGCTAAATCTAATCTCCTGTTAGGAGGGATGGCTTTGCTAAAAAAAGGCTTCAGATTTTCCCCAATTAACCATTTGCCCAGAGAACCTCCCATAAAGAGCGAGAGCGGATTGTAGATTTCTAATGTTATGGATAGAAGCTTTACAAAACACAAGCATATCATTAGCGTATAACAAATGAGTGGGCAAAGAAGTCCCTTGGACATAGTTCATAGGAGAAAGATCCCCCCGTGTAACCAAGTCTATTAAGTATCTATTAAAGAAATCTTCCGCTAAACCAAAGAGAATCAGGGATAGCGGATCCCCTTGACGATCCCCTAAGAGTAGGGGAAGTATCCCTGCAACCCCGAAGGAGTCAAAATAGAAATATGAGACGAGGCTAGGATATTATGAATCCAGCCGATAAATTGAGCACAAAATCCAAAGGAAGTAAGGACATCAAGAAGAAAGGCCCAGTCCATCGTATCAAAAGCTTTCCGGATGTCGATTTTCATGGCCAAATTACCACCAAAACATTTTTTCCCCATGAGATTGACCCCCTCAGAGGCAAGGTCAATACACTCATGAATGCTTCTATTATGAACAAAACCGTATTAGTTAGGAGAGAGAATGGCATTGGCGATATTGGCCAACCTGTTCGCCGAGAACTTAGTTATGATTTTGAAAGCAAAATTACCCATAACAATAGGTCGGAAGTCCTCTATATTAATTTCCCTCTCTTTTTTAGGGATGAGGACCATCAAATTTGAATTCAACCCTTCAGGAATCACCCCATTAGTAAAAAACCAATGCACCACACAATAGACATCAGATCCAATAAGATCCTAAAAGTGTTGATAAAATTTACCGGTAAAATCATCAGGTCCTGGGGCACTATCACCATCTATGTCGAAAACACTATCCCAAATCTCAGTAACCGTAGGCATTCAAATTGGCTCCTCATTATCCAACTGGAAAACCCGTGAGGGGATAATATGGTTCACAAGCGCACCATCAATCCTTTCCGATTCAGCCCTCAAGAATAAATTGGAATAGAAATTGACCATATGATTCGAAATGGCAGCTTGGTCCATGGTGAGTACACCATCAACAATCATTGAACGAATAAAGGATTGAGACCTCCTAGCATTCACCATTCTGTGAAAAAAATCAGAATTTCTATCTCCGATTTTGAGCAAAGTGGCTCTAGTTTTTTCTATCAAAAAATTTTCCTTCCTTTTTAAATGAAGCTCAAGATTCAATTGGCATTATAGTTCCTCTCCGTGTAAGGCATCTATCATCCCATCATTTGAGATACTCAGCTAAACTCTGGCAAGATTAGCTCTACAGTTGGCTATATTAACATCCAAGTGCCCAAATACCTCCCAATTCCATCTTTATAAGATCGAACTGAGGGTTTTAAGCTTTATGTGCAAAAGCAAATATGGCGGAATAGTGGGGAACTCCTTTGCCAATGGTCTAAAACTACTTGTCTAAGATTGGGATGATCGATCCACATAGATTAGAAGTGGTACCGAGAAATCCTATTCTCCCCTCGTGCACAACTCATAGGATTGGATGGTGATCTGAACGATGTCTAGGGATAGCCATACAAACGACTTTATCCTAAAATTGCAGAAAGTCCATATTGACCAGAGCTCCGTCAATATGACTCTCCACCCTATTAGCACCTCTCCTGCCATTATTCTATGTAAAAAGCGGACTAGCCATCACGGGTTCCATAAACTCCCCTCCATTGATGAATTCTCTAAAGTCCCTACAAGATACATTCAATGGCAAATTACCACGTCTCTCATGGCTGCCCAACACAACATTAAAGTCACCTAAAATCAACCAATTTTCGAGACTAGAAATCCAAAGATCTAAAATAACAGAATACAAGGTGTGCTGTAACCTATAAGAATTACTAGCATAAATGCAAGGGACATAAAAAAAACTTTATTAAGAAAAGTGTAATGAAACGATATGACCTGATCTGAGATGAAGTCAATCGTCGTTGTGATTGAGAATTGGTCTGATTGTAATAACCATATTGAAGGGAACTCTTTATAATTAAGAGCCACCAAATTAAAACCCATCTGATGCCAGAAATTAGAATCAATATCCGTAAAGACTATCATAGGTTTGGCCAGACATAAAAACTGAGGATGATGCTCCTCAACCATAACAAGAAGAACACGCTGGGTATCACTGTTGCCAATACCCATGCAATTCCAAAAGAGCATATTAATCATCTTTTGAGAATAGATTTGTGCCCTTTTTTAATTTGAGCAGATGGTGTAACCGGTGCCTTAGCATTATTCCCCTTCTTTTTATTCTCAATCCTAGCTGAGGATCTAATTTCTGAATCCTCAGTAAGTGTACAATTCATTTCTTGAGGCCCATGTAAAACTACCTGTAAATTATTAGCGTTGAAAGCATAGGTGTCATCATCTTTAGGTGAGTGAACAACTTCGATCTCCTCAGCCGATTGCTGAGTCTCCGTATCTATGATGTCTGTGACAATAAGTTCCCTGATTGTAATATTTCCACTTCTCGGGACAATTATTGTTAATGCATCGGCATTAATATTTTCTAAATCATTGTCATCGCTATTCTCACATTGATGAGCCCAAGATAAAGATTGCTTTCCTTCCCATTGCACAGACGGCTCAAAAAGATTTTTTTCTTTTTCTAAAGTAGTTTTATCCGATTTATCTGGATTGGGTTGGGAACCTTTCTGCTTTTGACCAGCCTTGTTAGTGATTTTCCAAGACCCCGCTTATTTATCCTGAGATTAATTCCTTCTACAACCAGTGTGGCCAATGGAATGATAAGTCATACAAAAATCAGGCATATTTTCATACTCAACACAACCCTAGAAGGTTTTTTCAGCTGTGTCAACCCTAACTTGATCCATGATAGGTTTTGAAAGATCAATATCAACAAGGATCCTTGCATAATGCCCAAACTCCCCTCAACGGTGTTATGATCAAATCAAACCGGGATGCCGATGATTCTAGCGATGTTTGATAGTAGTCTATAATCCCAAAACTCCCATGGGATATTGTATAATCGGATCCAAACTTGGGTGGTGGTTTATCTATGAACTGCAGGATCAAATCCGGCTTTCTAAATCAAAAATCTCATAATACCTAGCTTTAGGTTTAGATTCCCTATAGATCATACCTTCTGTAAAGCTTCTGTCGATGGCATAACTTTATGGTAAAACCCCCTCCCTAATGATATTAATTTCCAGTCCATCTTTTGGCCCCAGATGGAATTCAATTCGAGCTTGATATCTGAATATTTCTAAGGGTTGTCACCCTTACTAAGCATTAATCTACCAATCGCCGAATGTTGACAGGTTGAAAGACAATCCTTGCAGAATTCCTCAATAATTTTAATTGCCTTATACCCGTCCCCAACATTGGATATAGTTGTAGTACCATCTTTTCGGAGTTCTGTCTGGCATGAGAGGTAGGAACCTCACCGATGATCACCGCCGCATAGGATTGCTTTGACGGACTAGGGTTAGGTTTGTTGATTTCTGAAACTGCGGCTACTTGGTTTCTGATGATTTCTTCAAACTTTTGTAATAGAAAGAGAGATATGACGCATCCATATTGAAGAGGAAAAGAAAAGAATCCGACGAGATAAATAAAGATCAAGATCGGCTGGAAAAAATTAAGGGAGAGTTTCTAGGGTTTGCATCGCCCATCGCCTCTCTCTCTAAAGACCAAATAGATCTTAATGGACCCTAATTGATTGATAGCGAGAAAATTACCAATAATTTGATAAAGTAGCATGGGATAGTCATTGTTTAATTTGGAAAAAAATGCTCCCAGTTCAATTTTTTACATTGTTAACCTTTTTTCTAATATTTTTATTTTTTTCTCTCCTCTTTTTTCACTGTCTCTTCCCAGTAAATTATCATGTGTCAAAAATAAAATAGAGAACACCGTTGGAGACAAAAAAAGTTGGGATAATTGTTTTTCTATTTGAATTAAATACATGAAAGATCGAAAATCATTAGTGATTGAGGTGTTGGCCTAGTAGTTAATGTAACGCCCCCTTTATAGGGAGTGCCACAGTAACTATAATCACCCAACAAACAACTCTACTCCACTATATAGAGTTCAATACTTATAGATTTAATATGCACAAATACAAATATAATGTTTGAGACTCTAAATTATTTCTCAATGCCAATTATTCTCCAAATATTTCTCAATACCACTTTATATTTCTCACACTATCTAGTGTAGTGACCCGGTCCTAAAAGGGGTGGCATCGGGGTAGAAGACCTGAGCAATGAGCGGCCATGAAGGATGTTAATGGGGACAGGAATCAACCAAGTCCACACCTAAAAGAGAGAGGGTTTCGAGGTTGTGTTAGTATGGGACAACACAATTGAGAACGGTTAAGGATTTTGAGATTGTGATGGTATGGGACATTACAATTGAGAGAGACTTAAGAGATTTGATTGGTACTACCTATACCAACGAGGTGCACCTTCTTTTCAGGAGCCTACTTGAGAGAACTCCAAAGCTGAGCATGCTTGACTTGGAGCAATCTCGGGATGAGTGACCTCCTGAAAAGTAATTTTCAGGAAGTGAGCGAGTGAGGAAAAAGCTCACTGAAAAGACTCATGTTGGTTTGTGGGGGTAGTCGGTCAAACCCAGGGTGTTATAGAATGGTATCAGAGCCAGCTCACTCCTAGAACGGTGTGGTTCGGGGATAAACCAGGCGAAAGCTGGTAGGCCTATAGCGACCCGGTCTTAAAAGGGGTGGCACCGGGGTAGAAGACCTGAGTAAAGAGTGGCCATGAAGGATGTCGATGGGGACAGGAATGAACCAAGTCCACACCCGAAAGAGAGAGGGTTTCGAGGTTATATTGGTATGGGACAACACAATTGAGAACGGTTAAGGATTTTGAGATTGTGATGGTGTGGGACATTACAATTGAGAGAGACTTAAGAGATTTGATTGGTACTACCTATACCAACAAGGTGCACCTTCTTTTCTGGAGCCTACTCGGGAGAACTCTAAAGTTGACCGTGCTTGACTTGGAGCAATCTCAGGATGGGTGACCTCCTGGAAAGTAATTTCCAGGAAGTGAGCGAGTGAGGACAAAGCTCACTGAAAAGAATCGTGTTGGTTTGTGGGGGCAGTCGGTCAAACCCGGGGTGTTACATCGAGTACATGCCATTATTCTACAAACCATAATATTACATTAAAATACAAATCCACCTCGAGTCTTTCATTATTTGCTCTTCAAGCTGATCCACTCATTCCACTTTGGTCCAACCTATGTACAAGTTCTCCACCTACGTGTAGAAAAACAACTACACGCTAAGCAATTCGCTTAGTGGTGCCCATAAAAGAAATACAATAATTTTGAACATTTTTTAACACTTTAAAATAGAAACGGAGTATGTTAAACAACTTTATAAAACCAAAACACAAAACTTATATTATAAACCTTTTAAAGTACATTCAAATTTATATCCAATTTTTTCAAACACAATAACCACATATTGCCCAAAGTAAACAAGTCCTGAATAACGATAAAATGGATACGGGAGTGGACAAGCTCAAAGCCGAACCTTCAATATCAATGTATCGATTAGTCCCGAGCCGTAGCTTCAAAATCAATATATCGGTCAAGCCCGAAGCCGAAGCTTCAAAATCAATATATCGGTCAAGCCCAAAGCCGAAGCTTCAATATCAATATATATGTAACGACCTGAAAATTCAAAATTTACTTATAATAAATTACTATGGTATTAAAATATCATGGAAATTATTTTGGTAATTATTATTATTGGATATAAGACATGAGGAAATGAATTAATTAAGCAAGAGGGATGAATTGAGCATTTAATTTCTTGTTCAAGGGCATTATTGAAAATTGAAAAAACAAAAAATAAAACAAAATCCTATACATATCCCTTCACCCCCTTCATCCCATTCACTATCATCTTCTCCTTCTCCATTCTTCCTCTCTCCCTTAACCAAATTTTTTTCCTAATCTAAAAACTTCCGATTTCTTCGATTCAACTTCAAATTCTTGTTAGAAATCGATCAGAAAGCCCTCTATCATCATCAATTTCAGTGAATTGAGGTTAGAAGAAGAGGATTTCAGATTTTAAAATTCAGATGAATAGTAACCTGAATTTGAGGTGAGTGATTTTTGGTGAAATTAAAGCTTAATTAGTAGAATTCATGTTAGATTAAGCATTTTTATGGTATTAGGAAGTTTATTTATATAATATCTTGATAGAATTATATATGGCTGTTGTAGAGGAAACTAGTGCAAGTAAATCAAAGGCAAAAGAGGTAGAAGAGAGCTAGAAAGAGCATAGAGAAAGGTTTGTGTCTCGAATTTCGATTTCTCGATTTTTCGGAAAGTTTTCCAGATTTGTATACCTATTTTTGTTTTAATGTTTTCTCTGGTTATATAAATCTTATTTGAACTATTCTTCATTTTATTGATATCTACAGAAAGTAAGGAATATATGTTTAGAAGAAACCTTATTGAATTTCGTTCGGTTTCAATGTGAAATTTTTGTTTGAAGTTGAGTCACGAAATCTATTTTCGAAAAATCTAAGCTTTGTACACTGTTTAGTATTTTGACCGTAACTTTGGTTACATGATTTGGATTTATGTGATTCTAGTGGCTTTAGAAATCTGAGACATGTGACTAATTATGTTTAGAAGAAAGTTCTTTGATTGGATGTTGTTTTGATAGTGAAAAATGCAAGGGAAGTCCGGTCACAGAATGTGGAAATTTCTGGAAAGTATGAATATTGATTTTATTGAGTTTTAATTGAAGTTTGATGCTAAAAAAATTTAGGATTTAAATTCCTAATTTCTGAAGTTATATTGAATTATGATTGATGGTTTATACTGGAATTTTTAAGATGTTACTTTGATTTATTGCCCTTATTAAACAAGTAGAATACGGGTCAGGATAGATTGGCGCCAATAAAGGGGGGTACAGTACTGTACAAATAATTGAAGCTTTGGCTTCGGGTTTTGGCCGATATTATGATATATATATATATATTGATATTAAAGCTTCGGCTTCGGGCTTGACCGATATATTGATTTTGAAGCTTCGACTTCGGACTTGTCCGCTCCCGTATCCATTTTACCATTATTCAGGACTTGTTTACTTAGGGCAATATGTGGTTAAAGTGTCTGGAAAAATTGGATACATATTTGATTGTACTTTGAAAGGATTACTATATAAGTTTTGTGATTTGGTTCCATAAAGTTGGTTAATTTGTTTTTGAGTTATATATATATTTGTTTCTATTTTAAAAATGTTCAAAGTTGTTATATTTCTTTTATGGACACCACTAAGCAAATTGCTTAGCGTGTAGTTTTTTTTCTACACGTAGGTGGAGAACTTGTAGATAGCTTAGACCAAAGTGGAATAAGTGGATCAGCTTGAAGAGCAAATAAGGAAAGACTCGAGGTGGATTTGTATTTTAATGTAATATTATGGTTTGTAGAATAATGGCATGTACTAGATAGTGTGAGAAATGTAAAGTGGCATTGAGAAATATTTGGAGAATAATTTGGATTTGGAAACATTATATTTGTATTTGTACATATGTAATCTATAAGTATTGAACTTCATATTGTGAAGTAGAGTTATTCATTGGGTGATTATAGTTACTGTCGCACTCCCTATAAAGGGGTGTTACACTTATTGGTATCAGAGCGAGGTTTAGGCGATTCTAGGACTAGTATGTACATGCCATTTAGGATATAAATATGTTATGTTAGTTGTTTGATCCCCTTTGGTCTAATTTTTAGGAATAAGTTATGGCTAGTAGTAGTCACAACCAGAGTGAGGAAGAGGATGTTGAGAGTACGGTCCGTATTAGACAAGAGGATGAACAAAGACGTGAACCTCTACCAGTTCATGGCTTTCTTGAATAACCTACTCTAGCACAAGCTGCTTTACTTCAGCATATGACTACTAAAGTAATCACACAAGTGTTACGAAATATACAAATCCCTCAAGTTCTTATAGTACCTCATGTTGAAAGAAGAGAGGAGAGAACTCCTCTTGAAAGAATCAAAAAGCTTCCGGCTGATGACTTCAATGGGGATACAGTGAATCCTGCATTTACAGAAGATTGGCTTGATCATACTAAATGATGTATGACTAGGCTTCATTTTATAGATGAAGAGAGATCAGACTGTGTACAAGGTCTACTCAAAGAACAAGCTAGGAGGTGGTGGGATAATATTGTCAGAGAAAGGCAACCCGGAGAAATCTCTTGGGGTCTTTTCTTGGAACAATTTGACAAGAAGTACGTTAGTGAATGATTCAAGGATGAGCAGAGGAAATTGTTCTTGTCTTTGAGACAGGGATGAATGACTGTATTAGAATATGAAATTCAATTCCTCAAACTCGAGAGGTATGCTCGTGATATCATTGACAGTGAAGTAAAGCGATGTAAGAGATTAAAGGATAGGCTGAATGATGAAATTAGAGTGCATTTACTTGCATAAAGGATTAGGGTTTTCAATGACTTGGTTGATGCTACTACGGGCATTGAGAAGATCAATTCAGATAGACAACAAAGAATGGCTAAAAGATCTGGATTTTAAAAGGGGTCACAGGGTCCAGTTAGTTCAGAATCTCCAAGTAAGAAACAAAAGGGAACATCAGAACAAACACAATCTCATTTCAAAGGGTTTTCACCGAGACAAACCATAAGTACGGGGTCAGCAGCTAGTGTACCTTCAGGTAGAGGTAGAGGAAATATTCTATAATGTTTTAATTATGGAAGGTTGCATACAGGGGAATGTTGGGGAAAAGGTAGAGTCTGCTTTAAATGTGGCTCAAGGGAACATTTGATTGCAAATTGTCCTCAAAGGCAGATATGTACATCTGCACCTAGAGTAGTTCCTACTCCTACAATGCAAGGTGGAAAAGGTAGGGGAAGAGGAAATGCTAGTGAGATAAGTGGACATAATGTGGCTCAACAAGCACCGCAGAGTGGTAGACCAGGAGGAATGGTGCGAAGTTATGCAATCCGAGGGCGTGAGACTCAGGAATCCACTGAAGTTATAGTCGGTAAATTTTCATTCTTTAATCATGATGTTTATGCTTTGATAGATCCCGATTCATCTCATTCATATATATGTACTGCATTAGCACAAGAGAAAGGGTTGTATGTAGAAGAATTAGGAGAAAATATTGAAGTGACTAATCCTTTAGGACACAGTATGATAGTAAACAAAGTGTATATGAATTGCCCTATTATGATTCAACATCAACTTTTCCATGCAAATTTAATTGAGTTACCTTTCCGAGATTATGATGTTATCTTGGGAATGGATTGGTTATCAGAACACTGAGCTGTGGTGGATTGCAAAAACAAAAGAATGTCACTTCAAGTTTCTGGTGGAGAAGAAATAGTTATCATGGGTGAAAGATCAGATTACCTCTGTAACATAATTTCTTTTATGAAGACTAATAATTTCTTTTATGAAGACTAAAAGACTAGTTAGGAAGGGATGTTAGGCCTACCTAATCTTCCCTCTAGAATCGAAGAAAGGTTAGTCAGAATTGCAGAATATTCCTACAATATGTGATTTTCCCGATGTATTTCCAGAAGAACTACCGGGGTTGCCACCAAAAAGAGAGGTAGAATTCATAATTGATGTATTGCCGGGTACCACACCAGTATCCAAAGCACCATACAGAATGACGCCTGCTGAACTAAAAGAGTTGAAGATTCAGTTGCAAGAATTGTTAGACAAAGGATTTATACGCCCGAGTATATCCCCGTGGGGTGCACCAGTGTTGTTTGTTAAGAAGAAAGATGGGTCACTCCAATTATGTATTGATTATCAGGAGTTGAATAAATTGATAGTGAAGAACAAGTATCCATTGCCAAGGATTGAAGACTTATTTGATCAACTCAAGGGTGCCAATCCACCACAAAGCTGAGATTTTCCGAAAATAGATTTAATGACTCAACTTCAAACGAAAATTTCACATTGAAAATGAATGAAATTCAACAAAGTTTCTTCTGAACATATATTCTTTACTTTCTGTAGATATTAATAGAATCAAGAATCATTCAAATTGGATTTACATAACAAGAGAAAACATCAAAATAAAATAGGGAGACAAATCTGGAAATTTTTCCTAAAAACCGATAAATCGAAATTCAAGACGCAAACCTTTTTCTAAGCTCTTTCTAGCTCTCTTCTACCTCTTTTACCTTTGATTTCCTTGCACTAACTTCCTCTACAACAGCCATATATAATTCTGTCAAGGTATTGTATAAATAAACTTCCTAATACCATAAATATGCTTAATCTACCATGAATTCTACTAATTAAGCTTTAATTTTACCAAAAATCACTCACCTCAAATTCGGGTTACTATTCATCCGAATTTTAAAATCTGAAATCCTCTTCTTCTAACCTCAATTCACTGAAATTAATGATAATAGAGGGCTTAAGGATCGATTTCTAACAAGAATTTGAAGTTGAATCAAAGAAATCGGAAGTTTTTAGGTTAGGGAAAATTTGATAAAGGAAAGGAAGAAGGAAGGAAATGATGAAGGTGAAGAAGAGAAGAGAAGATGCTCGATATGTTATGTATTTTTTTTTTCAATTTTCAATAGTGCCCTTGAACAAATAATTAAATGCCCAATTCATCCCTCTTACTTAATTAACTTTTATTTCCTCATGCCTTATATCCAATAACATTAATAACAATAAAAATAATTTCCATGATATTTTAATACCATAGTAATTTATTATAAGCAAATTTTGAAAAATTCGATTTGTTACAATTCTCCCCCTCTTATGAATTTTCGTCCTCAGAAATTACCTGAAAACAATTGCAGATATTGAGTTTTCATTATATCCTCTGGTTCCCAAGTTGCTTCTTCAACCTTATAATTCTTCCAAAGTACTTTTGCCTAAGGAATAGACTTGTTTCTCAATTGTTTAACCTCTCTCACCAAGATTTGTACCGGTTCCTCTTCATATGTCAGGTCGGGTTCGATTTCTATGACATCAGGAGATAAGATATGTGATGGATCTGATCTATATCTCCTTAACATTGACACATGGAACACATTATGAATTTTGTCGAGTGTCGGGGGTAGTGCCAACCGATAAGCTACCGGTCCAACCTTCTCTATAACCTCATATGGGCTAATAAATCTTGAACTGAGCTTGCCTTTCTTGCTAAATCACAAGACTTTCTTCCAAGGAGATACTTTGAGAAATACTTTATCCCTCACTTCATAAGTAATGTCTTTTCTCTTTAGATCAGCATAAGATTTTTGTCTATCCGATGCAACCTTCAATCTCTCATGAATAAGTTTTACCTTCTCCCTTGTCTCTTGAATCAAATCCACTCCCACAATCTTGTTTTCACTAACCTCGGTCCAATATAATGGACTTCGACATTTTCTTCCATACAATGCTTCATATAGCGCCATTTGTATGATTGACTGATAGCTGTTATTGTAGGAAAACTCCATAAGGGACAAACACTTATCCCAACTTCCCTCAAATTCAATGACACAACTTCTCATCATGTCTTCTAACACCTAAATTACTCTTTCAAATTGACCATCTATTTGAGGATGAAATGAAGTACTGAAATGAAGTTTACTACCTAAGGCTTCTTGTAACTTCTTCCAAAATCTCGAAGTAAATCTTGGATCTCGGTCAGAAATGATTGAAATAGGCACTCTGTGTAGCCTTCTATCTCATCTACATATAACTAGGTCAACCTAGAAAGTGAATAATCCATCCTAACTAGAAGAAAGTGGGCAGACTTTATCAATCTATCTACAACAACCCACACTGCATCATGTTTCTTCTGTGTAAGTGGTAAAGATGTCATGAAGTCCATTGTGATTCTTTCCCATTTCCATTCTGGAATTGTTATTGGTTGCAACAATCCAGAAGGAACTTGATGCTCTACTTTCACTTGTTGACAAGTTAGACATTGAGCAACATAGTTAGTAATGTCTTTCTTCGTTCCCTTCCACCAATAATGGCTCTTCAAATTTTGGTACATCTTGTTTGCTCCTGGATGCATCGTATAAGGACTACTATGCACCTCATGTCGGATATTCTTCTTTAATTCTTCATTGTTTGGCACATATAGTCTATCTTTAAAATATAGACACCCATCTTCTAGAACCATATAGTTGTCTGCGATACCCACTTGTGTCCTAGCTCGAATGACCTTTAAGTCATCATCTTCATTTTGTGCTTGCTTAACCTGTTGTAATAGTACAGGTTAGATCTTCAATTCAGCAATTAAGGCTCCACCACTGGTAAAAGCTAACCTTGTATTCATAACCCTTAGTGCCATCATTGTCTTTCAATTGAGAGCATCTGCCACTACATTAGCCTTTCCTGGATAGTAATCAATAAGACAATTGTAATCTTTAATGAATTCCATCCACCTTCTCTACCTTAAATTCAATTCCTTCTATGTTGGCAAATATTTCAAACTTTTGTGATCTATATAAATATAACATTTTTCTCCACAAAGATAGTGTCGCCAAATTTTCAAGGCAAAGACTATTGCAGCCATTTCTAAATCATGAGTAGGATAATTCCTTTCATGATTCTTCAATTGCCTGGAAGCATAGGCAACCACTTTCCCTTCTTGCATGAAAACACATCCAAGACCACTATATGAAGCATCACTAGAGATTACAAAGTCTTTTATAGGCTCTGGTTAGGTAAGGATGGGTGCTTTTGTCAACATTGCCTTTAACTTTTCAAAACTTTCTTGGCACTTATCATTCCACTCGAATTTTGCATTCTTTTGAAGTAGTTTTGTCAGTGGGGCAGCAATAAGTGAAAGTCCCTTCACAAATCTTCTATAATACCCTGCTAAGCCAAGGAAACTTCTGACTTTCGTAGGGTTCTTTGGTGGTTTCCATTCTACAACTGCTTCTATATTTTTAGTATCCACTTTAATTCCTTCTACAGAAATAATATGGCCTAAGAAAGAAACTTCTTCAAGCCAAAACTCACATTTGCTAAGTTTGGCATACAATTTATTTTCCCTTAAAGTTTGGAAGACTATCCGCAAATGTTGATCATGCTCTTCCCGTGACTTAGAATACACAAAAATTTCATCAATGAAAACCACTACAAACCTATCTAAATATAAATAAAAGACATGATTCATAAGGTCCATAAATGTTGCTGGTGCATTAGTAAGACCAAATGGCATCACCAAAAATTCATAGTGTCCATATCTGGTTCGAAAAGCCGTCTTTGCAATATCATCATCTTTCACTCTCATCTGAGAGTAGTCCGATCTCAAATCAATCTTGGAGAAGTATTTAGCACCCTTGAGTTGATCAAATAAGTCTTTAATCCTTGGTAATGGATACTTGTTCTTCACTATCAATTTATTCAACTCCCGATAATCAATACATAATCGGAGCGACCCATCTTTCTTCTTAACAAACAACACTGGTGCACCCCACGAGGATATACTCGGGCGTATGAATCCTTTGTCTAGCAATTCTTACAACTGAATCATTAACTCTTTTAGTTCAGTAGGCGCCATTCTGTTTGGTGCTTTGGATACTGGTGTGGTACCCGGCAATACATCAATTGTGAATTCTACCTCTCTTTCTGGTGGTAACCCCGGTAGTTCTTCTGGAAATACATTGGGAAAATTACATACCTTAGGAATATTCTGCAATTCTAACTCACCTTTCTTCGATTCTAGAGCAAAGATTAGGTAGGCCTGATATCCCTTCCTAACCAGTTTTTTAGTCTTCATAAAAGAAATTATGTTACGGAGATAATCAGATCTTTCCCCTACGATAACTATTTCTTCTCCATCAGAAACTTGAAGTGACATTCTTTTGTTTTTGCAATCCACCACAACTCGATGTTTCGATAACCAATCCATTCCCAAGATAGCATTGTAATCTCAAAAAGGTAACTCAATTAAATTTGCATGGAAAAGTTGATGTTGAATCATAATAGGGCAATTCTTATACACTTTGTTTACTATCACACTATGTCCTAAAGGATTAGTCACTTCAATATTTTCTCCTAATTCTTCTACATGTAATCTTGTCTCTTGTGCTAACGCAGTACATATATATGAATGAGATGAACCAGGATCTATCAAAGCATAAACATCGTGATTAAAGATTGAAAAATTACTGATAATAACTTCAGTAGATTCCCGAGTCTCAGGCCCTCGGATTGCATAACTTTGTGTCATTCCTCCCGGTCTACCACTCTGCGGTGCCTGTTGATCCATATTATGTCCACTTGTCTCACTAGCATTTCCTCTTCCCTTTCCTCTTCCACATCATGCCCACTTGAACCACTAGCATTTCCTCTTCCCCTTCCTTTTCCCCCTTGCATTGTAAGAGTAGGAACTATTGCAGGTGCAGAAGTACTTATTTTTCTTTAAGGACAATTTGCAATCAAATGTTCCCTCGAACCACATTTAAAGCAGACTCTACCTTTTCCCCAACATTCCCCTATATGTATCCTTCCATAATTAGAACATTGTGGAATATTTCCTCTACCTCGACCTAAAGGTACACTAGCCGCTGACCCCGTACTTATGGTTTGTCTCGATGAAAACCCTCTGAAATGAGACTATGTTTGTTCTGATGTTCCATTCTGTTTCTTACTTGGAGATTCGGAACTAACTGACCCTGCAACCCCTTTTGAAATCCAAATCTTTTAGCCATTCTTTGTTGTCTATCTGAATTGATCTTCTCAATGCCCATAGCAGCATCAACCAAGTCATTGAATACCCTAATCCTTTGTACAAGTAGATGCACTCTAATTTCATCATTTAGCCGATCTTCGAATCTCTTAAATCACTTTACTTCACTGTCAACGATATCACGAGCATACCTCTCGAGTTTGAGGAATTAAACTTCATATTCTGATATAGTCATTCGTCCGTCTCAAAGATAAGAACAATTTCCTCTGCTCATTTTTAAATCATTCACTAACGTACTTCTTGTCAAATTGTTCCAAGAAAAGACCCCAATTGATTTCTCTAGGTCGCCTTTCTCTCACAATATTATCCCACCACCTCCTAGCTTGTTCTTTGAGTAGACCTTGCACATAGTCTAATCTCTCTTCATCTGTAAAATGAAGTGTAGTCATACACCATTTAGTATTATCAAGCCAATCTTCTGCAAATGCAGGATTCACTGTATCCCCTTTGAAGTCATCAGCCGGAAGCTTCTTAATTCTATCAAGAGGAGTTCTCTCCTCTCTTCTTTCAATATAAGGTACTATTAAAACTTAAGGGATTTGTATGTTTCGAAGTACTCGTGTGATAACTTCAGTAGTCATATGCTGAAGTAAAGCAGCTTGTACTGGAGTAGGTTGTTCGGGAAAGCCATGAACTGGTGGAGGTTCATGTCTTTGTTCATGCTTTTATCTAATACGGACTGTACTCTCAGCATCCTCTTCCTCATTCTGACTATGACGACTATTAGCCATAGCTTATTCCTGAAAATTGGACCAAAGTGGATCAAACAACTAACATAACATATTTATATCCTAATTGGCACGTACATACTAGTCCTAGAATCGCCTAAACCTCGCTCTAATACCAACAAATGTAACGCCCCCTTTATAGGGAGTGCCACAGTAACTATAATCACCCAATAAACAACTCTACTCCACTATATAGAGTTCAATACTTATAGATTACATATGTACATATACAAATATAATGTTTGAGACTCTAAATTATTTCTCAATGCCAATTATTCTCCAAATATTTCTCAATACCACTTTATATTTCTCACACTATCTAGTACATGTCATTATTCTACAAACCATAATATTACATTAAATTACAAATCCACCTCGAGTCTTTCCTTATTTGCTTTTCAAGCTGATCCACTTATTCCACTTTGGTCCAAGCTGGCTACAAGTCCTCCACCTACGTGTAGAAAAACAACTACACGCTAAGAAATTTACTTAGTGGTGTCCATAAAAGAAATACAACAATTTTGAACATTTTTAACACTTTAAAATAGAAACCAAGTATGTTAAACAACTTTATAAAACCAAAACACAAAACTTATATTATAAACCTTTCAAAGTACATTCAAATTTATATCCAATTTTTCCAAACACTTTAACCATATATTGCCCAAAGTAAACAATTCATGAATAACGGTAAAATGGATACGGGAGCGGATAAGCCCGAAGCCGAAGCTTCAATATCAATGTATCGGTCAAGCTCGAAGCCGAAGCTTCAAAAATCAATATATAGATCAAGCCCGAAGCCGAAGCTTCAAAATCAATATATCGGTCAAGCCCAAAGCCAAAGCTTTAATGTCAATATATATATATATATATATATATATATATATATATATATATATATATATATATATATATATATATATATATATATATATATATATATAAATATATATCAGAATATCGGCCAAAGCCCGAAGCCAAAGCTTCAATTGTTTGTACAGTACTGTACCCCCCTTTATTAGGGCCAATCTACCCTAACCCGTATTCTACTCGTTTAATAAGGGCGATAAATCAAAGTAACATCTTAAAAATTCCAGTATAAATCATCAATCATAATTCAACATAACTTCAGTAGTTAAGAAATTCAAATCCCAAATTTTAAAGCATAAAACTTTAATTAAAACACAATAAAATCAATATTCATACTTTCCAGAAATTTCTAGATTTCGGGACCTGACTTCCCTTACATTTTTCACTATCAAAACATCACCCAATTGAAGAAGTTTCTTCAAAACATAATTAGCCACATGTCTCAGCTTTCCAAATCCACTATAATCATAGAAATCCAAATTGTATAACTAACGTTATGATCAAAATACTAAACAGTATACAAGGCTGAGATTTTCCGAAAACAGATTTTATGACTCAACTTCAAACTAAAATTTCACATTGAAAATGAACGAAATTCAACAAGGTTTCTTCTGAAGATATATTCCTTATTTCTGCATATATCAATAGAATCAAGAATCATTCATATTTGATTTATATAACAAGAGAAAACATTAAAACAATACTGGGATACAAATCTGGAAATTTTTTTGAAAAACCGATAAATCGAAATTCGAGACACAAACCTTTTTCTAAGCTCTTTCTAGCTCTCTTCTACCTCTCTTACCTTTGATTTGCTTGCACTAACTTCCTCTACAACAGCCATCTATAATTCTATCAAGATATTGTATAAATAAACTTCCTAATACCATAAATATGCTTAATCTACCATGAATTCTACTAATTAAGCTTTAATTTCACCAAAAATAACTCACCTCAAATTCGGGTTACTATTCATCTAAATTTTAAAATCAGAAATCCTCTTCTTCTAACCTCAATTCACTGAAATTGATGATGATAGAGGGCTTAAGGATCAATTTCTAACAAGAATTTGAAGTTGAATCGAAGAAATCGGAAGTTTTTAGGTTAGGAAAAATTTAATAAAGGAAAGGAAGAAGGAAGGAAATGATAAAGGTGAAGAAGAGAAGAGAAGATGCTCGATATGTTATGTATTTTTTCTTTTTTCTTTTTTAATTTCCAATAATGCCCTTGAACAAATAATTAAATGCTCAATTCATCCATCTTACTTAATTAACTCTTATTTCCTCATGTCTTATATCCAATAACATTAATAATAATAAAAATAATTTACATGATATTTTAATACCATAGTAATTTATTATAAGCAAATTTTGAAAATTTCGGTTCGTTACAGTTAACACTTACGAATTTGTGATCTCCAGAGGTGCAGATTCGAATTACATCCAGGGCGGATTGGGGATTTATCATTCCATTTATTGTAAGCCCAAATGAGTTAAATTTTAGCAAAAGAAAAAGAAAGATCCAAAATCATGTGTACCATTCATGCTAAATTATTCCCATAAGAGTATTCATTGAACACAATATTTCAATTTCTGATTTTGGTATTTGAATCATCTCATTGTTGGAATTCAGATGTTCAATTATATATTTAGATCTTGGGCAAACTTTAAAATAGTACCATATGATTTTACTCATTTGCGGGGTTCGAGAAATTTTTTTCTGCAAAATGGGGTTTTTTTAAAAAAAATTAGCAAAAAGATTATAAAAATATTTTTTTGTTCTAAATATTGATGTTATAGAAAATATTTTAATCAATTCAATATTCTTATAATTTAACCTTATTATTTAAAATTATACGTCACCATTTGAGTAAGTTTCAAAGATTTTTTCATTTTTTATGATTTTTTTAAAAGTTTATTATCATATTTTATTTAAAAAATATTTGCAATATTAAAAAAATTCAAAAATTATCACCAATGTGTGTTGCATTTTTATCATCGAATCAACCAAATTCCAGATAAAAACAAACAAACCTACTCATTATTGTGACATAATTAAATATTGAGAATCATCTTTTTGCAAATTTTTTGAAATCACAAACCCCATTTTGCAAAAAAAAATAATAAAAAATTCTCAGACCCCATTTTACGAATGAATGAAACCATGAGGTACTTTTTTTAAGTTTACCCTTTAGATCTTTATTGGAGTGATAGCGTGTATTTTGTATCAACTAAACTGACAAAGATTTCTTATGATTTTTGAACATGAATTGCAAAATCTAAAGACTATAAAATATTTGGTATATTTGATTAAGAAAAATAAGTAAAATAAATCCAAAAACTTTGTTAATAAAATGTAATAAGAATTCTAACTTCTACGTAGCATAGCTAGTGGTCTTGATTTTGAGAACTAGTCAGACTTAATTATAAACAAATTGATGACAACAACAAGAATTCAACGATTTTAAAGGACATCCAATGATAATAATAGAAGCTTTGCAAGTGAATGTACGAAGATTCATATGTGTATATATGATGTTAAGTCGAGAACGAATAAAGTATCAATATTATAAGAAAATGGAGAAAAAGATCATTGTTGCGGTGTTATTGTTTATTTGTGTTACTAATTTTGTTGAAGTATACCCTGCTCCACAATCTGCTACATGCAAAGGGTGTTTAGACTATTGCGTGAGTAAGTGCATAAACAGCATACCAAAGAATGACCCCGAAAGAAAATCAAAATTGGAAAAGTGCCACCCATCTGGATGTGAAGACGCTTGCACTGCTGATGTAAATTTTTCACATTTCACCATCAACTCTTTAAAAAATTAATATATTTTTTATATTACATTACATTATATTATATAATTCCAAGTTGTACTTTGCGTATGCAGGGTGCTTGTAATACTAATCAAGACGGGAGTGTGTCATAGTTGAAAAGGGGTTACAACTTTGATTCCAAGAAACCTTTAGATGGTTTGCCAATGCAAGTGTCACATTCTCATAATAAAAATATGTTGGTGGCACGTTTGCAGCTTTTGGAAGAGTGATCGATCATAAACTTTTTTAATAAGTTTGGAACATAAACTTTATTCAATTTATAAATCCAAACCAATATATTGGAGTCATTATCTTTTTTTTTGTGTGAAAAGAAAATAACTGATGTTACAAAATTTAATAATATAGTTATTATTTTTTTGGTAGATAAATATAGTTGTTGTTTTTATAATGAAAAATATGGTGTTCCATTAAGAAAAGTAGGATGGAAAAGATAAATGAGCATGAGGTGGATCATGAGGTGAAGAAACATATAGTAATAAAATAATTTAAAATGGTGTAACTAATTTGCACGTAAGAACGAATAATTAACCGAATGGTAAAATTGGTTCTAACTGATAATGTGATGTTATTAAAATTGCAAGACATTGCTATTTTTTTTTGCTTGTAATGCTATCTTTATGTGATTGAAATAAGTACCAAATGATTTCCTATATTATCATAGTTTTACTCAAATTGATTTAAATTAACGTAAAAAAATGGAGAAAACCTAAAAAGCACTTAAAGGCTAAAGAAAAAAGACGAGGAAATTTGAGAATAACAAAAACGATAACAAGGAAACTAAAATAGAAAAAGTATCATCATGTTTTCAAATATGGAATAACTACAATTTGGTAGACCTAGTCTAGTAGTCATAACTTCCTCCAAAGTGGATAAAGAAGCTGAGGTTCTGGGTCCGAGTCCTAGATTCCTCAAAAGTTAAATGTTCCCACTTCTTTAAAAAAAAGTTTAGAGGCAGGTACAATGCTGCTATACAATACAAATCTACTATACACCATGACATTCTCTTGGTCTTTTTAAAGATTCGTATTATTCATGACGATATTCATTTCACTTACTAAATATATACTTGTTTTCATCAAGATTGTAATAAAATTTAAGTAGTAACCTATGTACCATTTGATCTTTAATGTCTAATCAAGAAATTAATATATACAATCTAAAAATGAATCTTCATTGTTTGATAAACTAATGGCAAGTAAATGCAAATTTCAGAGCTTCAACACAACAATGAAGTCTCTGCAAAGAAGCCCCTTAATACACATTTGGGAGTTTATAATAGTCATTCACTTTCATGGTATGCTCCTTACTCAGTATTATTTTTAATTAGTTGGATGTTTCGGTCTTCCCCGGATTCTAACTCACTTACCTGTCATAAAAAGTTTAGAAGAATCTTTTTTTTAATGAGTGGAGCTTAAAGCCCATAATTAAACCAGAAAACTCGATCCATTGGCTACTAACTAACACAAGTCATAGCTACTGTGTTTAATTAATACAATTCGGGTAGGGCAATAGAGCAGCAACCAACATTACAGCCATAGCCTACTAACCATTTGCCATTCACATCCCTAATCAATACACCTGCCATAAAAATTTCAATTAACCCCACCCCACACCCAACCAGCAGCGATCTCCGGTGAGAAATTTTGTTTAAATTTCCCAAATTCAGTTCGGAAAAAGTAGCAGCCAAGCCATATACGTTAGATATTTGACTTTGAATTTGTTAATAAAAGATTATAGGAAATAAATTTGGATTTTTATGTTCGAATTTGATATCAAATATAATAAGATTTGTTTATTTTTGAATAATCTTATCATGTAAACTCTATAAATAGTGTGTTTGCTATCAATAAAAATATATTAGTTTTACCTTTCATTTTCTCCATACTCTTATGCTCCATATTTTACAACATGGTATCGAGAACATAATTGATCTTAAGGGACCTATGATCTAAGAAAACCCACCAAAATTATCTTCCTTCATACACAAAACCTTCAACCTATAACCAAATCCTTATAAACACAAAGCCAAATACCAAGGAAGCTGTTGAAGAAGATTACGAGGTTCCTCCTTCAGCCAATGAATCCATTGTTTTAAAGATGAAAAGCCACAAAGAAATGAAGCTGCAGAAGTTCATTGTTGCAGTGAATATCCGACAGGAGGAGGAGTTGTTTTAACTCCACTCAATGCCAATGACCAACATGTTGGATTGAAGAAGGGCTTAACTTAATAAAAAAATAATAACCAAACATAAACACAACACTTTGAATAGAACTTACAAAACCTTTTTTATTATATTTTTCGCTCATACAATTCCATAAGCATATAAACTCTTATATAGCTTCAAAATACAACCAAAGTCCACATCATATAGTTACAATAATTGCAGCCATTTTTTATTTTGAGCCATCTAATACCATTGTTCATTATCACAAGTTGTCCCCTCCAATTTGTCAT
Source organism: Euphorbia pulcherrima (assembly GCA_947683365.1). Lineage (NCBI taxonomy): Eukaryota > Viridiplantae > Streptophyta > Magnoliopsida > Malpighiales > Euphorbiaceae > Euphorbia > Euphorbia pulcherrima. The sequence continues at coordinate 2,384,991 of CANTUS010000006.1, read as the reverse complement.
ATCTTTTGATCATATCTTCTTAGCACACATTTATTGACTTCTTTTTTTCATAATGAAAAACATGTGTAATTCTCCTCATTTTAATTTTTTTGTTTGTATTAAGTTTAATTATTTAACTTTAACACTCCCCCTTAAACTTAATTTGTGGTTATGCCCAACAATGCTCGTAATTGATTAAACACGTCATACTTCAGTGGCTTTGTAAAGGTGTCCGCTATCTGATCTTGTGTTTCGACATACTTCAATGTGACTTCCTTCTTAATACACTCTCGGATGAAATGATACCTAGTATCAATATGCTTACTTCGGTCATGGAAGACTAGATTTTTTGCCAATGCCAATGCCGACTTGTTATCGACAAAAATATCAGTTGGACCATGTTGTGCCAATCGAAGTTCCTTTAACAGTCTTCTTAGCCATATTACATGACACACGCATGATGTTGCAGCAACATATTCAGCTTCACATGTTGACAATGTGACGATAGGTTGCTTTTTCGAACTCCATGCGAATGCCATTTCACCAAGAAAAAATACAAATCCGCTAGTACTTTTTCGATCATTTTTATCACCAGCCCAATCACTGTCACTATAACCAACTAATTTGAACTCATCAGATTTTGAATATCGAAGTCCGAAATTAGTTGTATCTTTGACATAGCGGAGTATTCTTTTCATTGCATTCCAATGAGACTCATTCGGTTCTTCCATGTATCTACTAACTAGCCCAACCGCATAAAGAATGTCGGACCTTGTGCATGTTAGGTATCTGAGACTCCCGATCAGACTTCAAAAATTTGTCGGGTTCACGTTAAATCCAACCTCATCCTTGGTCAATTTTAGGCTGTATTCAGCCAGAGTGCTAACAGGATTGCGATTCTCCATCTTGAATTTCTTCAAGATCTCCTTAGCAAAGCCACTTTGACTAATAAAGATGCTATCACCATTCTGCTTCACTTCAATGCCGAGATAAAATGACATCATACCAATGTCAGTCATCTCAAATTCCTGAGTCATCGTCCTCTTAAAATCTTCAAACATTTGAGGATTATTTCCAGTGAAAATGAGATCATCCACGTACAAACAAACAAGCAACATATCTCCATCTTTCACTTTCACTTACAAGGCATACTCATGTGGGCACTTGACAAATCCATTTTCTTGAAAATATTTATCAATGCGACTATTCCATGCTCTTGGTGCTTGCTTGAGCCCGTAAAGTGCCTCTTCAGGTTAAGCACTTTTTCCTCATGGCCTTTGACGATGTAACCCGGCGGTTGTTGGATATAGATTTCCTCCTCCAAATATCCATTGAGAAATGCTGACTTCACATCCATTTGGTGGATATTCCATCCATTTTGGGCAGCAACTGAAATCACTAATCTGATCATCTCCATTCTAGCAACCGGTGCAAAAACTTCATCATAGTCAATACCAGGCTTTTGACTATATCCTTTTGCAATGAGTCTTGCCTTATGTCGTACAATTTTTCCATTCGCATCCTTCTTTGCTTTAAAGACCCATTTGACACTAATTGGCTTTTTATCAACTGGAAGTTTTGTTAACTCCCACGTCTTGTTCTTCTCAATTATTGATCTCCTCCTCCATTGCTTTTCTCCATTTCACATCTTTCATTGCTTTTTCAGCATCAATAGGCTCACTATCAATAAGATTACACTAAAGAGTTAATTCTTTATTGAGCTCTCTAGTCGCATCGTAAAGATCTTTAACAAGACGAAATTTTCCAATTCTTTCTCTTGGACTTTGACTTTCATCATCATCTTGTCCAGGAGATGCAATTGGAATGGGACTACATGACATTGATGTTGTGGCCGGCTTCTCTATATCATGATCATTGTTTTCATCCATGGTGAAAGGATAAAAACTGTAATTTTTCTTTTCATTGTTCAAATCCTAATCTGCTTCTTCATCAATGGTGACATCTCTGCTGATAATTGCCTTTCTCGTATCAGGATCGAACATCTTGTATCCTTCAGAAAATTCTGAGTATCCCATGAACAAGTATTTTTTACTTTCATCATCTAACTTTCTCCTTTCTTCATCAGCAACGTGAACATGTGCAACACTCCCAAAAACACTGAAATGAGAGATATTTGGCTTTTTCCCACTCCACGCTTCTTGGGGTGTCATATCTGACACACTTGTTGTTGGGGATCGGTTTGAGATGTAAACAGCGCAATCGACAGCCTCTGCCCCCAACTCCTTGGGCAAATTCTTGCTTTTCAGCATACTTCTCACCATATCCATCACCATTCAATTCTTTCATTCAACAACACCATTTTGTTTTGGTGATCTCAAGACTGACAAGAAATGACGGATTCCATGATACTCACAGAATCTTTTAAATTCATTTGATGTAAACTCTCCCCCTCTATCAGATCTTAGGGCTCTGATGTAATAGCCACTTACTTTCTCAACGAGCGCCTTGAACTTTTTGAATGTTCCAAAAACTTCTGATTTCTCCTTTAGAAGATACACCCACGTTTTTCTGATATAGTCGTTAATAAATAGCAAGAAATATTTATTGCCTCCCAATGATGTTGGTGTCATTGGTCAGCAAACATCGGCATGGATGAGTTCAAGAGGCGCCTTTGCCCTTGACATGGACTCCTTTGGAAAACTAGCTCTTGATTGTTTTCCAACAAGACATCCTTCACAAACCTGATAAGGTTTGTCAATCGGGGGAAGACCATGCACCATCTTCTTCTGGCTTAGCAATTTCAACCCTCCAAAATTGAGATGGCTGAATTTCAAATGCTAAAGCCAATCAGATTCCTTCACGTAAGCTCTTAAACACTTGGCCACATCCGTCTTAATGTTAAGAGTGAACATCCGGCTCTTCGACATAGGCACACTTATAAGCAGCTCCTTCTTATCATTCAGTAGCACCAACTTTCTGTTAACCATGTGAACTTGATAATTTTTCTCCAGCAGTTGTCCCAAACTTAAAATATTACTTTTCATGTTTGGAACATAGTAGACATTGCTAATGAACTGGTGCTCTCCATTCTTCAAACGAATGAGAATAGTTCCTTTTACCTTGAATAGGAACTTTTGACGAATCTCCGAAGACGACATTTCCACTGAACAACTTGTCCAGTTCTACCAACATCTTATCATCCCCGCACATGTGATTTCTTGCTCCATTATCAAGATACCAAATGTTATTTTCTTGACTATGATCACCTTCACGGGTTAGTAAAACCGTGTCAATCACCTCCTCATCTTGGATGTTGTTAGCTGTCTCCTCTGCTTGGTTTGTTGGGCTCTGACACTCTGATGCATAGTGGCCAAATCTCAAGCAATTATAGCATTGAACATTGGACTTAGGCACACTTGCAAGCTTTTAAACACTTGGCCACATCCATCTCAATGTTAAGAGTGAACATCCGGCTCTTTGACATAGGCATACTTGCAAGCAGCTCCTTCTTATCATTCAGTAGCACCAACTTTCTGCTCACTACGTGAACTTGATAATTTTTCTCCAGCAGTTATCCCAAACTTAAAATATTACTTTTCATGTTTGGAACATAGTAGACATTGCTGATGAACTGGTGCTCTCCATTCTTTAAACGAATGAGAATAGTTCCTTTGCCTTGAATAGGAACTTTTGACGAATTTCCGAAGATGACATTTCCACTGAATGACTTGTCCAGTTCCATAAACATCTTATCATCCCCGCACATGTGATTGCTTGCTCCATTGTCAAGATACCAAATGTTGGTTTGCTGGGCTCTAACACTCTAATGCATAGTGGCCAAATCTCGATCAATTATAACATTGAACATTGGACTAATCTCATCCATTAATCTGTCTCCAGTCTCCTCTTCCTCGTCCTCGTCCATGTCCACGACCTCTGCCTCGTGTGGACTGATTATCTCTGTTATTATTTTTGTTTCTACCAAATTATTGATTTCTGCCATGTCCTCTTCCTCTTCCATTTCCTCCGCGGCCTCTACCGTGTCCTCTTCTGAATTGACTACCAGCTCGACTATTTTCACCTTATTTTAATGAAGCCTTTGCTGCTAGGACTTGTTCAATAGACCCATCTTTCTGTCTATTTAGTCTTTCCTCACGTGCTTGCAATGAGCCAACAAGTTCATCAACGGTCATTACACTTGTATCTTGCAATTCTTCTATAGCCACTACTATGTAGTCATACTTCGGTAGTAGTGGCCGTAGAATTTTTTCAACGGTTCTTGATTCATCGAGTTTTTCTCCGTACTGCCGCATTTGATTAATGACAGATTTTACTCATGACGAATAATCTACAATTCCTTCTGTCTCCTTCATTCTCATCATCTCAAATTCTCCCCTCAACATTTGTAGTCGAACCTTTTGAACTTTCTCTGCTCCTTGAAGAGAAACTCGCAATATGTCCCATGCTTTCTTAGAAGTGGTTGCTTCTGCCACTTTCTCAAAAATTACATCATCTAGTCCTTGATGGATTAAATTAAGTGCCTTCTGGTTGTTTCTTTGATTCTTGCGCAAACTGTCTTTCTTTGCTTGAGACAGTTGTGCAATTTCAGCTGGGACTCCGTAACCTTTTTCGACAATATCCCAAACATCTTGGGCTCCTAGAATGGCTTTCATTTTGATACACCAATTTTTGTAATTGGTTTTGGTAAGTTGAGGGAAACTGAAGGAAACACCACTGAGATTCATTTTTGTAGAGGAAAATTTGTTTCAAAGCGTACAGGGGCTGTTGCAACGCTTTTCAATCTTTCGCAACACTTTGTTGTGTCGCTATAGCCTCTAGTCAGATTTTGCAAGGAAAATAGCAAGGGAAATATTTCCTTGCAATTTTAGATGAACTTTTGCAATTTGCCAGAAAATTGTTTCTGGAAGTGTAGAGGCTATTGCAACATTTTGTTGAGTATTGGTGACACTTTGGGCTTACTGTGACACTTTTTGCAGCTTTTTGCAACGCTCCAGACAGCATATTGCAACACCTTCTGGCCTACTGCAGCTTTCTTAAAACTCGATTTTTTTCACTCGAGAATTTTCGGGAATAGAATTGGATACGAAATGGCTCTGGTACCACTTTGTTGGATTGAGGAAGGGCTTAACTTAATCAAAAATAATAACCAAACATAAACATAACATTTAGAATAGAACTTACAAAACCTTTTTATTATATTTTTCACTCATACAATTCCATAAGCATATAAACTCTTATATAGCTTCAAAATACAACCAAAGTCCACATCATATAGTTACAATTGCAGCCATTTTTTATTTTAAGTCATCTAATACCATTGTTCATTATCACAAGTTGTCCCCTCCAATTTGTCATATCTTTTGATCATATCTTCTTAACACACATTTATTGACTTCTTTTTTTCATAATGAAAAACATGTGTAATTCTCCTCATTTTAATTTTTTGTTTGTATTAAGTTTAATTATTTAACTTTAACACAACGACCAATGACCAACGATAAATGACCAATGCCCACAACTAATGAGCAATGCCATGACCATGCCTATGACTATAACCATGATCATATCATGATTATAATCATATTTATATTTCAAAATAAAATTCACAACTTCAAAGTCAAGGAGGAGTGTTATATATTTGACTTTGCATTTGTTAGTAAAAGATAATAGAAAATAAATTAGGAGTTTTCTGTTAGGATTTCATATCAAATATGATAGGATTTGTTTAATTTTGAATTTGAATTGAATAGTCTTATCATGTGAACTCTATAAATAGTGTGCTTGCCACCAATGAAAATATATCAGTTTTACCTTTCATTTTCTCCATACTCTTATGCTCCATATTTTACAACAAATATATACTTGCTGCAACTCGTCGACAATCTGATCGACTCAATTTGCTCAAAAATTGACACATTCCTGCATCTCCAAAGGGTCGAGCAACCATGTTAGAAAGTTAAACTTAATATTAAGAAAATAAAAGATAAGATAAGATTTACAAGTGATGGGATTAGACATGATAAATGCTTGGATAAATGGCACATGATTAATGAATAGTTTCAGCATGCCAAATTGTATTGATGGCAGTATTTATTGACAATTTGGGTAGAAAATATATTTAGAAAATATTATGGTTGAAATGGAAGATTTGTGGGGTATTATTGTTTTTGATTTTATGACTTGTAAGCTCTATATAAGAGCTGATATCTGAATGTATAAGTAGAGTGGAATATATAAACTTAGTGTTTTTAAGTTCCAGTTCTCAAGTATATATTTATGTTTTAATCAAGTCCTTTGTGATTTCCAACATCGTATCAGAGCGGAGGTTCGTTCTTGAGCCATTTCGTGTCCAATTCTCTTCGCCGAAAGATCCCGAGTGAAAAAAGATCAAGTTTCAGAAATCTGCTACTGCCAAGAAAAGTGTTGTGAAAGGCTGTCTAAAGCATTGCCAGAAATTGCAGAAACTGTCGCAGTACGCCAACAATGTTGCTTGAAAATCCAGAAGCGTTGCAGTAGCCTCCATATGCCCAGAAAACAAATTTTCCAGAATTGCAAGGGAATTCCATTGCTGTTTTCCTTGCAGAGTCTGTCAGAATCCAATAGTGATGCACTAAAGTGTCGCAATAGATTAAAACACGTTGCAAAATCCCCTATAGTGAAAAAAAATTGACACAGAGGAAATACCACTACATGTAGTGTTAAGTGAATTACCAATTGAAGGACTCTATTGAGAGTTCAGTGAAGACTGCCGGATCTTGGAGCTGAAAGACTGCCAGATCTAGGAGCAGTTAGTGAAGACTGCAAGAAGATGCAGTTTGTGAAAGCTCTGTAATGAGCCCGGTAAAACATTGCTAGAGGAGCAGTGTTAGAAGAAGATTGGCCGAATAGCAGCCAGTAAGGACTACTAGAGGAGCAGCCACTGAAGGTTTCAGTTGTGAACCTTTCTACAGTGGGTTGGTAATATCCAAAGTTCAGTGGATTAAACGGAAAATTAAGTTTAAGGGGGAGTGTTAGAAAGTTAAACTTAATATTAAGAAAATAAAAGATGAGATAAGATTTACAAGTGATGGGATTAGACATGATAAATGTTTGGCTAAATGACACATGATTAATGAATAGTTTCAGTATGCCAAACTGTATTGATGGCAGTATTTATTGACACTTTGGGTAGAAAATATATTTAGAAAATATTATGGTTGAAATGGAAGATTTGTGGGATATTATTGTTTTGGATTTTGTGACTTGTAAGCTCTATATAAGAGCTGATATCTGAATGTATAAGTAGAGTGGAATATATAAACTTAGTGTTTTTAAGTTCCATTTCTAAGTATATATTTGTGTTTTGATTAAGTCCTTTGTGATTTCCAACAAACCATTCCCAAACAAAAGCCCCCAATTCTCATGGCCATAACTCCCTTCACTCCATAAGTTAGCACTTAACCATTCATGCAAATTTCCCCCCAAAAAAAAACATCAAGATTTCCTAATCGAATTATAATTGGTTAACACTCAACTCCCTATATAAGCATTCTAATATTAACTGGTTGTGGAGCCTAGAAGCAGCATAAAGTCCAAAACTAATGGGCAGGAAACATAGGCTTGGGTATTAAACACACGACCTAAAACCTAGCAAAATTACCTTTTTGAGACTGGTATGGCTTATTTGTCTATTAGTTCCATCATCCATGTGTTATACATGTTACTCATCTGGTCTTTGTTATATGCAAGTCGTTACTTTTTTTTGTCCATTTTGTATGGATCATCTAGCCGACCCCACCTAGTGTAGCATTTAAAGCGGTTGGTTAGTATGGATCATCTCCATTAAAATAGGAACCATGGGTAATGAATTGCATAAAGAGAGACTAAATGGAAAACGTGTTTGTTTACTACATTGACAAAAAGGGTCATTTACCCCGAAAACCTTCTTAATAAGAATAATAACAGTTAAGTCAGCTTATCCAAAACTAATATAAAAAGTATTGTTTCTTCAGACGTTAATAGAAAGAGCAAAATCCTGACACCTGCTTTATACGTAATCCATAGTTTTAAGGCACTTGCATTTATTACAAGTGAAATAACTAACTACCCAATTAGACAATGTAACCATGCACTGTAATTTGCAGAAACCATACATTTGACCACGTCAAGAATTCAAACGTAATCGAAGAAAAGGGAAGATTCCTTACCCTCAACACCATCTCGGTGGAGTCGGTTGCTGCCAGCAAGATTGTCACACGGACTTCCACAAACTACCAGATCAAATGCTCCGTAGGTTTTCATCAGCTCCTCTAATCTTTCGGCATTTAGATCTTGTACATCAGCTATATCCACCAAATTCCCCATTCAGTTGGTCTCCTCCCACCAACATCTCATGATGTTCCGATTCACTTCAGAAATTTCGACCGACACTACAGTCTTCAGTTTGATTCCTAGCCGGTGTAGAGCAACTTCAGCACCTCCGATTCCAGAGAAAAGAGAGAGGAGATTTATGCCTTCTGGGAATAAGTCTTTTAATACCGATAGATGGTAAGCAACTGTATCAACCTGAAACATTCAAGTCTAAACCAATCAGAACAAGAACGAGGTAAAACGAAGTAAGGAAGGAAACCATCACAATAACGGATTTCTAATATCAAGTAAACAAGTTTCCAACCTCTATCATTTACGGAAACGTCTCGAATCAGGTTTCCGAAAAAAAAAGAAAACGTGTAAACATTAGTATCTAGAGTTTTCATGCTACTTAGAGAGCAACAACACTAATCTTTGTCACATGTTGAAAAATTCGTTACTAATATGAGTAGCTTGATTCATAGACTGGAAAAACATAACCGATTAATCTAACTCGAAGGTCATACAATGAAAGCTCTTTCCTTTGGACAAAATCAGTGCATTTTGGATACCTAATTGTTAACTGTAATAATTTACAATTTGGTTTCGGTGTTGTTTTTCAAATTAACAAAAGACTATTTGAAGGCATTACATTTAAAGCATCATCATTTTAACTGTGATTCTATATTTTAAGCAAAACTGGCAAAATATTGCCTAAACCCTGGCAAAATTACCTTTTCGAGCTTGTGGTATATCATGTTTGTCTATTTGGTCTATGGTATATACAGTTCCTCATCTGATCGTTGTTATATGCAATCCATTACTTGTTTTCCCCCATAGTAAGGATCACATGTAATGCCATTGATTTTTCAACCCACACACATCACATACAGTGGGTTGCAACTTGCATAGCAAAGACACAAAATAGACCCAATCAATTATATCCTTGGTAATGAATGTTATAGTGTTCCACTTTCACTTCCACTATATTATATCTGTAGTGGAAGTGGACCACTAAAAATGATACACTCCTTGGCAAAGACTTCGAACAGCTGGCAATCCTAACCGGTGAAGTGTGCTACTCTGGTTAAAGACTACAATACCAACCGGTGAAGTGATATTTGAAGACTCTACTGTTGTAATTCATGGAATATGAATATAAAGAAATAAAATGAAAATAGGCATTGAAAGTATGTGAAAGGATGTGATTAATTTTCAGCAATATAGCTCTTTTATAGAGCTAAAATATAACATCCATTATATGAAAAGCTCCTAAAAATCTCCTAACTTATTCCCAATTTCAAGCATAAAATAACAATAAAGACTAAGTCATTTTTGACTCATTATTTCCTATGTGGCAATTTCAAAATAATCCAACATCTACTTCTACGACCGAGCTTTTGTCCAAAGGAATTCATTGTACTTGATTTCTTTTCAGATGTTAAAAAACATTTCATCTCCTCTTTTGTTTGTTGCTGATTAGTTCGTAAAAACAATGTTTTGCCTTTAGTAACTTAAACCTTGTCCCAAGGCTTTCTTTTATTATAGTGTATCTCTCTCCAAGTTAGTTTTTTCATTCGAGAAACTAAGGGGTTGTTTGGCTGTAGAAATCTGGGCCTTTTTGCAGGAAATTTTTCAAAGAAAAGTGGAAAATGGAAACTGGTGTTTAGTTGCAGAATTTTTCAAATTGAAAAACTAGAAAAAAGTTTCCAGAATTTTCTAAATTATGTCTTGCAGCAGAAAACGTCTTTTTTATATTTTCTGAATTTTCCAAACTGAGGAAGCACGACCTATATGTAACTAATACAATTCTTTATTGATTTGATTTTTTTTTAATAACCAACAAAAAAATCATTCTTTATTAATATACTTTAAGTTGATTTATTTAGTTATTTTTCTAATTTACTAGGTAAACTTTTTATTGCATAATTTTCTAATAAATATGATCTAATTTATATAAATTTGGTTTGAATATATTGGTATATTTCGAACTTGTAAAATTAAACATACTTTAACATTATTGGGTTCTTAGCTCGTTATTATCGTAAGAAATATAAATTGAAGGATTCTCGTGTATGCAACAAATTAGGATAAACTATTAGTTTACTTGTAATATTCATTTCTTTAATAATAAGGGGCATATTTTTTTGCCAAATTTGTAAATTGTGGGGATTGAATCCATTGCATGGTGGTTGAAACATTGATCTTTAATTGCATACAGTAGAAAAAAATTTTAGAGTATTAAAGGTAAAAGCTATCATAACATAGATAAAATTAATTTTTATAGCTTGCACATTTCATAGAATAATCAAAATTGGCCGGCCCAAAATTTTTTATAAAATGGATGCTTACTTTAATTGTAATCTTTTTATTTCACTTATTTTAGCAAATAAAATTTAAACTATAATATTAATTATTTTTCAAAAATAAAAAATTAAAAACTGAAAAATTTAGAAAATGTAAAGAAAATTAAAAATAAAAAATAAAAATAATTTTCTGGGACTAAACATACCTAAAGGTTCCAACCTATTGAAATGTTTAATTTCTATACCGATTACTCTCAAAAAAGAACGTTTGCTACAGAAACTGCTATAAGTCAATTTTTCTGAAAACAAATTACCTATAGTTCAATTATCTAATTAATTGAAAATTGCCAATGGCTGGACAAATTAGCGAGTGGTAAACAACTGAAGAAGACTCAAGTTGACTTGTTGACTCGGTTTTCGTCAGAAGTTCAACTCCTAAAACTACTTTTATTTGTCAAGTCATATAGCTCATTTGCCCCATTAGTGTATGTTGAATGTCATGTATTTTGCAATTCATTTATTGTCCCTATATTATTCAAGCTCATTCTTTTCATTTAGTTCATATGTTATACACATACATTATGTTAACAATATTGGCCACTAAGTCACTGTGGCTTTTTGTACAAAAAAAATCTATATATAGTGGAAGTGGACCTATCGAAAAACACTCAACTTGACTTGTTGACTTAACGATCAAATTGGCTATAAAATGTACTGCTACTGGCAAAACAATCAAATTTAACAAATTCAGAAATAGCAACAATGTCTTTTAAGCCATTAATGATCCACTTTTTTATTCTTTTCTATCATTTCCTTTGTCTTTCTTCTTCTTCTTCACTCGTTATTAATGAAGAGGTTGAAGCTCTTTTGAGCTGGAAATCTACTCTTCATTCCGATAACCAAACCCAATCTCTCTTATCCACTTGGTTTCATTCTAATCCTCTTTGCAATTGGTCTGGTATTTCTTGTAGCCATCATAATCCTGCAACTGTTGTCAGTATCAGCCTTTATGACTATGGCTTGAAAGGTACGCTTGGTGGTCTCAGATTTTCATCTTTCTCAAATCTCAAGATACTTAACCTTAGCTACAACTATTTCCATGGAAAAATTCCTTGCAATATTGTCAATGTTTCGAAACTCCAAGTCCTTGACTTGTCTGTCAATGATATCTCTGGATCCATTCCTATGGATATTGGACTGTTGAGTTCTATCAATAATCTTGATTTATCCAACAATAATCTTAGTGGCGTCATTCCAATTTCTTTAGGAAATTTGACACGCTTATCAACTCTATATCTATACAGAAATCAGCTTTCTGGTCCCATTCCTGGAGAAATCGGAATGCTGAAAGCTGTCAATGATCTTGCTTTGTCATTTAATAATCTCAGAGGTACTATTCCAGCTTCTATTGGTAACTTGACAAGCTTGTCTTTTCTTTATCTTAATTCCAATCAACTTTATGGCTTCATTCCTCAAGAAGTTGGAATGTTGAGATCCATTACAGATATTGAATTGTCCACTAATAATCTTAATGGTTCGATTCCAAGTTCTGTGGGAAACTTGACGAACTTGTCCACTCTTTATCTCTTTTCCAATCAGCTTTCTGGTTCCATCCCTCAAGAAGTTGGAATGTTGAAATCGATTACTGATCTTGACTTGTCTAGTAATAATCTTAATGGTTCAATCCCAAGTTGTGTTGGAAACTTGACAAACTTGTCCGCTCTTGGCCTCTATTCCAATCAACTTTCTGGAACAATTCCTCAAGAAGTTGGAATGTTGAGATTCATTAAAGATCTTGGATTGTCAAATAATAATCTTATTGGTTCAATCCCAAGTTCTATTGGAAACTTGACAAACTTGTCTACTCTTTACCTCTTTTCCAATCAGCTTTCTGGTCTCATTCCTCAAGAAATTGGAATGTTGAGATCCATTACAGATCTTGCATTGTATAGTAACAATCTATCTGGTGCAATTTCAATGTCTATTGGAAACTTGACATACTTGTCCACTCTTTACCTCCATTCCAATCAGCTTACAGGTTCCATCCCTAAAGAACTTGGAATGTTGAAGTATATTGCAAATCTTGACTTGTCAAGCAATAATCTCTTTGGTCCAATTCCAAGTTCTATGGGAAACTTTACAAAGTTGTATCATCTTGCATTGTTCAACAATAATCTAAGTGGTCCTATCCCGAAAGGCTTGAGATATTGCACTAGTTTAATGAGATTTTCACTTCGGGATAATCAATTTACAGGAAATTTGTCTGAATTTTTCGGCAGTTCTCCACACTTGAGCTACGTGGATTTAAGTCATAACAAATTATATGGAGAGCTTTCATGGAAATGGGAAACTTTTGCTAACTTATCAACCTTAAAAATGTCAAACAATAATATCTCAGGCACTTTACCGGCTGGAATTGGAAAAGCTCCTCGTTTACAATATATAGACTTTTCATCAAATCAGGTTTCAGGGGAAATTCCGAAGGAACTAGGAAACCTAACATTGACGAAACTCTTTCTTGACCATAACAATATTTCAGGTGACATTCCGCAAGAACTAGGAATGCTATCTAAACTCGAACAAATTAACCTAGCAGCCAACAATTTGAGCGGTGCAATTCCAATGCAGCTTGGTGGGTGCTCGAGACTATTGTTTTTGAATCTTAGCATGAACAATTTGGCAGAAAACATTCCATCAGATCTAAGCAGATTACACTCTCTCGAAAGTATTGATCTCAGTCAAAATCAGTTGGCACATAATATTCCACAAGAATTTGGGGAGTTGGGAAGACTAGAGGTTTTGAATCTCTCCCACAACAAGTTGTCAGGTTCAATTCCAAAAACTTTTGATGAATTGTCAAGCTTGACAACAGTGGACATATCGTGGAATGAATTAGAAGGCCCAATTCCAAACATTAAAGCTTTTCGGGAGGCTCCACTTGAAGCACTTCGAAACAACAACGGCATATGTGGCAATAATACAAAGCTGAACTCATGCACTTCTCGGAAAGTGCACAAGATGAATGGAAGGCTGATTGCACTTTCTCTTTTGGGTGGTGTGCTGATATTGTTCTTGTTTTTTGGGAGTTGTTTCCTTCTCTACCGGAAAGTAAGAAGCAACAAGGCTAAGTCAGGGGATGCAAATGAGAAAGCTAAGTATATAATGGGGTTACAAGAGCCAGATTTGGAATATGAAAACATCATTGAGGTGACAGATGGGTTTAACGCTAGATATTGCATTGGGGAAGGAGGCTATGGAATTGTCTATAAAGCCGTTGTATCACCAAATCGAGTAGTAGCAGTGAAGAAACTCCGACAGTCCCAGAATCATTTGAAAGCATTCACAAGTGAGATTATTGCATTGACAAATATACGCCATCGAAATATAGTGAAGTTATTTGGGTTCTGTGAACATCGCCAACATTGTTTCTTGATTTATGATTTCATTGAAAGAGGGAGTTTGAGAAAAATACTGAGTGAATCGGAAGCATCAAAGGAGTTGGATTGGATCAAACGGCTCAACATTGTGGAAGGAATAGCTAACGCATTATCATACATGCACCATGATTGCTCTCCTCCAATTGTTCACCGAGACATTACGAGTAACAATGTGTTGTTGGATTCAGACTTCGAGGCTCATGTTTCTGATTTTGGTACAGCCAAGTTGTTGATGCCAGACTCCTCAAATTGGACATCATTTGCAGGCACATTTGGATATACTGCTCCAGGTGCTTAATTACCTAAATTCAGTGTTTACTTATTTCCTTTTAAATTATATTTGAATACATACGTATGTTTAAATTATATCTAAAATCTTGTGTAGAGTTGGCATATACAATGCAGGTCAATGAAAAATGCGACATCTATAGTTTTGGTGTTGTCGCGATGGAAATAATAATGGGGAATTATCCAGGGGACCTTATCTCATCCTTCTCCTCGACATCAACATCAACATCTTCTACAACATTTGGCCAAGAAACAATGTTGAAGGATGTCATTGATCAACGTCCCTTGTCTCCCAGACGTAAACCCGCTGAAGGAGTAATAAATGTTGTAAAAGTCGCGCTTACATGTTTGAGTACAAATCCTAAGTTTCGGCCATCAATGAGAGATGTTTGTTCACAGCTGGTGTTAGCTAAATGGGTGCCTATGATAAAGCCATTCTCAGAAATGAAACTGGGAGACATTTTGACCGGTGAAATTGTCAGCTAAGCTTGCTACTCTCTAAATGTATATTTGTTTGCATCGAAATTGAAATAAAATTTATGTAAATATACCATTTGATCTTCAATGCCTAATCCATATATTAATAGAAACAATCTTAAAATATATTGATAGGCACAAATAAAGTGATGGCATGCAAATTTCAGATAGGCAATCTTAAAATGTGAGGTGCATACACGACAAGCTCCTTTTGTATGGGCTACTATAGTTCGCCAAAATGGCCAAAGCCGAGGCTCGAATTTTCTGTAATATGGGAGGCATGTGTGACCCCTAAAGTTTGCTTCTTTGGGTGGCTTGTTTTTCACGGAAGATTACCAACAAAAATGTTCCTTTTCCTCCGGGGCTGCCAATCTATAACGGACGGTCAATGCCCTTTTTGTGATTTGGAGGAGACTATGGATCACGCCCTGCTCCATTGCAGTAACAGCTATAAGGTGTGGACGCAGGTGATGAGATTGCTCGGTATCTCGATGCCTATACCGTGGAAGGCGGTGGATTTTCTAGCCATGTGGCGCGGCTTCTTTGCTGATGGAAGGGGTAGAGAGTTCGGAACGGCGCTATGGTTCTTAATTGCTTGGGCACTATGGAAACGAAGGAATAAATTTGTTTTCGAAGGCAGGATTGGCTCAGAAGACATTATTGGATTATGCATTCATTTATGTTGGTTCATCTTTAAAACTAGGAGGCGGGATGTTAATTTTGTTACTTCTGATGTATTTATTTTCCCGAACTTGCTACTCTCGTGTAATTGATTTACTCATGTTCTCGCATTGAGACCGTGAGTTGATTTTTATTTAATAAAAGAGGGGTAGGTGTTTTGTAGGTAAGCGGGGAAACCAGCCTAGCTGGAGACTCCGCCCCGAAATTTTCACCTGCTCCAAACTTTTAGCCTTTGAAGGGACACAATGTTCCTTCGGGGTTTTTCAAAAAAAAAATGTGAGGTGCATGGTTTTGGTGTGGTGAGGATATTACTATTGGTTTTGGTCTGTCATCATATGAACAGACATCATATTGATTAGTGTTTCTCCAATCAATCGAAAAATGTTTAAGGGGTGATCGACATTAATGTAAAATCAACTTATTGGTTTCTTACTACACCTTATTGGTTTATTTTTATTTGAAATATCAACTTTTTATAATAAAATTAACATGAACATTAAATATTACTTTGGTTCCAAATAAGTGTTATTTTAGATTTTTCATCAAAACCAATATAAAATTTATTGTACAACTAAAATGATTAATTTATCCTCTATAAAATTCTCTTTCTTCATAATTACCAACTATAGCTCAGTTGGCTAAGCAGACTGTGCAAGTTAGAGGAGAATAAGATTCAATCCCTACTAAATATGCTTGTTGGGAGGGGTGAGGAGCCTTAACTATTACTAAGCCTCGAAGAAGTTTATCTCAATGAATATACTTGTAAATATTACAAAAAAATTATTTTCATCCAAACTTAAAATTTTTCTTAATTAATGCAAGTGTAAATTAAAGATAAAATTATAAATATTACATTGATAATCTAAATGACACTTATTTGGAACTGAATGGAGTATTAATTATTTTTGTATTCCCTCCGGTTCCGAAAACTAGTCGCTTAAGAGAAATTCACAAATTTTAAGTAGTATTTGATTGGGGGTATAAAATTACTTGTTTATCCTTAATTGAACAATAAGTGTATTGGGATTGAGCTAAAATTAATAAGGGTATAATAGGGAGAAAGGAGTGAAAGTTTACATTGAAAAAGAGAATGACAAGAAGCAAAGTAAAAATATGTAGAACGACTAGTTTTCGAAACTAGGGGGGTAGTTTATAACTTATATTACTCGTTCTAATATCAAAGTATTAAAAATATAAGTATTATAACATGTTTTATGAAAATTTAGTTTGACTGCGAGTTCAATCCACTTGAATCTTATATCCACGATCCTCTCTTCACTAGTTCAAGTATCTGGAAACCATGATTACAATTTACAACACAAGATGTAAATGAAATTGATTATTACCTTTATTAATGTGACACCAATAAATATATGTATGTTATTATTCACAATAGGCCAAATCTATAAATAGCACCCAAATAATTGACACAGTCTATTGTCCCCTCAGCTTTCACTTATTCCTCTTACACTCTTGAAGTTTGCAAAAATGCATCACTCAACCCGTTATTGTCCATGTTGCATAGACGTGGAAAAAATGAGAGCATGATTTTCTAACTCAATTAAGAAGGCGGGATATTTTTGGAAATAGACTAATTGTTTTGGGAAAATCTGTAATTTTATATTTCTCAATTCATCTTAAACCTCTCAATGTGACAACTCTCTCTCTCTCATCCCTTCTTTGCACAAATTAAATCTCCAATTGCTCTAAACAGATACCCAAATAAATTTCTTCTGACTGAATCAATAAGAAAGGCAAGTAAATGAACATAATTGTTTCACATATTTTTAGAGAGGGCAATCAAGTAGCGGATGCTTTAGCATCTCACGGACGGCTTGTGTCCGTTGTTACTTGGCGGGACTGCGTTCCCAATTTCTATTTAAATGTTTTGCACAATTTAAGTGGCTATTATTTATATCGATTCATTTGACTTTCGTAATTTTCATCAGTTTTATTTTAATATATTTCGAGTCGGTTGGGAATGTAGGCAAGTGAGGCGAGGGCGCCAACCTAGCTTGGATGGCCACACCAAAATCCTTAACCTCCTCCGCTATTATTAAAAAAAGAAAGGCAAGTGTTGATTAAACTCAAAAAGAGGAAAAGCTCACTAAATTAAATATAATAAGAGAGTTCAATTGCAAAATGGAAATTGGTTTTTAACTACTTCAATATGCAAAGCAGAAAAATAGAAAATAACCCAAATCCAAGTAATAATGAAAGAGAGAAACTAAGTACAGAGTTCATAAACAAACCGATACTCCCATTCAGCAGTATAGCTTCAGCAAGAACTGAAGAAGACGATCCCTTATCGCGATTTGCATTGGAATTTTGTGGCTTGAAACCGCTCGCTGGTATGTCAGAATCTCAGTTCTCGCGGATAGCGACATGGTGAGTAGAGAGACTGGTTTTGAAAATGGGTAACAGGGAAGGAGAGATGATCTTTTTTCAATAATAAATTATAAAATGAATTTAATTAAATTTATTCATGCACTTCTATGCAGAATGTAAAAATTTTATTGGGTTTGATTTTTCAATCCGTGGCACAAGGTGGTGTGGAGACTTTTCGTGCCAAGTTAGTACGGCTTTCTATGTATTTAGCCTATAAAATAAATAACCGATTCATGAGAACTATGGCGTATGAACAACAAAAATGTCTTAAGCATTTGTTTGTGTTAGACATAATCGCAGAATTACTTGGATACTATATGTCTCTACACACACGAGTATGATATTGTTCAATTTGGGTCTAAGCTCTCATAGTTTTGCTCGTGGGCTATACCCAAAAGGGTCTCATGCCGATAAAGATATTGTCAATCTATATAAACCTATGAATCTCCTTTTTAACCGGTATGAGACATTTGTTCGCACCATAACAGTTTGGTTTTGATTGAATTTCGGTACATCATGGTATGCATGGTTTTCTTAAAATTCTTGTATGGACAAATTGTACGGATGGTTTTTTAAAATTTTTTAATTTAATATGATAGAGAACCTTGTAGAACCATCAAATATGTGGTTCTAATTTCATGCTTTTTTGAACCATGAAAAAATAACAAAAGAATTATAACACAAAAAAACTATGAAACCAAACAAGCGGTTTAAAATTAGAACCATATCATTGCACGAAAATACTATCAACCGAGGGATTTTATATTATGCATTTGACTTTTTACACCCTTCTCTAATCCAAGGGTTGAGAAATTATTAACAATTAATTAATTATTTTCTCACTCTAATGAAATACTCCCTAATAAAATTCTATTGACACACTCCCCAAAAAGAATGGAGAGAAACCCTAACCCCTGGCGACGAGCGCCAGCCACCACCTATCACCGTGCAGACCATGGCCACTGATCCCACCACACTCTCCGCCACCCTCATCAACCAAATCTAAACCCTACCCATCCGATGAAAATCTACTTCGAAAACTTCCCTAGCACCCACGGAACCGACGCCATGAGAAAGGCCTTCCAAAAATATGGTATATCGGGTTTTGTCTTTTGCCAGGAGGAAGAATGCGAAAAATCTCAATTTCGGTTTTCTAGACACCTGATGGCTCTCGACCAATCCATGATGTGCTTTACATACTCAACTCAATATGTTTCAGCATCATTCAACTATGAGCTTTTTGAGCTAGGTACTTGAAGCCGATTGACCGCTCTAATCATAATTTTGTTGCTGCACCGACCAGGAATCAACCCCTGAAAAGAAAGTTTATGTTTCGAGATTCACCAAGGGGAAATCGGTCATATGCAAAAGTGGTTGCTGAACCTTATATCTTAGCTGAGGTGTCAATTACTAATAATCAAACATCTCGAGGAGTCAATTCGGGGCCATGAGATCATAAATAATCAAACATCTCGAGGAGCCAATTTTGGCCACGAGCATTTGCTTCCATCCAGGGGCCACGATCTTAATATAGACTTGGCCCCTTGGAAAGATAAGTCTTGTCTTGCTTCTCTTATTAATATTTCCAATATTCGATGTGCCTATGATTTACTGAATGATAGGGACTTTGACATAGACTTTGTTGCGCTAGCAGGCAATGAAAAGGTTATTGTTTCATTTAATTCCAAGAATTCTATGACTGATTTTGTAGGTGGAGATTGGAAAGTTATGCAGCATATTTTCAAGGAGGTCCAGTTGTTATCGGGTGACTTTGCGCTGATAGACTGCATCATATATGTAGATTTCATGGGAATCCCTCCAACCTTGATCTCCAAAAACTTAATTAGACATTTAGCTACCAAATTTGGTCATATTGTCTCACTAGGCTTTGATTATACTAGACCGGACCGAGTTGATGTGGTCTCATGCCTTGTTTCGGCCCCCCTGGGAACGACTAATCTATTGCTGAAAATTTAGGTTGGCTCTAAAGAATTAGTGATACATACAAACCACAGACAAGGAGTTGGTTGTCAACACTATAAAGATGCGAACTTAGAAGTCTCCTATAATTCAAGCAAAACTTTATTTATTTTAGATGACTCGGCTCCTTACAATTAGCCTCTTAATGGTATCCGGGCTCAACCTATAACCACTCAAATCGTCCAGGCGTCTGCTGAGCCTGATTTATTTTTTAGTTTAGTTTTGAAAATGAATTCGGCTCCTAATGGACCCCCAGGTGGTAAAAATGTAGCCCTTCCTGATTTGTCAAACTCTAACCCGCCTAGGAGATCTTAGTTGGTAGTTGTTCCGATTGGACAGGATGTTTGTCAAATTTAGCATAGTGATTCAGTTTCCTTAGGACCGGATATCATGAATATGAATCGGGTTAGAATTCTATCTCAGTCGAGACCGTCCCCTCAGCTGGAAAAAAATCTGACCTTTGAAGTTGGTAAGAATCTCGGTCTATTCATAGATCAGGGCAAAGTTACTATTATTGATGTAATGGATAAGATAGTTAATTAATTTGCTATCTTGTATCGAGGTACTTCTCTTTGATTATATCTTTAGAATTTTTTGTTGGAATTGTCGCGGAGGCCTCAATAATAGTGCTAAGCAAAATTTTGTGCGGTCTCAAATCCGGAAACATAATCTGAAGTTCTTTGCTTTGCTTGAGATGAAATCGGAGGACGTTTTAGATCAAATAGTTCAAAGATTTTGGGGACACAATGATTTTTCATGCCACTACATTTCGTCTTCTGGCTTTTCGGGGGGGATTTTATTGTCGTGGAACTCAGCCCTTTTGAAGGGATCAATCATTAGATCTTCTGTACGATGGGTTTTGTTAAAGTTTTCTTTGCTCTAATTAGATTTTCATGTTATGTGCATTTATGCCCCAACTATTTATACAGAACGATGCTCTATGTGGCTAGACATTCTTCCTATCATTCATGAGGTTAAATATTCTGCTTTGTGGGGATTTTGATAAAGTATTATATGCTTCCAAGAGTGTGGGTGCTAGGAATGCACGCTCTATGTCTGCTTTTCAGGATTTTACGAGAGATAGTGAGCTTCAGGATCTCCCTCTCTAGGGCCGTGATTACACATGGCATAACACTGTATCTTATTCCTGCATCGATAGGGTTTTTTGCATCTTGTGATCTATTAGATTTATTGCCACCTATGGACACTACTCTCTTTGATCATCTCCCTATTTTATTTAAATCATGTGCGGTTCAGGTTGGGGGCCCGAATCTTTTTTTATCTCTAAACTTTTGGTAGGACAATACTGCTTTTCTTCCGTTCATTTGGAATTCTTAGCACAACATCTGCTCATCTAATTTGGATTTAGATATTTCTACCAAGCTTTCTTTGTTAAGTTTAGCGATTCTTCCTTAGCATAATTCTAATTTTGGAGATTTAAATAGGAAGATTTCTGCTTTGGAAGCCAAGATTTTGTCCCTTACTTGTAGTAATGTTCCAAGGCCTCTCACACATTATCAACATTCGGCCTTATGTCACTCTCGAGCTTTAATTCAGGAATGGCTCAATTGTTTGGAAAAAATGAGACACCAGCAATCTCGTGTCATATAGACCTTATTGGGAGATGGTAATACTTCTTTTCTTCATCATACAGCTTCTGCTTGATTTTGGAAAATAGGATTTCACAGCTTGATATCGATGGGGAGTTGGTATCTGACAAGATGATAATTTCCAATGCCATTCGAGCCTTTTATGACCAGCTTTTTTCGGCTAATCCAGCTATCCATTCTCTCTATAAGCTCAATTTTAATATTGTATCTACTGCCCATAACACGGCATTGATTTCCCCATTCTCAACCGATGAAGTTTGGCATTGCATTTGCGCGTGTGAGGAAAATAAAGCCCTAGGTCCGAATGGTTTCAACTTTTTCTAATACAAATGATTTTGAGAGGAATTGAAATCTGAACTCCTTACTATATTCGATTGATTTCACACTACAAATGAGCTATCCAACTCTATTAAAACGTCCTATATAGTGTTAATCCCTAAAGTTCCTGGTTCGTGCCTATTGAATAATTTCAGGCCGATTTCTTTGATTCATGGGGTCTACAAAATTATTGCCAAACTTCTCTCTATTCAGTTACAAGTGGTTCTCACATCCTTAATCTTAAAGAACCAGTTCGCTTTCGTTTAGAGTAGGAGTATCCACGAGTGTTTGTTTTTGGCTTCTGAGGTTATTCACAGTCTCTATTCTCATCGAAAATCTAGCCTGGTTCTGAAATTAGACTTTCACAAGGCCTTCGATAGCATGTCTTGAACTTATATTGACTCTGTTCTGACTTCCATGGGTTTTGATTACAAATGGATATCATGGTTAAGAGGTTGCAGGGAGAATTCATCTACCTCTATTCTAATCAATGGTCACCTAAGCCCGCCTATTAGCCTACAAAAAGGAGTTAAATAAGGGGATCATGTTGGAAATCTGGGATTACTTGGATATTTCTGAAGTCGCGAAAAACACTATCAGATTGAAATTTATTTGGCCGGTTTACCAAATTTTTCAATCGGATAAAATCAGAAAGAGAATCAAGAACAAGAATTTGTTTGCAATGAAATTTCAACCGAGTTTTTTTGTGTTAGGCCAACATCTTTTTGGTGAATTAAATAGCCAAAAACGTCAACAGACATGCTATTTGGGGTAGCAGCTATGTCCAAAAGACATGTTTCTTTCGAGATTCAGTTGTGTCCAACAGACACACTGTTTCGGACAAAATTCATTTTCTGATGAATTTTTCCAAAGGATGCGTGGGTTCAGGAATAAAAAATTTTCGAGCCCAGGGCGCTGCCCCAGGACCCTGCCAGGGGCTGCCGCCCCTCGGACCCTGCCTAGGAGCGCTGCCACTAGACCCCGCCAGGGGCTACCGCCCCTTGGACCCCGTACCCGGGGGCGCTGCCCCCGGACCCCCCATATCATAAATAGTACCCGAACAAGTGTGCACTCCGCACTCTCCATACTTGTTTGGTAAAATGTCACGATCGCATTGGTCAACCTAGTTGATCCAATTACACTAAAATATTAACAATCCTCCCCCATTTTAATATTTTAGTGTAATCCTTGATTAACTAAACAAAATCACAACAAATAACAAACTTATGCATAAATGAAATATCGTGATGATTGAATTTCATCTTAGTATTTACACATTCCAAATATTCGAATACCAAGGTGTCACTATGGATTGAACCTTAGTTATTCATTATGAATACATGAAGATAATATACACATAAGTCAAAATTCTAAAAGTTCTAACTTGACACTATCTTTTACTAGCCTTATGTCCTTATCCTTCATAAGCATATCAAAGCCAAGTCCAAGCTTCTTAAAGTAGCTAAACTTCATGCTCACATAGGTAGCTCTTTTACTCTTGCACCTGCATATGCAATTTTTCAAAAGAACTATTAAGAAGATAAACTTCAACCTACTTTATCTTGCAGGTCTGAACACATACCTTGGGATGATGTTACTAATGTGTTCCAATCTCCAAATGTTAAGCTTTCCACATTGAATTCTACATCTAATGTCATATTAGATGGGAATTGGGTATCTCAACATGAGAGATTTCAGATGGACTTTAATCCCATCCCCATAGCCGACTTGTGCACAAGATCTCTTCTTAACCCTTTAGTTAAATGATCGGCTAAATTTTGCTCAGTTTTTACAAACTCTAGTGATATGACACCTTGCTTGATGCGTTCCCGAATCATGCTATGTCTAACACTTAAATGTCTAGACCTGCCCTTATATACTTATATGTAAGCATTGGCCAAGGCAGCTTCACTATCACACCTAATAGATATAGGTGATATTGGTTTAGGCCACAATGGAATATCATAAACGAGATCTCTCAGCCATTCTGCTTCTTTACCAGCTGCTGCTAATGCAACAAATTCAGATTCCATTGTTGAATCAGCGATACAAGTCTGTTTCTTTGATGCCCAAGAGATAGCGCCTCCCCCAAGAAGGAATACCCATCCACTTGTGGAAGAACTATCTTCTTCATTGGATATATAACTTGCATCTGAATAACCCTCAAAAACTGAAGGAAATCCAATATAGGTCAAACCATAATCCTTGGTTCCTTTTAAGTACTTGAATACTCGGCTTAAAGCTTGCCAATGATGTGAACTAGGATTACTAGTATACCTACTAAGTTTTCCAACAGCAAAGGCTATATCAAGCCTAGTGCTAATCATGGCATACATAAGACTACCAATGGCTCTCGAGTATTGAAGTTGAGATACTGCAACACCTTTATTAGGTAGAAGCTTAACACAAGGATCCAAGGGAGTGCTAACTTGAGAACAATCCTTGAAATTGAATTTATTCAAAATCTTCTCAATATAATGAGATTGGGAGATTGAAATAACATTGTTCTTCCTCTTAATTCATATACCAAGAATCACCTCAGCCTCCCCCAAATCCTTCATTTCAAAACTAGATGACAAAAATTTCTTTGTTTCATTAACATGATTTTGGTCAATACCAAAAATCAACATGTCATCCACGTATAAGAAAATCATGACTCCTTTACCAGAAAGATCAAACTTGCTATATACACATTTGTCTGCTTGGTTGATATGAAAACCGTTAGACAAAACCACATCATCAAATTTTTTATGCCAAGCTTTCGGTGCTTGTTTCAATCCATATAAGGATATCTTCAACTTACATACCTTATTTTCATAACCTGACACAACAAACCCTTCCGGTTGTTTCATATAGATTTCCTCATCTAATTCACCATTTAAGAATGCAGTTTTAACATTCATTTGATGAATTACAAGGTTGTGTATAGCTGCCAGGGCTATCAACAACCTAATAGTAGAAGTCCTTGCAACAGGAGCATAAGTATCAAAGAAGTCAATTCCTTCTTTTTGCCTAAAGCCTTGGATAACCAATCTGGCTTTATACTTTTCTATGGTACCATCCACTTTCATTTTCCTTTTGAAGATCCACCTATTTCCTAGTGGTTTGCATCTGGGTGGTAAATCAGTCAATTCCCACATATTATTATGCATGATAGAGTCTATCTCATCCTGGATTGCTTCTTTCCAGAATGCAACATCTCTCGAAGCCATAGCTTCATTAAACATTTTTGGATCCTCTTCAACAATAAAACAATATTGATACTAATTCTCAACCTCATCCCTCGATCCTTCAACTAAATAAAGATGAAAGTCCTCTCCAAAAGATTTAGCTTTTCTAACTCGAGTACTTTTCCTAGATGGCCCAGGTAAGGAAACATTTCCACCAGATAAACTTTCAGAATGAACAGGGTTCTCACTACATGAATTCTGAATCATGTCTCTTGGTCTAGATATAGATGTAAATCTATCTTCATCAAAAACAGCATCTCTTGACTCTACAACCGAGTTTACAGATACATAGTCATTAGATTCTATTACATAGAACCTATATGCATGGGAATGCTCTGCATACCCAATGAAGATACAGTCTATACCTCTTTCACCCAAGTTTCATCTTTTCAGTTCAGTGATTCTTACCACTGCTCTACAACCCCAAACTCTTAGAAAACTCAACTTTGGTGGCTTTTTAAACCAACATTCATAGGGGGTAATTTTATTCCTTTTATTAGGAATTCTATTTAATAAATAACATGTTGTTAGCATAGCCTCACCCCAGAATCCTTCACTCAGACCTGAATAGGACAACAAAGAATTAACCATTTCTTTCAAGGTTCTATTCTTCCTTTCCGCCACACCATTTTGTTGTGGTGTATAGGGAGCTGTGGTTTGATGTATTATACCAGTAGATTGAAAATATACTGGATCACAATACTCACCTCCCCTATCAGTGCGTAAACTTTTAATGAAATTACTTTGATGTAACTCTACCTCTTGTTTATAGATTTTAAATTTATCAAGAGCCTCATCCTTTGTATGTAATAGATAAACATAGCAATATCTGGATGCATCATCAATAAAAGTAATAACATACTTTTTATTCCTATTGAAGGCGTAGAGTGAAAATCGCACAAGTCACTATGTATTAGATCCAATACATTAGTCACTCGGTTAACATTCTTGAAAGGTTTTCTGGTTATCTTTGTCAACATACAAGTTTTACATTTCTCAAGGTTTAAATCAATGGCGGGTATACGACTCATTTTAGACATATCTTTTAATCTTTTATAATGTACATGTCCTAGTCTAGCATGCCATAATTCTGATTTATTAAAATTTTTACTATCACTAGAGGAAAGCACAAAAGAAGATTGATCACTAAAAGAAACTTTAATATTTAACATAAACATACCATTACATAAATATCCAAATCCTACAAAAGTACCATGTTTCGATAAGATATACTTGCCACTTTCATACACTTGTTTGTACCCACAGTTATTTAATACAACACCAGACAACAGATTCTTTCGAATCCCAGGAACATACAATACATTACTTAAACAAATACATTTTCCAGAAGTAAAGACAATATCTACTTTTCCAAGTCCTTTGATTGGTTCGGTCGCAACATTCCCCATCTTTAATATAGATCCATCTTCGATTGGTTGAAAATCTTTGAACCAACGAAGATCCTTACAAACATGACTTGTTGCACCCGAATCAATCCACCAAGCAACATCATCATCCTGTACATAAAATGCTTCAGATATTAAAGTCACATAATTCTGATTAGAATTACAATTTTGCATTAAAATCTGACCTTATTGCTTTTCAGGATCCTTAGATCCACTTGAACCAGAATTGTTCTTCCCTTTACCAAATCGGCAATCCTTCTTGAAATGACCAGGTTTGCCACACTTCCAACACGCCACTTTAGGCTTCTTGTTGGAGAACTTATTGTTGTTTCCTTTAAACTTGCGTTTACTGCCTTTGTCACTGTTTGGATTCTTAGAAAATCCACCTTCTTCAACCATATTTATAGAAACAGTACCAACTTGGTTCTTGCTCTTAGGATTATTCTCAATCTCTTGAACCCTTAAGGATTCTTCGATCCTAAGATGACTGCCAAGTTGAACCAGAGTCAACTCTTCTTTATTATGTTTCAGTGTATGCTTGAAATCTCTCCAAGATGGTGGCAGTTTGTCAATGATACTAGAAACAGAAATGGATTCATCCATCTTCATATCATGTTGAACAAATTGTTCCAGAATCCTTAACAATTCATTATATTGTTCCATGACAGGTCTAGTATCAACCATCCTATAATTGATGAAATTACTGACCAGAAACTTCTTGCTAGAAGCATCCTCTACCATATACTTTGATTCCAGAGAATCCCATAGTTCTTTTGCAGATTCAACGTTTTGATATATATCGAATAGGGAATCAGACATACCATTTAGAATGTGCCCGCGATAGATGTAATCATCATTCTCCCATTTGCAGCGCTTCCTTGTTTGTTCCACAGTTTCATTCTCTATGATTTCTGGCATGGGAGAACTCAAAACATAAACCACTTTCAGTGTTATCAACAGAAAATGCATCTTTTTCAGCCATCTTCGAAAATCCTGACCCTCAAACTTATCCAGTTTTGCAAATTTACTGGACATCTCCTTAACAGTTTCAGCATTCGACATCTTCAGAAAAATAAATTTCAATCTTTGTTGGAAATCTGGGATTACTTGGATATTTCTGAAGTCGCGAAAAACACTGTCAGATTGAAATTTATTTGGCCGGTTTACCAAATTTTTCAATCGGATAAAATCAGAAAGAGAATCAAGAGCAAGAATTTGTTTGCAATGAAATTTCAACCGAGTTTTTCTGTGTTAGGCCAACATCGTTTTGGTGAATTAAATAGCCAAAAACGTCAACAGACATGCTGTTTGGGGTAGCAGCTATGTCCAAAAGACATGTTTCTTCCGAGATTCAGTTGTGTCCAACAGACACACTGTTTTGGACAAAATTCATTTTCTGATGAATTTTTCCAAAGGATGCGTGGGTTCAGGAATAAAAAATTTTCGAGCCCGGGGCGCTGCCCTAGGACCCTGCCAGGGGCTGCCACCCCTCAGACCCTGCCTAGGGGCGCTGCCCCTAGACCCCGCCAGGGGCTGCCGTCCCTTGGACCCCGCACTCGGGGGCGCTGCCTCCGAACCCCCTAAATCGTAAACAGTACCCGAACAAGTGTGCACTCCGCACTCTCCATACTTGTTCGGTGAAATGCCACGATCGCATTGGTCAACCTAGCTAATCCAATTACACTAAAATATTAATAGATCATCTTTCCCCATTTATTTTTGTTCTCGTCGTGGAGGGTTTAAAATAACTTATTGATTATAGCATTAGAGATCGGATCTTATCTGGGTTTCGTTTAGACGATTCTTCTCCGGATTTATCGATTCTCCACACTTTATGTTTTCTACCTGCCGATGAATCTATTATTCCCAGCTATATTCAGATTTTGAGATGTTTTGAACTAATTTTGGGGCTTCGGATTCATTTCCATAAGAGTGCGCTTATGGGGGTTCATATCTTAGAAAACTCACTTTCCGCTGTTGCGAATTCCCTGGGATGCCGAGTCAAGAAATTTTTGGTTACTTATTTGGGAGTTCCGCTTTATGTTAAATAGCCCTCAATTGGAGTTTGGGACCCTTTGATTGCTAAATTCAAAAATAGATCGGCTAATTGGAAAGGAAGCTGCTTATCGTACGTGGGAAGAACTATTCTTATCAAGTCAGTTCTTTCTTCCTTACCTATTTATCTTTTATCTATTTTTAGAATGCCTAGTGGTGTGATTTCCATTTTGAACCGCCTAATGCATAATTTTTTATGGCGAGGGGAATCATCCACTAATGGGATGTGCAAGGTCAGCTGGAACATTACGCTACCCCAACACCTTGGAGGGCTTTATATTCATGATCTCAAGCTTGCCAATGCAAGTTTATTGTTCAAATGGATTTGGAGGATTAGCTCTCAAACCGACGGATCTCTTTGGTCGATTCTCTGTGTCCAACGTTATGGGGTAAACAATTGGCATGATCTAATGTGTCTCAACCCAAAAAATTTGTCTCACATTTAGCGTGGTATCTTGAGAAGTTGCTTCACAAATAATGAATACTGGAATTTCTTTGATTCTCATGTGCGGGTGAGAGCGGGAGACTGAGATGTAGGCTCCTTTTGGTTGGATAATTGGACATCTAACTCCTCATTGTCTTCACTTTTCCCGGATCTTTATGCCTTATGTAACAGGAAGCATTCTACCATTAGGGAAGGGTGTTGTTCTCTGTTTGCTACCAATGGTCATTCTCGTCCCTTTTGGAAAAGAAATTTGCGCATCACTGGGCAACAACGATGCATAGAACTAAAGGCCTGGATTTTGACCCTCTTGTCCATCCTTATTTCAAGAACTGAATCTCCTTAATGCCCCTTTTTTGTGGTTGATGGAGCTGACCGTTTTATTTGGGAAATCGGGCTACATAATAATTATTCAGCAGCCTCATTTTGTCTTGGTTTTTATCAACAGCCTCAATGGTTCTTACCGTCGCGATCATTTGATATCATTTGGCGTTCTACTTTGCTTCCAAAAATTAAATTCTTTGGATGGCTCGTGTTTCACGAGAAACTACCCACCCGTGTCTTCTTAGTCCACCGTGGATGCTCCTCGGTTATTGGTGATAATTGCCCATTTTGTGCGCTCTCAGAAACAACGGATCACTGTCTTATTTTTTGCAAAGATAGTCTTTCGGTGTGGACTGAAGCATTCCAATGGTTGGGTACCGTACTAGTTCAACCTCATTCGTGCTACGACTTCCTTATTTTATGGCAATCATTCTTCAAGCGTGGAATTTATTGCAAATTCAGGACTGCTCTTTAGTTTACTATTGCTTGGAGTATTTGGAAGAGGCGAAACAACCTGATATTCCAAGGGGACCGTGGCAATGGAGATATTCTTATTCAAAGCATTAATTTTTATTGGTTCGTCTTTGTTGCCAATAGGCGTAGACTTTGTTTTGCCGTTTTTGATCTCTTCACAAACCCGAACATGCTATTATTGTGATTGTAATATTTGGTTCTTATTTCGAGAACCCTTTTAATTTAATGAAAAGCAGGGTGGGTGTTTTGTAGGTAAGCGGATATGCCAACCTAGTTGGTGCGTCCGCCCCGTAATTTTCACCCGCCTCAATCTTTTTTCCTTTGGTGGGACACATTGTTCCTTCCGGGGTTTTTCAAAAAAAAATATTCCCTAATAAATTCTCAACCCTTAGATTAGAGAATGGTGTAAAAAGCCAGATGCATCATATAAAATCCTATCAACCGAACAAGGGTTTAAAGACAGCAACCAATCACGTTTGACAAGTTCGTTGATGGGTAGGATAACAGAAAAATCCATTTTACTTGACTTGGTATTTGTCCTTAGAACGTAGAAACTTCTACTCTCTGCCGTGTAACCTCAATCTGATAATGTGTGAATATGGTTTATTTTCAAATAAAATAATATAACAATTCATCCCATAAATCTGCATAACATGAGAGGCTGTGTTTCATTTGTCTCCTCGGCTAATTTACAATTTTCCATGGAATTAATGTACATGCCCGGGCCTAACATTTATGGAGTCCTAGGAAAACAAGATATTGAGCAAATAAATTAGGCTCTTTAAATAATGATTATTGTCTAATTATATAATTTTGCGCTTAATACCTCTATCGTCCACCCAATCTGCACTTTTTGTTAATATTTTAGTATAACTGGATCAATTAGTTTTGACCAATGCGATTGTGATATTTCACCGAACAAGTATGGAGAGTGCGGAGTGCATACTTGGTAGGGTTCTGTTTACGATTTGGGGGATCCGGGGGCAGCGCCCACGGGTGCGGGGTCTAAGGGGCGGCAGCCCCTGGCGGGGTCTAGGGGCAGCGCCCCTCGGCAGGGTCTGAGGGGCGGCAGCCCTTGGCAAGGTCCTGGGGCAGCGCCGCTCGAAAATTTTTTATCTCTGAACCCACACATCCTTTGGAAAATTCATCAAAAAATGAATTTTTGTCCGAAGCAGTGTGTCTGTTGGACACAACTGAATCTCGGAATAAACATGTCTTTTGGACATTGCTGCTACCCCAAACAGCATGCCTGTTGACGTTTTGGCTATTTATTTCACCAAAACGATATTGGCCAGATACAGAAAAATTCGATTGAAATTTCGCTGCAAATAAAATTCTTGTTCTTGATTCTTTTTCTGATTTTATCCGATTGAAAATTTGGTAAACCAGCCAAATAAATTTCAATCTGACAGCGTTTTCGCGACTTCAGAAATATCTAAGTAATCCCCGATATCCAACACTTTTGGCTAAAAGTCCCCTCAACTTTGACTTATACCCGCGAGCCCCTTCAACATGGCAAAAGTTCACATGGGAGCCACCTCAACTTGGCAAAGTGTACCCAAAGCCTCCTCAGGACATTCATAGTTTTTGAGTAAACTGTGCATTACGTACGAGTTACTTGTACACCATGCATGAAAGAGAACTCCAAAATTTATATTATGATCCATTGGAAAAAAAAATAGAGTTTTCTAGCTATTTCGACCTCATATTTGGTTCACGTGGGTAGTACAAGAAATACGATTATATTAATTTTGAAGACATATAGTGTTAATTGTCCACCTTATATTTATGGTCATAGGCGATCCATTACAACATCAGTCTCCAATTAACGCCACAAACTTCACTGTTGTTGCTATACCTTATCTTATACTAATAATTTCTAGTATTACCAAAAAAAAAATATTTCTTGTGTTAGATTTCTCCGAAAAGCTAATGTGCCAAACTAGTTGGGATGTTTAGCTTTTCTGCGGTTTCTAAAACGGTTGCTAATAAGAAAAAGACATATACTATACTACAGATATTTGTGAGAAATTGAAGACAAAAGACGATGATAATTAAGAAAAAACAATCGATGGCTAACGAAACAAAAATAGAAGACGATAAAACTGTGAAATACGAAAAAAATGAAGTATCAAGAAAAAACTGAAAGAGAAAAGACTGAATAATAATAATAAGAAACAATCGGTAAAAAGCACTTTTTTAGTAAGATTGAGGTTGATGCCAAGGAACCGACATCCCAACCAGATCGGCACCTCGAGCACAAACATAAACGCAAGTTGAGACCCGAAAAATTGGGACCAACTTGTGTGTCATTCTTCCTTTCGTGCCAATTTCACAGGATATCTCCAAGAGGACTTTGCATTCCTTCGTGCTGTCCACACCCGTATAAGGCCCAAAACGCAAAAGAATTTTCATTTGATTTCTATTAAGACTGATTATTTGAGGCCAATAAAATTTAGAATCACAAAAACTAATTACTCGTTGGTTGAGTTTCATGAGAAACTCTATTCTTAAAAGGATCAACCAGGAATCAAATCTTGTATATTTGTAAGCAACAAACCGAGTTGCGAGAGTCCCCTTTATTGGGTTCTGCAATACCCGAGTTCAGATTTAATAGACCAGTAGAATAGATACCGGTCGCAAAACCAAAAAAAAAATTTGAATCTAACAATTAAATAATTATTCCACATGTAATGATTATTATTTTTCATTTTATCCCCATATATTTTCCAATTCCGAACTAAGTTTGCAAAAAAATTTAATTATAAGCTGCTTTTAGCCAATTTCACCGAAGACAAACTTTAGTAGACCCTAAACAATTGATTGCCAGAAAAATTCAAAAACACTTGACTTGTTGACTTACTTTATTTTTTGTACTAATGAAAATTTATATAATTTTTCTTTTTGCAAAATAAGTAAATTTGACACCAACGAGATGTAACTCAGTTGGCAACGCAGGTTGAGTGAGTTGAAGGAGAACAAGGTTCGAATCTACTAAATACACTAGTTGGGAGGGGTGAAGAGCCTTAACTGTAACTAAGCCCCAAATAAAATTATGTCAATGAAGATACTCGTAAATATTTAAAAAAAACTTAAATTTGACGTTCTAACTGGCTATAAATGTCTGAGCATGCAGGGAATACAGTACACTTAAATTAACAAACTCAGTAAAAGCAACAATGTCATTTAAGCCCTTTATTATCCTCTTTTTTCTTCTTTCCTTCCATTTTCGTTCTCTTGCTTTTAATGAAGAGGTTGAAGCTCTTTTGAGATGGAAATCTACTCTTCATTCTGATAATCAAACCGAATCTCTCTTATCCACCTGGTCTCATTCTACTCCTCTTTGCAATTGGTCCGGTATTTCCTGCAGCCTTCATAAGCCTGCTTCTGTTGCCAGTATCCGCCTTTCTGGCTATGGCTTGAAAGGTACGCTTCATGGTCTCAGCTTTTCGTCTTTTCCAAATCTTGAGTTGCTTGACCTTAGCATAAACTCTTTCTATGGCAACATTCCTTCAAATATTGTCAATGTTTCGAAACTCCAAGTCCTGGACTTCTCTTACAATGGTATCTCTGGTTCCATTCCTATGGATATTGGACTGTTGAGCTCTATCAATAGTCTTAATTTATCCAACAATCATCTCAGCGGTATTATTCCTATTTCTTTGGGAAACTTGACGAGCTTATCAATTCTATATCTACACAGAAATCAGCTTTCTGGTTCCATTCCTGGAGAAATTGGAGTACTGAAAGCTGTCACTCTGCTTGCTTTGTCATATAATAATCTTACGGGTACTATTCCAACTTCTATTGGAAACTTGACAAACTTGTCTGCTCTTTATTTTGGTTTAAATAAACTTTCTGGTTTCATTCCTCGAGAAGTTGGGATGTTGAGATCCATTACAGATCTTGACTTGTCTAACAATAATCTCTCGGGTCCAATTCCAAGTTCTATTGGAAACTTGTCAAACTTGTCCACTCTTTATCTCGATTCCAATCAGCTTTCTGGTTCCATCCCTCGAGAACTTGGGATGTTGAGATCCATCATAAATCTTAGTTTGCATAGCAATAATCTCTCAGGTCCAATTCCAAGTTCTATTGCAAACTTGTCAAACTTGTCCACTCTTTATCTCTATTCCAATCAGCTTTCTTGTTCCATCCCTCGAGAACTTGGGATGTTGAGATCCATTACAGATCTTGAATTGTCTAATAATAATCTCTCAGGTCCAATTCCAAGTTCTATTGGAAACTTGTCAAACTTGTCCACTCTTTATCTCAATTCCAATCAGCTTTCTGGTTCCATCCCTCGAGAACTTGGGATGTTGAGATTTATCATAAATCTTAGTTTGCATAGCAATAATCTCTCAGGTCCAATTCCAAGTTCTATTGGAAACTTGTCAAACTTGTCCACTCTTTATCTCTATTCCAATCAGCTTTCTGGTTCCATCCCTCGAGAACTTGGGATGTTGAGATCCATCATAAATCTTAGTTTGCATAGCAATAATCTCTCAGGTCCAATTCCAAGTTCTATTGGAAACTTGTCAAACTTGTCCACTCTTTATCTCTATTCCAATCAGCTTTCTGGTTCCATCCCTCGAGAACTTGGGATGTTGAGATCCATTACAGATCTTGAATTGTCTAATAATAATCTCTCAGGTCCAATTCCAAGTTCTATTGGAAACTTGTCAAACTTGTCCACTCTTTATCTCAATTCCAATCAGCTTTCTGGTTCCATCCCTCGAGAACTTGGGATGTTGAGATTTATCATAAATCTTAGTTTGCATAGCAATAATCTCTCAGGTCCAATTCCAAGTTCTATTGCAAACTTGTCAAACTTGTCCACTCTTTATCTCTATTCCAATCAGCTTTCTGGTTCCATCCCTCGAGAAGTTGGGATGTTGAGATCCATTACAGATCTTGAATTGTCTAACAATAATCTCTCGGGTCCAATTCCAAGTTCTATTGGAAACTTGACAAACTTGTCCACTCTTTATCTCCATTCCAATCAGCTTTCTGGTTCCATCCCTCGAGAACTTGGGATGTTGAGATCCATCAGAAATCTTGGTTTGTCTAACAATGATCTCTCAGGTCCGATTCCAAGTTCTATTGGAAACTTGTCAAACTTGTCCACTCTTTATCTCAATTCCAATCAGCTTTCTGGTTCCATCCCTCGAGAACTTGGGATGTTGAGATCCATCATAAATCTTAGTTTGCATAGCAATAATCTCTCAGGTCCAATTCCAAGTTCTATTGGAAACTTGTCAAACTTGTCTTATCTTGTATTGTCTAATAATAATCTCAGTGGTCCAATTCCAAGTTCAATTGGAAACCTGAAAAAATTGTCAGTTCTCGTTTTGTCGGACAATTTTCTAACGTATATGCTTCCATTAGAAATGAATATTCTTACTAGCTTAGTCAGTTTACAAATATACAATAACAGATTGAGTGGACAGCTCATAGAGGACATATGTCTTGGTGGGAAACTTCAATATTTTTCGGCAGATGATAATTATTTGAGTGGTCCTATACCGAAAAGCTTGAGAAATTGCACTAGTTTACTGAGACTTCATCTTCAAAATAATCAATTTACAGGAGATATATCTCAATTTTTCGGCATTCTTCCACACTTGAACTATGTGGATTTGAGTGGTAACAAATTCTACGGAGTACTTTCATGGAAATGGGAAACTTTTGCAAACTTATCGACCTTAAAAATCTCAACTAATAATATCTCTGGCACTTTACCGGCTGATATTGGAAAGGCGCCTCTTTTACAATATATAGACTTTTCATCAAATCAGCTTTTAGGGGTCATTCCAAAGGAATTGGGGGACCTAACATTGACAGAACTCTTCCTTGAGCATAACAAGATTTCAGGTGCCATTCCAAAAGAACTAGGAATGCTCTCAAAACTCGAACAACTTAACCTTGCAGCCAACAATTTGAGCAGCGCGATTCCAATGCAGCTTGGTGGGTGCTCGAGACTAGTGTTTTTGAATCTTAGCATGAACAATTTGACAGAAAGCATTCCATCAGATCTAAGAAGATTGCACTCTTTAGAAAGTATTGATCTCAGTCAAAATCAGCTGGCGCATAATATTCCACTAGAATTTGGAGAGTTGGGAAAATTAGAGGTTTTGAATCTCTCCCACAACAAGTTGTCAGGTTCAATTCCAAAAACTTTTGATGAACTCTTAAGCTTGACAACAGTGGACATATCGTGGAATGAACTAGAAGGGCAGATTCCAGACATTAAAGCTTTTCGTGAGGCTCCACTCGAAGCACTTAGAAACAACAAAGGCTTATGCGGCAATAATGCCAACCTGAACTCGTGCACTTCTCCTAGAGTGGGCAAGAAGGATGGAAAATTAATTGCATTTTCTCTTTCGGGTGGTGTGTTGATATTGTTTTTGTTTTTGGGGATTTGTTTCCTTCTCTACCGAAGAATTAGAAGCAACGTGGCTAAGTCAGGTGGAACAAATGAGAAAGCTAAGTATATAATGGGGGTACAAGATCCTGATTTGGAATATGAAAACATCATTGAGGTGACAGAAGGGTTCAACTCCAGATATTGCATTGGGGAAGGAGGCTATGGAATTGTCTATAAAGCTGTGGTATCACCAAATCGAGTGGTTGCTGTGAAGAGACTCCGACAGTCCCAGAATCATTTGAAAGCATTTACAAGTGAGGTTACTGTATTGACAAATATACGCCATCGAAACATAGTGAAGTTGTTTGGGTTCTGTGAACATCACCAACATTGTTTCTTGATTTATGATTTCATTGAAAGAGGGAGTTTGAGAAAGATACTTAGTGACTCGGAAGCATCAAAGGAGTTAGATTGGATCAAAAGGCTCAACATTGTGGAAGGAATAGCTGACGCGTTATCCTACATGCACAATGATTGCTCCCCTCCAATTATTCACCGAGACATTACTAGTAACAATGTGTTGTTAGATTCAGACTTTGAGGCTCATGTTTCTGATTTTGGCACAGCCAAGTTGTTGATGCCAAACTCCTCAAATTGGACGTCGTTTGCGGGCACTTTCGGATATACTGCTCCAGGTGATTAACTACCATAATTCAATGTTTATTTATTTGCTTTTAAATTACCTTTGAATACATTTCTATATTCTTAAATTATCTCTCAAATCATGTGTAGAGTTGGCATATACAATGGAGGTCAATGAAAAATGCGACATCTATAGTTTTGGTGTGGTTGCGCTGGAAATTATATTGGGGAAGCACCCAGGGGATCTTATCTCATCTTTCTCGTCAACTTTATCATCATCTTGTACAGCAGTTGGCAAAGAAATAATGTTGAAGGATGTCTCCTCGACGTAAAACTGCCGAAGGAGTGATAAATGTTGTGAAAGTTGCACTTGCATGTTTGAGTACAAATCCTGACTTCCGGCCATCGATGAGACAAGTTTGTTCACAGTTGGTGGTAGCAAAATGGGTTCCGTTGATAAAGCCATTCTCCGAAATGAAATTCGGAGACATTTTGGCCGGTGAAATTTTCGTTGGGTAAGCTTTCACTTGCTAAATATATACTTCTTTTCATCAAGATTGTAATAAAATTTAAGTAGTATCCTATGTACCATTTGATCTTTAATGTCTAATCAATATATTAATATATACAATCTAAAAATGAATCTTCGTTGTTTGATAAACTAATGGCAAGCAAATGCAAATTTCAGAGCTTCAAGACAACTATAAACACTCTACAAAGCAGCAACCAAAATTACAGCCATAACCTACTAAGCAATTGCCATTCACATCCCTAATCAATACACCTGCCTCGTACAGAGCCATCAAAATTTCATTTAACCCCAACCCGCACCCAACCAGCAGCAATCTCCGGTCAGAAATTTGGTTTAAATTTCCCAAATTCAGTTCGAAAAAAGCAGCAGCCAAGCCATATATACTTGCTGCAACTCTTCTACAATCTGATCGACTCAATTTGCTCGATATTGAACGCATTCCTGAATCTCCAAAAGGTCCAAGACCAATCCCAAACAGAAGCCCTCAATTCTCATGGCCATAACTGCCTTTACTCCATAAGTTAGCAGTCTAGCACTTAACCGTTCATTCAATTCACCTCAAAAAAACATCCAGATTTCCCAATCGAACTATTATTGGCTAACCCCTTTGTGGAGACCAAAAGCAGCATAAAGACCAAAACTAATGGGCAGGAAATATAGCCTTTGGGTATTGAACATTGGACCTAAAACCTAGCAAAATTACCTTTTCGAGACTGGTATGCGATACTAGTCTATTAGGTCCATGTGGTGTACAAGTTACTCATCTCGTCTTTGTTATATGCAATTCCTTACTTTTTGTGCTCTTAGTATGGATTACACCACACATCTCC
Source organism: Euphorbia pulcherrima (assembly GCA_947683365.1). NCBI lineage: Eukaryota > Viridiplantae > Streptophyta > Magnoliopsida > Malpighiales > Euphorbiaceae > Euphorbia > Euphorbia pulcherrima. The sequence goes on along the minus strand of CANTUS010000006.1, from coordinate 2,346,915 downwards.
ATTCAAATAAGAACCACGGTAATGAATTGCATACACAGAGACTAAATAGACAAACCGGATATACGAGGCCCAAAAAGGTCATTTACCCCTAAAACCTTCTGAATAACATTAATAACAGTTACCTCAGCTTATCCAAAACTTCATTCAAAATTAAACAGAGCAAAATCCTAACAGTTAAAACTTGCTTTATACATAAATCCTTAGTTTAATGCACTTGCATTTATTACAAGTGAAATAACTAACTACCGAACAAGACATTGTTATCATGCACTATAATTTGCAGAAACCATACATTTGACCAAGTCAAGAATTCGAACGTAATCAAAGAAAAGGGAAGATTCCTTACCCTCAAGACCATCTCGGTGGAGTCGGTTGCTGCCAGCAAGATTGTTACACGGACTTCCACCAACTACCAGATCAAATGCTCCGTAGATTTTCATCAGCTCCTCTAATCTTTCGGCATTCAGATCTTGCACATCGGCTATGTCCACTAGATTCCCCGTTTGGTTCGTCTGCTCCCACCAACATCTCACAATATTACGATTCACTTCAGAAATTTCGACTGACACTACGGTCTTCAGTTTGATTCCAAGCCGGTGTAGAGCAACTTCAGCACCTCCAATTCCAGAGAAAAGAGAGAGGAGACATATGCCTCCTGGGAATAAGTCTTTTAGTACCGATAGATGGTAAGCAACTGTATCAACCTGAAACATTCGAGTCTAAAGCAATCAGAAACTAGTTATTTGCAAATTCAAGCAGATTTCATTAAAACAAGAACGAGGTTAAAAGAAGCATGCAACAACACATCTGTAAACAAGGTGAGGAAGTAAACCATCACCATAACGGTTTTCTAATATTAAGTAAACGAGTTTCCAACTTTTATTATTTGTGGAAATGTCTCAAATCAGGTTTCCAAAACAGAAAGAATGTTAGAAATCGTAAAGGAATACATTTTGACTAAATCTTGACAAACAAGGTCCACACTACTATTCACTATTTTATTTTAATCCAATCAAGCCGTAATGGCAATTAATATTTGCTGCAAACTCTAACAATTTCAGCCCCTTAGAATCACCTTGTCTTCGCAATTTCAATCTTTTCAGCCACAAACTTTGACCTATATGCATGTCTCAATTCTGTATTGTTTCTATTGGATTTTTTTTACTTTTCTAGTAATTAAGTTTAATTATTTCAACAAAGGAAACGTGTAAATGTTAGTATCTAGGAGTTTTCGTGCTACTTAGAGAGCAACAACACTAATCTTCGTGACATGTAAATATATTAAAACAAACAATAAACCAATTTAGATAGCTAAATGAGTATCTAACTCGATAATAGTACAATGAAAGCTCGTTCCTTTTAACAAAATCAGTACTTTTGGGATAACTACTAGTTAAATGTAGTAACTTCAGTCTAATCTGTGTTGTTTTTCAAATTAACAAAAATCTATTTGGTGGGATTATATTTAAAGCATCATCTAAATCATTTTTATAGCAACTAAATAGTACAAAAGCAACATCAAATGCACTAATCTTACCTGGAATGAGTTTCCAAGGGACTTGAACCTATCTGTCCGACTTATTCCGCCTCCTCTCGTGTGGTTTCGAGGAAAACCAAGGAGCATTTCCACTTCATCTGGTTCAAGTGGAGCTACTTTGTTTCTTCCAACCCATACCAAGTTCCATTTTCTACATTCATGAAGCACATACTTCTGGACACTCAAGGGGGGTTCATCTTCATAGGACTCGACAGCTTTACGAATCCTCTCAGTCAATTTTGCACTTGCGATACAAGTTTGCAGGCAATTTAGTTGTGTCCTTGGATCCCACGAAGGCCACCATCTCTTAGTCAAAGGTAGCGCTTCAGCTATGGTCTGTGGGGGTAATGGAAGAAGAGGAAACCTGTTTTTGATGGGGAGGTTGTGGACGTAACCCCTTTTCCTAGCTGCAGCACAGAAATATTTGGAATCCACAAACTCGGGTTCCACATCAAGGAGAAACCTTGAGATGCTTTGCCAAACCCCTTTAGGTGCAAGCGCCACATTCTCATAATAGAAATAAGGTGGCCCTTTTGCAGCTTCTGGAAGATTCCTATCAGTCAAAAAAGGTGTCTCTGTTGGTACTCCAAATCCAATCATTGGGTTCGGGAGTCGCAGTATTTCCTCATCTTCAGGTAGAAACTTTTTCTCCACCTTGAACTGCTTTCTTCTTTTCCACATATCGTACTCATATAAACTCCTCTTCTTGTTCTTAGGGTAGTCTTCATCAAATTGAATGGTCCTTGGCTGTTAAATTGGAGAAAAAATTAACAAGATATCAAACTTTTAACAAAAAATAAGCACAAATAATAAATTTATATAAACGGAATGATTATGTTAGTTCTAGTTCATAACCATGAAGAAATCAAATTAGTAACGTGACCTAATGACAATAATAAGAATAAGCAATACTCTACCTCTACTTTATTAAAAAAAGATAGAAAAGTCGCATTTTATACTGCTTAATCACAACCTGACAAGTTTTCCAAACATCAATTACCTTCACTTCTAAAGCATCATTAGCCTTTGCCATTTGAGCAGCGCATAAGAAATCTGTCAATTCTCCTATTGGGGCATTTGGTCCTGAACCAGAATATACAGGTCAAGGTAAGAGACTAAACCCACCACACAATCGAACACACACACACACACACACACACACATAGAATGAACAGAGGAGAAAAAGCCATATGTGAATTTGCAGGATAGGACATATCAAAGTAGTCATGGAACTATGTAATTTGTAGCATCAACTCATCATATAAACAAGATTAGTTCCTCAGTAAGTATTTTCCTATCAACCAATACATTATTAGATGGATGGTGACCTGTGAAGGGAGCTCAAAAAGTTTAATTGGGAAACAATTTCAAACCTCAGCTCAAAAAGGTTAAATAAATTATCAAAAAAAATATGAAACTTCAAACAGGCCTATACTGCAGCAACAAAGAATTGCAAGCCTAACCCATTGAAAAGTTTTCCTTCTTAGTACTATGCAGATTTGCTAGTCCAGCAAGAAGAAAATTCATGTTTTATTGACAAAAAGGACACTGGAGGAATTAAAAATAGGAGTCATAACAGTCCATTAAAGGATGAACAAATTACAGAGCAAGTATCTAGCTCACAAATGATGATTTATAACAATAACCATTTGTCTTCCATAAAAGGACATTTGCAATCAAAATGTCATTATAGCCAAAAAAAAAGATCTTCAAATGTAAAATTAGGAAACGCAAAAAAGATATTTCAATTTTATGTATTTGAAAGGAGCTTATCTAAAGCATGTTAGCAAAATGCTCGATGGCAGCCATAACATGCCATACAAACAAGAAATTTTATTTTAGGCAGAACACAATTTTCTCAACTTGATTAATTACAGAGTACTCAACTACCTCCCTGTAACTACAGCCTCTCTGTAACTACAGGGGTAAGGCTGCGTACACCCGACCCCCCCTTACCCCGAGCCTTGTTAGGCATTCGGGTAATGTTGTTGTTGTTGTTGTTGTCGTTGATTAATTACAGAGTACTCAACTATCCTTCACATTATGTTGTTCTCCCCAAAAGAAAACATATTGAAAACAGAAGCAGAAACAAATTCAATTTGCTTCTTACAAGGTACATTATGAAACATATTTTGCAAAGTCGGCACAAGTTAATATACGTACCACATCTCTCTAGAGCTATTGAAGCCTCCTCGATAGAGTAACCCATCTTTACCAAGAACCGCAAAGTGTTCCCCTCTTCATCAAGCTCAGAATTGAACATTTCCTGTAAGATAGATTAATATACAATAGCACCATTGTTTCAATACACCTCAAAACGACAAGGAGAATAACATCCTAAAAGGGTATGTTCAAGTATTTAAACTGCCTCAAGCAATAGCAACTAAAAGTCATCAAGACAGACAACACACTATATGAGTATGAAATTCAGATGCATTTTCTACAAGTTAAAAACTGAAAAATTAGCATGGTCAAGACTGGAATAATCTAGCAATTCAAATACTATTCCATGTGGCCATGTTAGTTGTTACAAAAATGTTATGTAGCCAAAAAAGATAGCTACCTCATTTTCACAACTATCTACGTCTGAAAAATCATCGAGAATGCTCGGGTCAAAATCTGAAGACAATTGATCAGAGTCAACACCTTGTTCTTCTGGAGATTCTTTTATTGCCTGCAGGAAGAAACCAAAAAACAAAAATAAAATCATTGCAAAAGCAACCATATGTACTAGAAACTAATGCAAGTTATGATGTTTCAAAACATGGTAGATAATATCTCAAATGTGTAAGACAAATTGGAACTATCCATTAAGCTCATAACTAAGAAAAAAGAAAGATGCACATTTCAAAGTACACTATCTTCAATTAAACTTGAAGAAGCACAATAATCTTTCAGTTTCTTGCAGTAGATACTTTGGCTAAACGGAAACGAGGTTAACAGGGCAAAGAAAACGTAAGGTCTAAATAGCATGATATTAGAATCCCTAATTTAGAGATTCAGAAGAAAAAAGCAGTTAAGCTGAAAGGGAAAAAACACATCATATAATAGTAAGAATTTAGCTTGTACTTGTCGCTTTTACAGCTTTGGGACCAAAATAATCGCACATTTGGTAGAGATGGAACTTTAACTTGAAAGAGAATTTTGTTCTTCTGCAGTTCTATCTACAGTCTTGACTATAATACAGCTAAGAATTGACCGCCCAAACTTTGCTTCAAGCAAACTGCTTTGACATAATAAGTTTAATGTTCGCATACAGACCCAACTGCCTATGTATGACCTATCGTAAATGCAGTTTTTAGGGCATCCGATATATCAATTTGTAACTTTTTCCCACTAAAATAACCAACTTGAATAAGTCTACCCCCAATGTGAATGGAAGGTGGTAAGTGGTAACTGTATCAAATGTTTTCATAGTTGTAGAACAAACCAAAATTAGATTTAATCAACTTGGATGGTGCAAATAGAAAAACTAAAAATTTATAGATGAAGGGTAAAAACCACAATTTAGGATTGGTCAAAGGCAATTTGGTCCTTAATTCTTTTAGTGTTTATAAACCCTAGAAGATTTTTTTCGTCCGAGAAAACTCTTCAAACACTTCCAAGAAAAAACCCAGCAGCAGCCTAGACTTTTATTGAGCACAAACCGTTCAAAAAAGAGATAAATTTTTATCATGAAACTGTGGGCTTGTGCCCCTTAACTTCTCTCCAGGCACCACCTATGCGAAAAAGGCCTTTGCCTCTTTCAGGTCACCTACCTTGAAGGTGAGAAGGAAATGGACATGTGCATTACCTTTAAACCTTTAAATTCAAAGCCATATACATTGTAAGCTGAGTACTAAACCATGTCAACCATTAAAGCTATGGAAGTGAAAAATATGAAAGCAAACAACAGCATAAAGACAGATATTATCTCACCTTGTACGCAAGGAGAGTCTCCAAAATTGCTTCGGAGTTTTCCTCTCCTACACATTTAAAACAACATGGCTTTTAAATGAAAATTATTAAGTGAGAAATGAAGCGTCAAAGAGAACCAAGTAACTTTACCATTTTCTTGAATTACTTTGGCCACCAGATCTGCATCAAACCCCATTCCAACATAAGGATCAACTGACTTGGAGCCAGAAGAGCTAGCAGATGAGCTTGTTGTCTTTTAAGGCAAGAAAAGAGAGACATAAACAAACAAATGTAAGCATATGGTCCATCTTTAAATCTCCTAATAAGTATATGAACCACCTCCAACAAGCAATTTTAGGAGAACCCAATAATCCAATTTTACGAACTTTAAGAAGTTAAAGACACACAATGCTCCTTTAACTTCACTAACATAGAAAATGTACAGTGAATACTAGACCATTTCCAACTTTAAAGATATTGAAGAGGAAAGTATAACAATAACTGCAGCATAAAGGCAGATTTATCTCACCGGCAGTGCAAGGAGAGCCGCCAAAATTGAATCTGTATCGTCCTCTCCTAAAACAATAGACACAACATGGTTATAAGTGAAATATTAGGTCCGAAAGTACACATAAACCCAAACAAAGGACCTTTTACCATTTTCCTGTATTTCTTTGACCCAACTTTTACATCAGACCCCATTCTAACCAAATGACAAATTAAAGCAGATAAAAAAAATATTATGTTCTTTACCAATTTCCTGAATCACTTCAGCGACTTTCTCCACGGGAAAACCCATTGCAACAAAGTTATCCATAACCTTACATCCAGATGAACTAGCTGATGCACTTACCTTCATTCCAAGGAAGAAATAGATAGGTTTAGATACAAAATGGTCAATGGAATATGTTATATTATGACAAAAAGTTGTGCGCGCATGCGCCAGGTTGTTGCCAAAGCAAAAGCTAAACTAGAAGACTAAAGATTTGTTAAATATAATTTCAATAGCAAGGAAAGGCAACATATGTCACTGATTGGCAGACAAAAACTTGATCTCAATAAACAAATAACTAGCCTACTGCAGTCAGAACTAATGTGCAAATTGTTTGCATTACCTCTCTTGGGATTACTATAGCTCTTACAGGAGCCATTGCTGAGCCTGAAGTAAGATTTGGCCTAATGCCTTCAATTTCTCGCTCATCCTCACTATCCCAGTCAATATTTTCATCCTCGGAATCCGCACCCTGAAAAAAAAATTGAGCACAAATAAGCAGAAGCACAAAATGTGAAAGAATTACTTGTTGCTTGCAATGCGTTAGATAGCAAACTATAACACGTTTAAAATGTACCATTTCCTGGCAGAGCACAACTCTGTTCTAGCTTTCTAGCTTCAAAGCTGTTCAAGAAAAAAAATAGAAAATCTAGGTCAGAAACCATTGCAATCAAAAACTTGTTTCTACAAATTATTTGACAATCGACAAATTAAACACTGCTAGGGTTTCTCACCGGCGAAACAAGACAAGAAGATCGAGCTTTTCCAGGCCAGAATCTTGCGGCTTCAGTTTGCAACCGTGGCGACACGATCTACTGCCGTTGCGGCTCCGATCTAATGTCGTTGCGACTCCGATCTACTTCCGCCGCGACATTAGACCAGTAGATCGCGTCTTGTGCGACCACAAACTCAGCAAGATCGTGGTGTTTCTCTTCCACTTCTGCAGCCGATGGCCTCGTTGACGGAGCTCCGGCGGTGGCGTAACCTTGCCGGAGGAAATGGTTAGGTAGCCGACACTTGGTAGTGGTAAAAGTTCAAGAATACTACCTAGGGTTAACACTTTGCTCCTTTAACGCCTAGTTTGGAACGAATGAATTTTAATAATTGATTTTGTAGGTGTCATTGGATAAAGATTCTTTAAATTTAGGAGGCATATTTATAATATTTAATTAATTTTAATTATTCATCTAATTTTAATGGTTGAGAATGAATTTTAATTATCTATAGAGTTTATAAGAAAATTAAATATCAATAATTAAAATTAAATAGATGATTGAAATTGACCGAAAATTATAAATATATCAAATTTAGAATTTAGAGAATCTTTTCCCAAGTGTCATTTTGGAAAAGAATTCTGTGCATTTGATCATCTACTGCACACATAAAGTTTGATCAATCCTAACCATTGATTTCAGAATGTGCAAGAGAATAAATTTATTGAGAAAATTTCAAGCTTATGTGGGCCAATATTTTAAAATCAATGGTTGTGATTGATTAAATTTTTCTAAATAAAATAATAATTTTGTGGGTCTTTTCAGCAAAGCCCCATATTTATTGGGTTGGATATGTGTTTGAAATCAAGTTTGATAAAGCCCGAAATTTAGTTGATCCAAATGGAGACTAAAATTAATGGTCTTATATAATCTATTTTATTTTTTGATTTTGAATTTGGATACAGTTTTTAAAAGTAATACTATTTTGTTACTTTTACCGTTGTGAATGTTTTAGCCCAAACTGAATTTATAACCTTTAAAATTCTCATATTCGAGCTATATATGGAGTGGAGTGAAAATTTTCTTTATATTAAATTTAAGCACAACCGCACAGTTAAAACTATACTCTTTGTATCATATTGTATATGTTTAATTTTGATTATCAAGAAATTTAGGTTTTATGTTATAGGATGGCGGCAACGGTGGAGAAGGTGGAAGAAACATGGGCGATGACGTGTGGTTATCGTGGTGGTGATGAATGGAGTATGTTGTGAGAAAAAATAACGAATTAAGAGATAAATGTAAATTTAAGGTTGAGAATATAGTAAACAAGAAATAATAGCGAGGTGAAAGTGAAATTAAATTAAAATAAAATAAATTGAATTGTCCGCACAAACTTGACTTACAAAAGAAAAGTCACGCTATAATATTTTTTTACGAAATACATCCTTCATAACCACTAGATCAGTGACATGAATTTCCTTATACGGATGAAGAACAATATAATAGTTATTTCGTAAAAAAACCAGTAACCGTATAACATACTCTTGATGTTGATTAAGTGGTAAAAGTACAATAGAATGGAGGTGTTTTGGTAAGTAAGGTCATGGAATTTTGAACTAAAAAATCTAGCTATAAAGTAATATTAAATAATGGAAGTATGCTTTATTATCCAATAACAAATTTCTTGGTAATGCTCAATCATCCAAAAGTACATATGTCCAGTTTAGGACATCATTTCACCAAATGTTTTTTTTAATCTTAAATTGACATGTTTGGTTGGATTGTGACAATGTGGAACATGTGAGATAAATGCACATAATTTATATTACATCACAATTATTGAGATAATAATTATCAGGTGAATTTGCATCATGGACTACTTAATGATGAGACCCTACCTTTGACATTAAAATGTGAAAAAAAATTAAGAACTATTGAGCAGGCATAAAATATTGTCTAATGTTTATGTTTCAAACTTTTAACACTAGACAAATTTACGCGCGTAGTGTTATCGATGTAACACCGATAATATAAGATACAGTTCAAAATTCTAAACTAAGTTTCAAAGTCTTACAATATCCTCTAAAATTATATCACGTGTCAATTAATGTGTACTGAACTCACGAGAGGGAAAAATGTAAAAAATGGACAAATTTCGTTGCGGTTATTATCAAAATAGAAACATCATATACTGAAATAGGAAATTTTGATCAAAGGCCAATTTTCAAATCCATGAAACTTAAATAGTGTTGGGATGTGTTTGCCTTAAACAAAAAAAGTGTGTAGTTTATAGTGGATAAAGTTGGACAAATTTCAAAAATAGTACACCAGAAAATCATACACGTTTAATGATCTAAAATAGTCCCAAAGTTGGAAAATTTTCCGACATTATTGTCAGACCTAATGTATCTAAATTTATTTTTAAAAACCTACCATGAACTTTAAATTTTCAAAGTCACCCCGTAAGTTCCTCAATTTTTAAAAGTGCACCACTTTGCTCTCTGAATGCCACGTGTTAGCTTCTTGTTGGTTTGACTTCTCAAATATGTTATTTTTCTGATTTTATTTCTCTGATCAGAAGTTGTCATGTGGCATTCAAAGAGCAAAATGATGCACTTTTGAAAGTTGAAGGAGCTGTGAGGTCACTTTGAAAGCTCGGAGAGACAGTAAGTTTTTTTGAGACAAGTTTCAGTATTTGGAGATCCATTAAGATTAAGCCTTATTATTATATAAGGCAAGGATTCATAAACATCTAATGAAACACAAATTATATAGTTTAGAATTTGTGGGCAAGAGAGAGACGAGTAAACATATTACAAGTTCATATTCAACTACTTCAACATATAATGACACTTCATTTCTAGCATTCACAGCATTCTCGCAATCCAACGCAGAGTTGAGATCTCGTACCTTCGAATTGTTTGGTCATTGGTTTATTCGTTCACAATATAACGAGCTGTGTATCAACGAGGCATTGATAGTCATCACAGCTACTTGGCATGCCTTTCACCGAAAGCTTTTAACCTCCCGAGGCCTACTTCAAGGGGCGAAGGTTCAATGGCGAAAGTTATACGACGCCAATTCTTTATACCAAGTGTAATCCCTCCATATTTATTATTTCGTATTAATCAAGTATCCTAGTTAAGGATGGCAGTGGGCTGTATCTGGATTCGACCCAATGGGTCCATAACAGATTCAAAACAGGTCATTAAAAAAATGTAACAACATATTTATTTATAAAATATCATGAATAATAATTCAACAAATACAAATCATATTAGCGAAATCCAAGGAATCAAGATTTTTTTTTGCAAATAAATGGATATTATACAATGTCTTCAATGATTTCTAACAAGATGTGAGATATTTGATAGTACTTTAATTTTGTTATAACACCTAAAAAAAAAAACTTTTGGTATTTGTTAACTTATATAAATTGTTTTATAAAACGTGACAAATGGTCCGGATTATCTAATTTTCAAACCCGGCTCTCATATTCGTAAAAATATTTTATGGACGCATATGCGGATCCAGATCCATCCATGTGAGGTCCAAACCCTTAAAAATGAATTTAGATCCGCGGAATTTTACCGGATCTAAGATCCATTTCCATCCCTAATCCTTGTACAATCATTTTCAGTGATATTATTGTTACCTGGTAGAACAATGACTGATTCCTCTCTAGCGAGCTTGAGGCAGAAGTCGAAGTCATCCTTGATTCCTTCCAACTGTGACAAATCAAGTTTTGCCTGTTACCAATTGACAAATGTCATTGCCATTTTATGAAGAGAGACGACAGGTATAGAAGTTCCAAGCAGGCTTACCATAATAAAAGTGGTAAAAAAATATAAAAACGAAGGAATCGCATCACAGGGGAAACATAGAGGTTGAAAAAAAAAAGTTTAAAAAATGACCAAAGAGTTAAGGTCAATCGCACACAGACCCCTAAAGACTAACCAGCTTTGGTCACCCCCAACTTACAAACTTAACAATTTGCCCCATAAAGTTGGCAAACCCGTATAATATAACACCAAAAAGCGGATTTGCCCGGTCTCATGCGGGAGAGTGTAACACACTCGCGCTGACGCGGTTTGGATGCTGAAAAATGTTGAAAAAGTCAAACCCATCATATTTAGACACATGACATAGGTGTCAAAGTTTCAAAACAAGTCCCTCAAACAATTCCTTGTTCCTGTGCTTACATAAGTTATAAACCTGAATAGAAGTAGCAGGATCAGAGGAGATGTTGAGATAGGTAGTTATTGAATCAATAACCTGTGAGAACAGGAAAACATAACATGAAGCTTGCTCAGACAGACTCAAAATCGAAAATGCTTCGAATCTTGAAGACAAGATAAAGAGGAAAGAGCAAGAGTAGCGAAAAACCCCGGTTTTTTTGATGATGCCATTGGGATCAGTAGCAACAAGCCAACCAAGCCTCCAACCAGGAACAATCCATCTCTTTGATATCCAACCAAGCCTAAGAACAGGCACAATCGATCCGAACACTCCCATTGGCACAAATGCAATCACCAAAATTCCAAGCTTTTTCGCAGTCTCTGCAATCCATATACACAAAAATCAGCTAACTCGGAACAGCAGCATAAAATTAAGAAAGAGAAACTAAAAAGATCAACTCGCATTCTTCAAATGTTGACAGGTATAGACATTTCCACAAGGATTTCCAGGATTGATGACAACCATATGGCAACGGTATTTTCATCTGCTTGAGCCTCAACAGCTTCGAGATCAAATTCGCAGCCCTTTTCTGGTACAAGATCGACGTAACGAACCTCAAGCTTACAACGTGCAGCAATGGCTTCATATAATGGGAAACCTGGTCTTGGAAATAAAATGTTAGCTCCAGGACGACTTAGAATCGAAATTGAGACTTCAATAGCTTGGTGCACCCGAGTGTGAGGAAACTAGGGGTGTGCATTCGGTCGAAACCGAACCGAATTAACCGAACACCAAATAAGGAACATATTGTTAATCGAACCAAACCAAATAAGAATCAAAACCGAATTAACCAAACCGAAATAAATTATTCGGTTCGGTTAAAAACCGAACCAAACCGAAATTTTAAATTAATTAAGTAAAATTCAAATTCTAACACTTAAAATACAAAATGCATATCCAATATAAGTATTACAATAGATTAAGGCCCTGTTCTTTTCAACTTATTTTCTGTTCAGTTCAGTTCAGTTCAGTTCAGCATTCAGTATTCAGTTTTAGTTTCAGTATTCAGTATTTAGCATTCAACATTCAGTATTCAGAATTCAATATTAAGTTTTAGTTTATGCATTATATCAATATTATTAATGTATATTATTATTCATAAATACTAAAAGCAATGAATATTAATGATAATATCATTTCAATTTCAATTTTAGTTCATTTCTATTTATATATTATATAAATATTATTAATTAATATCAGTAGTCATAAATAACAACAAAGAAAAAGAAACCAATAATAATATTTTAAACATTATCAATTATTATTTCTATGATAAATAATTTTGTAGGAAAAATAAATAAATAAAAGTAATAATGTTTTATAAATATTGATAACAAATAAAATAATAAGGTAATATTCATAATAATAATTACAATAAAATATAATAATAATAATAATAATTTATAATGGTATATTTAATTATTATATGTAACAATTAATAGATTTTATTAGAATGTATAGTATTATTTAAAGTGTTATTAATTATTATGTATTTTTATATTTTTAAAACATTATTTATATTATTAATTATAATTCAGTTTCAGTATTTTCAGTTTCAGTATTTTTACTTTCAGTACAGTTTAGTTCAGTTCAGTACCATTCAGTTCAGTTTAGTACCAATCAGTTCAGTTCAGTACACCTACTTATCAGTTGAAAAGAACAGGGCCTAAATGGCTTATTATAGACACATAAAGGAATAAGAGTGCATTTTGGAAAAGATGAATAAGGGTGTGATGTTAAAATAATTAACATATGAACATATTTTAAATTTTTATTATGTGTATTATGTCAAAGACCTTTGTACAAAGATATCAATGAATATATTTTAACTAGTCATAATATATGAACACATTGATATAAACAAAAGATTAAATGCCTTTATTAATCAAACAAATTGTTCGTACCAATACATAATTAAGATATATCGCCCTAATTGCCTTAAAAGCATACATCATATCTAACAGATTATGTTTTCTCTTTTCTTTTGTACCTGACTTTGTGGTTCTTCTTGTAATTTATTGATGTCGGCAGTGGCTTCATTGTACAAAAGACCTAAAAAGCGTTGCAAGAACAACTGAAAACCATAAATAATATATATTCTTTAAAAAATAAAAAACCGATAAAACCACTAATAATACCAGTTATATCGATTATACTGCATACCACTAGACTTACCGATATGTAGCCCGATACGGTATTGATAACATTGCAAATACCTATTAAAGTAAAAATAATACAGCAGTGGTATATGTCATCACTCATTACTCAAACCTTGTGAGTCCAAATTCTAATGCTAAAGTTAGCAACACAAGAATCCTAAATATAAAACAAAAATGGTGGGCACTAACGGGACCAAAACACTAAAAATTCAAAAGATACCAATTAGAGTTATATAAAGTATCAATAATACAATACATAACATCAACCACAAAAACCAAATCCACACAAAATAAAGATACAAAGAAATAAAGTAAAATATTAAAAAATTATAAACAAAACCTAATGACCTTATACACCAATAACATTACCCCAATGCCTTTAAGGCTCCCGCACAAGTAGAGTAAGCGAGAGTCGGGTGTATGCAACTTTACCTTTGAAATTACAAAGAGGTTGTTTCCAATTGATCCTAAAGTGGAGTTGCAACAGCTATCCGTGACTTCATAATAAAAGAAGCTTAGATAGTTTCATGAGTGATTTTGCTTTAGTTCATTATAATCTAAAGCCAAAGAATGGTGAATCTTTGGCCCCATCAAAATAATAGAAAATATGGCTAATAACCTTATATCTTAAAAAAGGCCGTGTTTTAAAAATCGGGCTAGGCGGCCGTCTAGGCGGGATTTTTCATAACACTGTCACGATTTTAGGTAGTCGGACGGTCCTAGGCGGTTGACTGATTTAGGCGATCCTAGGCGGGGCTAGGCGGGGTTTTTGTTTTAAAAATCGGCCTAGGCGGCTGTCTAGGCGGCGCCTAGGCTGGATTTTTTAAAACACTATTTTTAAACTATGGTTTAAATTATTTTATATTTTATATTATTATAATTTATTTTTTAGTTGAAGTTATATTTTTATATATTAAAAAATATTTAAAAAATAAAAAATTCAAATTCACCTAAATCCCGCCTAAGCCCCGTCCAGGCCCTGCCTAGGCGTTTTGAAGCCTCGACCGCCCGACTAGTGCCTAGCGATTTTTAAAACATTGAAAAAAAGTGGCAAAATACATCATTTGCCCCTAAATGGCAAAAAAAATTCAGATGCTATCACGAAATTTCAAAAATTCTGACTTGTCCCCTAAACTTGGGAAAAAGGAATCAGTTTGCCCTCAAACTTAGTAAAAGTGCATCAGTTTGCCCATCATTGCCGTGTGTGAGCTTCTAATAGAAAAAAGAAAATCAGAAAAATGACATTTTTAAAAAGTCAAACCAATCGTAAGCTGATGCATGGCATTGAGGGGGCAAACAAGTACACTTTTGTCAAGTTCAGGGGCAAACTTATTCACTTTTTCCAAGTTTAGGGGCAAGTTAAAACTTTTAAAAATTCATGGGCCAAATGATGTATTAAGGCTAAAAAATCATTTTTAAGATAGATGAATGCCACCGGATAACCCTGTAATTTTCCCCGCGGTCGCGGGCGCCGGCCAACCCGCACCATCCGTCCCTCCGCCATTGCATGTTAAGAAAAAATAGCATTTAAAAACCGATCTATATGACCATCAACAGTGAAAAATTAAGGCTATATTATTCAACATGTAGCTCAATCTTACTTCAAATAGTTCATCGATCCTAGAGAGAAGAAACCACAACGACGCACGAATCACTTCTGTTACTACTTCAATGGCGATAATTTGAGAAAAAGAAAAATCAAATCCGTGCCTGCAAAGTGTTCGATAAAAAGTCAAAACGAAGTATTACCTCCTAACAGGAAGGATAACGACAATAGGAGAGTAGCAATTAAAGTTAGCAGAATTGATGGCGTCCGCAATGGTATCGTCGGCTACAAAAGTAGTACGGAAGCAAGGAAAAACAAAAGGATCGCCATTGCCAAGAGAAATAATAGGTCGATCGTCTTGTTTATTGAGATTGGCGTTAGGGTGTTGAAAACACCGCGGACAGTGACTGCAGGGACAGTGGCGAGGTCGTCTTTGATCTCAAATCCCCAATTTTGGGGTTCGTTCTCCGTTTCTGCGGTGACTACAGTATTGAGCAATGGAGAACGAGAGAGAAGTACCGTGTGATTGAGGGGAAACGATGTTTCTACTCTTACCGGACGTTTTGTTATGTTATCAGATCTTTTGAATAAAAGTCCCGAAGATCTTATACCATTCGAACAATTTTAAATTCAACTAAAAAAACTAACCACGTATGAGATCGATGGGATTGATATTCAAAAATTTCTTCTTATAGATATTTTTTGTTTCCTACTCACACAGGGTAGTATGGGATCCGTAGTAGGTGAGAAAATTACTCGTTTGATCGAATATGCAAATATCGTTTTTATTTTTAAAATTGAAAGAAAATAGAGACAAAATAATTTCTTCCACTTCGAAATTCCAAACAATTCTATCTCAAATTTTCGAAAGAATCAAGTTTAAGATATAAGCAATATTTTTTCGTCTTTTAGATAAATGCTTGGATTTTTGTGATTATTTTTTAACGGTCTCTGGATTCCTTTTTGTTTCTCTTTATTTTATTTTATCTCAATGCACTGGTACACTAATTCAATACAGTTCAATTCAGTTAGACTATTTCAGTTCAGTCAGCTATATATAGTTATAAATTTATATTGATATAAGTTCAGTTCAGCTCACTTCACTTCAATTCAGTTCAGCCAACTCCAATTCAGTTTAGTTCAGCTTTCAGAAGTTGAAAAGAACAGGACTCTAGCGCCCTCAACTTATTGACGCCTCCAACTTACAGATGTCTTTACCAACCCCTTGAACTTGGCAAAAGTATTCACTGCAGTCCCTTAATGTCACGTGTCACCTTCAGATTGAAAAGAGGAAAATAAAAAATTTGATGTCAAAAGTCAAATAAATCACAATGTGACGCGTCGCACGAAGACGACTGGAGTAAACACTTTTATCAAGATCACGAATTAATAAAAACATCTGTAAATTAAAGATACCATGTGATAAAAATTATCAAGTTAAAGGTTTCCATCTATAATTGGAGGTGAATATATAATAGATTAGGGACTACCTTAAATGGAATAGATTAAAATAAGAGTCTGATTAATATATAGAATTGGTTTGGTGTTAGGACTAGTAGTAAACTAAAGTCGAATTTTTACGTTATAATATAAAAATCTATTAAATGAATATATAATTGTGATTCATTATATAATATTACTTTAACACTTGTATTTTCCACACTAAAGTTCATTGAAAAACTATATGCTAAATATAACCTGGTTTTATATTATAATCTCACTTTTACTTTTTCAAAAAATTATAATCATATATAATAAGAAAAAGAATTTAGTATTATTCTTAAAAAAATATTTGAATACTCTAGCCATGTTTGAAATTTGATTATTAATACTATTGTTTCAAAATCTACGTTTAGCTTTGTCTATGATAAATTTAGCAAGATCTAGCCGAATTTTATCGACCTTGATTAATTTATTGCCTCTTAAACTTTGCTTAATCGAATTTTTCTGCTTAGATGCCAAAAAATAAGAAACCCATAATAATTCAAATCAGGGCTTCATATTTATTAGGTAGAAATTAACTACCCCCTCCGGTGTAAAATGTATGTCATTTTAGAATTTTTGCAAAGACCAATATATACTTATTACACTATTAAAATGCCTAATCAATCCCTTAACTTTATTATAAAATTCTCTTTCTTTCCTAATCGTTACCTTATAATTTCATTTATAGTTAATCTCTTTTGGTTGAAACTTTTAATAGTTCATGGGCCAAATGATGTATTAAGGCTAAAAAATCATTTTTAAGATAGATGAATGCCACCGGATATCCCTGTAATTTTCCCGGCGGTCGCGGGTGCCGGCCAACCCGCACCGTCCGTCCCTCCGCTATTGCATTTTAAGAAAAAATAGCATTTAAAAACCGATCTATATGACCATTAACAGTGAAAAATTAAGGCTATATTATTCAACATGTGGCTCAATCTTACTTCAAATAGTTCATCGATCCTAAAGAGAAGAAACCACAACGACGCACGAATCACTTCTGTTACTACTTCAATGGCGATAATTTGAGAAAAAGAAAAATCAAATCCGTGCCTGCAAAGTGTTCGATAAAAAGTCAAAACGAAGTATTACCTCCTAGCAGGAAGGATAACGACAATAGGAGAGCAGCAATTAAAGTTAGCAGAATTGATGGCGTCCGCAATGGTATCGTCGGCTACAAAAGTAGTACGGAAGCAAGGAAAAACAAAAGGATCGCCATTGCCGAGAGAAATAACAGGTCGATCGTCTTGTTTATTGAGATTGGCGTTAGGGTGTTGAAAACACCACGAACAGTGACAGCAGGGACAGTGGCGAGGTCGTCTTTGATCTCAAATCCCCAATTTTGGGGTCCGTTCTCCGTTTCTGCGGTGACTACAGTATTGAGCAATGGAGAACGAGAGAGAAGTACCGTGTGATTGAGGGGAAACGATGTTTCTACTCTTACCGGACGTTTTGTTATGTTATCAGATCTTTTGAATAAAAGTCCCGAAGATCTTATACCATTCGAACAATTTTAAATTCAACTAAAAAAACTAACCACGTATGAGATCGATGGGATTGATATTCAAAAATTTCTTCTTATAGATATTTTTTGTTTCCTACTCACACAGGGTAGTATGGGATCCGTAGTAGGTGAGAAAATTACTCGTTTGATCGAATATGCAAATATCGTTTTTATTTTTAAAATTGAAAGAAAATAGAGACAAAATAATTTCTTCCACTTCGAAATTCCAAACAATTCTATCTCAAATTTTCGAAAGAATCAAGTTTAAGATATAAGCAATATTTTTTCGTCTTTTAGATAAATGCTTGGATTTTTGTGATTATTTTTTAACGGTCTCTGGATTCCTTTTTGTTTCTCTTTATTTCATTTTATCTCAATGCACTCGTACACTAATTCAATGCAGTTCAATTCAGTTAGACTATTTCAGTTCAGTCAGCTATGTATAGTTATAAATTTATATTGAAATAAGTTCAGTTCAGCTCACTTAACTTCAATTCAGTTCAGCCAACTCCAATTCAGTTTAGTTCAGCTTTCAGAGGTTGAAAAGAACAGGACTCTAGCGCCCTCAACTTATTCACGCCTCCAACTTACAGATGTCTTTACCAATCCCCTGAACTTGGTAAAAGTATTCACTGCAGTCCCTTAATGTCACGTGTCACCTTCGAATTGGAGAGAGGAAAATAAAAAATTTGATGTCAAAAGTCAAATAAATCACAATGTGACGCGTCGCACGAAGACGACTGCAGTAAACACTTTTGTCAAGGTCACGAATTAATAAAAACATCTATAAGTTAGAGACACCATGTGACAAAAATTGTCAAGGTTTCCATCTATAATTGGAGGTGAATATATAATAGATTAGTGACTACCTTAAATGGAATAGATTAAAATAAGAGTCTGATTAATATATAGAATTGGTTTGGTGTTAGGACTAGTAGTAAACTAAAGTCGAATTTTTACGTTATAATATAAAAATCTATTAAATGAATATATAATTGTGATTCATTATATAATATTACTTTAACACTTATATTTTCCACAGTAAAGTTCATTGAAAAACTATATGCTAAATATAACCTGGTTTTATATTATAATCTCACTTTTACTTTTTCAAAAAATTATAATCATATATAATAAGAAAAAGAATTTAGTATTATTCTTAAAAAAATATTTGAATACTCTAGCCATGTTTGAAATTTGATTATTAATACTATTGTTTCAAAATCTATATTTAGCTTTGTCTATGATAAATTTAGCAAAATGATCTTATCAAATTTTTTGCCACTTAAACTTTGCTTAATCGAATTTTTCTGCTTAGATGGCGACTAGATGCCAAAAAATAAGAAACCCGTAATAATTCAAATCAAGGCTTCATATTTATTAGGTAAAAATTAATTACTCCCTCCGGTGCAAAATGTAATTCGTTTTAGGATTTTTACAAAGACCAATAAATACTTATTACACTATTAAAATGCCTAATTTATCCCTTAATTTTATTATAAAATTCTCTTTCTTCTTAATTATTACCTTATAACTTTATTTATTGTTAATCTCTTTTCTAATTAATACAATGATAAATTAGGAAAAAAGTGTTGAAAAATTATAAAATGACAAACAAAACGACATACATTTTGCATCGCAGGAAGTATGATTTTATGTTTTTATATTCTATAAAAAAACACAACCTACCCCAAAGGAAAATCTTAAGACATACATATTATTATATGAAACAAGGATTTATAAAAAGTCATAACAAACAAAGTTCTGGAGTTCAGAATGTGTAGAGAAAGAGAGAAAAGAGTACAACTTATTACAAGTTCACATTGCATAAACAACATTCAACACAGGTGACATTAACATCTATGACACTTCACTTCTAGTATTCAAAGCATTTTAACGATCCAACGACCTCGTACCTTCTAATTGTTCGGTCCTTGGCTTATTCATTCGCAATATAGCTTATAATAGCTGCGTATCAACGAGGCATTGATACCTGTCACAGCTTCTTGGCATGCCTTTCACAGAAAGCTTTTAACCTCCCCAGGCCTACTTCAAGGGACGAAGGTTCTATGGCGAAAGTTATTCGAAGCCAATTCTTTACACCAAGTGTAACTCCTGCATATTTATTATTTCCTTCATTAATAAGTGTCCTAATCAGGGATGGCAATGGGCTGGATATGGTTCTAGATCCAATGGATCTTATGAATATGGGTCCATAACAGATTCTAAACGGGTCCTAAAAAAATTATACCCACGTATTTATTTGTAATATACCATGAATAACAAGTCAACAAATACATATCATATAAGTAAAATCCAAAATTATAAAGAGATCAGAATTTTTTTTTGCAAATAAATGGATATTATACCATGTCTTCCATATTGTAAAGAGAACAACAGTACTTTAATTTTGTTATAACACCTAATAAACAGAACTTTTGGTGTTTCATTATATAGCAACAGATATAAAAGATTTCTTTACCCTTATGTTTTTTAAAAAAAATATTCCAATTATATTATTAAATTTATTTTATTTTATTACCATATTATTTCAATTTATATTACTATAATAATAATAATATGTAAAACCAAAGAAGTCCTAAAAGACTTATTTGCCCTATGCATTTTAAAAAAATATTTCAATTATATTATTAAATTCATTTTATTTTATTACTATATTAGTTCAATTTATATTACTGTAATAATGGTTTTTAAAATTAGTTAATATTCATAATAATAATAAAAACAATACCAAAATATAAAATTTAAATTAAATTAAAATTAAAATAATAACAATAGTAATAATAAAATTTTTGATGACTATTTAAAATTAGTTAATATTCATATTAATCATAATAATACCAAAATATAAAATTGAAATAAAATTAAAATAATAATAAAAACAACAATAGTAATAATAAAATATTTGATGAGTATTTAAAATTGATTAATATTCATAATAATGAGCACAATACAAAAATATAAAATTAAAATAATAATAACAACAACAATCTATATATTAACCAATTAAAATTTTTTATTGATTTTATTTAATTCTATTTTATTGATTATAATCCTATTTAAGAATTTTTTTAATTTAGTTTCTTATATAAAGATGTCATCTTATCGATTATTTACTCGAAATATCTGAATGAGGAATGCTTATGACTCAAGAAGAATTTCTTTTTCTTCCTCTTATTATCCCCTCCTCTTTTAAACTGCTCATTGTTCTTTGAAAAAAAAGATAACTCTTGCCCTTTTCTCTTGATGATGAACAAGTAACAGATGAAGCTGCAAATGTTGTGTATAAAGAGGTTTTTCGAAATTTAATTTACTACACGATATAAAATATTTTTTACCTTTAATATTTTCTATTTTCTATTTTTATTATATATATATATATATATATATATATATATATATATATATATTACAAGATAAACTTATCATTGATATATTTATTACAAATGACCTATCCGTGCATCGCACAGATAATACACTAGTGTTCTATACAACGTGTTCAAGTATTCAAATTATCTAATTTTCAGACCTGATTAGTATTCGCAAAAAATTTTATGGAAGGATATCTGGATTTAGATCCATTGAATTTATACATGTGAAATCGAGGCCCTTAAAAATGGATATGGATCCAAGCGCATGTGGAGCGGATCTAAGATCCATCGACATCCCTACTCCTAGTACAGTCATTTTTCGAATGTTTAGTGATAATGTTGTTACCTGGTAGAACAATGACTGATTCCTCTCTAGCGAGCTTGAGACAGAAGTCAAAGTCATCCTTGATTCCTTCCAGTTGTGACAAATCGAGTTTTGCCTGTTACAAAGTGATATAAGCCGGTGTCATTTCATGAAGAGAGACTATATGTACAGAAGTTATAAATGTGCTTGCTCACCATAACAAACATAGAACCTTCAGGTTTTGTAGGGCATGTAAGACAAGGGATGTCCTGAATTCTGTCGTAGCACGAGTCTACGGCCTCTCTCAGTAAGTTAATAATTCTCTGAAAGAAATACTTCCCTGTTTTCTCGAGAATGTCTGGAACTGCACCCTGATATGTAGCCAAGGAAGAAACAATCACTCACTAAGCAAACACCCAACATCAGCATGAGTCTAGATGTGTTCAATGGGCGGGCAGTTGCGGGCCAGGCCTGGTCAGGCCGACAAGATCATTACTTTGTGCTGAGTGGTGTCCCTATTACTGTGGGACCCACTAATTAATTAAAAAAAAAAAATTAAAAAGAGGCAGGTCGGCAGAACGTTTTTTGCACAGTAAAATTACTGTGCATAATTCGGCCATACGCGTTTGTATTTCCTATAAATAGAGAGATTTCTGCCTCAAATTAAAAGCAGAAGAGTAAGAAAACACAGATATAAATATTATCTGTGTAGAGAAACTTAGGAAAAGGGTTCCTAAGAGTTGGGCAAGAGAGAAAATAGTGAGGTTTTGGGAAACACTTGAGTGCCACTATTTTGTAATCTCTTGGTGTACCTACTATTATTTTATAGTGGAGAATTATTCGGAGTTGGTCCCGTGGTTTTTCCCTAATTCATTTGGGGTTTCCACGTAAAAATCTGCGTGTCTTTTTATTCTGCTGCTATTATTTTTCTCGTAATCTATTATTGGGCCTAACAAGTGGTACCAGAGCTGAAGGTTGTTTTATCAGTAAAATCCGTGGATATATTTTTCAAAAATAAATATACCACGACGACGAGAAAATTACGGGGAATCCGGTGGCGCAATCCGTTCGAAAAACCGTCGCTCCTACGCAATTTGGGTGAATAGTAAAATAGTAACTTGAGTAATAGTATTCATATATAATAACTATTCATATTCGGCCATCTTTTATGAATAGTGTTATGTAAGTATATAGCATACGGTTACTATTTCAATATACAAGTATTATCTGGGTATACGGTACTATTCACATATACAGTCACTATTTATGTGAATAGTGAAATTCGTGAATAGTGAAATTTTGCCATTCTTAAATTTTTCGACATGGCGAATGACGGCGTAATGATCAAATTGACGGATACAAATTATTCAATGTGGAAATCCAGAATGGAGGACTACCTCAATTGCAAAGATTTGTATGATCCAATTGAGGGCGACGACGCAAAGCCGAAGGATATGAAAGATCAGCAGTGGATAAAGATGAAGAAGCAGACATTGGGTACAATACGCCAATGGATAGATGCTAGCCTGTACAACCACGTGAGGAACGAAACAGATCCCAAAGTTCTCTGGAAGAAGCTAGAGGATATGTACGAGGCTAAAAATGCTCAAGGAAAAGTATTCATGATTCGCAAAGTCATGAACTTGAAATTGACAGAGGGACGATCAATCACACAACACCTGAACGACTTTGAAGGATTCATAAGTGAGTTAGCAGTCACTGGTATGTCCTTGGATGATGAGATGCAAGCATGTCTTTTGATGGGAACTCTACCAGATAGCTGGGATACTCTTGTTGTATCACTGAGTAACTCAGCTCCAAATGGTGTGGTAACAATGTCTATGGTAAAGAATAGCCTACTTAATGAAGAACTTCGTAGAAGAGACGTTGCCAGTACCAGTTCACAAGCCCTTGTCACGGAAAACAGGGGCCGAAGCAAGAGTAGAGGACGTGGAAATGGAAAATCCAGAGATAGATCCAAGTCCCGGGAGAAGAGGTCATGCTACCACTGTGGAAAGCAGGGCCATCTCAAAAGGAACTGCCGTTTCTTTAAACAAGAGAATGCAAACCGAAGTCATGATAATGACAAAAATACATCTGCTACAGTCACAAAAGAAGATGGAGAGGTGGCTTTAGTATCTCATGATGCAGATTGTTGTCATGTTGAAGACGCAGATACCGAGTGGATTGTAGATTCTGGTGCCTCATACCACTGTGTTCCAAAAAGGGAATATTTCTCAACATATAAAGCAGCCGATTATGGTACTATTAAAATGGGAAATAATAGTGTCTCGCAAATGGTGGGAATCGGTGATATCTGCGTGAAGACAAGTGTCGGATGCACATTAACACTTAAAAATGTGCGACACATTCCAGATCTTCGGTTGAACCTGTTGTCTGTTAGTGTATTGGACAAGGAAGGTTATCACAATCATACAGGCAATGGAAATTGGAAACTCACCAAAGGATCATTGGTGGTGGCGAAAGGAAGATTGTGTTGCTCGCTATACAAAATGCACGCAATAATATGTGCAAGTCAACTGAATACAGTTGGAGATGATGCTTCACCAAATTTGTGGCATAGGCGACTGGCGCATGTTAGTGAGAAAGGGTTGAATATACTGGCTAAGAAGTCCCTCATCCCATTAGCCAAAGGAAAAATTAACCCGTGTGATCACTGTTTATTTGGGAAGCAACATCGAGTTTCATTTCAGAAAAGCTCTAGAAGGAGAAATAATAAGTTAGAGTTGGTACACTCTGACGTTTGTGGTCCCATGGATACAGAATCCATTGGAGGAAGAAGATACTTTCTTACCTTCATTGATGATTTTTCAAGGAAGACATGGATTTATTTGCTGCGCACAAAGGATGAAGTATTCAAGCACTTTCAGCAATTCCATGCAATGGTGGAAAGGGAGACTGGAGTGCCATTGAAGTGTTTACGCACAGATAATGGTGGTGAGTATATCTCCAAGGAGTTCAAGGATTACTGTAGTCAACATGGTATCAGGCATGAAAAGACAGTTCCTGGTACACCTCAACACAATGGTGTTGCTGAACGAATGAATCGTACCATTGTCGAAAGAGTTATATCCATGCTCAAAATGGCTACCTTACCTAAGTCATTTTGGGGAGAAGCTGTCAATACTGCTGTCTATCTTATCAACCGACTACCTTCAGCACCTTTGGATTTTGATATTCCAGAGAGGGTCTGGACAGGAAGAAATATCTCATACTCTCACTTGAGGGTATTTGGCTGCAAGGCATTTATGCATGTTCCTAAAGAGCAAAGGCTAAAGCTTGATGATAAATCAGTTCCTTGCACTTTTGTCGGTTATGGCGATGAAGAGTTTGGCTACAGATTATGGGATCCAGTGAAAAAGAAAATTGTACGGAGCCGAGATGTTGTATTTCACGAGAATAATATCATCGGTGAAAGATCTACAAGTGACGACGTTATCGATATAACACCAAAGAGCATTCTATCAGATGATGCCACAAAAAGAAGAATGCATCAATCAGAACAAGATGGAGAAGAAGAGCCAGTTGTGAGGGATCAAGATGCGATTGTAGATGAAGATACGAATGAAGAGGGTACTGAGCAGGGGGAGCCAGAGAACCCCATTCTACCAGAAGAAGAACCTCAATTAAGGAGGTCAGTCAGAGAACGCCAACCATCTACAAAATACTCTAGTTCTGATTATATTTTAATCACTGATGAGGGGGAGCCTGAAAGCTTCCTAGATGTGCAATCTTGTAAAGATAAAGATTGTTGGATGAAGGCCATGCAGGAGGAGATGAATTCTTTAAAGAAGAATGACACGTACGAGCTAGTAAAACTTCCTAAAGGGAAGAGAACACTCAAGAACAAATGGGTGTACAAGCTAAAGAAAGATGATGGAAACCTAGTGAGATTCAAAGCTCGATTGGTTGTCAAAGGTTTTACTCAAAAGAAAGGTATCGACTTTGACGAGATTTTTTCACCAGTTGTGAAAATGAGTTCCATTCGAGTTGTGCTAGGTCTTGTAGCCAGCTTAAACCTTGAGTTAGAACAGCTTGATGTAAAGACCGCGTTCTTGCATGGGGATTTAGAAGAAGAAATTTATATGGAACAACCAGAAGGTTTCAAGGTCAAGGGAAAGGAGGACATGGTGTGTCGCCTGAAGAAAAGTTTGTATGGGCTAAAACAAGCCCCGCGGCAATGGTATAAAAAGTTTGATTCCTTCATGGTGAATCAAGGATATAAGAGGACAGAAGCTGATCCATGTGTATATGTCCAGAAATTCCCTGATGGAAAATTTATCATTCTTCTCTTATATGTTGATGATATGCTAATTGTTGGGCCAGATGCCAAAATGATTAGTAAGTTGAAGTGTGATTTGTCTAAGGCGTTTGACATGAAGGATTTGGGACCGGCAAGGCGAATTCTTGGAATGGAGATTACCCGAGATCGAAGGTCCAGCAGGCTGTGGTTATCGCAAGAAAAATATATTGAACGGATACTAGAAAGGTTCAATATGAAGAATGCTAAACCAGTTAGCACTCCACTTGCCGCTCATTTCAAGTTGAGTAAGAAATCCTACCCTTCAACAGAGAAAAATAGAGAAGATATGTTAAATGTTCCATATTCTTCAGCGGTCGGAAGTTTGATGTATGCAATGGTGTGTACGAGACCAGACATCGCTCATGCAGTTGGAGTTGTGAGTCGATTTCTGTCAAATCCCCAGAAGACACATTGGGAAGCAGTTAAATGGATCTTTAGATATCTGAGAGGAACTTCAAAGTTATGTTTAACATTTGGAGGTGGAAAGCCAGCACTTGTTGGTTACACAGATGCAGATATGGCTGGTGACCTTGATGAAAGAAAATCTACATCAGGTTACTTATTTACATTCTCAGGGGGAGCTATTTCATGGCAGTCACGGTTACAAAAGTGTGTTTCATTATCAACAACTGAAGCAGAGTACGTTGCAGCAACAGAAGCAGGAAAGGAAATGCTTTGGTTAAAGCGATTCTTTGAAGAATTGGGTGTGCAACAAGAAGACTACATAGTTTATTGTGATAGTCAAAGTGCACTAGACTTGAGCAAAAATACTATGTATCATGCACGGACGAAACATATTGATGTAAGATATCATTGGCTCAGACTTGCCATTGAAGAAAAAGAGTTCAAGTTGCAGAAGATTCATACAAACAATAATGCTGCCGATATGCTGACAAAGGTTGTACCAAAAGAAAAGCTCGACCAGTGCATTGAAGCAACCGGGATGGAGAGTCCCACAATGTAGTCGGGAGGGGGAGATTTGCTGAGTGGTGTCCCTATTACTGTGGGACCCACTAATTAATTAAAAAAAAAAAATTAAAAAGAGGCAGGTCGGCAGAACGTTTTTTCAAAAAGTGCACAGTAAAATTACTGTGCATAATTCGGCCATACGCGTTTGTATTTCCTATAAATAGAGAGATTTCTGCCTCAAATTAAAAGCAGAAGAGTAAGAAAACACAGATATAAATATTATCTGTGTAGAGAAACTTAGGAAAAGGGTTCCTAAGAGTTGGGCAAGAGAGAAAATAGTGAGGTTTTGGGAAACACTTGAGTGCCACTATTTTGTAATCTCTTGGTGTACCTACTATTATTTTATAGTGGAGAATTATTCGGAGTTGGTCCCGTGGTTTTTCCCTAATTCATTTGGGGTTTCCACGTAAAAATCTGCGTGTCTTTTTATTCTGCTGCTATTATTTTTCTCGTAATCTATTATTGGGCCTAACACTTTGTTCAGGCTCAACCCACCCCGTATCAATAGTATACATAGGCCGGGTCGGGCTTGAGTTTAGAACTTCATTCCAAGCCCAGCCTAGTCTGCCCATCCAAATATATATTATTAATAATATGTAGTCGGGCCCAGTCGGGCTTCTGTTACAATATATGGGCCCAAGCCCGACCCCATAAAGGGCGGGCCTGAGCGGGCTAGATGGGCCACGAGTCAATTGAACAGGTCTTAACATAAATGCAGAAAGACTTTAAGAATGAACCTGAATAAAAGTGGCAGGATCAGAGGAGATGTTGAGATAGGAAGTTATTGAATCAATAACCTGTCAGAACAAACAAAAATTGAAATGACAAAACCAACTGGAGGGTGTTGTCATCTAGGAAGCATATTTGGACAGAGTTTAAAGAGGAAAAGAGCAAGATAACGAACCCCGGTTTTTTTGAGGATGCCATTGGGATCAGTAGCAACAACCCAACCAAGTCTCCAGCCAGGAACAATCCATCTCTTTGATATGGAACCAAGCGTAAGAACAGGCACAATCGATCCAAACACTCCCATTGGGACAAATGGAGTACTCCCAAATGCAAGATGGGCATATACTTCATCAGCAATCACCAAAATTCCAAGCTTTTTCGCAGTCTCGGCAATCTATACACAGAAAAATCAACCAACTCAGAACAAGAGCTTAAAATTAAGGATGAAAAACCAAGAAATTCAACTCACATTCTTCAAATGTTGACTGGTATAGACATTTCCACAAGGATTTCCAGGATTGATGACTACCATGGCAACTGTATTTTCATCTGCTTGAGCCTCAATAGCTTCAAGATCAAATTCCCAGCCCTTTTCTGGTAGCAGATCGACATAGCGAACCTCGAGCTTAAAACGTGCAGCAATGGCTTCATAAAATGGGAAACCTGGCCTTGGAAATAAAATGTTAGCCCCAGGGCGACTTAGAATCGAAATTGAGACTTCAATAGCTTGTGTGCACCCGAGTGTGAGGAAAATATCATCTGGAGATAACTGATACGGCAGGTCTCTGTTAAGGTAATCTGCAATAGCCCTGTTCGAGTCCAGAACACAGTAAACTTGAAGACCAGAAACACTTACCACAATATTTTAAGGCCCAGTTTGGCATTGCTGTTTGAGCAGCTTTCAAAATAAGTTGTTCTCACAAACTTTTAATAATACTATATATTTTAGCTTTGGATAACTTATTTTGATCTTTCATACTAATTAATTAGAAACTATCTAATCTATTTTTTCCAAAATCAAATATACAACTTTTTAAAAAAAACTTAAAAATAAAGTTTTTGAGAAAAATTAAAAAAAACAAAAACCCACACCTAAATCTTACGATAGAGCAATATGTTATGAGTTGTTTTTTCTTGCCAAGTGTTTCAAGAAAACAACTTTATATTAGAAACTTCCAGAATATATGATGTTTTTTCTTGACCGTCAAACTCAAACCAATTTCTCAGGTTGACAAAAAAAAAACTAAGCAAGACTCTAATTTTATTCCTCACTCCATATTTTTAAAATAAATGTTTTAGTCTAAAATTAATATTATTAAAATATTTATCATTTATATCTTTTTATATATTTTTATTATTATTCTTTCAACTCTACCTTCTACTATTAATTATATTTAATAAAAAAGTTAAAGCACTAATTAAATTAATAAATTAATATTTTTATACATTTAATTAATTAATATATTAAGAAGCATAAACAAACTTCGGTGAAGATAAATAAAAAAATATGAAAGGAATATTCTCTATCTATTTATTTTACTTTTCTATAACACCCAAATTTTGATAGGCCAGTATCTAGCAATTAGGTACAAACCCCTTTTCATCCAATCCTTAACAACTCAAGGTTAAAGGTTAATTGGTATTGTTGTTCGAGCTGCATTTAAAATAAATTGTTCTCATAAATTTTTAACCGTACCACATATTTTAGCTTTGAACAACACATTTTGATCTTTCATACTAATTAATGAGGAACTGTCTGATTTACTTTTTTCAAAATAAAATCTACAGCCCTAAAAAAAGTTTGAAAAGCTAGCTTTTCAGAAAATTGCTGAAAAAAGCTGTAAAAACTCACGATCAAACTGGGCCTTAGCCATGTCTTGATGTAGCTTTCAAGTATCATATTATAGTTAGCATAGCACATGTGTCAAGCCAGGTTTGTTAACTTTTAAATTACAATTGAAAGACACATGTTTCACCTAAATATTGCCAACTACCAAGCATCAACTACGTGATACAATTACCTAAAAACAATAGAAGGGTGGAATATGTCATCACTCAACAAACCTTGTGAGTACAAATTCCAATGCTAAAGTTAGAAACACAAAGCCAAAAAAAGAAAACAAAATTGGTGGGCACCAACAGCCCAAAACAGTACAACAGATGAATCAGCCACGATAGAAAAGATTTAGAGTTAAATGGATTTGGATTCTCTGTAGTTTAAACTTTCTAAAGTTACACATTTTAGTCAATTTCAGCTATTTATTGAGTTTTAATAGTCTAAATATTATTGCACTGTGGACCCCACAAACTACTAAAACTGAATCTAGACCATTAAAACTCAATGGATAGCTGAAATTGACTGAAATGTACAACTTTAGAGAGTTTGAACTGTTAAAAAAAAGAATCCAAATCCGAGTTATAGCTTCAACCAAAAAAACCAAATCCCTCACACAACAAAGATATTATGAAATAATGTAAAATATCAAAGAAATGATGAACAAAACTTACTCCCTGCATGACTAGTAACCTTTATCACTAGCTAATTGGACACTCAACACCCCTATGCCAAAACTAAACATCTAGAGGTGAAGCTTGCAACACGGGAACCCATTAACGGGTCGCCCTTATCCACACAATTAAGCCTTAAATCATACATTAGGTGGGGTTGGCAATGACTAAAATGTAACCAACCAACCAACCAAGACTTAAATCTCATGCTAAGTGGGGTCGGCTATATGGATCTTTTAATGCCATGTAGCTCTATCAAAAGCCAAAAGTTCACACAGTTATCGAAATACGAATCGTACGATTCAATTCGATTCACCCCGAATAGATACGAATCTATGGGGTGAATCGAAATCCACCATGAATCGGTGGTGAATCGGCCGATTCATGAAGAAATAAAGAAAATGACGAGAAAGAAAACAAGGAGAAGATACTAAGAAAGAAAGAGACAGATTAAGTGGAGGAAATTTACCTTGAACACAACTTTCATGATTTTTGCTAATGAAAAGATGCTTCCTCAGGCTGAGGTTGAAGAAGACCGACTCTTACTGTTCCCTTTATTAAAATCTTCTCTTTTTTTTTAGTTCAAAAGCTAATGTTTTAATATCACTAATTACTCCTACCTACCCAATCTCATACAAGCTTGTTCCATCGCAAGTTTAGATAATATCAATCATAATTATTAACCTATTGTTTAGCATTAATTTCTGATATAAATTACTTTGACTTCAACAACATTTAAAATTCTATAGAATTTCAAATTCTATAATATATAATTGGGTTAATTTTAAAAAAGTACCTTGTAGTTTTGCTCATTTGTAAAATGGGGTCTGAGAAATTTTTTTTTGCAAAATGGGGTCTGTGGTTTCAAAAATTTTGCAAATAAAGGATCATCAATATTAAAGTATGTCACAAAAATGGGTAATCTTGTTCATTTTTATCTGAATTTTTGAGGGATTGTTATTAAATATACATTACACATCGGTGAAAAATTTTGAAATTTTTTAAATAGTGCAAATATTTTTTTTAATTAGATAATGATAACAAACTTTAAAAAATCATAAAAAAAATAAAAAAATCTCGAAAAATTACTTAAATTATGACATATAATTTTTAAATAATAAGGTTAAATTATTAGAATATTGAATTGTTTAAAATATTCAATGTAACACCACTATTTGGAATCTATAGGCCCCCTTTTGTAAAATTCAAAAAACCACAGACCCCCTTTCGCAAATGAGTGAAACCACAAGGTACTTTTTTAAAGTTTACTCTATATAATATAACCAATATAATATAATAAAATTATTAATAAATTAATCTGTGGATTAGTATTAAGTTTTATAAATTTAATTATATTAATTAGTTTAGTTCTTATATGTTAGATTTAATATTACATATTATAGTTGCATCATATTTGTTAGAAAAAAATAATAATATATGAAGTTTAACATAATAAATATTTCTTTAACATTTTTATGAACTTATACCGAATCTTACGATTGGATTCGATTCATGATTCACAAAATTTGGATTTCGATTCTCGATTCGAATCTCAATTTGACAACTATGGTTCATACATATCTAGCAAAGGCATGACTGTCGAAATAATTTCTCTCCACGTAATTTTAGTTTTACTTTTCCCTCTGTACTTATTTTCCATTGTTCGTAACACCTACAAAAATAAACTCCAAGGAACGGGTTTGGGCACTTTTATCCCCCAAATTATTTTTAAGATCGCCGAAGGTCACCGGATGTGGTTTTTCCGGCGGTCGGTCGGGGGCACCGGCGTACCCGCACCATCAGTCCCTCCGCCGTTGCATGTTCTACAATGTTGGTCTGGACTGTTAACACATTACACTTACGTCAATCATCCAGCCGTGTGGGACCACGTTGTATACGGTCCATTTAGCTAACCCATGGGGAAATTTAGCAGTACACACCAGCAAGAAATATAGAGCTTATGAACCGATTTGTATGAGCATTATCAATGAAAAAACAAGGAGACTATTCAAAAACTAGCTATACTTCACTTCTATTAGTTAATAGTTCATCGATTCAAATAAGAAAAAACTACAACCACATATATCTGAATCGCTTCTATTACTACTTAGTCTACTTCAATGGCGATAAATTGATAAAACAAGGAGCGATATCACTGAAAAAACAAGGAGATAACTCAATAACTGGCCAAACTTCACTTCAATTAGTTAATAGTTCATCGATTCGAATAAGAAGAAACCGCAACTAAATATATCCGAATCGCTTCTATTACTACTTCAACGGCAAAAAGAAACTAAAAACGATTATGCGATTCAAATCCGTGCCTGCAAAGTGTTCGATAAAAAGTCAAAACGAAACGTTACCTTCTAGCAGAAAGGATACCAACAGCAGGAGAGTAGCAGTTAAAGTTTGCAGACTTGAGAGCGTCCACAATGGCATCTTCGGCCACAGAAGTAGTACGGAAGCACGGAAAAGCAGAAGGATCGCCATGGCCGAGAGGAATAACAGGCCGATCGTCTTGTTTATTGAGATTGGCCGTTAAAGTGTTGAGAACGCCGCGGACAGTGACGTCAGAGGCGGCGGCGAGGTCGTCTTTGGTCTCGAATCCCCATTGTTTCGACCCGTTCTCCATTTTTTTCAGTGACTGCGGGGAGTTATGGAGAACGAGACGAGAGAGAAGTGATTGATGTGTGAGGACTGAGGGGAATTGACGTTTTGGATTCTTATAGACGTTTTGTTATGGCCACCTCAAGATTTTTTTTTCGTTGTTTCACTTTCTAGGTATATTGAGTATACACGTTATTTGGAATTAGACATGTTCAAGTGATCCGTAGCCCATTTGATCCGTCCAAGTCAATGTCCATGAACCGGGCTTGGACAGATAAATCTTTATATTGGTATTGCCCGGTTTAAACCTATAAAACCTCGAAAATGCATTGGGTTGGGCTTGACGATATCTCAAAACTCAAGCTCTGTCCGGCTCGCCCACTTATTTATATTGTATATATTGTATAAATATAACAAACTCTTAAGGAAGTTTTCGAAAATGACCTCAGATAAGTAGACCTTATAGACAAAAAAAATATATTCAAATGACCTGAACCAGTTGGAACTAAGACTAGTGGTTGTGAATTTATTTTGATATTATTTTTTTTGTTGCTATAACCTTATTAATTCTTTTCCTTTTTGTTGAATGTTATGAACGAATGAGGTTAACAGAAGTGGAGCAAAGCACATAATTCTTGTTAAGAACCACTCTTATCCAACTTCTTTCTTTTGTAGTTAGTAGTTGTTTGAGTATAAACTCTGGTTATATGGAAATGATATTATTTTAGGTCATGTGATAAAGTCACACTTTGTATTAATTTATAATAATCTAATAATATTACATTATAATAGTTTAATGTTGTATGTCATACAATAATTCAATTGTGTTCGTTTTTCATTATCAATAGATTGTGAAGTTTCAGTTTAACTATTATATATATAGAATTAATCTTATAAATTTTTTAAATATAATATTTATATTGTGGGTGGGTGGGGTCGGCCTTAGGATTAACAAATTGAAAGTCAAGTCCGGCTCAACTCAAACTTGAATACTATTTTTATGGGTTAGGCTTGAGCTAAGCATTTTTTTGCATGGCTCGAACCCAACCCAGTTCGCCCATTAGATAGGTCTATTTTGAATATTTTGGGGTTTTTGGTACATGACTTTTTGGTCAACAATAATGTCATTTGTACAAAATTTCATTCTCACATAGGCAAGGCTGGCTTAGTCTATCATAATCACCAGACCTTATTTAGCTAGTTGGAGTCGACTTTTTGCTTCTAGGGCGTTATCAAGTGTTTGACTAATTAATTGTTGTTTAGCACCATTTTGTTCAATTTATTATAGAGAGCACTTAGTCTAATTTTTTCATATAGGTTGTTTCCTAAATACGATTTTTCATATACCGATATACTTATTATAGTTTAATTTTTTATCCACAAAAAATGGTTGTTGATAAAATTAAGGGTAACTCAGGGGAATGCTCCTATAGGAGATAGTTATTTAAAGAATAGAAATACATAATTAACAAAAATACACATTGAGGGAAACTTATTTATAAAATACCTAATTATAATAGATTAGAAAGCTGTTTCAAATCCCTATTTTGTAGCTACCCTTGCCAATTTGAATACCCAAAACAAAAACACCACCTTACCTTAATAGATTAGGAAGCTGTTTCAAATTCCTATTTTGTAGCTACCCATACCAATTTGAATACCCAAAACAAAAACAACACCTTACCTTCTGAAACTGGAAAAAATCACTAACCCACCACTCCCTACAAATTCCGGCTTACAACAATCGTAACCGGCGAAACCGTAGTCGTGTGCTCCGACCACCACCGTCCCTTCCGATTTCCAAACCAGTGGCCGCCCTTTCCAAACTCAAAACCCTGTCGGCATCTAACATTTTTTTGATTTCCTTTGATTCCGTACCGCGACTAGATTTCCTACCACCCACTGTAATTCCAATTTTGATTCCGCCATCGCAACAAATATGCAAACCAGAGCGAGAGAGGAGCTTTCATTTCGTCACCGATTTCTAATTTCATTTTATCATCGTAAAGCTTTTAGAGAGAGAAAGAGATGTATAATTAGAGAGAGAGGGGAGGAGGAAAGGGGGAAAGAGATATGAGGAAAGGGGAGATAGAAGGAGATTAAATACAAGATTAAGATATAGAACTAAAATTCAGTTTATATGAAACTATATATAGCTAATATACAATTAAAATGAAACTATATATAGCTGTATACAGTTTCAATGAAACTGTATCTAGCCTGTATACAGTTTCATTGAAAATGTATATAGCTAATATATAGTTTAAATGATAATTTTTTCAAACATACCCGGTAAAAATGGAAGTGTGAATTAGAGAAATAAATAAAACAATTAAGCATTAATGTCCAGCAAAAGCACAAAATAAACTGTTCATAAACTCAAAATATATGTAACAACATAAAAGCGTATACAATATACGGTTGTTCATATACAGTACGACATATGAAATAAAAATCAGAAATCCATAAAATGATACAAAACAGACCTTGTAAATTAACTTCTCTAATGATAGAATTAGATATGTAAACATTATTGATGCATGACGATACTAAAACCCTAGGTTGGGCAAAATGAACCCTTTTTGCTAACGGTGTATAGTATATGTGTCTACCCCTAAAAGATATTGTGCACGCATGAACAGTATTGATGCATGACGGTACTAAAACCCTAGTTTAGGCAAAACGAACCCTTTTGCTAACGGTGTACAATATAGATTCCTATCCCTAAACGATATTGTGCATGCATGAACAATATTGATGCATGACGGTACGAAAACCCTAGGTTAGGCAAAACGAACCCTTTTGCTAACGGTGTACAATATAGATTCCTATCCCTAAACGATACTGTGCACGCATGAATAATATTGATGCATGACGGTACGAAAACCCTAGGTTAGGCAACCTGAACCCTTTTAGTAGCGGCGAATCGTATATTTCGTAACGAATTAGGGCAATAGCTGCAATTCATACACCGACAATTTTAAAGAGCTAACATCATTAATATTAGAAGATTTGTATATCAATATACGGTTGACAATATACAGTTTCATTTATGCAAGTATTGTATACCCGTATACATAATATTTACATAACAATATACAGGATTAAACAATTGTTTATCAAGTATTGTATATCAATATACAGAATATTTACATAATAATATACAGGATTAAATAATTGTGAATCAAGTACTGTATATCAATTAGGGTAATAGCGGTAATTCATACACTGATAGTTTTAAAGAGCTAACATCATTAATATTAGAAGATTTGTATATCAATATACGGTTACAATGTACAATTTCATTTATGCAAGTATTGTATGTCAGTATATATAATATTTACATAATAATATATAGGATTAAATAATTGTGTATCAAGTATCGTATATCAACATACAGAATATTTACATAATAATATACAGGATTAAACAATTGTGAATCAAGTACTGTATATCAATATACGGTTGATAGTATACGATTGTGTACAATACTTCTTCTTCTCCTTGATATTGCCGCTTCCGACCACCATTTTTACAATTTTGACCCGCTACTAACCTGTTAACTACTTCAATCAACTTTATTAAACACAGATCTGATATAATCTAGTAGTATTAGTGCCGAAACAAATGAAAATTGCTTCCAATAAGATTGAAATCGGAAAAAATGGAAGAGAGAAATCTATAGCTCTGAAAAATGAAAACCAGTTATGATATGATTGAAATCGGAAAAAATGGAAGAGAGAAATCGAAAGGAGAAGTATTCGGAAAGATAAAAAATAGGAATTAATCAAAAAAAGAGAAAGGGAATTAATCAAAAACTGAAATATGAATTAATCAACAAAATGAGAAAGTGAATAAATCAAAAACTGAAATAGGAATTAATAAAAAAAATGAGAAATGGAATTGATCAAAAACTGAAATAGGAATTAATCAAAAAAAATGAGAAAGGGAATTAATAAAAACAGAAATAGGAATTATTAAAAAAATGAGAATGGGAAGAAATCGGAATTTGAATGTTGCAATAGTGATCTCCTATAAAATAGGGATTCCCAAAATAACTAAAAATTAGAGTGGGTGTAAAGAATAAATTAGTTTATTAAAAAAAGTATTCAATAAATATGTTTAAAAAATGGACATTTTAATAATACAAATGCTATAGTGGTACATTTTAGACAATTTCCTTAAAATTAATGTATAATTAAAATATTCTCACCATATATGTATCCTTTTAAGTCTCAAGCGAAATATAGTGCGTTCGAATTCATAAAATAAATTGCGAGAATTTGTGTTTTTCTTTAAGAACCAATTTACACGTGTTTTCATACTAAATTGCTTTTTGTTATTTTATATTATAATTTATTTTTAATGAATTTATATTTTTTATTAATAAATATTCAAAATTAAGAAAAATATGAATCCATCCATGCTCCGCCAAGGCCCGTAATAAAAGCCCCAGCCACCAACTAACACCTAGCACTGATTATATTACATTGATTATAATATAAAAATTGACTATATATATATATATATATATATATATATATATATATATATATATATATATATATATATTATAACATTTATATTTTCTATGTTTAAATTGAATTTGAAAGTTGAATATTAAACTTTGAATCATATTATTTGGAAAATTTTTAACTCATTCATGTTATAAGAATAAGTCCAATCATTCCCTTGAGAATTCTTCAAAATGGAGAATAAATATGGGGAATTGGTCAATTCAATCATTCTCTGTATAGTATTTTTCAAAATTAGGATTCTTCAAATATAGGGAATCCCTGTTTTGGGGAATGATTATATTATTAATACTTTTTTACGATTTTTTTAAATGTTTTGTTAGTTTTTGTTGGTAGAGATGATATAAATAAATTAATAATTTTTTGATAAAATTTACAAGTATCTTCATTGAGATAATCTTGTTCGGGACTTAGTCACAGTTAAGGCTCCTCACCCCTCCAACAAGTGTATTTAGTAGGATCCGAACCTTGGTTCGTTTTCGGTAATATTTATTAATATAAATAATGATAAAATATTACTCCCTCTGGTTCCAAATAAGTGTCCATTTAGACTTTTCATCAAAACTAATGAAACATTTATTAAACCATAAAAATAACTAATTTATCCTTCATAACATTCTCTTTCTTCGTAATTACCAATTTATAATTTAGTCAATATTTAATCTTTTTCCTAATTAATACAATGGTAAATTAGAGAAAAAATGATAAAAATTGCATTGATACTCTAAACTGACACTTATTTGGAACCAAAATAAAAATTTTAAATAGACAATTCACTGGAACCGAATGGAGTGTTATTTTAAAAAAAATCTAATATAAATAATAAAAAATAGAGAAGATGATTAAAATAAAAATCTTTGTGTACTTGACAAAGCTATGCAAACACTACTTCCAATGAGTTTTGAAAGTGCCCAGTCTTATAAATTTTCTAGTACTCTAAAATCTTTCATAACCACAAGATCCATATGGATGTATAATATATACTTTTTTGTATCCATCTTTCTGTACTTCAATATAATTATTGTTTTGTAGACTACTGGCAATGATAGTATTTGATAATATAAATAAAAGAGGGTTTGAAGATCCCATCAATTTTATTAAATGGTTTATTTATCATTTTAGACTTTCATATGCCGAAAACAATACCCAAGTTGTAAAAGGGTACATTCTTAGTAAAGTGTTCCTCATTGTTGGTAATTTTTTAATTTGTTATTGGGTAAACTTAAACCTTGTGGTTTTACTTATTTGCAAAACGGGGCCTGAGGAAATTTTTTTTTGTAAAATGGGATCTGTGTTTTCAAAAAATTTGCAAAAAGGGATCTTTGGCTACGAAATAGTGGTGTTACAGGCCGATCGTCTTGTTT
Source organism: Euphorbia pulcherrima (assembly GCA_947683365.1). Taxonomy (NCBI): domain Eukaryota; kingdom Viridiplantae; phylum Streptophyta; class Magnoliopsida; order Malpighiales; family Euphorbiaceae; genus Euphorbia; species Euphorbia pulcherrima. The sequence goes on along the minus strand of CANTUS010000006.1, from coordinate 2,308,328 downwards.
ATTGAGATTGGCAGCTAAAGTGTTGAGAACGCCGCAGACAGTGACGTCAGAGGCGGCGGCGAGGTCGTCTTTGGTCTCGAATCCCCTTTTTTTCGACCCGTTCTCCATTTTTTTTCAGTGGCTGTGCTGAGTAATGGAGAACGAGAGAGAAGTGATTGATGTGTGAGCGGAACTGACGTTTGTATTCTTATAGACGTTTTGTTATGGCCACCTCAGGATTTTTTGTGTGAGGGGGAATACACGTTATGCATGTTAGGAATTAATTTCACATTGCTCTCGGATGATCTAATGAGCTTGTGTATAAACAGGGCTCTGAAGACTTTCACTTCACTTGAGCGGCATTTTAAAGATATGAGGATGGTCGTAAATGGCGCTAAAATGAAAAATATCGTTCAAGTTATTTATAATACGGTATCAGCATGATCGACAAAGCTATAAAAACACTAATTACCATGAGTTTTGAAAGTGTACAGTCTTAAAATTTTCTAGTACTATAAAATCTTTCGTAACCACAAGATTCATATGGATGTATAATATATACTTTTTTGTATCCATCTTTGTGTACTTCAATACTATAATTATCGTTTTGTAAACTACTGACAATGATAGTATTTGATAAAATAAATAAAAGAGAGTTAGATGATCCCATCAATTTTATTAAATGGTTTATTTATCGTTTTAGACTTTCATATGTTGAAAGGATTTGGATTGTAGTACATTTAAGTTAATTTCAATCATTTATTAAGTATTAATGGTTAAGATTTAATTTCACCGTAAATCCTACAAATCACTAAAACTAAATCTCAACCATTAAAACTCAATGAATGGTTAAGATTAATTAAAATTTACAACTTTACCATCCCTTAACTTTAGAGAATCTAAATCCACGTGGAAAACAATACCCAAGTTGTAAAAGGGTACATTCTTAATAAAGTGTTCCTCGTTGTTGGTAATTTTTTAATTTTTTACCCTTTGGTATTGGGTAAACTTAAAAAAAGTATCTTATGGTTTCACTCATTTGTAAAACGGGGGCTGAGAAATTTTTTTTTATAAAATGGAGTCTGTGTTTTCAAAAAATTTGCAAATAATGGCCTTTGACTACGAAATAGTGGTGTTACAGGCCAATCGTCTTGTTTATTGAGATTGGCAGTGTTAAAGTGTTGAGAACGCCACGGACGGTGACATCAGAGGCGGCGGCGAGGTCGTTTTTGATCTCGAATCCCCATGTTTTCGACCAGTTCTCCATTTTTTTTCAGTGGTTCTGCTGAGTAATGGAGAACGAGAGAGAAGTGATTGATGTGTGAGCGGAAATGACGTTTGTATTCTTATTGACGTTTTGTTATGGCCACCTCAGGATTTTTTGTGTGAGGGGGAATACACGTTTTGTATGTTAGGAATGAATTTCACATCGCTCTCGGATAATCTAATGAGCTTGTATATAAATAAGGTTCTGAAGGCCTTCACTTCAATTGAACGACGTTTTAAAGCTATGAGGATGGTCGTAAATGGCGCTAAAACAGAAAATATCGTTCAAATTGTTTATAACACGCTATCAGCATGATCGCGATGAGAGGCATGTATAGCGACAAAGCTATGAAAACATTAGTTACCATGAGTTTTGAAAGTGTTCAATCTTATAATTTTTCTAGTACTATAAAATCTTTCGTCTTATAATTTTTCTAGTACTATAAAATCTTTCGGAACCACAAGATTCATATGGATGTATAATATATACTTTTTTGATACTATAATCATCGTTTTGTAAACTACTGACAATGATAGCATTTGATAAAATAAATAAAAGAGAGTTAGATGATCCCATCAATTTTATTAAATGATTTATTTATCATTTTAGACTTTCATATGTTGAAAGGATTTGGATTATTGTATATTTGGGTTAATTTTAATCATTCATTAAATATTAATGATTGAGATTTAATTTCACCGTAAATTTCACAAACCACTAAAACTAAATCTCAACCATTAAAACTCAATGAATGGTTAAAATTGATTAAAATGTACAACTTTACCATCCCTTAGCTTTAAAGAATCTAAATCAATGTGGAAAACAATACCCAAGTTGTAAAAGGGTACATTCTTAATAAAGTGTTCCTCATTGTTGGTAATTTTTTAATTTTTTACCTTTTGGTATTGGGTAAATTTAAAAAAAATACCTTATAATTTCACTCATTTATAAAACGGGGGCTGAGAAATTTTTTTTTATAAAATGGAGTCTGTGTTTTCAAAAAATTTGCAAATAATGGCCTTTGACTACAAAATAGTGGTGTTACAGGCCGATCGTCTTGTTTAATGAGATTGGCAGTGTTAAAGTGTTGAGAACGCTGCGGACAGTGATGTAACGACCCGATCCTAAGAGGGGTGGCGTCGGGGTAGAAGACCTGAGCAAAGAGCGGCCATGAAGGATGTCGATGGGGACAAGAATGAACCGAATCCACACCCGAAAGAGAGGGTTTCGAGATTGTGCTGGTATGGGACAGTAGAATTGAGAACGGTTAAGGATTTCGAGATTGTGATGGTATGGGACATTACAATTGAGAGAGACTTAAGAGATTTGACTGGTACTACCTATACCAACAAGGTACACCTTATTTTCGGGAGCCTACTCGGGAGAACTCCAAAGTTGAGCGTGCTTGACTTGGAGCAAATTTTAAGATGGGTGACCTCCTGGGAAGTAATTTCCAGGAAGTGAGCGAGTGAGGACAAAGCTCACTGGAAAGACTTGTGTTGGTTTGTAGGGGCAGTCGGTCGAACTCAGGGTGTTATAGTTTGGTATCAGAGCCAACTCTCTCCCAGTACGGTGTGGTTCGGGGACGAACCAGACGGAAGCTGGTGGGCCTGTAACGACCCGGTCCTAAGAGGGGTGGCGCCGGGATAGAAGACCTGAGCAAAGAGCGGCCATGAAGGATGTCGATGGGGACAGGAATGAACCGAATCCACACCCGAAAGAGAGGGTTTCGAGATTGTGCTGGTAACGGTTAAGGATTTCGAGATTGTGATGGTATGGGACATTACAATTGAGAGAGACTTAAGAGATTTAACTGGTACTACCTATACCAACAAGGTGCACCTTCTTTTCGGGAGCCTACTCAGGAGAACTCCAAAGTTGAGCGTGCTTGACTTGGAGCAAATTTCAAGATGGGTGACCTCCTGGGAAGTAATTTCCAGGAAGTGAGCGAGTAAGGACAAAGCTCACTGGAAAGACTTGTGTTGGTTTGTGGGGGCAGTCGATCGAACTCGAGGTGTTACAGTTTGGTATCAGAGCCAACTCTCTCCCAGTACGGTGTGGTTCGAGGACGAACCAGGCGGAAGCTCGTGAGCCTGTAACGACCTGGTCCTAAGAGGGGTGGCGCCGGGGTAGAAGACCTGAGCAAAGAGCGGCCATGAAGGATGTCGATGGGGACAGGAATGAACCGAATCCACACCCGAAAGAGAGGGTTTCGAGATTGTGCTGGTATGGGACAGCAGAATTGAGAACGGTTAAGGATTTCGAGATTGTGATGGTATGGGACATTACAATTGAGAGAGACTTAAGAGATTTGACTGGTACTACCTATACCAACAAGGTGCACCTTCTTTTCGGGAGCCTATTCGGGAGAACTCTAAAGTAGAGCGTGCTTGACTTGGAGCAATCTTAGGATGGGTGACCTCCTGGGAAGTAATTTCCAGGAAGTGAGCGAGTGAGGACAAGGCTTACTGGAAAGACTTGTGTTGGTTTGTGGGGGTAGTCGGCCGAACCCGGGGTATTACAAGTGACGTTAGAGGCAGCGGCGAGGTCGTCTTTGATCTCGAATCCCCATGTTTTCGACCCGTTCTCCATTTTTTTTCAGTGGCTGTGCTGAGTAATGCAGAACGAGAGAGAAGTGATTGATGTGTGAGCGGAAATGACGTTTGTATTCTTATTGACGTTTTGTTATGGTCACCTCAGGATTTTTTGTGTGAGGGAGAATACACGTTTTGCATGTTAGGAATGAATTTCACATCGCTCTCGGATAATCTAATGAGCTTGTATATAAATAGGGCTCTAAAGGCCTTCACTTCACTTGAACGACGTTTTAAAGCTATAAAGATGGTCGTAAATGGCGTTAAAACAGAAAATATTGTTCAAGTTGTTTATAACACGTTATCAGCATGATTGCGATGAGTGGCTTGTATAGCGACAAAGCTATGAAAAGACTAGTTACCATGAGTTTTGAAAGTGTACAGTCTTATAATTTTTCTAGTACTATAAAATCTTTCGTCTTATGATTTTTCTAGTACTATAAAATCTTTCGTAACCACAAGATCCATATGGACATATAATATATACTCCCTCCATCTAGAAATTATTGTCTCTTTAGCCATTTTCTTAGTTTTTTTTTAATTGTCAATTTAGATTATCAATGCATTTTATATAATTTTTTCTTTAATTTGCTTTTGTATTAAATATAAGAGAGATTATGTATTGTTAAAATTATAAGTGAGTAATTAAGAAGAAAGAAAATTTAGTAAAGGATAAATTAATTATTTTAATTATATAATAAATTTTTTATTAATTTTAATAATTCGATTAAATGAATAATATTTTATAGATCTTTATGTACTTTAATACTATAATTATCGTTTTGTAAACTACTGACAATGATAGTATTTGATAAAATAAATAAAAGAGAGTAAGAAGATCCCATCAATTTTATTAAATGGATTATTTATCGTTTTAGACTTTCATATGTTGAAAGGATTTGGATTCTCGTAAATTTGAGTTAATTTTAATTATTTATTGAGTATTTATAGTTGAGATTTAATTTTACCGTGGATCCCACAAATCACTAAAACTTAATCTCAACCATTAAAACTCAATGAATGGTTAAAATTGATTGAAATGTATAACTTTATCATCCCTTAACTTTAAAGAATCCAAATCCATGTAAGTTGTAAAAGGGTACATTCTTAATAAAGTCTTCCTCGTTATTGGTAATTTTTTAATTTGTTATTGGGTAAACTTTAAAAAAGTACCGTATGGTTTCACTCATTTATAAAATGGAGTTTGAGGAATTTTTTTTTGTAAAATGAGGTTTGTGGTTTTAAAAAGTTTGCAAAATGGAGCCTTTGGCTTCAAAATAGTGGTGTTACATTGAATATTTTAAACAATTTAACATTCTAATAATTTAACCTTATTATTTAAAAATTATACGTTAGAGTTTGCGTAATTTTCGGAGATTTTTTTCTTTTTTTATGATTTTTTATAGTTTGTTATGATAATTTAATTAAAAAAATTTGCACTCGTCAAAAAATTTCAAAATTTTTCATTGATGAGTATTGTATTTTTAATAACCACCCCACAAAATTTCAGATAAAAACGAATAAGTTACCCAATTTCGTGACATAATTTAATATTGAGGATCCTTTGTTTGCAATTTTTTTGAAACCACAGACCCCGTTTTGCAAAAAAAAATCCTCAAACCCATTTTACAAATGAGTGAAACCACAAGATACTTTTTTAAAGTTTAGTCTTTGTTATTTATAAGTAGAAGAATTGTATCTTAACTTATACATTGTTGAAGTATTTAGTAAAACTATTATGTAAACAAATAAAAGGTAATAATAAAGTGGGATTTGTTTTCTAAAAGTCCATTTATTGTTTGATAATATAAGCAAAGCTTATAAGTTGTAAAAATGGTTAAATACTATAGTAGACTTTTTTTTTTATGTATATCCCTAGAATAGTCATTCTGTAAATCAAACGACACCTTACTAGCTGAGTCTCATGAGTCGGTTGTTTGATCATAGTATTGCTTTATAATCTACCATTATTTCAGCTTGAAAAAGCTTCATAAGCAAAAGAGCAAGCTGCTCGGAATTCAACAATATTATGTGACTCTAATGACCCGCTTGTTTCGCAAAATAACTATTCTGTAAAATATAATTAAATTAAAAGATATTAAATATGATCGAATATTTGTTTAAAATCTCGGAGTTTGGATAGCAAATTAGCAGCCTTAATATTTTTTTTCTATGCTGAGATTTGTCTGAATTACAATGGCCCATCAAAGTATGAGCCAAGAAAGTAACCATTTGTGTAAGTGGCCCAATAATCTTCTGCGTATGAGAAGTTCTATTTCTGACTTTCTTAATTTTTTTGAATAAAAAAAATCACAAATTGCCAATGTTACTTATATAATTAAACAAGTAAAATAGAAAATTAACACACTATTATAAGAATGCTGTCAAAGTTTCATATGTTTTGAGCTGTAAATGAGCTGAACTACTCGTGAATTATTTGGTGTTTGGTTAGGTTAAAGCTCGTTTGAGCTCGGTTCATTAATAAATGAGCTTGTTCGTGAACAAAATTTCAGGTTCGTTATCATAAACGAATCAAGCTTGAACAAGGGAATACTCGGCTCAAAAGCTCGTGAATATGCTCGATAAGAGGCTCGCGAACTAGTTCGCCAACAGGCTCGTTAACATAGTTGAAGAGTTTGAACATTATATTTATGAAATAGATAGATTATAAAAAATATAAAATAATATAGGTGTAAAAATAGATATAAACATAAATAAAATAAATATAAATTATAAAATCAAGAGTAAAGGAAAAAATGTGTAAAGTGATACATAAGATATATATAATAATAAGTAAATAAAGAGAAATGATGGATATAAAGTCTAATCAAGGCAATTCGATCCAATCCAATTCATACTATATATATTCATCAATCTTTATATGCTCAGTAAAATTCTAATCTCATTTTCCTCAGAAAAAACACAGCCGCCAACATAACACTCCTCCTCTTCCTCTTCTTATTAGAGTGAAAATCATTTGTGGTACTTAGATCATTCATCTTTGAGTCTTCATCTTACGGATTCTATCTTTTTTACAGGCTGAGCTCTCGATTTAAACAAAGCTCGAGATAGGCTTAAAGCTCGGCTCGGGCTCGATTTGACAAAGCTCGAACTCAGCTCGAACTCGAACCAACCAAGCTCGAGCTTGGTTCGAGTTCGTTAAATTTAAATAAACAGAGCTTGAACATCCAATGTTCGAGCGTGGCTCAGTTCGTTTATAGCCCTACATATGTGGGGCTATTAGCAACAGTGTAATATTAGGCTCATAGCAAGCTCATGATTCCTCGTCTTATGAAGTCGGCCCAATGTCAACGCAAAGAACCAATTTTGTTACTTTACGGAGATTTTAGGGATTATTGGGATAAGTGTGACAACGATAATACTAGTTATAATCAATTTGAAAAATACCCATTTGAATACTAGAAAATAGAAGCTTTTCGAGATTTTGAATTCAAACTTTAACACTTAGTGTAGTGGTTAAAATTGAACTTATAATTTCTATAGGTCTCAGGTTCGCAAATTTAAATTACATTTGGAATGAGTAGGAATTTTTCTTAGTAAGCGGCCCGTTTGGATAGCAAATTCAAATTCAAATAAAAACTTTAACTATTCCGTGAAATACAATTGAATTAAAATATATTAAATATGGTCAAATATTTGTTTAGAATCTGTCAGATAGCAAATTAGCAGCCTTAATTTTTTTTTTCTATGCTGAGATTTGTCTGAATTACAATGGCCCATCAAAGTATGAGCCAAGAAACTAACTTGAACTTTGTGTAAGTGGCCCAATGATCTTCTACCGTATGAGAAGTCCACTTTCTTAATTTTTTTAAATAAAAAATGGGTAAATTTAAAAAAAATACCTTAAGATTTCACGTATTTATAAAATAGGGTCTGAGAAATTTCTTTTGTAAAATGACGTCTGTGATTTCAAAAAATTTGTAAATAAAGGATCCTTAATATTAAATTATGTCACAAAAATGGATAATCTTGTTCGTTTTTATCTGAATTTTTGTGGGGTGGTTAATAAAAATACAACACACATCAATAAAAAAATTTTGAAATTTTTTTACTTATGCAAATATTTTTTTAAATTAAATTATCGTAACAAACTTTAAAAAATCATAAAAAATAAAAAAAATCTCCGAAAATTATTCAAACTCTTATGTATAATTTTTAAATAATAAGGTCAAAGTATTAGAATGTTAAATTGTTTAAAATATTCAATGTAACACCACTATTTCTAAGCCAAAGGCCCCTTTTTACAAATTTTTTGAAACCACAGACCCCATTTTGTAAAAAAATATTCCTCAGACCTCTTTTTGCAAATGAGTGAAACCATAAGGTACTTTTTTAAGTTTATCCATAAAAAAATCACATTACTATATACAAATTGCCAATGTTACTTATATAGGGCCCCTTTATTTTCAACTTATAAGTAGTAATACTGAATTAAATTTATTTTAATATAAATTTGTATGTATTTAATATTGAACTGAAATAAACTAAATTTAACTAAATATAAGTTGAAAAAGAACCGGACCTAAGTAAATGAGTAAGACAGAAAATTAACACACGATTATAAGAATGCTGTCAAGTGTCATATGTGAGGCTATTAGCAACAGTGTAATATTAGGCTCATAGCGAGCTCATGTTTTCTCGGCCCCACTGTAGAGATTCGACAACGATAATATTAATTATAATCAATAATTATAATCAATTCGAAAAGCGTAAATAATTATAATCTCCTTTAAATTTGGCATAATATATTATTATTTTTTTAATTTTAAAAATTTAATTTATACCTCCTTATATTTTATATTTTTTGATTATTACCTCCTTATACCTTACTTTTATTGTATTGCTAGGTCGTTTACATATTATTATGTTATTATTTTACAAAAAATTAACCGAAATATACATTTATAATAAAACTATTATTGTTGTGATATTTTTATAAGGTTGCGTACACCCGACCCCCCCTTACCCCACTTATGCGGAGCCTTGAAGGCATTGAGGTAATGTTGTTGTTGTTGTTGTTGTCCATTTTATGTATGTTTTTCTAACAAAACCATAAGACTGGAATGTAATAAAATGTCAAAAATAAGTAAAACAAACATCTTATTTATGAAATATCTTTAAAAATCAGTACATATGATCACAGATTAAGTAAATATTGTAAAAAAGTGTATGGAACATCAGTAATTTGGAATGGCAGTATTTAACAATTGATAGAGGGAGGTAGTAATAAGAAAATGCAAAACATAGGGAGGTATAAATTAAGTTTTTAAAACATAGGGAGGTAATAATATATTATGTCAAAACTGAGGGAGGTTATAATTATTTACCCATTCAAAAAATTTCCATTTGAATACTAGAAGCTTTTCGAGATTTTGAATTGAGACTTTAACACTTACAGCATCTCCAATATATGTTTTATTCTATTTCTCTTCATGACACATAAGTAAAAATGGACATTGAATTCAAAAAGTACTCTTCAACAGATCTTCTAATTACTCTTTCTAATATGAGGTGTCATTTAAATTTTAAACATTGTCTATTTGATCTTCCACAAATAAACAATCAAATAGAAGATTGAATAATAATATTTTAATGGTTAGAAGTTATCTAATAAGTTGTTTAGTTTTTTTTACTATTATTTTATTTTGAAAAAATACAATTGCTAATTAAATACACAAGCTATTATAGTTAGATTTTAGAATTTCTTGTCTATTTTGATATCTCATCAATTTGAATTTCTATTTCACATGCCACATTAATTTAGAACCCACAATCTATTGGAGATGCTCTTAGCCTAGTGATTAAGATTGGACTTGTAATTTCTATAGGTCTCAACCTCGCAAATGCGAATTACATCCGAAATGAGTAGGAATTTTTGTTAGTAACCGCAGTTGTAAATTTTTTTTAAGAAAATTATATATAAAGAAAAATACAAATATAATTCTGTTTTTTTTTGGCGTGTTGTGATGAAAATCGTATATCAGTTTTGCTAATATGCCAGCATTGTATTAATTTTAACACATGTCGATTACATGTTTAATTTCTAATAACGTCTCTAATGTTTTTCCCAACAATATTAAATATTTTACTTTTTTAAAAAATATATATTTGTGTGTGTAAAACTACACTAAATAATATTTAAAAATTAGTTTTATTTAATTTTTCCTAAATAAAGCTATGTATTTAATTCCATTCTGTTTTAAGTTTAACTATTGGAAATACAAAATTGTCCGGACAAATAAAAACGTTTTTCTAATTATAGGATAAATAAACAATATGTTCTTAAATTTGTGCTGGACAACATATGTCAGCGTTGCCCATAACAAATTGATATTTGGCCCATATCCGGCCCATATCCGGCCCACAACTTATCAATTTCTCACAGTTGGCCCAACGTTATTCTATGAAACCATGACATAATCTTAGGAACTACCGAAGCTATTGCAACAAGTTGTGTCGACTCTAACCGATCCGCAAAATCCGAACCGAATCGACAACCTAATTATCAGACATATATAAACTGAATAACTTCAGTTCGATTCGGTTTCTAGGTTCAGTTCGATTTTTTCAGTTTTTGCTCACCCCTAGCAACAACAGCTATGTCGAGTCTAACCGTTCCGTAAAATCCGTTCGAGCATGTGGGTGTAACGTGTAAGGGTGACGATTATATCAATTGTTTTGCTGGAATCTGGCCACACAAGATAACAAGCTTCAAGGAGACATCCGCAATGTTAACCCTAACAATTATTGGTTGACAAAAATCAAATTAAATAAAACAAATTTAATGAGTTAAAATATTTTTTTATAAACTTGTCATTTGCTAGTGGTGACAATATCATGATGGGAACTAAAGTGAGTCCATATATTTAATAAAACTGTTAAAAAAATTATGAATTTGTGAATCAAAATCATAATTGCAAAAAAGAATATGACGATTACGTGGACTTTACAGCAAAGATTATATCGGATTGAATATGGTAAAACGTAGAAATAAAAAGTAAAATAAAAGTCATACGAAGATAGAGCTTGATTTCTTCCGAAAAGAGTATGTATTTATGTTTTCGGTTAAGATTAAATGGTTTTAGCTATTGAAATGATATATTTTAGATATCAACACCTATTGTTATTTTATCGATTTATTTATCCCCAATAATTAATTCTGCTTAATCACATCCTGTTTCATCATCTTCAACCTTTATCAATTAAATATCTTCAAGTTCAACATTAAATGCTCTTATATAAGAGAAGGCAACACCAAATAAAGAAGATTTCTAGTAACTAAAACACTGCCCTACTTCCTCCGACCTTTTCCCGACCCTAACGTCTGTTAGAAAAAGGTTTAATTGATCGTTTATTTATTTTTTAATCCATGAGCTTAAAGCATTGTTGAGAGCTGAATTTCCACACGGTAATGTGACGTATTAAACAGTAGTAAGAAAAAGGAACATAGCCAGAAATTATTGAAAATGATATAAAGATCTGTCATTCTTACAAAAATCTAAAATCTTCAAAACAGGAATTTATTATTTGGTCTAATATATTATTACTATTGTTAATAATTATTACAATAAATAATTTGTTTGTAATTTATGAAGTGATTCCTTTTTTTTCTGCTTTAAAATTATTTTTAGTAAGAAATATTTGTGTGGTGTGTTCTTTATGTTCGAATATAGGGCAGTTTGGGATTCACAATCCGCTTTCCGAAAAGCTTCACTTTCGAATTTTCCCATATAACATTAGTTTTTGATATTAAAAAATCAAAATTAAAAGTAAATTAATCCTAATTAATTAGTATTAAAAGTTTAATTTTATCAAATTATTAAAAGTTTGTGAATAGTTTTGGGTTTCAAGTATATAAACTAGTTTACAACTCCTCGTTTAGAAAAAAAAACAGAATTCATTGAATAGTAACAAATATAAGTGTACATTTATATCTTCATCGTAAATACATTTTTTTCTAATTGGAAAAGTGTTAAAATCCTAGCCTTATTAAGACCAATTACAACATCCCTAGTAAAAAAAAATTACAGAAAACATAAAATAATAATTCATATTAACTAATAACATAACTTAACAATAGAAGAATATTAATAATATTTGTTACAATTGAATAATCTAATAGCACCTATAGTAATATTTGTGGACTTCTGCAACATGTCGTCTGTACATTTCACTATCATTATTAAACAGTTGTGATCCAAAATCAACATCTATTTTAAAATGATAAATGATGTTTATATACAAAATTATCATTTAGTCAGTATTAGAACTTTATTTCAATAAATACTAAAAAATAATAATTGGGATGCTTTATGAGACTTGGAGATTCATTTTTTTTAACCTCTTCACAAATTTATAATTAAGTTTGCACATAAGCTTTTAGTTCGAACATTAGTAAGTTCAAGCTTGGTATACAAATCAAACCAAGGATTTGTATTACAAATAATTCATTTACAAATCAAATTAGATTTTATATTTGGATTATTAAATATAGCCGGAAATTACTTGTTATAATCGGTGTAAAAGAAGTCCTTACTCTTATAATTAAAAAACCCAAAAAAACCCTATAATAATAAAGCAGAGGCGTTTCTGTAAAATGCCCTCACTTTAAGAGGGATAGAAAATGCCACCACCAGTATAGAGGCGTTTAAAAATGCCTGTAATGGAGCGGGCATTTCACAGAAATGCTCGTTCAAATTATTTTCTACTGACGATAATAAGTAATTACCCTTTTACCCTTTTGTATAGACGAACATAACACCAAGCTGCTTAGGAGCTGATCGAAATAGTGGAGCATAGACAACACACGAATATGCTGCTGCAGTTATTGTACAATACTCAAATAAGAAGACGCGTCAATGGGAAGAAAGCAATACGTGTCACACTCTCAATGGCCAGTATTTCCTCCCATTTAATTGTCGGTCGTAGAGCTATTCCAATGAGCAATGCTCTAACGGCTATATATCAGATAAGGAAATTATATAATGGATCGGATCCTTTGATCACTCTTTTATATATGAATGATAAATGTTATAGAAATTATTTTATGATATTAATTTTTCTTATTTTATTTATTTCTGAGGTTTTTAACATGCAAAGAGAGGGATCAAAGGATCGGGACTTTGCCTCGCCCTTTCCTTCTATCCCATCCACAACCAGAGCGCGTGTTACCCATTTTCTACATATCTTTACTTTTATTGGATCCGGTGACACGCGGAGTTATAAATAAATAGTGTTACTTGTGAATAGCTCGACGTTCGGCTAAATTAAAGCTCGTTTGAGCTTGACTCGTTAATAAACGAGCATGATCGTGAATAAAAATTTAGGTTATTTTAACTAAACGAATAGAGCTTGAACAATGAGATACTTGGCTCGAAAGCTCAGAAACATGCTCATTAAATGGCTCGTTGATATACTCGCGAACTACTCACTAGTAAGCTCGTTAACATGTCAAAAAATAAGAAATATTATTATTTATCATATAAATTAAAAGTATATTATAAAAAATAAATATACATGCATATATGTATCATTGTAGTGTGAAATTTAAGTAGTTTTAACAGATTAAATAAGTTTAAATAAATAAAACTTTGATTAATGAAGTGAAAACATAATTTTAAGTTTCAAATTTGTTTTGCACTTGTAAAAAATTTTATTTATATGTTCGGCTAAAGCTCGATAGAATAAATCTCGGCTAAGCTCAATTTAAATAAATATCGAGATAGGCTCGAGCTCTGTTCGGGCTCGATATCACAAAGCTTGAGCTCAACTTGGACTTAATTTGACCAAGCTCGAACTTGGTTCAAGTTCATTAAAAATTTAACGAACAAAGCTTGAACAGTCAGTATTTGAGCTCGGCTCGACTCGTTTACAACCCTGGTGACACGAACACAACATGTTACACTAAAACTCTACTTTATCATGACTCGTCAAAAACTTTTTTATTTAACCGGTTAAACCATTAATCCAATGACCTGAATAGATTGAAAATTTGATATTTTAGAAATCGTTTTAGTTTAATATTTAATTAAAAATCTATTAAATTCGTTGTCTTTAAATACTAAATGATTTAATATTTAATGAATTTAATTTTAATGAATCTCTTGTTCTTTTATTTTTTTTAGTTATAATTTATAAAATTTGTGTCACACCTTTAAAAATCTTATAGCATATAATCTATAATTTTAATACTTTTAATCTTAACTATGCATTGTAAGTTTCTTTTTAATTTTTTACTTTTTTTAATGTTTTTACTTTTTAATCTTGTGGTAGTTTAATGATAGTTCATTTTCAATAAAATACGATTAGTTTATTAGTTAACGAACGATAAAAATTAATTATGTGTTAATATAGAGTAAATATTCATAAGTATTTTGATCTCAATTTTAATACTAACCAATAATTTATTGTTTACTATTTAATATTTAAACATTTAAAATTATAATCCCTTACATATTTATCCTAAAGATTGAGCTTCAACCACCAGGCTTTGGTTTAGTGGGCACCATTTTATTAAAATAAATTAATAAGTGTGAGGTTATGGGTTTAAACCATACAATTAAAAATTTGGCAAAAAAAACGCCCCATATTACTAAAAAAAATTGAGCTTCAATTTTACTCTGATCTATACATTGACTCTTTACACTCTATCTTCTCCAAGATTTTATTTGACTCATGGTTCATTAAAGTAGGTATGATATTATACAGTACAGTATGGTTTATTAAAAATTCTTGTTTGACTAGATAGTATGATATGATTTTCTAAAAAAATTTGGTTCAATTTAAGGGGAATCATGGTCAACCACCAAATCCGTAGTACTAATTTCATGGTTCTCTGAATCATAAAAGAACCATACAATTAAAAGAATCATGCAACCAAACAAAGAGATTTTAAATCAGAACCATACTACAGTAAAACCTTTATAAATTAATAATGTTGGGACCAAGATATTTTATTAATTTAGCGAGATATTATTATATCGATGAATTAATAATTTATTAATTTAAAGAGGTTTTACATATGACCTTCAAATTTTCAAGTCCAATTTACATTCACAAATTAATTAAATATGTCAAGTTCATTGTTTTTTATTAAGTAAAAAGTTAGTTTATGGTACCAAAAAATAAATTACAAAAATAAGTTTCAAGGCACATTTCTTCTCCATATACATTAAACATGGTTAGAAATTGATCACTATGTGAATTCTGGAGAAGACATTCGTGAGCTTGAGAACTTGATTATGGGTATGCATTATTAGCACAGAATGGATGTGAATCACACGCTAGATTATCCTTGTGAAAATAATGAATGTTACGAGGTTCAAAGCATTGAAAAAATTATGGCGGATACCATTCAAAATCCGGTCGATAACGAAGATGAGGATGATTCAATAGCTTTGGAATCAGTCACTCGAAAAGAAGAGAATTGCAAGCGGCAACAACTCTTCACAATTTTTTGTTACAATACGAGAAGAGAATGTCCCAACTCTTAAGTACAATGAGGAGATTTAAAGATGAATTCAATATAAATTTAAAATTCAACAAAAAAATAAGTAACTATAAATTTATTTTTTACTACACAATCTTAAATTTAAAATCTTTTAATAATTATTAATTTATAATTTTATTAAAATAATATATATAAACTGAATTTTTTAAAAAATTATTATTTTATTAATTAAAATCTAATTTTATATTAATTTTAAATTAAAATTAAATAAATTATTAATTTTATTAAAATTATTAATTTATCACCTAATAATTTCTGGAAATTTTAGTCTTAATTATAACCGAAACCTCATTTCGTGAAATAAGTGGTACCCACGCTCTCATTAAGAAAAACAAGCAACAGTAAAGCCCAAAAAGAGCCGCTTGTTATTGCAAAAACCGAGTGCCACGTAACTAGGGATAACACAGTAACTTCCTCATTATTTTGTCTCTATGCTTGGGCGGCGCTCTCAGTCAAACTCCACGTTGACTGTACTTTCTCTCTCTAAATCTCCACCTATAAAACCCCCAATTTCCCCACCCCTTCAAGCTCATCATACCACCGCCCAAATTTCCCCTCTGGCGACCGGTTTTTCCCCTTTTTTAAAAATCTGCAATTCCTCTAATGGCCCCCAAGGAAAGAATCAACGCTACCGAGAAGAAGGAGATCCATTACAGAGGCGTAAGGAAGAGGCCGTGGGGCCGCTACGCCGCCGAAATTCGGGATCCCGGCAAGAAAAGCCGCGTTTGGCTAGGCACATTCGATACGGCGGAGGAGGCGGCCAGAGCTTACGACAAGGCGGCGCGTGAGTTCCGTGGCTCCAAGGCGAAGACTAATTTCCCTCTGCCGACGGAGCTTCTCCCTCCGATTAACACCAAGGCGGTTCCTAACTCCGTCAACGGTGATACTCCTAGCCAGTGTAGCACGGTGGAATCCTCCAGTCCTCCGGCGGCGCGTGAGGTGACGCGCGGAAGCGATATCCGATCTGTGAGTACTATTGTTGGGAGGTTTCCGTTTGTTTATCAGCCGCAAAGCGTGATGGCCGCCGGTCCGATTTGGTTCTTTGGTGGTGGTGTTAGGCCGGCCGAGTGTGTGACTCGGCAGTATCCGATCCGGTTTGAGCCGGCGGCCGGAAACGAGTATAACGGCGGAGCGCACAGCGACACTGATTCGTCGTCCGTCGTGGACGGCAAACCGGCGGTGGATTTTGATTTGAACCTGCCTCCGCCGCCGGAAGATCTCGCTTGATTCTTTCTGATTAATTAATTAATTAATTAATCTTCTGAGCGATTAGTGATTAAGATGGATAATCTTTGTTTAATGGGGTTTATCAATCGATGTAAATAAGTAATTAGGATTAATAGAATATAATTTTGCAATCAAGGGAAATAGTTATGAATTTTGGGAGTTTTTTTTCTGTAGCTTGTAATTTCCTTCTTATATCTTACTTTCTGGCAATTTTAATGAAAACAGCAATTGCTAAATAATTGATTATAGTTTGAGTAATTTAGGATTTGCTTATTTTTTGCTTTTAATGGTTGGGTTCTTATTGAATTGAATATGATTGCATATCTTATTAGTTTCTACAATGAGACTATTTTTTTTTAATAATGGAAAAGTTTGATTTTATTATCGGATTGGACTTTATTTGAATTCAGATAATACTTATTGATCTTTTATAGTAGATATTTAGACTGTTTTAGATATGTAATAATAGTTGATGTTATGGTATATGCATAATTTTTATGGTTATAGATTGAAAATATTAGTTAAAATTGAGAAAATATAAATTACAACACTTATTCTATATTTTTGTTTTCTTAGTAAGTCTTAAAGTTTAATATACTGGTGGTATTTGATAGTTGGAGGATATAACTCTTTTGATATTATCTTGGAATAGTCTATTTCTCAAGCAAAATTGAGTGAAAATAATTTTTCAAATTATCAACATATAAAAAGATTTATCTATCTAATATAATAAACTATATCAATAAAAAAGAGTTTAAAGAAATTAAAAATTTATTCTTTTATTATAAGTAATTAATTTTTTTAATATTTATAAATATTTTTATTAAAATAATTTTATTTTAAATTAAATAATAATTAAAACTTTTCATTTCATTTTAATAAATATATTTAATATAATTTTAATTAATTTTCTTTTAATTTATTCAGTTAAGACCCATAAATTAGTACTACTCGTTAGTTAAGAGAGGTGCATGGGCCTACGAAGAAATTCCGTGTTGAAAGGAGGAAACATGTCGTGACTACGGCTGGGCGGCACGTGTACTTTTGCCGTCCATTTTTATTTTATTCTATTAAAAGAAAAAAGAATAACTAATTAATTAAGCAAGTTCCTAGTAGAAGAGGGAATTGCGTGGGACCTACAAAGAGCCGGTTATGTGTGCTTCTTGTTGCGGGCTGCCCGCAATCAGTGGGACCACAGCATCGGCGGAATTTATTCAATGGATTTTCCTACTTTATTGTATTTAATATTTATTGAGTTTATATGAGACGATGACCATATTATCCTTTGTTTTTATAATAAAATTGAAAAGGTTTTCTTAATGTAATTATATGAAAAAAAGTAGACTTTGTTCACGGCGTGATTTGAGTAATGAGCTCTTATTTTTCTTTAAAATTAAGATTGAATTTGAGTCCGTAAAAATTCGTTATTGTATGTTATATTTGACTTTTATGTAAATATTTGAATTCAGTTTGATAAATAATTATTATATTTATTAAATATTTATGTAGTATATATTTTAAATTTTATATTTTAATTTATTAAATTTTTATAATAATGTTATCTATTTATTAAATTATTTAAGTAGAGAATGTAATTATATGTAAGATTTAAATATAGTTATATAAAATTATCTTTTCTTACTCATTTAGTATACTAAAAAATTTTAAAAAATCTTATTATGAGCTTTGAATCGGGCTTAGAAATGAACTACAAAGCTCAACCTGAGCCCAACCCGAGCTTGAAGTTTTAAAATGTGAGTCAAACCAGACTTAAGTTGATATATTTAGTCAAAAGCTTAATTAGAGCCGATTCAAACTCAGTCTAACCCACCGACAAATAAGTCTACAAAAAATTAATGAAATAAGTTCAATAATAACATCAAATTACTTACCATATAAAATGTGATATTAGTTATTTATTATTGAAATTGCATTCAATATTCTGTAGTTATAGCTATCCATAATGATAATAAATAGGAGTCCGTGGAGTGATGATGGTGAATCATTATCGCTGTCCGTAAAATTTATTGGTCAGATATATTGATGGAGACAACAGTCGATATCAGCTACAATGACAGTGCACTTATAATGACAAGCCAACTGGGTGACACCACAAATGCGTGCATGGCTCTATCTTAAGTGCCGGTACGGATCTTCCTAAAAAACTGGATTCACAGGGCCCACATGTCATGATTACTAATTTGTGTATAAATAGCCACCACTCCGTTAACTCATATACAAATAATTAATATCGCATTAAATATACCCATATACCCCTTCCCTCGACTGACTTAATCATCAGATGGTCTTCCCCAAAATTCCTGACGCATTTCACCCTTATTCATCTTATAGGCCGTTATTATCGCCGGAGCTCAATGTAGACACTTATGGAGATATCATATTGCATGTGAAACTTCTTAGCTCCTTAATCTCTAACTATTAAAAAAGAAATTTCACTTTATGAGGATAAGAAAATACTATTGGACCATATCCCGTTTCTTTATATACTGTTTCGGTTAATCGATCTCCAAAACATTAAATTTAAATATAAGTAATTAATTAGTAAAATATTACAAAATGTTTAAAGCCACTTGATCAGTTTTAAAATAGAAATTAAGAAAATAAAGCGAAATTGGTAATTTATAAAATTACTTAAAAAGTAGTTTTTTTATTTTATTGCTATTTGATCCAATTTTTCATCATGGGCTGTGAATCACTATATTATTGTCAATAAATTGTATATCAAAATTACATGTTTTAAAATAGAAATGTAATTTTTTGAATTGAATTGAAATAAAATCAACTTATTTATTTCAGTATAAATTTATAACTGAACCGAATTGAATTAAATTATAGTTTAAAAGAATAGGAATTAAAGTAATTAGAAAACCAATTTTAAAGATTCCACGATTGTACAAATGTATAGCTAGATTCATGGATCATATAATGGCTGATTATTTTTAATTTTTTTATAGAACAATCATAACAATGTGTATCCATAAATTGGGACATTACTAGATTTCTTCATTAACTGAGATATTTCATCATGAATCAACATTATCGCAAATACATTTAATACACAAATTGTTAATTATCTAGCAAACAAGAATCTAATAAAATAATGAATTGCAATCTTTTTTGCAATCATGTTTGTCTTTATAACTCCCTTGCAACCATTGTCCACATTTTTTATAAGTAATTTACTATAATACGGATTAACATTTTGACCCCCCTTTTTACTAACTCAATATAATGTCACTATTTTTAAGTGTATCGTGAATTCTGATGCTCGAAACTAGGCATATTGTGGCAACTGAATTAATCTCATCGATTATGTTGTTCGTGTTCTTTTATTGAGTTATTACGTGCATTTAAAAACTTATTCGATAACTGCATTTTGCTCTTTTAATATTAAATACAGTTGTTATTGTTTATTCTCAAATATAACACAACAATTTAATATTGCCGAAAATAAAAAGTTCACGAGTAAGAAGAAAAAATAATTATAAGCATTTAAAGTAATAAAACATTAAGAACAAAATCAAACTTTTCGTATTGCATTTTTGTTCCTCCCATTTTAGGAATAACTATTTTTACCTCCCTAGTCCCGTAAAATGCAACACATGTTATAGAAAAAGAAAATTAGGATTTTAAAGTAAAAATATGACTTTTCCAGTACCAGATTCTTTAGCACATGTTAGATATAGGTCCTATTCTTTTGGACTATAATTTAATATAGTTCAATTCAGTACAGTTAAGTTCAGTGTAGTTCAGTTCAATTCAGTTCAGCTATGCGTAGTTACAAATTTATATTGAAATAAGTTCAATTCACTTTAGTTCAGCTCACTTCAGTTCAGTTCAGTTCAATTTTTAGAAGTTAAAAAGAGTAGAGCCATAATCGGAGCCAGGTGCATGTTCTGGGTCGGATCTAGATATAATTGGAGTAAAGCGCCAGTAAATAAGATGGAAAAAAAATATGTATAGAGCCATTTTTTTTGTTTTTGTATGACTTATATTATGACTTACAAACAATTGTAAGTTAAAAAAAGTAAGTTATTGTAACTTAACTTTAAGCAATTTCCAAGCATTAAACTTAATTTTAAGTTAAAAAATGTTTGTGAGATAATTATTCCAAGAATATGTGCTTTCTTTTTTTTTGGGTAAATTTAAAAAAAGTACTTTATAATTTTACTCATTTATAAAATGGGGTCTAAGGAATTTTTTTTGCAAAATAGGGTTTGTGGTTCAAAAAAATTTAAAAATAAAGGATCTTCAATATTAAATTATGTTATGAAAATGGGTAATCTTGTTCGTTTTAATCTAAATTTTTTACAGGATGGTTATTAAAAATATAATACACATCAGTGAAAAATTTTAACATTTTTTTACTAGTACAAATATTTTTTTAATTAAATTATGATACTAAATTATAAAAAATCATAAAAAATAAAAAAAATCTCTAAAAATTAGTGACTGACGTATATTTTTTAAATAATAAGAATAAATTATTAAAATATTATATTATTTAAAATATTTAATATAACACTACTATTTAATAGTCAAAGACCCTTTTTTATAAATTTTTTGAAACCATATACCTTATTTTATAAAAAAAGAGATTTTATTTTATAAATGAATAAAATTTAAGGTATTAATCTTAAAATTTATTTTTTTTAAGTTTATTTGTGTTAAGAAACCTAGTTGTTTAATAAAAAGAAAACCTAAATGAGTAAATTCACGTGCATCAATGGAGTAGAAAAGGCGACGGCGGTGGTGGCCGTGACGGCACGTGAAGTGTATCGTACGGCGCAAAAACGCCGCAATTATGTGACGTGTCGACAAGGCAGAGACAGAAAGAACCCTCCTGCCGCCAACCTTTCATCTTTTTTATTTTCCTAATTTTAAAAAATAATTTATAGAGACAACTGACAAATTTTATATAGAATCGATATTTAATACCCTTTTATTAGATGTTTGTCATGTGTGCATTTTTTATAATTTTAATATATAAATTAAATATGTGTCAAACATCTAACGGAAGAGATATTAAATACCCGATATCAAAAACTCAGATATTGTATTATTTTTAGATATGTGGGGCCATGATAGCACTAACCGCACCGCATCTTGACACGTGTCGTTATCTTGTCTGATGTCTAGAAAGGGGGGCGATGGTTCCTTTTTTGGACTTTGGTGTACTTGATTTTGACTCTGGACGGCTCCTACCCGCACCGCCATTTTAATTGTCTACATGAAATGACATATTTACCCTATTGGTTACGGGACTGCGGGGTGTCGCTTTAGCAAGGGCGGGCCTCATAGTCTTTAATGGGATTGTGGTTAATTTACAATTGATCCAGGCCCAAATATATTATACCATTAACAATTTACGTATTATAATTATATAATTCAATATACATGCATTTTTAAGGATTTATAAAGTTCATTATTTCATTTATTTGTTTAGCCTTGCTAAACATGCCATGTTTCAAAATAAAAAGTAGGTTTTACCTTTTCTAAACATGTCTTATTAAATTGGGGTGCGGTGGTGTTGTGGCGCTCAAGCTTGATATGGTTAAGGCGTATGATCGTATAGAGTGGCCATATGTCAATGCGGTGTTAGGGCATATGGGGTTTTCTGCTAAATGGATCGGTTGGATGAATATGTGTATTTTGTCGGTGCGATATTCTTTTTGTACTAGCGGTCGTCAGTTCGGTTCTATTTCTCCGGAAAGAGGACTGAGACAGGGTGATCCATTATCGCCGTATTTATTTATTTTATGTGCTGAGGGTTTATCTCCTGAGTTGTCTAGACTAGAGAGGGAAGGTTTGATTCATGGTTGCCGTGTGGCAGGAGACGCGCCCCCGGTCTCACACTTGCTATGTGCATATGATAGCTATTTATTTTTCAGGGTGAGGCTGGAAGAGTGTCGTGTGATAAAGGAGTGCCTTCTGACATATGAGAGAGCATCAGGGCAGATGGTGAACTTTTAATAAGTCGTCGGTCTCTTTTAGTGCAAATTTGGATGATGATTATAAGCAATTGTTCTGTGATTTTCTAGGTGTTGCGCAGGCCTCAAAGGCTTTTACGTACTTAGGAATGCCAATGGTGGTGGGGATTTGCAAGTTTTGATTTTATTCGCCATTGAATTTGGAAACGGATAAATTCATGGAAGAACAAATTTCTCAGTTGGGGTGGGAGAGAGGTACTTATTAAATCTATCGTACAATCTATCCCTTCCTATCTCATGTCCTTATTTAGGATTCCTGATGCTCTCTGTGATGCTATACATAAAATGCTCAATTCTTTCCTGTGGGCATTGAATAATGGGGATATGAGGGGTATACATTGGCAAAGGTGGGATTTGCTGTGTAGGCCGAAGAAGCATGGGGGCTTGGGATTTCGCAATCTCACGGACTTTAATACTTCGTTGTTGGCAAAGCAATTGTGGCGGTTTCTTACCTATCCTAATTCAGTAGTCTGTCGTATCTTTAGTTCTCGCTATTTTCAGGATGGTTCGGTATTAACATCCAGACTAACTTCCTCTCCAAGCTATGTATGGAAGAGCATTTATTCAGCGATAGAATTTTTTAAAAATATATTTGATGGAGGGTGGGTGATGGTGCTTCGATAATGGTGACGAGGGATGCATGGGTCAATTCCGGAGAGCGGGTCATCCTTAGGGGGAAGGGTAGACCAGAAATTCATACTCGAAATGTGGCGAGCTTCATTGACCATGATTCTTGGAATATCCCACTAATTCAAGAATATTTTGAGGATGACGAGGTACAATTGATATTAAAGACCACCTTGCCAAACCCAACGGTGAGAGACAAATTTTTTTGGCCTATGGAAGCGTGTGGAGGGTACTCTGTTAAGAATGCGTATAGAATTATGTCTGGTATTCGTACCGCTGCCCTCCCGATGGTTTTATTGTAGTGGAATAGGATGTGGAATACCTCGTTGCCATCTAAAGTAAAGATTTTCATATGGCGAGCCATGTTAAACATTATCCCGGTCCGATCCAACCTTGTTTGAAGACATGCAATGATATTGATACTTGCCCTATGTGTCATCTTCAATCTGAAACAGTCATGCATATTCTTTTTGAATGTGTGTTTGCCCGCAGTGTTTGGACGATATTTGATGTTAATTTAAGCATTCCAGCGAATGAGACAATTTCCTCCATTCTTGATAATTGGTTGGAAACTAAACCTGAGGCTTTCTTGCAACAGGTGTTTTACGTGATGTGGAATCTGTGGTGGGCTCGGAACAAGCTTTTTTGGCAGTCGTCCCATGTTTCGCCTTAGTCTGTGGTGAGAAGTTTGTTGGCCGCTTGTGGATAGTGGGCTGGTGAGAATTGCTAGGTGGACTCGGTTGGTGCCGGGTTGTGCTGCGGGTGGGTGCGGTGGCGGGGGGAAGTATATGGGAGCCACACCGTATTCCTTACGTGAAGTGCAATTCTGATGCAGCTGTCTTTAATGATGGTTTTGACGTGTGCTACAGGCTTATATTCGAAATGCAAGGGGAATATTCGTTGGTGCTAAAGCTGGCAGATTGGCGAGTCATTTCAGTGTATTGGAGGCTGAGGCATGTCCGGTTAGAGAGGCGCTATCTTGGATGAAGGGTCTTGGGGTACACCCATGTGGTTTTGGAGACCGATAATAGTGTCTTGTTCGATGCTTTGCGAAACAATGATTTTAATTTTTCTTATTTTGCTTCTATTGTAGCGGGTTGTAAGGAACTTGTTAGGCATTTTGTTTCGTGTGTTTTTAATTTGGTTCCGCGTTGTCAAAACTTACTGGCATATAACTTAGCACGTGCTGTTTGCTTTAATAAGGTAACGAAATATGTGGTTAAATTCTCCACCCATCTTTTAGTTTAATTAATACAATCCTATTTCCAAAAAAAAATAATTTATAAAGCGCTTGAGTTAGGTTTTATCAATTACTTTTCAAACTTTATACATTTAAAAGACAATATATTCATGAATTGCAAATAATAACTCGCTTATTTATTTATAAATGGAATCTTTTTTCTCGAACAAAAGAATATTAAATTTAGTATATACAACAAATGTCTAAAAATAATATAAAATTTATTGATAAATAATATTAAATATAAGAAATTAAAATATAATGTTACAATAAATAGTTAAAAATAAGTAATAAATTAAAAAATAAATTTATCAATTAAAATGATTGATATTCCAAAGTTTAAATAGTTAAAGTAATTTCATCGTAGTAAAATTTTTATTTTTGATATAAAAAATAGGATAGTTAAGAATTTTCGAGTCATATATTATTTTACGGGTTTATAATAAGTTGCCGATGAATTTTCATGCCGAGCTTCAAATTGCTATAACTATGCTCATCCACAACAACATAAAATTTATACTAATGAACTAAGCCTTCACATACCGAATTGAAACGAGTATAGAGTCAAATACCAAACAGCTAATGAGCAGCTCTATATGAAAAATGATTATCTACATTTAATATTTAAATAGAAAAATTAATTCAATTTAGGCTCTGTTCTTTTAGATTAAAATTCAATATAGTTCAGTTCAGTTCAGTTTAATTATGCGTAATTATAAATTTATACTGAAATAAGTTTAGTTGACTTCAGTTCAGTTTAATTTAATCAATTTTAATTTAATTCAATTCAGAACATGCCTAAATCGTTAAGTGCACAATACATAAAATGGAACGAAAATGTTTTAAAGTTGGATTTAAAGTTAGTGTTTTAAAAAGCGTTAGGAGATAGTCGGACGGTCAGTGCTTTAAAAGGTTTTGGTGGGGCTTAAGTGGGGATTAGGCGGGGCTTGGTGGTTCCCTAGGCGGATTTATATTTTTTTAATTTTTTATTATTTATACATAAAAATATAATTTCAACTAAAAAATAAATTATAAAATATTAAAAAACATAATTTAGAACGTATTTTAAAATTGAAAATGTTGTGAGAACACTTTTATATACTTTCATTTTACTAATTAAACTATTTTTAGTAGGTTAAAAATATCAAACTATAATTATTATAGATATCGATATCTTAAAAACTTGAATTCAGGCGTCGTTTAGGCGAAAAAAATCAAAATAAACAATATCTAAACGAAAATAAATCGATTAGAACCCTAAAAACTCTATAAAAACATAAAATCGAATGAAAAACATAAATTTTTAAAACAGAGGTTGACCAAATATTTTTTATCCACTATCAAACTATATTATTACTGTTAAATTATTTGATGTGACCCATGTTATTAAATTATTGATGTAGGGTCCACGTCCTTAATAATTTGATGTAATATGTTTTCTACTTTTCTACCTGTCATTATTATTTTCTGTAAAATGTTTCTTACCTATTTACCATTCTTACCGTTGGATTTCTCTATAAATAGGAATTCAATTTCTTCATTTTCATATATCTCAGAAATAAGAAATAAAAGTTTCTCTCAAATTCTCTCTCTGCTTTCTCTCTTTATTGTTATAATCTCCTTGCATATATAGTCGATTTCCAACACGTTATCAGCACGAGCTTGCTCTAATCAACTGAGGATATCACCAAATAAATCCAAAGTAAGGCATAATTATTTTATTTTCTATAAATATATATTATACCTATAATTCTTAATATGTCTAAAATCAAAAGTTTAGAATTTACTCCTCTTGATATGTCGGGGAAAAATTATCTTACTTGGGTGATGGATGCAGAAATGCATCTAGAATCGATGGGTCTTAAGAATACTATTATTGAAAACAATAATCTTGGACCTCAGTATAAGGCAACAACTCTAGTTTTTCTCCGCCGGCATCTTGATGAATCACTTCAATCAGAATATTTGACTGTCAAAGATCCTGCAGATCTTTGGAAACAATTAAAGGAGAGGTTTGAACACCTAAAGAGAATATCTCTACCAAATGCCCAATATGAATGGATAAACTTAAGGCTACAAGATTTTGAATCTGTCAGTGCATACAATTCTAAACTTTTTCAAATTACATCCACATTAAGATTATGTGGAAAGGAAATAACTGATGAGGATTTACTGGAAAAGACATATTCTACTTTTCATTTGAATAATATGGTATTACAGGAACAATACAGAGCAAAGGACTATAAGATATATAGTGAACTAATTACTGCTCTTCTCCTAGCAGAACAAAGAAATCAACTCCAGTTAAAAAACCATGAACTACGACCTACCGGAACAAATCCATTCCTCGAAGCGAATGCGATAATTCATAATAATTTTAATGGACGCGGCCGCAGAAATTGTCGTGGTCGTGGTCGAGGTAGAGGTCGTAGTAATGGGCGTGGTAGAGGATATAATAATAACAATTTCCACCAGAAGTGGAAATATGTAAATAATAATAATAGCAATAATTTCCACCCGAAGTGAAAAAATACAAATAACCACCAGAAGTGGAATAATCAAATTGAAAGATTTGATAAAAGAAAAAACAGTCAAGATGATGAAAATAAATGCCATAGATGCGGTATGACTGGTCATTGGTCAAGAACTTGTAGAACCGCTAAACATTTGGTAAACTTATATCAAGCATCTCTCAAGAAATATGCGGAACCGGAAACCAATTTTATATTGGATGATAATACCCCAAATAATGAGCCCATTGATGTCCCCAATATGGAGATGGATGATTTTCTGTTACCCAGCACCAGTGGCAAAGAAAAATTTGAATAATTAGTCCATATATTTTGCTTAATTAATATATTGTAATTTTTATGTTATTATTGGTTTGCTTTTGTTATTACTGCTTAATGTACTTTTTATGTAATGTTTATTTATAAATAAATAATAATGCATCTTTCATTTGTTCAATGAAAAAAATGAATTCTTTCCCGGTATTATATGACTTGAAGGAAAATCAAGGAAATTTATGTATTGTAGATAGTGCCACCACCCATACTATTCTCAAAGAGGCAAGATATTTTAATATTCTTAAAAAGGGTGAAACTGTTGTTACAACAATATCAGGACAAACAAAAATGGTTGAAGGCTCCGGAAGAGCTAGTATTATATTACAAAGGGGAACAAAACTTATTATAAATAATGCATTATTTCCCCGAATTCTCACAGAAATTTATTAAGTTTTTAAAGATAT
This sequence comes from Euphorbia pulcherrima, assembly GCA_947683365.1. Lineage (NCBI taxonomy): Eukaryota > Viridiplantae > Streptophyta > Magnoliopsida > Malpighiales > Euphorbiaceae > Euphorbia > Euphorbia pulcherrima. The sequence continues at coordinate 2,280,603 of CANTUS010000006.1, read as the reverse complement.
TCGCAGAAATGGATATCATATTGAAACTGTGAGCGAAGACAATAAAGAATGTCTTTATGTTACAAAAATAATTTCAAGTAAGAAATTTATACTTGAAAAATTTTATACTCTTTCATGTGGCTTATACTACACATATATTAATATGATTGAGGCCAATTTGACTATAAATCAGAAGTTTATAGATTCAGATACTTATAAAATTTGGCATGATCGACTGGGTCATCCTAGTTCGATAATGATGAGAAAAATTATTGAAAAATCATATGGGCATCCATTGAAGGACCAGAAGTTTCTTCAAAATAATGAATTATTTTGTGCTGCTTGTTCGCAAGGAAAATTAATAATAAAGCCTTCCAGAAGTAAGGTTACAATCGAATCGCCAGCATTTTTAGAGCGTATACAATGTGATATTTGTGGACCAATTCATCCACCATGTGGACCATTTAGATATTTTATGGTTCTAATTGACGCCTCAACTAGGTGGTCACATGTATGCTTATTATCTTCACGAAATATGGCATTTGCAAGGTTAATTGCTCAAATTATAAGGTTACAGGCACAGTTTCCCGATTATCCTATTAAATCAATCCGTCTTGATAATGCTGGGGAATTCACATCCAAATCATTTAATGATTATTGTATGTCGATTGGAATAAAAGTTGAACATCCTGTAGCATATGTTCATACACAAAATGGTCTAGCAGAATCATTTATTAAACGTCTGCAATTAATTGCGAGACCGCTAATTTTGCGAACAAATCTCCCTACTACAATTTGGGGTTATGCAATATTGCATGCAGCATCTCTTATACGTTTAAGGCCAGTAAGTTATCATGATTATTCTCCATTACAATTAACTTCTGGCCATGAACCTAGTATTTCTCATCTTAGAGTTTTTGGTTGCGCAGTATATGTGCCTATTGCTCCACCACAAAGGACTAAAATGGGTCCTCAAAGGAGATTAGGAATTTATGTTGGCTATGAATCCCCTTCAATAATTAAATATCTTGTGCCATTAACTGGCGATATGTTTACTGCACGATTTGCAGATTGTCATTTTGATGAAAGCACTTTCCCAAAATTAGGGGGAGAGAATAAGAACCCAATTTTGGAAAAGAAAATAATATGGAATGCTTCATCACTTTCTCATATGGATCCTAAATCAAATGATTCTGAACTAGAAGTTCAGAGAATAATCCATCTTCAACATTTAGCAAATCGATTGCCTGATGCACTCGCTAATCCTAAAAGAGTAACGAAATCACATATACCAGCAGTAAATGCGCCAATTCGTATTGAGATTCCTGAAGAACAACCTACAGATAATACTCTAACACGCCTGAAGCGTGGACGACCAATTGGTTCAAAGAATAAAAATTCTAAAAAGAGGAGAATTATTGATAGTGAAGATATTCCCATTGAGGATATAAATATAAATACACTTCCGGAAGAAGTGCAAGCACCTGAAGTGCAAATACCTGAAGCTATTGAAAATGAAGAAATTCAAATAAATTATATCACTAACGAAAGAAGATGGAATCGCAATAAAATAGTTATAGATCATATTTTTTCATATAATGTTGCGATCAATATTGAAAATGAAAACGTGGATTATGAGCCAACATCTATTGTAGAATGCCAAAGTAGAAATGATTGGCAACAATGGAAAGAAGCAATTCAAGCAGAGCTGCATTCGCTTGAAAAACGCAAAGTATTCGGACCAGTAGTTCGAACACCACAGGATGTAAAACCTGTCGGTAATAAATGGGTTTTTATTAGAAAGAGAAATGAGAAAAATGAAATAATAAGATATAAAGCCAGATTAGTTGCACAAAGTTTTTCCCAAAGACCCGGGATAGACTATGAGGAGACATATTCTCCGGTGGTGGATGCAATAACTTTTAGATATCTTATTAGTTTTGCAGTGCAAGAAAAGTTACAGATGCACTTGATGGATGTTGTCACAGCTTACCTTTATGGTTCGCTTGATAATGATATTTATAAGAAAATCCCTGAAGGATTAAAGGTGTCAGAAAAATATGGCAAACGAGAACTTTACTCGGTAAAGTTACAAAGATCCTTATATGGATTAAAACAATCTGGGCGCATGTGGTATAATCGTCTCAGTGAATATTTATTGAAAGAAGGATATAAAAATGATCCAATTTGTCCATGTGTTTTTATAAGAAAATCAGGATCTAACTATATTATCATATCAATTTATGTTGATGATTTGAATATTGTTGGAACTCCAGAAGAGATTCCAAAAGCAGTTGATTCTTTAAAGAAAGAATTTGAGATGAAAGATCTTGGTAAAACAAAATTGTGTCTTGGTTTGCAAATTGAGCACCTTGAAAAAGGAATTTTAGTGCATCAATCAAACTACACAGAAAAGATCCTGAAACGATTTAATATGGACAAAGCACATCCATTGAGTAACCCAATGGTTGTATGATCACTCGATGTAAAAAAGGATGTTTTTCGTCCTAGAGAAAATAATGAAAAAGTTCTCGGTCCTGAAGTACCGTATCTAAGCGCAATAGGTGCTTTAATGTATCTTGCTAATAACACAAGACCGGATATAGCATTCTCTGTTAATTTATTATCAAGATACAGCGCTGCACCTACAAGACGACATTGGAATGGAATTAAACATATAATGCGCTATCTTCGAGGAACTATTGATTTAGGCTTATTTTATTCACATGAATCTAAGCTTAAATTAGTTGGATATGCGGATGCGGGTTATTTATCCGACCCACACAAAGCTCGATCTCAGACGGGCTATTTATTTACATATGGAGGAACAGCTATATCTTGGCGATCGACAAAACAAACAATTACAGCTACTTCCTCAAATCATGCGGAGTTAATAGCTATTCACGAAGCAAGTCGTGAATGTGTGTGGTTGAGATCATTAATCAAACATATCCAAGAAGCATGTGAAAAAGTTACGGTCAAGGAAGGTCCGTCGACAATATATGAAGATAATGCTGCTTGTATTGCTCAATTGAAGGAAGGCTATATTAAAGGAGACAGAACAAAACATATTTCACAAAAAATTTTCTTCACTCATGATCTAGAAAAGAATGGTGAAATCAATATTCAACAAATCCGCTCTTGTAATAATTTAGCAGATTTGTTTACCAAGGCTTTACCTTCCTCAACTTTCAAGAAATTGACTTACAGCATTGGAATGCGTCGTCTTAAGGATCTCCTGATAACTCGCGAACAGGGGGAGTAAACACTGTACTCTTTTTCCCTTGTCTAAGGTTTTTATCCCACAAGGTTTTTCCTTAGTAAGGTTTTTAACGAGGCAGTGTCCCATTCGCGGCAGATGACACATCAAAAGGGGAGTGTTAAATTATTTGATGTGACCCATGTCATTAAATTATTGATGTAGGGTCCACGTCCTTAATAATTTGATATAATATGTTTTCTACTTTTCTACCTGTCATTATTATTTTCTGTAAAATGTTTCTTACCTATTTACCATTCTTACCGTTGGATTTCTCTATAAATAGGAATTCAATTTCTTCATTTTCATATATCTCAGAAATAAGAAATAAAAATTTCTCTCAAATTCTCTCTCTGCTTTCTCTCTTTATTATTATAATCTCCTTGCATATATAGTCGATTTCCAACCATTACTAATTTAATTTTGACATATATTAATATTTTTGGAATAGTATTCACAAGACTTTACCAGTTCAACACTGACTAACGACTCCACCTAACCGCCGTTCCTCGTCTTCAATCGGAACGGTAGCGAAGAACAGAGACCGTACGCAATCTAAGTAGAAACAGAAATGGAATTAAACTACAAGGTACGATCAATACAATCCCTCACTCAAACAAACATGTAATTGCTTGAACTAATGAAAATCGAGATTCAATTGCATTTCTAACTCGCTGCTCTTTGAAAAACTGAAATCAAACAAGCGTAAATGATCTTGCTCCACATGATTGCGTCGCTGTGCTTGGTTGCTTAATGTATTTGAATATTGATTCTGCTTGTACAGGTTGTGGAGCCGTGAATTGCTCAGATGTTGAATCGGTTGATGCACTCTGCAGGATTTTGCTGATCCTGAATTATTTGTTTTTTTTTACTGGAAATGACGCGATTTGTATATATTAATGATGATGAATCGCCAGTGGACGAACTTTACTGTGATAATCGTATATCGAATAGAAAGTACACCTTATGGAACTTTCTCCCGAAAAATTTATTGGAGCAGTTCAGGTGTCTTCTCTCTCTGTATGCATATGCGATATCAGTTATTCCTGTTCATTTGTCAAGTACATTGCGATATTTTGTTTAATGCTTTTGATTTTCTATAGTTTTTGTGTGTCATGTGCTGAGAAATACTTGTCATCTTGTTTCAGCCGGTTTATGAACCAGTACTTCTTGTTGATTGCTTGCCTTCAGCTATGGTCACTTATTACTCCAGTAAATCCTGCCAGTACATGGGGTCCTTTGATTATTATATTTGCTGTCTCTGCTACTAAAGAAGCTTGGGATGATTACAATCGATATCTTTCAGACAAGAAGGCTAATCAGAAAGAAGTCTGGATTGTCAAGCAGGGCATCAAAAAACATGTAATTTTTTTTGATAATCATAGATTTTTGAAGAGGTTTATTGTTGAGGCTTGGCACTTTCACATTTGAACTTATCTACAAAAATCTATTCCCCTTTTCCTTAGACTTTGGTGTCCCATTGTTCTGAATATATTTATGCATTTTTGACATAGCTTTTTCGTGAACTTTTATAGATTCAAGCTCAAGATATCCATGTGGGAAATATAGTGTGGCTTCGCGAGAATGATGAAGTACCATGTGATCTAGTTTTGATTGGGACCTCTGATCCTCAAGGCATTTGCTATGTGGAGGTAAATTTACGTTTTCTACTGATCTCAGTGCTGAAGTTGGGACTTGTAACATTTGTGATAATGTTCTTCTCATTGCATAATAGTTTGTCAGTGTAATTAGCCTGCATGCTCGGTCTGGTATCTATTTCAAGTATAGAGTGAGCAAGTATACAAAGTTTGGAATGACACATCACTTTCAAGTGCAATTCACTTTCTTAGGGCATATTTTTAGCTTTCAGGAACATCAGTTACTTGCATAAGACGTACCCTCTCTTATGCCCAAAACAATTTGAAATGAAGTTTATTGCTGCTATGATTGTATCAATCACTCAATGAACTCTTTCATGAATAGAGACATATACATGTATGATGAAAGAGTATTGAAAGTTATGTAGTTTTGTTTGCTTATGGTTTAAGGGAAAAAATACATTAAGCTAAGAAATTCTGACTTGTAACTTTTGTTGGTGAAAGTTGCCGTGATCATGATATTTAACTCATGATATTTTAACTGTACAGTTTCTTTTCCTCTAGCTTATCCCAGTGTACGTCACTGAACGCCGACATATTACTTTGGTTGGTGAAGTTATCCTGGTCATCAGCTTCAAGTGTACCATAATTTTGTCACTCTAGCTTAGCGTCAGCTATATATTTCCTTTTGACCTTCTGCAAACAACTAGAGGCTTTACTCAGTACACGGACTTAATCATCCAACTCATTTGGGATATTGGCATTTGATTTAAAGCATGTATTGTCCACTAGTCCTCTACCATTTCTAATGCTAATAGGCTATCATAATACACAGACATCTGCCTTGGATGGTGAAACTGATCTTAAGACAAGGATGATACCCCCTGCCTGCATGGGAATAGATTCTGAATTGTTGCACAAAATCAAGGCGAGTTTTTTAAGATTCGTGAATTATGTGCTATGTGCTGGAATTTACCTTATATTTTTTCAAATGGTCTTAACTTGTTAAATTCTTATTGTTTCAGGGTGTTATTGAATGTCCAAATCCAGATAAGGACATCAGAAGATTTGATGCAAATTTGCGCTTGTTCCCTCCATTTATTGATAATGATGTTTGCCCTTTGACCATAAAGAACACAATTCTACATTCATGCTACTTGCGAAATACAGAGTGGGCCTGCGGGGTAGCTGTCTATACAGGCAAGTTGATATTATACAACTTGTGATGCTCATAAATAATATTCCATCTGATTGTTTGTTTTGTTGTCATTATTCTTGGACTTGCAAGTGATGAGGTGTATTTGCATATGCGTATAGGCATATATATATGTAGGTATAGTATCGATTGATGGATATGTTTGTTCCTGAGTATGATGGATATGCATTTTTATGAGTACTCCTACCTATCCACGGATGGATAAATAAATATATAGACAACATTTTTTGCTTGGGGTTCAAGTTTGACGTTTATATAATTTTGTGTGTTGCATGAGATTTAATTCTGTAAGGGAGGATGTTGCATTGGTAAGTCTTCCCTAGTGGCCTTGCTGTAAGAACTACTTTGCCAAATTATGTGCACTGGTAGACTTGTACTTAGTTTTCTTTGTGTTTCTCTGCGTGTCAACACTCGACAGTTACTGAGTTTGTGTTCCTTCCACTGAGTGGAGTTTGTTTCTGAATATTGACTTCTTGATTTTTTTCTGGTACATACAATATTTTTCGGCAGATTGTTGAGGCTTCTTTTGCCTGGTCAAACTTTCTGAAATTCCCGCATCTTTCTGGTTTTGGCAGTAGTTGCAGCTTTAATATTTAATTTGATATTCTATCTTTCTTATCCAGGCAATGAAACTAAGCTGGGCATGAGTAGGGGTATTCCTGAACCGAAGCTTACAGCTGTAGATGCCATGATTGACAAGTTGACTGGAGCTATTTTTGTTTTCCAAATAGTGGTAGTTGTTGTTCTGGGCATTGCTGGTAATGTCTGGAAGGATACAGAAGCAAGAAAGGTTTGTTGGGCTTCTGAACTTATGATTTTCTAGCAATAATATGTTGAAAGAATAACTATGTTTAGCTTATTACATGGCTCTTGTGGATAGAAAGATTGATTTCTTCTTTTATGAAATCATAGCTTTTCTTTTTCATCATGAAGTTTTAATGAAATCTGTTGATTTATCTTTATAAGGAGGCATATTGTGCAATTACTAGCTTTGAAGAAGTATAAAGTTATAACCTGGTTATGAGGTTCTATAATTCTTTCTTTGTGCATGACTGCACGTGATTTTTCATCATTAAATGTTCATGATTCTTAAATTTTAGATTCAAGCACTCATGCTCTGCTTCCTTTTGTATTCAAGGCAACCAAGTATCTTAACATTGCCTTTTGATATGTTTTCATTGTATAGTTTGTAATGGTTTCTCAGTTAGGATTGCTATTCTTTTACTTGACCTTATTTGCTTGGGTCCAGACTCAAGATTACTTGTGTTTTCTGCCATTATGTGAAATTGCAGTCTTCTAATTGAGAACTTTTAAATTTACATCTTTTCCATTCTTTGTAGCAATGGTATGTGCTATATCCAAATGAAGGCCCATGGTACGAACTTCTGGTAATCCCTCTGAGGTTCGAGTTACTGTGTTCCATCATGATACCCATTTCTATAAAGGCAAGTATTTCATTCCTCATATTTTTTTGCAGACATTATTGTGTTCTATGGCTTTTTATTTTAGGGAAATGCAGATTTTTCGCCTCATACCTCTCACAATGTAGCTTACAATTGTTATTGTAATCTACACCAATGGTTTCGGTGAATATTCTTCAAAATATGACACAATCGACCCTTGACGAAATTGTGAAATTAGGAGACTGTACTCTATAAAAGACTACGGTATCCCAGAAGTAAAATACTTTTTATCAAACTTAAACAGGCTGAAATGTAACTTATTTGTATATGAGTCTGAGATTTTTTCTTTTTGAGCTGGTGAAAATTGAGCTTAATACTTGGATCTGAGTGGTAGAGTCCATTATAGACTTCAAGCCAATAAGTGGTATTGATCATAACCAACCTCCTGTGGCTCTATTTATAATGTCTATATTCTATCTTTTCAGAATTATATGAAACCATGTATGACTACTAGGAAGAAATTTTTATTTCTAGGGTTATTTTCACTTTAACCTTGTATGTAACGAATGATATCCTGTTTTAGCAAATGTTAATAATATTTCTTGTTTTTACTGTTTTCTTTTGTCTTTAACATTGTAGCTTGGTAATTGTGGCATTGATAATAATTGCCCATTTGTTTGAGGTTCAGAAATAGATACAATACCCAATCTGCGAATCCTTGAAAAGCTTGAAACCCAATGTTTAAAGCTTTGGCTTCTTGTCTGTTGCAGGTGTCTTTGGATTTTGTGAAGAGCTTATATGCAAAGTATATTGATTGGGATGCTGAGATGATTGATAACGAAACTGGTTGTTCATCCCATGCTACAAAGTAAGTTCAGAGATCAACTAAATTCCCTGGTTTGAAACTAAATTAATAATTAAACATAAGGTTAATTGGAATATGTTTTGAAGAGGCAGTCATTGTGTGTGGCAGCACAGCAATAAGCGAGGATCTGGGACAAGTTGAGTACATTTTGACAGACAAAACTGGAACCTTGACTGAGAATAAGATGGTTTTCAGAAGATGTTGCATCAATGGCATTTTCTATGGGAATGAAAGTGGGAATGCCTTGAAAGGTTTTCTCCCCCTTTATCTCTCACGTCCACATTCTGTTTCTCTTACTTAGACTTGCTTTTTTTTTTACTAGTCATTCAGTTATTAGTATCCTTATTTTTTTTCTATTCAAGATTTTGTTTAACTAATGTCATGTAAATTAGTGTTTTTTGTTCTCTTTTGTATTTTGCTTCTTGAATATACACCTTTTTTCAGTCAAGTTGGATAAGATTATTAAAAGCATAGCATCATCTGGTTTACCCTGGTAGACATTCCTCACATATAAGCATAGCAATCATAAATGTATTTTCTTCCTTTTTTTCTTGGCAATTGGAAACTTGCTTGATAAAATTCTGGTTTTGTATTTTGATGTTTTATTTATGGATTCAAACTCATCATGTTGTGCATCCTTGATATCATGTAGCTTATGCATCTTAATTTCTGAAGATATTTGAAATTTTTGGAGGTAAATACAAGCTATTAGTTTGTTCATGTATGTTCTTTTTCCATATGCTTATTGTTTGGCTGGCTTACAAGCATTTGGAATATGGCTTGCTCACCATTCTTCCTTCGTTATGCAGATGTGCGGCTACTCAATGCCATCACAAGTGGATCTACAGATGTCAATCGTTTTCTTACAGTTATGGCAATATGTAATACTGTTGTTCCTGTGCAAAGGTGAATAACCCATTCCTGTTCAGTAATTATGAACTTTTTGTTCTTTCTTGAGTTTTTGCTGTATTGTTTGCTTGGAAGTTCAAACCTTCCGGGATGATCAACAATAACATTTAAAATAGCTTTTGACACCTTTCTTTAATTGCTTGTAGCAAAACTGGAACAATCTCATACAAGGCACAGTCTCAGGATGAGGATGCTCTTGTTCAAGCTGCTGCCAATTTGAATATGGTTTTTTACAAAAAAAGTGGAAACTTTCTTGGTAAAAATTTTATTTGCACATAGTTGTTTTCTGGGAGAAGCAGTAAGCACCAAAAAATGATAAATTGGCTTCATGTCTTTTATGTCTGGCAGAGATCAGATACAACGCTTCTGTGTTACGTTATGAAGTATTGGAGATTCTGGAGTTCACTTCAGACAGAAAAAGGATGTCCGTGGTGGTGAGGGATTGCCAGAATGAAAAAATTGTCCTTTTGTCAAAAGGAGCAGACGAAGCTATCCTTCCTTTTGCTCCTGCAGGTAAAATTATGTGTTGAAGCTATATGCTATCTTTCTTGAAATATATAAAGGAATTGTTTCTGCATGCATTGATGATTCAGTCCTGCTATTTGATTCTGAAACTAAATTAGGTTGGTTGATTGACACTGACTACAAATGATCATACAATCCTATGTGTAAGCTACATTCTGTTTCTGTGGAATCGTCTAGTTTAGGACGACACAATTTCCTGACTTCCCCTTGTATATAATCATCTGGTTTTAGTTGTATTTGAACAAAAGGTGTAACTTCAAAACACTTATCATGTGTTGCACACTCCATATGAAGTCATAACGGAGTAAGACACTTATCATGTGTTGCACACTCCATATGAAGTTCAATTCAGTTCAGTTCAATTAAGATCTGCATAGTTATACATATACAAAATAAGTTCAATTCATAGAAGTTCAAGAGAACAAGGCCTTAATGGTTTTGTCTATAAAAATATACTTTTCTAGGTTCTGAAATCATCATGGTTCTGTATATATAAATCTGCATAACTAGGTTTAAAATTAGATTAGCACCCCCGTCCCCAGATGCATTTCAAGTACAGTTGTGAACTTCAAAATACTGGTCAGTTGTTAAATCTTACACAATAATTGAAATCATCATACACCCCCCCTATAATTTTGTTTTTATTTTAACTCTCTCAAACAAGTCCTTCCCCATGTGTGTATTTTTGGATGTTGCTGTTATAAATAGGAACCATTCTAGCTAATGTTTAGTCAGACTTCAGGCTCCCTAGACATCCTAGACTTCCAATGTGGTGAACTGTGGATTTGATCATATGGATTTTTATTCTCACTTTTGCCATCAGATACGGTACTTGGCATGCAACTTGACATGTTAATGGTAGAGTATCTTGGTACAAACATGTTAGCTGATGCAGCCCCCTCGACCTGGGTGGATCCAAGTATCTCACATTTTTTTATCTTGATTTCTTCCTTTCTAATATGCTGTGTTTAAACTCTTCAAAGGAATCAGACTACTTGTCTGCCAATTCCTTGATTCCAAGATCTGTAACATGGTCTTATCCTTTCAGGATATTTCTTAATGTCATTTTTTTCGAGATGCTGTGTGACTGTCTCTGTTTCTTGATAATTTTCTTCTTTTTAAAGCTCTCAGGCTACATTGTAGCATCTTTAGATATTTCAGGCTTCATTTTCTGAATACCTAAAATTTTGCTAGACGTAAAATTTTTTGTTCATTGCTTGTGAAAATAGTAATTGCTGTGAATTTATTCAAAAGGGAAACACAGGCCCATTGCCACAATCTAAATTTCAAGCATTGCAAAAGGAAATATATACCCCTTGAATAACCCTGCACAAAATTGATAATATTTATAGCATGAATGCGTCCAATATATAACACTGCAGTTCATTTCAAGACAAAGACGAATGTAAATCACGAAGATGATCATATGCATTTTCTTCTTCAGTTCCTGCTAATTTAGTGACCATTTCCAGGGCAACAAACAAGAACATTTAGTGAAGCTGTAGAACAATATGCCCAAATGGGGCTGCGAACCTTATGCTTGGCTTGGCGGGAGCTTGAAGAAGATGAATATCAGGACTGGTCTTCAATGTTTAGAGAGGCTAATAGCACATTGGTCGATAGGGAGGTAAAGGGTACATCTCGTTTAATGATTTTTTCCTTATTGTACACAAATACGTGGATTATGAATTTCTGCCAGCTATGCTTATGCCTTATGGGACTGCACATGCCTGAGTGTCATACATTATTATGCTGTAGTGGAGAATAGCTGAGGTTTGCCAAAGATTGGAACATGATCTTGAAGTTCTTGGAGTTTCTGCGATAGAGGATCGACTACAGGTAAATGATAATTTTATTAATAGTTCGTTGAAATTTAATTTTACTCTGTTATATGCTGAGATCTTGTGTCTAACCTTGGGCTTCAGGATGGTGTTCCAGAAGCAATTGAAACACTTAGAAAAGCTGGAATCAACTTTTGGATGCTAACTGGGGATAAACAGAATACTGCCATACAAATTGCTCTTTCTTGCAATTTTATTTCACCAGGTACAAAGAGCTTGTTTTCATTTTTCCTCTTTCTTCTGTGTAACAGTGTCAGAATCTTTTGTTCAGTTGTTTTAGAATCTTCCGTCCGCGGGAACCATATTTTTTTTCCTTGTAAACCTTTCACTTCTATTGAACTTTTTAGCACTATTCCCGGCTCAGTTAATTACTCACACTTTTTATCTACTCGTTAACCTTCCCATCATTCTCACCATTGCACCAAGTTTGACTTTAACGTGTCAATTAATAACCATTTGCAGTGTCCATGTTAACATCCTTGATGCTTTACTTTGTTCTGAAGACTTGCTTTATCTTTGTCATTGTCTTATTGTTGCCAAGTTTCATGGATATCTATCTCTTGTATATCCGTTATCAACTTTTGTTTTTGGATAGAGCCAAAAGGTCAGCTTTTACTGCTTGATGGCAAAACTGAAGATGAAGTTTCTAGAAGTTTAGAGAGAGTTTTACTTACAATGACGATAACAACCTCAAAACCTAAGGTACACGGACTTGCAAATTTTAATTATTATTGTTTTTCATCAAACTGAGCCAGGGTAAGTTTTGGCTTTCTAAGCCTCATTTATTTCATAAGAGTTTGGGCTTTACCTTGTTTCTCAGTAAATTAGCTGAACCAAGTAGTCCTTTTCATTTATAACTCCAATACAGCCAAAATTTGGATCTACATCAGCTATAAGAAAAAAAGCATTTACAGAATGTTTAAATGTCAATGATTATTTGTAATAATTGTTATTACATTGTTTAGTACTTTTGATATTGTATTTTTAGTCTGTATTATGAAAATGAATCTACAATGTGGCTGGCAGTGAACTGAAAATCAACTATTAGAATTTGATATATATTGATGTAAGAGCTTAATTATGGGCTTATAAACAATTTGTCTAATTTAATAAAAAGTTCATGCAGCTCAGACATGTCTTGTTTATGAAATGAGCTGCTAAAATTGAGATTGTACTTAATGAATTTAGGAAAATATATCATGGAACTGAACTCAAGTACCCCTCGCTAGGCTTGGCTCACATATGACCTTGTCCCTAGTGTCTGAACCGGTGTTTCCTTTGAGTAAATGTTCATTACAATTGGCTGTATGCTTGGAGATGATCACTAAAATGGTATGGGGTTATTTTCTAACCATAATATATGATGGTCATTTGGGTATCAAAAGCTGAATATTTGTTGTAGTTGATAGGTGCCCCACACTTGATTCTGAATCAAAGTTTGTGTATGATTAAGGGAAAGTTTGATGTTGCTTTCCTTTTGCTTTCCCAAAACGTATGCGAGAGCATGCTTTCGGGAAATCATGCGGAAAGCAATGCCAAATGTACCCAAATAAATGGTAATCTGACGCTCTACTTGGTTTGGCAATAACATTGTAAGGTTTTAATTGCTGAATGTTCGGATGATTTACAAGCATAGGTACTTGAGGTTCAGTTTTGTCTATGGTAGTATAGTTATGTAAATAATAGTATATTTTTTCCAGGATGTCGCATTCGTTGTTGATGGATGGGCTCTTGAAATCTTACTGAAGCATTATCGAAGATCTTTTACTGAGCTGGCAAAATTGTCAAGGACTGCGATTTGTTGTCGTGTGACACCATCACAGAAGGCACAGGTTGTTAACTCAAGTATTTCATGTGGCCCTTTAATTTGCATTCTAGTTTGGTTCATTTGTTTTGATAGATTGAATCTTAAGTTCGCATAATTTCTTCTAAGACAAGTAAAATGAGGGCTCAAAACCAAAAAAGTAAGTTCTTTTCCTGGATAAGGTGAAACTTGCAAGTATTGCAGGAAAGATTTTTAGATGACTAGTCTTAATTTTACTTTTTGTGGAACCAAAGAGGAGTTATTGATTTTTAAAATCTGCAAAGATATCTAATTCATCAAGTGGAGTGAGTTTGGTACAGCTTATGCATCTAAAATTACTTAGTGTACTTTTTTTATTGTGTTTAGAGTGGGTGGTTGGTCTTAAATTTCTTTAGGGGAGTTGAAGAAGATAAGATAAATGAAAAACATATTTTGTTGTTCATAGTGAGAGAGTACTGTAAGGATATAAACATAAGAAAAAGGTTGAGTAGATGTTATATCCTCTTCCTTATTTGCCTTTTGAAGTTGGTAGATGATTTAGTCGAGTATATGGATATAAAATGGGAAGGAGATGAATGATAGACATATTTTCTTTCTGGAGAGCTATGGAACCAAGCATGAGTGATCCGGTCAAATGGAATATATATGAGTGTGTGTGTGTGTATTTCAGTGAAATAGTTGGTACTCCAATTATAAGAGTTATCTGCATTTCTAAAAGAACACAATTAATAGGGCATTTGTCTACAAAGAAATGCACAAAGTTTTTGTGTTTGCTGTATTTTGCTTGGGAGAAAGTATACAGAATGTAAGGTCTAAATTTTTTTTTTACCAATTATGTGGGATAAAATATCGATTTCATTTTCATTAGCTTCTGGTTCGTATGCTCTGTATAATTTGGCTCTTCTAATGTGCAAAACTAGTTCATAGAGTTGTAGAAATTTGGTGTTTCAACTTGGTCTTACAAGTATAATGTTTCTGCATACAGCTTGTGCAGCTCTTGAAATCATGTGAATATAGGACACTGGCTATCGGGGATGGTGGGAATGATGTCAGAATGATACAGCAAGCTGATATAGGAGTTGGCATTAGTGGGAGAGAAGGACTGCAGGCAGCAAGAGCTGCTGATTATAGTATTGGAAGTAAGTTGTATTTTATTTGTCATCTGTTTGTGCTTGCATTGAATTGGTGTCATATTATTCAGATAATATCACATCAATGCTGTACTGTACTGGCTTTCCTCCAAAAATTCCTCTATTGGATAAGATATTGTTCCTGTACCAGGTTTATTATTGTGCTCAATATTACCAAGGATTTATAGAAAGAATATTTAGGGCATTACCACATGTTTTGTGGGAATTATGTAACGTAAAAGTTTAAAGATAAGTTGAACTTTTGTTCTAGAAAGAAATATGTGGGAATTGTGTAAAAAATATATACTGAAAGTCTTTCTTCTTAGGTGACCTTTTGATGGCCCACATCAAACAATGTTTTGACAAAAATGGACATATATACGAGCTTAAGGATGCTTCTTTATGATTGAACCGCTTTAATTGCATTCTCAAAATGTTTTCTTTTTAGGATGCCAATTTAGATATACTTATTTCTGTTTAAAAATCACATGATCCTTGATCATCTTTAAACAAATTTCATCCTTGTAACTGAATTTGTTTATGTGCAGAGTTTAGGTTTCTGACAAGATTGATACTTGTCCATGGGCGATATTCATACAACCGAACAGCATTCCTGTCTCAATATTCTTTCTACAAATCGCTATTAATATGTTTCATCCAAATTTTGTGAGTAAACTTAATTAATGCTTACTTTTACTTAACATAATTGTGAAATTAATAGCCATTATGATCTTTGTTCCCTCTCACTAAAATCAGTGTATGTTCAGTTTTTCATTTATTTCAGGTGTATCTGGCACCAGTCTTTTTAATTCAGTTAGTTTGATGGCTTATAATGTTTTCTACACAAGCATTCCTGTTCTAGTTAGCACACTTGACAAAGATCTTAATGAAGGGACAGTAATGCAGCATCCTCAAATTTTGTTCTATTGCCAAGCTGGAAGGTATACTTTCTTTAATAGCGATTTTCTTCCAATGAGAACTATACAATGTTTTGTGTTGCATATTGTATATTGTGTTGTTGTTTTTATTGTAGTTAGCATGATTGTAGACTCAAGTATTGGCACAACTATAGGGATTTAGATTATAAATTTTCCTAGATTCACACTACTAGACTCTGTATAAATTTCTGTCTTTCTCATGTGCACAATACATCAATTCATTTTCTCTCTGATAACATTTTGGTATGTGGCAGATTAACAAATTGTTATTTACAGGCTTCTTAATCCCAGCACGTTTGCAGGATGGTTTGGGCGATCTCTATTTCATGTAAGTAATTTCTTTCTTTTTGGGTTTATCTGATGTTATATGTATTATAGCTGATTATTTGTTTTAATGAAATTCTTTTTTTTTTTGGTGATGTTTTCAGGCAATTGTTGTATTTGTAATCAGTATAAATGCTTATGCCTATGAAAAAAGCGAAATGGAGGAGGTTGCAATGGTGGCACTCTCTGGATGTATATGGCTGCAGGCTTTTGTTGTAGCATTAGAGACCAAGTAAGCTCCCAATATACTATAGTACTCTACTGTTTGAACCTTTTCAAAGTTTAATAATATGAATGAAGTCCTAGTTAGGCTCAATAGGCATTAAAAGCACAAATCATACTCAAACTTTAAAGATAGTTTCGCAACGACCATAGAACATCAATTTGTGCCAAACAAGTAATCGCAAAATCTGACCAACTCGAGATAATTCCTTTCTGGGATTTTGCCCTAATGACCTGAAATAGATATTGATAGCAGATGCATTAAAGTCTCCTGATAAGAATGTTCAAGTCAAGTTTTTGGTCAAGTGGCTCTTTATTGTCTACTTTTAGTATTTAGGATTTGACTAGATTTAGCCAAAACTTGTCTTTAGTTTCTTTCTTTACCACAAATTGAAATTTAACCTTGGGAAAACTTCTTTGAAATTTAACTGCCTAAATTGACTGCACTTGTATGTTGATAAGATTAATGAAAAATTGAGTCCATTTAGCTCAGAATCAACCTAACTTTCACCTCATTCACATTCAACAAAAATTTAACTGCTTTGACTTTTGGTAATGCTATGCAGCTCGTTTACTATATTCCAACATCTCGCCATATGGGGAAACTTGATCGGTTTTTACATCATCAACTTGGTTGTTAGTGCCATTCCAGCATCAGGGATGTACACTATAATGTTCCGGTTATGTGAACAACCGTCTTACTGGATAACTATGTTTGTAAGTGTTTTTGAAACAATCTTTTACATTAATTTGGGTTTCCATAATTAGAGTTCTGTAATACAGAGAATCTTATGAGCAACATATTGTATAGTACAACTAGACCTGTTTAATGGTCGGGCTAGGCCGGGCTGCCTCAATATTGCTCTGTCCACGCCCAACCCAGCATGTATCGGGTTTTGGCGGGCTTGGGCTGGCCGGGCTTATATCAATATATGTTTGTCCAAGCCCGACCCATGGACGTCGGGCCAGGGCGGGCCAGATGGGCAGTAATCACTTGAACATGTCTAAGTCTGCAACTGACTATTTTTATATTTTCAGCTCATAGTAGGAGCGGGAATGGGGCCAATACTAGCTATCAAGTACTTCCGCTATACATATAGGCCGAGTAAAATCAACATTCTCCAGCAAGCCGAACGCGTAGGAGGGCCCATACTGACTCTAGGGAATATCGAGCCACAGCCACGGTTAATCGACAAAGAAGACACACCATTATCGATAATCACTCAGCCTAAGAACAGAAGTTCATTTCACGAGCCCCTGCTATCAGATTCCCCTAACACGAGAAGATCACTTGGCTCGGGAACGCCATTTGATTTCTTCCAACCGCAATCCAGATTGTCTTTCTCTAGCTACTCGAGAAACTGTAAGGACAACTAACTTCTCTCTTCTTATTTGGCATAAAAATTGTATATCTCTCTGCTAGTTTTTCAATCATAAAAATGTCCCAACACAAGCTTTTTACTTATTAGTTCTCTTAGGTTGTAAAGGGCGTACTTTTCACTCAATTTCCATAAGCCAAATCCAATTTTTCCTTAGAAGTGGCCCTTTTCTTAATTTCGAGGATATTTTTGGCTCAAATAATGGGGAATTTGTTGAATAAAGCAAGTACCTTTTTCTTCCAATCTAAATGAAAATGCCATTTTATTGTTTCCAAGGTTTTATAAATGTTTCAGTAATGTAGTGTAATGCTATATCAATTTGGTTAAATTTGTTTAGATCGATGAAGTGAAACAACTATGTATATAGTTTAATTCGTAGTCCAATATTGTCAAATTGACCATTGTTTCGACAATTAGCGATAGCTGGGTTATAATAATTAAACAATAGTTTTTAATTGTTTGCAACAAAAAAAAATATTAGTAACAAGGAAAAACTATCAACAATAGCATTCAATAATAGTTAGAACCTATGTAGCACGGAAGCGGATACAGAAACGGAAACGGAAACCGGAAAACGCCATTTTTAAAAAATATAGGCTGGGAAATTGTGGGGAAACGAACACAGAAACGCTATGTAATCAGAGTTTCCGTGCTTCATAGGTTAGAACTTAGATCAAACTGGCTAAAGTGTCGAGTCATTAATGTGGTTAACAGTAATGCTTCTTTTACTATAAGCGTTTCTTTTGGAAATTGAAGAATATTGGGCCAAACCGAGTTGAAATTTGGATATTTTCCTATAATGAAACTAATTAATAGAGCTTGAATTTTCTGTAGAAAAGGCAATTTAATCATCTATTTTGCATATATTCGTTGAATTATTTTATGACCTGTGACTTTGTCTTGTATCCCATACTTGGGATGGCCAGAGCATTATATGCCAACTTCTAACCCACTCTTTGATAGATCCAAAAAGAAATAGGCACAGGGTTTTGCCTTGAGAGTTGAGACATGTCCTCTGAACTTCAATGATATGATATTTGGACCACGTTTAAGGGAAAATTGTTGCTCCCTTGCTTGGAAGAAATTCAGAGAAAAAGAAAAGGTAGTTCATTTTTATTCGGTTTGATCACAAGTTTATAGATGAGTCGTTTGACGTAGAAAAAGACATTATATATTCCACCATGTTTATTTGTGAGTCAAAAGTGATACATATGAAGTTTTTCGCACAAAGAACAAAGAACGGGGTCATTTGAGGTGAAAGAACTTTTACACGACTTCTGTCGTGTGTATCAGTTGAGTCAAAAAATTACACGAGCTCCATTTGTACACATGGCAAAAGTTGCGCAGAGGTTTCATTTTTTTTGTCGTAAGGGGAATTTATACTGTGAGCCGGGTGTTTTGCACCCTTCTCTCATTAAACGGTTGAATATTTATTAACATTTAATTAAATATTTTCTCATCTTAATTACATACTCCCTCATAAATATTCAGCCGTTTGATGAGAGGGGGTGCAAAATACCCGGCTCACTGTATAAATTCCCAATAAATGGAGACTAACGTGGCATATATGACACAATTTTTACGAATGATTCTTTTACCACTAATCCATGAACCTGTGATCTTTCAAAGAGAAGGTAAAAACAAGAAACATTGGCCATACCACAAATGAGGTACAATGAATCACAGGTAATACACAGTATGGGCCAAATGGGTAATGAAATAATGGCATTAAAAAATTTGTGAGCCCCAAACTCCTAAAAGAGGGGGGCAAGTGAGTAGGGGACCCTAAAAAATAGCCTAAAAAAAGTCATTTTAGCATGGGGCTGCTCCCCCATACCAATACCATTTCTTGTGAATTAGACACCTCAATATTACTCTTACCTTCCCTACCTAAATTATAATCATTCCAAATCCATACCATCAATGTTTTAAAAAGCGTTAGGCGTTAGTCGGGCGGTCGAGGGTTCAAAATGCTTAGGCGGGGTCTAGACGGGGCCTAGGCGGGAGATAGGCGGATTTGTATTTTTATTTTTTAAATATTTTTAATATATAAAAATATAAATTCAGTTAAAAAATAAATTATAATAATATAAAATATAAAAAAAAATAATTTAAACCATATTTTACAATTTGTGTTCTGAAAAATCCCGCCTGGGCGCCGCCTAAACAGCCGCCTAAGCCGATTTTTAAAACAAAAGACCCGCCTAAGACCGCCTAGCCCCGTCTTGGACCGCTAGTCCCGCCTAAATCGGTCAACCGCCTAGGACCGCCCGACTACCTAAAATTACGACGGTGTTATGAAAAATTTCGCCTAAGCGCCGCCTAGTCCGATTTTTAAAACAGTGCATACCATACACTTCCTTACGGTCTCCTTTCCCTGCCATCCTACCTGTCTTTTAGGTAAGTTTCCTTCCTAGGAAACATATTTTTTCCTATTATTCACTTTACTACATGTACTAAGGAGCGTTGGTCAGAGCGATAATTGAATATTGGACCTTTGGAAAAAACACTCTTAAAAAGACTTTTAATCTTTACTACTGAGTTTTTTATTAGCAAAAAAAAAAAAATTATATTTACATCCATCATTTATTTTGTTTTGGCTTAAGGATCTATATATACCATAAATACCAAATAGACAATCGAGTTACCGAATAATTTTAGCCTCGTTTTTCTTTTGGCTTATAAGACACTTAAAAGTCATAAGTTGAGCTTCAGAGACACAACTTAGAAGCTGAAATTAACTTATAAGCCGGTTTGATCAGCTTATAATAAGTTTTGAGAGATAATAAACACTTCCACCGTTGGGGATTGTTTGGTATTGCTGTCACATGAAAAGCTGAACTCGCAATCTTTTCATAAAATAACATATTTTGGCATTGGACAAAATTTTTTTGACTTTTAATACTAATTAATTAAGAGTTTATGCTATAAATTTCCCAATGCTAAAATTTGCAGCCATAGAAAAATCTTGAAAATGGATATTTTTTAAAAAAATAGTCTGAGAACACAATCTCAAACTAGCCCTTATAAGTTACTCATAACTAAGCTTTAAGAAACAGTTCACCTCGTAATTTTCAAACTTCTTGTAAGTTCAAAATAAGCTACAAGCCAAAAAGGAGAAGCAATCAGAAACACCCCTATATTGGACTATGTTATAGGGAATAGCTAGATTTCATTTCTACAGGGCCTGTTATGAGCATCATAAAATATAATAATATAACCTAGATTTTGAATTGAAGATATGTTTCCATTTAACTTCAGTTTTCTGCAGTAAATCTACACTAAAATCAGTTAAAAAGAACCGTACCATGAATGGTTTTTGACGGATTAGGATTTTCTGCAGTTGGATTTTCAATTATAGAGAACATTTATATAATTTGGGTCATCCATTTTAAAATGGACGGCTCAGATTTTTTCATTTAAAATTAATTATCAGTTTTTAAAAAAAATCAGGATCATCTTTTTTAAAATAAATGATCCAGAGTTAGAAAATCCAACTGTATATAATCCTAATTTTTTTACTGTTTGAATTTATGATGAGGAAACCCACATTATTATTTTAAATTTTGTGCTGCAATTGTCCTGCTAATTAATTTGTCCCACATAGGGTTGGTTTGTTGGAAAAATATACGTCAATGTCGTAGTCAAAATTTATTGTATTTCCCCACCATATTTAATTGATTCATTCACATTTTGATGGCTCGTTTTTTCACAATTCATGAGTTGTTTGATTTTTTTTTATTACAACTCTCTCAATAATAGGAGAGAGTATTTGACTATGTCGTTTTATATATTCACTCGAAACTTTTATCTAACAAGAATTTTATTTGTCCAATAATAAAGTTTTAAAAAAATGGAAACATATAGCTAATATAATCCTTCTCCCGTTGGTATTTGTCAGAGCCGGCCATTCGGGAAGCGAGTGGAGCGAGTGTCAAGTTTTTGAGACTTAAGTTTTCTCGAGTCTCAAATTGTTGTTCGAATGGATATAATTAAAATAAAAAATTGAACAATTAGTTAAAGTTTAAGACGTGACGTATAAAGTTCAATATGTAAGATTAAATATAGAATGAAACTTTTACATAATTGTCTGTGTTGAACAGATTTTAATGTTATTAAAATCGGACCGGATAATAAATTGATGAAGGTAACGGTACACGATTTTTATAGTTTAACCGTGGTTTATTCGAATTTAACCGTGATTTAACTAAATTTAATTGTGGCTCAATCGCGATTTTTCCAGTTGAACCGACTAATTTGGTCCGGTTTTAATAACATGACAATTATACCATTTCCACTATCTAATAGTGCAAAATAAAGAAGTACAAAGAATGCTAATATTTGTAAAGAAAAAATAAAATATCTTATAATAAAAGAGAATAATTGAAATATGGATTGAAACAATAAAATTGGGCGATAGAGATAAGAAAGCCAAAAATCTCTGAGTAGAGTTGAAATTGAATCTTCATATCTTCAAGATTCACGCCGTGATCTTCTTAACTTATAAGTAGCAGTATTGAACTAAATTTATTTTAGTATAATTTTATATATATGCAGTACGAAACTAAACTAAATATAAATTGAGAAGAACAAGCCTCAGTCCTCGACTTCATGCATGCTTTCCATGTCTCACCCCTTACTTCTTGGGATTCACATCTCATAATTTCTTATCAATTATAACAAATTATACAAATATTCATCCCTAAATGAAATAAAATATTAAAAATGTGAAATAAAAAAGTTGTTATTTGTTAAAGCTTGATGTGATTGGATTCTTCAAAATTAAAAATTATATATTCCAATTAATCTCAACCATCCACTCGGTTTGTGAATTTTACAAACACTATATTTCAATTAATCTCAACCATTCACTGAATTTTAATGCTTTAGACTTAATTTCACCGTGGATTCTACTTAAATGATTGAAATTAACTGTTAAATACAACTTTAACTTGTTTAATATATAGAACAATAAAAACAACTCGTTCATGAAAATGAAGAACAGAATTGAAAGCAAAATGTCAAGATCAATAAGATTGAAAGAGAATCAATTTATTTTTCTTCATTAGCATATTTATGATAAATAAACTCAAAGTACACACTTAAGATAAAAAAAATTAAAAACATTAAAAAATCCTCTTCTTCAAGAGAACTTCCACAATAACTTAATGAACAACCAACTTAATTAACAATACCAAAAGCAATAATCCAATAATTTACACCAAATCTCGTATATATATAGTAGTTACATATATATACCGCTGGTGCTAAATTACTTTATGTACATAATTAGCGTCGAAATCCCAAACTCGCCGTCAGTAATTTACATCAAAAGTTCATTAACCCATCCAAGATCAGGAGGTCCAAATGAAGCTAATCCATCTCCATTGTTAATCTCTTCTTTGCCTATAATTTCTTTTCCTAATTCGACAAATAAATCTCCATTATTTCCATTAAAATAAGGTTTTGGAGTTGAGTTGTAGTTGGGTGAATGATGAATGAGGTTTTTGTGACGATCATCGCCGTTGAAAGAAGAATTAGAATCAATCCAAGGGTTAGCATTCAAATTCCTAGCTGAAATCGGCGACGAAATTGCCGATCCATCGCTAAAACAGTTTGAAGACGACATTGTCGACGACAAAGCTGCTGCCCCGTCGCTAAAACTCGCGGCTTCAAGAGAATTCATTAGCTCATTAAGCACATCCTTGTAGCCAAAGACTCCAGACCCAAGCTTGCTCAACCGATCGATATGGCGCGAAAACCCACCACTGCCGCTACGGTTGACAGGAGATAGCGGCGGAGACGGAGACAATGGCGGCGAATATGTGTTCGCCGCTAATAAAGTCGAAGTAGGAGAAGAAATCATAGAATGACAACCCAAACAGCTACAATGGCCATGATTACGCCGAGAGCCACCATTCGCAGGCGAAATCTCCGGCAAGAGGCGGAGCTGCCGGGGAGTATGAGCAAAGAAGCAAACTTTTCTCTTACAATTTCTCCCATCTTTACAAGCCTCAGTTCTATAACGAGAAGGATGAAGCCAACACTCAAACACCCCATGAGCAAACTCACAGCCATCTCCAAGGCTACAACCGCCTCGCCGGAACTCCGGGCACACCGTGCCGGAATAATGAAACTTCCTCGGGTCTCTCCGGCGAGCCTTTTCTCCGGGATGAGCAAAAGGGCAGTCCGTCCAGTCGTGGCTCCGGCTACGAGTACAGCGACGGATTTTGAATTCATACATCCGAAAGTGATCGGAGGAATAATGATCCAAATCAGGATCCGCCTCAACCTCGCCGGAGAGATTGTAATTCTCCGTTTTTTCACCGGAATCATTGCAAGGAAAGAATTTGAGGAGATTCGATTCGAAAGAAGACATATCAAGAGGAAGTGGGTGTTTAGTAAGGAGTAATTTCCTCGGAGGAACCTCAAGGAAAGAGTGTTTCTTGGTAGGGGAATGAAAGAGCTTATTTTCGTCGCTAAAAATGGTTGTCATTTCGATGCTAATAGTGATTAGGGCAAATTTAGGGCAAAATGGATGAAATTGAAGAAGGGAATGGAGAAAAAGGTAAAGGGTAGAGAGAGGATATATAGAAGGGGTGGGTTTCAGAGAGAGAAAGAGGGTATGGGGTGCGTGGCTTGATAGTATAAGAGAGACATGCAAATGAGAAGAGGTGTCAATTTCTCACAATCCCTAGCACACAATTCATTGCTATGTGTATCAAATTTAGCATTGCCTTTGGCTTTGTGCTACCAAATGAATATTTTATTTATATATGAGTTTTGGATTTTTCTTTAATATGTTAAATTATTTTTTGGGGAGCATTAATGATTAAGTGCACAAAATATCCATCTTTAGATTCCTAACTCAATGTGTTTATTTCCAAATTAGTGTCCCTTCTGTATGTTTCATTCAAGTATTCACACGTAATTTTTATCATTATTTTATTTTTTAAATTTATCTCTTCTATAAATATGCAACATGTCAAATGATGAATGAAATGACATGGAAGAAGACACTAATTTGGAAACAACATATTAGAGCACTTCCAATTATTTCCCAATTTGAAGAATTCCTCAAAATGGGGAACACATAACCATTCCCCAAAATGGCGTTCCCCATATATAGGAAACCCCGAGGATCCATTATTATATTATTACTTTTTATAATTTTAATTTTTTTAATTAGTTTGTTAGTTGAGTAAAATAAAAATGATGTAAATAAATTAATATAATAATAATAATAAAGTATCATTATTTCTAGAGAATCTAATATGAGATTTTGAAAAATGTAGAAGATGGGTGAAATAAAAACATTATAGATTCCCCAAAATAGGGTTTGACAAATGAAAAATGGAAAATAGTTGGACTTGCTCTTAGAGTCCAACCATTCCTCATATAATATTCTCCAAAACGGGGATTCCAAATAAATATGTTAATGTTATCTTTTTTGTTTTCTATTTTATAAAATTATTTTATTAGTTTTAGTCGGTATAGATGATGTAAAGAGATTAATATAATAATAATAATAAAGTTTATTTTTTTAAGGGAATCTAATATGGGGTATGAGAAATAAAAAAGATGGATGGAGCAACACTATAAATCTTGCAAAATTGGAGTTCAAAAATTAGAAATATTGTTAGACTTGCACTTGTAGGTTATGTAATTCGTTATTTTTTTCATTCTCTCGGAGCAATAATGATGAAGTTCATTATATACATATTTAGTCTCTCAAAAGCTAAGTTTTTGTTTTAATTTTTAAAATTAAGTTAATGTAGATCTCTTTATGTTACTTCTTAACAAGTCACTCAATTTAGAGACCATATAAATAATATATGTCCTTCAAAATTCAAATAAGCAAACTAGCTATACACAAGACTTGTATAAAAATATCCTCTTAATGATGAAGAGACATAAATAAATAATGTAAGAGTCGTATTATAGATGTGTTGGGATTTAGAGTGGCACTACTTGACAAGATAATTGGAATAAATATTTAACAATATCTTAATTTTGCACATTTAATGTGTAATATTTTATGTTTCCCTGGATATTTCTGGTTTTATCTATGAAAAATAAATTCAATTATTTAAATTAATTAATTTATTACATCAAATAACTTGATCGGACTAAATAATATGCGGTAAATAATAACATTATTTCTTCTCACTCTTTTTCTTATTTAAATTACCAGAGATCGTATAGGGATTATTTTCTTTTATATGTGTAACGAGATTTGTCATCTCTTTCGCTTCGTAATAATACAATATAATTTTATTTAAAATAATATGAAATGAACTGAGCTGATCATTATTTGTGTGTCAAAATTTAATTTTCTCCCAAATTCTAAAAATAAATGACATAATAAATGGCAGTCCCATTCACCAAATTTGGAGTGATAATATTTTTTTTTGGGATTTCACATCTTTTTTTATATTATCACTCAAATCATGTTTGTCAACAAAGCTTATAGCATTGATTAGACGTGTTTCATTATTATTATTATTATTATTATTATTATTATTATTGAGAAATTTCTGATTTACATTTCTGGAATGCAAACTTCTCTAGTGTAACATGAATATTGTGATATTTATGTACTTAAATTAATATTCAATTTTAAAACTCCCTATCTAATTTCATTTAGGTCTCATCTAGACGCTATTTTGAAACTCATCGTCCAACTTTTCATTTCTCGAGCGCTATCAGGCGCTCGATCGATATATTACCGCCTAGGCACCGTCTAGTCCGATTTTTTCCGCCTGAGCACCACCTAGTCCGATATTTTCCCCAATTTTTAAGATATTGATACCTATAATAATTATAGTTCAATTTTTTCAATTCAAAAAAGGTAGCACGGTTGGTAAAATTAATGTACAACAAAATATTCTCACCATACAATTTTCATTTTGAATATCAAACCGAGAAATAATATGCTATAAACTACAAAAAAAAAATTAGTGAGAATATTTGTTTTTAAGAAATTGATTTTAATATTGATGTGTTTTTATGTAAAAATTAATTAAGACTTGTGTTTTCATATGCTAAACTATATTTTTATGTAAAATATATTTATATTATAATTTATTTTTTAGTTAAATTTATACTTTTATCTATTAATAATTATAAAAAATTAAAAATTTACAAATCCGCCTAGGCGTTTGAAGCCCCGGCCGCCCAACTAGAGTCTAGCGCTTTTTAAAACCTTGTTCAAAACCTAATCATTAAGCACATTTTAAGAAAAGGGAGATTTTTATATGAGTCCCGGTATTTTAAGATGGAAAAGTATCGCTCTATACATCAATCGAACATGTCCCATTATGTAGGAAAAAGTAGATCTAATAGGACATGTATCAATTGATGTATGGAGCAACACTTTCTACGTTAAAATGTCGGGACATGTATAAAAGAATTTTTAAGAAAAAAAATGATATAAAAACTGACAGTTTGGATTTTTTTTATAAAAAAATTATCTTATATAAACTTAAAAAACCTTATCCCCCTTAATTTAAGTGTAAATTCAAACCTTTATCTCCCACGGTTTAATAATTGTCAAAGAAATGACACAAAAATTTAGAATAATAATGATCACTAAAGAACACAAGAAACTGATAAGTGAGCTAATTTATGTCATATCAAGCCAAGAAAAATTAAAGGTACGTAAAAAGATAAGATGATGATATAAATATAAGATAATTTAAATTTTTATTCAGTTTTAATATTATTCAATCATTTAATTAGGTCAGTATAAGAAAACGTTACCTTAATCATGTTATTACATTTTGTTATTGGTAATAGTCTTTTTTATTAAGGTTGTCATCATATCTTCAAAACTTCTAAAAGTAGAGTTATTTATTATTAAAGTAAACTAAAAAAAAATATATATTTTGGTATCACTCATTTGTATATATAGGGTTTAAGAAATTTTTTTATAAAATGGGGTTTGTGGTTCCAAATAATTTATAAAAAGGGGTATTTGACTTCAAAATAGTGGTGTTACATTGAATATTTTAAATAATTTAACATTTTAATAATTTAACCTTATTGTTTTAAAAATATACGTCGGAGTTTAAGTAATTTTTGGAGGTTTTTTTTATTTTTTATAATTTTTTATAGTTTGTTATCATAATTTAATTAAAAAATATTTGCACTAGTCAAAAAATTTCAAAAGTTTTCACTAATGTGTATTATATTTTTAATAACCGTCCCGCTAAAATTCAAATAAAAACGAACAAGATTACCCATTTTGTGATATAATTTAGTATTCAGGATCCTTTATTTATAAATTTTTTGAAACCACAGACCCCGTTTTGGAAAAAAAAATTCCTCAAACCCCATTTTATAAATGAATAAAATCACAAGGTAATTTTTTTTAAGTTTACCCTCACTATTAATAGCCAAACATGTAGAACAATTTCTTTGATAAAAAAATATAAAAAACTAAATATCGAAAAAATTTTGCCAAACGACTTCTGTGGGCCTCACAGGTATCAATCCATTGCAGGGAGCCCAATCAAAGAGGCCCAGGCCCAGGCCCAATAACTTGATCATAATCTTCTCATGTGAAATTCACTTCATATTTCATGGAGTCAATCAAGGAACACAAAAAGATGCCAGAAAATGAATTTAACAACCCAAAACCAACACTAAAACAAACTCCGAAACTCCGAAACACAAGCCGTAAATTTTCCGTATTAACGAAAGCAAGCAATGTGCCGTAAATTTCTCCTTCTCGTTGCGGTAATAGCACTAGTACACAACCCAATATCGGGAGAGCCATGGTCTGATCCTAATTGTGCGGATGTAGTATGGGACTTTCTTCCATGTCTCAACTTCCTACACGAGATTAACTCGTCGCCCTCTTATGGATGTTGTAGTCAAATTAACGACCTCAACAAGATTGCCAAAAACAAAATAGGTCGAAAAAGGATTTGCCAGTGTATCGAGGACACTGTCTTTGAAGTACGAATGCATCTATTTCCTTCTCGTGTCAAAGAACTTGCAGGGAAATGTGGGGTAAAGCCGCATTTTCCCATCTCGAATCACATGGATTGTAAAGGTAGGATCTTTAAACTATAGACCCGAGTTGATTTAGGATGTACGAACAAGTACATAACTAATGACCGATTTCCTTTTTGCAGCCACCAAAGAGTTCAAGACCAATTCGGAGAAGGATGCCCATGTTTAGCCGGTTTTTTACCTCAACAAGATTGTAGCCCTTCTAAACTTTGAGAAGCTCCATGTAGTCCTCTAAACTTTCAAAAATTTGATCATTTGCCCTTGAATGTCACGTGTATAGCTTTTGGTTGGATAGATTTTTCAAAGATGTCATTCTCTTGATTTTTCTCTCTCCAACCATAAGCTGACACGAGGCGTTCATAGAAAAATTAGTGTTCTTTTTGAAACTTTAGGAGGGAAACGAGGACCTTTTAAAAGTTCAGGGGGCAGCAGTCAGAATGAGACAAATAGAGGGAGTTAGCTATAATGGTAAAAATCACAACTTAAAACAACATATAGTAAAGGATTTGGAATTGTTTCATAAATCAAAGACATAGAATTTAACAAGATGAAATAGTATTTCAATATAGTACATAACAACTCAACTACTTAGAGCAATCCATTGTGTTAGAAATTGGGAAACTCAAATGCAAATTGCACCTATCCACAAGAGAATTAACAAGAGAAGGAATATATGGCAAGTTGAGAGTGTAAGCATTGTCTTCAAGGCATTGACATATTTTACTTGGATTTCTTCCATGTCTTTTCGCTCTTCTATTCAATTTTTTAACACCGTCACAACAATTCCCAGTCGGTCCATTTTTAGAATTCCCGCTAACATAACCTATGCACGGCAAGAATTCCTGAAACACATGTGAACAAAACTCGATTTCGCCGCCTATGATTTCTTCACTTTGTGGAAACAATATAACAATGCCGATCAAGCACGACATTACCCTAACCATATTGTATATGTTCTTTGGTTTAGAATTAAAGTACTAATAGTTGAGTGGCATGTATGTATACACACACACATATTTTTTCATGTAATTGGTGTGTTACTTAAAATAAGGTTGATTATATAACCATGTTCATATAGTTAAAGATTGTTTCCCTATCAATGAAATGGTGATTCAAGTGGTAAGCGGCTTGGTATCGTTTAAGCAAGGTCTCGAGATCGAGTCCTAGTAAATGCAAAAAATTCTTATTGGGAGACTCGCCCACCACAGATAGGTGCGCGGCTAGGGTCGAATCTAAATGTAGTCGGAGTAAAGCTCCGGTGAACAAGATGGACAACAAAAAAAAAAATGTTATATGCCACAAGAAATTAAGTAATTTAGTTGAGTCATGCGTACATTAATTACACGTAAATTTATGATACAGACAAAGAACATTTTACACAAGATAAAAGAAGTTAACACAGTAAATTAATAGAGAAGACAATAACTAATTAAGATTTCGTTATAATTCAAAATTAATCACAACTGTAAAATTTACCAAAACTTTAATCAAGGATCTAGAAGTTCTTTTTTTTTTTCGAAATTGTCAATTTTGCGGGGCTCCATTTTAGGATCAATTGGAAATAACCTCTCTGTAATTATAGGGGTAAGGTTGCGTACACCCGACCCCCCTTACCCCGTTTGTGCGGGAGCCATTGAGATAATGTTGTTGTTGTTGTTGTCAATTTTATAGGGTTTAGGTCATATTTACCCCTTTACTCTCATATTGTTCTTGTCCATTTCATGACTTTTTAAATTTTGAATTATCAATGAATATGCTCCACCGTACAGTGGGACTTTCTTCCATGCCTAACTTCCTACGCGAGATTAACTTGTCGCCCTCTTGGGGATGTTGTAGTCAAATTATCAACCTCAACAAGATTGCCAAAACCAAAGCAGGTAGATAAAGGATTTGCCAGTGTATCAAGGATACTGCCTTTGAAGTATGAATGCATCTATTTCCTTCTCGTGTCAAAGAACTCGCAGGGAAATATGGGGTCAAGCCGCATTTCCCCATCTCGAATCACATGGATTGTAAAGGTAGGATCTTCATACTATAGGCTATAGATCAGAGTTGATATAGTAGGCATGAACAAGTTTATACTACTAGGTCCTGGGTGAAAGCCACAGATTTC
This sequence comes from Euphorbia pulcherrima, assembly GCA_947683365.1. NCBI lineage: Eukaryota > Viridiplantae > Streptophyta > Magnoliopsida > Malpighiales > Euphorbiaceae > Euphorbia > Euphorbia pulcherrima. The sequence continues at coordinate 2,250,079 of CANTUS010000006.1, read as the reverse complement.
TCAAAATTTATATGTTCTTACTTCTCAAAAATAAATAGTAAATCATTATCTCCATGAGCTACAAAGACAACACATTTACACATAAATTGGCGAATTTTCGACTTCGATTGCTAGTAGATTAGTGTTGTCAAAATCTCACAACTATGCAAGATATGTCATCCCTACTTTTCTTAGAAACCGCCGTCTCTATCAGGTGCTTCGCAGCTAAATGCGGGTCTTTTATGCCTTTAATCGCGTCCACAGCATCTTGGTTCGACATAACCTGGAAAGATTAAAATCAAATTTCAATAACAAAATACAGAAACACAATATCTGATTATATCAGTCAATTAGTTTGGGCCCCTAAACTACAAAATTGGCAATTTAGCCCCTCAATGCCCAAATGTAAGGCAAATGCCAGCAAGTAATACTGACAGAAAGTATGTGTCTCACCTTCCAAATTCCGTCACTAGCGAGAATGAGGAACTCGGTATTTTCATCGATAGATTCTTCGGCCACATCAGGTTCGGAACTAAGGAGTATTTTCAAGCTCTTATCACCAAAGGCCCTTGCTACTGCTAGCTGTCCATCGACACGGGGAACATCTCCTATAGGTAAATATATATGTTGTAACTTGTAAGGGCATTAGTGTATTTGGAGAGTCAGTAGTGTCAGATTTTGGCGTTTCAGGACCTTATTCTTGTTACTAGAAACGGGCAACGAACAAGCCTCATTGCTGTGCAACAAATTACGCAGTTTTTGGCAAAAAAAATATCGTTTAGACCTTCAATTTTACGTGTTTCTGTTTTAGGGACTAAATTGCAATTACCTAACAGTTTGTGTGTTCTTGTATCTACTTTTAATTTTTTAACGTAACTGCCTTGGAAAGTCGTATAAAACCTTCAATTGACCGTTTTAGCCCTAATTTCAATTTTAGATAATTTTCTCAATTCCTCTTATCAGGTAGGAATTTTTTCAAGAATTAATTGTTGTTGATTTTGTGATTTCTACAATTTTTTTAGTTATAACAGTTAGTTTCTATTGTTTGTTGATATATTTCACAAAGTTGTAACTTGTAAGCTTTACGAAATTAGAAACCAAAAGCTTTTCCCAAATTGGCACTTCCGGGAAGATTTGATACAAAACCACCACGACTCTCGATCATGTTTTTCTCCTTGGTCGGCTCATGATCGACCGATAGTTGTATGGCAACACCCTTCTTGCACAAAACGGCTCGAGAATCTCCCACATTGCCTACTTCAAGCTTTTGGCCATTGATCAAAATCGCAGTAACAGCGGTAGATCCTCCTTTTCCCAAGGAGAATGCTTTTTCTAAAATTTCAGCATCTGTTTTATCATATGCTCTCCTTATCGCGCTCTCGATTCAGTCCAAAAATCATGCTGCTCGAAAAAAAGTATAGAACAAAAAAAACACGAATTGCTCTCACGAAATGAAAAGGATTGAAAAAAGATTAAGAGCATCACAAGTACCTCTTTTAAAATGTTGTGAAACAAATGATGTTGCAGCATCGTGTCCCAAATGGCCATCGAACATCGCGAATAAACGCAACTCGTCGTGGTTTACTCTCTTGAAATCGGAAACTAAGTAATCTTCCATGGCATGGTTTGATTTTCCTTTAACTAAGTGATAGCCACGTGTTATATGGCTCGAGACTTTGCTTTTGCCTTTCCCAGTGTCAGGTGCCCACGAACCAAATGCCTATACCTGAAAAAAAAAACACTACGTACCAATAAGTAAAAGACTACACTTCTAGCATAATACAACTATACGAGATTCAATTTGATCTAGTAATAACGAATTTAATTAGATTGTGCATTTTTATCAAAGTAAGTCCAAATAATATTGAGGGGAAGTCAATTGACTTCAAATATCTCATTTCATTCAATAGAAAAGGTCAAAAATCACAAATTCTCATGTACGGAACCAAACTCTCATTATACACTGGCTTTTGTCACAAATTCTTTCAAATTAGCTATACATGTAACAGAAATTTATACCCCAACACTTCAGAAGTCACAATTGGCCTGAAAAGAGTGATATTTTCATACAAAGACAATCAATCATAAGGTCAATTACAACAATACATAACCAAATACAGAAACCTCAAAGTCAAAACCCGTCTCAAAAACAACAAAAAGAGCACAGCTTTGAACTTGGAAAAAAAAAAGGCCGAATGCATCAGGAACCGCCTGAACTTGTCCCTAATCGCCCCTCAACCCCTTGAACTTTCAAAAGTTTCTCCCGCCCCCTAAACTAGTCCAAAGTGTACCTCATGACCCATTTCAGCTGACGTGGCCGGTGATTTGACAATGCTTGAAAAGTCAATGCCACGTCAGCTTTAAGGGGTCATGAGGTGCAATTTAGACAAGTTCAGAGGAGCGAGAGGAACTTAGACAAATTCAAGGGGACGAGAGGAACTTTTGAAAGTTCAGGGGTAAGAGGCGACCGGAGACAAGTTCAGGGGCACGTGATGTATTCAGCCTAAAATAAACAAAAGAGATATACAAATTGGAGTAGAAGTTCATCCAACAACAACATCAACGTTATCCCATGCGGGGCAAGTGATCAATTGTACGCAGCCTTACCGTTGGATTATAGGAAACTGTTTTCAGTTGACCCTAAGGTGGAGTTGCCCGTGACTTCAACAAGCGTTTAATGAGTCAATTTGCTTTTATCCATTGTAACGTAAAGCCAAAGAATAACGAATAAAGTACAAGTTCATCGAAACAACAAAAGTTCGAAAAAAAAAAACAGACCTTCAACTTGTGCAGAATTTCTGGGCCAGTCATGGCGTTTCAAATTCAAATTCAAATATCCTAATGGACCCTTGTTGGTTATATCAATTTACTCAATTTGTTATTTTTATATTATTTTGTTACATTATCATTTATTTATTTTTGTTGTTTAATTTGGACCCTTGTTATTGCTATTAAAATTTTTTTAGTCTCTGAACTTATAAAAGTTTCACATAATTCCCTAACATTGTTTGTAACCTCCTAAATTAGGGGTGGGCAAATGTCGATTCGGTTAAAAATTGAACCGAACCGAAACTCGGATTTGTAAAAAAAATTAAAAACCAAACTGAACCGAATATTGTTCGGTTGGGTTCATTATAACCGAATTGCTCGAATTCTATTATTTACAAAATAATATGTAATTTATTTTTCGTTTCATTGTTATATAAGATAAAAAGTAATTTTATCTTGATATGTGTTGAATTTGATGGTAATTAGACTTTGAAATTTACATTCATAACAACAAATATAAATATTGATAAGTCAAGTGGTATGACATGCATGTATAATGAATTACTAAAATAATCCTATTCCTTAATTTGTAAAAGGAAAATAATTCTTTCTTAAGTTAAAATCCCCAATTTGTAATTATTATTTACTAATTAGTGTGCTATCTATCATCAATATAATTAGGATATTAGATATAATATAAATATATATTAAAATATAATAATTATTAATTTATTCGATTCGGTTCATTTTTGTCAGAAAATTTGAAATCGGACCGAAATAAATTCGGTTCAGTTCGGTTATTTTTATTTGATTTTGATGCCAGCTCGGTTCTCCACACCCCTACCCTGAATACAACAAAACTAGTCACATATTAGAGAGTGTATTACACTCGCCGCTACAAGTTAAAGTTGGAAAAGTCAAACCAAAATTAAGCTGACATTTGGCATATATTATAAAAGTTACAAATTAATCCCTACAAAATTTGAAATTAAATCCTGCAAAATCAATAATTAATTTTGTTATAATAATTAGTGTTAAAATGAAAAAATGTTTTATAATACTTTTTATAATTTTCTGTTAATTAAATAAAAAACGTGTTAAAATAATGATTTTTACTATGTAATTTTTTAAATATAATTATATTTTATTCTTTCTACTCTTTTGGCTTTCAAACTAATATCATATTAGCATTAAGGGGTATAAGATGCATTTTAAACAAATTTAGGAGGTCATGTAAAACTTTTACAGATTTACAGGGTTGAAGAGTTTTTAGAACCAAGTATAAGGGGTTCAGATGTGTTAAAACTTTTTTTTAATAATTGGTATAAAGTTGGAGGAAGATTCAAACCAAACATTTTTTAATTTTCTTATAATTTATCTGAGTTATTTATACTCGTATTTTTTTTAACAATAAATGTGAATTTAGAAAACAAACGCCGGTACTTGTAAATCATTCTACAATGCATCTAGATTGAATTTTTATATCTCAAACTTTACACTTTTAAAGAACATTTTAATAGAAAGTTATGTTGTTTTCAATTTATTTAGAGAATATTGAACTGAATTGAACTGATAAATACTGATAAATACTTATTTTAATGTAATTTTATATATATACAATATCGATAACTAATAAGTATTCAATTGAATGAATTATAAGTTATAAAGAATACATTAAATCAACCTTAATAATGATGCCACACATCCATGTACAATGTTATACTTTGTCATGGTTAAGTGGACACTATTTACATGCCAACAAATGGGTTGTTGGTAATAATATTAATATACAACATGAATTTCATTATTGCATCTTGAAATTTTAAATAATGTGAGACTTAGACTATGTTATTTTTAATTTATAAGTAGTAGTATTAAATTGAACTAAATTTATTTTAGTATAAATTTATATATAAATAATATTAAACTAAGTTAAAAAAAATACGACTTTAATCAAATTGAGCTATTGTTAGTTACCAATATAGATATTTGCTTTGTATAAATATCAAATGTATTTACTTTATTGACTTGAAAATGAAATGGATGTAACATATTTCTACACTGATATTTGAAAATTTTTTAATTTATTATAATTTTAAAATTATTTAAAAAGTACACGTGGTTTGAAAATTAATTGTTATATCAGTTATTTCAATAAATTTAATATTATTATATTTTAATTATATTTTTAAGAATTATATATAAAGATTAGAGTGATGTTCGAAAATTTTTAATTTATTATGATTTTTTAAGTTATAATCAAGTTTTAATTAAAAAAATATTAATACTTCTCAAAAAATTTAAAATTTATTAATAAGGTGTATTATATTTTCATTAACTATGCTATAAAATTTCACTTTAAAATTGATAAAATTACCCTTCAAAATATGGTTTTAAAATTTTGGAAATCTTCTTTTTATAAATTTTTGAAACCACAAGCACCCTTTTTAAAAAAAATATTTCACAAGCACCTTTTTAAAAAACGACCAAGTTACAAGACATATTTTTTAAGTTTATCCATTAATTTATCTATGAGTGAATTATTTATACTCGTATATTTTTAACAATAAAAGTGAATTTAAAAAACAAATCCAGGTACTTGTAAATCATTCTACAATACATCTAGATTGAATTATCTCAAACTTAACACTTTTAAAGAACATTTTAATATAAGGCTCTCTACTTTTCAACTTATTCAGAGAATATTGAGCTGAATTAAATTGATAAATACTTATTTCAATGTAATTATATATATATATAGTACTGATAAGTACCGATAAATACTGATAAGTATTGAACTGGATGAATTATAAGTTGTAAAGAATATGGCCTAACTAGGGATGACAATGGATTGGATATGGATATCCTACCATATATTCTACAGTATATTTCTATAATATATTGCATACAAGTGTATGGATATGGATATCCATATTCAATCCATTGTCATCCATAAGCCTAATTGTTAGGCTTTGCTTGGGAGCAAGTTTTTTATGGGAAATGAGCAGTGTTTTAAAAATCGGGCTAGGCGGAGTTTAGGCGGGATTTTTCGTAACACCGTCGTAATTTTAGGTAGTCGGGCGGTCCTAGGCGGTTGACCGATTTAGGTGGGGCTAGGCGGTCCAAGGCGGGGCTAGGCGGTCTTAGGCGGGTCTTTTGTTTTAAAAATCGGCCTAGGCGGCTGTCGAAGCGGCCCCCAGGCAGGATATTTCAGAACACAAATTACAAAATATGGTTTAAATTATTTTTTATATATATTTTATATTATTATAATTTATTTTTTAACTGAATTTATATTTTTATATATTGAAAAATATTTAAAAAATAAAAATATAAATCCACCTAGCTCCCTTCTAGGTTCTGCCTAGGCCCCGCCTAGACCCCATCTAGGCGTTTTGAATCCTCGACCGCCCGACAAGCACCTACCGCTTTTTAAAACATTGAAAATGAGTGGAATGCATTCAAATTCCCTTGATTGGGGGCAAGGTGATTGAACATAGCATGTCCAATTCTCAATTCCACCAAAATGGCGGAATTTGGAGGGAGCTTATTTTTTTCCAATTTTGTCCTTCCTTTTTAACTTATTTTACTAACTTTATCAATATATTAATTTTTACATATAAAGGGTACACATGTATTTATACTACATTTTCTTTTATAAACTCATCCCTTCATTTCAAACATCAAATTTTTAAAAATTTTCTACTTTTTTTAAATTCTACCATTTCTTTTCCTTTCCTTACCTTTAAAATTTTTTAGTACTTTACTTCATTTAGATGGACATTATATCAACTTTAATAGTGATGTGAAACTTCGGGTGTACAATGTTCTACTTTGTCATAGTTAAGTGGACATTATTTACATGCCAGCAAATGGATGGTTGGTAATAATATTAATATACAACATGAATTTCATTATTGCATCTTGAAATAAAAAAAATGTAAGACTTAATCAAATTGAGCAATTGTTAGTTACCAATATAGATATTTGCTTCTATTTTAAAAAATTTTATCTAGTCCCACTTAGATTTTATTTAGGCTTTATTTTAAAGTTTGTCGTTTGATTTTACGTTTTCGTAACACTGTTAGGCCCCTAACCGATTTATTGCCGCTTAGGCACCGTCTATTCCGATTTTTTTCACCTAGACGACCCTTGAATTCAATTTTTTAAGATATCGATATCTATAATTATAGTTTGATATTTTTAACATACTAAAAATAGTTTAGTTGGTAAAATAAATTTACATAAAAGTATTCTTACAATAAAAGTCTCATTTCCAATTTTAAAACATGCTCTAAATTATGTTTTTAATATTTTAATATTTATTTTTTAGTTAAAATTATATTTTTATGTATAAATAATAAATATTAAAAAAATACAAATCAGCCTAGCTCACCACCAAACTCCACATAATCCTCGCTCAAATTCCTCCTAACTTTAAAATTCTGACCATCCGATTAACGCCTAACAGTTTTTAAACCAGAGTTAAATATCAAATATTTACTTTATTGACTTGACAACGAAATGGATGTAACATATTTCTACACAGATTAGAAGCACAAATTTAAAATAAAAGTCAAAATTGCCAATTGAGATGTGTCGGAGATGTTGCAGCCAATAGTTAAGCAACAAACGGATTGATGAGCTGTCAAGAGGGTTGATCACTAGCTTAGTTTCTGTTAATTAATACTCCCTCCTAATAATATTATCCATTCATCATCGAAATCAATAAAAAATTTATTATATAACTAAAATAATTGATTTATTCTTTATTAAATTCTCTTTCTTCTTTAAAATATTTTTTTAAATTTTTTCATTCCTATCGGTATTAATGAAATTTTAAAAATGGAGTACGGCATTAATAAAGGAGTATATTAGTAAATGACCTCAATTAATTAATTGTTATTTTAAAAAGTATGAATTAGTTAAAACGATAATAACTGAGAGAGTACATAATTGCTTAGATGAGTTCTATGGTACAACTGGCTGTTGCATTTGTATATGATTATGTGTTTATATTAAGAAAAATTTTAATTCTCACAAAATATTATTTTAATTTTCTTTAATTTTTAATCGATTACTAATATTCCAATTCTCAAAACCACGAGGAGCCTTTTAAACTGCATCAAAAGATTAGTCAAACTATTCAGAATCAAGGCAAATTACGTATAAAAAATATGTTTTACCATTTCACTACATAAATAACATATTCAATTTATATTATCTTAATCGAATTTCCCTTAACTCTTTCATTTTAAATCCGTATGAAACAATTGTAATTCGAGCACAATTCGCCTTCTTACAAGTAATTAAATGATTTATTATAATCTAGTGAGGTATAATTTTGTGCAGGAAAATGTTAGAAATCACAATTTAAGACTACAAATAGTAAAAGAGCAAAAAAAAGTGATTCATGCAACTAAGGCATTTGTGTACTATAAAGCTATAAAATAATGTTTCACTATACATTAGCGGAAGAGCGATAATAATTTTTTTTAAAGAGATGAAATTGAAGCAACAGTGATACCCCGAGATGCAAAACTGACTTCGTCACCTTACTAAAATAAACAACCTCCTCCTGTAGCGAAATCGACATATGCTCTTTCGATGAATAACTCAACTACTTAGAGCAATCCATGGTGTTAGAAGTTGGGAAATTCAAACGCAAATTGCACTTATCCACAAGAGCATTAACAAGAGAAGGCACATATGGTAAGTTGAGAGTGTAAGCATTGTCTTCAAGAAGGCATTGACATATTTTCTCTGGATTTCTTCCGTGTCTTTTCGCTCTTTTATTATTCAAATTCCCAATACCGCGACAACGACAATCCGTAGGCTCGGTTTTAGAAATTCCGGTAACATAATCTATGCACGGCAAGAATTTATTGAAAGCATGTGAACAAATCTCGATTTCGCTGCCTATGATTTCTTCACTTTGAACAATGGTGATCAAGCATAATATTAGACGAACCATAATTTATACAAATTTTTTGTATAGAATGGAAGTACTAGTAGTTTATTGATATATGAATCAACTAATGTTTTAAGTGAAAATCATATTCTCCCACATACTTGGTGTGTTATGTTTTAAAACTCCCCACCTAGCTCCGCCTAGGCCCTGTCTAGGAGCTATTTTGGGGCTTGCCTCCCGACTTTTCATTCCTCCGGCGCTATCAGGTCCTGGGCCGACATATTGTCGCCTAGGCACCACCTAATCCGATTTTTTCCGTCTAGGCACCGCCTAATCCGATTTTTTCCGCAATTATTAAGATAATGATACTTATAATAATTATAGTTCAGTTTTTTCAATTCAAAAAAGGTACCTCGGTTGGTAAAACTAATGTACAACAAAATATTCTCATCATACAATTTTCATTTCGAATCTCAAACGATAAATAGTACGCTATAACCCACAAAAAATTAGTGAAGGTATTTTTCAAGGAATCGATTTTAATGTTGATATGTTTTTATGTAAAAGTTAACTAAGACTTATGTTTTTATATACTGAACTATGTTTTTGTAAACTATCATTACATTATAATTTATTTTTTAAGTTTGAATTTTTACTTTTATCTATAAATAATCATAAAAAATAAAAAATTTACAAATCCGCCTAGGCCCCGCCCAGGCGTTCGAAGCTATAGCCGCCCAACTAACGCCCAACGCTTTTTAAAACATTAGTTACATAAAATAAGGTTGATTGTATTTAATCATGCTCATATTATTATAAATTATTTTCCTTCAATTACTATATATATATATATATATATATAGTGAAGTACTTAAGTCATGTGTTACAAGTAACATGTGTCAATTTTCATAAAAAAAAAGTAACATGTGTTAATGATAACACAAGTTTGATAATTTTATGTTCCTTCTACACAAGATATTATATGACAGAATTAATTAACTGCGAATATTATAAATAATTAAGATTTCATTGCTCACAGTAATGAAGTGATGTGATACAATTTAAAAAATTATAATAACCATCCTAAAATTTACCAAAATTTAGGGATCTTCACTGTATTTAGCCACCATCAATTAATTGCTTCACTGAACTCTGCAAAACAATTCCACAACAAAAGAAAATAATTTAGATGAGATAGAAAGATGGAGAAAAAATAGATTTCATACTATTTATATGATTGGGACCAGATCTGTTCAATGAAAAGGCTGGGTAGGCTCAAACAGGCCTTGTCAGACCGACAAAAATATTACTCAATTCAGGCATACCCTAGCCCGCATCAATAATATACACGGACCTGACCATGCTTAAGTTTAAATCTTCATCTCCAAAGCCAACCCCGGACCATCAATTAATAGATTGTAGATAACATATATATAATTTAAAAAATAATATTATTTTATTCATAAATATATATTTTTTGTTAATAATATATATATTCGAGCCTTAACCCATCTAGGCCGTACCGAGCTTCTATTATACTCCAATCCAAGTCGGATATTTCCCCAACTCGACCCACTAAAGGACGGGCCTGAGCGGGCTAAATGGGATACGGATCGGTTGAACAGGTCGATAATATGTTTTAAAAATAGAATTCATACTTACATGGAGCAATTCTTCTTAACAGAAATGGGGAAACTTAGATGAGTGTGACATTTGCCAGGAAGAAGATCAATCCTATCAGGCAAAAAAGGAGGCTCATTAGCAATGGCAGCAACAAGCTCAATGCACTGGCAAATCCTCTCGACTTGGCGATCGCTTTGCCTAGCCAGCCTGTTCATCTGCTGAACTCCACTGCAGCAATTCCAAGCAGGATTCCCATTTGGAATGTGCCCATTAATGAACTCTATGCATGGGCTGAAATAAACCAGCACATCTAGGCACTCTATGAAATTCTGTAGGGTTTGGCTCGTTATTGATCCTGTAATTATCGCCGTAATCGATAGGATTAGTAAGAGATTTGGACGATAACGAGTCATTTGATTGTGTTGATGAGATTAAGGCTGGTTAATCTGGAGAAATTTGGAAAGTTTGAGGTTTTGTTATTGGTGTTCTAGTTTGGAGTTTGTTGGGTCACAGTTGGGAAACTGTAATTTGTACTTGTGTCATGCTTTATAAATTATTGGTTTTTCTATATATTTTTTTATAATATTTCAGTATAATATTGTTCAGGGCTTAGTCACAGTTGAGGTTCTTCACCTCTTTCAATAAGTGTATTTAGTGGGATTCGAACCGTGTTCTCCTTCAACTTGCTCAACTGAGCTACACCATGTTGGTATTGTTGGAAATTTAATGGTGATTTGTCAATATCTTTTCAATTTTTTAAAATAAATTTTTAATTTACATATTCTTATATATTTTTGTTACAGTGGTAAGCGACTTGGTATGACTTAAGCAAGGTCTTGAGTTCGAATCCTAATGAATGCAAAAAATCCTTATTGGAAGACTTACCCACCATAGTCAGGTGCGTGACCCAGGTCGGATATCAACATAGTCAGAGCAAAGCTCTGGTGAACCTATGGGCAACAAAAAAAAATATATAGGGCCGGCCCTAGAATAGAAGCGACTAAGGCGGCCGCTTAGGCCCTCATAAAAATGGGGGCACCTATATTTTTGTTTTATTTACGAATTTAATAGCAAATTATTTATATTATTAAGAAAATATATCACTATACATTAAAAAATCGTTTTTTCTTACTAATATTTAATAAATTTATTTTAATTGACTATAAAATTAATAAATTCTATATTTTTTGCCTAAGCCCCGTAATTTGTGAGGCATCAAGGTATTTTCATTTTATTTTCATTAGCCTTTTAGTCCGTTTACTTATTTTTTTTCATATGATTACAGTTATCTTCCGATGGTTAAAATTGTCTTTAATATTCAAATTTAATTAAATCTTTCATTGTAATTCTTTTTCATTCACTTTTCCATTTATACATTTATGCAAAAAAAACTAACTAAATGCTATGAATTCAGTATTTAATGATAGAAAAGAGAATAAAAGTTTCTCTTATCATTAGATAATAATAAAATTAAAAGACATATCCTTTATATTCTATTTCCCAATATATTACCGTTCCCAACAATTATTAAAACGACACAGTTTAGCACGCTCCCCTGGCCGAGAAATCTTACCGTTAAGCCTAACCTGTAAAAGTCCGACCTGGGCACTGGTTGGTGTGGGCCCCAATTTATAAAAATTCGACCGTTATACATTCATCGTCTTCCCCATAACCTTCATTGACAATTAAAGATTTTTCCATCTCTCCCAAGTCCATCATCATAGAATCGAACGGACTCTCGATTTCATTTTTGAACGGATTCTTTCTATGGCGGCGGTGGTGGAGGACGGCGGTGGAATCACTCCGATGACTATGATAGACGAGAAGTATGAATTCTGTGCCCCGCGATTCTTCGATTTCACAATTGGGGAATCGGAAGAGGATAGGGTTGAAGCCGAACTCTGGTTCGAATCGGCTCTCAGCTACGCTCCTTCTCGTACGTTGACTCTTTAATTTCATTTTCATTCCTGTTTGGATGCCGATTTTGATTGCTTTTGAAATCTAGGGTTTCTGCATAGTTCAACTGAATCAGATTATATCATCTTCCTTGTTGAAATATGAGTTTTTGTTTAATTAGTTTGTGATAATTTGTTGTATATGTCCTATTTTGGCTAATCTGTTGCTAATTTTGATTCACACTCCTTTAGGATCTCATCTTTATACCTAACTGGGTTCTGATTTGTGATTGCTTCATAGACTTTAGGGCTTTGGTAGCACATTAATTGTGATCTTGTTTTGGATATGTCCTTGATTTTTTCATTTAATTATTGATTTGGATAATACATGTGAGATTTCTGATTATAATGCTGAGCATTTGATTGGGTTACTGAGAAAATTCAATGAAAAATCTTGATGAGAAAACTTATGAACAAATGTAGAACAAGCAATACATTTATTGGAAACACCAAAAGCATGTGACCTTTTTTTTGGGAGACATTAATGACATTTATGCCATGATTGTGATGTATATAGTTAAGGTTGAAGTTAAATTTTTATTTCCCTTTGATTTATGCAGCTTTTATGCCTAAAATTAAGACGGGTAGATCATCATTTAAGGTTGAAGGCTTATGTGATCTCAGTGAAGCAGCAGAACAATCTCAGAAGGTGATGATTTTCTTGTTCTGTTCGACTTTTCACTTTTCCGGTTTATAATTTCGCTTAATCATTGATCCTAATATGTTACTCTTCCATGATAATGCGTTGCAGGCCTCAGAATCATCAAACGCAAGTGCAACAACACTCAATAATTCCTCCTATATTAATTCCGAATCAAAGGTAATGCAACCTTGTGAAACTAAAGAAGAAGGAACAAATGTTCATCAGCAAGACAAAGAGAAAGATGGAAACCTATCCAGTAGTTCTTGTGGTGAAGAAACGAAGGGGACGGCTTCTTGCACCGAAGAGACCAAAAGGTTTGTGTTTCGGTTTCTTGAATAACTTGTCACAATAAAAAAGGCCTAATACATATGGAGCCCCTGAAGTTGGCTCTAACAGCTCAATTGTGACACTTAGCCCCCTGAAGTTGGCAAAACTGATGCAATTTGCCACCTCAATGTCACGGGTCAGCTTTTGGTTGGATTGACTTTTCATAGAGGTCATTTTTTTGATTTTTTTTCTCTCCGACACGTTGCATCAAAGGGGCAAACTATATCAACTTTAGTGGGTAAAGTGTCACTCTTGAAAGTTCGGGGTGGCCAAGGGTGGTTAGAGCCAAGTAGGGGGGCAATGTCTGTATTTTATTTGGACAATGTTTAACCAGTGTGAAGTTTTTGGTTGCAATTTCTCCTGACATAATCACTTCTCTGTAATAGCTCTGTTTCTGTCAAAACTGAACCTGCTGATGCCAAACTGGATGTCAAAATTGATACTTGCTGCACTCCTAAGTTATTACCGGTGACATCTCTAAAGGAAGGCCTATTGACCGGTTCCAAGAAGCACCTACCAGCTAAAAATGTAGCTAGTGTGGTTAGAAATCCATCGTCTCTGGAGCCAAAGAGCCGATCACAACACTCGTATGCTAAAAGCTCCAAACCAGGAAGTGCCAGGTTCGTAAACTTCACGAACCTCTTGTGATGTTTCGTCTTTTCAAATTTGTGTTGCATCAAACTAATGAGGGACTGCTAACTTTTTTTATAGAACTACAAGTGTGCAAAATGTAGTTGGAAAATCCAATTTAGCTCAAGAAAACCAGGCTGTTAAGAAGCAAAAGCTGGAAGGAGGAGGATCTAGACAGGTCATTTGTTATTTCTGAATTGATCTTTGAACTGTAAACCTTTTCTTGGACTCTGTTTGCTGAAATAGTCGGTGTTTTTTGTCGAAATTTCAGATTCTTAGTCTTAAACCCCCACAAACATTGCATCACAAGTCCAAACTCGGTGTTGTCGGCCATAATACCAACCCATCTCAAGCCAACAGAAAGAAAGAAGAGAGAAAGGTTTTAGTTGTTTTTAAGTTATTGAATTTTGAGCTTGATTGTCCAATGCTTGCTGCTGACACTTTGGAAACGTTTTTGTGTTTTTTAAGGTTTATGTTCGGGAAACAGAACGACGAACACCATTCGTTTCAATGGCAGAGATGATGAAAAAATTCCAGTCAAGTACCAGAGACCTATCACTGCCTAGCAATAAAAACAGTTCTATGGTAAATATAACCATCAAACTCCACATATATCTTACATTTTTTATTGTTTCCTTATTTCACAATTTAATTCAAGATTATGATGGTTTGTTAATCAGGGGAAAGCTCCACTTTCATTGACAAGGCCTAAGGAGCCTGAATTCGAAACATCCCAACGAATTCGATCAGTTAAAATAAAGAGCACCGCAGAACTCGAAGAAGAGATGATGGCTAAGATTCCTAAGTTCAAAGCAAGACCATTAAACAAAAAGGTAAAAACTTTATTCATGTAACATGAAATAAATATAGTTCCTATTTTTAGATTTGAGTAATCCTCTGTATTCATGCTTATTTCAGATTTTGGAAGCTCCATCGTTACCTGCAATCCCTAGAAGCACACCACAACTACCTGAATTTCAGGTATTCTAGTAATAATGACTCAAAATCCAAATCAGCTCGATTTCCGAAACAACTAGACTTAACTTTTTCGATTTTTGCAGGAATTTCATTTACAGACAGCTGTAAGGGCCAATCAGAATGCGGAATCTGCTTCAGTGACCTCATCAAATGTATCACATCAGGTTTAGTAGTGTCATAAACAAAAGGACTAATTGTGAATATATTATTGCATTGAGACATTACGATTATACAAGTAGCGTTTTGTCGAAACTATTTCCTAGTTTACTAACTCGTGCGAACATCATAACAGAAGCATGATTGGAAGCCACATCATCTCACTGAACCAAAAACTCCTCTTCTTCATACTACTTTGAGGGCTCGTCCACCGAAGGTGAAAAGCTCTGTAGAACTCGAAAAGGAGGCGCTAGAAAAGATACCAAAGTTCAAGGCAAGGCCTTTGAACAAGAAGGTAAAATTCAGTTTCACAAAAATCCGTAAATTTCTCCATAATTCACAAACTTAGTTGTTCATCAGCAAATTCAAAACCTTTTCTAGATTTTTGAAAGCAAAGGAGATATGGGAATATTCTGCAATCTAAAGAAACAAGTCACTAAACCTCAAGAATTTCACTTTGCCATAGACGAAAGGATCGCTCCTTCATCTATGGTTACCGATATGTTCGATAAGGTAACTTAGACAGCTAAAAAGATGGAGTTTTTTAAAGTCACGGTCTCTCATTATGTCTAGACTTTTTTTCAGCTTTCAATAAGCTCAGAATCTCGCCATGAGAATCCATTGCCAAGAAACACGAAACCGAACCCGTTCCATCTCCACACAGAGGTACATTTATTTGTTACTCTGGATATGGAAAGTATTCGTCTTGTATTTGTTGTGATTACATTAGCTGGTTTATTACAGGAAAGAGGAGCTGAAAAGGAGAAAAGACTCGTGATGGATTTGGTACATAAGCGGATTGAGGATGAAAGAGCTAGAGTTCCGAGGGCTAACCCATATCCGTATACAACTGACTATCCTGTGGTAATTTTACAAACACATAACTGCAAACTGAAATATATTATAATAATATTGCAATTTTAAAAATTTTCTATTGTAGGTTAATAATTAAATCATTTACATTGAATAAATTCAAAAAAATAAAATAAAACTTTCATATACATATACACATAGTTATAAAATTTGGGCCCCGTTCGGCCCTAGGCCGTCACATTTGCTCAAGGCTGGCCCTGACTACGTGCTTATATGAGGATTGACTGTTTTTTGTAGGTTCCTCCCAAACCAGAACCCAAACCGATCACAAAACCCGAGCCTTTCCCGCTGGAAAGTCTACAAAGGCACGAAGAGGAAATGAGAAGAGAAATGGAAGAAAGACAGCGGATTGAAAGAGAAGAGGCTGAAAAGAGGAAGTTCAAAGCACAGCCAATTCTCAAAGAGTAAGCGAAAAATAAAAAACCGGTTACTAGTCTAGCTTTGTAAAGACTGTAAAATGTAAAACTCAATCGAATCATTATTCGATTTCTTGTTGTTTTATGCAGAGATCCGATTCCACTGCCGGAAAAAGTGCGTAAACCCCTCACACAAGTTCAGCAATTCAGTCTCCAAGTAGAAAACCGAGCTGTCGAAAGAGCAGGATTTGATCAGAAGGTAAGTTCAAGTTCAACCAATACATTACATAGCACTAAAACAATAAAAACTTCCCTTCCCTTTTGTTTATATTAAACTTGCATACCGTTAATGTAGGTAAAAGAGAAAGAACAACTCTATAAGAGATACCGAGAAGAGAGCGAAGCTGCGAGAATGGTAACCGAACTGATCTATTATTAACCATTGTTCTATGGCAAAAGGGTCCTTTTGGTCCCTATTGTATAACTCATTTGTCCATTTCGTCCTTCTGCTATTTATGTCGCCCAATTTGGTCCCTGCATTGTGCAGTGTGTTACCTTTTTAGGCCCCGAATCGTAGAATCTCTATTGAAATAACTACGCATAAATTGTATACTCGAAGGACCAAATGAGTAAATAAATTATACCACATGGTCCTTGTTCTATTGGCTTGCAAGCTCTGATTCTGAAATCTTACTTTGTTAATTGTAGATTGAGGAAGAGAAGGCTTTGAAGCAAATGAGAAGAACAATGGTTCCTCATGCGAGGCCAGTACCAAGCTTCGAACATCCGTTTTGCCCGAAAAAGTAGGAAAAAATCGAAACTTTAACCCATTACTATCATTATTTTCCTCATTCTGAAAAAAAGGCCAAGTAACTAACTGTGTGTAACAATATGCAGATCTTCAAAAGGAGTTACGAAACCAAAGTCACCGAATTTGCGGGTGCTCAGAAGGAAAGAAAAACAAAGGATGATGATGGCCTCGAGCCCTGCTTCTTGTATGAGATGATATTAGTTCAAGTCTCTTGAACCATTTCTCTTCTTCTATATGTACACAAAGATGTAGCAGATTCTGTAATTCTTGTATCAGATTAGGAAAAACTTGTACTGTGAATCAATTTAAGCAACAAATGCTTATTCTTTTTTGCAGTATGATTCTTGCTTGTAGAAAATGAACCTACAAATCAGGCCCCATTGAACTGATTTTGGTGCAAACAGTTTAGTTCTGTTTCATAATACCTTACAAAACCAATAACTTGGTCCCCGCTTAAGCAAGGTCTCGAGTTCGAGTCCTATTGAATGCAGAAAATTCTTATTTGGGAGACTCACCCACCACAGCCAGGTGCGCGACCCGGATCTGTTCTGGACGTAGTCGGAGCAAAGTTCCGGTAAACCAGATGGACAACAAAAAAAATAATACCTTACAATACAAATGGTTTTTATCTACAAACTGAAAAGCTTAGTAACACAATAATTCATTATCAATACATATGCAATAATAGTCTGATAAAAAAAAAACTGAGTTACAAAAATAATTGCAACTGACTCACATTTATGCATTTATTAGACAACATAAATAACTGTATTTTCTTCTAGTTCGCTATTCGCTGCGCCTTTTTACGATTTCCGCCTCAATAGAAAGTCCAAAAATATAGCTAATTGTTTTACAATATTGCGTTTATATATATGTATCATCGGCCTAAAGTCCAAAAATCACTATCGGTTATTTAGTTCATATCCTCAACTTTTGCACATTCAGATTTAGAAGTTCCCTTTATACCAATAATGTGGTTTTATTTAGATGTGGGATTCGAGTGTTGATAAATGAGAAATATTGCATAATGGAAGAAGAATATTGTGAAAAGGTTTATCAAATTTGATACAATAAAATTTTAATAAATACAATTACTTGTTAGCAATTTATTTATTTGTTTTAATTTTTCCTTTTATTATTCATAATTATAATTATAATTATTTTAGTATTTTTAAATATTTTATATATTAAATTTTTATTTTAAAATTAATTTAACTCTTTTTTGGTTGGCCAAAATTGGTTTCAGCTTTGGCTAAACTATGTCATGTTTAACCGACGATTTGATAAAAATTAGATTTGATTAAAAACATTTATTTGAATGAAATATATATATATATATATATATATATATATATATATATATATATATAAAATAAGAACGCCAAAATCGGCTAAGGAATTATAAAACGAGAGAAAGAGGGTCTCTCCCATTTCACTAATATTCGAAGAATCCATTTTACTGAATTCAGACATTTTTTTATTATGGGTCCAAGTGTTAATATTAAAAAAATTTAATTTTAATATATGTAAATATATATTTATATCAATAATATGTAGAAAAAGATTATTCCAAACTTTTCCTTAAGTAGAAAAAGGTTAGAAATTAATAAAATAAATATAAGAATGGAAAATTTTAAAAATAAGTTAAATAAATAAAAAGATGTCACTAAAATTTGATTACTAAATTCACCTGACTAACTTTTTATAGAAATTTTTAGTATAATTTAATTAATATATGGAATTCAAACATATAATTTTATGATGTACAAACATCTAATTATATATAATTTAATATTATTATTAAAAAAAAAGTGGGTTTATGAAGCCTACTCTATTACATACCGAATAGCCCCTCCATTTTGATCTGGCGGGCCCCCACGTTACATGAAAGATTTTTGGAGCCCTAGGCAGCCTCGATGGTAGCTGTAATACGTATATGTTCAATAGGTGATTCGGGGCGGACCAAAGAATAAATGGCTATATTTAAGCTCAATTTAACCCACGTTTATAATATTTGGGCTTGGATTAAGTCGGATTTTGACTTAAAAACTCGTTCCCAAGTCCAGCCCAGCCGTCAAATAAATAAATATTAGTTTTATTTTTTAAATAATATTTTACTAAGAAAATTGTATTATAGCTTAATAAAAAATTGATAATTTTCCAAAGTTTCTTTAAAAAAATATAATTTATAGTTTTAACATGTTACATTGATTCAATATATATAACATTAGAGTTATTCTATGATGACTTTATTTTTTTACTTACTTTGCCATTATTACCGTTGGATTGAACTTCACCTCACTAATCCAATGATAATAAAGGCCAAATAACTTTTACTTTAAAAAAATAAAGTCACCATTGCCTTATCCATAATATTAATAAAATTATATAAACATATAAATAAAAATATTAAACATATTTGAGCAGGCCAAGCTGGGCTTGGGGTTTTACATAAAATTCAAACTCAATCCATAATATTTTAGTCCTATACGGACTTGGGCCTGGTTGGACCAATAGTGATATTTGCTTATCTAAGTCCAACCCATAAAAATTAGGCCTGAATGAATTGAACGGATCACAAACTACTTGAACAGGTCTACTTATAGCGTAGAGAACCCTCCAGGCTTTAAAGTTATATCTTTTAGCTCATGAACTGCTTTTTGGCTTTTCAGAATTAAGCAGTTATAATCCAACGAAGAATCCCCCTGCCTCGTTTTCGCTCTGCTCGTGCGTGGCACTCCTTGCTCTCGGGGTGGCATACCGAAAAAAGAAAGGTTTTGGAAAAAAAAAGTTTGTGCTTTTAATCCAACTCAAGTTGAAGAAATTTATTCAATGGTCTCTCAAATATTTGGAGTTGCTTTTTTCAATAAACATTGACTATATTTCTTTATGGCCATTTTAGAGAATAAAAAATTATTAACAACAACAAACAACTATCAACAACAAACAACATCTTACATTGATTTAAAGCCCAACAAATATTTAAAATGCTCTTTTGTATTTATGGTATATATTTTAACCCTTTGTAAACCATTCAATGACTAATCATGTAATTCTCAGTGTTAGACCAATATAGTATAGCTCAGTTAACAATCCAGACTGAATAAATTTGAAGAGAACAAATTGACCTAATGCTAACATCTCCTACGTAGCTGATCTGGACAAAATATCAAGTCATTTGGATGGTTTATGATAAGACGTCACTAGTAAGGAATTATGATGATTAGAGGCTAATCAAATTGACCTAATGTTACTCAATTTGTCCCAAAAATAGTTAGTTGATGAGACAAATTAATACTCCATTTTTTTTTAAAATAATTATTTTAACCTAAAATTGAATTATTAGAATGTTTATTATTTATTTTTTTAGATGTTTTTTTATTATTCTTTCAACTATATCTTTAACATTAATTATATTTGGGTTGAAAAATTAAGGCATTAATTGAAGATACAAGGATAAATTAGTATTTTTATATTATTAATAAATAAATTTATTAAAAAGTGTAAAACTTGTAGAAAGAAGAGTAAAAAAATATGGAGGAAGTAGTATACATCAATATTTTGCATATTTAATTTTCCCTCCATTTTTTATTGGTTCACTTACATTTTTTGTGGTAAAGGCTTGATCTAGTGATTGAGTCGTGAAGCTATGATCTTAGAGATCGCAAGTTCAAGTCCACACTCGAACAGGATGGGATAAGGTTTTCCTTTATTATTATTGCAAGCCCATACGAGACAAAATTTTTTTTTTCAGAAAATGAGTTATTTGATTTATTAGTGCATTCGTTTCCTTTATGCAAGTACTTCATCCAGTAGTAAAAGATTGTCAGATCCGGCCCTGATAATTTAGTGGTGCTAGGTAAAATATTATTAAAGGTTATTACAAGGGGCTCTTAATAAAAAAAACAATGAAATAAAATATAATTTTAAAAAATTAGAAATTAATCTCTTGCCCTCTCATAATTTTAATAAACACTTTACCAATTTTATTAACATTAATTTATATTTATTTTAATTTTTTAAATAATAACTTAATCTTTAAGTAAAAAAATATTTTTAATCCATTCTAATTATAGGCCCTAAATGATAACATCCGTTCCCCAACCAAAGCCGGGCGGCCTGAAGAAATGGCATGAGTTTTAAAAATTAATCAAACTTTTGCCTTACGAGTGTTATTTTACTCAAATAGTACCTCTTTATTTACTTTTTGGAAATGGCGCTTATATTTTTAATTAATTTTTTATTTAGTTCAGTTTAATTTAATATTAATTAATTTAATTTAATATTATTTAATTTAATTCAGTCTGTTTTAATTTCAGTATTCAGTATTCAGCATTCAATATTCAGTATTCAGAATTCAATATTAAATTTCAGTTTATGTATTATATCACTATTATTAACGTATATTATTATTCATAAATATTAAAAAATAATGAATATTAATGATAATATCATTTCAATTTCAATTTTAATTCATTTCTATTTATACATTATATAAATATTATTAATTAATACCAGCAATCATAAATAACAAGAAAAAAGATACCAATAATAATATTATTAAAATTATTAATTATTATTTCTACCATAAATAATTTTGTAAGAAAAATAAATAAATAAATAAAAATAATAATATTTTATAAATATTGATAATGATTAAAATAATAAGATAATATTTATAACAATAATTACAATAATAATAATAATAATAATATATTTAATTATTATCATATGTAACAATTAAATTTTTTTATTAAAATGTATAGTATTATTTAAAGTGCTATTAATTATTATACATTTTAATATTTTTAAAATATTATTTATATTATTAATTATAATTCAATTTCAGTATTGTTTAGTTTCAGTATTTTCAGTTTCTGTACCATTCAGTTTAGTTTCAGTACAGTTTAGTACTATTCAATTCAGTTCAATATCAATCAATTTAGTTCAGTATACCTACTTATCAGTTGAAAAGAGCAGGGCCTAAATCATTGTAATAAGTAATAACCAAATCTTAAATACTAAATTGAGGGTTTATTTTCGGGAAAAAAAATCATTATACAGTACCCTCGACCGCTTAGTTTTAAAAATTTTACGACAAAGTTTTACTTAATTAATAAAAAAAATTGTTACATCCTAAGAGAAGACAACGACCCCATTCACCTCTGTACGGAAGAATCAATTGTTCTATCAAGGTTATGAACTTATGAGCCACCTAATTTGCAGTCTTATTAACATAAATAAATTTAACATCGACAAAACTTCAAACTAACCGGTAAAATATATTTTTGGTTGTGAACTTTGGATCATAAACTAGATTATCCGGTTCGATACGAAGCCAGATGCATTTCTAGTTGTTTAGGGCTTTCCATCACCTGTTGGCAACCCGGAAATAATCTATAGTAGCGATTTATCGATTGAAGAATCAAGAAACAGCCAGTTTCTATCAAACCATCTCCAATTCAATTTCACCTTTGGTCAAAAGAGAAAACAGAAGGAGAGTTGCTTACTTTTTGTCTTTCAGGTCCAATGACCCGTAACTTGATCCAAAGCCCGGGTATACAACGTCGCCTTTCTTCAAGACCCAAGCAGAGCTTTTAAATTCACATAAATCAGACATGACCTGAAGAAAAAAGAACACGATAACCCACTTAACATTATGCTTCAACCAGCAGAAATTCAAGACAAACATTATGAGCTTTATCACATTGATAGAGCTTGAGCTATAAACACATGTATTACAGGACACTAAATCGTATGACTTCCTGCTAAAAATTAGTCAAGATGGATAAGTCTAGACTAATACATTCATAATACCTTTTAATGTGGGCCCGGTCTTGACCTTTTTGAGGCCCTAGGCAAAATAGCACCAAGCAAATATTGGGCCCTTTCAATGAAAAAATGGTCCAATTATAGTTTTTTTTTTTAATCGTGCAGCCTGAATTTTTTGAAAATTTACTAATCTTCCAGCATGAATTTTTGAAAATTTTCCGTATACAAAAGAGGTACTGAATAATAGGCAGTAGTATCCAAATTAGGATGCTACATCACTCACCTTCTTATATTCATTATCCTCGACAGGCCTCCCAAGTACACTAGCCGCTTTAAGAACTTCACCCTTCTTAAGCTTAGCATCAGGACCACTTGCCAATAAGAGATCAATTACAACTTTCCTGGAAATATCGAGAATTCGGAAACCATTGGCATTTACCTGCTGAACTCGAAGTTATTCAAATTAAGTAGAAAAGCTAACCTGAATGCATCATACTGTTGTTGGTCAGGGAATTTCTTCAGAACATAAAATCCATGAATCTTAACTGCAACTTGGCCCATGATTTCCTCAAGTTCTTCAGGAGGCGCTTCAGCACCAGAAGCTGCAAGCACATAGATTCTAGGATCGGCCTTTGGAAGTGATGACTGGGATATGGCCAACTCTCGCAAGCTTTGACAAATAAATGGCAAGCTGCAAATAAATTGTCACATGACCCCGAGCAGTTAGCCCAAAAAAAACATTCCAACAAGTTAATGTGAACTGCAGCTGGTTACCGCCTTGAGAAAAGAAATATGTTTGATTTAACCAATATATCAAGCTGAATCAAGTAATGTTGCGGTGATCAGAAACATAGTTGCAAAATCGCTCGCTTTTGTGCTTGAAGCGCAAAAAAGCGCACACTCAGAAAAAAGTGCAAGATGTGATTTTTTTAATGACTTTTGGATTTTCAAGACTTGTTTCTTGTCGTGTACTATTGTGAAATGAGATATTTTTAATATTTATTAGTTTTAAGTAGCTATATTTTATATATTTTCTAAACCGATAATATTTTGTGAAATTATAATAGTACGCTTTTTTTCTTGCTTCTCTGTTTTTTTTTGCACTATACGTTGAAGTGAGAAGCGAGACCCTTGCGCTACAAGAGTGCTTTGCATTCTTATGATCAGAAACTCTAAACTCAAGTGACGGCATATCATACTGGGCTGTGTAAGTAGATTTATAATTCCGCTTTTTCTATTTTCATGCCTAATTTGTATAAATGATTCTGTTTTTTTATGCATTACTCACTCTGACACAATTTCTTTTATATGTAACTCACGCTTTGTTAATACCAATGCACTTGTTGTATACCAAATTTTCCAAATGAAAGGATTCAATATTTCATGAAACCGATTCCTATACTCAAGCAATCAATTCTTCTAATAGCATATCAATTCAGAACGCCTCCAACCTTGGAACTTATTACGTATCTCAATCATAATAAAGTCAAGATAAATGTGCACATTTATCATGGCCATTTCAAAAGACCCAACTTCAAATATTCTTTTATGTAGTATAAATTAGTTAAGCAATCAAACCATGCTTTTATTGGAACAATGAAAGAAGCATTCGCATGATCAGTTACACTACGGTTTCCACATATGACAACATGAGTAAATCTCAGAGCCGAATAAGCTAAATCCAAGTAACTGTAATAGAAACTTGAATCACTTGACGCAATTAATGTTGTGGTAGCCATAGTTGTCACGGCGCTAGGTGTGCCTCGCGAGGCCCGCGCCTCAGGTACGCTAGGCGCAAAAAATTTGCAAAAAATATTTTCTTGAAAAGTGAAGTTAAATGCAATAACAATACTAGAAAAAGAACTAACAGAATTGATAGATGTACATATGTATGTAAAATTTACATATTGCATTAGGAATATCTAGCATTGAGTTGATCTAGCCTTAATAGAAATTGAATTAGGAATATCTAGCCTTGAATTATTGTTAAAACCTTGAAAAATAAGTGTCTCTGAGGCGCGCCTGAGGCGCACACCAAAAGGAGCGCCTAGGCACGCGCCTGAGGTACACTACCTCACCTGAGGTGTGGTGAGGCGCAGGACCCTGCGCCTTGTGTGAGGCGCTCCTTTAACAACTATGAATAAATCTCAGAGCCGAATAAGCTAAATCCAAGTAACTGTAATAGAAACTTGAATCACTTGATGCAATTAATGTAGTGGTGGCAGATGTTAGTACACGTATCTCGACAAAAACAAGTACATAAATGATCGTGACGGGGCAAGTTGAAAAATATAGCAAATGGAATGCATACCTGCAAACCTTGTAATTCTGCAGAACTTTTGGCACGGTCTTCAGTAATGCTTCTCGAGTTTCAGAATTTATTGATGTTCTGGTTCGTACTTGATTTCCTCCAGTAGTTTTGGGTAAATTTATTTCAGAACTTGCTTTTTTTCCATGTTTATGAGTAGCAATTGGCTTTTCTCTGGCACGATCCACGCAAGCTTCGAAATGTGGCTGTACACTTCTCCCAATGTGTCTCCAAATTTCCTTTTGCTCCTTTCCAATTTTTGGGTATAGATTGTTAAACGCCTTATCTGGTTTCTCTTTGAATTTCCAATCTTTAAGGGTAGGCCTCTCAACAGCAAAAGTGTTAAGAAAACTCCTCAAATTTACTCGCACTGAGGGTTTAAGTTGTGACAAATTAATGCTCGAATTCTCGCTGAATTTGGAAAGAATGTATTCTCGAGACCGAAATTTAGCATCGTCTTTGGTATCTGGAAATAACAAAGATGTTTTTGGAACCCAGAGTCCCTGCACCAGTTGCCCACGACTCTGGAGAACTGTTAAGAGATCTTCAGATGTGTAATCAGGAGCAAAGTGCTTTAGAAAACTAAACCGTTGAACTGGAGGTCCCTGATACAACAATTTATTAGTCACCAAAAAGAAAACAATCCAATTATCCTTCCTTCAAAATACTTAAAAACATGAGCAAGGAAGAATTCTCCATTTCTCGTATCTCCAAAAGATTGACAGTCGAGGATTGTTGGGATATATATCAGCAAATAAAATTTATAAATTCATATCTGAAATAAAATTCAATGACATAGTTTAAGGCCAATTCACCATTATAACCAGAAAAAATCAAATACCCCATGTTTACTACTACCTCCCTTTTTAAACAAGTGTCATTTTAAGGTTGTTTGCCAATACCAATGAAAGATTAATTAAAGTACTTATTTTCCTCTGACTTTTGTTCCTTTGAAAGATAATTGGATACTTTATATCTTTTTGTCATTTACAATGTGTATTAAATAAGGGTAAAATGAGAAAGATGTTAGAATAGTTGCACTGAAATTCGAGAATGACATTTTAAAATTTTTCAACGGCTCTAAAAAGACACTTATTAAAAAAGGGAGGGAGTATTATATTACACAAATGGGTGATGACAAAGACGTGCTTGCACTTTGATTTTGAATTAAGGTACGAATTGAGTAAAATTACTTTGGCAAATTCACATACACATATAACGGAAAAGGATCATAAACTCACAATGCTTTGCAAAAATGAAACAATATACATATATATATATATATATATATATATATATATATATATATATATATATATATGTATGTATGTGTGTGTTAATGTTTTGTAAGTGACGAGCATCAGGTTTAAACAGTTGAAATAACAAAACAAGTGGATACTTCCACAAAGGCGTTTCAAAAAAACAAAAACATCCAAAGAGGTAAATCATGCCCTAACACAAGTAGATGGTTCCAAATTTTAAATTCCATAGCCGTTGCATCATTTATAACATTTATAACAATCAAACACAAAATAATATTCATTAAGTCAGAGCATACCTCTAAAAGCAATCTCTTAATACGTTCTTCCAGCGTCAGCGACAACAAAAACCTGAAACAGCATAAATTGAACTTTTCAAATCCATGTCACAAATAAGGCACTGTTTTCTTGGACTACAATTCAATTCAGTTCAGTTCAGACCACTTCAGTTCAGTTCAATTCAGTTCAGACCACTTCGGTTCAGTTCAGCTATGCGTAGTTATAAATTTACACTAAAATAAGTTTAGTTCAGATCAGTTTAGCTCACTTCAGTTCAGCCAACTTCAGTTCAGTTCAACTTTCAAAAGTTGAAAAGAACAGGGCCTAAATTAGTAAAGAGCTCTTCTTGTCCCAGTTGGTAAAAGCAACCAACATGCAAGCAAAAAAGAAAAACGAATATAGTCTGAGGTAACAGCAGATGTCTAATTACCATAAACCAGACCCTGCAAATGAAACAGACACAGCTAAAGGATCTAGCACCACAAAATACAAATAAGCATTAACATCTTTAAGCTATAACCTCTTTCTTTTTCTGCGAGTGCAGCTTATTTTCAATGTTTTAAAAATGGCATAATGTCTGGCCATGCATTCCTTATAAAATTCAAAATGCGTTAAAAAGAAAACCGTCAATAGTTTCAAAGATAATAAATGACTTTCAATAGCTCTATGCACTCCTATATAGACTTGCAAAAATCCATTCTGAAATGGAAAACTCAAATCAACATACATGCATCCACAAGGCTTTCAGCAGAGCATGATGTAACTGTAGCAATGCTTTTTAGAAATATGTATGAACAAAAGCACAGAATGATGTCAATGAAATGGTGAAGTGAACCAAGTGACAAACCTCGTTGAAGGTCTTTTAGACTTTGCGCTGTCTTTGGATGACACTGGACATAATGAACTCACATAATCATACCTTCAAATAAAAGAACTTAAATTAGCAATTTAGTATATTGAAATGCTTCATAGAGAAAATGAGTATGGTTACTGGTAAAAATGGTTCAGCTAAATTAGCCAAAATCCATATAAAGTTAGAAAGAACTTACGGGTTCATTGTAAAATCCATTTCTGAAGGTTCTTTTGCCACCATTTTCTGTAGGTATGTCGAAGAGAGTTCACTCTTGGAGCCATGGTACTTGAGCGGAATCCAATTCTGCATAGAAAGGACAAGAATATATGCACAATTAGTGTAACATCTCATGATAAAAAAGAATACAACAGTAACAAGAATATCGATATAACTGGTAATGATAAAGAAAGTATTTCCAGCCAAAACAATTAAAACACCAACAGCAGTGTATCGTCCCTTTTTAACTTTCTTTATAATGTTAAGATTACAATTAAATTTCTACATAATTTCAACATCATATTTCACCTTTTCAACTCAAAAAATAGGGGAAATATTAACATTTCATTAGGAACAAGAACTGCAAAAATCACATAGCGATTGATTGCTAAGAGAGCAGAGTTTTACCTCAGCTTCTGAAACTTGATCATTCTCAAAGTCTGGATGCTTGACCTGCACCATATTAATTGTTAAAATATAAAAGTTTTATACTTCAGGTCTATGAAATGTTAACTAAACATTGGCTTAGTTATGGCTTCTTATATATCCCATTTGTGACTTTCCCTTAACACTTAACAATTAGTGCATGTTAGCTGAGCTTAGAGCCATCTCCAAGGAATGAATAACAAAGTCTCGGACGTAAACAATTGAAAAATATTCAGAAAGCAAAAATAAATTTGTTTTAACACATATCAATAGTAATGGATAGAATGTGGGAGTATATTGTTCCAGGCATGTCCTGAAGTTGGAAAATACAATAGCAAGTTTCAGGAAACTCAAAGTAAAAAAACCGAATTGTAGTCCAAGAGACTTCTGAAAGCTGAGCTGAACTGAAGTTGGCTGAAATGAACTGGACTTGTTTCAGTGTAAATTTATAACTACGTATAGCTGAACTGAACTGAAGTGGTCTGAACTAAACTGAATTGTAGTCCAAGAGAATAGGGCCTAAGACAACTAAATCATTTGAAGAGGCAACACAAGGAACTTAAATATCTATGTAGCAAGATTTGTATGCTTTAAAGATGGAACCTGCTTCTTTGATGAAGAAGGCTTCCCCTCAGGTGGATTTTCAGTGTTCTTTCTCTTCAAGTCACCGGAATCAACATGTTCTAGTGATGGTCGAAGCTGCACCACTGCATAAATGGGATTCAGGTGTAACTGCAACATCAAAAGTATTTGCAAGAAAGAGATATGAGTATGGGATAGCAAGATATACTAATTATCATAACAACAAAAGAAGATGCATATACACCTTGTTACCAATTAGAACTCCAACAGCATAGTTGGGAGCAAGAGGTAGCATAGAGGAAGATGAGGATAGAGTCTGTGCAGGAAAAAAAAACCCAACATATTTAATGTTCTATAAAGTACAACAATTACAAATGTCTAAGAAGTTTAAAAAATATGATACACCTTATAAAGCACCATCAGTTTTGGAAGGAGAAAATAACATAACAGAGTAATCAATTGAAAGAAATCACAACAACAATTAAGAGCCAAAACCGCATAAACAATCAAACTATAAGAGATAAAGGCTTCAAGCTAGCATAGAAAGTTGTGGATTAGTACAAGCCCAAATACATCTTAAGTCACCTATACTTGGCACAAAAAGTCTACTGGGCCCCCTGAACTTCTAAAATTTTCTGTCAACCCCCTAAACTTGGCATAAGTGTGTCAGTTTGCTGAACTTGGCAAAAGTGTATCAGTTTGCCCCTGAATGCCACGTGTTAGATTCTGATCGGTTTGACTTTTCAAAGATGTCTTTTACTCTTTTCAATCAAAAGCTGACAAGTGGTATTTAAGGGGCAAAATGATACACTTCTTCCAAGTTTAGGGGGCAAATTGATACACTTATCCGAAGCTCAAGGGGTTGAGAGAAACTTTTAAGAGTTCAGGAGGGCAGTAGGCTTTTTGTGCCAAGTTTAGGCGGGCGAAGATGCATTTAGCCTTAGTACAATAAAAACAATATACAGTTCATATATGGATAATATCATGGTACCTAAACAACCTGTACAACTACATCATACTAAAATGTCCCATTAATGGAAATACAAATTAACAGAAACCTGTTTGTTCATGTTAAATTTGGTGGCTTGAGCATCATCCCAGTTGATAGATTCATCAATAGACAAATCAATCTGCACTTCAGAACACTTGGGCTTAACTCTAACCTAAAGAAAACAAAGAAAAACATCAACAGTGTATCTGTGCCTCTCTTACTAGTAAATTGAAGTCAACAATAAGATTTTTAACCTCTTCACATCGTTCATCCAACTCGTATGGTCTCCAGGATGGTCTTAGAGGATATTGCATAACATACGTCTGTAATTATAAGAACGATATTAAAATACAGAGAAGAGCATGAAAAATAAAATACACACAAATCCTAACCTGAGTATCGGAATCGATACAGGGATTGAAGAAGACATCAATTTCACGAACAATAGGATCATCCTCTTCTTCTTTGTCTTCATCCATGGGATCGTCTACCTTAACATCTTTAATTTCTTCCTCATCTTCATCTTTCACCGAAACTGAAGCGATTTGAGGATCCGGAATTGCAGCAGCTGATATGGACTCCTCTGGTTCGGATTTCGTAGCCGAATTATGGAATTTCGGTTTGGACAGTGTATGTTCCGATCGAGCTTCGGCTCCTCCTCTTGCCTTCGGCTTGAACCTGGAGGTTCGTGAAGGAACCGGTGCCGGAGGTCCGTCGAGATCGTCGAAATCCATTTTTGCTACCGGCGGCAAAAGTGCCTGTGAAGAGGCTCAACTGATATTGCCACGAACTAAAATTTTTAATTTTAAATTAGGGTTTGGGTTGGGCGCGGAAGTTCTTGTGCTGGTTTTTCTACAAGCGCGCTACTCTTACGTGTAATTTATAATAATATTATTGAACTGGTTAAGGTAACAAGTCACGGTTTTATGATTTAACTGTAGTTTAATAGAATTCAATCATGGTTTAATCGCGATTTAATTATAGTTCAACCGGAGTTTTTTCCGTTAAATCAATTGATTCGGTACGATTTTAATAATATTAATAATTTATATATTCTTGGTTTGGATGTGTGGAAATTTTTTTCATTTACAAGATTTGAAATTTTTATATGAATTTTGTTAAGAAAAAAGGTTTTGGACACACTCGTTGATGTATATGTAAAATTATACAACGACAGACATGTATTTTACATTGAAATACCACATTTTTTTGACATACATGCTGAATTGTTTAAATTTGTAATATTTGGAGCATGATCAATACATAAGATAAATTTGAGCAAAAATTATATTGAGACATAGGTATTTGAAGTACCATACTCTCAAGAGATGAATTGAGACATATATTATCTATTAAAAGCACGGTACTTCAAATAACAGGTTATCTGTAAAAAAATATCTATTTTTACAAGATAAAGTACTCGATTAGCTGTTTGACTTTGGGATCATTTCTCGGCACTTTTGATGTAACCTTTTTTGCATTTCATGTCATGTTTGTCAATGGGCTGGCCTAGAGATTTCAATTTCAATTATTGTACAGGCCTTCACATTTCAATGTCAATACTGTACGGGCTTATGCACAGTACAGAAATTCAATTCACAAGTTCAAAATTCATTTTTTTCTATTTAAGCAGGTTGCCAGCTTGGCAGGTCCGTGACAGAAGTCAGACCCAATAAGCCCATAATTCTGTTTCCAGATATGATTAATCATCTATTTTAGCTCGTTTCTAAAATGGTGTAGCTCGGGATTATAGAAAGAGGAAATTATTTTCGTCTCATAAACGCAAATATCTGTTTCATATTAAAACAGATAACCATAAAAATAAAGACTTCCATCCATAAGAAAACCTTGTTCCAAACAAAATTGAGTTCTTTTCCCTTGCCTTTTTCTCCAACACCCAAACCAAGATGTAGGGATCTCCTCCACCTATGTTGCTCATAAACTCGTAGACATTAAGGCCCTGCTCTTTTCAACTTTTGAAAGTTGAACTGAACTGAATTGAAGTTGGCTGAATTGAACTGAAGTTGGCTGAACTGAACTTATTTTAGGGTAAATTTATAACTACGCATAGCTAAACTAAACTAAACTGCAGTGGACTGAACTGAACTGAACTAAAGTGATCTGGACTGAACTACATTGAACCTAAACTCATTATTTTCTAGTGTTTCCTAGTGTAGGTTCCCGTTTTAAGTTTTCACTTTCCCCCTATTGGACAACATATTATTTGCGCCCCAGTCCCCACTCACTTTCCTAGCAGGATAATCTTCCATTTTTGTAGATAAACTAGTGAAATTCGCATATAATGTGTTTTGACACTTGATTTTGCAGTAAAATTCTCATTGTCCAAGGCACCCCAACATCACTCATCAAATATATTTATTAACATAAAATTGCAAGCCCATCTGTCTTTACTCCTAAGGTAAAACATTAAATTTAACAAAAAACTTTAGTTTTAGCACGTACTTGTCCTCCCCTTCGGTCGATATGCTAGAATCTGCAACAGATCAATAAATTAAAAAAAATGAGTTGGAAAATGAATTATGCACAGATATTTTTGACATGGAGTAAGCCGAATTCAAGCATCTACTCACTAGTATATCTTTATTCGGAGTGCAGTTGACTCCAAGTGTTGACAAAGTTTCTTGTTCTTTCAAAATTTGAAGCTCATCCATCGAAATCGGAGGATGTAGATTAGATAGGTCGTCTGTAGGCTTGTGGTGCCCTTTAACTACCAATATTTCAATGTCTTCGGCTTGCATAGGAGTTTGGAGTGCAACATACTGCATTACATATACCGTCCCCGGAAATAAGAAAAGTTTCATGTAAATTTGACGGCAAAAGGGCCTTTTTGGTCCATGTGGTATAGCCCATTTGCCCTTTTGATCCCTATATGCTATGCAATTTGTTATGCAACCATTACCCATTAAGTCCTTATACTATGCAATTTGTTATCTTTTCGGACCACATATTGTAGAATCTATATTGATGTAACTATGCATAATATGCATTAAAGGACCAAAAAGATAATAAGTTGCATATAGCATAGGGACCAAATAGGTAACGTGTATACCGGAGGGACCAGATGGGTAAATGGACTATACAACAGAGTCCAAAAAGGTGGTTATGCCTAGATTTGAACAATTAAAAGAACAGGGCAGATTCAAAGTAACATTTATACAATGAGCTCAGATCAGCACAAAATGGCAGTCGTAGATTTAAAGTGAAATTTTAATAAGTCTGTTGCTAAAGTAAATCAATGTTCTACAATAATGGATAATGTATCCAAAGAAACAAGGCGAGGAGAAGAAATCTTACGGCGCATAAATGTTTGACCGATAAACTTGGGCGACAGCAAAGGTAGGGTTGCTTTAAATTCGGTGCACTTTGTTTCTCCAAGGAAATGAGCAAAAGATGAACATCTAACTGCAAACAAAATGCAAGTCTCAGTAGGATGGAATTACAACAAGACAAAGGTGTCTCCCACTCAATTTCTGACATGTGTTAAATTTATCATTTATTGTTTAATTTTTCATTTTCTCTCTCCAATTTTTTCACTTTCTCTTTGAAAATTGAATGAGAGACACCGTTGGGGACACAAAAGTTGGGGACAACTGATTTTTTTTCCAAGATGACTGATGAACATTTTCCATCATTTGATAAAAGGCTTAATGCATCTCTAGGTACCTGAACAACAAAAAAAACAACAACATTACCCTAAATGCCTAACAAGGCTCCCGCACAAGCGGGGTAAGGGGGGGTCGGGTGTACGCAGCCTTACCCCTATAATTACAGAGAGGTTGTTTCCAATTGACCCTGAAGTGGAGTTGCAACAGCTATCCGTGACTTCACAATAAAAGAAGCTCGGACAGTTTAATGAATCATTTTACTTTATTCCATTATAATCTAAAGCCAAAGAATGATGAATCTTTGGCCCCATCGAAATAATGGACAGCTCTAGGTACCTGAACTTATCCCAAAAAATCTACTGTCTCCCTGAACTTTCAAATTGACCACATAGCTCCCTCAACTTCCAAAAAGTATACCATTTTGCTCCTTGATTGGAGAGACAAAATAAAAAAACGACATCTTTGAAACGTCAAACCAATTAGAAGCCGACACGTGGCGTTCAGAGAGCAAAGTGGTGCACTTTTTGAAGGTTGAGGGAGCTACATGGCCACTTTGAAAGTTATGAAAGGCCATAGGTTTTTTGGACAAGTTGAGGTACTCGTACTACTGATGCATTAGGCCCTTGATAAAAGACCCCAACTCTAGTTTCAACGAGTCATAAGCTCCATTTTAGTATATAACATCTTATAGCAATTATATCAAAAGTAAATTGCTAGAAATAATGCTAATGAATAAAAACATATAGCATCTCTAAAATTACCACATCATTTTTCTCGTCTAAGCTCTTGAGATACTCCACCAACTTGGATACGCGAGTATTTCTAGGATTCTTATTGTTGCTAGAACTAGGATTACCATGTCGTGTATGACTTCGAGCACCACCCCGACCCCACACAAGCATTTCGGTATTCCAAACAAACCCAGGCGATACTCCTTTGTTCTCTTTGCTTGCTTCTATATCATTTTCATTAGATCCACCCTCAATATTAGAAGTTGAAGGAGAATGCTGAGAGGGGCGAATTCCCTTTCGTCTTTTGCGCCTTCGGTGCCTGACTTCTGTTGACCGCTCATCGGTAGAAGATGAATCTTTACCTCCATTATCATCGTTTTCTTCTCCATTGTCTTCAGAACCTAGAAATTCAGTGATTCTGCTGTTTCGCCTTTTCCTTGAAGGATTTGTTCGGTTATAACGCTGTGACCTTGTTGTAAATGGACCGGCTGTTTCTTTACCCATTGTCTTTCTCTTAACAAGTGCTTCAGTTTGTCGTTGGAAAATTTGTGCAATGGAAGCTTGAATCTAGTCAACATAATATGCAAAAAATACACCAATATCACAACAGTGGAAGGTGCATGCTGAGTTCATGTAAGGCTAATGTAGGCCTAAACAGTGTATTACTGTTCAAATCGACAATACGCTAAATTCCAGAGAACTAAGGGTGTGTTTGGAAACATTCTTTTTGAAGGAATTCAATTCATTTTAAAAGGGCGACCCAGTGCACCAAGGCTCCCACTGTGGTGTCTGGGAAGGGTATATGTACGCAGCCTTACCTCCACATTTTTTGTTGAGAGACTGCTAAGGAAATCAATTCAATTCATGTATAAAATTTTTTTAATCTTGTACATGAAATGCTATCAAATAGATTGAATTCCTTAGAAAAGAATGTTTCCAAATACAGGGTAAAGGATCACAGTCTAAGAGGTCACATACAATTAGGACTAGCAAGGACGTCAAATGTGACAAGTATGCTAACTACTTTTCTTGAATTTATAATATTTTTCTCACTTCTCAATATGTATTTAATTATTTTCTCAGTATGAGCATAAATGTATGAATACAAGAGCCAGTAAGTAACACACCTGTTTGTTCCTTGTCCTTTCTTCTTCGTGAAAAGCCAATTCCTAGTAAAAAATACTAGTTCAGTAACCGATATACATTCTAAAGATACTAGGAAAAAAATAACTTATACCTCCTCCTCGTACTTATCAATGTCAGGATATATGGCAGAAATTAATGCATCATAATTTGAATCATCTCTCAAGGAACGCCGACTTGCACAATGTGTGCGGCAAGCAGGGCACTCATTATTCCTGTAATATATTACTAATTTTAGCAATAAAATTTATATTTACAGTGCTTGAACTACTCCAGGATCTACCGAGACCAAGGCATCAGTGCTTCATACAAAAAAAGGATTCTAAGTTTCTAACAAGGAAAATAATGAGATGTGTTAGAATAATTATCACATACCCAAGTCGCATTGATTTATCAATGCATTCCCTGCAAAAACGGTGCAGACATTCCATCACAGTTCGTGTTTTCTTTATGATACCTGAACAGGATCAAGGCACGTTAAAGACTACATTAGATTTAGCCAAGCAATAACATAGGCAGCTTCTATGTACTGCTGTTTCTTTCTTAATCAAAATCCAGAACAAGATAAAAAAATAAGCATTACTACAGAAGCGCTCGTTAAATTTGACACAGATATTAGAAAAGAAAATTCCACGAATCACGATTTTAACCCAACTTTAATTGCTAACCACAAAGAATAGAATACAGGAATACAGTTTCTCTTGAAAGAATTGGTTAAAGCATTGACCTTAAGATCACAGATTTCAGGCATGGCCTGGATGCGAGAGAAGAGGCACTTAATCAAGGACGTTTATTCTTTGCACCTAATCTAGCAGTAAAAGTTCCATTTTTTTCTTTATTATTTTGGTTTCCCTTTAAACCTTTTTATTCCATAACTCCTATAAATCTCCGAATATCTTTCAGAACATAATAATATTTAGTTCATAGTCATACAAAAAGTTAAGTCACCAGGAGAATTTCCCTTACAAATATCTAATGACTGTGACAAATGCAAAATACTACTTACAAAGTTTACAGATATCCATTCATCTTAAGTACAATCC
Source organism: Euphorbia pulcherrima (assembly GCA_947683365.1). Classification (NCBI taxonomy): domain Eukaryota; kingdom Viridiplantae; phylum Streptophyta; class Magnoliopsida; order Malpighiales; family Euphorbiaceae; genus Euphorbia; species Euphorbia pulcherrima. The sequence continues at coordinate 2,213,839 of CANTUS010000006.1, read as the reverse complement.
AGATAAAGAAATCACTAACCTCTCTTGATTCCCTCATCACAATTATGGCTGATATCTCTTTAAAAATCATACAATTTGGGCCATTTCAATCATGAAATTGAAAAAACATGGACAAACAAAGCACAATGTAGTAATAAACAACAATCTGAACTTTACCAACAACCTCTTTCCTACAAGAAATTCAAATTTGACAGACCCCGGCTTCTTTATCAATTTTATCTCTAACTTATCCTCAGACAAAAAAAATATAATTTCAAAGAGGGGGATCACTATTAATTCTGGTCATTCTTCCTATTCAAGTTGCTTTGCTTTCATTTGCCTAATTATAGCATTTATGCAAGGATACTGGTCAAAGGGAAAAGAAAAGGGTCAAATGATGAATGACCGAAAAATCAAATCCTTACAATTATATTGAGATTTGCAACATTGGCAATGATTTAGCTGACTGATATTGAGAAAACCAAACACTCAATTGCTCACTTGAACAAAAATATCAATGGAAGTTAGTTCTTGTTTTGTTTATTACTTTATTTACCCTAATAAAAAATCATATAGAGTTCCTATCAACTCATCACCCATTTCTGCACAACAGACTAAATCTCATTGAAAAGATCCACAGGTTTAAAGATCAATTCTAAAATTCAGTGTTCTTGAGAAGTTCCAAAGCCCTGTTTCACAATCCACAGCAAAAATATTTAACGCCCTGCTAACAGTTAGAAAGGGTCAGTCTAACGCCACCTAGCTATAAAGCATGGGAAACTTTCATTTTAAAGGTTTCACATTTCGGAAATTGAAACTCAGAGAAACACGTACAAAATCTCCAGCACATTTCGTAATTGAGGAAAATCAGAAATGCATTCCTCAAAATGAATTGCTTTTGTACTTTGTAGAAGCAAACCGGCACATCTACTTGTTTGTGGGAAACAGGTATTTGACAATTAGAACCATTGATGAGTATACCACTTAAATGTGCATTGATTTCTTCCGTTCAATAAAAAATTGTCAAAAAACACATCCTTTTAGTTAAAAAAAATTATGAATTTACTTCCAATACTTTTATAATTTACACATTCTTCTTTCCTACATCTTTCAAAATTATCATTATCCAATGCCTAAGTGCGTCTGTTGTCAGTTCTGTTTTTGGTTCTGTTCTCATGCTACATCCAAATCTCAACCTTGAACCCACATTCTTGGGGGTATGCATAATTTAGTATAACTAATTTTGCATACATTCTGGCAAAAAAAAAGAGAAATTCAATATTGTTGAATAGATCTTAATATATGGGATCACAAAACCCAAAGTACAGGAATGCATGGTTGTTCGACAGAACAAAAGGATAAAATGATCTAGCACAATGTCAACTAAGACTTCAACTTACAATAGGACAAATGCAACTAAAACTGGTAACCAAATATCGAACCCAACGGCCCTTACAACACTACAGAAAGAAAGGAAAATAATTTTCTTTTCTTGTGAGGGGTAATGGCATACATGTCTATGTTTAAAAAATTATTGAACCACCGCCTAACAGTCTAAATACTTAGGTTAATTGGTTCTTAGTCCGTGTATCAAACCACACTCATCCAACTATCTAAAAATCTTTGGTAATAGGTACCCACATTTCATGATAAATCTTGAAGCAAAATAAGGAAATGTCTATGGTAATTAATGCTTTACAGCCAAGGAGCTTTCCTATGAGAATGCCTTTTAGGTAATAATGCCTCCATTGACTCCTCTCTTACAAACTTATTTTTCAGGTTGTTGCATTATTCTTTGCATTTCTCATGCTACTATGCATCGAGTGACAAAGAAATCGAAGTTTTTTTTAAGGATTTTCTAATCACATATAAATATATGATTATTGTTTCTAAGATATTATTTTCCAAGACCAATAACTACAAGAAAAAATGTAATGACACAAACCTGTTCCAGAAACTTTGATATGTGATTCACTTTTGAAAACTTGTTTTTTTCCTCATAGAGGAACAAAAGCACCATTATAACATAAGCACTTCATGTAAAATTTAACACATCACATCACATCAAACCAAACACCTACATCTCTCATTGACCTAATTCATTTATCTGACTTAACATATTATATCAAGCAAGCAAAAACATCCTCAAATGGTTGAAAAAAAGAAGAAATTTAATCTGAGTAAGGAGTACCTAGACATATTGGGCACTGGACATCTTTACGAATTTCCGGCAGTTCCACAAAGACAAACCTGCAAATGATACCAATGATAACTTTATCTCAATTTTAGTAGATAAATTTCTTATTAAAAAAAGGCATGCACAATCCAGTGGTACAATGACAAAGCACGTCTTAAGGTGCATGATTTTGAAGTGATTAAATTGGACTGTCTCCAGAAATGCAATAAATCTGTATTTGATTTTGTCTACTTTGTACACATAAATCTTTGAGTACGTGTACTACGTGGGTGTCTGTATCTTAGACAGAAAATTGTGGCCAAGGTGTCTGTATCTTCATAGGCCGAACAGTGTACTTAGTGAGAACCCAAAGATGCAATGTTGATGGCCAAATACCAACTAACCCCAGCCATTATCTCAAATTCTTACTATGGCTAAGCTATGTAAGTACCATTGTACCAATGACAACATCATCTCAACTATGAACTGAAATTGTGGCCGAAAGGCTGCTGAGAGATGGCATAGTTGCATCTTTATGGTTAAAAAATGAGGCCACAGAGTCATTGTTATTACAGTGCAGAAGGTCATGTCCCTGCAGTAATTGACTAAAACTCAGAAAGTTCACAACTCTAAGGTGATCAGCCTATTAGTCTACAATAATTGCCTATAAGTTCACAAATTTACGGTGATTAACCTATTAGTAAATGGCATACATGTAGCTTGCTTGATATCATTAGAGACAACGGGCCCTTAAAGCCCACTGCCTAAGTTAGCCCATTCAGCCCACTCACCACAGGGCACACGCATGTCTCCAATCACCTCATGCCAACACCCATCATTGCGTCTCTTATAAAGGAACAACAAGCACTCACCATGAGGTAAAAGATTCTCTCCCTCTCATTTCCATACCCATTCCCCTCTAACCGGTAACTGACTTAGGCATCGTAGAGGCTTCGTTGGACCCCCGGCCAGGCCTTTCGAAGGCCCTTGATGTCTAGCAGATTACTCCTAAATGAGATACAACAGGAACTCATGGAATAATTCCAAACTGTCAGCTCATCGTTTTTAATGTTTTGATCTTCTTTACATAGTTCTAACGCTAAAGTTTCACACAATTACGATCCTAAAATGCTGATACTTGCAACAAAGATACAAACAGTGTAGTAAAAGACCATTTATTGAAACATGTGTTCTAGGCAAAGTATGACAGCTAAATCTCATTGCAGAACTCTGAATGAGCAGCGATGCCAACTAATGTACCTGAAAACTACCATTTTTAGCAATAACTTCTAGATATACCATATATGCTACAAAACAATTGTTATTCTATTGCTGTGAACTCCTGCCCGAAGACAATATATAGCTTCACGGTAACCACCAAGTAATGGCTTGGTGGCCACCACCTTAGAAATATGAGGTTGTGGGTTCAATCACTACAATCTACAAATTTGGCAAAAAAAATTACCTTGTTAGTCAAAAAAAATATACAGCTTAGCAGTGATGTAAACTACACAATGCAGCAACTAAATTGGGAAGATCAAAATGTAAAGTCAATGAAAAGTCAGCCCAATGCACAGAACATCCACAATCAAGCAAGAGAAGGGCCATACACAAACGTTTAAGTTAATACCAGCAGAACAACTCCTATAATGACTACAAAACTCCATTTCCTTTCTAGACCACAGGGCCGAGTACCGAGTAAAATCAAGTCAACATCAAACCAGAAAAACCAATATCCATTCAAACAAACTATACATGTAATCCATTTTCTACGCGTAACAGAGAATAGCGCATACAAACAAGTAGCTCAAACAAATTACAAAGAAAAAACTAGAAGTTAGAACAAATGAGAACGAAGAGCGAGTAAGAGAAGAAAATACTCTGGTTTTTCCTCTTCAGAGCTGGAAGATTCGCTTTCCTCAGAATCTGAGAACACAAAAGAAGAAATCACGAAATCGTAAATCAACTACATCGTTAAACCGACGTTGTATACGTATAAGCAGTACTATATATGTATAAACGCAAGTAGCTGTTGTATAACAAGGAGAAATCACCTTCTTCTGTTTGTTTCTCGTCCTCATCTTCATCTTCTTCTTCATTATTCTCCTCTTGCTCATCCTCCTCTTCCTCATCTTCATCTTCATCCGGTTTTCCCGCTGCCTCATTTTCTTCGTCCTCGAGCTCTTCTTCTTCTTCCTCCGGTGTTCGGTGAAGTTCGGAGTCACTTATAGGAGACGCATCGCGTCGATATTGCTTCGGATGAGATTGATGGCCATTTTGCAGCGGAGGAGACGGCGGTTCTTCCTCCTGGTCGCCGTGGGGATTATTCCCCGGCGAAAACAGCTTCTGAGCAGGCATTGACCGGCGGCTTTGAGATGTAGTGGAAATTGAGGAAAGAAATGGAGATGAGAGAACTTCCCCGTTGAGCTCTTGCGGAGAAAACAAAAGGCACGGTGAAGAAGAAGAATGAGCAGAAAGGAATAGATGGTAGAGATTTGTTTGTTTTAGTGAAAATATTTATTTATTCTTCTATTTGTTTATTCTCGGTTGGTGTCGACGAGCTCTATTTTTAAATTTTTTTCTATTATAATAGGTTTGGGTTTTGGAAATAAGTATTAAATATATTTTAATTAATTAGTATTAAAAATTTAATTTTTTATTTAATATTAAAATATTTTATTTTATAAAAAATTTATGATTGAATCTTTTCATGACACTAATTATAATAATAATACCAAATATACCGTAAAATGAATGGAAGTGGAAAGAATATAAGCCCTCAACTTTATATAAATAAAATACATTACAACTTATAAGGAGTAGAGTAATTGCATGTTGAAGTAACCTTGTTTGATGATAAGGAGCGGTCAAACAAAATTATATCTAACAAAAATAATTATTATTTATACCAAAAATATTACATTAGGAGATTTTATTTCTCTTTATAGCGAACTAGATCGTATTTTGATGCGCTTTTGATATTTGGTAAAGTGTAACCAACAATACTTAAGTTCAATCTACGTTTTATATTTACAAGTGTCATGTCTGATTTGTTCATAGCATAGGTAAAGGCCACTCTCTTATGGTGAAAGCGTGGGCAGCCCTTATGGGGTAGGAAATTGCCTTAGCGAAGGGATACATTGATGTTATTTTTGAGTCCGACTCATTTAGATTGATTTGATTATCGAATAACTCACGAGACTTATCTCCAAAGCATACACTCAACTACATCTTCACTTGTATAAAGTTGTTGCTGGTATCATTCCATTAATATACGGATCGTCCATACTCTTTGAGAAGAAGTTTTTTTGGTTGGTCTCGACCTTGGTAGTGCGGATAGTGGAACAAAATGGTGTAGTGGAGAGGAAACATAGGCATTTATTGAAGGTGACAAAAGCAATTATGCTAACTGCAGAAATGCCAACAAGGTTTTGGGGTGATGTTGTGCTTTATGCCACAAGCATTATCAATGTAGTACCTACAAAATTGCTAAACTGGAAGTCACCATATGAAGCATTATTTGGTGCTACACCAGACTACAGCAAATTTCAGATATTTGGCAATGTATGTTTCTACAATGTATTGCCTAGATCGGACAAACTACAGGCAAGAGCAAACAAGTGTGTTTTCCTAGGGTTTTCAAGTGGACAAAAAGGATATAAGGTGTATGACTTGACACAGTCCAAGTTTATAGTATCCAGAGATGTCAAATACCTGGATGAAGTTCAATTCCCCTTTTCTATGCCAAACCAGTTGAATGTAGAAGTGGAGAGGCAAGAGCAAGAAACTGGTAGATCCACTGTGCAAAATACAGTGAATGAAAATTTACCTAGGAATTCTAATAGAAGTAGGAATGCCCCTACTTGGCTATCTAACTATGTAACAAATACAATAGTAAGTGATCACTGAGCTTTCTTAGCCAAGATTACTGAAGTGAAAAAGCCACAAAGATACAGTGGGACAGCAAAAGATCCAAAATGGGTCGATGCAATGAGAAAAGAATTGAATGCCCTTGCAGAAAACAATACCTGGCAGTTATGTAGATTGCCACCAGGGAAGAGATTATTAACCAGCAAATGGGTTTACGAGGTGAAGTACCTGCCAAATGGGGATGTTGATAGGTATAAGGCAAGGCTTGTAGCAAGGGGCCATGACCAAAATCTTGAAGAGGATTACTGTGAGTCTTTTAGTCCTGTGGCAAAGGCAACAATAGTTAGACTAATGCTAGCAATAAGGGCAGCTAAACAATGGCCTATACATCAAGTAGATGTGAACAATGCCTACTTGCATGGGCATATAGATGAAAACATTTACCTAGCACCATCAGAAGGATATGAGAAGGCCAAGAATGGAGAGGTGTGCAAACTAGTGAAGTCCTTGTATGGTCTGAAACATGCAGGGAGACAATGGCATAAAGAGAGTTCTGACAAATTGATCTTAAATGGCTTTAAAAGGTCCAAGAGTGATTATTGTTTGTTTACAAGAAATCAGGTGCAGATTTCACTGCTTTGGTGATATACTGATTATGAGCTCTAATAACCAGTACATCATGGACACCAAAAACTATCTACACTCTACGTTCACAGTAAAAGATCTTGACATGGCAAAATACTTTCTAGGAGTTGAGGTTCTACAACAAAAAGACGGAACCTTCATTTTCTAGGCAAAGTACATAACGGACATTGTTAAAGATGCTGGTTTGGAGGAGTGTAACCCATGCTTTGGTGATTTATGTAGATGATATATTGATTATGAGCTCTAATAACAAGTATATCATGGACACCAAAAACTATCTACATACGTTCACTGCAACATATCTTGGCATGGCAAAATACTTTCTAAGAATTGAGGTTCTACAACAAAAAGAAGGAACCTTCATTTCCTAGGCAAAGTACATAACAAACATTATTAAAGATGCTGGTTTGGAGGAGTGTAACCCAGTTGCTAGTCCCATTGACATTAGCAATGACCTTGCCAAACCTGGAGAAATCCTTGTTGATGCAGAAAGTTATAGGAGGTAGGTGGGGAGACTTTTTTACTTAAACTTTACAAGACCTGAGGTGTCATACGTAACTCAACAGCTGAGTCAATTTATGGGACAACCATGTGAGCATCACATGCAGGCTGCACTAAGGGTTCTTAAATATTTGAAGGGAACCAAAATATGTGGCTTATTTTATCCTACTCACACAAGCCTGGTTCTTTCAAGATACTATGACTTAGATTGGGCAAGTTGCAAGATAACTAGAAGATCACTGACAGGTTTTTGCTTGTTTCTATGGGAATCCTTCATTTCCTGGAAGACCAAGAAGCAACCTACAGTTAGCAGGTCATCTGCTGAGGCAGAATATATGAGCATTGCAAACACTTATTGTGAGATCAAGTGGCTCACCTACTTACTGCAAGATTTTGCGATTGCAGTCATATCCCCTGTTTGCCTACAATGTGATAGTCAAGCAGCAATAGTTGTGGCTAAGAATCCAATTCTTCATGAACAAATGAAGCATGTTGTGTTGGATTTGCATTTTGTGAGAGATTTGGTTACAGATGGCTCTATCAACACCTCACATGTTTCAACTAAGTACCAACTTGCAGATTTGTTAACCAAGGCAAAGAGCTCAACATACGTGGCCCCATTCCTGGTCCAAATGAATGTGAAGTCTATTTCCGAAGTAATTTCAGCTCGGGGGGAGCGTGTTGAAGATCAAGCTGAAATTACATCATGTAACAGCTAAAATCATAGCTTGAGGAACACTGTGCTCGCGTGCACCACAACTATAGAGTAGCAGTCCCTTGTAATAACCTACAACAGATTTTTCCTCCAACAATTGGAACTGATGTCATCATTAATTCTAAAATATCTTTCCTCACTCATTGTATATAAACAGAACTGATGTACTGGATCCTTTTAACTCTATTTTTCTGCATTGTTGATTCAATAAGAAATTCATAAGCTTTTGGCTTGTCTTAAAGGCCGTTCTTTTCAATTTTTAAAAGCTGAATTGAACTAATCTGAACTGAAGTAGGCCTAACTGAACTTAATTGAACTGAAGTGAAGTGAGTTGAATTGAACTGAACAGAAGTGGTCTGAATTGTAGTACCAGAGAATAAAGCCTAAGTCTTAATATATAATTATTATTTCCATAAGGATCAAAAGAACTCTTTTACATTTCCTTCATCTATATATATGAGTTGTAGGAACAGAAATTAAGTTGATGAAAAATTTGATTTTTTCATTATTCTCTTCTCATTTTCTTTCTAAATTCCGTTCTTCGAACTCTAATGGAGTCGTGACAATAGACTATATTTCAACATAATGTGAATTAGGCTATGTTCTTTTCAACTTTTGAAAGCTGAATTGAATTAAAGTTGGCTAAACTAAACTTGTTTTAGTGTAAATTTATAACTGCGCATAGCTGAACTGAATTAAAGTGGTCTGAACTGAATTGAAGTGGTATGAATTTAATTATACTGATTTGAATTGCAGTCCAAAAAAACATGTCCTTAGTCCTTTACTTTGTAGGATATGATGTATGCCCTTAAGACAATTAGGGCGATATATCTTAATTATGTAATAGTATGAATAATTTGTTTAATCAATAAAGGCATTTAATCTTTTATTTATATCAATGTGCTTGTATATATATTATAGCTGGTTAAATATATTCATTGATGTATGTATGCAAAAGTCCTTGACGTATCATAGCATGAAGTTAGAGAAATTATAGTTGGACTATATTTAGTGGAACCTGCTTCATGTGCAATTATGATTATGTCTAAATTATCCCTAGTCATAGTTTCATCAAGAAAAGATATTGATGAAGCGGAAAGACTAGCATGTGGTCAACTTTCTTAGTAAGGGTCCAAGCAGTTAATCTCCTAAGGACTGAAGGTGGTGCCTTAAGTTTGACACATGGATATATCTGAGAGATATATTAGAGACCACGGTAAGATAAACACTTGGTATATATATCAATGTGTTAGTGTTTATCTTCAAGCAATAAGCTTTGCGAATGTCCTCATACTTGAGATACTAGTTACCTTGTGTGGTACTATTGCTATACTTTGGGTCATTGTTATGCACTCATTAATTTTGGGTGTTACGGGTGATTACGGGTATAGTGATGACGACACGTTAGTAAGCTGAGTAGTCGGAAAGAATCCATTGCTCCGGATATATTAAGGAGTTGTACTTGGCCACTTGTTAAAGTGATGATTACCATAAACCTCTGATCAGAGTATGTGTTTGATAGAAATGGTTTCTAGTCAAACACACTATGGTAAAAGGCAATATACTTTGATGACAAGTAAACTACTGGGATAGCTTGGAGCAACCTCGCTATTAGTGGGTTAACACTTAAACTGAACCCTACAAACCAGATGGTACTAATATTAAAGAATGGAAGGAATTTATCACACTGGATAACTATTGTATTAACCGGGGTTAAGTCATAAGCATAAATGATGTTCCGAGTAATAGGGGATGGTAGACCCTTGCTAGAGGTGTACTATAGTCGTTTAAGGTAATCGGGTTCTATTCACGGTCTAGAACCTCGAGCCAATGGTTCCATTAGAACAAGGGTTGGTTAAGCCTTAACAGCTCAATACCTCGGGATCCTATAAGGTCACACACATTGGACCTTCATCGGACTAAGTAAAGTACTAATAGATTTATTCTATTACAAAAATATAATATAAATAATAGTTGGATTATTATTTAATTGGTTTAGAAATGATTAGATCATTTTGAATAAACCAAGGAATTTATTTTGTCCGGTAACTAATTTATTAGGGTCCGAAAATAAATATTTATTTAAAAAGGATTAAAAGGGAAATTTTACCAGGGCGAGTTAAATTGGACCAAGAGAACAAAAGTATTTTTTGTAAAGGATCGGGTGCGCGGGAACACAACGAAAGGTGCGCTAGCAATGCTAGGCATTACTCGCTGCAACCCATGAAAATGGGCTGCACATGCGTAGCCCATCAGGGTGCGTCGCGTGCTGGGCTTGCGGCATGTGCCGCGAGGCCCAACTCGCTGCAAGGCAAAGCCCGCTGCACACAGCGTGCAACCCGCGGGCATAACTCGCGTTAGCATATCCCACATCGGTTATAGGGGGAGCATTGTTGCTCCGTCAAGCCTATATATAGGCTCTCACATGCTCCTTTTCAAATTACACCTTCAGCTCAAAGTATAAATCCTAAGCGAGATTCGTAAAGATAAATCTCTCGGGTATTGAGCACAGTTCTTTTTGAGGAGCCTGAATTTATTCGGGCACCTCTAGTTTATATTTTCGGGTGAGGCTTCTAGAGTGGTCTAGCAACTACTCGAGGCTTCTTAGTTCTTCCTCCTGAGGAGGTTTTGGTTGGTGGGGTTCGTGTGGATACTCATAGAGGCTATCCTAAGCTTGGAGGCTTGTGCAAGAGGGTCCTGCTAAAGCACGCTTCAACTGGTAAGTTTTTTTTCTTTCTCTTTTATTATTAGGTCTTTTTTTAAGCTTTTTTAGACTTAATAATATGCTTAGTTTATTTTATGATTAGATTATACCTTAGAGTTATAAAATGCTTAGGTTATAGCTTAGAGTTATAACATGCTTAGCATAAAATACACATGCTAGGATATAATTTAGAATTATGGTATGTCTAACCCTTTTGCATGCTAACCTAAGTAGAGAATTATTTAGTTAAGGTTTTATTTAGTTTATATGCAACTAATAGAAGTTCCTTGGGACATGGACAAAATTTTAAATTTCCACCATACCTATTATACATGTTCAATCTGTCTGTAAGTTCCCTATAATCTTTGTATCCATATTTTCTGGAGCTATATGATTTTGGACACGATAAAAAGTACGAATTCGTTTCATTCTCTTTCAATCTATGTCAATTTCAATGTAGTTCAAGCATCATGTTATTTAATTTATAGATCATGATTGAGGAATGTTATACATGTCTACACGTAGGAAAATTAATGAAAGGGAGTTTTATATTATTCACCCATTCTTTAATTTAAGGATTGAGAATTTATTAATTATTAATTAATTATTTTTTTATTTTAATAAATTACTTTTTAATAAATTTTTAACCCTTAAATTAAAAAAAATGTAAAAAGTCAGATGCATAATATAAAATTCGTTAATGAAGGAGTTCGTGTCAAAATAGTGTCATAATGAATTAATTCGTAACAGATAAATTTAGTATATATCAAGATTAAGCTTGCATGACATGTAACTTACTAAATTAAGTTGGACTTGAATATAGAGAAATTAGTGACATTGCTATTTGATCTGTTTTTAAAATAAGTTATTCTCACAATCTTTTAATAGTGCTATATATTTTGGCTTTGAATAACACATTTTGATCTTTTATACTAATTAATTAGAAACTGTCCAATTTATTTTTTTCAAAATCAAATTTGCACCTTTAAAAAAAAGCTTGAAAATGAAACTTTTAAAAAAAGCTGCTGAAAAAGCTGCAAAAACTCACGGCCAAACTGGCCTTAAACCACAAACACGTTATATTTGGAGATTTATTTAAATACAGAATGAAATTTGTTGTCAACGCAATTATATACTTACAATCTTCGTCACATTACAAATTTTTAGAGATTTATTTTTATCAAAATATAATTAATGTTTGTGTTAATTATGATTTAATCCGTTGACAACTTTTTTTCATATAAGAAATAAAGCATAAAGAAGTTAAGAAAAAATTTACAAAATATATTTTAAATTAGGTTAAATGCATCATTATCTAACTTGTCCCCAAAAATCCGTTGTCTTCCTGAACTTTCGAAGCGACCTCGGATTTCCCTCAACTTTTAAAAAGTGCACCACTTTATCCCAAAATGCCACGTGTCAGTATCTGATTGGAGAGAGAAAATCTTAAAAATGACATATTTAAAAAGTCAAACTAATCAGAAACTGACACGTGACATTCAGGAAATAAAATGGTGCAGTTTTTAATAATTGCAGGCACCAAATTTTTGGGAACAAGTTTAGGTATCTAATAATATATTAGGTCTCGAGTTCGAGTCCTAGTAAATATAAAAAATCTTTATTGAAAGACTTATTCATCATAATTAGATACGTGGCCCAAATTAAAATTAAATATTGTTAAAATAAAGTTTCCATCAATCAAATAAAAAAAAATAATGCATTAGCTCTTCAAATTATGAAAATGTTTGTTTCTCAAAACGTTTAAAAACCATGGCAACTGCTTCAATAATTGGCACGAGCTATGTCATAATTTCAAACAATTTGTCAACTTTTCAATCATATCAATTCAGTTGATCATTGGATAATATTCGTCAGAACCCCATATTTGGTGTGTTCCTAGGCATAGGTTTTACATTATTTCAGGTCTCTTGGAATCTGTCACCTTTTTGTCGGATTATAGTGAACATGGTTCATCCCTGGACCTTTGGTTCTAGGGTCACGTTTGGTTCTCAGAAATCTTATTCCGCGGAATAGAAATATAAATAAATGAAAAGATATTAAATATAATAGAGTACTATAAAGCATGGACACTCCAAAACCTGGCGTGTCCCCGTGTCGGACACGTATCGGACACCGACACTCTTCGGACACTCGTTGGACACGTGTCCGACACTCCAAATTTTAAACGGACACTCCACGTAGGATGGACACGTCTCGGACACACCTGGGACACTCCGCGGGCACACCTCGAACACTCCACATAGAAGTTAATGAATTTTTTTTTGAAAATATGTGATGAAAATTGAAAAACTTAGTGGGGGTGGGTAATACGACATTTAAATGCAACAATGTGGGCAAGAAAAGTAAGGGTCATACACTAGAGGTTAAGCACATTTGTTGCACATAGCTGGTAAAGGTATTGGCATGTGCAATAAAGTCACAAGAAACTATTTTCGATTAGTTTTTTTTGTTGTTTTGCAAGTGATCAAATGACTATGGATGATATGAATTTTATTATATATGAATATTTATGTTTGACAATTTAGTTGCCGTGTCCCAGCCGTGTCCAAATGCATAATTTTTCCAAATTGCCGTGTCCAAATGTCCGTGTCCGTGACGTGTTGGACATTCGGGGCGTGTCCGTGCAACCTAGATAGAGTATATGTCTAGAGTCCGTCAACACATGGAAAAACTTTTCCTAGTTTATATACATCTCACGGAAAAGCTATACTTTTCCGTGAGATGCATGTAAGCTAGGAATTGTTATTCCATGCATCGACGGATATATTTAAATCTTTTCATATATTTCTATTTCTATTCGACGTAATAGATAGGAGAATCATTTTACGTAATTTACGTGGATTTTGAATAATATTAATATACTTCTGTTGTTTTCAGCATGTTTTTTTTTTGTCTATGAAGATACAATGGGTTAATTCTTTTCAACACCTATGTAATATAAATATAGAGCCCTATGCAAGTTATCCTTTGTTATCTCCTATGTTGTATGTAGTTTTCATATATTGTAAGTACTAATTAGGTAGGACTCTTGTATCATATACCGATAAAATATACAAAATGAGGAGTATTTTGGGCAAACTAGTCTACATAGACAATCTCAAACGAAATTGTTGCAAGCGGAGACATTAAATTTGAAGTAAAGAATATTTTTTAAGAAGATTTGGATTCTTTAAAGTTTGGAGAATGGTAAAGTTATACATTTCTGTAAATTTCAACTATTCATTGAGTTTTAATGGTTTATATTTAGTTTTAGTGGTTTATAGGGTCTACAGTACAATTAAATATCAATAGATGGTTGAGATTAACTAAAATGTACAACTTTAGAAAATTCAAATTCTTTTGAAAAGGTTCTATATATATAATTAGGGTCAAATACATGTTTATCACTCTCAACTTAGTAAGTTTTGCCAAGTGTCGCCTTCAATTCATATATATTTATATTGTGAGCTGAGTATTTTGCATTCCTCTCCCATCCAAAGGTTGAGTATTTACAGCGCCGACCCTGGGAGTGTGGTGCATTGGGTGCCACCGCCCAGGGCCCAAACTCGAAAGGGGCCCAATTTTTTTAGTTTTTTTAGTTTTTATGTTTTTTTTAAAAAAAAAAATATTTTTTTTGTTGTTTTTCAATAAAAAATTCTAATCAATTTTCGATAAACTATAGTATAATAGCATAAATTAAAATTTTACGTGGTTTTATTCATTTAGGTTTTTAGTTCCATTTTCCTCAAAATAATTAGATATAATTAATTTTCATTTTTGTTATTCAATTATGTATTTTATTTTATAATTAAATTCCAAGAGCATTGATCTGAGTGGTAAAATGACTAGTGGAAACACAAAGGTTGAAAGTTTGCTCCTAAGAAAAAAAGTCTTAATCATGCTAAGGTCGGAATTATATAAAAAAATATCCCCCAATGTATTACAAAAAAATTATAATTGAACCACTTTTTTTATTAAAAGGGCCCAATGTACATGGTTCACATATGATTTCGCCTAAGGCCTCGAAAATGTCAGGACCGCGCCTGGGTATTTATCAGAGAATATTTAATTAAAATGAAAAAATATTTAATTAAGTAATAAATACTCAACCGTAGAATGAGAGGAGGGTGCAAAATACTCGGCTCACAATATAAATTCCCCTCTAATAATCCATCAACTTGGCAAAAATGCACTCGTGAGCTCCTGAATATCACATGTCACATTCTGGTTAAGAGAGAAACATAAGGAAAAATGACATATTTAAAAAATTTATACAACCAAAAGCTAATACGTGCTATCGAGGGGGCTCATAAGTGCTTTTCTGACAAGTTGAAAGGTTAGTAACTAGTAAGGATATATGAGACTGAGGGGACACTTGACAAAACTTATCAAGTTAAAGGGACTAAACATGCAACGTTTAATCATAAAACATAAAACATATATATATATAAACTTTATATCCTGGGATTTTAACAGCCATATAAAAGGTCTCTATAAATTACAAAAAACATTTGCTACTATTATTAAAGATTTTGATTTGATCATACATGACCATAATAAACACAATCTTTAATTGTGATATTATTTTATTATTATTTTTCTTTTTAAAATTAATTCGTTTTGGAAGGGTTGTAATATTTTCTTTTTCTCCTCATTCGCTTCAATGAATCTTTGCTCCGATTATATTTGAATTCGACTCGAGTCACACACCTAATAATGGTAGGAGAGTCTCTCAATAAAAATCTTTTACATTCACAATATTCGAATCCAATCTTATTTAAGTAATATCAACTCACTTACTATTTAACAAACTCCATCAATGGTTGTAATGTTATTTGACTAAATATCATATAAAAATAAAATAAAAATAAAATAAAAATTTATTTTATATTTGGATAGACTTAAGGAGACTTCACAATTATTGTCACTAGCTTTTCACACATTTTTCTAAAAAACACTGTCACATACTTTTTGTAAAAAAATATATTAAAATAATTTTGGATCCAAACAAAAGTAATGTGAAGGATCTACCACTAAGTTTTTTTTAAAAATTTTTTTACCTTATATAAACTTATAATAATAACAAAAAAAATCTTACCTACCTTTAAATATAAACTCAAACCTACAACCTCTTCAAACACAACTTTACAACTCAACCATTAAACCAAAACTTTATACATAAATTAATATTATAAACTATATAACAAAAGCCATATAAATTAAATAAAACCCCACCAATCAAATTATTATGTAGTAGAGAACTTCAAGACTGCAGAAAAACCAAATCATAAAAAATTCAGTATTAATTATTTATATATGTATATTGGCTATAAAATTAAATGGTTCAAATTTAATTATGTCCTCTATTATTTGTTTCATAGGAAACAAATAAAATTATATGCCTCGAGTTGCCCCCATTCCCTCGCCTGGAGATTGCATGGTGATAAGCTTATTATACATTTCTATTATTTTTTTATCTTTTAATAGTGTGATATATACACAAATTTACAGAAAAATAATAATCTGTTAATACGATTAATTAAATCTAGTTAAACCAATCTTACGTCATAATATATTCATTGATTTGATCATAGCAATCAAACTTATAAACTTATAATGATAATGATTATTAGCGTTAGTTGTATTTTTGATAAAGCGGTGATAAAAGGTTAAGTAATATTTATTTTGTAAAAAATAAAGTAATTATAGCATACACCGCTAATGTCCTGAATAATAATCTTCCTTTTGATTCTTCAATTGGACTTATTTTTTCTGTTTTTAGACAATTTTTTTGTTTTAGATTTTCTTTTATTAAAAAGTCTGCGAACCATACTAAACATCTGTTAGTTAAAGCAGTTGACTCTTTAACAAATAGAAGGTTTTAATTTAATATCTGTCCATCTTTAATTAAGACTATTATTACTTATTATTAATATTATAAACGTACTCTTCAGTAAAAAAATATAAGCAAAGCCTAAACCGTTAGTTGTAACATTAAAAAACTTATAAAAAAATAGTATACTAAAAGAAGCCTTAATCTTTCTATACAGGGAAGTTTCCGAGTATCATACTCAACACCATGTTGACGTGTCATGTTTCCATCATGCACTAGTCCTGGTGACGTCACCCCTATGACCGAATTTCAATACATATGTGCCAAAGCAATATAATACTTGGTATGTTATTTGGAAAAGATTCTCTAAATTAGAATAAAACTAGAGAGACACGAAGGACAAAAAAAAAAAGATTCGGGTGTTGTGTAATTAATTTTAGCCATTTAAAATATGATGAATGGTTGGATATTATTCAATTTTACTTTAAAGTTATTTTTCAACTCTAGAGAATCCTAATTCTATGTTAATATTGTTGGAATTAAAACACTCAAATGAACAATATTTATTAAACTCAAAGATATTATAAGAACACTCCCACTCAAAATATAAAAGTACAACTTACTCTTTACTTCTTTTCTCTTTAAAGAAGTTCTTATTTTTGTTGATGAAAAACAACTAAACAACTCACCTATTTATAGGTGAATTATACAACTTTCAACTAACACAATTACTTAACTCAACCTCCAACTAATACAATTAATGGCCAACTTATTTAGTTAATTTAATGGCCTCCAAATTAGTTGTAGTTAATAGCCTCCAATTTGGTCATCGCACATAAAAAATCTACATACTTAAAATACCTAAATAAATTTGCTACACGTTGAATTTGTGGGCATGGACTCCAATTGATTGGATTTGCATTTTGGGTTACCATTAATATGGATCAAGTTTATAATCCAACACCCTCCCTTAAACTTGATCTTGTCATCCCAAGTGAGCTTCTCAATCTGATGAAGTGTTCGCTTGTGAGCGAGTTAGTGAAGATATCCGCAATTTGATCTTGTGTCTTCACATATTCGACTTGCACTTCCCTTCTTGTAACACACTCTATTATGTAATGGTAGCGGATGTCGATGGGTTTGCTTTGATCATGGAATACAGGATTCTTTGCTAAGGCAATGGCTGACTTGTTGTCAACATGAATCTCAATCGGTTCTTCTTGCATCAAGCCGATGTCTTTCAATAAATTTCTAAGCCAAATTGCATGACAAACGCATGAGGTTGCTGTAGTATATTCTGCTTCACATGTAGACAAAGTTACAATCGGTTGTTTATTTGACATCCATGTGAAAGCAGTGTCTCCCACGAAAAACACAAATCCACTAGTGCTTCTTCGATTATCTACGTCTCCACCCCAATCGCTATCGCTATATCCAACAAGCTTGTAATAATTAGAAACTGAATAGAATAAGCCCAAGTCGGTTGTACCTTTCAAATAGTGAAGAATTCTCTTAGTGGCTTTAAAATGGGTGGTTGTTGGTGATTCCATGTATCAACTAACTAACCCGACTGCATGAAGGATATATGGCCTCGTGCAGGTAAGATAGCGTAGAATTCCAACCAAACTTTTAAAAAATTTTGGATCTACACTCTCCTATTCTTCATGTTTAGACATCTTGATCCCGAACTCCATCGGTGTGCTTATTGGCTTGCAATTATCCATCTTGAACTTTTCAAGATCTCCTTTGCATAGCTTTCTTGTGAAATGAAAATTTTATCCTTTTGTTGCTTTACTTCTACGCCGAGGTAGTATGCCATGAGTCCTACGTCTGTCATCTCAAACTCCTTCGTCATCACTTTCTTAAATTCATCGAACATTGTTTGGTTGCTTCTGGTATAGATCAAATCATCCACGTAGAGGCACACGATCAAAATATGTCTATCTTTAATCTTGATATGCAAAGCATGCTCATATAGACATTTATTGAAACCATTTTCTTGAAAGTACTTGTCTATTCTGCTATTTTATGCCCTTGGTGCTTGTTTTAGCCCATAAAAAGGCTTCTTCAACTTCAACACTTTGTCTTTATGACCTTTGGCTTTGTAACCTGGTGGTTATTGAATGTAGATTTCCTCTTCAAGAACTCCATTTAGGAAGGCCGATTTCACATCCATTTGATGAATTCTCCACTTGTTTTGAGCCGCTAAAGAAATTATTAGTCTGACAGTTTTTAATCCAGCAACTGGAGCAAATACCTCATCGTAGTCAATTCCAGCCTTTTGAAAATAGCCTTTTGCAACAAGCCTTGCCTTGTGTCTTTCAATCTCTCCCTTGGCATTGCGCTTTGTTTTGTACACCCATTAGACACCTATCGCCTTGTGTCCTTTGGAAGTGAAGTGAGGTCACATGTATCATTCTTCTCAATGGCCTTGATTTCTTCGTCCATTGCATCTCTCCACGTTTTCTCTTATGTAGCTTCTTGAAATGTCACTGGCTTGCAATCAACAAATAGACAAAATAATGCAAGATTGTCTAGTTATTCAGTCACCTCATAGAGTTCTCGAAGACTTCTCATACGATGCACTTCTCTTTCATCTTCAGTCGCATTTGAGGATGGAGATGATGATGATGATGACCCGTCTCTATGAGTAGGAGAAGTTGGTGGAGTTGTGAGGCCTTGTTGAAGTTGTCTAGGTTGCTCAGGTGTTGTCGGCTCATCTTCCTCGAATGGGGAAAAATTAAAGTCTTCCATTTGAGAATCAAAGTTCCATTCTCCTTCTTCATCAAATATCACATCTCGGCTGATCATAAATTTCTTCTCATTCGGATTGTATAGCTTGTATCCTTTTGAGCTTGAGTCATAACCGATGAAAATAAAACTTTTGCTTTTGTTATCAAGCTTTGTTCGATTTTCATCCGGTACATGAACATGTGCTACACTCCCGAAGACTCAAAGATGGGAAATTTTGGGCTTTCTTCCGCTCCATGCTTCTTGTGGTGTCTTTCCGCACACACTTCTTGTAGGTGAACGATTTAACAAGTAAACTGCACATGCCACTACTTTTGCCCAAAACTCATTGGGTAGTTTCTTGCTTTTGAGCATACTTCGAGCCATATCGAGGATTGTTTTATTCTTCCTTTCTGCCACTCCATTTTGTTTGGGGGATCTAAGAACCGTTTGCCATGTGCTTCACAAAACTTATTGAATTCCTTGGATGTGAATTCTGCTCCTCAATCAGATCTCAGTTGCTCTCCTTTTCCATGACTACTTTGAACATATGAAACACTCCAAAGACTTCTGAATTCTACTTCAAGAAATATACCCAAGTTTTCTTGAATAATCGTCAATGAAGAGAAGGAAGTAGTTACTATTAGCGAGAGAACTTGGCTTAATAGGACCACACACGTCGGTATGGATGAGCTCGAGTGGCTTCTTGGCTCTATAGTCTGACTCCTTTGGAAAGCTTCTTCTAAATTTCTTCCCTTGTAGACATCTTCGCACAATTGATCAGGATTGTTGATACATGGTAAACCTCTAACCATTCCCTTCTTGGATAACAGCTCAAATCCTCCAAAGTTTAGATGCCCAAATCAAAGATGCCATAGCCATGATGCGTCTTTGTAATAAGTCTTTAGACACTTTGCAATATCATTTCTAATATTCAAAGGGAACATTATATTCTTTGTCATCTTTACCTTGGCGATTAGATTCCCGTTGCCATCTCTTATAAAACGACTACAATCTTTCATATGAATATCAGAGCCTTTTTCTAAGAGTTGGACCAAACTAAGAATGTTGCATTTTATACCAGGTACATAGTAGACATTTGAAATCATTTGGTGGCTATCATCTTCTGCTCTAAAAAGGACGTTACCTCTTCCCTTTATAGATATTTTCATATCATCTTCGAATGAAACATCGCCGCTTACTACTTCATTAAGCTCTATGAACATGTTCCTTCTTCCACACATGTGGTTGCTTGCACCGGTTTTGAGATACCATGTGTTGTCTTGATGATCATTATCGTTGTTATACGCTAGTAATAGCGTTTCTTTCTCCTCGAGCTTCTCCTCCATGAAATTTGCCTTCTCTTCAACTTGATCATCATGAGCTCTACATTCTGAAGCATAATGCCCAAACTTTTGACAATTATAGCACCAAACTTGAGATGTGTTTCTTGTAGTTATCACTGGAATTGTTGTTGTAATTCCAGTTTCTTCCACGACCACGACTAACACCTCATCCACGGCCTCGTCCTCTGCCTCTGCCTCTTCCATGGTTATTTCTACCATTGCCTTAACCTTCATTCGTATCCTTGAGTTGTAGCTTGAGGAGTTGCTCAGAGATACCTTGTGTTTTCTTATGCTTTTCTTCATATGCTTGCAGTGATCCTTGGAGTTCCTTGATCATCATCTCTTCCAAGTCTTTGGTTTCTTCAATAATCACTACGATGTGCTCATATTTGGGATCCAACGAGCGAAGTATCTTCTCGATTATCCTTACATCTTCTAACTTCTCACCATTTCTTTTCAATTGAATTGAAACGGCTGCTACTCTGGAAAAATAATTGGAGATAGACTCGGATGGTTTCATATGCAAGGATTCAATCTCACCTCTTAGTGTTTGGAGATGGGCCTTCTTCACCTTTTTGACTCCTTTGTAAGAGGTTTGCAACTTCTCCCATGCTTGCTTGGCGGAAGTTGCGCTTGAGATTTTCTCAAAACCAACGTCATCTAATGCTTAATAGATGAGGAAGAGACCTTTCTTGTCTCTCTTTCGGGAATCCTTCAAAGTTGTAGCTTGATCTTGTGTGAGAGAGGCTTCATTTTCAGGTTCGGTGAAGCCATTCTCTACGATATCCCAAACATCATGTGCTCCTAAAAGAGCCTTCATTTTGATACTCTAATTGTCATAGTTGTTGTTGTTGAGTGTTGGAACTTGAAACGATGCCACATTTTTCGCCATCTTACTCAAATAGCTATCATAATCGTACAGGGGCTAATGCAACACTCCTGGAGTCTTCTGCGACACACTGGATGTATTGTAACGCTTTTTGCAGCTTTCTTCAATGCTTTCTTCTGTCTTCTACAACACTTTCTAGACTATTGCAACGTCTAGAATTCCTGAAATTCAACTTTTGCAATAAAAAATGGAACTTTTCAAAAGCATAATCAACTGTGTTGGAATTACAACACTCAAATGAACAACTTTTATTAAACTCAAAAATATTATAAGAATACGCTCACTCAAAATACAAAACTACAACTCACTCTTTACTTCTTTTCTCTCTGAAGAAGTTCTTATTTTTTTTGATGAAAAATAACTAAACAACTCACCTATTTATAGGTGAATTATACAACTCTCAACTAACACAATTACTCACCACCACCTCCAACTAATACAATTAATAGCCAACTTATTTAGTTAATTTAATGGCCTCCAAATTGGTTGTAGTTAATAGCCTCCAATTTGGTTATCACACATAAAAAATCTACATACTTAAACTACCTAAATAAATTCACTATATTTTAGATTTGTGGGTTTGGACTCCAATTGATTGGATTTGGATTTTGGGCTACCATTAATATGGATCAAGTTTATAATCCAACAATATATGATATTATTCTTTTGGATTGGAGAATTCCGGTCACCTGAATTATGTAAAACAAAGGAAGAATGGGTGAAATAGGCAGGATTCCAGCGAAGGTCCTTCAATAGTTAAGTTAGTCGGGACGGTAGAATGGAATGGTTAAAGTAATATATGTTCTTATATATGGTTGTGAACCTTGTTTGTGAGAGTTCGATGTACTTAAAGGCCCTTTCGAGTGTGATGATGGCGTCAAGGGTGTGGATAGACATATATGTTTGTCGGGTAGGCTGGGTCGGGTTCGGGTCGAGCCTTATTGAGCTTTTGACTAAAAATATCAATCCAAGTCTAGTCTGGCTCATACTTTAAAACATCGGGCATGGGCTAGGCTTACAATGTTATTCTCAAGCCCTGCCCCAAAGCTTACAATTAGTTTTTTTAACTTTTTGGTGAATTAAATAGGAATAAAAGGACAAATTTTATACAAATATATTTAAATTTTGCATATAATAGTAACACTTATTGCAGCTAGGTTTTAAATGTTTAATACATTAAAATATAAAAAATAAGTATCATTTAAAATATATACATATATAATAAATAAAATTATTATTCGTCGGACCGACCTTGAGTATTGATATAAAAATTAAGTTTGTCTCGTAAAACTATGGGCTTTAGCTGGCTCGGGTTCGTATCAGGCTTTGTAGAAAAATATGTCCAAGTCTAGTCCATATGAGAGGGCTCGAGCTGGGCGGGTATCATGGCCCGTGAACAGATTTACATGCAGGTCTCATTAATGCGTCGACGCGGTAGCTGAAAGTGGCGTTTTCCGGTTTCGGCTTGAGGGGTTCTGGAGCCTTATGGTAGATGCTTGTATGGCTATGGCCAAGTTTGGCGGTTATCAAGATATATAGCAAAATATATTTTCCTTTTTATAATTGATTTGGTTTTATCGGATTGTTTTAACCCTTTATGTTTTGTGGATTATTTATCGGATTATTTTAACCCTTTATTTTTTATGGACCATTTATCAGATTATTTTAACCCTTTATTTTTTGTGGAGTATACCAATATTCAACGCGTTATTTTTAAGTGTTTCGGTGTCGTTTAAAGTTTGAAATCTAAACCTTTTTAGGAGAGTCAATGTATCAACTAAACTAATCTTTGACTTTCATATGCAAAATGACGTTACAATTTTTTTTATAAATGATTAGATTAGCTTTTTTTCATAAAATATAATTAGATAGATGCACTTGTATTATTAAATATAAAAAATTTTCACCCCACTCTATAGTTTAAATTTAAAACTTTTAAATAAAGTTACATATTTAACCTTAATTATTAAACTAAGGACTCAATCACAATTGGGTTAGTCGAAAATGATGGGCTTGGTGACACAAGCAACCTCAATGTCAACCAACCTGAGAGTATAGTTGACAACTGAAGTGATAAAGATGGAGTTTAGAACCGAAATAAAAATGCACGGTTTCTAGCTTTTTGTATCATTTTCTCATTCAATGTTTAAGAATTGATAACTGGAGATTTAATTAATACGAGAAAATATTTAATTAAGTGTTAATCAATTCTCAACCATTGGATGATGAAATGGTACAAAAAAGCGTACCCACATATATATTGGAGACTCTTTACAACATACAGAAGATTCAGTTTTCAACCTATACTACTCCAAAATTATACTACTATTATCAAATAATGTGTTAAGTACATGAAATGAAAACACTAATTATCCTAAATAGCCGAATCCTATGTAAACAAGTGGACACAACAGGAAACTAAAATGTCTATTATCATCCGACATAATTTTGTTGGGGTCCTATTTGTCACATCGGACACAGTTACATTATATATACAATTAACTTCTACAGAGGATTAATAAAGGTTGATTTAAGTGATAAGTGGTTTGATATTATTTAAGTAAAGTTTTGAGTTTGAGTCCTACTGAATACAAGAAATCCTTATTAGGAGATTCACCCACCACAGCTAAGTGAGTGATCCGGATCGAATCTGAATGTAGTTGAAATAAAGCTCCGATGAATCAGATGAATAAAAATTATAATATAAGAAAAAAAAATTCACATTTAAAAAATTGAATAGGAGATATAAAAGGGTACATTCTATTTGCACAACATATATTTTTCTATTCTAAGATTGACTCCAAATTTAGTTCATTCAATTTTTTTTGTATGTTTCAGTTTTTATTAGAATTGTTACCTTCGTACATTAAAAACTGAATGAATGATATAAAAAAATATTGTATTAGTTTTTGGAAAAATTATATAATAAACATGATTTTTAGATCTTTCTCCCTTGTGAATGATATATGTCTCATAACTTTATGTTATAATTTCTATTATTTTATTCACTTTCAGAACACATGTCAATCATGGGAAAGAATGGTCCTAAATCCTGTTCATTTATTATTTCCCCAATTTTTGAAATAGTTGAAGTTTTCCTTCTATAGTATCCTCATTAATATTAATTTAACGCTTTTGTTCTCATTTGCGTTAAAATATTTGGTCTAATGATTGAGCCATGAATTTATAATTCTAGAAGTCACAAGTTTGATTTCACGGTACGAGAGAACTAGGATAAATTTTTTTATTATTGTATCCATAAGATAATTTTTTTTTGAAAAAAAGCTTTTGTTTTCATTTAGCATTATTTCCTCCTTGTATATGCAAAAATGACTTTTAATTAACATACACGTGGAAATGTGTTTTTAGGGCCAAATTTTTCCACGTATTATATATATATATATATATATATATATATATATATATAAAATAGAAGACTACCTGAATCCACTCTCAATTCAATTCAAACAAACATTTGCCCGCTTCAATCAATTCTTTAGTTGGGGTCGTGTTTGTTAAAGCATGTACTCCGAAATGGCCGGAGATCCGGCCACCGACTTCTTTCCACCACCTCTGCCTCTCCCGATTTCTCATGAGGAAGAGCTTTCCGGCATCGTTTCTGCACTAGAGAATATGAACTCCGGCAGCCACTTTCTGACGGCAGAGGAGCTCTTTCACTCTAATGTTCCCAACCCTTCACCGGCGAGTATTTTCATAAGTTCATTACTCCGGCCGTCGGATTTGGACACGTGTAACGTATGCAAAATCAAGGGTTGTTTGGGGTGCAACTTCTTCTCGCCGGAAAACCAAGAAGAATATAATACAGTTTGCAACTTGTTCGTGCCGGGAAATCAAGAAGACAGTGATTGCAACAAGAAAAGGATTAATCCTAGGAAAAGGGGGAAAAAGAAGATTGAATACAGAGGAGTTAGGTATAGGCCATGGGGGAAATGGGCGGCGGAGACAAGGGATCCACGGCGGGGAATGCGGGTTTGGTTGGGGACTTTTGACACTGCAGAGGAAGCTGCAAGAGCTTATGATAAGGCCGCGATTGAATTTCGGGGTCCGAGAGCTATACTCAACTTCTCCTTTCCTGAAAATACTGGAGAGCAAGAAACCGGAGAAAAGAAAGATTCCGATGAATCGCCGGAAAATTGAATGGTGACTGAGGATTTTAGGGCCGACTTCAAACAATTATGAAGCCTAAATTTTATGTTAAGCGTGTATGAAATTCTCTAATTGTGTAGTTGGACTAAAACGCGACTATTCGCTAAATCATCGACACCTGCCCTAAATTTTCAAAAGTTCTTATTAATTTTCAAAACGTCATGCGTCAGTTTCCAGTTGGTTTGACTTTTAAAAAATGTAATTTTCTCTGCCTAACTAAATGCTTACATGTGGCATTGAGCAAGGAGGCAAACTGGTGCGCTTTTGCTAAGTGTACTGAGGTAACTAGAGCAAACGAAAGTTTCTGGTGGCATCCGACAAAATTGCCAAGTTCAAGAGGTATAATGAATTTGGCATGTTTTATAACCGTGAAACTTAATTTACAAACAAATACAAAACGATTACAAAATTTTTTAGGCCCTGAGTAAGTTGGAGGAGAACAAAGTTCAAATCCTACTAAATACACTTATTGTGAAGGGTGAGGAGCCTTAACTGTGACTACACCTCTAACAAGATTATCTCAATAAAGATACTCATAAATATTACCACAAAAAATAATTTATCCATTTGGTTTCTCCCCTATTCAACATCTTAGTACCTTAATTTTTTTGTTTCCTTAGTATGGATTACGTGAAATACCACTAACAAAATTTTTTTTTTGTAACAACCACGAGCAAAACTTTTACCACATTGCACGTAGCCTAAAAAGATGACATATGACAATGGCTAAATTGGTATCGACTACCTACCAAATAATTAATGATCGCATATCACAGAAATAAGAAAGGTAACAAACTCCAAGACCAAATACATAATTTGTATAAGAAATGGAAAAATCGTAAATATCCTCGATATGAAAAATGATTCTCTAAAATAATTTTAAAGTAATAATACGATACGTTATTATTGCCAAGCACTTAACTGCTACAACATTACAAAAATATATATAAAAAAACTCAAAATAAGAATTAAAAATGACTGGTGTTGAATTATTGATGCAGTGTCGTATCCGCATATACATTTGTCATACGCATACCTTTCTTTATGAACTACGGTTATTTTACTGAGGAATAATGCATGTTTATGTCATAAATGTTTGGCCATAAATTTGGTATTTTTTATTATATATCACCTTTAACTTTTAAGTGAATTATTTTACTTTTTAAAGTTGACAAAATTAATACAGTTTGCCTCCTTAGTGCCACATGTTAGTTTCTGATTGGTTTGATTTTTCAAATATGTCATTTTTGAGATTTTTCTCCCTCCAATTAGAAGTTGACACATGGCATTGAGAGAGCAAACTGTATCTGTTTTACCAACTTTAGGGGGTAAAGTGATTCACTTGAGAGTTGAGGGTGACATGTGATAAAACGTGCCAAGTTTGGGGGCAATGGATGCGTTAAGCCTAAATATTTCGATGGTATTATACTTCATATTAAAAGGGCTTAATGCATCCATTGCCCCCAAACTTAGCATGTTTTGTCACATGCCACCCTCAACTTTAAAGAGAATCACTTTACCCCTGAAGTTGGCAAAACTGATACAGTTTACCCCCTCATTGCCACGTGTCAACTTCTGATTGGAGTGAGAAAAATCTAAAAAATGACATCCTTGAAAAGTCAAACCAACCAGAAATTGACACGTGGCACTGAGGGGGAAAACAGTATCAATTTTACCAACTTTAGGGGGTAAAGTGATTCACTTGAAAGTTGGGGGTGATATGTGACAAAACGTGCCAAGTTTAGGAGGCAACAAATGTGGTTAGCCTATTAAAAGATAAAGTAATGATTAAACTAAGTACTGATAGAATATGCCTAAATAATTTAATATTAAAAAACAAACTAATACACGAATTAAAATCCCATATGGAATTTGTGATGAAAACTACGAATGTTTAAAGTGGAAGACTCAATTCCTAGAAAACACAAACCCTTTTTGTTCAAAAGAAAAAAAAAAGAGTTTGTTTTTTTCTGTTATTCTTTTTCTTATTATTTCAAAAAGACAAACGAAATTATATGCCTCTCTTTCTGCGGCTACAACATACAATAACATTACCCCAATACCTTCAAGGCTCCCGTATAAGTGGGGTAAGGGAAGGTCGGGTGTACGCAGCCTTACCTTTGTAATTATAGAGAGGTTGTTTCCAATTGACCCTAAAGTGGAGTTGCAACACCTATCCGTGACTTCGCAATAAAAGAAGCTCAGATAGTTTAATGAGTCATTTTGCTTTAGTCCATTATAATCTAAAGCCATAGAATGGTGAATCTTTGACCCCATCAACATAGCATGGATAAATGTGCATCACTAACAACACTGGCGAATCATTATTGTTTTTGCGGTCTTTAAGGACACTTTCAATGGTTCCCATTTTGATGAGGAATGGGAACCCCATTTTGGAGAATCTAATATAATATTATTATTTTTTGTAGTTTTAATTTTTTAATTATTTTGTTAATTGAATATAATAGAAATGATGTAAAGAAATTAATATATTATTATTTCTAGGGAACCTAATATGGAAAATGAAAAATAGGGAAAATGGGTGAAGCAAAAACACTATAAATTCCCCGAAATGGGGTTTGAGGAATGAAAATGGGGAAAATAATTGGACTTACTCTAATGCATATACATCACTAAATTAAAAAAATATTATATTATAATAAAAAATTCAAGAAAAGGCACATATAATAATAATAATAATATATATTTTGATTGTCCGAAAAGAAAGTAGTAAATAGATTATTGGATCAATTAACAAAAAAAATCTAGTTTATGATGTATTTGATATTTTGTTAGATAGTTGTTTAATATTTTAATTTTTTTTTTAAAATTATTTACGATATGATCAAATTATTTTAATTTTTTTTGATAATTACGTAATAAACCCAAATTTCGGTATACAAAATTAGCCTAATCTATAAAGTCCCATAATATTTTGAGTGAATGCAAAATATTTATCAAACAAAACTAGAATTAAAATGAAAAACGTGAACTTTTCAAAATGCATGGAGGAGATTAATTGAATTTATATATATTAATTTGTTACAATTTTTGGGGTATTTGTGGGTATAAGACTCGGTCAAATCTTAATAATCTACTTCTATTTCTTCTCTTTCTATAAATAGAAGTGACAATTTTTTTTTACTAATTTTAATCGTTCTTGGTTCTGCCTTTTCTTTATATATTTACCTTGAAAGACACTAATTTTTAATTCCATTTCAATGGCGCCTTCAATTTTCTTTCTCTTTCTCATTTGTTCCCTTCTTTCGAAATCCGTGCTATCAGGTGCGGCTCGGCTCGAAGCTAATGCACCTACCGAATCCGCCTCTACCCCCACCACATCTCCCGGGCCCACTGCCGCCGTTGATGCCAAGGTTTGTGGCATCACCAAAGACCCGAGTGCTTGTGCATTATCCTTGAAAAATTCCACGGCCGCCGTTATTGCCCCACCCGAAATTCAAAAAGTTTGTCGCATCACCAAAGACCCGACTGCTTGTGCATTATCCTTGAAAAATTCCAAAGCCAAATCGCCCGCAGATATCATAAAATTTGGATTGTCTCTTCTAGTCGGTGATACCATTGCTGCTCAAGACATGGTCCGTAAGGTTTCGAAAGGCGCCGGAAACAATCCAAATCTCACATTAACTTGCGATGAGTGTTTAAAAGAATTAAATGGTTCGTTGTACCGTCTTGAATTAGCCATCGCTGCTTTGCCCACAAAAACTAAAGATGTTAGGGCAGTGATGAGTAAATTTTTGGCAAACAGTTCGGGTTGCTATGACGATTTCTTGAAGTTCAAAGGCACCGTTGAGATTAACAATCTCGTGTCGCTTCTTGAACCTATGAGCATGCTGGGTAACAACTTGTTGTGGATGGTTAGGGCTTTGGATTTGTTCGGATCCGATACGGAAAAATGGGCCGCTCCGAAGACCGAAAGGGACGGGTTTTTTGAACCCGTTAAAAATAAGGAGCCGACTTTTCCAGCCAAATTTCCGACCGATTTAAAGATTGATGCAACGGTGAGCAAGGACGGGCAGGGCTATAAGACGGTGCAACAGGCGGTTGACATAGCGCCGATTAACTTAACAAAAAAGTTTGTGATTAAAATAAAAGCCGGGATTTATGATGAGATTGTTAGGGTTCCTTCGAACAAAACGAATCTTGTGTTTTTAGGAGATGGGATTGGAAAGACTGTTATTACAGGGAAGTTAGCTGTTGGTCCTGTTGGAATTAGCACCCTCGACACAGCTACTGTTGGTAAGTTTGATTTTTGTTATAAAAGTACTAACATATGTAACAAATTAACAACGGGTCGATCTAACATTAAACCAAACAAATCAACCAAAATCTGCTAAAATCAATCAGTAACGCGTTCTATCTTATATTTTACTAGGGGATGGATCTTACATTAAAATATATTTTTTCACAAGAAATGCTTACTAAATAATACGTCAACATTGGTTTTACAAATTTCATGCGATCTTGCTTAAAAGATATGTATTTGGATACATGAATATAAACATGCGACAATGACCAACCTAGGGAAAGCCATCTAAGTCGTGCTATGTAGCGACAGTGCCACAATCGTATGGACGATTTTGTTGTCGGAAATAAAAATATCATATATATATATATATATATATATATATATATATATATATATATATATATATATATATATATATATATATATATATAAGAAAATTGAAAAGGAGTTTCCTTCTTTCTCCTATTTTTTTTAAATATTGGATATATTCCATCAAATATTTTACATTGTGTGACTATAATTAATCATCTAAGTTATAAAAAAATATGGATTGTTTTGGTTTTGTAGCTGTTTCCGGGGATGGATTCATGGCAAAAGACATAACTTTCAAGAACTTTGGGGGAGTGCCAACTACACAAGCCGTAGCTTTTCGAGCATCTGGTGATAAAGCGTATTTCGAAAATTGCGAATTCCTAGGCTATCAAGACACACTGTACTGCCACGTATTTCGCCAGTTCTTCAAATCCTGTAGGATCGAAGGCAATGTCGATTTTATTTTTGGAAACGCCGCAGCATATTTCAAAGACTGCGAAATTTTCATAAACCCTAGGCAGGAGACCCCCGAAAAGGGCGCGAAAAACATGGTGACTGCACATTCAAGGAAAGATCCGGGACAATCAACGGGATTTGTATTTGATAATTGCACCGTTAAAGGCACTCCTGAATATATGAAACATTTTCAGTCCAATGCAACAGTGCACAAGAACTACTTAGGAAGGCCATGGAAGGAATATGCGAGGACGGTTTTCATCAATTGTTTTCTTGATTATGTCGTATCTCCGGCTGGATGGGTGGAATGGAAAAAAAATGAACCGTTGAATAAACTTTATTACGGAGAATTCGAGAACAGAGGACCGGGATCCGATTTAAAGGGAAGAGTTCCATGGAGTAGTAAAATTCCTGCTGAACATGTTCTTACATATTCAGCTCAGAATTTTATTCAAGCAGATGAATGGGCTCCTAGAGCTTAAATTTTCTGATCATAAACCAATCATATGAAATTCTTGCATTTGTAAATATTAAAATATCTAAATCATAAACTAATTAGTAGGGTTGCGAATAAGTTGAGCGGATAGTGAGAAGTTCGAGATCGGCTCGAGATATACACGAGACAAACTGAGCTTCTTAAGGTTTGGCTTGAAAGCTCGCGAGCAGCCCCGTATAACATTTTTTGTTACTATATATTTTTCTATCAAATTTTTATATGAACATTGTGATGTAATATGAGTATTGTCGGATTTTAATATTTATAATATAAATTAATTTTTTTAAACTCCTTAATAATAAAGTAATATGCTCAAGTTATACTCCTACTCATCTCATTCTCACTTCCATAAAATTAACTTTCACTTAATAATTTAATATAAAAATGTTTATTTCTGTATAAGGCTCGTTTCAGCTTCTAAGCTCGTGAGTTTGAGCTAAGCTTTTCAAAAGCTCAAGACGAGTTAAAATTTTTCAAGCTTGACGAGCAACTAGCCAAGCCGAGCTTATGTAGGTTCAGTCTGGGTTCGCCTTGTTTGCATCCCTGTTAAATAGGCCAACAAAATCAGCAGAACGAAACATGACAATTTTCTTTCTTTCTTAAATAGTCTTTTTCACTAAATTAGCTAAATTAATTTAGAAGCTTTTACTTAATTTGGCCTCTTAACTCTCTAATTGTTTTAAGAAGATTTCGAAGCGTACTAAGATGATATTTGAAAATTGTTTAGACTCTAATGACTTTATTTATAGCAGCTAAGAAGTATTATTTTGCTTATAATATTTTAGATGTTTTTATATGAATCCCTATGACTCCCTTTATAATTATTGAGTCCTCATTTTGAGGACTACTTTTAATAATATTAATAAATTGGTCTAAACTATTAAAATCTACTATACTTGATTTGTTATTTATTCATTTTCACGTATTCCATTTATTTTTTGTTAGAATGTTTTAAATATTTGAGAAAGAGAGGAATTAAGAAAAAAGTTTTTTATAAAAAGAAATTTTAGAAAAAGTTAACACCGTATACAAACTGAATGTAAAAAGTTAACACCGGCATGGTTTCTCCGGTGGAGAATATGAACTCCGGCAGCCCCTTTGTGACGGCAGAGGAGTTCTTTCACTCAAATGTTCCTACCCCTTCATCGGCGATTATTTTCATAAGTTCATTGCTCCAGCCATCGGATTTGGACACGTGTAATGTATGAAAAATCGAGGGTTGTTTGGGGTGCAACTTCTTCTCGCCGGAAAACCAAGAAGAATATATTACAGTTTGCAACTTGTTCGTGCCAGAAAACCAAGAAGAAAAGGGATCCACGGTGGGGAATGCGGGTTTGGTTTGGGACTTTTGACACGGCGGAGGAAGCTGCAAGTGCTTACGGTAAGGCGGCGACTGTATTTCGGGGTCCGGGAGCTATTCTCACCTTCTCCTTTCCCGAAAATGCCGAAGAGCAAGAAACCCGCGAAATGAAATATTCAATGGAATCGCCGGAAAATTGAATGGTGCCTGAGGATTTCAGTGCCGGCATTAAACAACTCCGCAGCCTAAATTGTATGTTATACGTGTATGATGTTCTCTAATTTGACGTTGGTTGAATTGTTTAGTTTGACTAAAACGCGTCTATTCGCTAAATCATTGACACCTGAATTTGGCAACTTTTGCTGGACGTCACTATGAATTTTCAAAAGTTCTAATAAATCTTTTGAACTTGGTAAATGTGCGCACGTTTGACTATAAACGCTATGTGTTAGCTTCGGGTTGGTTTGACATGTCAAAAATGTAATTTCTTAAGCCTAACTAGATGCTGACACGTGGTATTGAGCGATGAGGCAAACTAGTGAATTTTTGCCAAGTGTATAGAGGTAACTAGAGCAAATGAAAGTTCCTGGTGGCATCCGACAAAAATTGCCAAGCTCAAGGGGTATGAATGCATTTGGCATGTTTAAAATCGTAAAACTTAAAGTACAATAATACAAAACACTTATTAAACCTTTAGGGCTCTATGGTATTATAAGTTAATCTATTCGATCCATGTGCTATATAAGTTATCCATTTGATTTCTGCGCTATTCAACATGTTAATGTATGTTTATGCTACAAATGTTTCGATCATACTATTCTTCATATATAAAAATAAATAATTTAATATAAAAAAACAAACTAAGACACGAATTAAAATCGCATACGAAATTTGTGATGGAAACTACGAATACTGAAATTGAGGACTCAAAATTTATAAAAAGAGACACCAATGAATAACATGTTGAAAGTGGAAGACTCAATTCCTTAAAAAACATAACCTTTTTGTTCAAAAGAAAAAAAAACTAAAAATTTGTATTTTTCTGTTATTCTTTTTCTTATTATTAAAAAAATGGATAACCGGGGAATTCAGTTGATTGTATTTGTGGTATCCAATACATATATATCCCTAAATCATAAAATACTATATTATAATAAAAATAAAAATTCTAAAAAAAGTCATGGATAATAACTATAACTATTTTGGGTGTCCAAAAAAAAGTAGTAAATAGATTATTCGATCAATTAGCCCGCGATATAATTTATGATGTATTTTCTTCAATAAATGATGTATTTGATATGTTATTAGATAGTTGTTCAATAAATCTATTTTTTTAATATAAATGGTTGATAGTTTTAATGAATTTTATTTTATTAAGGTAAATTTGTAAATTTTAATTTTGCTATTGTGTCCAATTAGTATTTTTTACGGGCATTTAATTTAGATATAATTTATATTAATATTCTCGAAAAATATGGGATTCATAGACCGCATACCAATGACCAATAAATTTTTTCCGAACTTCAAAGCACGAAAGCTGAAAACTTCGCTATGCAAATTAGCCTAAACTACGAAGGCCCACAATATTTTGAGTGAAGGCAAAATATTCATCAAGTAAAACTAGAAATTAAAAGAAAAACGTAAACTTTTCAAAATGCATGCAAAATTTTATAACCACACTTCTCACTTTCTAACTTGTTGTTTCTCTTCAATTTATTATCACAAAGTTTTAATTAAAAGAATCGAGCTCGATTTTATCAAATAAAATAAAAAGAATAGAAAAGTTAAAAGTTAAAAACAAAAATAGTCAAACAACTATATAGATAGTAATAAAAATACTATCAGCTAAGGAGAGTATTTTAGAGGAGGTTTGAGCTCCCTTTTAGCTTGTTCTCTGTACTTCCGTTTAGCTTGTTCCTTGCGCTCCTGCTTAGCTCCGAACAGATAGCTCTTGTTTTTCTGTATATCGCGGAATAGCATCTCCCTCATCTATCTCACACCAAAAGCTTTCATCATAAGAAGAGAATGAATGCTCTCTCCTAATAGGAGGTACCGGGTTGGCTTTGCTTTTCAATCTTGCCTCTTCTCGTTCCAGGGAATCCGCCTAAGAGCCCGGGACACCTCTCTCAGGTTAAGAGTAATCTGAGTAGTCCGCGGAGCCTAGTTCAGAATTAGAGACATCCAAACCAGTAGTGGCGTTACTCCCATCCTGAGGTTGTTCATGAATCTCAAAATCGTCCGTAGCATTGGCTTGAATTGTAGCAACTTCATTAGCATTGGATTGCTTAAAAAAACAGTGTTCGAAACCTTCCCTACAGGAGTAATCTCTGGCCGAGAATCCGGCCACATATCAATCACAATTTTAATTGGCTCTACCGTACTTTCCTGGATATTATTATTAACCTCATAAGGTTGACCAACAAGGTGTAGCTCAGTTGGCTAAGCAGGCTGTGCAAGTTGAAGGAGAACAAGGTTCAAATCCTACTAAATATACTTGTTGGGAGGGGTGAGGAGCCTTAACTGTTACTAAGCCCTAAAAAAGATTATCTCAAAGAAGATACTTGTAAATATTACCAAAAAAATTAACCTCATAAGGTTGAATAACAGCTTCCTGGGCACTATTACTAGCCTCTTGAGGACGAGCTTCCCCAACAACTATAGTTTTCTCAAGTAAAACCTTGCGTATTCTTTCTTGAACTTGCACCAATGGAATAGAAGAGTTATCCACTGGTACGTGCTCCTTAACAATCCCCACATTTCGAGATGCCTCAAAAGCAGAATTTTTACCTTTGCCAGTAGGTTTAGGAACGCCACCGCCTTTTTCAAGACTGCCTTGGTTTGCCTAAACCTAGTTTTTCTTTCTTTGTTATTATTGTTGTGTCTACAATCCACCCATATGTGACTTATGGTCGAGGATAATTTACAGAATTTTGGAACAAATTCAAATTCTACATCCTACTTTCCTTCCGTCTCCACCCCTATAGTTTTGGGTAGACTGTTTGCAAGATCAATGTCAACAAGGATACGGGAAAAGTTCCCCAATTCCCCCTCTATAGTACTATGATCAACTCTCGCAAAATGACCAATGCCCTTGGTTATACAAGCCAGAATGGAAGTATCGCAATATTCCTACGGAAGGCCATGCAGCCGAACCCACACCAACACCTTAGACATCTTTTGATCAGCTGGATTAAAATCCTGTTGCCATGGCTGAACTCAAAGGTCCCAGGCTTAAGCCATGTTATTCATCTATTCCAAACTTTTGCCTTAGATTCTTGAGAGCCAAGTAAAAGGTGATAGTACCTTTCCCTAGTGAGATTAACCTTCATGATCCGGTAATGCCCAAGACCTTGGTTAAAACTTCTTTCAAAGATGAAAGCTTGTAGGGGCTATCCCCCTTTTGAAGGTTTAGTCTCCCGATTAAGGAGTTAGCACACAGCACAATTCTTTTATTGAGCATTGACAGAGGTATTTTAACTCAGATGAAACCACCCCTTAAAACAACCTCTGCCTAGGCAGTGGCCGAAGCATCAACATAGCTAAAATTATTACTACTAACTAACCCGGCATTAGAAAACTTTATCGATGGAGGATTCGTACCTGCGATTGCTTTAATACCCTTTGAATTTTCAGAATTAGGGTTAGAGTTTACCTATGTCGTTGCTTTCAAGTAACCCTCTCTACTGAACATCGAAGCGATATTGCAATCATCATGATGTGGCGACGGCGGAGTAGGGCTCGCACCGGCGGCCATAATGATCTGAGAAATCAATCAAAGGGAAAAGGTGGCCATCACTCACCTTTCTGCCGTTCACTCTGAAAATCCATTTATCATAAATAGGGGTGTGCAGAACCGAATCGGAACCGAAACCCAAACCGAGTAAAAATAACCGAACTGAACTGAACCAAATTTATTTCGGTTCGGTTTCGTTTTTAAATTCTTAAAATTAGGGTTTCGGTTCGATTTCAGTTTTCGCCACAAAAACCGAAATAAAACCAAACCGAACCAAATAAATTAATAAATATTATATTTTAATATATATTCATATTATATCTAATATCCTAATCAATATTTACGATATATAACACACTAATTAGTAAACAATAATAACAAATATAAGATTTTCACTTAAATAATCCTAATTTGGAAAGAATTATTTTACTTTATAACTTTAGGAATATGACTCATTCAATAATTCATTATGTGCATGTCATACTACTAGAATTAATATTTTTTATGTATCAATATTTATATTTATTGTTGTAAATATAAATTGCAAAATCTAAATAGTATCAAATTTAACACATATCAAGATGAAATTACTTTAAGTCTCTATCATATAACCCTAAAACGAAAAAATAAATTACAAATTATTTTATAAATTATAGAGTTTGAACAATTCGGTTATAACCGAACCAAATCGAATCCGAACAGAATTATATTCGGTTAGGTTTACACCGAACCAAACTATATTCGGTTCGGGTTCGGTTCTTATATTTTTACTAATTTAGATTTCGATTTGGGTCGGTTCAGTTCGGTTTAATTTTTGGACCAAACCGACATTTGCTCACCCCTAATCACAAACTTGGTTATAGTATAATGTCACGTAGACCATTAAATTGAAACAAAAAATAACTAGCATGGAGATTATATATATATATATATATATATATATATATATATATATATATATATATATATATATATATATTTGTTACAATTTTTAGTGTATTTGTGGGTATAAAAATTGGTCAAATTTTAAAAATCTACTTCTATTTCTTCTCTGTCTATAAATAGAAACGCCAATTTTTTTTACTAATTTTAATCATTCTTGGTTTTGCCTTTTCTTTATATATTATACCATGAAAAAACACTCATTTTTAATTCCATTTCAATGGCGCCTTCAATTTTCTTTCTCTTTCTCATTTTTTCCCTTCTTTCCAACTCTATGCATTCGGGTGCGTCTCGACTCGAAGCTAATGCACCTACCGAATCCGCCTCTTCCCCCACCACATCTCCGGGGTCCACTGCGGTCGTTGATGCCCCACCCGAAATTCAAAAAGTTTGTAGCATCACCAAAGACCCGAATGCTTGTGCCTTATCCTTGAAAAATTCCACAGCCAAGTCGCCCGTGGATATCATAAAATTTGCGATGTCTCTTTTAGTCGGTAATACCATTGCTGCTCAAGATATGGTCGGTAAAGTTTTGAAAGGCGCCGGAAATAATCCGAATATTACATTAAGTTGCGATAATTGTTTAGAAGAACTACAAGATTCGTTGTACCGTCTCGAATTATCGATCGCTGCTTTGCCTACGAAAACTAAAGATGTTAGGGCATGGATGAACAATGTTTTGATACACAATTCGGGTTGCTATAACAATTTCTTGAAGTTTAATGACACCGTTGAGATTAAAAATCTCGTGTCGCTTCTTGAATCCATGAGCACGCTGAGTAACAATTTGTTGTGGATGGTTAGGGCTTTCGATTTGTTCGGATCCGATACGGGAAAATGGGCCGCTCCGAAGACCGAAAGGGACGGGTTTTTTGAACCCATTAAAAATAAGGAGCTGACTTTTCCAGCCAAATTTCCGACCGATTTAAAGATTGATGCAACGGTGAGCAAGGACGGGAAGGGGTATAAGACGGTGCAAGAGGCGGTTAAGAAAGCGCCGAGTAACTTAACGGATAAAAAGTTCGTGATTAACATAAAGGCCGGGATTTACGATGAGATTGTTAGGGT
The DNA here is from genome assembly GCA_947683365.1 of Euphorbia pulcherrima. NCBI lineage: Eukaryota > Viridiplantae > Streptophyta > Magnoliopsida > Malpighiales > Euphorbiaceae > Euphorbia > Euphorbia pulcherrima. The sequence goes on along the minus strand of CANTUS010000006.1, from coordinate 2,175,710 downwards.
TCCTTTGGACAAAAGGAATCTTGTGTTTTTAGGAGATGGGATTGGAAAGACTATTATTACAGGGAAGTTAGCTGTTGGTCCTGTTGGAATTACAACCTATAACTCAGCTACTGTTGGTAAGTTTTATTTTTGTTATAAAAGTACTAACATATACAACAATGGGTCGATCTAATATAAACCAATCTCGTAGCGACAGAGCCATCTAAGTCGTGCTATGTAGGGACAGAGCCACAATCGTATAGACGATTTTGTTGTCGGAAATAAAAAATATCATATATATATATATAAACGAGTTTCCTTCTCACTCAATTTTTTAAAAAAATATTGGATTTATTCCATCAAATAATTTACTTTTTGTGACTGTAATTAATCATCTAAGTTTAAAAAAATTATGGATTGTTTTGATTTTGTAGCTGTTTTGGCGGATGGATTCATGGCTAAAGGCATAACTTTCAAGAACTTAGGGGGAATACCAACTTCTCAAGCCGTAGCTTTTCGATCAGACGGCGATAAATCGTATTTCGAAAATTGCGAATTCCTAGGCTATCAAGACACATTGCACTGCCACGGACTTCGCCAGTTTTACAAATCCTGTAGGATCGAAGGCAATGTCGATTTTATTTTCGGAAACTCCCCAGCTTATTTCAAAGACTGCGAACTTCTCATAAACCCTAGGCAGGAGGCCCCAGAAAAAGGGGCGAAAAACGCGGTAACTGCACATGGAAGGAAAGATCCAGGACAATCAACGGGATTTGTATTCGATAATTGCACCGTTACAGGCACTCCTGAATATATGAAACATTTTCAGACCAATGCAAAAGTACACAAAAACTTTTTAGGAAGGCCATGGAAGGAATATGCGAGAACGGTTTTCATCAATTGTTTTCTTGATTATATCGTATCTCCGGCTGGATGGGTGGAATGGAACAAAGACGAATCGTTGAGTACACTTTATTACGGAGAATTCGAGAATAGGGGACCGGGATCCGATTTAAAAGGAAGAGTTCCATGGAGTAGTAAAATTCCTGCTGAACATGTTCTTACATATTCAGCTCAGAATTTTATTCAAGCAGATGAATGGGCTCCTAGAGCTTAAATTTTCTGATCATAATCTTAATCAAAGGAAAAAATTATTATGAAACATCAACCAATCATATGAAATTCTTGTATTTGTAAATATTAAAATATCTAAAACATAAAGTAACTAGTAGGGTTGCGAATGAGTTGACCGGTTCATGAGAAGTTCAAGATCGGCTGGATCAAAGCTCGGCTTAATTCAAGTTTTAGATCGGCTCGAGATATACAGAAGACAAATTGAGCTTCTTAAGATTCGGTTTAAAGGCTCGTGAGTAGCCCTGTATAATATTTTTTGTTACTATATATTTTTTTTATCAATTTTTTATATGAACATTGTAATATAATACGAGTATTGTTTGCTTTTTCTATTTATAATATATATCATTTATCTGAACGATGACTTCATTGCATTAGTTTTTCTAATTAAAAAAGCTATAAAATCAATTTTTTTAAAAACTCCTTAATAATAAAGTAATATGCTTAATGCTCATCTAATTCTCACTTCCATAAAATTAACTTTTACCTAGTACTTTAATATAAAAATGTTTATTTCTACATAACTCGTTTCAGCTCGTAAGCTCGTGAGTTTGTGCTAAGTTTATCAAAAGTTCGAGACGAGCTAAAATATTTCAAGCTTGGCGAGCAACTAGTCGAGCTGAGTTAAGTTATTTTCCTTTTCAAGTCAAATCAAACTTATGTAGGTTCGATTTCTCGGTTCATTTGCATCCCTAATAATTAGGCCAACAAAATCGACATAATGAGACATGATATTTTTTTTCTTTCTTAAAAAGTCTTTTTCACTAAGAAGATTTGGAAGGTACTAAGATGATATTTGAAAATTGTTTAGACTCTAATGACTTTTTTTTATAGCAGCTTTTATTTTACTTTTTTTGGTCACGAGCTATTCTGAGAAGTATTATTTTGCTTATAATATTTTAGATATTTTTATGACTCTCTTCTTAATTATTGAGTCCTCAAAATGCATGAGGACTACTTTTAATAATATTAACAAATTGGTCTAAAATATTTAAATCTACAATACAGGATTTGTTATTTATTCATTTTTACGTCATCCATTTATTTTTTTTAGGATGTTTAAAATATTTGTGAAAGAGAGAAATTTAAGAAAAAGTATTTTTTAACAAGAAATTTTAGAAAAAGTTAACCAGTGTTATCAATACCATATTATATCGGTCGGTTTGATCGGTTTTATTGTAAACCGGCCACTACTACAGTGCGGTTTGCTTAAAAACAGTTTGAGTAAAAAAAAGGATAAATCGGCGAACCGGTTTAAACCCGATTTTCCTAAAATTCTTTTGACAACAAGCAAAAGCGTTGCTAAAAACTCAGAAAAGCGTTGCAATAGCCACTGAAAACCCTAAATAATATATATCATTTCCTAAACCCCTTTGGTAACACAGTGCATCATTGCAATAGACCAGAATACGTTGCAAAAATAAAAAACCGATAAAATCACTAATCAACCAATAATAACAGTTGTACCGTATACCATTAATTTTATCGATATGAGGCTCATTTCGATATTGATAACACTGAAGTTAACACATATACAAACTGAATGTAAAAAGTAAAAGGGAACAAAATATGACGACAAACGTCATTATGTTTTAAAGCTACCCCTATTTTATGTATCCTCAATTTGTTGAATTTATATAATTTAGTATAGGTATAATAGTAAATATACCTAATACATCAAGAATCCATTGATCTTGTTTGTAAATGTCTATTTACTCCCTAAATTTTTAAAAGTTCTTAATGACCCTTGAATTTGTAAAAGTGAATCAATTTGTCCCCTCAATGCCATGTGTCCGTTTTTTATTGAAGAAAAAAATGACATCTTTGAAAAATCAAACCAACCAAAATCTGACACGTGGCATTTAAGGGGCAATACGGTTCACTTTTTGCAAGTTTAGGGGGTTATTTGGAACTATTTTGCAAGTTTAAGGGATTAAGGAGTAAATTAGTGTTTAGAGACAAGTTCAAGGGGGTCTTGATGTATTCAGCCTAATAAATATAACTTAATTTATTAGGAATTTTAGTGTATTTGTGAGTATAAAATCGGTCAAATCTTAGTATTGTACGACTAATTCTTCTGTCTCTAAATAGAATTGCGTGAATTTTACTTAATTTCAATCATTCTTTTGTTCTGCTTTTGTTTATAGTTTATACCTTGAAAAGAAAACATAATTTTTAAATACATTTTAATGGCCATTTTTAGCATTCACTTTAATGGCCATTTTGGTAATATTGTCAAAGTTGTTGTCCTTCAACCAACTGAGAGTTTTTCTACAACTCATCGCCTCGCTACCAAAAAATCACCACCCCCATGCATCAGGACAGAACGAGCAGCAAGTACAACACCTCTCGAGTCACGAACAACACAGCCGTGCCCTAGCTTCTCTCCCAAATCAAATACAGCTGCATTTACATTATACTTCATCCACCCTATACTCGGCTTTGTCCACCTTGTCAAACCCAGAGTTGTAGTACGTGTTGCATTGCTAGGAGTTGTGGCTTTCCACTCCGATAGGAAGCCTAAACCATGTCTATGTACTTGAGTTGGACTTCAAAACTTACCATGCCAAACAAAGTAATTCCTTCGTGCCCATATTGCCCATAGCGTGCATGAAGCTTTTTGAACAACATCATTCGACAACCTTATAAGCCTCGTCCACTATGTAGAGAATCCATGGGTCGGAAGAGTATTGGGCTCGATAGCTTGAGTGAGCATATAAGTGGGGTTGACCCCATCTAACACAAAATCAATTGGCTTGTGTTAAGGCCCAATCTACTCCACTTATATACCACTCACAATTCTCTTATATTTTCAATGTAGGATAACCAACCTCACATCTCCAACACTCCCCCTCAAGTGAAACTGGGCCTGGACCAGTTGCCACTTGCCAACATTCCTCGGCCTATCATATTCGAGGCTCAAGGTTAACATTGGTCTAATCTTCTCCGCTAGCCCAAACTCCACCAGGACTTTAATCATGAACTTAGGATCACTGGCTATCATGCCTTCCTCCGCTCTGATACCATGTAGAGAATTCATGGGTCGGAAGAGTGTTGGGCTCAATAGCTTGAGTGAGCATACAAGTGGGGTTGAGCCCATCTAACACAAAATCAATTGGCTTGTGTTAAGGCCCAATCTACTCCACTTATATACAACACACAATTCTCTTATATTTTCAATATGGGATTATCAACCCTAAATCGATTCGAATCTATAGGGTGAATCTAAATTCACCCCGAATCTTACGATTCAATACCGATTAACGGGCAAATCGGTCGAATCTTACAATTCTACCGATTCGGTCGATTCATGAACTATAATAAATTGAAGGATAGAAGGATATTATTTTGAAGATGATATAATTAAAGATTTAACTCAAGGTAGCCAAAGTCGATAGTCGTCAAATGGAGCAAGAACCCAACGTCACGCTGCCAACAAAGGACTTCCGGCGATGACTAAACGGTGGAGCAATTGTGCAATGAAGTACATCATGTCCATATTTAGTCTTTAATTTAAGAAAAGTAGAAAATAAGTCTCTTTGAATTCTAAACTTGCATATATAGACTAAAATTTGATAGTATCTATAAATTAAACATTTTAAACATTATATTTTATTATTTTATGACCTCGAACCCGAATCTTACGATTCGATTCACAATTCCCGATTCACAAAATTTGAACTTCGATTCTCGATTTAACAACTATGGTCTCAATACAACTACAATTATATTGACCGGACACAGGAAAAAGACATTTCGGTTGTACAACATGATGCAAAAAGTTATTTTACAACGAATTAAGGTAGTTAATCATATTTTCCCAAAAAGTTATATACATCGTTGTTTTCATTTCTCATTAACAATCTTTTTTCCTTGTAATTTTCCCCATGGCCGGTACCTAACTCCTCTGTAATTGATCTTCTTTTCTTCCCTTTTCTCAGTATTGTTGATCATATTCTTGCTGTTATCACCGTCTTCTTGTTGGTTTTCCAGCAAAGAAACCATGGAATTTTCATCCTCCCGAGAAGTCCGGAGTGGCGGCAGCGGCGGTCGTGGTGATGAGAAGATGTTGGTGACCGGTTCTTCTCCGGTCATCACAGAGGATATGGCTTCAAAAAGAAAAAAGAAAACACGGCCACAATTGTAGAACTGAATGAAGTTTGAGAGTGAAGTGAAAGTGATGTGTTATATCATAATATATCTGTTGAACCAGATGGACCAAAAAAATAACCGGTACTGTCAACGAATTTTACTCAACCCGGTTAAAGTGAAAAAAGTATTGATAAGTTAGAATATTAGAGAATGAAACAAAATACAGTCGCATATGATGAAATCGAGTTTTTTTACATGAAAAAATCGTCAATACATATATCGACATTTGTACAAACATGGCCAAAAGTATTAATATATTGATCTTTATTACAGCACACGTGAAAAATATGAGTTAAATGTTTTTTTCACGAAAAAAACTCGATCATATTATAAAACCTAAAATGTTATGGGTCCAAGAGAAGTATGTCTATTGATAATAGACCTTGTAGTTTCTTGCTATGCGTTATAGTTGTTTTTTTTTTGTTGTTGTTGTTTATACCGGATTAATTAATGTTATAGAACTTAAGTCAAGTCATTTACCCTTTTCTAGTGATGGATTCAAAAGCTGAGTTCTCGAGGGCACTCTGACGCCAAAATGATGAAGATTTAGTTTAGTAGTTAAAATTGAATTTGTGACATCTGGAGATTTCAGGTTTGAGTCAGTGGATGATGATTTAACTTTCTATTTAATAATGTAAGTGCAGTTGTCAAATTTTTAATGCACCTGATTCCATAACAACTGCGAAGTTAACTGTGTTTGGGTGAAAGTAGTATTAAGATAGGTGACCTCTTGAAAAGTGACGTATTTCACCCTCAAAATTTTCCAATATATTTCGGCCTCCGCTTCATTACATACTCGATTGATAATTTTATTAAAATTTCCATGCATTTATACTTGATAATTTTAACAAAAAAATGTAAAATATTATAAACAGCTTGAACGATATTGTCCACTTTGGCGTCGTTTAGGCCCAACCTCACGGCTTTAAAATGCGTCAATCAAGTTAAGATCTTTAGGGCCCTGTTTATATACAGGCTCAATGGATCATCCGAGATCAATGTGAGATTCATTCCTAACACATCCCCTCATCGCGATCGTGCTGATAACGTGTTATAACCAGCTTGAACGATATCGTCCGCTCTGACGCCTTTTACGGCCAACCTTCTGGCTTTAAAACACGTCAATAGAGTTAAGGCCTTTATGACCTTGTTTGTATACAAGCTCAATGGATCATCCGAGAGCGATGTGGGATTCATTCCTAACACGCCCCCTCATCGCAATCGTGCTGATAACGTGTTATAAACAGTTTAAACGATATTATTCGCTTTGGCGCCGTTTACGGCCAACCTCATGGCTTTAAAACACATCAATCAAGTTAAGGCCTTCAGGACCCTGTTTATATACAAGCTCAGTGAATCATCCGAGAGCAATGCGAGTTTCATTCCTAACATAAATACATTTTTAATGCCATAAACTTTTATCATTGAGATATTATTCTACACTGCTTTAGTAGCCTTGGAAATGTTTTTGCGTAAACTTAAAAAACATGCCTTGTGGTTTCACCGTTTTGCCAAAAGGTGCTTATGGAATTTTTTTAAAAAAGGGTGTCTGTGGTTTGAAAATTACAGTGCTACACCAGTTATTTCAATAAATTCAACATTCCTATATTTTAACAATATTATTTAAGAATTATATATCAAGATTTGAGTAAGATTCAGAAAATTTTCATTTTGTTTTGATTTTTTAAAGTTATAATCAAATTTTAACTTAAAAAAATATTAATACTTCTCAAAAAATTCTAAAATTTAACACAAAGGTGTATATATTTTTATTAACTAAGCTGCAAAATTTTACTTCAAAATGAACAAGATTACCCTATAAAATGAGGTTTTAAAATTTTAGAAATCCTCTTTTTGCAAACTTTTGAAACCATAGACACCCTTTTGAAGAAAAAAATTTCACTCGCAAAACGACCAAACTACATGGTATATTTTTTAAGTTTACACAATGTGTTTAACATAATAAGCATTTAAAATGTAGTTTGAGAAAGATACAAAGGAAAATGATATCATCCAAATAATACAAAAAGTATAATCATCCACCTAAAGAATGAGGAGCAAGGACATGTGTTATAGGTATTCATTTGACGGCCCATGAAGCAATGAAAGGAGGGCATCTATGGACTACTATTCCTATAATTCATATAAAAAACGTGTGCTTCATTTATTTTCTGATTTAGGAAGAATTAGATAACAAGGCAAGGTGTCAAGAATTAAGAAAGAGTAAAAGCAAAGGACAAGTGGGCCGGCCAGTGCTTTGGAATTATTATTCATATTTGCTTAAATTGTGAAGTTTAGGAATGGTTATTTTTAATTTCTACAAGTCGAATTTAATTGAAGTGGAATAAGTTGAATTAATTGATTTTATTGTTAGAGTTAATGTGTTCAAAGGCTTTAGTCTAAATTCTCAATCTATTAATCGGTTGTTTTTGCACTTGTAACGAACCGAAATTTCTAAAAATTTGCTTATAATAAATTACTATGGTATTAAAATATCATGGAAATTATTTTTGTAGTTATTATTATTATTGGATATAAAGCATGAGGAAATAAGGGTTAATTAAGTAAGAGGGATGAATTGAGCATTTAATTATTTGTTCAATGACAATATCGAAAATTGAAAAAAAAAATAAAAAAAACAAAAATATATATTCCAGCCTCTTTCCTTCTGCATCATTTCTTCATTTCCTTCTCCATTCTTCCTCTCTCCCTTAACAAATTTTTCGCTAATCTAAAAACTTCTGATTTCTTCGATTCAACTTCAAATTCTTGTTAGAAATCGATCATAAAGCCCTCTATCATCATCAATTTCAGTCAATCAAGACTATAAGAGGAGGATTTCAGATGTTAAGATTCGGACGAATAGTAACCCGAATTTGAGGTGAGTGATTTTTGATGAAATTAAAGCTTAATTAGTAAATTCATGATAGCTTAAGTATATTTATGGTATTAGAAAGTTTATTTATACAATTTCTTGTTAGAATTATATATGGCTGTTGTAGAGGAAGCTAGTGCAAGCAAATCAAAGGTGAAAGAGGTAGAAGAGAGCTAGAAAGAGCTTAGAAAAAGGTTTGTGTCTCGAATTTCGATTTCTCGATTTTTCAGAAAATTTTCCAAATTGTATACCTGTTTTGTTTTAATGTTTTCTCTCGTTATATAAATCCGATTTGAATGATTCTTGATTTTATTGATATATACAGAAAGTAAGGAATATATGTTCAGAAGAAACCTTATTGAATTTCGTTCGTTTTCAATGAGAAATTTTCGTTTGAAGTTGAGTCACGAAATCTATTTTCGGAAAATCTCAGCTTTGTACACTGTTTAGTATTTTGATCATAACTTTGGTTATACAATTTGGATTTCTGTGATTCTGGTGGTTTTGGAAAGCTGAGACATGTGGCTAATTATGTTTAGAAGAAAGTTCTTCGATTGGATGATGTTTTAATAGTGAAAAATGCAGGGGAAGTCAGGTTACGAAACCTAGAAAAATTCTGAAAAGTATGAATATTGATTTTATTGAGTTTTAATTGAAGTTTGATGCTTAAAAATTTGGGATTTGGATTTCTTAATTACTAAAGTTATGTTGAATTATGATTGATGGTTTATACTAGAATTTTTAAGATGTTACTTTGATTTATTGCCCTTATTAAACGAGTAGAATATGGGTCAGGGTAGATTGGCGCTAATAAAGGGGGGTACAGTATTGTACAAACAATTGAAGCTTTGGCTTCGGGCTTTGGCCGATATTATGATATATATATTGATATTGAAGCTTTGTCTTCGGGCTTGACCGATATATTGATTTTGAAGCTACAGCTTCGGGCTTGACCGATATATTGATTTTGAAGCTTCGGCTTCGGGCTTGTCCGCTCCCGTATCCATTTTACTATTATTCATGACTTGTTTACTTTGGGCAATATGTGGTTAAAGTGTTTGAAAAAATTGGATACAAATTTGATTGTACTTGAAAGGATTATTATATAAGTTTTGTGATTTGGTTCCATAAAGTTGGTTAATTTGTTTTTGACTAATGAACAATCTTGGTTTCTATTTTAAAGTGTTAAAATTGTTCAAAGTTGTTATATTTATTTTATGGACACCACTAAGCAAATTGCTTAGCGTGTAGTTTTTTTTCTACACGTAGGTGGAGAACTTTTAGATAGCTTGGACTAAAGTGGAATAAGTGGATCAGCTTGAAAAGCAAATAAGGAAAGACTCGAGGTGGATTTGTAATTTAATGTAATATTATGGTTTATAGTATAATGGCATGTACTAGATAGTGTGAGAAATATAAAATGGTATTGAGAAATATTTGGAGAATAATTAGCATTGAGAAATAATTTGGAGTCTCAAACATTATATTTGTATTTGTACATATTAAGTATATAAGTATTGAACTTTATATTGTGGAGTAGAGTTGTTCATTGGGTGTTTATAGTACCTGTGGCACTCCCTATAAAGGGGGCGTTACATTTGTTGGTATCAGAGCTGAGGTTTAGGCAATTCTAGGACTAGTATGTACATGCCATTTAGGATATAAATATGTTATGTTAGTTGTTTGATCCACTTTGGTCCAATTTTCAGGAATAAGTTATGGCTAGTAGTAGTCATAACTAGAGTGAGGAAGAGGATGCTGAGAGTACGGTCTGTATTAGACAAGAGAATGAACAAAGACATGAACCTCCACCAGTTTATGGCTTTCCCGAACAACCTACTCCAGCACAAGCTGCTTTACTTCAGTATATGACTACTGAAGTAATCACACAAGTGTTACGAAACATACAAATCCCTCAAGTTCCTGTAGTACCTGATGTTGAAAGAAGGGAGGAGAGAACTCCTCTTGAAAGAATCAAAAAGCTTCCGGCTGATGACTTCAAAGGGGATATAGTGAATCCTGCATTTGCAGAAGATTGGCTTGATCATACTAAATGGTGTATGACTAGGCTTCATTTTATAGATGAAGAGAGATTAGACTGTGTGCAAGGTCTACTCAAAGAACAAGCTAGGAGGTGGTGGGATAATATTGTGAGAGAAAGGTGACCCGGAGAAATCACTTGGGGCCTTTTCTTGGAACAATTTGACAAGAAGTACGTTAGTGAACGATTCAAGGATGAGCAGAGGAAATTGTTCTTGTCTTTGAGACAGGGACGAATGACTGTATCAGAAAATGAAATTCAATTCCTTAAACTCGAGAGGTATGCTCGTGATATCATTGATAGTGAAGTAAAGCGATGTAAGAGATTCAAGGATGGGCTGAATGATGAAATTAGAGTGCATTTACTTGCACAAAGGATTAGGATGTTCAATGACTTGGTTGATATTGCTACGGGCATTGAGAAGATAAATTCAGATAGACAACAAAGAATGGCAAAAAGGTCTAGATTTCAAAAGGGGTCACAGGGTCCAGCTAGTTCATAATCTCCAAGTAAGAAATAGAAGGAAACATCAGAACAAACACAATCTCATTTCAGAGGGTTTTCACCGAGACAAACCATAAGTACGGGGTCAGCAGCTAGTGTACTTTCAGGTCAAGGCAGAGGAAATATTCCACAATGTTTTAATTATGGAAGGATACATACAGGGGAATGTTGGGGAAAAGGTAGAGTTTGCTTTAAATGTGGCTCGACGGAACATATGATTGCAAATTGTCCTCAAAGACAGATAAGTACATCTGCACTTGCAGTAGTTCCTACTCCTACAATGCAAGGTGGAAGAGGAAGGGGAAGAGGAAATGTCAGTGGTTTAAGTGGACATAATGTGGCTCAACAAGCACCGTAGAGTGGTAGACCGGGAGGAATGGCGTAAAGTTATGCAATTCGAGGGCCTGAGGCTCGAGAATCTACTGAAGTTATAGTCGATAAATTTTCATTCTTTAATCACGATGTTTATGCTTTGATAGAACCCGGTTCATCTCATTTATATATATGTACTGCATTAGCACAAGAGAAAGGGTTACATGTAGAAGAATTAGGAGAAAATATTGAAGTGACTAATCCTTTAGGACACAGTGTGATAGTAAGCAAAGTGTATATGAATTGCCCTATTATGATTCAACATCAACTTTTCCATGCAAATTTAATTTAGTTACCTTTTCGAGATTTCGATGTTATCTTGGGAATGGATTGGTTATCGGAACATCGAGCTGTGGTGGATTAAAAAAACAAAAGAATGTCACTTCAAGTTTCTGATGGAGAAGAAATAATTATCGTGGGTGAAAGATCAGATTATCTCTGTAATATAATTTCTTTTGTGAAGACTAAAAGGCTGGTTAGGAAGGGATGTCAGGCCTACCTAATCTTTGCTCTAGAATTGAAAAAATGTGAGTTAGAATTACATAATATTCCTACGGTATGTGATTTTCCCAATGTATTCCCAGAAGAACTACCGGGGTTGCCACTAAAAAGAGAGGTAGAATTTTCAATTGATGTATTGCCGGGTACCGCACTAGTATCCAAAGCACCATACAAAATGGCGCCTATTGAACTGACAGAGTTGAAGATCCAATTGCAAGAGTTGTTAGACAAAGGATTCATACACCCGAGTATATCCCCATAGGGTGCACCAGTGTTGTTTGTTTAGAAGAAAGATGGCTCGCTCCGATTATGTATTGATTACCGGGAGTTGAATAAATTGACAGTGAAGAATAAGTATCCATTGCCAAGGATTGAAGACTTATTTGATCAACTCAAGGTTGCCAAATACTTCTCCAAGATTGATTTGAGATCGGGGTACTATCAGATGAGAGTGAAAGATGATGATATTGCAAAGACGGCTTTCCGAACTAGATATGGGCACTATGAATTTTTGGTGATGCCATTTGGTCTAGCTAATGCACCAGTAGCATTTATAGACCTTATGAACCTTGTCTTTTACTTGTATTTAGACAGGTTTATAGTGGTTTTCATTGATGATATTTTGGTGTATTCTAAGTCATGGGAAGAGCATGATCAAAATTTGCGGATAGTCTTCCAAACTTTGAGGGAAAATAAATTGCATGTCAAACTTAGCAAATGTGATTTTTGGCTTGAAGAAGTTTCTTTCTTAGGCCATATTGTTTCTGCAGAAGGAATTAAAGTGGATCCTAAAAAGATAGAAGCAGTTATCGAATGGAAACCACCAAAGAACCCTACGGAAGTCAGAAGTTTCCTTGGTTTAGCAGGGTATTATAGAAGATTTGTGAAGGGATTTTCTGTCATTGCTGCCCCACTGACGAAAGTACTTCAAAAGATTGCAAAATTTGAGTGGAATTATAAGTGCCAAGAAAGTTTTGAGAAGTTGAAGGCGATGTTGACAAAAGCACCCATCCTTACCCAATCAGAGCTAGGAAAAGACTTTGTAATCTATAGTGATGCTTCACATAGTGGTCTTGGGTGTGCTTTGATGCAAGAAGGGAAAGTGATTACCTATGCTTCCAGGCAATTAAAGAATCACGAAAGGAATTATCCTACACATGATTTGGAAATGGCTGCAATAGTCTTTGCCTTGAAAATTTAGCGACACTATCTTTATGGAGAAAAATGTTATATTTATACATATCACAAAAGCTTGAAATATTTGCCAACACAGAAGGAATTGAATTTAAGGCAGAGAAGGTGGATGGAATTCATTAAAGATTACGATTGTCTTATTGATTACCATCTAGGAAAGGCTAATGTAGTGGCAGATGCTCTCAGCAGAAAGACAATGATGGCACTAAGGGCTATGAATACGGGGTTAGCTCTTACTTGTAGTGGAGCCTTAATTGTAGAATTGAAGATTCAACCTGTACTACTACAACAGGTTAAGCAAGCACAAAATGAAGATGATGACTTCAAGGTCATTCGAGCAAGGACACAAGTGGGTATCGTAGACAACTATATGGTTCGAGAAGATGGATGTCTATATTTTAAAGATAGACTGTGTGTGCCAAACAATGAAGAATTAAAGAAGAATATCCTACATGAGGTGTATAGTAGTCCTTATGTGATGCATCTAGGAGCAAACAAGATGTACCAAAATTTGAAGAGCCATTATTGGTGGAATGGAATGAAGAAAGACATTACTAACTATGTTGCTCAATGTCTAACTTGTCAACAGGTGAAAGCAGAACATCAAGTTCCTTCTGGATTGTTGCAACCTATAACAATTCTAGAATGGAAATGGGAAAGAATCACAATGGACTTCGTAACATCTTTACCACTTACACAGAAGAAACATGATGCAGTGTGGGTTGTTGTAGATAGATTGACAAAGTCTGCCCACTTTCTTCTAGTTAGGATGGATTATTCACTTGATAGGTTGGCTCAGTTATATGTAGATGAGATAATAAGGCTACACGGAGTGCCTATTTCAATCATTTCTGACCGAGATCCAAGATTTACTTCGAGATTTTGGAAGAAGTTGCAAGAAGCCTTAGGTAGTAAACTTCATTTCAGTACTTCATTTCATCCTCAAACAGATGGTCAATCTGAAAGAGTAATTCAGGTGTTGGAAGACATGATGAGAAGTTGTATCATTGAATTTGAGGGGAAATGGGATAAGTATTTGTCCCTCATGGAGTTTGCCTATAACAACAGCTATCAGTCAAGCATACAAATGGCGCCATATGAAGCATTGTATGGAAGAAAATGTCAAACTCCATTATATTGGACCGAACTTAGTGAAAACAAGATTGTGGGGGTGGATTTGATTCAGGAGACAAAGGAGAAGGTAAAGCTTATTCAAGAAAGATTGAAGGCTACATCGGATAGACAAAAGTCTTATGCTGATCTAAAAAGAAAAGACATTACTTATGAAGTTGGGGATAAAGTCTTTCTTAAAGTATCTCCTTGGAAGAAAGTCCTGCGATTTGGCAAGAAAGGCAAGCTCAGTCCGAGATTCATTGCCCCATATGAGGTTCTAGAGAAGGTTGGACCGGTAGTTTATCGGTTGGCACTACCCCCAATGCTCGACAAAATTTATAATGTGTTCCAGGTGTCAATGTTAAGGAGATACAGATCAGATCCATCACATATCTTTTCTCCTGATGTCGTAGAAATCGAACCCGACCCGATGTATGAAGAGGAACCGGTACAAATCTTGGCGAGAGAGGTTAAACAATTGAGAAACAAGTCTATTCCTTTGGTAAAAGTACTTTCCAGGAATCATAAGGTTGAAGAAGCAACTTGGGAACCGGAGGATACAATGAAAGCTCAATACCCGCAATGTTTTCAGGGAATTTTCGGGACGAAAATTCATAAGAGGGGGAGAATTGTAATGAACCGAAATTTCTAAAAATTTGCTTATAATAAATTACTATGGTATTAAAATATCATGGAAATTATTTTTGTAGTTATTATTACTGTTATTGGATATAAGACATGAGGAAATAAGAGTTAATTAAGTAAGAGGGATGAATTGGGCATTTAATTATTTATTCAGGGAAATATTGGAAATTGAAAAAAAAAACAAAACAAAATAAAAATATACATTCCAGACTCTTCCCTTCTCCATCATTTCTTCATTTCCTTCTCCATTCTTCCTCTCTCCCTTAACAAATTTTTCCCTAATCTAAAAACTTCCGATTTCTTCAATTCAACTTCAAATTCTTGTTAGAAATCGATCATAAAGCCCTCTATCATCATCAATTTCAGTCAATCAAGACTATAAGAGGAGGATTTCAGATGTTAAGATTTGGATGAATAGTAACCCGAATTTGAGGTGAGTGATTTTTGATGAAATTAAAGCTTAATTAGTAGAATTCATGGTAGATTAAGCATATTTATGGTATTAGAAAGTTTATTTATACAATATCTTGATAGAATTATATATGGTTGTTGTAGAGGAAGCTAGTCCAAGCAAATCAAAGGCAAAAGAGGTAGAAGAGAGCTAGAAAGAGCTTAGAAAAAGGTTTGTGTCTCGAATTTCGATTTCTCGATTTTTCGGAAAATTTTCCAGATTGTATACCTGTTTTGTTTTAATGTTTCTCTCATTATATAAATCCAATTTGAACGATTCTTGATTCTATTGATATCTGCAGAAAGTAAGGAATATATGTTCAGAAGAAACCTTATTGAATTTCATTCGTTTTCAATGAGAAATTTTCGTTTGAAGTTGAGTCATGAAATCTATTTTCGGAAAATCTCAGCTTTATACACTGTTTAGTATTTTGATCATAACTTTGGTTATACAATTTGGATTTCTGTGATTCTAGTGGTTTTGGAAAGTTGAGACATGTGGATAATTATGTTTAGAAGAAAGTTCTTCAATTGGATGATGTTTTAATAGTGAAAAATGCAGGGGAAGTCAGGTTATGAAACCTAGAAAAATTCTGAAAAGTATGAATATTGATTTTATTGAGTTTTAATTGAAGTTTGATGCTTAAAAATTTGGGATTTGGATTTCTTAATTACTGAAGTTTTGTTGAATTGTGATTGATGGTTTATACTGAAATTTTTAAGATGTTACTTTGATTTATTACCCTTATTAAACGAGTAGAATACGGGTCAGGGTAGATTGCCGCTAATAAAGGGGGGTACAGTACTGTACAAACAATTGAAGCTTTGCCTTCGGGCTTTGGCTGATATTATGATATATATATATATATATATATATATATATATATATATATATATATATATATATATATATATATATATATATATATATATATATATGTATATATATATATTGATATTGAAGCTTCGGCTTCGGGCTTGACCGATATATTGATTTTGAAGCTTCGGCTTCGGGCTTGTCCGCTCCCGTATCCATTTTACCGTTATTCAGGACTTGTTTACTTTGGGCAATAAGTGGTTAAAGTGTTTGGAAAAATTGGATACAAATTTGATTGTACTTGAAAGGATTATTATATAAGTTTTGTGATTTGGTTCCATAAAGTTGGTTAATTTGTTTTTGACTAATGAACAATCTTGGTTTCGATTTTAAAGTGTTAAAAATGTTGAAGTTATATTTCTTTTATGGACACCACTAAGCAAATTGCTTAGCGTGTAGTTTTTTTTTCTACACGTAGGTGGAGAACTTTTAGATAGCTTGGACTAAAGTGGAATAAGTGGATCAGCTTGAAGAGCAAATAAGGAAAGACTCGAGGTGGATTTGTAATTTAATGTAATATTATGGTTTCTAGAATAATGGCATGTACTAGATAGTGTGAGAAATATAAAATGGTATTGAGATTTATTTGGAGAATAATTAGCATTGAGAAATAATTTGGAGTCTCAAACATTATATTTGTATTTGTACATATTAAGTATATAAGTATTGAACTTTATATTGTGGAGTAGAGTTGTTCATTGGGTACCTGTGGCACTCCCTATAAAGGGGGCGTTACAGCACCTGTTTTTAACCTAGTGTAATACTGTGCGTTTTATCTCTTCACTCCCTTGTATATAAGCCCGGACTAAATGAAGGGTTTCTCTATTCCCTTTCATTTTCTCTCTCGCAGCTTGATTTTTTCTCTCTTTCGCGATGATGCTTTGTGTTCTTGATCTTCAACTGTGAATCGTTTGATGATTTTGCGTGGCATGTTACCGTTGAAGGCTGTTTGAGGCGATTTCCTTTCAAGGCTATATAAATCAAGGGTGTATCTTCTTCTCTGAAGACTGTAATTTTTCTAGGGTTTCTGGGTTTTGTACTGTATTTTTTCTGGTTTTCATTCTTTGTGGATATTTCTTTGCATTTTTCCCTTTGGCCTTCAATTTAGCCATCAATAAAACTGTTCTTCTCAACCTGTGCATTGACATCACCTCTTCACAGAGGATCCTTTGAAAATAAGGATAGATGGAAGCACATTAAAAATTGATTGTATTCTTTACTTTTTGCTTATTAATTTGATGAATGATTACTCGAAAAATATTTAAATCTATAACAAATGGTATCAGAGTGTTTTACAGTTTAAAATCTTTTTTGCATGTTTAGTTTTGGTAAAGATTTAGTGTTAATCTTCATTTTCATGTTCTTTATTCTGTCAAAATTTTCATAAAATCATTTTTCTGGAAATTGTTCTTAAATTTCCCTTGATTTCTAAAAGTTTCATAAGATTTTGTTCTTAGGTGTTTTATGTTAACATTCTTTACTAAATTTTGTTACATGCAACCACTTTTCTTTTAAAGGATTTTGTAACCTAAGAAATTACAGTTCTGCAACCGCTTGGTTTCTTTTCTTTCTCTGGATTCTAATTTTTTCCTTTTGTTTGATGTTTCATGAATCCTTGATGAAATG
The DNA here is from genome assembly GCA_947683365.1 of Euphorbia pulcherrima. Classification (NCBI taxonomy): domain Eukaryota; kingdom Viridiplantae; phylum Streptophyta; class Magnoliopsida; order Malpighiales; family Euphorbiaceae; genus Euphorbia; species Euphorbia pulcherrima. Next base: position 2,158,247 of record CANTUS010000006.1, on the reverse strand, counting down.
TGTTCTGATTTGGGTTAAATTGCAAATGAGGAAATTAATCGCACTCAGGTAACTTTCTTAAAACTTTACTTCATTATAGTAGCACTGTTAAAGGAAGAACTCTCTTAAAGAGTTGATTTACCCGCTGTAAGTACTCTTAATCCTTTCTTCTTTTAAATTGGCTGCAATCTTGTGTGATATTCCTGATAACATTGATTGTAGTGCTATACTTTATTTTCTTGTTTTGGTTCTTATGTTTTCTTTGAATTTTTGTTGATATATATGTGTTTTTTGTTTCTTAAGATTAGTTCTTCTTGTTTTCTTGAGGTTTATTCTAGATTGAATAGTTTAGATTCCTCCTCGAGGGCTCTCTTCTTTAGCACTATAGCTTTCTTCAAGTCTGTCTCTCTGAAATTGCCCTTGTTTCCTATTAAAGTTTGTCTAACTGTACCTTGGTTGAATTTGATTGTCAAAATGTCAATTGCTAAAGTCAGTTTAGAAAAATTTGATGGAAAGGAGATTATAATATTTGGAAAGAAAAGCTTAAATGTGTTTTAATTCAACAAAAATGTCACAAGGCCCTTTTAGGTAAAAATAAATTACCTACTGACCTCACTGAAGCTGAAAAAGATTATATTCTTGATCAAGCTTATTCCACCATTGTCCTAAATCTAACTGATAACATTCTTAGGAGGGTTAGAGGTCATAATACTGCTGTCAAATTAATTACCAAGTTAGACCAATTGTATATGACCCCTAGTGCTGCTAGAACTGCCTTTTTCTAAAAACAATTATTCAGTTTTAAAATGAATCCTCAAAAGAATGTTAATGAAATTTCAAAAACTCATCATAGAGTTAGAAGGAGCAGATGTGGACATCAGTGAGGATGACCAATCTATTCTTCTCTTAAATTTTATACCTGATAAATTTAAGAACCTATAAGTAGCCCAAACAAGATAATCATCCTAATAACCAGTCAACCAATAATCCTGCTCAAAATAGTAATGGCCAGAACAATAATAAAACTAAAAAGGAGTTCATATGTTATTATTGTAATAAGAAGGGTCATACTAAGAAATTCTATAGACTCAGGATTAGTGGTCAACCATCACCTAATGAATCCCAGAATACAGGAGCTAGTAACATTATAACTGAAACAGTTGATATTGAGGCTCTTACCATTGGTCAAACTAGAGATCCTAATTCCTGGATATTGAATTCAGGATGTACTTTTCACTTAACTCCTAAGAAGGAATGGCTCATTGACTACGCACCCTATAAAGGAGGAAAAGTCCTAATGGGAAATGATACCACTTGTGATATCTTAGGAATTTGAAAAGTACAGATTATATGTGATAATGGTAAGAGGGTTATGTTACATGATGTTAGACATGTTCCCAATATTAAAAGGAATTTAATTTCTCTAAGTAATCTTGATAGCAAAGGTCTTGAGTTTAAAGCTCAAGGTGGAGTTCTTTAGATAGTTAAAAATGGAATTGTGTTTTAAAAGATGAATTGTCTAATGAATTATACTATCTTCTAGGCTCTGTGTATGTTAGTTCAAGTGATGTGGTTACAAGGGTTGATGAAACTAATTTGTGGCATAAAAGGCTTGGTCACATAGGAACTAAAGGTCTAGAATCTATAAGATAATCTGGAACCTTAAAATCGCCTATGTCTGTTAAATCTGATATATGTGATGTTTGTGCTATAGGAAAATCCCATAAATAGAGTTTTAAGTCTGCTAATTATATTTCCAAAGATCCACTGGAATATATTCACATTGAACTTTGGGGATCCCCTTATGTTGCTCGTTCTATGTCTAACTGCCAATACTTTGTGTCTTTTATAGATAATTTTTCTAGAAAAATATGGATTTATTTTTTAAGAAATAAAAGTGACGTGTTTGATAAATTCACTGAATGGAAGGTCTTAGTTGAAAATCAGGTAAATTTTAAAATTAAGACTCTAAGAACTGACAATGGTTTGGAATTTATAAACAATCAATTTAATGAATTTTGTATAAGTAATGGCATTGTTAGACATAGAACTGTGCCTAAACTCCACAACAAAATGGAGTGGCAGAAAGGTACAATAGGACCATTCTAAATAAGGTTAGAGGCCTTCTGTTAGAATCTGGTCTGGATCATAAGTTTTGGGCTGAAGTAGCAGCCACATCATGTTACTTGATCAATAGGATTCCTAGTTCATCTATTAGTCAAAAGTGTCCTAATGAGTTATGGTATAACAAACCTCTTATCTATGATAATCTTAGATTTTTTGGTTGTTTAGCTTATATGCATAACATAGAGTCCAAGTTGGACCCAAGAGCAAAAAGATGTGTGTTCTTGGGATATCCAACTGGTGTTAAAGGATACAAGCTTTAGTCTATTACTGAAAGTAAGGTACTTATTAGTAAGGATGTAACCTTTAATCAGTCTGTTTTTCCTATAATTGATGCAAATAAGCACAATAAACTAACTCTATTGATCAATTGTTTGAAATAGAATTGGATAAATTGTCAACCAAAAATAATGAACCTAATGAGACTCAAGATATCAATAATGAAACTTTTGATAATAATGAATTTGGAAATGAAAATCCTGATGAAGTTGCACCTGATGCTAATATTGAAAATAGTGTTGAAAATCTTGACATTACAAGTGAAAGACCTAGAAGATAGTCTAGGATGCCCTCTAAGTTTAAAGATTATATTGTCTATGATTGTAACTATTCTGATATGTTAGATTTTGCTGTGTTAAATGCTGAAAACATTGATTTCAATGAACCAAAGTCTTTTATTGATGCTAAAAATAGTAAAGATTGGAATCAATAGCATTCAGCTATGAAGGATGACATGAGTTCTCTTACCAAGAATAAAACTTGGATTTTGGTTCCTAAACCAGAAGGTAAGAGAATCATTAGCTGAAAATGGATTTACAAAAAGAAGTCTGCCATACCTGGAATTGAACCTGAAAGGTTTAAAGCCAAAGTGGTAGCCAAGGGGTTTTCACAAATTGAAGGGATAGATTATAAAGAAATCTTCTCTCCAATTGTGAAACATGTCTCTATTAGATTGATTTTGTCTATTGTTGCTTTACATGACCTAGAGTTAGAGCAAATGGATGTTAAGACTGCCTTTTTGCATGGTACTTTGACTGATGAGCTTTATACGTCTCAGCCTGAAGGTTTTATTGAAAAAGTTTATGAAAATCATGTTTGTCTTCTTAAAAAATCTCTCTATGGTCTTAAACAATCTCCTAGACAGTGGTATCTTAAGTTTGATCAATTTATGCTAAGTCAGAAGTTGCTTAGGAGCAGTTATGATTCATGTGTTTATTATAAAAGATTAAGTGATAAGACCTACATTTATCTGCTTTTATATATTGATGACATGCTTATTACCTGTAAAAATAAATCTGGCATAGATAATTTGAAATCACAACTAAGTATTGTTTTTGAAATAAAGGATTTAGGTCCTGCTAGGAGAATTCTCGGCATTGATATCTATATAGATACGAGTAAGGTTTTTTAATTTTGACTCAAGCTGATTATATTAAGAAGGTTTTAAGTAACTTTGAGTTAAATAATAATAAACATGTTAATGCTCCCATTGGTGCTCATATTAAACTTTGTGCTAATAATGAACCTATGAGTGCTGATGAATCTGCTTTTATGGAGAATGTCCCTTATCAAAATGTGGTTGGGTCATTCATGTATTCCATGGTCTGTATCAGACCTAACATTGCTCAAGGAGTTAGTCTTGTAAGCAGATACATGGGCAATCCTAATAAATCACATTGGAATGCTGTTAAGTGGCTTGCTAGATACTTGCATGGTAGTTCAGGTCTTTGCCTTGTGTACAGGAAGTTGTGTCATGATAAAGTTGATATAAATGGTTATTGTGATTCTGATTATATGTTGCAGACCTAAGTAAAGGGAGATATGTGTCTGGTTTCTATTTTACTTTTGGTAATAACCTCATTAACTGGAAATCATGTTTGCAACATGTTGTTGCTTTATCAACCACTGAGGCTGAATACATTGCCCTTACAGAAGCAATTAAGGAAGCTATTTGGTTGAAAGGCATCATTTCTGAACTTGGAATTAAGCAGGTTTCTGTTAATGTTTTCTGTGATTCACAATCTGCAATACACCTTTCTAAAAACACTGTGTATCATGAAGAAACTAAACATATTGATGTTAAAATGCACTTTGTTAAAGATTTTATTGCTTCTGGTATTGTCTCTGTTAAAAAGATTCATACCAGTGTGAATCCTGCTGATATGTTAACTAAATCTATTCCTATTGATAAATTTCAGGTTGCTCTGAAAAGGCCTAAAGTTGTACAGTTTGACTCTGTGTCAAACTGTGCCCCTAAGTCTTGGTGATTACCCTCTCTTGGTTAAGAATTGAAGTGGCTTTATTCTGGAGGCTTGCTTTGGTCAAGGTGGAGAAGGTTGGAGTTAATATGCCCAAAGGCTTAAGCCAAAACCCAAAGTCCAGTTCTTTACAACCCATTACCCGGTTGTTTTTGCACTTGTGTTTAACCTAGTGTAATGCTATGCATTTTATCTCTTCACTCCCTTGTATATAAGCCCGGTCTAAATGAAGGGTTTCTCTATTCCCTTTCATTTTCTCTCTCACCGCTGGATTTTTCTCTCTCTTCTATTCTTCGCGATGATGCTTTGTGTTCTTGATCTTCAACTGTGAATCATTTGATGATCTTGCGTGGCATGTTACCGTTGAAGGTTGTTTGAGGCGGTTTCTTTTCAAGGCTATATAAATCAAGGTTGTATCTTCTTCTCTGAAGACTGTAATTTTTCTAGGGTTTCTGGGTTTTATACTGTATTTTTTCTAGCTTTCGTTCTTTGTGGATATTTCTCTATATTTTTCCCTTTGGCCTTTAGTTTAGCCATCAATAAAGCTGCTCTTCTCAACCTGTGCATTGACATCACCTCTTCATAGAGGATCCTTTGAAAATAAGGATAGATGAAAGCATGTTAAAAATTAATTGTGTTCTTTACTTTCTGCTTATTGATTTGATGAATGATTACTGGAAATATGCTTAAATTGTAACACTTATTTTAGTGTAAATTTATTACTACGCATAGCTGAACTGAACTGAACTAGACTGAAGTGATCTGAATTGAATCGTAATATAAGACAACAAAGCCTTAATCTGTCTGAATTATTTATAACGATAAATTTAAATGGTTCAAATTTAATTTTGAGGATCTTAGTAATAATTAAATTTAATTTTTTTTATCAACAACTTAACTTTAATTTTCAAATTTAAAGAATCTAGATCGAGGATTTAAATATTGTAGGTTTTCTATTTAGATTTTTAATACTAAAAACATAATGAAAGAGTACAATTCATGACTCGTGCGCAAACTCTTTTTAATAAAAAAAATGTAAAAGCAAATTTATTTAGGTTTTAATAGTGAAACTATTTGAAAACCTAAATTATGTTTAACTAATACATATTAAATTAAACTTAACATATTTCAGTATAAATTTATAATAGTTGAATATAAAATTATAGTAAACTGAATAGATTATAAATAAGAATAGCCCTGATTAAATGTCAAGTCTTTCTTAATTTCTGCTAGTGTCCCTTTCTCTTATCTTATGAAGTAAAAAATATATGGTAAATAGTTGGTCACGAAGTCCATTTTCACTGGTGAAATCAAACCTAGCCCTTTTAAGGCGTAAGTGAAAATAAAAGATTAATCCACCCCCAACGAATTATTAAGTCAAAAAAGAAAAAACATGCTATAATTAGCAAAAAATTATTTTAAAAAAAAGCATCATCCATCTCATCAAATCAAGTCTTTACAACTTGGTGCATTATTTCCTCATTTTCTAATATTATTAGTGGGAATCTCCAAGCAAATTGATGTAATAATACCAGCTAATCAACTAATTGAGGTTGGTTATATGGATATATGACGTTAACGATTTTTATAAAAAAATTTCATTTATACGTAATAAATGCATATCATTTAAAACAGTTTCTCTCTAGATAATTTTAGATGTAGCTCTCTCTCTACCCCTTTTTCTATTTTTAAGTTTTCATATTTTCTAACTGAAGCATATATTGACCTATATAACATATGTCCATACCATCTTAGTCGTCTTTCTCTCAATTTATCCTTTATATATATCACACCAATCTTTTAACAAATACACTTATTTTTATTCGATCCATACTTATATATCTATCTATCCAATTAAGCATCCCGTTGATGTAATAATAATTCATTTAAAAAATTTATCCATCAACTCCTACACTGCACATACTCAACGGATTAGCTCGGTTGAAAAAAATCAATGTGCATCGGTGAGTTTGTGAACTTCTAGCCTCACATAGCGCTAAAAAATTACACGATAAAAATTAATGTATTACGGAAGTTTGCGTAAAATTTCCCTCTCGGAGTATATGATTCTTCTTAGGGTTTTCACTGAATTTTTAAGGCTTGTTTGGTATTTGTTTTTAAGCTGCTGTTTTAATAAGTTGTTCTTACAAATTTTTAATAAAACTATGTAACTGATTTTGAACTACACATTTTAAACATTCAAACTAATTAATTAAAAACTGTCTGATTCACTTTTTTTAAAATCAAATCTGATGCTCTAGAAAAAGCTTAAAAATTGAGCTTTTTAAAAAAATAACTAAAAAAAGTACAGTTAAACTAACCCTTAATACTTTGTCGACAGCGCAAACCTAACACCGGGAACCACTCTTTCAACATGAGATTGTGCAATTTTATAAGTTGGGGGTGCAAACACCCTGTTTTAAAATCTCCGCCTAATCCCGCTTAAGCCCTATTTTAGAGTTTGCCACCCAACTTTACATTTCTATGGCGCTGTCAGGCCCCTAACCGATTTACCGTCTAGTTCAATTTTTTCCGCCTAGACGACGCCTGGATTCAATTTTTTAAAATATCGGTATCTATAATAATTATAGTTTGATATTTTTAACCTACTAAAAATAGCTTAGTTGGTAAAATGAAAGTACATAAAAGTGTTCTCGCGATAAAAGTCTCATTTCCAATTTTAAAACATGCTATAAATTATGTTTTTTTAATATTTTTTAATTTATTTTTTAATTGAAATTAGATTTTTATGTATAAACAATAAAAAATTTAAAAAAATACAAATCCGTCTAAGCCACCACTAAACCCCATCCAATCCTCACTCAGACTCCATCTAAATTCTTTAAAGCCCTGACCATTCAATTACCGCCGAAACGTTTTTTGAAATACTATGCAAAACCAAAATTCTGTGGCAACTTTTGTAATAAATGATAAGTGTCTAATCCAATTACTAAATAGAAAAGCCGTATCTTTATATTTTAGTAAAATTTCCTCGTACAGAGATTAGGCTGACGTGTCCCTCTTCTTGATGCAAGGCTTAATCATGGAGACGTAACTATACTTAGGCAAATTTTTCTCCTCAAATATTATTTTTAATACACATTTTAATATATATGTGGACGAGTCTCGAAGTGTCACAGTTTGAATTTTACTAACATACCTATCGTTGTGCTCGAGATACGAATCTCGGACCCCACCTTCTTAATCTATATTAGGAGGAAGGTTGAGTTTGTTAATTATAATTTTAATTATTTTTTTATTTTAAATTCTTTACAATTAAAAAATAATAAAGTTATATATTTTAGTTAATATTAATCATTTATTTAGTTTAAATGGTTTGAAATTAAATTTTAATGCTTTGTGTGGACTACATTGCAAATAAATCTCAACTATTAAAATTTAATGGATGGATGAGATTGATTAAAATATACAACTTTATCGATTTTTAATTTTAGAGAATCCAAATCCATTTTTTTAAAAATCCAATCATTTCTGTTATTTCCGCTTTTATCAGACATCTATGTTTTATTCCATTCTCTAAGGATTAGGATTCTCTACAGTTTAAAGGAAGTTTCTGAAATCCCCACTACTAGTTGAGAAGTGGAAGGTGGGGATTTATTTTATTTTTTAAAATAAAATAATGTTGTTTCACTATTTGTGAAACAACTTCTCTGCCGTTTATGGTTGAACTGCAAGAATCCCCATCCATTCTCTAATGTTCTCATGTGTCATTGTGTCAATATTATTATTTTTTAAGGCTATCATCACTTTATTTTTTATAAAATAAAAGTTATTTACTATCACCATCATTACATCGGTGGTGTGAAATTTAATTCACCTGTGATAGTGGCAAGATGACAATAAAAGAAACAAAGTCACCCACCTTATAATCTGCCTTTTTGTTATTTTCATCATTAGCTAGTCTTAAATGGATCCCAATTATGAATGACACCTTTAAGCTATATCACAGTATAATTGACCCCTAAATTTTAAAATTGCTTTATACACATTTCAAGATTTGATCCCCGATAAATATTTACGAATGGAATAACCCGTACCCAGGTTATAATCTACCTTTTTTTTATTATCAATATTATTATTTCTTGACCCTTTAATTACGTGAGTAAAATTTGTTGACCCTCACGGCTCTTTATTCCTTGTCTATATATTATATTTATAACACGACACAGCACTTTCACTACACTCTAAACAAGTTCAACAGTTGTGGTTGTGTTTTCTTACTTCTTTTCAAAGCCATGTCCTGCTAGATGGCCGGAGATCCAGTCACCAACTCCCCACCACCACCACCGCCACCCCAGACTTCTCGGGAGGATGAACTTCCCCCGGCTTCTCTGCAGGAAGACCAACAAGAAGCCGGTGATCATAACAGCAAGAACATGATAAATAACTGTAAGAAAAGGGAAGAAAAGAAGATCAATTACAGAGGAGTAAGGTACCGTCCGTCGGGAAAATGGGCGGCGGAGACAAGCGATCCACGGCGGGGGAAAAGGGTTTGGTTGGGGACTTTTAACACGGCGGAGGAAGCTGCAAGAGCTTACGATAAGGCGGCTATTGAATTCCGGGGGCCGAGAGCTCAACTCAACTTCCCCTTTCCGGAAAATAACGATGGAGATCAAGAAACCGAAGAGGGGAAAGATTTAATGTAATAGCCGGCGAATTGGATGATGACTAAGTTGCATTTGTAATCACTATAAGTTTGGTTCATAAGTAAGTTTAAATTTTGCTGTTAATAAAACCAGGTCGCCAATAGTAGAAAAGATTAGGTAGGATAATATTCATATGTTTTTAGAGATGAATAATAGTCTTTTCATTTTTACAGGAAAATAAAATGAAAGAGTTGACAAGTGGGGTTTACTTTTGTTGGGGTTGATTAGTTATTTTTCTTTTAATTTAGTTATGCTTTTTATTCATATAATAATAATAATAATAATAATAATAATAATAATAATAATAATAATAGGGCTTAGCCAATCGGCGAATAGCTTTCTCCGGCGTTTGGCCAGGATTTCACCGGCTTCAATTTGTTGAATCTCTCAGCAGCAGACCTCGTGATTGTGGTTAGGGTTTTGTTTTCCACAGCGTTTGGCTGGGTTTCGATAAGATGGCGATTAGGCGGCGCCCCGATTTCACCGGCGTTTTGCCAGTTTTCTCATATGATTTTTGGCGTCTAGGGTTTCACCGGCGTCTGATCGATTTGATCCCACACCTGCAGAAATTGCGGCTAGGGTATTGCTTTTCTCCAGCGTTTGGCCTAGTTTCAACAAGTCTAGGCGACTTGGCGGCGCCCTGGTTTCGCTGACGTTTTGCTAGGCTGGGTTCTGTTTGGACGGCGCAACTGGGGGTCGATGCTCGGCAGCTCCTCGGAGGGTCGATCCCTCTTCTACCGGCGGTTTTGTCGACTGTTTTTCAACAAAGAGGATCGCATCTCCTCCTTTGATGCGTTAAGGTGCGGGCGGCTTTGGCTAATTCCTAGCCGTATACCTGCCCTATGGCGTCTCACCATTTGCTCAGGGTGGTGCCTTTTTCAGGCAGTAGTGATCGCAAGTTTAAAGGCTTCGATCTTCAGAATGGTTTTTTCCTTGGTCTGCTGCGGTTCTCCTTGGAATGTGTTTTGTTTGTCGGTTTGGATCTCGTCTGAATCGACGGTTAGATATTTTGATATCTGTTAGGACTAATCATCTCAGCCTTCTCGCAGGGATTGATAATGGTGCATAACGGGGAACTTCTTCCTGTAGCTCATTTTGCTATGGATCTTTAGATCTTTAGGATTCATTATGTTATGATAGGGATTTTTAATCCATTATTTTTACACTAGGTTGCAAAAAAAAATTTTGTAACATCCCTGACATGTTTTGTGTTTGTTGCTTTTCTTTTCCTTAATAAATGGAGCCGGCTTTCCGCCGACCACAACCTTTAAATAAAAAATAATAGGGTTTAGCATTATGACTTGAACATTGTGCTATACTAAAGAAACACAAGACCATATTCTTCTCCACAGTTCGACTAGTTATGCTGTTTGGAATTCGCGTTTTAGATGGCTCGGGTTCTTCATGGATCGGGATTCTAATAGGTAAAGGGGAGATGTATTTTAAGCAATGTAAACGTTATTAATCGGTCTTCTAAGATATGATAAATATACATACACATTAAAAGGAGCGATGCACTAAATCTCTCACTATATACGTGGAAGAGAGGCTATCTATATAAATATGAAAGTATGTATTATAGGATAGTGACAATTTGAGTTTACTGTGAACTTTTTCTTTCCGCCAAAACCGACTTTGTGTATCATTAGTGCAATTTAAAGCTTTAAGCCGTGAAATCAATATTGATATGCATAAGTATATGGAGTTAAATAGCTAATATGTTTACAATAATTAATCCTCCAAAATATCTGGGTTATAATATAAATTTTGATATAAAATAATATTTTTTTAATGAATATTTAATATTTCACGAAATATATTACCTTGATTAAAAAGTAAAATAAAAAAAGTCAAATAGTAAAATATAATGCTCCCTTCATCTTTTTAAAATAAAAATTTTAGTCACTTTTTCAAATATTTTTTACTTGTTAATTTTAAATATTTAGATACTTTTTAAATTATTTTTTCAATTATACCCTCATTTGTTTCATTATTATTAGTTGCAATGAAGCGAAAAATTAAACATTAATTAGAGGATAAAATAGTGTTTTTATATCTTAATTAATTGATTACGAATGTGTTAGAAGATAAGTAAAAAAGATGGAGGGAATAATATTTTTTATAACATTTACAAGTATCTTCATTAAGATAATTTTATTTAGGCTTAGTCATAGTTAAGGCTTCTCACCCCTCTCAACAAACATATTTAATGAGATTCAAACTATATTCTACATTACCAACTGAACTACGCCTCGATGCTATGAATTTAATAATAATATATTTTCTTATGTTGGTCAACCGTCAAAATTACCGTAGGAGATACAGTTCAGAGGTCAAATTCGTCATTTAATCAGCAGCGAAACCCTAAAAGCTTGCTGCTCATATAATTATTGTCTCCAAATTCCCTTGCAATCAGTAGGTAGAAGACTGTACTAGCTTCCTCTCCCACTTCGGCGACCTCTTTCAGGTTTGTTTTTATGTATATATTTTTTTCTCTTGTTCTGTTTTTCTGGTTTCCGATGTATGATCTATTAGTTATTCTGTTTGGCTTCCTGGAAAATCAATGAATATTTTGGATGACTTGATTTCGAAAATTCTGTTTACATTTAAGTTTTAAGATGCCTTTTACAATTGTTTATGTTTTCTATCTTGAAATGACTCGACTAATATGTCGAATTTCAGTTTATTTTGTGTACTCTACTGGTAGTTTTGTTGAACAGAGGAATTTATGATCTTGTATGTAGTTGAATTGTGTTGTGAGCTGAAATTTGCTACTTTTTTCAGCTCCAAATTGGGGGAAAAGATGTATTATGTGGTTTGGAATGTATTTGATCTAATTTAGCTGAATTTAATTTCTTTGACTGGGGTTTGGCTCACTGTAGCTCTTGAATCCATGGGAAAGTAGAAAGTGAATGTTTTGGATGACTTGATTTTGAAAATTCTGTTTGCATTTCAATTGTAAGATGCATTTTGCAATTGTTTATGTTTTCTATCTGGAGATGACTTGCTTAATATGTTGATTTTCATTTTAATCTGTGTACTCTACTTGTGGTTTTTGTTCAACAGTGGAAACTATGATCTTGTATGTAGTTGAATTGTATTGTGAGTTCAAGTTTGTTGCTTTCTCAAGCTCTAAATTGAAAAAAAAGAGATGCATCATGTGATTTGGAATGTGTTTTTATCTAATTTAGCTGAATTTAATTTCTTTGACTTGGGTTTGACTTATGGTAGCACTTGTATCCATGGGAAACTATATGAATTTACATTTGAGTTTCACGCTTTAATCTATCCTTTGACTTCAAAAGATTCTAAAATGTATTCACATTTGTATGTGTCTTTTGGAGAGGGTTCAGCCATTCATATCTTTACTTGGTTGTACAGTTTTGATTGCTAAGAATTAGATGTTGTTGTAGATTTGTAAGAATTATACTCGATCTTATTAACGAGGTTTTTTGTAGGTCACCATTATAAACATGGCAGATGGATCGTTGCATCCATCGGTTATTCAGAAAATAAGCGGGCAGTCCTCTCTCATCTCTAACCTCTCCCCCAGTATAAACGCTAGGAATTATAGTATTACCGGTGCATACAATAATGGCTTGCAGAGCCTTTTGCATCCTGCTCTCGAGGGCAATGGATTCACACTTTCATCCTCAACTTCGCCTGTTTTTGTACAGGCGCCGGCTGAGAAAGGTGCTGGTGCATTTATGATTGATTTCCTCATGGGAGGAGTCTCAGCTGCTGTCTCAAAGACTGCAGCTGCTCCAATTGAGCGGGTTAAACTCTTGATTCAAAACCAGGATGAAATGATCAAGGCCGGTCGGCTATCTGAGCCTTACAAGGGAATCTCTGATTGCTTTGCTAGAACTATGAAAGATGAAGGTGTAATTGCTCTTTGGAGAGGCAATACTGCTAATGTTATCAGATACTTCCCCACTCAGGTAATATTTATTTTCGAATTCTCTTTGGCAAAAGGCCTTTTTAGACCCAGTGGTATCGTCAATTTGTCCCTTTGGTCCCTGTGCTATACATGCTTCCTATTCGGTCCTTGTGCTATACATGATTCCTATTCGGTCCTTGTGCTATGCAATATATTACCTTTTTTGTACCTTGTGTATGGATTCCGTGAAATGTCACTAGTAAAGTCTCTATTGTACAATGTCCAAAAAGATAACAAATGGCATAGCACAAGGACCAAATAGGTAACGTTACATAGAAAATGAGTAATGATGAAATAGGACAGGGACCAAAAAGGTAATATATTGCATAGTATGGGGACCAGATAGGTAATGTGTATACCACAAGGACCAAATGGGCAGACCTTTTATAGCATAGGGACCAAAAAGTTGTTTTTGCCAATTCTCTTTAGTTAGTTATCAGATCCTCTGGCTCATTCTTAATCAGTAAAGTTCTATATCCTGAGTTACCTGTTTATAGCATTTTATTTAATTTGTAGCGAAAGATGTAGCCTTACTGTTACCGTTAATCTCTCTTTTGACTCATTAAAACTCGTTTTCAGGCTCTAAATTTTGCTTTCAAAGATTACTTCAAGAGGTTGTTTAACTTCAAGAAAGACAGAGATGGCTATTGGAAGTGGTTTGCTGGTAACTTGGCATCTGGTGGAGCTGCTGGTGCCTCGTCTCTTCTATTTGTATATTCTTTGGATTATGCTCGAACACGTTTAGCCAATGATGCCAAGGCAGCTAAAAAGGGTGGTGAAAGGCAATTCAATGGGTTGATCGATGTTTACAGAAAAACTATTAAATCTGACGGTGTTGCTGGACTTTATCGCGGCTTCAATATTTCGTGTGTTGGAATCATTGTGTATCGTGGGCTCTATTTTGGAATGTATGATTCTCTTAAGCCAGTGGTTTTGGTTGGTGATCTACAGGTATCATTCATTGTTCACAAAACTATTCTCCCTGTCCTATATAAATTATCTTTCAACTATGCTTTAGCTTTTTTTAAGATAGGAATCTAATAGCAATAGCAACATAGGCTGGTAGACCTGTTCAATGGGCGGGCCTGGCCGTCGCAAATATTGTTCTGCCCAGTCACTACCAAACCAGAATGAATAGTATACTTGGGCCGGGCCTTAATTTAGAACTTCATTCCCTAGCCCAGCCCAGCTCACCCATCATTAATTATTAATTTATAAATAAATATATATGTATATATATATATATATAAATATATATATATATATATATATATATACATATTATATAAAAACTTATAATTATATATGTATTTTAATAATTAATAATATATAATATATATTATTTATTAATGATATATATATTCGGTCAAGGCTGGACTTTTTATATGAAAGCCAAACCTAACCTATTATATTTTTGGGTTTTGACGGGCTTGGATCGGGTTGGGTTTACATCAGTGTATGTTTGCCCAAGCCCGACCCGTGGATGTCGGGCCAGATGGGTTGCGGGTCACTTGACTAGGCTGAACAAATTTTGAAAATATGTTTTCCATTTGAAATGGGCGGTCTTTAAATGCTTTTATCTTACCTTGTTTTCCGCATCTACAGGATAGTTTCTTGGCTAGTTTCTTGCTAGGATGGGGAATCACGATCGGTGCAGGATTGGCCTCGTACCCCATCGACACAGTTCGTAGAAGAATGATGATGACATCAGGGGAAGCCGTGAAGTACAATAGCTCGTTGGATGCATTCAAACAGATCGTCAAAAATGAAGGCACAAAATCGCTCTTCAAGGGAGCTGGTGCGAACATTCTCCGAGCTGTGGCAGGTGCCGGTGTTCTTGCTGGATATGACAAGCTTCAGCTCATTGTCTTCGGTAAGAAATATGGCTCGGGCGGTGGCTAATTTTATTTACTGTTGGGGTAGAATGATGATGATGATGATGATGATGAAAGAGTGGCGCTTGTTTAGGTTTATGTTCCGAGTTTGAATAATTTTTGAAAAAACTTTAAACAGTCCCATTGTGTAGGGAAATTATATATGGATAGTATAGTTGTATTGAACACTTGTCAATTTTGAGTGGTTTTTAGAAGAGATATTTTTTGTTTTGTTGTACCAATATCTTACCATTGTAGTAATTGATTTCTTACAATGTCAACAGTTATGACCTCCCTTAGGTTTGACATAATAAACTCACTGTTTTAAAAATCTTCTCCTAGCTTCGTTTAGGTGCTATTTTGAGGCTTGTCACCCGATTTTTCATTTTTCGGGTGTTATCAGGTGCTGAACTGATATATTGCTTCCTAGGCAGAGTCTAGTTCTACTTTTTCTGCCTAGCCACCGTCTATTCCGATTTTTTCTGCAATTTTATTCTCATTTTGAATCTCAAATCGAAAGGTAGTATGTTATAAACAACAAAAAAAATTGTGAGGATATGTGTTTTTAAGGAATTATTTGTGTTGATGTGTTTTAATGTAAGAATCGATTAAGACTTATGTTTAAACTATGTTTTTATAATATAATATAGTATAATATTACATTATAATTTATTTTTTAGTTGAATTTATCTTTTTAACTATTAATAAATATTATAAAAAATCACATATACGTACGTCTAGGCACTGTTTAGGCCCCGTCCAGGCGTTGAAGCGGTAGCCGCTGACTAGCGCCTAACGCTTTTTATAATATTGAATAAACTACTACCTGTATTTTAAAATCTAATTTATACCTCCCTATGTTTTGCATTTTCTCATTACTACCTCCCAATACTTTACTTTTATTATATTTCTAATACCTTTATATGTCATTATGTCATTTAATAAAATTTACCATTTAACGAGATGTGCATTTTATAACAAAATTGTTATTGCTTGTGATATTTTTAAATTCACTCTTCTTTTGATTTGTCCATTTGTATTTTCTAATACAATTATAAGACTGAAATATAATAAAATGTTAGAAAATAAGTAAAACAAACAACTTATTTATGAAATGTGATCACATGCGAAGCAAATATTGTAAAAAAAATATATGCAACATTATTATTTTGAATGAAAAGACTTAACAATTCATAAAAGAGGTAGTAACGAGAAAATGCAAAATATAAAAACATATGAATTAGGTTTTTAAAATACAGTGCTAATAATATACAATTGGTACATCAAATACAAATTGATTGCTACACAAGGGAAAGTACTTTATTTTGTTTACCCTTCTATGTCACCTATCTTCTAGAGATGCATCGAACGCACCAAAATTCAGGTTCGTTTCCAGGCCTGGAACGAAAAACAGGTATCGAAAGTTCAAGTTCTGAGAAACTAGGCCACAATTCTCGTCGACAATTAACTCGAAATTATGTGATGGGATTAGAAGTGATTACCGTGATTAAGTTTAACGGTCGGTATTTATCAATTAATCCTATGTATATAAACAGAAGCAGACCAATCTTTCTAAGCTGCTGGCAGTGGTCGCCGACACGTAGGACATTCCATTTTGATATCCATCCATCTTTGTAAACAACCCGAATGGAAAAAATGATCACAAGGAGTCACCTGCCACGAAAATCATAGATCGAAATAATAATCGAGGCATAATCGAACATATAACAAAAGAATCAAAATAAGAGGAAATCTTATACATACCATGAAATCACTAGATCGCTGATCGGGATCAATAGCAGTCATACAAATAACACAGTCTATCGAATGTGACAAATTCTTATCAATTCTTTTGAAGTAGCTATACTTCTCGGGCAAGATCTGTAAACAACTAGAATTAAATTATTCAAACTCCAAAAATATTATTTTTCTAACAAAACAGCTATATTTCTCGAGTAAGAAAGACTGTCGAACCTGCTTTGGTATGAACCACCGGGACCCAAAATAGTGTTGAAGAAGAAGAATTGAAGCTTGTAGGCCGATGAACACACTCAAACATATACACCAGGTTTTATCAGGTTCAATTCGCATGAAGTTGTTAGGGCATCCAAATATATACAACGGAATTGCTAGCCGAGTAATCGTTATTCCTAAGATATAATGAGGGTGCAAAGGTTTTCTCGAATCACGAATAACATTAGTGATTATTTGAGGTATCCAGAAGGAATACATTAGGAGTAGAATCGGTCGAAGAAAATTGTGGAATTCGTACATTACCAAAATACCTCCCAAAAGCATCCCATCTGCATATAGTTACAAAAAGGTATCCAAAATCAGCCCCAAAATATGTTCTGATAAAGAAATGGCTTATTGCTTGGGGGACCCATATAGTCGGCCCAAACACTTGATGCCACCCTATTCTTTCAAAATTTCCAATTACCCCCTTAAATTTACAAAAAGTGCACCGGTTTGCCCCTTCAATGCCACACGACAGCTTCTGGTTGGTTTTACTTTTCAAATGTCATTTTCCAGATCTCTCCAACCAGAAGATGACACGTGGCATTGAGGGGGGGGGATTTTTGCAAGTTCGGGGGATTATTTGAAACTTTTGAAAGCTCAGATGCATTAGGCATAAAGAAATTGATTTTCGGTGTTGCTACTTACAGAAACGACTGTACAAAACTGAGAGCTCGCGCCTCATTGTTTCCCACCCTTCACCACTATTCATAGGCCTGCTTGCTTTCCATATAGCAAGGAGATATCTCATCTCGAAAATTGAAAAGACGACAAATTTGAAAAATGCAGCAGTTGCGAAAGCATTGAACAAAGATTCTGCATAAAATAGAGCAAAAATGAGCTGAAAAAAGGATCAAACTTTTCGCAAAAAACGTAATAGGTGAGACATCAGCATCACTAGCAATACCAGGATTAGCCGGTACATATAACAAAAAATAAGCCAAATTACCGACTAATATTCCTGCCGTCAAATGTAAGAGGCAAAGATAAGCATCCATGATAGCCTGCTGCCCAATCATTAAGATCGAAACTTTAGCAGCTCCCTGAATTACGAAAAATAACCATTGTTGGCAAACAAAGTTCGGTTTGGTTGACATTATATGATATCATGAATTGACACCCTATCAATTGGTAAAAATTTGATTTTTAAAGGCTAAATGCATCTTTACCCGCCTAAACTTGGCACAAAAAGCCTACTGCCCCCCTGAACTTTTAAAAGTTTCTCTCAGCCCCTTAAACTTGGCATAAGTGTATCATTTTGCCCCTTGAATGCCACTTGTCAGCTTTTGATTGGAAAAAAAAAAGATATCTTTGAAAAGTCAAACCAATCAGAACTTGACATTTGACATTTCGGAGACAAACTAATACACTTTTGCCAAGTTTAGGGGGCAAACCGATACACTTTTGCAAAGTTTAGGGGGTTAAGAGAAACTTATAAAAGTTCTGGGAGCAAGCCAAGTATTCAATTTCAAAAAAATTCACTAGATGCTTGAATTTCGCCACACAATGCAAAACTTACCGACTGAGTGTTGCCATGTTCCATTTGGCGAATCGATAAAAGAACTTGAAGGAATGAGATCTTGATCAACCATGTTAAGGAGCTTATCTCGATTTAGCCGATAAAATGTTAAGCATTAGCCCGAATTAATGTTATGATGCATAAAGGATACAAAAGTAACCATCAGGGTATAGTTGACTGCTTTGTTATAGTAGACTTCGATGTTGACCGAAGTAGCATTTAGAAGCAAAGGAGAGAAGCATTCCCCATCGTCATCCACAGCAGGGCTCTGCATTAATCCTTCAATGTGATAACGATCACGATCTCCATCTACGCAAATATACAATGACTTGGTCAACACATCATATAAATAAGTCCAAATACATATTTCCCTGCCTAAAATTGACCCAAATGACCTACAGTCCCCTGAACTTCGCAAATGTGCACCACGTGTCAATTTCTGGTTGGATTGACTTTTTAAAGATGTCATTTTTCCGATTGTTCGTTCTCCAATCAGTAGTAGACACGTGGCGTTCATGGGCCAAAGCAAACTGATGCACTTTTGCCAAGTTCAAGAGGGCCAAGAGAAACTTTGAAAAGTTCAGAAGGCAATCGGTCATTTGGGTCAAGTTCAGGCGGGTAAAGATGTATTTAGACTATCAATAAATATTTAAAACCCACTTCAAGAGACTACAGGAAATAAGTATTGGATACTAGCAGACATCCATTATTACCAAGAAAACTTTTAGTAAGAATATCACAAGCTGAGAGAATTTCATTACCATTTTGATTTACGAGTGTAATTTGCGCTGCAATTTCAATGTTACAATGTTTCTCCATCTCATAAATTGGTGCTGCAATAAGACAAGGTAAAATAAACGGACCGGCATTGTTATCTCAAACTTGAATCTAATTTGAGTAATAGAAAGTTACAATTTTTTCTTCTCCATATTTTATCTCGAGGAGATTCTTGGAATACTTGAGAAGAGAAAACTCCAAGCTGTTTAATAAAAGCATTAGTTAAAAACTGTATAGCTACATACATTAGAGAAATGATTAAGAAAGCAAGAATAAACTACTAGAAATTACAGATGGGAATAAAAAGAGAATCAATCAGGAGCTGAGCGTAAGGAAATTACCAAATGATACGGATTAGATAATATATAATCATCCTCTTGGCTCATCTCTGCCTCCTTTCCACTAGCATAGAACATTCAAAGTAGAACATTAGTAATGAAGCAAACTAATACATAAACTCTATAGATATATGAACAATATCCAAGTACAAATATAGAGCAAAGACATAGTTGTTACGGGCGCGGGGTACTCGAGGCTCAAGGGCCAGCGCCTCGTGGAGGGTCAGGCGAGGCAAGGTTCATCAGGCGCGCCCCGCGTGCGCCTCGGGGGCGCCTTTTGCGCCTCAGCGCGCCTCAACGCAAAAATGAAGCCTTTTGTGGTAGCAACAAATATTCATTGCACTTTTTTCTATATGCGCCTCAAGTCCCTCGGGCGCGCACCTTGCCTTGCGCCTCGCGCCTCGGTGCGCCTGACCCTCTGGCGCCTCAGTGCACCTTGAGCCCGTAAAACTATGAGCAAAGTGCAAAGGTATGGGATGATAAAAAAAAAGCCTCGGCCAACTTATGAATATGTACCATGAAATGAATTTGGAATTATTACTGATATGCAGCCAGTATTTATCCTACATAGATTCACCTGTTAGCTACCACTCGAAGTTGTCTAAAAGGCCATATATATACACCTTCTACCCTGATTTGAGATCCTGCAACATTATGTGCATTGTCGAAAACGTCATGGAAAATAATCGCACCCTGTTTCAACAATCAACACAATGAATTAAAAACAAGTCTCTTACAACTCAGAAGGACATGTGTAAGACATGCTAAATCATTTACAATACAAAAGTTCTAATCTAGAGGTATACCGACTTCATAAAGTATTGATGGCAAATTAAGCAGTTGTATATGAATGTAAATATGTGACAGGCTTGGAGCATATACTATACGTAGTTATTCAAGATTGGCAGCAACATAAAGATATATAACATCCAACAAAACTGTACAGTAAAGAGAGCAAGTTACCTTAGCATTTCGGTAAATCTATTAAATTTGCGGTGAACTAATGCAAAGATTATTCAAAAGGCTAATTAGTAGAATATTTTGCAAGTTGGACATGTATGATCTTTTCAGAGGTCTATTGCATTCGAATGTTCAATGCAGGCTTAGATGTCAATCGATCGTAACTTTTATAAGAATTTCAAGGTAGCGGGATTTCAAGAAGATTGAATCAAAATTTGGAGAAAGAGAGATACCGAAATGTAAACATTCCTTACCTGGACATAATGCACACCAGTAATTTTGGTTGGTGAGGTTACCAATTCAATGACAGACTCTCCACTGGATTTCCTGAAATCTGGAAACCTAGAGGAAGTATTTGCAGAATCTAGAAATTTCCAATTCCCTGCAACTCAGAAGGTGCAGAACACGTGATAAAAGAGACCACAACATATTACCTGACACACATTTCAAAATAAAATGCATGTAATTTATATGAACAACTGAACCTTAGGTCATTAATCTATACATATTTAATTGCCCTAACTACATCTCAAGGGAGTTGGCTAGAGCTAAAAATTTGCGTTCCAACGATTAACAGTAGAACTTTCATATCATTGTTTAAAAACAAGATATTCATTTCCAATAACATAGATAAGGGGAAAAGATGCATGCAAGATGTGACCAAGTAAACGAGTCACAAACCTCGATAAGTTCCTGTAATGTTCCATGCTGAAAATGGTCCAAAGTCCTTTTCGTCTTTTCTAATGAATAGCCACTGCAAGAAGCAATATCAACAACCAAAATATTAGGTTCAATGTCAATAATGATGCAATTTTCCCCTGAGCTTCTAGAAAAACAATACTTGGCATATCATCAACAAGGGGCTATGAGGTTCGCTTTTAACAAGTTCAAGGGGCTATAGGGTCCACTTTAACAAGTTCAGGGGTTATGTGGAACTTTTGTAAGTACAGGGGTTTTAGGGACAACTATAGGGGGTCCAGATGTATTGGGCCAAGTTACAAACACTGTTGTTGCATAGTTCGAACTTGATCACTATGCACGAAGAAGAAACCAAGATCAAGTAATGTTTTGCCTCGTCAAAGTGCATTGTAAAAGCTCTACCGGCAATACTTCTAAAACATCCTCTTTCAAATTCACTTAAATACCATTAGAACTGGCCAAGTTGACTACTTCAATGACTTAAAGCTGCAATTTCACGCTGTTGTGCAATTAAACTTGACATTTTACTAGCTTATTAACAAATATAACTTCTAAACAATATTACAATCCCTTAGTATTTACATGTCAACTAGGGCTGTAAACGAGCCGAACTACTTGTTCACTACTCGACGCTCGGCTCGGTCAAAGCTCGGTTCGTTAATAAATGAGCTTGTTCGTGAACAAAATTTCAGGCTCGTTATCGTAAACGAACCAAGCTTGAACAAGGGGATACTCGGCTCGAAAGCTCGTGAACATGCTCGATAAGAGGCTCGCGAACTAGTTCGCCAACAGGCTCGTTGTTAGGCTCGTTAACAAGCTCGATAACATATTTGAAAACTTTATACATTATATTTATGAAATAGATAGATTATGAATAAATATAAAATAGTGTATGTGTAAAATGGATATAAAAATGTATAAAGAAAAATATAAAAATATAAGATAAAGATTAAAAGGAAAAATATGTATAAAGTGATATATAAAATATAGATAAAAAAAGAGAAAAGATGGATATAAAGCCGAACAAAGGTAATTCGAATCCAATCCAATCCCTACTATATATATTCATCAATCTCTATATGATGAGTATAACTCTAATCTCATTTTCCAGCTGCCAATACAACACTCCTCCTCTTCCTCTTCTTAGTACAGTACAAATCATTTGTGGTGTTTAGATCCTTCATCTCTGATTCTTCATCTTACAGATTCTATCTTTTTTATGAGTTGAGCTCTCGATTTAAACAAAGCTCGAGATAGGCTCGAAGCTCGGCTCGAGCTCGGTTTGACCAAGCTTGAGCTCGGCTCGGGCTCGGTTTGACCAAGCTCGAGCTCGGTTCGTGTTAGTTAAAATTTAAATGAACAAGGCTTGAACAGTCAGTGTTCGAGCTCGGCTCGGTTCATTTACAGGCCTAATGTCAACCCCTCCTATTTTACTTCAATAAGAATAACCAATATTGAACTCAATTTGCCAATGTCAAGTGACATAACCCAGAACAAATTTACTCAATGAATGCACATTTTTTAATCCAAACGCTCCAACATTTATGAAACTTTCTAACAAAAATCTAAAACTAACCAACAATGGAGTGCAACAAAGTAAAATTTAAATTCCAATACTAACCTCATTGCCCCATGACCGAGTCCCTTCCTTCAAGGGTCTGATACAAGCCACAGGCCGCAGAACAACAAACAAAACCCATAACCCAAACACAATTCGCGGAACAAACCCTAATTTTCCCGCTCTTTCCTTATACAAAACCCCCAAATTCTCACAGCTAACCATATTAACAAAGCGCCGAACTTCAACCCACCCCAAGCAGCACCAGCTAAAGATGAAATTCCCCAAAACAAGTAGAATAACAGAAAGAAATCAACTCCCCCATTAAAAGAGGGGTAATTATAACGGGATTGAAGAAAAAGATTGCTTAAAGTGGAGTCAAACAAACAAATTTAAAAAACCTGAAGAGAAAGTGAGAGCTCACCCACTTGATTAAGAGAGTAATTAATGAAAATTAGCCACCAAACGCAATACGGAAGCAATTGGGAGATTTCAGAATCTGAATAATTACAGATACAGGAACAGAAAGAGATTGAGATGTAGAAGAAGAAAAGGAGGCGAATAATTGAAGATAAATTTGATTGCAGATAGTTAATACAGATTAAAGTGAGTAGATTTAGGCGCTTAATTGAAAGATTGTTACTTTTGTTGTTCTTCAAATAGGAGTTGATGAATGTCGTTCCTGTTCTGGTAGAATGGAAGTCAAGAGAGAGAGAGAGAGAGAGTTGTTTGTGTTCTGTTGGCAAGATTGAAAGAACACGCGCCAGATAGAAAGTGGGAAGGGATCGGGTCGGGCAGGGGCGGGGCAGGATTGATCCGTCTTTTAACTAAAAATATTAATTCAAATCAGTTTAAGCCCATAATTTAGAACACCGATTATTAAATATTTTCAATTACAACTCATGATTTATTGATAATTTTTTTTTTAATATTATATAAATTAAGTTAAAAAAATTACAATTTTTATATAAAAATATTTAAATTTTCTATATAATTACAATTTTTTTAATAAATTTTTTTTAAATATAATTAAAATTTAATATTTTAAAATATAAAAATCTATAAAAAAATATTTTTAATATAATATAAAAATATAAATTAAATAGAATTTTGCTTGTTGATCTGGGCTCGAATCGGACTTAGGTATATATATATTAAAATTAAACCCGATTCATAAAACTTTAGGATTTTAGAGTTTCGAACTCTGATCGAAAATGGGTGTCCAAGCCCGATCCATTTAAGCAGGCTCCGGCACCATAGATAGCAGGTGGTCACATTCCGGAAATATGAATAAAACGGTGCGTTTAGAATGTTACTTACCGTTTGGCACGCTTTTAAGCCATTTAACGCCTCTTCCCTTCCTACTTCCCCTTTCTTCCTCTCTACAACTTCGCTGTCAACTCCGATTCCACTCCGGCGGCAACCATGGCGGCGCCGGTAAAGGGACAGGTAACGCCGTTGTCGTCCGTTTTTCCATCTGAAGATGCTCAAAAAGCGGCGAAACGAGTAGATGAAGCAATTGCAGAGAAGCAAAAAGAGCTCGATCACATCAACGAATTCATCGCCGATAACTCCAATCTCATCAATCTTGTCTCCCGCCTCCCCGACGAGCTCCACCACGATGTTATGGTGATCTATCTTCCTTCCTCTCACTGTCCCACTTCCGATTGCTAACTCGCGCTTCGAATGCTGATAGTTTGTTAATTTTTCAGGTTCCGTTTGGAAAAGCTGCGTTTTTCCCCGGTCGATTGATGCATACAAATGAGTTCATGGTAGCTGATTTTGTTACTAGGTCCCCTTTATTTATTGAATTAGGTGTAGATTTGAGAAGCTAATTGGTTTCTGGTGAAAGGTGCTTTTAGGAGAAGGTTACT
The DNA here is from genome assembly GCA_947683365.1 of Euphorbia pulcherrima. Taxonomy (NCBI): domain Eukaryota; kingdom Viridiplantae; phylum Streptophyta; class Magnoliopsida; order Malpighiales; family Euphorbiaceae; genus Euphorbia; species Euphorbia pulcherrima. The sequence goes on along the minus strand of CANTUS010000006.1, from coordinate 2,133,664 downwards.
ATGCGGAGAGAACAGCAAAGCAAACTGTGGAGATTTTGAAAAGGAGAGGGAAAGGTTTGGATTCTCAAGTTGATTCTCTTAAGGCTAATATTAAGGATCTTAGAGCTCAGGCTTCGTTTTTTGATTCAACTGCTTCTGAGGCAGCGGTGAGTTTGCAGTACTTCTGTATATGATGATGGAAAATTTAATTGAAAGCAATGTCCCTTGTTTTCCCTGTATTGCTTAGACATTCATGTGGTTTATTGGTTCTAATAATATGGATAACAGGAAGGTCTTGTGGAGATAAGAGAAGATTATGTGGAGGAAAGTTCTAGTGAAGAACAATCTAAATCAGGTAGGTTATATTTCTGTATGTAATGTTTTGAAACTTCCAAATGCGGTTGAATGATTGATGTTCATCAAGGATATAATTATGTATTCAGTAATTTGTTTGTCTCAGCGATGGTTCCCTTTTCCTGTGTTTCTAAGGTTTGCTTCGTGAAAATATGTCTTTAAGCAGCAAGAGATAGTCATCTTTTAGTAGTTAATGTTTTGGCAGGTTAATGTATATTCAGTCGAGCAATTATTATGGTATCTTTGGTTAGGCTTGAAGGTTGACATATAGTCATAGATATAATGGGAATTTGGTTGGGTTCAGACATGGGGTGTATAATCTTATCCATAGCTAATAAGAAAATGAAAAAGTGAGATTAAGAAGAAACAAAATGCTTTCGCAAAGTAGACTAACCATTCCCTCCAATAGGCTCTTTTTGTTTCTCAGGTTCAAGAAGTATTTCGTTCAAAAGATATAGCTCACCAACATAAACCAGTCTCTCTAGAATAGTAATATGTTTTTCTCAACCATCCTCCGAAGAATTCGCTTCTGAGCTGATCAATTCTGTATGTTGAATTTATTTCACAGCCATAACTTTATTTGGGGAAGAGAAACATCTTTTTTGGAAAATGAATGTTGTTGGACTTGGTAGCTTGTATTTATGATCCTATACTATAGTTTTTCTTATAAGCAAAATGCATATCGTCCACTAAATTTCCAAGGACTATAATGATAGCTTTGGTATCTGTTGATGGGACTCCAACCTCTGTCTTGTTGAGTTGCTATTTAGCTACAATTTGAAAGTTTGCTTTTTGTGACTGTTATGAAGTTAAATGATTGTGAGATGCTGTTATTTTTGTAGATACGTACGGAAAGAAAGTTACAGTAGAAGATGACGAGTATGAACGCATTATGTCCAGGCTGGATGAACTTGAAAAAGAAGAACTTGCAGCTGAAGGTGACAATGATAGCGAAGAGGATGAGGACGATAATGATGAAAACGAAGGCACTGATGAAGATGAGGATGAAGAAGAGCACACTAACACAGTTGAAATTGATAATGAGAGTGACGAAGAAGAGCAAGCTACAGCAGCTAAAACAAACAGTAATGTTAATGATATAACATCACAAACTCCATCAGTGGTAAGGACTCTAAGAAAGGTTTCTGCTGTTGAATTAAATCCTCAGTTTAAAGTACTGACTGAAGCCAAATATTAGATACGGATACCACAAGAACAGATGGAAGTTCAAAACGCAACTGTTGAATTGTTGTCGAATAAGTATCGCCATCAATTGGATATTACTGACAAATCAAATGTATGAGACAGAAGCCTCACATTCTCTTTCTTGTAGTTGATGATAAATCTGCCAACTAATGATTTTTAAATTTGAAAATGCAGTGCACCGGTTTGACCGTGGAGCCTGTATGCAAAGGTTAGCCTTCAAGCATCATATTGTTGTTTATATCCAACTTTTTCAACTGTTAATCGCAGTAATTTCATTGTCGGTGGTGTAATTGATGTAGGACTTTATAACAAGCAGAATAAATGATGTTTACATAGTTTTGTGGTTCTGATTTCATCAGTAGGCTATTTAACTCTTTCTGTTCTTGCATTCCGCCTTTAGATGATATGCAAAATGGCAAAAGTGCGACTCAAGGAAATAAGTCAGTTCCAACTAAGAAGACTATGCCGCTTCCTGTAGTGAGGGAGAAAATTGAAAGAAATGAGGTATTAAAATGTCATTATCACATGCTCTGTACATATTCTATTTGCAGGCCGTGAAAATACTTTCTACCCTAGTATTTCAAAAGCATAACTCGTTTTGTAGTTTAGGTATTACACTGCATTTTTACTTTCAACTATGAGGTAGAGACTTGGTCACTATTTATGTTCTTCATAAATTCTTAAAATCGATGTGTCTTTCGTTTTTCTCTCTCAAGTTATTGTGGCCTTCATGATCGAGATTCATTTTCACAATATTTTTTTGTTGAAGATGCAGGCTTTTACTGGCTCTATTGTTGAGAAATCTAGTAATATACAGACAAGTTTACAAAACCGAACCGTAACCTCATCACAGGTATTGTCCCTTCTATCATATATGAGTAATGTGGTTCATTTTTTAATTATATAACCAAAATTCTTAATATGCTTCTCCTTACTCCCTCAAGACACCTGGACAGAGCTCAAAACCGGGATTTGACAGTTCTAAGGTATGTTCATTGTTAAACTCGCCTGTTTAAATTCAAAATCCTCAGCTTATTTTCATCTGATATGTAGGCTTTTACGGGTTCCATTGTGGAGCGTACTCATAATCTCCCGACCTTACCGGAACAAACCTCAAGTTCATCACAGGTAATTGCTTTTACACTTTGAGATAAATATCAGACAACAAAGTTATTGTTTGATGAACTTACATCCTATCGGTGTCACTGAACCTGCAGCCATCCAATTCCCAACCAACACGACCGGTTTCTAGATTTAAGATGCAAAGGAAGTAGCTACTGCTGAAACTTGAAACACTGAACATGACTCTCTGTATTTATAACTGAGCAACTAGTCAGAAATTTTCCCGCGTAGAACAAGTCTTTTCGTTATTTAACCGAAAGCATTTGAACAGTTATTGGAATGAAACCTACTCCTATTTAGTTGATCTTGCATTCTTTAAATAACTACTTGTATTTTAAGTTGACAAAAGAAAACAAAGGATGCAGTTGTTGGATACTAGCTACATAGTATACAGTAAATTGAACATATTTACAGCTACCTAAATTGTAGTATTTTATACGATTTGGCTAAATACAAATCAGAAAAAAAAAAGGCTCATATCCATCTTCTGATATGGTTGCCTTGAATTCGTAAGGAGTCTCTTCATGTGGTCGTCGCATCGAAGCAACAATTAATTGATAAAATCAAAAGACTCAAGAAAAAGTACAGAAAAAAACATCCAAAGAGCCGTCCTACCGTCCTAGTTTTTTCTAAACGTCTTGAACTTGAAGCTTTTGAAGTGTAAAAGAAGGTTTGGGGGTAGGAATGAGGTACACTTGAACGAAAATAGAACTTTGAAAAGGAACAGGGTAAAGTACAAAGTAGCGGCAATGGCATCACGTTAACAAGAGTCGAACGGTAAAGTACAAACTCTTCCTCAAATCGCATTCGCCTCTATATCCAATGACAAGACCAAATTCGAATACTTCTTCCAAAAATCCTCCCTTTCATCTTCTTAAAAGCCACTGCCATTGCTACTATTTTACACTAACTCACAGTTCCACTTCTGAGTTTCACTTTCGTTGATGTTCTCGTCATTCCTACCCCAAACCTTCGTTGACAATTCAAAAGCTTCGAGTTCATGACGTTTAGATAAAACAGGGTCGGCTCTTTCGGTGTTTTTTAGGTACTTTTTCTTATTGTTGCTTTGATACAACCACATGAAGAGACACCTTGGTGAATTCAAGGAATGCAGCCATATCGATCGGATCTTGTGTTTAACCAAACCGCCTAAAATAGCTAACTCGTCTACACTATTTTTGTGATCATACTTTAACCATTGGGTGCCTTGAATTTTCTCCTCTTGAATTCCTTTAGCACTTCCTCCCTTTCTGAAGAAGTAGCAGAAAGTACCCACTTGCTAAATTCCAACTCTCCCATACCCTTGAATTGAGCAACGAGTTTATACTGTTCTCTTTTTCGATCCTTCGATTCTAAGACGTTTTCATATTCACCAATGTTTTCCGGCTTCCTTTTCCGCTTTGGAGGGGCAGCCAGATCAACATCCCGATCAATGTTTTCTTCTTTCCTTCTAGTGTTAGGCCCGACGTTGATAATGTCCTCATTTCGGTGAGCATATAAAACACCTGAAAATCGCCGAGAATTTGTAGATTGCACCTAACACAGAATCGGAATCTATGGAAAATTAGACAAAAATAATCATTTTACCTAAATCTTCAAGCACTGGCTTATTGGTTGTAAGATTTTCATCGTCACCAGGCCTGCTGGTCTCCGGCCCGGCTAACCTTCTTTCGTCTACGAAGTTTGCAGGAAGAAAACAGCTCCCGATTTCAGCAACTAGTTCTTGGTTTGTAGTAGAATACCGCTGTTCATCGTCTTTTCCCTTTTTCTCGATGATCTCACTGGTGAAAAGTTTATCAGATAAATCACGGAACAGATTGCAAATCCCAAAAAGCTCACCCTGAAATTGTTTGCAGTCCTGAAATGCACCCAACAGAGTAAAATATAAGACTCAAAACCCTATCAAATCCCAGTTAATTTTCTTCCAGGATGAAAATAAGCACCTGGACACCCTCAAAATAGCGCTTTTCCATCTTCCCCGAAACAGCAATATTCGAAAGCTGCTGTTTATACACTTGACGAGAATAGACAAGTTCCTCGAAGGACCCAGCTGCCAAAAGGCGGAAAACTATAACATGCCGCTTCTGCCCAAACCGAAATGACCTGTCCTGAGCCTGTAAATCATATGCAGGATTCCAGCTTGGATCAAATATTACAACGCGATTGGCACTCATGAGATTCAATCCAAGACCACCAGCTCTAGTAGATATCAGGAAAACCTAAACATGATACGAATTCAGAAAATACAACAACAACAACATTACCCCAATGCCTTCAAGGGTCCCGCACAAGTGGGGTAAGGGATACGAATTCAGAAAATAATTTAGAAAAAAAAATCGGCTATAATTATGATCAGGGAGGGCATGATACCTGTTTGCTAGGGCTTGAATTAAAATCATCAACCAAAGACTGGCGCATGTTAGTTGGAGTGGAGCCATCTAGTCTCGAAAAGTTGTAACCTTTTCGTATGATGAACTTTTCCAGTATGTCCAGCATCCTGAAAAAAAGTAGGTCGATTTCTGAAGAAGATAAAAAGCAGTCCAAATAGCAGAAAATGGGATTCAAAACTGTTAGAAACAAAAGACCACATTTTGATTAAGGCCCTGTTCTTTTCAGCTTTTGAAAGCTGAACTGAACTGAAGTTGGCTGAATTGAACTACACTGAGCTGAACTAAACTTATTTTAGTGTAAATTTATAACTACGCATAGCTGAACTGAACTGAAGTTGGCTGAACTGAACTACACTGAACTGAACTACACTGAACTGAACTACACTGAGCTGAACTAAACTTATTTTAGTGTAAATTTATAACTACGCATAGTTGAACTGAACAACAGTGGACTAAACTGAACTGAACAGCAGTGGACAGTGGACTAAACTGAACTGAAGTAGTCTGAACTGAATCGAATTGTAGTTCAAGAGAATAGGGCCTTACTTTATTTCATCAGGCTATATATATTGAGTGATTACAATATGCAAAATTGCAAATAAGGAATGATAACACTAATCCCTAAATTATGGCTATAATTTCTATTACACTCAAATCCACTAATTAATTCTTTTAATTTGTTTCCTAACATAAACCAAAAAAATACCAACTTAAATTAGGTGTATCAGATCTGGTTTAACTCTGTTCTAGTTCCCAACATATTATTGACCCTGACATGCTTATAAATGTCTTAACAACCGATTAGGCCAAAGTTGAATCTCAACTTTATCATTCGATGAACTCTAAACTGAACTGAACTTATGTCAGTGTAAATTTATATGTATGCAGTACTGATAAGCACTGGACTTAACTGGACTGGACTGAATATAAGTTGAAAAGAACAGGGCCTAAATGTCAGATTTTATTTAAACTCATACTCACCAAGTTTGTCTTCCTGCAACTACAAATTACAATGACTTGACTAGCAAAAGAATAATTGACCCTAAAACTAATCAGTTAAACTACTTTTCACTTATTATTTTTGAATGATTTACTTTTCACTGCATCAAATTTGGCAAAAGTGAAAGCTGCTAAACAGAAAAAATCAGGATCACCGTATTGGAAAGAAAAGTTGTTACATATACCTGACAGAGTAGCTGAAGAGGAGAAGCTTGTCGCCTTTTGCGGCCCAAGAAGACATCAACTTTTCCAAGGCTCGCATTTTTCCACAATGTTTAATATCACTCAACCCCATGAAATTTTCGGTCTGTGCATTTCCCCCAACCAAATCTATGTCGGGACCAAATACTGCTGAAGCGAACTCTGCATCTTTTCTTTGTTTGTCGGGTTCATCTTTGGGGTTAGGCTTAATGAGCTCCAAGTGATTACTTATCTGTAAGTGATATACACTGTTAGAACTTGGAATTTATAAAGATGAAGTACGTAGACATCCTTAGTCTAAGCAGATGGAAATAGAAAGAGAAAAATTAACTGAAAGGGAGCAAAATGCCCGGTTTCCTATATGATTTCCTAATTTGGAAAGCATGATTGATTAAGAAGTTGTGTGATTGACTATCATTAATAGTCATTAAATTTTATTGTTTAGGTAATCTAAGCATTTAAGAATTCTAGCTGTATAGGAAGTCAAATAGCATCAATCAGGAAGTCCAATTACAAGGGGACTGTTGGTATTTATATTTGTGTGAATAAATATAATTAACTTTTTTTGGTTGCCCATCTGGTTTACCGGAGCTTTGCTCCGACTACATCTAGATCCAACCCGAGTCGCGCACCTGGCTGTGGTGGGTGAGTCTCCCAATAAGGATTTTTTGCATTCACTAGGACTCGAACTCGAGACTTGCTTAAGCGATACCAAGCCGCTTACCACTTGGACCCTATTGGTTAATAAATATAATTATCTAATTCAGCTGATAATTAAGTAGTAGGACAAAGGCAAAAATGCAACATTAACCCCCTAAATTCTATGTATTTGTGATATTTAGTACTCAACTTCATAGTAGTTCGATTGAGCCTCTGAACTTAATCGTGCTATTAAGCCTGGTACCTTCAAATTTGTTTTATTGACCCTTAAACTTTATAATTAAAACCCATTCAACACTTCTTTTTCTGAAGTTACTTTTGTCAGTTTCAATCCATTTTTTCTTTATAAAGTTCAGAGCCTTAATAGAACGAAATCGAGTTTGAGGGGTTCAATAATACATACATGTACCAATCGGGGGTTTGAAATCATGCTTTGCAAAATAATAGACAAGCAATGGAGTATCAAATTTCCATTCAGCTAATAGTCCTAAAGCTCAATAGACAATAAATAAATGGAAATTATAATAAAAATAACCAGAGTAAGGTTCATATACCTGTTGGAGCTTTACGAGACAAGGAAGAACAAGGCAAAAAGGGCACGAATCACAGCCTTCGGGGTTATCCCTATGAAGATAAGGCCATATAATGCCATCAGGCACAATCCTTTTACAGCATTCCACTTGTTTAAGGGGGCTACCACAGCTACAAGGAATGTCCTTATTTATTAGACACTGAATGTCCGGTATTTCCAACATTCGGCTATAAGCTCGTTTTTGCAGCTCACTCATAGCGCAAAACACAACATTATCTTCCTTTCCTAGCATTAAATGCCCAATTGTTTCCTCTTTTGTCCTCCTTAACATATACTTACCAAGAATTTTCACTAAATGCTCTTTTCGCTCATCAGCAACCCGAACAAATCGTTCGGGTGCCGTTGCTCTTTGTCCATGCTTAAGAGGCTCACCATAATACTCCCTAAAATGCTCTCGGGTTCCTAACGATCCTGGAGCGACCCAGTCAAAAAGGTTGAAAAGTTCCATGATTTTGTTCTGCATAATGGTTCCGGTCAGACCGAATCGGTTTCGAGTTTTGATTTCTAAACATGCCCCGTAAAGTTTCGATTTTTCATTTTTCAGCCGGTGTGCCTCGTCTACGATAACTATCTCCCATTTGAAATTTGATAAAGTTGTCCCGTAGATTCTGTATGTGTCGAAGCTGGTGATAAGTATCTCGACTCCACCTGTCCCGAGTTTCTCAAGAATCAAATCGCGGTTTGCTCCGTGGTAGATGGAAACAGTAAAATTTGCCCACCTAGAGAATTCGATTTCCCAGTTTTGGATTACAGAAGTTGGGCAAATTATTAGTACTGGACCTTTTGGCCCTTCCCAATTATCGTGTAATATTGTGGGATTAGCAGATTCACCGTCTTTATCAAAAACAGCAGCCAAGAAGGCAATTGTCTGAATAGTCTTGCCCAGCCCCCTGTTCCATATTTTAACAAACAACGTAACTGATCGACACATGCGACAAGAGGGCGATTAAGCATTTAAACTTAGAAGAAAAATATGAAGTCGATACAGTAAGTCATCAGTCAAATATATTTCCTACTGCTGTTGTTACATGAGCAGCCAGTAGCACGGTAAATTACAAGGAAATGATTTTCCTTGCAGATAGGCTAATGAAATCTAGGACATATGTGGTATTTGATGAAATACTCATCCAAATCAATAAGAAAACCATATAGAACACAATACCAAAATTCGTATATAACAATAAGACCTGACAGCAAAGTTTATAAACCATAAACGACTAACAACATCAATGTACATCGGATTCATATACGAATCGTCCGAGAATTCCAAATGACAAACACATTTATTAGAAGAAAAGAATGAGAAGCCTATAAGTTCATGATGACACAACTTTGACAGCTTTTCGGGACAGGAATGCTGAAGACAGCCATATAAAGTACGCTTTTGTAGATAGGTAACATAATGATTTTTCTCTTTGACTGCTTTTATTTTTCCAAGTTTGAGCATCTTCTAAGACTCAAATCTCTGAACTCCCCTAAAAGGAGCAATTCCCTTACCACCAAAACGCAGCCAATCCACCAAATCAAACAAGACAATCTCCTAAAGTACATGGATTACTAATTTAGCATAACAGTGTAATATTGTAACAGAAAATCAACTACAAAACCGAAATGCATCAACGAATAAAGGGAAACTGCATACAATAAAAAGAAACTGGCCCATAGTCCTATTCATTGTCTAATTTTGCAATTTCATAAAACCCGGAGGGGCGAATTTTCCATCTCCAAGGAAACCCGCTCTGATCCACCTAGCAGATGTACACAGTGCTGATTGACATAATAATTCAGCTTAGAACAAAAAAAGAAACATGTCAAAGTTCAAATGAACACATACATGTCATCACCAAGAACTCCTCCATGATTTCTTCTGTATAATCCATATAAGAATTTCACTCCCTCTCTCTGATGTTCAAGCAACCTACAGTTGATAGACGCAGGTACCTGCAATCAAAACCCCATTTCTCGTTCTGGATAAAAACACAACAACAGCTCAAGAACAACGAAGAGAAATTCATAAAATTAAATTCATAAAATTGGATCAAGAGAGCCAATACATCCAATTGATTACCTGTACAACCGGTTCTTCTCCTGGAGTTGAAAGAACCAGTGGCTCAAACGGTCCAGTATGATCAAATTGAAATTCCCCCAATTTCGATTTCCCCAAATTCTCAAATCCAATACCCTCGTCTTCTTCTCCATTTCTCTCAACTTGGATTTCCTTTTCGGGACTCTGAGATTGTTGCGGATAAGGGCAATACTCTCCGAGGCGTTGAAGCTGCTTAGCAAGCGATGTTTTTGGAGGCTTTCTGCAAATTTCAATCGAGGGATCAGATTCTTGAGATAGTCGCTCTGTTAAAATAGTCTGTGAAGATGATGAAGAGAGGTTGTTACAGTGTTTGAGGGTTTCTTTGAGGGCTTTGAAAGTGGCAAACGACATGTGGTGGGAATTTAGGACGAATTTTGCAAGTTTTAGCGACGATTCTGAATTTGGGATATTTGGAGTCTGCAATTTCCGTTGGTGATTTTGAGAATTTGATTTGTCGGTTTGCAGATTCAACCGCCACAATGGCATTGATTTTCGCGTTGGATCGTTCATATGACGCGCCGCCGGCGGGTGAGCACCGAGTTGGTGCAACGACACCGTTTGTAGTTCAGAAAGTTTTGTTTATTTATTGAATTATTATTATTAAATTAAGTCAAAATATATATATATATATATATATATATATATATATAAAAAAGTAAAGAAGTCTTAAAAGATAAAAATGAGACGATTTGTAGTTCAGAAAGTTTTGTTTATTTATTGAATTATTATTATTAAATTAAGTCAATATATATATATATATATATATATATATATATATATATATATATATAAAAGTAAAGAAGTCTTAAAAGATAAAAATGAGATGAATAAAAAACTCTGAAGTGACATATCGAAAAAATCAACGGTTTGCGAGATAAATGCAAAACAAAGTAATAAAATACATAAATAAAGAAGGAATTGTGTTTTTGAGAACAAGAAAGAGGAACGTAAATATTGAAAACAGAAAGTTTAAAAAGTTCCAAAAAAAGTTATTTATAAAAGTAGAGGGTAAAGAGTTAAATATTTTATCTAACTTCTACATTCCTTACAATTTCCCTTTTTTAAAAAAAGAAATTGTCTCATCCAGGCTTACAATAGTTACAACGAAAAACCTTATCTCATCCCACCAGAATATGAGTTCGAATTTGCGACCTATAAGATTACAGCATAATATAAATACATTTGTATTCTTCAAATTTACATAATTGTCCTAGGAGATAAGTTTTATGATCACTTAACGTTAGCATAGTGTATATAGGTTCAAATAAGTATGAAATATTTTGTAATTGGTATATTGTTTTGATTTATAGTGTTATAAACTTTTTGAGTTTGAATTAATTTATGTGAAGCATTTTTTAAGTACTCTCATGGTATTCGAAACTCGAAATCAAGAATTTTTTTAAGGGAAAACATTTATATGAAATGAGTTTACCAATCGAATTAATTAAATTATAACTTATAATTTTTATATACCTATAACTTTGTAATAAAAGGTACGTAATAGTTAAATTTAATAAGTAATATTCAAGATCTATCATTTTATTATGGAATATAAATACACCGGATGTATGGTATAATTAGCTAAAATAATAATAAAAAGTAATAGCATAAATTAATTTTTGAAACACTAATCATTCATGCGGAAAAAAAGGAGCAGATGCATGGTATAATTTCATAGAATGTGAGGAATCATTCATATTATTACATAAGTGATACTTCGTTATTATTATAATATATATTATGAAAACTTAAAAAAATACAAACACTAACACTTAGTTAAAATAGCTCTAAACTTTTTTTTATCAATAAAATAGCTCTAAATCATGAAACATAAAGAGGTATAACCTCAAAAAGAGCACAAGTAATAATTATTTGGTACGTTAGATGTCCATGATTGATCCGTTATGAATAAAATATTATAAAGTTTTATAATTTGAAATGGCTTAATATATCTTCGGTTATCTCGATTTGTTCAAAAAAAGTTTATTGTCCCATTGAATTTTTAAAGTGACCTCGTAGCTCCCTCAACTTTCAAGAAGTGTTCCACTTAGCTCCTTCAACGCCACGTGTCAGCTTCTAATAGGTTTGACTTTTCAAAAATGTCATTTTTCTGATTTTTTTCTCTCCAATCAGGATCTGACACGTTGCATTCAGGGAGATGAGTTAAGCGCTTTTTGAAAGTTGAGGGAGTTACGAGGAAACTTTAAAAGTTCAGGGGGCAGTAAGTTTTTTGGAATAAGTTCAGGTAGCTAGACCTTTTGAAATATAAAAAAAATTACAAGATAGGTACATAACATTATGAAGTTGACACACTTTTTTTTTAGTATTGTTAGTTTTGTTCTATGTAGCATAAATAGATATATGATAGATAGTTTAGGAGAAATGCATACTCCTTGAACTCATATTAATAGTGCAATGGTGCATTAGGATACTTCTATCAAATTCAAATGTTATAATGCAGTAAGAATATGCTTAACCTGTTTCAAAAATTTTAACAAATTCATCAATGTATGAACTGAAAAGAGAACTGTGATTGAAGCGTTTGTTTAATAGTTAATACTAAAGTTGTGACCATTATAGATCTTAAGTTTTAGTGATACGTGGGATGGATTGCAAATTTAAAGGTCATAGTTATGTAAAACACTTCCAACTAAAGCCAAAATACTTATTTTTGGTAATATAATATACTCCCTCCATCTTTTTAAAATAGACATTCTAGCCTAAAATTGGATTACCAAAATACTTGTTATTTGTTATTTTCTAGGTACTTTTTTCATTATTCTTCCAACTATATCCTTAGCATTAATTGCACTTTGGTTGAAAAATTAAGGCATTAAATGGAGATAATAGGGTAAACTAATATTTTCATATCATTAATAAATGAATTTATTAAAAAAAGTGAAACTTATAGAAAGACAAGTAAAAAAATACGGAGAGAGTACCAAATAATTTGAAGTACTCAAACAAGTAGCGACTCAACTGTAATAAATTTCATTAAATATTAAAATTCAAATTTATATAAACTTAAATTCGAGGCAGTGAATGGATCATAAATTACTTGAATATTATACTTAATAGTTAATTCTCAAATAATTAGTCAAAAGTTATTTTTTTATTTTTGACTGATCAGTTAAAAAATTAAAGGCCAAAATTAAATAAATTTTTAACTTTTTGACTAATTTGAAAAAATTATAATAAAAATATATTGCATGATAATCTGCATGGTTACATTCACTTTCTTTCTTTCTTTTTTTTTTCTAACGAAGCAGTCATTTTTACAAAGTATATAGTTGTTTCTATTGATGATTTTCATTGTAAATATAATGTGTGGCGTATTTGTTGAGGCGAGATTTTTTTTAAAAAATATTGGATAATTTATAGGAGAGCGTTTAAAAAATGTGTAAATAAAATTATCTCGTGTTACGAAAAATAAGAGCTTAGAATATTTTATATCAGGACAAAATACTCATCAAAAAAAATTTAATTTTACTTATGGTATGGGACACTAATCAATGTTCCCACATTCGTTATGCTTACCTTAGTGTAAATTTGTAAGTAGATACCAATTAAAAATAATACTAATAAAAAACCTAAAATCATCAATTATAACAACTATAAAAATATAGATAATAAATATGTGTAGATAATATTGTTATTAATAAATTATATAACAACCAATCTATCTTTATGTACTATTTTTAAATTTTTACATTTTAATATTGTAATTGCTGAGTGGTGTTCTTATGGGACCCACTGATTAAAAAAAAAATTAAAAGGAGGCAGGTCGGTAGAATGTTTTTTTAAAAAATGCACAGTAAAATTACTGTGCAAAATTCGGCCATACGCGTTTGTATTTCCTATAAATAGAGAGATTTCTGCCTCAAATGATAGTAGAAGAGTAACAAAACACAGATAAAAATATTATATGTGTAGAGAAACTTAGGAAAAGGGTTCCTAAGAGTTGGGCAAGAGAGAAAATAGTGAGGTTTTGGGAAACACTTGAGTGCCACTATTTTATAATCTCTTGGTGTACCTGCTATTATTTTTATAGTGGAGAATTATTCGGAGTTGGTCCCGTGGTTTTTCCCTAATTCATTTGGGGTTTCCACGTAAAAATCTGCGTGTCTCTTATACTGCTGATATTATTTTTTCTCGTAATCTATTATTGGGCCTAACAGTAATGTTAATTTTACATTGCGATTTCCCGAATTATTCCATATACCTTTTTAAAACAAAATATTTTTTGTTGTTTTTCATATCATTTTGTCTAGGTGTACAAAATGTAAGAAAAAAAAAGATTTGTATCTTACCCTACATAGGCTTTTTATTCTTTGTGGTGCAGTTTGTTTTTGCATTTTTTTTCAGCAGCTTTTTTAAAATGATTCATTTACAAGTTTTTTTTAAAAGTTATAGATTTGATTTTGGAAAAAATAAACCAGATAGTTCCTAATTAATTAGTAAGAAAGATCAAAATATGTTGTTAAAAGCCAACATATGTAGTACTATAAAAGTTTGTGAGAATAACTTATTTTAAAAGCTGCTCAAACAGCAATGCCAAACTGGCCCTACATATTAAGTTTGCATCTCTTCCATTTAATAAAAAAATCTAGAGTGTAGATTTAAAAGGATTACATTAAATGGATTTAGATTTTCTAAAGTTGTAAATTTTAGTCAATCATAGTTATTAATTGAGTTTTAATGGTCTAAATTTTATTGGACTGTAAACCCCACAAACCACTAAAACTGAATCTGAATCATTAAAACTAGAGACTTAAATCCACATTAAATCTCTCATGAATCTCCCCGTAGCTGGTACCATAAAGATGTAATCTCTTATTCGTCCATTTGGAAAATCAACACAAAAAAAGATTCATGTAAATAAATTATAATCCAATTCCAAATTCCACATTTTAAAAATACTAAATTATTGTTAGGCAAAAAAAAAAGTAAAAAGAAACTCCAGAAAATAACCCATTAATAAAGGATATTTTCATTCACAACAGACTTAATGCATACTTAGCCCCCTCAACTTGATAACTTTTATCATTTGACGCCTCTAACTTACAGATGTCTTTATCATCCCCTGAACTTGATAAAAGTGTACACTACAACCCCATCAGTATCACGTATCACCTTCTAATTATAAATAAGAGTAAAGTGATAAAAGTTGTCAAAATGAAGGAGGGCTTAAGCCTTGAGAGTATAAAAGATTTTAAACATATATTGCGAGTTAATAATGTCATAGTGTTACAAATTTGTAGTCCATTAGCTTATTCAAAATCATTTTTCTAAATTCTTTTTATAATCTGCTTTTTGACCGTTAACTCCAATGCATGTAGCCACCTGTAACAATATCACTTACAATGTAACAAAATAAAATTGGAGTCATGTTATTTTTAACTTCTGAAAATTAAATTAAATTGAAGTAAATTGAATTGAATTGAATTAGACTTATTTTAATGTAAGTTTATAACTATATATATATAACTGAACTGAATTGAAGTAGATTAAATTAAATTAAATTGAAATAATCTGAACCGAAATGAATTGCAGTGCAAAAGGAAAATGGCATGAATCCCTTTTTTTCTCTTTGTTAAACGCCTAATTTCACATTAACTTTTATCAATTATTACATAATTTCATATGTTAATTAATCTTGCTTTTTCTTACAACGGTAAGTAACCTTCACCCCATATCTCTCCCTATATATTTCCACCATTTCTCTCCTCCATTTACATAAATCCCATATCAAGCTAAGCAGATTTTTCAATTTCTTGATTCTTTTTTCTTGGTGGGTTAATTCATTTTCTTGAAGAAAACATCAAACAAGAATGGGGTTTCTGAGATTCATTGAATATTCTTTGATTGTGTTAATGATGTTTTTTGTTGGGATATCTCAGTGTTATCAGTTCAATGTTGGAGGTGGAGATGGGTGGGTTTTAAACCCCTCTGAAAATTACACTCTTTGGGCTCGTAGAAACAGATTTCAAGCCAATGATACTCTTTGTATGTTCATTTCTCTCTTCTATCTCTATTATATCTTCTCATACGTATTTTTTCATGTTTATTCCAGAGTTAAATCGTTACTAAAAATTAAGGCTTTGGTTTAGTGGTCACTATCTTATTAAAAAAAAACTAATAAATGTAGGGTTATAGGTTCAAACTCGACAATCAATAATTTGGCAAAAATGTGTCGTATTACAAAAAATTTCATTTTTTTACGAATCAGACAATTATAATTGGAATGTAGAAAGCTTTAGAGTCTTATCTATTAATTATTTATTTGTTATGATTTATGATAGATACACATGTACATTTTTTTTGGGCAAAAGGGCTTTTTGGTCCATGTGGTCCAATTTGGTCCGTCTGTTATTCGTGTTACCCATTTGGTCCTTGTGCTATGCAACTTGTTACCTTTTGAACCTTGTATTATGCAATCATTACCCAATAAGTCTCTACACTGTGCAGTTTGTTACCTTTTGTACCTTGTGCTATACTATTCATTAACATGCACTGAATGAATCAAAAAGATAAGGGTTTGCTAGCACAATGACCAAATAGGTAATCTGTATACTAAAGGAACCATATAAGTAAATGAATTATACCACAAGAAATAAAAAGGTTATTTTTTTTATTTTTTTAAAAATACAGGACACTTTTTTTTGTCAATTTCATAGATTGTACGGATTGAACACTAGCCTTAGACCCACCAAGTTTATGATTGCTATGAAGAAATAGGCATACTTCACCCTTTTATAAGTTTAGCCCATTAATTTTACATGATCCATAATTTAACATTATTTGACAATTGTTATAGATAATTTTTCATCCACAATTAAACATTTTATAAGCGACTTTTAGAGCATTTAATGATATAATCCTTGTGTGTTAACAATGGTACAGAAAATATTACACCTAAATGTCTTATTTAGTAATCATTACTTTTAAAATGTCTACTTCTGCAATTTTTCTTAATGATCTTTGATTAATTAATCTTAATTATATGCAGTTTTCAAGTACAAGAAAGGATCAGACTCAGTTCTAGTCGTTAACAAAGAGGATTTTGAATCATGCAACACTCAAAACCCTCAACGGTCGTTAACCGACGGCGATTCCGTCTTCAAATTCGACCGTTCCGGCCCATTCCACTTCATTTCCGGCGACTCCAACCACTGCAAAAACGGCCAAAAATTGATTGTTATTGTTTTGGCTGTAAGATCCAAACCATCTAATTCCCCTCCTACTCCTCCATTGTCACCGCGTACCATTTCGCTGCCACCGGCAGAGTCTCCGGGCATTAGTCCGGCGGAACCGCCGCCGCAGGCGGCCAAGTCTGGGTCTGAGGGGTTTGCCGGATTTGTATGGCTGGTTCTGGGCTTTGGTTTTGGTGTGAGTGTTATGTTGGGTAGCTTTGTTTAGATTTTAGATTGTTTATTGGCTTAATTGGTTTAATGTATTTGTTGTTTTTCATTTTCTTAGATGTCAATAAAATCATATCTTTATGTTTTAAATCTCTTTTCATATTATATATGCTAAGTCGAATGTATGAATATCGTTGCGGTTTATCAGCTGGATATAACTCAATTAATATATCTTTTAATGTAGTGGTCGAGAATTCTAGCCCAATATATAGATTCTTTAAAATCTGTAATTATATAAAAAAATGTTCTTATTATTTGAATAGGAAAACCAACACTAAGACGAGTCTTGAAAATGCCTTTGATACCCCCCTATTTGTTATTATAAAATTATGATCATCATTTTGTCTAGTTGAAAATATAACACATTTTCTAGCTTATTAATAATTTCATAAATTTTTTAAATTTAAATTAATCTAATGCATATAAATTTCAAATAAACGTTTCTAAGGAACACACATCCAAATTGTATGAAATTATGAAAGGGAAAAAAAAAACTCAACTACAACGCATTAAGAAAATTAAGGTTCAAATTCAGATAATGAGCTATCAAAATTAGTTAAAGCATCGAGAAAATTAAGGTTCAAATCCAGATAACGAGCTATCAAAATTAGTTAAGCTAACTCAAACCTAAATCACGAATAAAGACGATGCTTGTTCAATAGCTGAAACCTAATTGAGGCCGTGTTTAGATTTTGGTGTATATCGAATGCAATATTATTGAAGTAAAAATTGTGAATATAACGTCTTTTTTGTTTGTGATTTGAATGACACATTTATATAATCAATGTGGCTCATGAAGTTAAGTAAACTAAATTTGATGTTGAAGAACTCTACTAACCTTAAAAAATGTCGGATCAAACAGTAACAATATGTATAATCTCATACAAGTAAACACAAGGTACAAATTGCAAACTAGTTGAATTCAAAAGCATGAACCACCACTTGGTTATTCATCTCAACAACAATTGACTATAATCTCAACTTGTTTAACCATTGAAGCACCTGCTTATTTCTATATGCTTCAAGGTTACATCAACAATGTACTTTTCATACCACTCTACCATCTTGATTGCTGCTGGCCGGAGTACTAAACAGTACCGTCTCTCTATTTGCCGCCACTTAAAGAATCAATGCTACAAGAAATTGAAATTCGATATCTTCATTACAATATATTAAATCAAAAGACACTAATGTGAGCTATTTTTTATTAATATACAGTAATTCCTATTTCATCTTCCATGCCCATTATCCCACATCGCTTAAATATACATACTTGCAGTACTTTATAAGTTAACACAAAACACTGTTCTATTGCCGGGCTCAGTAGCGAGAGCCTGTAACTCAAGTGAGGGCACCAAGGTGATGGAACATGGCTTCGGCCCATTGGATCGGGCTTGTTGTTGGCTAATCACTGGCCCGCCCGTTCCAAGCTGAGAGTTGAATTGCGGGGTTTGAGCGTAGGCTCGGATCTCTCGGTTCCTGAAGTGGAGGGCACCGCGTGAGGCTGGCTTCACAGAGCAGCGACCACCTCCCGCTCCCGGCAGTGGAAGGATTACGGGCCGGTGCCTCTCGAGTCCATCTGGTCCGACGAGCCTTGCCAAATGAACCGTCACCTTTTTCTATTCAAAATTGCGTTTCTAGGTAGAGGGATCAATCGTTGCTCCGTCGATCGTTTTTATTTGTGACTCTAATCAGCTCAGTCATTGCGTTCATCGGAATCTCGCCGATTCATTGAGATTGTCTCCTTCTGGTACGTTCTCTGCGAGTGATTTTACGCTTATGGACTCTTTAATTTTGGATTGGATCGAATTATTTTGGATTTTTTATTTCTTATTTTTGATGAATTACAAAGTGATTGGAGGGAAGGAGAATCATTACCTGTTGTGTTGTTATCCTACTGAGCTTGAATCTAGGGATTATCAGATCTTTTTTACATGGAATTTAGCGGTTAAAGTTGCACGATGATTCAATCGTTCTCTGTGTGAGAGATTTTAAGCTTATGGATTCTTCAATTTTGGATTGGATCGAGTTATTCTGGATTTTGATGGTTTGAGTTTGAGATTTCAAATTGATCAGAGGGAAATCAAATAACTACCTTTTGTTATTCTACTGAGCTTTATTTTTTCAATGAAGCGTATATTGGCTTTTGATTTCAACAAATAATTGCTGTGGTGTGAATGGAAGTTCAATAAAAAAATGAACCATGAACATAGGTCCATTTGGTAACGCTGGTGCTCCAAATTATGCTTTGAATAGATTGGAAATTAACTGCTGAAAATCTCTGATGTCTTTGTTCTTTAGTTTCATTGTTGTAACAGGGACCATGATCTTCCTAAAATAGCAAGTAAAGAAGCGTATGATTAATCCATTGTCATGATTTCTAGCTCATTGCCTGATTGCCGTGTTTTCAAATCCATTGCTTCCTTACAATAGAGGTGATTGTTGGTCAAATAGTGAATGTCCAACATACAACTTGAGTCTCATTGAGCTGACGTTTACATAGCAGTATTAGTTTATGATTACTTCAAAACTGGAAAAATCCTTTAGCACGAATCTGTGTAGTTGTTTTACTATGTTTTGGCAAAAATAATTAAATTATATGTCAATGTAAAGGCCTTTTGGCTTATACTACAGTCTGTCTGGGGTTGTTGACAGAGCTGCAGTCATGAAAAGTTTCACTTTCAAACTTTTAATAGAACAACATATTTTGACACTGGACAAAAGATTTTGACTCTTAATACTAATTAATTAAGAATCATTTGCTATTGATTTTCGGATTTTTTTGGGCGGCGGCTTGGAAAAGCTTGAAGATGGAGTTTTTCAGAAAAGTAGCCTGGGAAAGCAATCGCAAACTGGCCCTACATGAATGAGCTTTCCAAGGTAAGTTTCTTGCCCATCCAATATCAAGCTATGTAGGAACTTCTGTGTTTGGGTAAGTACCTACTTTCTTGGAAATTGACACTTTTTTCTGTTTCTATGGCAACAGCGCTGTGTAGTACTCGACATACAAGAGGAGAAGATCAAGGAGATGTCGATTTTATGCGTTAACAGGTAAGTCCTTTTCGTTTTATTTTCAGAAAAAATTGTTTATGCTAGGCAAAAGCATGACTTCTGCTAATGGTTGTTCTGCATATGCAAATAATAGGCTCAATATTTACTTCGATAGCATTATGTTTTTCTCTGTAGAACCTAACTAAAGAACGGTTTGAGCTAGCATCGAGTTAAAAAGAAAGAATTAAACTTGATCTCGACGAATGCAGGGTGCTCCAATGGCCAAAAATCATAAATTATGATCTGTAATAAAATGGCTTACGAGTCAACTATCTGAACAAATTTCCATCTAGATGAACCAACAGGAATTAATATGAAGCCAAAAGCTAAGCAATTCCCTTGCAATTGATTAGTTGACTCAATTATAATGATGTTTAATAGAAATTGAAAATTGCAATTACAAAATTAAAGGAAAATTATAGAAAAAGATAGAAAAAATGGTTTGAAAAATGAAGAAAAAAAAGTATTCTAAAAACTCGAGACATTTATAGGTCTATCAAAGCCAATAGGAAACATTCTTATTCAAAAATAATGAAAAGCTTCCTAATCGATTACATCGAAGCCTGTTTATAGGCAATTATTCTAAATGCATCAAAATTCTAAAAACTTTAAATTAAAATAAACTGCCTAAATAGATATAAAAGGAATCCATATATGTTCGGAATCATTACTAATTACCATAAATACAATTATAAAATAATACTCCATCAATTAAGATCGACTTGCAGCTTTAAAAATCAAATCAAAAGCAGTTTCAACAGATAGCTTGAACATGTCTGGATCCATGAAGTCCTTCTCCATTAGAGCACAAATTCTAAGCATTCCATTATAGCTGACTACTCCTGTCACCAAGCTCTACCAAAAAAGGGAAAACTTGTCATTTAGCAGATGTATAAAACAAAATAAATAAATTCAATATCAACCAATTAAAAACGAGGTTTCAATGGCATATATGCATATAATGTTTTTTGGTGCATTCTATATATGTAGGGAAGGCAAAGGAGCGGATTTGGATTGTATTTGGATATATCAGGCCTAAATCCATTTCTATTTTGAGAAATCCAAATCTGCTCTACAAAACGGATCTAAAACGGATTTTTCATATTCTTTGTATCATGTGAAAATGTGTTTCGGGACCCGGTTTCGTAAAAACTCGAAAAACTCCTAAAAAATCATGGAAAATTCGAAAAATAAAGAAAATAAATTTGGTGCAAGGAATTTTCAAAAAATGTTTCTTGAAGGGCCCGAAAATGAGAAAATACGTTTCAGGGCTCGGTTTCTAAAAAATCGAAAACTCCCAAAAAAATTATGGAATATCCGGAAAATAAATTTGGTGCAAGGAATTTTTCAAAAAATATTTTTGGAAGGGATCGGAAATGTGAAAATACATTTCGGGGTTCGGTTTCATAAAAAATTTGTTAGATCCATATCTGTGTTATGGCATCCAAATCCAATCCATGTCCAATGGATCTAAAAAAGTGTGGATATGGATACACGGATTTGGATTGGATAGGATATCCATCGCCAATTTCTATGTTTACAAAGTAACTATTACTTTGCCCTTCATAACCATTGGATCAAAATTCAAACTACTCATCCAATGGCCATGAACGGCATAGTACGGTTACTTTGTAAAAAACAAAGTTTCCATAGAATAACCCATGTTGACATACCTGAGGTGCACCAGTGGCTATAAAATAGAGACCTTTGACTGGATGATTGGCTATGGCCATTTGTTCAATTGGTCCAATCATATTTGTGATTGTTGTACTTGTGTATCTCAATGATCCATGTAGATACTTAGCTACCACCTTCAAAACACAATATCATTAACATTAATTTCACCATCAAAGTTAATGAATGAATTTTGTACTGCAAATCACATTAAGGAGAGTTTGGGGCTGTTGTCCACTTGTCCCTTGCTTCTCGTCTTCATTCCAAAAAGTATGTAAGAGCGTACTTTTTGCCAAAAAACAAAGCACATGGGCCGTAAATATATGTAACTTGGCGAAAATTTGAAATGGGACGCATGAAAAATGTACCTCAGGACCTCTAAGTTTTGCGACGAGTTGAAGATATTTTCCGGTGAAGAAAATCCCTAGAGAGTTTCTCTTCCTTTGAATGATTTTTCTGGCTTTCGAAACAAATTGGAAAGGATCTTTAGGTTCAGAACCATCCAGCTTTGGAATTGTGACAGACAAGAATGTAATGTTGTTGCCCCAAGGTAACTTAGAATCGGGCCGAAGCATTTCTTGAATAGATGTATAATTGCGAAACATCCTTGTGTTTAGTACAACCAATGATGTAGCTCGCGCCTTTCCTGACGCTTTGCTCATTGCTTCCATATAAAGTCGAGTTCCCAGAAATATCGTCCCTGTTAATACATCGTTTATCGTCTGTCATAAAAAAGCGTTATGAAGATTGGTTAGTGAACACATACATGTAAGAGACTTAAGGGTAGTCGAAAGGCCAAATGCATCCAGACCATTGAACTTGACAACTGTCACCGGAAGCCACCCCAAACTTTTAAAAGTTTCAGTTGACCACTTGAACTTGGCAAAAGTGCATCAATTTGCCCCTGAATGCCACATGTCAGCTTTTCGTTGGTTTAACTTTTCAAATATGTCATTTTTCTATTTTTTCTCCCTCCAACAAGAAGCTGACACGTGGCTTTAAGGGGGAGAAATGTTGAACTTTTGCCAAATTTAAGGAGATAACTAAAGCCAATGTTTTAAAAAGCGCTAACGCTAGGCGGACGGCTAGGCCCATCAGGGGCCTAGGCGGGGATTAATTGGAGCCTAGGCGGATTTATATTTTTTAGTTTATTATTTTATTAATACATTAATATAATTAATTCAACTAAAATTTTGTAGTGTTATGAAAAATCCCGCCTAGGCCGATTTTTAAAACACAAAACTAGATCCGCTTAACTACCTAAAATCGCAATGGTGTCATGAAAAATCCTGCCTAGCCCGATTATTAAAACACTGACCGAAGCGAATAAAAGTTGAGGGTGGTATGACACATATGTAGACTGAACTTAAGGGTAGTTCCTATATACCACTCCAAGTTTGGTCTTGATTTGCTTGATAGAATCAATAGAGAAAGAAAATGTAACTCTAGCGGTAGGCAGAAACTCAACACCATGATGCCCTGATCTTATAGGAGATTCATCATCTTCAACAAACCCGGAGCTAATCGCAACACTTGAACCAAAATCGGCTAAAGTATAGTAAACAGAAGACACAATCTTAGGCACAATGTTGAATATTTTTTTGAGCTTGTTGTTGCTTTTTC
Source organism: Euphorbia pulcherrima (assembly GCA_947683365.1). Taxonomy (NCBI): domain Eukaryota; kingdom Viridiplantae; phylum Streptophyta; class Magnoliopsida; order Malpighiales; family Euphorbiaceae; genus Euphorbia; species Euphorbia pulcherrima. Next base: position 2,110,306 of record CANTUS010000006.1, on the reverse strand, counting down.
TAATGGAATGAATTTGGGTAGAAGGGAGTGTTAAAGGAATAGAAGGATTATCAGCTCTTTGTAAACAAGAAAGAAGGGCTCCCATTAGTGAATACCCATCACCAAGTGAATGATGGAGCTTGAATATTATGCTTCCAGCTGCTTCTTTTGTTGGGTATTTTATCATGTGAATTTCCCATAACGGTTTGCTTTCTTTGAATTTTTCCATTGATATCTTTGTGATGTATTCGTTGAACGAATCGTCGTAGAATTCGGTTGTGTTTTGGGGTGAAAAGATGGGTTCTTTGATGTGGTCTTTGATGCTCACTTCTACCTTCTTCCATTGTTTCTCCCCCTTGTGGTTCTCAACCTGTTTCGAAAATTCAATGAAATGGAGTTTCTTTTTGGTTACTATAAATGATACTATAATTATATGTTGAAAATATCGGACAAACACTCTAGGCAGCACCGTAACGGATACGGACACGACACGAAGACCGACACCGACACCGGGAAACACTGTTTCTAAAAAAAACATAGGCTAGGAAACTGGGGGAACATGTCATTTGTCAAGTGTCGGTTTCTGACACCGACACAAAATATGGAAACGCTGGTCTGTGCTACTTAGCAAACACTTATTCATTTTCCATTGCAATTTCTCTTCTATTGATTTAATGCATATTGTTTTGTTAACCTCAAAAAGAGCCTATATGGATAGGTTGACTAGCAAATATAAGTTAATTGTTTAGGAACATGGATAACATAGTCTTAATTAATTTTGTTAGGTGTCAACATTTTTTCTGTTATGAAATATTTTATACATTTCACGGGCTTGGTTATTTGTCAGGGTTGAACCTACTTAAATAGATTACACTTGCACAATCATTTTCTTACAAGGTCTGGTATGAGTATGGTAAAATCGGAAATTTTATGGGTGTGTTATGTAAATAAGGTCGAGCCTTGATATTTTTGGGGCCATAGGTAAAATAATATATGAATAAAATAAATTTAACTCTTTTATTTAAAAAAGTCCAATGATATACTTTTCTAAAAAAAACTGAGAGATAATTGTATGGTATGGTGAAGACATGTTTTATTAAGGGTCAAACTTTGAAGTTTAACTTGTCATTTTAATATTGTGACTAATATTTTTGGAATTTAATTATAAAATAAAATATGTATTTTAATAATAAAAATGAAAATTAATTATATCCACTTATTTTGAAGAAAATGAAATTAAAAAATCAGACGAATAAAATAATTTAAAAATTAAATTAAATTTATGCTATTATATTATATTCCATTATAAAGATAATTAGAGGTTTCAATTAAAAACAATAATAACATTTATTTTTATTTGATATATATAAAACAATAAAAAAAACTAAAAATTTTAGGCCTATTTTAGATATGGGCCTTGGACGGTAGCATCCATCACACCATCCCTAAGGTCGTCCCTGATGTAAACACGCGAGTCTAACCCGACGAATAATAATTTTTATTTATTATATATTATATTTAATAATTTATTTTGACTTTTATATATTGCCTCATTGAACTTTTCAACTTGACCACAGTAAGCTCTTGCTATTTAATTAAAGAATGTAATTATACGTAAAAAATATATATGCTTTATAAAATTATTTTTTTTATTTCTATTTCATGTAAAAAAAAATTAGAAAACTATTTATAGAATATAAATCGAACTTAAAAATAATCTCATAAATTTAGCTCAAACTCTGAAATTTTAAAGTGCCCCCGACCAATGAATATATCTATAATATATAATCAATGTAAGTACTGTGTAAATAATGGCTTATCTTACAACTACTATAGCTTTATCCGGCTCCAACACCATATAACAGATTTCATATACTCTGAAAAATGTTTGCTTTGACTATATGTGGCAAATGAGAACTTATTCAACTGCTTTTTTTAATTAACTCATAGTTTTAGGTTTTTGTTACTACTAGTAAACATCTGCTTTTAATTGTTTTGGAAACAAAAAAAAATTATTAGAGAAAGCAAACAAGTATCAACTAAGTTGAACGAAATCTCTATCTAATTATATGTATGGGATTAGCCAATGTAACAAACAATAAAATAAGGGAAAAGTTGGGGGAGAACAAGGTTCGGATCCTATTAAATATGCTTTTATGGAGGGGTGAGGAGCCTTAATTATGACTAAGCTCCGGACAAGATTATATTAACGTAGATATTTGTAAATATTACAAAAAAATTTGAGGGAAGGGGAGTACCATAACAGAAGAAAAACGAGGATTGATCGGGAGAAAAACGTCTCGAACCATAGAAAAAGCTTGAGAATCATCAGCGGTTAACTCACACTCCAATTCCAAAACTGCAATAGTTGAAAATGAAAGAATTGAAGTGCTCAAACACTGTCCCAATGGGCTCATTGGCTGTACTATTGCTTCTTCCTCTCTCTCCATTTATTTCTCCTTTCCTTTTTTGGCAAATTATATTCAGCATGCTAAGAACTACACATATATATACACACACACACAGAACCATGCATATATCATTTATCAAATTATTAATGCGTATGAATGGGCTTAAAGATTAGAAAATGACGTTTAAAACAAAAAAAAAAGTTATTAGAATAAATTTGAAATATCGGTAATACTATATTGACAACTTTTGACACCACCCTCAATCTTATTATCGTCTAACGGTGGGTATCACTTTAATAAAAACTAAAAAAATGTTGCTTTCCCTTCCTTTTCCAACTCTAAAACTCGCAAGGCATTTTTATCTTCTTTCCTAATCAAATTATCTTCTTCCTCTCTCCCTATTTTCTAGCTACCCTTACCAATTTAAAATCCCTATTTTCTAGCCACCCTTATCAATTTAAAATCCCTATTTTCTAACTACCCTTACCAATTTATAATCCTTATTTTATAGCTGCATGACAATACTAAAACCCTAGGGTGGGCAAAATGAACCTTTTTGGTAACGGTGTACAGTATAGGTGCATGCTTCTATACGATGCGTGTACAGTATCTTTTAGGGGCATGCACCTATACTGTACACCGTTACCAAAAGGGTTCATTTTGCCCACCCTAAGGTTTTAGTATTATCATGCAGCTAGAAAATAGGGATTTCAAATTGGTAAGGGTAGCTAGAAAATAGGGGGGGTGGAAGAAGACAATTGATTAGGAAATAAGATAAAAATGCCTTGCGAGTTTTATAGTTGGAAAAGGAAGGGAAAGCAACATTTTTTTTGTTTTTATTAAAGTGATACCCACCGTTAGATGATAATAAAATGGAGGTTGGAGATTAAAGGTATCAAAAGTTGTCAATATGTAAGTTGTCAATATAGCATTACCGTTGAAATATAAGCCGGTATTCTTTTGCTTATATATTGAAACTATTGTGCACTAAAGTATTTCCACCGGAGATTACGGTTTCGAATCTTATATCGCATTTGATAGTTTCCCGATAAATATTAGTCTAGTCTACACCAAAAAAAGTCAATAATAACTCAAATGTAAGGCAAAGTATTTGCGAGAAAATTATAAGCTGATAATTTTTTATAAAAAATTGAGTAGCTGCTCTTACGTTAAATATAAAGAAAAATTTTCACCCCATCCTACATATAAATTGAACTTGAAATTTCTAGAGGTCAGAGCTTCAATCTTAACCTATGTTATCAAAACAATATGAATATCATATCGGTGAAGATAGTGGTATGCGATACAGTTGGTATTATTGGTAATATCGTTGGTTTTACCAAATTATAACTTTATTAAAAAAATAATATTTTAAAAATATTAATTTATGTGTGAGTAATTAAATTTTTTAATAAAGATAAAATTTATAGGATTTTGATTTTCAACTTTACTGTAAAGTTGTTTCATCTCACTTCTAATTAAAAAGGATAGGGTAAATCAACTTCAATCATTTATAGTTCATCAATGGTCGAAATTGTTCCAACTTTACCAACATTGAAATCTAGAGAATTTATTTATTAGATATGTTGTTTAAACTATTTGAAAGTTAATACCCTACTGCTAGGTTACACGGACATGCTCCGAGTGTCTGACATGACATGGACACGGACATACGGACATGACAAAATGGAAAAAATATGTAATAGGTCACGGCTAGAACACGACAACTAAAATAAATTATCAAGCATAAATATTCATACATAAAATTCATATCATTCATAATCATTAGATCAATTATAAAACAACAAAAAGACAAATTCAAAATAGTTAGTATTATGTTATGTCTTATGATTTTATTGCACATGTCAATACCTTTAATCACCAGTTATGTGCAATAAATGTGCTTTAACTATAATGTATGACTCTTACTTTTTTGCCATTTAAATATCGTATTATTCTATCCCGCTACGGATTTCTATTTTTGTCACATATTTGTACGAAGGAGATTCATTAACTTAAATATGAAGCGTTCGAGTTCGTAAAGTATTCATCCTATATAAAATGTTGATTTAAAAGTTAGGGTAATGACGCTTATCGGACGAGTATCCACAAAATATCGATATCGACGTGCCTTTCAGACACTCTAGATTTTGAAGTGCCATGCTTGAATGCTTCATAGATCTAAAGAGAAGTATTCATTAATTATGTTACAGAAAATAAATTTCAGTTTCACAGTAAAGCAAGGAGAAGGAAAGAAATGCAAGCCTGGCTAGCCTAGTGGGTCTTCTCTCTGCTCCATCTGAGCCTCCAGTAAAAAGTCTGACACTTCTAATTAGTGCTCCATCTTGCTTAATCTATATTATTATTCATAAATTAAATATATTAATATTATTATTAATATATATTATTATTTATAAATATTTAAAAGTAAAGTAAAATAAATAAATAAAAGTAATAATATTTTATAAATATTGATAATAATCAAAATAATAAGGTAGTAATAATAATTTATAATGGAATATTTAATTATTATTATATGTAACAATTAATAAATTTTATTAGAATGTATAGTATTATTTAAAGTGTTATTAATTATTATGTATTTTAATATTTTTAAAATATTATTTATATTATTAATTATAATTCAGTTTTAGTATTGTTTAGTTTCGGTATTTTCAATTTTAGTATTGTTCAGTTTTAATATTTTTAGTTTCAGTATCATTCAGTTCAGTTTCAGTACGGTTCAGTTCAGTACCATTCAGTTTAGTGCAGTACCAATCAGTTCAATTCAGTTCAGTACACCTACTTATCAGTTGAAAAGAACAGGGCCTTTGGGCTGTAAATAAACCAAATCGTTCGTGAATAGCTCGGTATTCGGCTAGATAAAAGCTTAATTTGGCTCGACTCGATTCATAAATGGACAGTTCGTGAACATGATTTTATTGCTCGAATTATAAATGAACTGAACACGAACAAGCTAAAGCTCAGCTCGTTAGCTCGTGAACAAACTTAATTAGAGGTTCGCAAACAAGTTCGTAAACTGACTTCATAAATATTCGTGAACTAGCTCAAGTATTATGATTAAATATCAAAAATAAAATTTTACAGAATTAAAATAAAGTATGGCCGTATAAAATTAAATGAATATGCCAAGTATAAGTATAACATCATTCAACCCAATTTTATGGCCCATTTTAAATTATGTATTGAATTGAAAATGTTGTTCACAATAGACAATCTCGTTCGAGTTAAGCGTCTTGATAAATTGGTTTGAATTGGGTTCTCCTATGTCTTAAAGCAATTACCAAGTTAAAACTGAGAAACGTTTCCAAAGTACTGTGGTTTAATTAGGGTCAATCATATGCGTCTCATGATTGATTTAACATTTAGGGAGAAATAGTTATTAAGGGCGTCTCTCTGTAACTATAACCGATTTAGCAAAATTTGATTTAGAAAATCTTTGAACCGATGATCTAATATAAGAGCGAGAATATGAATTTCAACCTTTAATTGAATGCTTTTCATATGTTATTTTTATCCATCTTTATTTTGTAATTTTTAGTTTTTTTTTATTTACAAAATCATCAACCTTCCAAACCCCCTTTTTATTTATTTCCAACTTTTATTCGATAATACTATTTTTACAAAATTTATTTACCCCCCGTGGGATCGACTTTTCTTTCACTAACACAAATTTTTAGCAGGTTAATTTAACTTATTGAATTCGACCCTCGCCACTTTTGAGTTGTCTTTGTTCATGTTCACAAGTCTTACAAGGAGTAATATTGCTCAAGGCTCAATCAATATGGGATATCCAATAATTATCTCATTAAAAAAACTTTGAAAGTTCTTGCGTCATATAGTTCAGACTTTCTCCCAAACCGACATATATTCAAATCGACAGGACTTATGGTCGATTTATAGTATGATCGGTTGAATCGGTATAATTTAGTCCGATTTTCATAATATTGGTCTTAACTACTAGGCTAAGACATTCACCACTATAAGCTAATAAATTAATGCCATAATACATGTTTAACCATCTCAACTTGGCAAGTTTTGCCAACTTCCCCAACTTGGCAAAATTGAATATGCAGTCCCTAGGACCACATGTCAGCTTTTAATTAATTTAATTTTTTAAAAATATCATTTTTCTGATTTTACTAAATTGAGGGCGTTAATAGGGATATGTGTGAGTTGAAGACGATATTTGGCAAAATTTGCGAATTCGGGTGGTTAAACATGTATTGCCTTAAATTGCTTAACAAGAACCCACTGGTATTAGCTTGGTAAAACTATTATGAATCAAGATGCTTTTATAATAAAGTTCCCAGTTTCGAATTTCAAATTTCGTGCGATGCACTTGAAAATTATGTGGAACAAAAGAATTCAAGATACTTTATACTTATAGCATAAAATAATTTTTGAGACACTTATCACTCATGAAGAAAAGTATGGAGCATACCAGAAGTCTTGTTACGAATCCTTGATGTTGTAATATCATTGTAGTCCATTCATAAGACAATAATGAATTATTTAATATGAGAGCTTAGGGGAAACAGATAATTTATAGTAAATGCCAATAACAAAATGAATCAGTCATTGAAGACCAATCAACATCTATTTGCTGTTATACAGATATGCCATATAAAGTAATTGATAGGACTAGACTAGTAGTAGGCATCAATTGCTATATTTTTTTCAAAATTGAAATTTTTTAAAAATATTTCCTGAATTTTTGCCATCACTAATTAATAGATTTGTGTACAGGTGACTGGATGTAGTTGAGTCTTAAATGTTATAATTTTAATTTAATTGTATTGAGTAATTTAATTAATTTGATTGTGATATTTTATTGAATGAGTTGAAAGAGTATGGAGTACATATTTATTTGAATTTTGTTACGATTTAGGGGGTTTGGGGGGCAGCGCCCCGAATGCGAGGTCCAAGGGCCGGCAGCTCCTGGCGGGGTCCTGAGGCAGCGCCCTGATTTTTCATTCCTAGCGTAACGTATCCTTTGAAAAATTCATCCGAAAAAGCGTGTCTAAAAGACGTACTTGCTACCTGAAATGACATATCTGTTAGACATGTTTATTGGCGTTTTGACTATATCTATCACCAAAATGAAAGTGGCACAAACACAGATAATTTTCGATTAATTTTCTTCACTACAAATATAATTCTTATTCTTGATACAATTTTTTATTTTATCCAATTAAAAATTTAATAAATTAACCAAATAAATTTTAATCTAATAATTTATTTATAACTTTAAAATCATCCAAGTAACTCTCAAAATTCTACATTAAATGGATAAAATTGAAAAATCTGGATTTATTCGTAAAAAAGTGAACTAGCAGGAATTAATTGTTTTTCAAAAAATGTTAAAACAAAACTTGTGCTTTTCAAGGTAATGTCAATTCATAGATTTATTAGCACACTCCACAAAATAAAATATCTTTTACTATGTCCCAAAAAAAAATATATTTTAAGAGGTGAATAATATAGTACTCCCTCTATCTAAAAATTATCGTCTTTTTAATCATTTTATTAATTCTCTTTTTAGTTATCAATTTAGATTATCAATGCATTTTGAACAATTTTATCTCTAATTTGCCCTTTATTAATTATAAGAGAGATTATGTATTGTTAAAATTATAAGTGAGTAATTAAGAAGAAAGAAAATTTAGTAAAGGATAAATTAGCCATTTTGATTATGTAATAAATTTTTTATTGATTTTGATAATTCAGTTAAATGGATAATATTTTATAAATGAATGGAGTATAAACATAATACAAAAACAAAATCAACTGAAGTATTATTTGCATGCCAAATGACAACAAGCATTACATATATTGGGAAACCTTTTTTCCAATAAATTTAATTCATTTGAAGTCTGTAAAATGACCAATGAATTAAATTTTTTAACAAACAATGTTTTCAAAATTAATACATTTGTTGTAGCCAAGCTAGAAGTAGTTGAAACCTAACTTACATATTGGAGAGCTATGTGAAGCTTTTTCCATTTACAAATTACAATATCTAAATAGTAGAGGACAGTTTATATGGAAGATCGATTTTGGTAAATACTTTTCGGTTCTACGTAAACGTTAATCTGACTATAAAATACATATATTCAAGTATTGTCGTACATAGCGATAGCTTCATATCGATAAACATGATAACGATAATAAAATTTATTTTATTGTTTCCCTCAACCGTATTATTACTATTTCGGTTCCAAATCTCGCATAACACCATGCTACATTTAGACTGAAGAATCGATCATTTCTCTTATGAGCTGTCCTTTAACTATTATGTAGCTGTCCTTCGAAATTTTATGAATAAATAGACTGAAAATTCGCATTCTCTATATTATAAGCTAACAAATATAGATAATCTCTTACAAGTAAACTCACATTACTTGAATATTAGTTAGGCATTCATCTTATCAGTAATATGATGATTATCTCAATTTGTTTAACCATTGAAGGACCTATTATCAACTCATTACCTCTCTGTATGCTTAAAAAATCAGAGGAATCTAATGTGAACTTTTTTTGTTATAATAAATGTTAAATATATCTGAACTTGGCGTGAAAAATTAGATGTCACTCTGAACTTTTAAAAGCTCACACTTACTCCCATGAACTTAGCAAAAGCGCATCAGTTTGCCCTTTCAGTGCCACGTGTTAGCTTGTGATTGATTTGACTTTTGTTATTTCTCTAATTTTTTTCTCCAATCGGAAGCTGACGCATGGCAATGATGGGACAAACTGGTTCATTTTTGCCAAATTCACGGGGAAAACTAGTTCACTTTCGCCAAGGTCAGGGGGCAAATTTAAAAAATTTTAAAGTTTAAGGTGACATCTGACTTTTGTGTCAAATTTAAGGGGCTATTTTGCCTATGATAAACAGTCATTGCTATTCCATGTTTTCATTCTCAATATCCCACATCGGATATTAGCGTAGCTTTTAGTACTTCATAAGTTTGAATGAAGCACCAGACCATCGCCGGGCTTGGTGACGTGAGCCTATAACTCAAGTGAGGGCACTAGGGTGATGGAACATGGCTTTGGCCCATTGGATCGGGCTTGTTGTTGGCTAATCTCTGGCCCGCCCGTTCCAAGCTGGGAGTTGACCCGCAGGATTTGGGCGAAGGCTCGGATCTCTCGGGTCCTAAAGCGGAGGGCACCGCGTGAGGCTGGCTTCACAGAGCAGCGACTACCTCCCGCTCCCGGCAGTGGAAGGATTACGGGCCGGCGCCACTCGAGTCCATCTGGTCCGATGAGCCTTGCCAAATGAACCATCACCTTTTTTGGTACGTTTTTTTTGCAATCGGATGGATTTCAGTGGTGGGATCGTCTCCCTCTACCTTTTTCTCCCTACCTTCTTAGTTTTTGCAATCAGATGGATTTTGGCGGTGGCAATCAGATCAAATTATCCAGAATCATGATTTCTATTTTTTTTGCTGAATTTCATTTGAATGGAGGGAAAGAGAATTATTGCCTTTGAGCTAAGTCGCCGGATTTTAGCGGTGGAAGCTTCTCCGGCAAGATGATTCAATCCTTGATTTTAACCACACTTCATTATGATGTCTCCTTCTGGTACGTTCTGTGCGAGAGATTTATCCTTTTGGTTTTTTAATTTTGGATTGGATCAAATTATTGGGATTTCGATTCCTTATGTTATATTTTCGGTGAAGCATATATTGGATCTTGATTTCAACAAATAATGCAGTGCTGTGGAGAATCTGTTGTTTTCTTTTAATAATTGCCCGGCGTTTCTTGATTTCAATGGCGCCCAATTTTATTGCTGTTTCGTGGATTTTAGCCAAGAATTGACTATAAAATTGTGAAAAATATCTGACAGGAGAAGTGTTAAGCTTAACGCAAGTGTCTAACGAAATTCCGAAACTGTCTGCAGATTAGTAATAAGCACTTGAGATTAGTGAAGACCGGGGCTAAAGTAGCTCCATTAGGCTTATGTTGTGACAAACTAGTTGAAATGATTGGTATGAACTAATCTGCTTTGGGTAAGGATTGAAAATTCACTGCTGAGAATCTTTGATGTTTATGTTCTTGAGTTCCATTGTTGTTGCAAGAAAGACGATCTTCCTAAAATATCATTCAATGCCATGGTTTCTACTCCATTGCTTTCTTACTATAGAAGTGACTTTTGATCAAATACAACTTGGGTGTCATTGAGCTGATATTTACATAGTAGTGTTCGTTTATGATTACTTCAGGGTTAGAAAGATCTGTTAACTCGAATCTGTCTGGTTGTTTTAGTTTTACTATGTTTTACCAATTGTAGTGACATGTTTTTCCCCTGTTGCAAAGAATAAATTTGCTACTTTCTTTTGGTAATTTCTTTTGATATAATCTTCTATGCCAGAATGAATGTCACAGTTATCGATTTGATGCTGCCATGAAGCTCCATCAATTGGGACCGGACTGGTCTGAACCTAGTCATGGTCCTATTAACAATCCTGCTGATGTTTAGGGGTGTCGATCTTGTGCCTTTTGGTTTATGTTACACGATTGAACTTTCCAAAGTAAGTTTGTTACCCATCCAATAACAAGCTACGTAAGAACTTGCGTTTGGATGAGAACTTACGGAAATTGATGTTTTTCTGTTTGAATGGTAATAGCGCTGCGTATTACTCAACATTGATGCTGTTATTAATCGAGGTACGAGAGTGGAGAAACCAAGGAGATGTTTATGCTTTGACAGGTAAGTCCTTTTCCTTTTATTTTCAGAAAACATTGTTTATGATTGTCAAAAGCATGACTTCTGCTAATGGTTGTTCTGCACTTGCAAATATTAGGCTCTCTATTTACTTCAATAGCATTTTCTTATTCTTTGTAGAACCTAACTAAAGAACAGTTTGAGCTAGGATCAAGTTAAAGAGATCGAAATGATACTGTTGACTAAAACGATCTCAACGAATGCAGGGTGCTGCAATGACCAAAAATTATAAATTAGGATCTGTAATAAAATGGTGTACAAGTCAAATATCTGAACAAATTTCGAACTGGCTGAACCAAAAGCTAACTAATTTGTTACAATCGATTACTTAACTCGATTAAAATGATGAATAATATAAATTGAAAAGTGCAATTTGAGAATAAAAGGAGAATTAAGATACACATGCAGCTTTAAAAATCGAATCAAAAGCATTTTCAACATAAAGCTTGAACTTGTCTGAATCCATGAAGTCTTTCTCCATTAGAGCACAAATCCTAAGCCTTCCATTATAGCTCACTACTCCTGTCATCAAGCTCTATGCATATACAAAAAAAGGGGGAAATTGTTATTTCCAGATATGCAATAGAAAATAGGCTAAAGTCATATATGTATACATATATTTATATACCTGAGGTGCTCCAGTGACCATAAAATAGAAACCTTTGATTGGATGATTAGCTACAGCCATTTGTTCAATTGGTCCCATCATATTTGTGATTCCCATACTTGTGTATTTCAATGTTCCATGTAGATACTTAGATACGACCTACATAACACAATATTACTAACATTAAATTTCACCATCAAAGTCCAAGTTAATGATTAAAATTTTGATATTGGACTGTAAAAAATGTACCTCTGGGCCTCTAAATTTTCGGACCAGTTGAAGATATTTTCCAATTAAGATAACAGCAAGGGAGTTTCTCTTCCTTTGAATTATTTTTCTAGCTTTCCAAACAAATTGGAGAGGATCTTTAGGTTCAGAACAATCCAACTTTGGAATAGAGACAGTCAAGAATGTAAAGTTGTTGCCCCAAGGTAACTTGGAATTGGGTTGAACCATTTCCTGAATAGATGTATACCCTCGAAACATCCTTGTATTTAGTAGAACCAACGATGTAGCTCGCGCCTTTCCTGACCCTTTGCTCATTGCTTCCATGTATAATCGAGTCCCCAGGAATATTGTCCCTGTTAATACATCATTTATCGTCACGAAAAATCGTTACAAATATTGGTTAGTGAATACATATGTGAAACAAAAAAATTTTTGTTTAAAGATTTAGTTGTCATAGTTTAAAAGATAAAATTAGACACAAATTAATGTAGATAGAATCAGGGCCGTTCCTGAGTATGGGCGAGAGGGGTGACCGCTCAGGCCCACGTTATAATAGGGGCCCTCTAGGTTATTTTATAGTTTTTTAGATTATCTTATTGAAAAATAAGATATTCTTAATATTTTATGTGTCCAACAATAACTTATTTTTTCTTTGTTTCTTTCTCCATATTAATTTATCTATTAAAAGTAAACTAAATATTCAAATTCATTTATTATAATCTCAAATTTTATACAAGAGGGCCCAGTCTTTCATCTCGCCCATGGTCCCCCAACAAGGTAGGAACGGGCCTAGATAGAATTGATAAAGTGTTTATTAAAATTATGCAAGGGCATGAGTTCAATTCCTTGTTTTTACAAAAAAAATAATATGTTTTATTTCATTATTTTTTTTATTGAGGGTCTCATATTACTACATTTAATATTAATTTATCTAGGGCCCTCAAATTGTCGGGATCAAGCATGGTTTGATAAAAAAAAAGAGTTGTTAGAATAAATTTGAAACATCCGCCGGTGTTCTAACTATTGTGCATTAAGTGTTTCCAAGGGGAGATTACGGTCTAGTCTAGGTCACCCAAAAAGGCCCATAACAATTCAAATCTAAGGTAAAGTACTTGTAAAAAAATTTCAAGTTGATAATTTTTTTTATAAAAAATTGTGCAAAACCCATCATTTTGCAATAAGTGAGGCCTATTTAAGTAGTGGGTCTTCTGTCTGCTCCAACTGAGCTTCCAGTAAAAAGTCTGACACTTCTAATTAATGCTCCATCTTGCTTAATCTTGTTACTAAAAAAATCATGCTTTGAACTCCCGCCTAATTTTGTTCAAGGTTTATTATCTAATTTTTTATTCCCGAGCGCTATCATGAACTTACATATTATTATTTATGTATCATTTAATCCGATTTTTTTCATTTAAGTATTTTGTAATTCAATTTTTTTCTCAATTTTTAAAATATTAGTACCAACTAATCAACTAAGCCTTAAATCCTACGCTAGGTGGGGTCGGTTATATGGATCTTTCGATACTATGAAGCTCTATCAAAAGCCAAATTTTTGTCCATACCGAGCAAACGCATATCCTTAGAAATAGTTTCCCTCTAAGTATAATAATTATAGTTCAATTTTTTCAATTCAAAAAAGGTAGCACAATTGGTAAAACTAATGTACACCAAAATATTTTCACCATACAATTTCATTTTGAATCTCAAACCGAGACATAGTAAGCTATAAACCACAAAAATTAGCGAAAATACTTGTTTTTAAGGAATTGATTTTAATGTTGATGTGTTTTTATGTAAAAATTAACTAAGACTTATATTTTCATATGCTAAACTATGTTTTTTTAAAAAATATTATTGTATTATAATTAATTTTTTAAGTTGAATTTATACTTTTATCTATTAATAATTATAAAAAGTAAAAAATTTACAAATTCGCCTAGGCGGCGCCTAGGCCCCCGCCCAGACGTTCGAAGCCCCAACAGCCCGACTAGCGCCTAACGCTTTTTAAAACCTTGCTAATTAGTACAAGAACATTTTTTAAGAGAAACTACAAGCCAAGCATCTTTTTTCCTCACCGTAAATAAATCAAACCGTTCATGGATAGTGTTGGAAAAATAAGAGTTTTATGTTACTTATAAAAGAAATTGTTTTATGATATTTTTATTGAGAAAATATCCTTAGTCAATAATTAATGTGACCGTTATTGGTTTTAACTCGTTCTTAAAAGTGAGTTTTAATTGTGATTAATTTTATAACGGCTATATTTTGATTAAATGTTTGTAACCCCGTCGGTTATGGTTTTGAAGACACCATATTTATTGTTTTACAATAACTATATTTCTTACCTATAAATAGATTGGCCGCATTGGTGGGAGTATCCTATTTTTTCTATGTTCTTTCTCCCTCTTTTCTAAATATGATAAGCATTTCTGATTCCTGTACCCAAGCTCAAATCGAGTTTGAAGGAGTTGTTTAATCCTGGAAGGAACTACGAAATATCCTTTAAGTATAGAGTCTCCTACTCGACTCAACTCATCATAACACTTACAACTTTGTTCTTGATGTTTCAGTGATGTTCAGAGTAATTAAAATCGTTATCAATCAGATTCTGAAGATCATTATCAATTTCAGCAGAAAGTGTTGCCTCTTCTGAGCAAACCGTTGCCTAAGCTGTGCACCCGGATCTATCAGATGGTTCCGGATCTACTGCAACAAATTCTGAACAATAAAGCATCGCCTATGATCGAATTCCTGAGCTACTGCAACAGTTATTATAAAAGTGTTGCCCATCCACCAAGTTTGCCTCCGGATCAGATCCAGATCAGTTTGCCTCCGGATCACTTTTCCTCTGGAAGTGTTGTCTTTGATCCAGTTTTTGAACTTTTGCAACAGTTTTCAAAAAAGCGTTGCCTCTGTTTGGAAGCAACTCCGAAACTAAGTCTAAAGAGCAAATTTTCCAACAGGTAGCACCGTAACGGATATGGACACGATACAGAAACTGACACCGACACGGGAAATGCAATTTCTAAAAAATATAGTATAGAAAACTGGGGGAAACATGTCAAGTATCGGTTTCCGACACCGACTCGAAACTTGGAAACGCCAGTGTCTCGGAGTTTCTATGCTACCTAGCAGAGTTTTTTTCTTATATTTTATGTTAAGGATGTTGGAGTTTGAACCCAAGTAAGTCGCTTGTGCTTTTCTAAATTTTACCATATGTACCGATGTTTTAACAATGGCAAAATTTCTTGTGGACCGAAATTGAACCTCAAGGTACATGATCCCCTTCTTCATTTTCCATTGTAATTTCTCTTCTGTTGATATAATGCATAGTGTTTGGTTAACCTCAAAAAGAGCCTATATAGATAGATTGACTAGCAAATTTAAGTTAATTGTTTGAGAACATGTATAACACGGTCTTAATTTTTTCTATTATGTTGAAATAAATATTTTAGACATTTCAGGGGCTTGGATATTCGTCTACGTTGAACCTGCTCAAATGAATTGGACTTATACACTCATTTTCTTATAAGGTCTGGTATAAGCATAGTAAAGCCTGAAATTTTATGGATCAGATTTGGGTGTTATTTAAATCAGGCTGGCCCTGATATTTTTTTGGGCCCTAGAAATAATAACATATGAGTAAAATAAATTGGGTTCTTTTAATTAAAAAAATCAAATTATATATTTTTTAAAAAGAATTGAGAGATAATTGTGAATTAAGGCATGTTCCTTTTTTCAATGGTCAAACTTTATCATTTTACCATTAAGGCTAATATTTTTAGAATTTAATTATAAAATAAAATATATATATATATTTTAGGAAAAAAAACATGAAAATTAATTATATTCAGTTATTTAGAGGAAAATGGAACTAAAAATTAAATGAGAAAAATAATTTAAAAATTAAATTAAATTTATATTATCATATTATGGTCCATTGAAAAGATAATTTGAGTGTTTAATTAAAAACTATAATAAAATTTATTTTTGTTAATGTATATAAAAAATAAAAAAATAAAAATTTTGGGCCTCTTCCAATTATGGGCCCTGGACGGTGGCACCCGTCGCCCCACCCCTAGGGCTTGCCCTGATGTAAATACATGAGCTGACCCAATAAATAATAATTTTTATTTATTATATATTATATTTAATAATTTATTTAGATTTTTTACCTCATTGAACTTTTGAACTTGACAACAAGCTCTTGCTATTTAAGTAAAGAAAGTAACTATATGTTACAAATACACATACTTTATAAAATCGTTTTTAATTTCTATTTAACCTACCAAAAAAAATAAAGAAAAATAATTTATAGACTATGGATTGGATTTCGGATTGATCTCATAAACTTAGCTCAAGCTTGAGTTCGAAGTTTTGAAATGTGGTCTGACCTCAACCCAACCGATGAATCTATAATATATAATCAATATTAATACTATGTAAATAATGGCTTATCTTACAACTAATCTAGCTTTATTCGGCTCCAACACCACAACAGATTTTATATACTTTGAAAATGTATGCTTTGACTATACGTGTGGCAAACAGTATTTTAAAAAGCGCTATGCACTAGTTAGGCGGTCGAGATTGTTAGAGGCTTAAACGGAGATTAATCGGGGTCTAGATGAAATCTAGGTGAATTTATTATTTTTTAATATTTATTAATAAATTAAAATTATTAATTCAAAAATAAATAAAAAAAATGCATTTAATATATGTAAATATAAATTATTAATTTTAGTAGACGGATCAAACTGAAATTACATTAAACTCTCAAAGATGGTCCGCTGTAAATGAAATTTGAGTAGATTCTTACAAAGAGCACACCATAAATTACTCATATCATCAAGTAACTAGAGATTGAAAAACTAAGAAAAACAAAGTACAAGAGATTAAGCGATTGAGTTTTATTTTCAGATATTACAAATATAAATGGAGTCCAAATGAAATTAAGCATACGCTAAATACCTGACTAAGGCTGAACAAGAGATGTAATAGAGATTTTAGAGATCAGGATTTTTGAACTTTGAAGTTAAGCTGAATGTTAATGAAACCGATAGTAACTTCAGATGAAATCGCCAACAGTACTTAGTCCTTAGATGAAACTGATAGCAACTGAGATGAGGAGTTTCGTCTTTGAAATTTTGACGGGTAAAATAAAGTCTTATAGTTGAATTTGAATTTGAGAATGAGAGATTAGGTAATTTGTTCTGAATTCTGCCTCTCGAGTGAATAAAGAGAATATTACCATTTGAGTTTATATTTTTTTTAATTTTTATTATTTTTTTAATTTACAAAAAGTTCAAAAAAATCCGGTTTTGACCCGCCTTGCCCGATTTGACCCGCCTTAGACCGCCTAGGACTCAGAAAATCGCTTTTCCTTCTAGCTCCGCCCTAGTATATAAAATCGTGGTGGTGTTCTAAAAAATCCCGCCTATGGTGGCAAATGAGAACTTATTCAACTGCTTTTTTTAATCAACTGAGAGTTTTAAGTTTTTGTTATGACTAGTAAACAACTGCTTTTAATTGTTTTGGAAAAAAAAAAATTATTAGAGAAAGCAAACAAGTAACAACTAAGGTGAACAAAATCTCTATCTAATTATATGTATGGAATTGAGCTGATGTAACAAACAATAAAATAGAGGGAAAGTTGGGGGTGAACAAGGTTCGAATCCTATTAAATATACTTTTATGGAGGAGTGAAGAGCCTTAAATGTGACTAAGCCCCGAATAAAATTATCTCAACGTAGATACTTATAAATATTACCAAAAAAATAGAGATAAAAGTGTAGGAGAGTATTGTAATAGAAGAAAAACGAGGATTGATCGGAAGAAAAACGTCTCGAACCATAGAAAAAACTTGAGAATCATCGGCGGTTAATTCACACCCCAATTCCAAAACTGCAATTGTTGAAAATGAAAGAATTGAAGTGCTCAAACACTGTCCCAATGGGCTCATTGGCTGTACTATTGCTTCTTCCTCTCTCTCCATTTATTTCTCTCCTTTCCTAGGATATTCATGCTAGGAAGTACACATATGTATACACACACAACCATATGCATATATCATGTGTTAATGCGTATGAATGGGCGTAAAGATTAGAAAATGACGTTGGAAACAGGCCCGGTTCTGGATGGATAATGGGTGTCACTGCTTAGGACTCATAATTGAAAGGGGTTTATAAATTTTTTTTGCTTAAAGATTTAGTTGTCAGAATTTAAAAGATAAAATTAGACACAAATTAATGTTGATAGAATCACGGCTGTTCCTAAGCATGAGCGAGAGGGGCGACCGCCCACGCTCACGTTATGATAGAGACCCTCTAGATTATTTTATAATTTTTTAGATTATCTAATTGAAAAATAAGATATTCTTAGTTATAAAATTTTATATTTTATGTGTCCAACAATAGCCTATTTTTTCTTTGTTTTTTTCTCCAAATTAATAAGTAAACTAAATATTCAAATTCATTTATTATAATCTCAAATTTTATATAAGAGGGCCCCAGTCTTTTATCTCGCTTATGGGCCCCTAACATGGTAAGAACGGGCCTGGATAGAATTGATAAAGTGCTTATTAAAGTTGTGCTAGGGCATGAGTTCAATTTCTTGTTTTTATAAAAAAATATGTTTTATTTCATTGTTTTTTTATTAAGGATCCCATATTACTATATTTAATATAAATTTGCCTAGAGCCCTCAAATTGTCGGAATCATGGTTTGAAACAAAAAAAAGAGTTGATAGAATAAATTTGAAACATCCGCCGGTGTTCTAACTATTGTGCATTAAGTTTTTCCAAGGGGAGATTACGGTTTCGAATCTTAAATTGCGTTCGACAATTTTCCGATAAATATTAGTCTAGTCTAGGTCACCCAAAAAGAGCCGATAACAATTCAAATCGAAGGTAAAGTACGAGTAAAAAAATTTCAAGTTAATTTTTTTTATAAAAAATTATGTAATTGTGCTTTCTTTAAATATAAAGAAAAATTCTCATTCCATCCTATATATGAATTAAACTTGGACCTGTAAAGGTCACAACTTCAGTCTTAACCTATCTTATAAAAATAATATGAGTATTATACCGATGAAGCAAATGGTACGCGATATAGCTGATATTAATGGTAATATCGTTGGTTTTACTGGATTACGACTTCACTAAAAAAAACTAATATTTTAAAAATAATTTGAAAATATTAGTTTGAGTGTCTGTAGTTAAAATTTTTAAGTCAAGACAAAATTTATTGGATTTAAAGTTGTTTCATTTTTCTCGGGGTTAAAATAATTCAATCATTTATTGTTAATTAATAGTTTAAATTGTTTTAACTTTACCGACTTTAAAATTTTGAAAATCTAAATTATATTATGTATCTAATGTATTGCTTTATACTCCATACATAAATGATAAATATCCTAAAAAATATTTTATACCATTACATTTTATTAGTATTCATATGGAGGAACTATGTTAGGGAAAAAAATTTGGGTTTCACATTTTTTTTATATTTTCAAATATTTTAATTGAAACAATTGTATTGAGAGTTTAATAATAGTGAAAGATTTTTATCCTCCATAATTAATATATTTAATAGAATTTAAATTTTATTCTTCTTGGATTTACATTATTTGCTTACTCATCTAAACAACAGCTTGTTAAAATAGAAGCCTGGCTAGCCTACTATGATGGGACAAATCAAAAACCCATCATTTTGCTTTGAAATCTTCTCTTTGAAAAATCTTCCAATTAGTACAAGAACAGTTTTTAAGAGAAACTACAAGCCAAGCATCTTTTTTCCTCACCTTTCAGCCCTGTTCTTTTTTATTTATTTTTTATTTAATTCAGTTTAGTATTAATTAATTTAATTTAATATTATTTAATTTAATTTTAATATTTAATTTTAATATTTAATATTTAATATTAAATTTCAGTTTATGTATTATATCAATATTATTAATGTATATAATTATTTATAAATATTAAAAAATAATGAATATTAATAGTAATATCATTTCAATTTTAATTGTAGTTCATTTTTATTTATATATTATATAAATATTATTAATTAATATTAATAATCATAAATAAAAAAAAATAATAATAATATTTTTATAATTATTAATTATTATTTTTACCATAAATAATTTTGTAAGAAAAATAAATAAATAAATAAAAATAATATATTACAAATATTGATAATAATCAAAATAATAAAGTAATAATAATAATTTATAATGGTATATTTAATTATTATTATATGTAACAATTAATAAATTTTATTAGAATGTATAGTATTATTTAAAGTGTTATTAATTATTATGTATTTTAATATTTTTAAAATATTATTTCTATTATTAATTATAATTCATTTTTAGTATTGTTTAGTTTCAGTATTTTCAGTTTCAGTACCATTCAGTTCAGTTTCAGTACAGTTCAGTTCAGTACCATTCAGTTTAGTTCAGTACCAATCAGTTCAATTCAGTGCAGTACACCTACTTATCAGTTGAAAAGAACTGGGCCTTAGGGCTGTAAATAAACCAAACCATTCGTGAATAGCTCGGTATTCGGCTCGATAAAAGCTTAATTCGGCTCGACTCGATTTATAAATGAACAGTTCGTGAACATGGTTTTATTGCTCGAATTATAAATGAACTGAACACGAACAAGCTAAAGCTCGGCTCGTTAGCTCGTGAACAAACTTAATTAGAGGTTCGCAAACAAGTTCGTAAACTGACTTCATAAATATTCGTGAACTTGCTCAATTATTATGATTAAATATCAAAAATAAAATTTTACAGAATTAAAATAAAGTATGGCTGTATAAAATTAAACGAATACGTCAAGTATATGTATAACATTACTCAATCCAATTTTATGGCCCATTTTAAATTATGTATTGAATTGGAAATGTTGTTCACAATAGACAATCTCGTTCGAGTTAAGCGTCTTGATAAATTGATTTGAATTGGGTTCTCCTATGTCTTAAAGTAATTACCAAGTTAAAACTGAGGAATTTTTCCAAAGTGCTATGGTTTAGTTGGGGTCAATCATAGAGCGTCTCATGATTGATTTAAAATTAAGGGAGAAATGGTTACTAGGAGCGTCTCTCTGTAATTATAACCGGTTTAACAAAACTTGATTTATAAAATCTTTGAACTGATGATCTAGTACAAGAACCAGAATATGAATTTCAACCTTTGATTGAATGCTTTTCATATATTGTTTTTATCAATCTTTATTTTGTAGCTTTTAGTTTTTTTTATTTGCAAAATCATCAACTTTACAAACCCCTTTTTATTTATTTTCAACTTTTATTCAACAATATGGTTTTTACAAAATTTATTTGCTCCATGTGGGATCGACTCTGCTTCAACTTACACAAAATTTTAGCAGATTAATGGTGAATTCGACCCTCACCATTTTTTGGTTGTCTTCATTCATATTTACAAGTCTTACAAAGAGCAACATTGCTCAAGCCTCAATCCATATGTGAAATCCAATAATTTTCTCATAGAAAA
The DNA here is from genome assembly GCA_947683365.1 of Euphorbia pulcherrima. Lineage (NCBI taxonomy): Eukaryota > Viridiplantae > Streptophyta > Magnoliopsida > Malpighiales > Euphorbiaceae > Euphorbia > Euphorbia pulcherrima. The sequence continues at coordinate 2,088,813 of CANTUS010000006.1, read as the reverse complement.
AACTTTGAAAGTTCTTGCACCGCATAGTTTCAGTTTTTTCTATTGTTTTGGAGATAATCTGAGTTAAGATTTTCTCCAAAACCGACATATATATTTAAACCGATCAAACTTATGGGCGGTTTATAGTATGATCGGTTGAACCGATCGGTGTAATTCAATCCGATTTTTATAACATTGATCTTAACTACTAGACTAAGACATTCACCACTATAAGCTAATAAATTAATGGCATAATGCATGTTTAACCATTTCAACTTGGCAAGTTTTGCCAACTGCCCCAACTTGGCAAAATTGAATATGCGATTCCCTAGATCCACATGTCAGCTTCTGATTAATTTGACTTTTCAAAAATATCATTTTTTCGATTTTAGTCAATTTAACTAGAAGCTAAAATAAGACATTCAAGAGGCACGTGAGTGTAAGTTTGCTAAGTTGTGTTAGTAGGGACATGTGTGAGTTGAGGACGATATTTGTCAAAATTTGCAAATTGGGGTGGTTAAACGGTATTGGCTTAAATTGCTTAATAAGAACCCACTGGTATTAGCTTGGTAAAACTACTGTGAATCAAGATGGTTTTACAATAAAGTTCTCAGTTTCGAATTTCAAATTTTGTGGGATACACTTGAAAATTATGTGGAAATAAAGAATTCGAGATACTTTATAGCTATAGCATGAATTAGTTTTGGGATATTTATCACTCATACTCCGGAAGTCTTGTTGGGAATCCTTGATATTGTAATATCATTTTAGTCCATTTATAAGATAATAATGAATTATTTAATATGAGAGCTTAAGGGAAACAAATAATTTATAGTATCAGTTTTACCCTAGTCAAAACTGTATTCTCTAAATTCCATTTAAATGCCAATAACAAAATGAATCAGTTATTGAAGATCAATCCACATATGGTTGCTGTTATACAGATATGCCATTTAAAGTAATTAATAGTAGGGGTGTGTAAATGGTTTGGTAATCGAATTATCGAATTGAACTAAATTAAAATATTAATTTGGTTCGGTTAGGTTTGTTAAAGGTTGAATATTTCGATTATTCTGTTCGGTTCAGTTTTTGTGTAGAAAAAACCAAACCAAACCGAAATATATATTACACAGAATAAAAATTTAACATATGCTCGTATATTAATTATTTTAACATCATTCTTATTCAGCTTTTCCAAAATGCACTCAGCTTTTCCAAAATGCACTCTTATTCCTTTATAAGTCTATAATAAGTCATTTAATCTATTGTAATACTTATATTGGACATGCATTTTGTATTTTAAGGGTTAGAATTTGAATTTTACTTAATTAATTTAAAATTTCGGTTTGGTTCGGTTTTTAACCGAACCAAATAATTTATTTCGATTTGGTTAATTCGGTTTTTATTCTTATTTGGTTTGATTCGGTTAACAATATTTTCCTTATTTAGTATTCGATTAATTCGGTTCGATTTCGATCGATTTCACACCCATAATTAATATGACTAGAGTAATAGTAGGGATCAAGTGCTGTATTTTTTTTCAAAATTGAATTTTTTAAAAATGTTTCCTGAATTTTTGCCATCACTAATTAATAGATTTGTTTACAGGTGAGGTGTACGGAGTTGAGCCTTAAATGGATAAAATTAAAATATCTGGATTTGTTCATAAAAAAGTGAACTAGCAAGGAATTAATTATTTCTAAAAAAATGTTAAAACAAAAATTATGCTTTTAAAGGTAATGTCAATTCATAGATTTATTACCACAGTGCACAAAATATCTTTTACTAGCTCTGTGTCTAAAAAAATACTTTAAGAGGTGAACGATACGCTACTAAACATAATACGTGTCATTTTAATGTCGGAACCATGAACTATTTCTCAATACAAAAACAAAATCAATTGAAGTGTCATTTGAATGCCAAATGACAACAAGCATTACATATGTTTGGAAACCTTTTTTCTAATAAATTTAATTCATTTGAAGTGTACAGAATGATTTCAAATGAATTAAATTACAAAAGTAAACATTAACCTGACTATAAAATACATATATACAAGTATTGTCGTATATAGCGACAACTTCATATTGATAAGATGATAACAACAACAACATTACCCCAATGCCTAACAGGGCTCCCGCACAAGTGGGGTAAGGGGGGTCGGGTGTATACAACCTTACCTCTGTAATTACAGTGAGGTTGTTTCCCGTTAACCATGAAGTAGAGATGCAACAGCTATCCGTGACTTCACAATTAAAGAAGCTCAGACAGCTTAATGAGTAATTTTACTTTAGTCCATTATAATCTAAAGGTAAAATGATAATGATAATAAAATTTATTTTACTGTTTCCCTCAACCATGTCGGTTCCGAATCTCGCATAATGCCATGCTACATTTAGACTGAAGAATCAATTATTTCTCTTATGAGCTATCCTTTAACTATTATGTAGCTGTCCTTCGAAATTTTATGAATAAATAGACTGAAAATTCGCATTCTCTATATTATAAGCTAACAAATATAGATAATCTCTTACAAGTAAACTCATAGTACAAACATCAACTATTAGTTAGGCATTCATCTTATCAGTAATAGGATGATTATGTCAAATTGTTTACCATTGAAGGACCTATTAACAACTCATTGCCCCTATGTGTATGCTTAAAAATCAGAGGACTCTAATGTAAACTTCTTTTTTTATATAATAAAGGCTAAATACATCATCTGCTTGTCCCCTGAATTTGGCGCGAAAAGTAAGATGTCACCCTGAACTTTTAAAAGCTCTTACTTACTCCCCTGAACGTAGCAAAATTGCGTCAGTTTGCCCTCTCAGTGTCACATGTTAAATGGTTTGACTTTTATTATTTTTTCTAATTTTTTTTCTCCAATCGGAAGCTGACACATGGCAATGACGGGAAAATTGGTTCACTTTCTCTAAGTTCAGGAGAAAGTTAAAACTTTTGAAAGTTTAAGATGACATCCGATTTTTATGTCAAATTTGAGGGGCAAATGATGTATTTAACCCATGATAAACGGTCAATGCTATCTCATGTTTTTATTCTCGATATCCCACATTGGATATTAGCATAGTTTTTTAATAGTTATAAGTTTGATTGAAACGCAGTGTCACTGCCGGGCTTGGTAACGTGAGCCTATAACTCGTGTGAGGGCTTTAAGGTGATGGAACATGGCTTTGGTCCATTGGATTGGGCTTGACGTTGGCTAATCTCTGGCCCGCCCGTTCCAAGCTGGGAGTTGACCCGCGGGATTTGGGCGGAGGCTCGGATCTCTCGGGTCCTAGAGCGGAGGGCACCGCGTGAGGCTGGCTTCACAGAGCAGCGATCACCTCCCGCTCCCGGCAGTGGAAGGATTACGGGCCGGTGCCACTCGAGTCCATCTGGTCCGATGAGCCTTGCCAAATGAACCACCACCTTTTTGGTACGTTTTTTTTTGCAATCATCTCCTTCTTAGTTTTTGCAATCAGATGGATTTTGGCGGTGGCAATCAGATCAAATTATCCAGGATTTTGATTTCTATTTTTTGCTGAATTTCAATTGATTGGAGGGAAAGAGAATTATTGCCTTTGAGCTAAGTCGCCAGTTTTTTAGCAATGAAATGGATTATAGCGGTGGAAGCTTCTCCGGCAAGATGAGTCAATCCTTGATTTAACCACACTTCATTATGATGTCTCCTTCTGGTACGTTCTCTGCGAGAGATTTATCCTTCTGGTTTTTTAATTTTGGATTGGATCAAATTATTGGGATTTCGATTCCATATGTTATCTGCAAGTTATATTTTCGGTGAAGCATATATTGGATTTTGATTTCAACAAATAATGCAGTGCTGTGGAGAATCTGTTGTTTTCTTTTAATAATTGCCCGGCGTTTCTTAATTTCAATGGCGCGCAATTCTATTGCTGTTTCGTGGATTTTAGCCAAGAATTGACTATAAAATTGTCAAAAATATCTGAAAGGGGAAGTGTTAAGCTTAACGCAAGTGTCTAACGAAATTCCGAAACTGTCTGCAGATTAGTAATAAGCACTTGAGATTAGTGAAGACTGGGGCTAAAGTAGTTCCCATTAGGCTTATGTTGTGACAAACTAGTTGAAATGATCGGTATGAACTAATCTGCTTTGGGTAAGGATTGAAAATTCACTGCTGAGAATCTTTGATGTTTATGTTCTTGAGTTCCATTGTTGTAGCAAGAAACACGATCTTCCTAAAATAGCAAGTAAAGAAGCTTATTGATCATTCAATGCCATGATTTCTACTCCATTGCTTTCTTACTATAGAAGTGACTTTTGATCAAATACAACTTGGGTGTCATTGAGCTTATATTTACATGGTAGTGTTCGTTTATGATTACTTCAGCGTTAGAAAGATCTGTTAACTCGAATCTGTCTGGTTGTTTTAGTTTTACTGTGTTTTGCCAATTGTAGTGACATGTTTTTCCCCTGTTGCAAAGAATAAATTTGCTACTTTCTTTTGGTAATTTCTTTTGATATAATCTTGTATGCCAGAATGAATGTCACCATTATCGATTTGATGCTGCCATGAAGCTCCATCAATTGGGACCGGACTGGTCTGAACCTAGTCATGGTCCTATTAACAATCCTGCTGATGTTTATGGGTGTCGATCTTGTGCCTTTTGGTTTATGTTACACGATTGAACTTTCCAAAGTAAGTTTGTTACCCATCCAATAACAAGCTACGTAAGAACTTACGGAAATTGATGTTTTTCTGTTTGAATGGTAATAGCGCTGCGTATTACTCAACATTGATGCTGTCATTACTCGAGGTACGAGAGTGGAGAAACCAAGGAGATGTTTATGCTTTGACAGGTAAGTCCTTTTCCTTTTATTTTCAGAAAACATTGTTTATGATAGTCAAAAGCATGACTTCTGCTAATGGTGTACTGCACTTGCAAATATTAGGCTCTGTATTTACTTCTATAGCATTTTCTTATTCTTTGTAGAACCTAACTAAAGAACAGTTTGAGCTAGGATCAAGTTAAAGAGATCGAAATGATACTGTTGACTAAAACGATCTCAACGAATGCAGGGTGCTGCAATGACCAAAAATTATAAATTAGGATCTGTAATAAAATGGTGTACAAGTCAACTATCTGAACAAATTTCGAACTGGCTGAACCAAAAGCTAACTAATTTGTTACAATCGATTACTTAACTCGATTAAAATGATGAATAATATAAATTGAAAAGTGTAATTTGAGAATAAAAGGAGAATTAAGATACACATGCAGCTTTAAAAATCGAATCAAAAGCATTTTCAACATAAAGCTTGAACTTGTCTGAATCCATGAAGTCTTTCTCCATTAGAGCACAAATCCTAAGCCTTCCATTATAGCTTACTACTCCTGTCATCAAGCTCTATCCATATACAAAAAAAGGGAGAAACTGTTATTTCCAGATATGCAATAGTAAATAGGCTAAAGTCATATATGTATACATATATTTATATACCTGAGGTGCTCCAGTGACCATAAAATAGAAACCTTTGACTGTTTGATTAGCTACAGCCATTTGTTCAATTGGTCCCATCATATTTGTGATTCCCATACTTGTGTATTTCAATGTTCCATGTAGATACTTAGATACCACCTTCAAAACACAATATTACTAACATTAATTTCATCATCAAAGTCCAAGTTAATGATTAAAGTTTTGAAATTGGACTGTAAAAAATGTACCTCTGGACCTCTAAATTTTCGGACCAGTTGAAGATATTTCCCAATTAAGATAACAGCAAGAGAGTTTCTCTTCCTTTGAATGATTTTTCTAGCTTTCCAAACAAATTGGAGAGGATCTTTAGGTTCAGAACCATCCAGCTTTGGGATAGAGACAGACAAGAATGTGAAGTTGTTGCCCCAAGGTAACTTGGAATCGGGTTGAACCATATCTTGAATAGATGTGTACCCTCGAAACATCCTTGTATTTAGTAGAACCAACGATGTAGCTCGTGCCTTTCCTGACCCTTTGCTCATTGCTTCCATGTATAGTCTAGTTCCCAGAAATATCGTCCCCGTTAATACATCATTTATCGTCTGTCACGAAAATAGTTACAAAGATTGGTTAGTGAACACATGTGAAACAAACTTAAGGATAGTCAAAACTTGGCCTAATGCATCGAGGACCCCTAAAGTAGTTACTAAAAGCCTCATGCTTCCTGAACTTTCAAAAGTTTCAAAAAAAACCCCTGAACTTGCTAAAAGTGCACCAATTTTCCCCGCAATGCCACGTGTCACCTTTTGGCCTGGTAGAGAGAACATGGAAAATGACATCTTTGAAAAGTCAAACCAATCCAAAGCCGACATGTGGCATTGAGGGGTCAAAATGGCGCACTTTTTGCAAGTTCAGCAGGGTAATTGGAAATTTTGAAAGTTCGGTGTTTAAGGACAACTTCAAGAGGTCCCCAATGCGTTAAGCCTCAAAACTTACAAAATCATCAACCTTCCAAACCCCCTTTTTATTTATTTCCAACTTTTATTCAATAATACGATTTTTACAAAATTTATTTACTCCATGTGGGATCGACTTTTCTTTCACTGACACAAATTTTTAGCAGGTTAATTTAACTTGTTGAATTCGACCCTCGCCACTTTTGAGTTGTCTTTGTTCATGTTCGCAAGTCTTTCAATGAGCAATATTGCTCAAGGCTCAATCAATATGGGATATCCAATAATTATCTCATTAAAAAAACTTTGAAAGTTCTTGCATCACATAGTTCAGTTTTTCTCCCAAATCGACATATATATTCAAATCCACAGGATTTATGGTCGGTTTATAGTATGATCGGTTGAATAGGTATAATTTAGTCCGATTTTCATAATATTGGTCTTAACTACTAGGCTAAGACATTCATCACTATAAGCTAATAAATTAATGCCATAATACATGTTTAACCATCTCAACTTGGCAAGTTTTGCCAACTGCCCAACTTGGCAAAATTGAATTTGCAGTCCCTAGGACCACATGTCAGCTTCTAATTAATTTAACTTTTCAAAAATGTCATTTTTCTGATTTTGCTAAGTTGAGGGTGTTAATAGGGACATGTGTGAGTTGAAGACGATATTTGGCAAAATTTGCGAATTGGGGTGGTTAAACATGTATTGCCTTAAATTGCTTAACAAGAACCCACTGGTATTAGCTTGGTAAAACTATTATGAATCAAGATGCTTTTATAATAAAGTTCTCAGTTTCGAACTTCAAATTTCGTGCGATGCACTTGAAAATTATGTGGAACAAAAGAATTCAAGATACTCTATACCTATAATATAAAATAATTTTTGAGACACTCTCACTTATACAGGAAAGTAGGAACATGCTCCCAAAAGTTTTATTGCGAATCCTTGATGTTGTAATATCATTGTAGTCGATAATAATGAATTATTTAACATGAGAGCTTAAGGGTATAAAGTAATTAATAGGACTAGACTAGTAGTAGGCATCAATTGCTATATTTTTTTCAAAATTGAAATTTTTTGAAAATATTTCCTGAATTTTTGCCATCACTAATTTATAGATTCGTGTACAGGTGAGGTGGAAGTAGTTAGTCTTAAATGTTATAATTTTAATTTAATTGGATCTCGTGACATTTTATCGAATAAGTTGGGAGAGTGTGGAGTACATATTTATTCGGATTTTGTTACGATTTAGGGGGTTCGGGGGCAGCGCCCTGAGTGCGAGGTCCAAGGGCCGGCAGCTCCTGGCGGGGTCCTGGGGCAGCGCCCTGATTTTTCATTCCTGGCATAACGTATCCTTTGAAAAATTCACCCAAAAAAGCGTGTCTAAAAGACGTACTTACTACCTGAAATGACATGTCTGTTAGACATGTTTATTAGCGTTTTGGCTATATCTATCACCAAAATGAAAGTGGCACAAACACAGATAATTTTCGATTAATTTTCTTCACTGCAAATATAATTCTTGTTCTTGATACAATTTCTAATTTTATTCGATTGAAAATTTAGTAAACCAACCAATTAAATTTTAATCTAATAATTTATTTACAATTTTAAAATTATCCAAGTAACTCTCAAAATTCTACATTAAATGGATAAAATTGAAAAATCTGGATTTATTCGTAAAAAAGTGAACTAGCAGGAATTAATTGTTTTTCAAAAAATGTTAAAACAAAAATTGTGCTTTTCAAGGTAATGTCAATTCATAGATTTACTAGCACACTCCACAAAATAAAATATCTTTTACTAGCTCTCGGTCAAAAAAAAACATATTTTATTAAATTTATTATCTTTTTAATTATTTTATTATTTCTTTTTTTAATTATCAATTTAAATTATTAATAAATTTTAAATAATTTTATTTCTAATTTGCCCTTTATTAATTATGAGAGAGATTATATATTATTAAAATTATAATTGAGTAATTAAGAAGAAAGAGAATTTAGTAAAGGATAAATTAGTTATTTTAATTATGTAATAAATTTTTCATTAATTTTGATGATTCAGTTAAACGGATAATATTTTATAGATAGAAAGAATACTAAATATAATAAAAAACAAAATCAACTGAAGTATTATTTGCATGCCAAATGACAACAAGCATTACATGGGAAACCTTTTTTTCAATAAATTTAATTCATTTGAAGTCTATAAAATGATTTCAAACGAATTAAATTTTTAAAAAATAATGTTTTCAAAAACACCAACCCATGATTATCAGTAATTAATACATTTGTTGTAGCCAAAGCTAGAAGTAGTTGAAACCTAACTTACATATTGGAGAGCTATGTGAAGCTTTTTCCATTTACAAATTACAATATCTAATTAGTAGAGGACAGTTTATATGGAAGATCGATTTTGGTAAATACTTTTCGGTTCTACGTAAATATTAATCTGACTATAAAATACATATATTCAAGTATTGTCGTATATAGCAATAGCTTTATATCGATAAACATGGTAACGATAAAATAATTTATTATACTGTTTTCCTCAACCGTGTCATTACTATTGCGGTTCCGAATCTCGCATAATGCCACACTACATTTAGACTGAAGAATCGATCATTTTTCTTATGAGCTGTCCTTTAACTATTATGTAGCTGTCCTTTGAAATTTTATGAACAAATAGACTGAAGACTGGCATTCTCTATATTATAAGCTAACAAATATAGATAATCTCTTACAAGTAAACTCACATTACTTGAATATTAGTTAGGCATTCATCTTATCAGTAATATGATGATTATCTCAATTTGTTTAACCATTGAAGGACCTATTATCAACTCATTACCTCTTTCTGTATGCTTAAAAAATCAGAGGAATCTAATGTGAACTTTTTTTGTTATAATATATGTTAAATATATCTTAACTTGGCGTGAAAAATTAGATGTCACTCTGAACTTTTAAAAGCTCTCACTTACTCCCATGAACTTAGCAAAAGCGCATCAGTTTGCCCTTTCAGTGCCACGTGTTAGCTTGTGATTGATTTGACTTTTGTTATTTCTCTAATTTTTTTTCTCCAATCGGAAGCTGATGCATGGCAATGATGGGGCAAACTGGTTCATTTTTGCCAAATTCACAGGGAAAACTAGTTCACTTTCGCCAAGATCAGGGGGGCAAATTAAAAAATTTTAAAGTTTAAGGTGACATCCGGCGTTTGTGCCAAATTTGAGGGGCAAATGATGTATTCTACCTATGATAAACAGTCATTGCTATTTCATGTTTTCATTCTCAATATCCCACATCGGATATTAGCATAGCTTTTAATACTTCATAACATTGAATGAAACACCAGACCATCGCCGGGCTTGGTGACGCGAGCCTATAACTCAAGTGAGGGCACTAGGGTGATGGAACATGGCTTTGGCCCATTGGATCGGGCTTGTTGTTGGCTAATCCCTGGCCCGCCCGTTTCAAGTTGGGAGTTGACCCGCGGGATTTGGGCGAAGGCTCGGATCTCTCGGGTCCTAAAGCGGAGGGCACCGCGTGAGGCTGGCTTCACAGAGCAGCGACTACCTCCCGCTCCCGGCAGTGGAAGGATTACGGGCCGGCGCCACTCGAGTCCATCTGGTCCGATGAGCCTTGCCAAATGAACCATCACCTTTTTTGGTACGTTTTTTCTGCAATCGATGGATTTCAGTGGTGGAATCGTCTCCCTCTACCTTTTTCTCCCTACCTTCTGAGTTTTTGCAATCAGATGGATTTTGGCGGTGGCAATCAGATCAAATTATCCAGAATCATGATTTCTATTTTTTTGCTGAATTTCATTTGAATGGAGGGAAAGAGAATTATTGCCTTGGAGCTAAGTCGCCGGATTTTAGCGGTGGAAGCTTCTCCGGCAAGATGATTCAATCCTTGATTTAACCACACTTCATTATGATGTCTCCTTCTCGTACGTTCTCTGCGAGAGATTCATACTTTTGGTTTTTTAATTTTGGATTGGATCAAATTATTGGGATTTCGATTTCTTATGTTATCTGCAAGACATGTATTGGAACTTGATTTCAACAAATAAGGCAGTGTTGTGGAGAATCTGTTGTTTTTTTTTAATAATTGCTGGGCTTTTCTTAATTTCAATGGCGCGCAATTCTATTGCTGTTTCGTGCATTTTAGCCAAGAATTGACTATAAAATTGTGAAAAATATCTGACAGGAGAAGTGTTAAGCTTAACGCAAGTGTCTAACGAAATTCCGAAACTGTCTGCAGATTAGTAATAAGCACTTGAGATTAGTGAAGACCGGGGCTAAAATAGCTCCATTAGGCTTATGTTGTGACAAACTAGTTGAAATGATTGGTATGAACTAATCTGCTTTGGGTAAGGATTGAAAATTCACTGCTGAGAATCTTTGATGTTTGTGTTCTTGAGTTCCATTGTTGTAAAATAGCAAGTAAAGAAGCTTATTGATCATCCAATGCCATGATTTCTACTCCATTGCTTTCTTACTATAGAAGTGACTTTTGATCAAATACAACTTGGGTGTCATTGAGCTGATATTTACATGGTAGTGTTCGTTTATGATTACTTCAGGGTTAGAAAGATCTGTTAACTCGAATCTGTCTGGTTGTTTTAGTTTTACTATGTTTTGCCAATTGTAGTGACATGTTTTTCCTCTGTTGCAAAGAATAAATTTGCTACTTTCTTTTGGTAATTTCTTTTGATATAATCTTGTATGCCAGAATGAATGTCACAGTTATCGATTTGATGCTGCCATGAAGCTCCATCAATTGGGACCGGACTGGTCTGAACCTAGTCATGGTCCTATTAACAATCCTGCTGATGTTTAGTGTTACACGATTGAACTTTCCAAAGCAAGTTTGTTGCCCATCCAATAACAAGCTACGAAAGAACTTGCGTTTGGATGAGAACTTACGGAAATTGATGTTTTTCTGTTTGAATGGTAATAGCGCTGCGTATTACTCAACATTGATGCTGTTATTACTCGACGTACGAGAGTGGAGAAACCAAGGAGATGTTTATGCTTTGACAGGTAAGTCCTTTTCCTTTTATTTTCAGAAAACATTGTTTATGATAGTCAAAAGCATGACTTCTGCTAATGGTTGTTCTGCACTTGCAAATATGAGGCTCTGTATTTACTTCTATAGCATTTTCTTATTCTTTGTAGAACCTAACTAAAGAACAGTTTGAGCTAGGATCAAGTTAAAGAGATCGAAATGATACTGTTGACTAAAACGATCTCAACGAATGCAGGGTGCTGCAATGACCAAAAATTATAAATTATGATCTGTAATAAAATGGTGTACAAGTCAACTATCTGAACAAATTTCCGACTGCCTGAACCAAAAGCTAACTAATTTGTTACAATCGATTACTTAACTCGATTAAAATGATGAATAATATAAATTGAAAAGTGTAATTTGAGAATAAAAGGAGAATTAAGATACACATGCAGCTTTAAAAATCGAATCAAAAGCATTTTCAACATAAAGCTTGAACTTGTCTGAATCCATGAAGTCTTTCTCCATTAGAGCACAAATCCTAAGCCTTCCATTATAGCTCACTACTCCTGTCATCAAGCTCTATGCATATACAAAAAAAGGGGGAAATTGTTATTTCCAGATATGCAATAGAAAATAGGCTAAAGTCATATATGTATACATATATTTATATACCTGAGGTGCTCCAGTGACCATAAAATAGAAACCTTTGATTGGATGATTAGCTACGGCCATTTGTTCAATTGGTCCCATCATATTTGTGATTCCCATACTTGTGTATTTCAATGTTCCATGTAGATACTTAGATACCACCTTCAAAACACAATATTACTAACATTAATTTCATCATCAAAGTCCAAGTTAATGATTAAAGTTTTGAAATTGGACTGTAAAAAATGTACCTCTGGACCTCTAAATTTTCGGACCAGTTGAAGATATTTCCCAATTAAGATAACAGCAAGAGAGTTTCTCTTCCTTTGAATGATTTTTCTAGCTTTCCAAACAAATTGGAGAGGATCTTTAGGTTCAGAACCATCCAGCTTTGGGATAGAGACAGACAAGAATGTGAAGTTGTTGCCCCAAGGTAACTTGGAATCGGGTTGAACCATATCTTGAATAGATGTGTACCCTCGAAACATCCTTGTATTTAGTAGAACCAACGATGTAGCTCGCGCCTTTCCTGACCCTTTGCTCATTGCTTCCATGTATAATCGAGTCCCTAGGAATATCGTCCCTGTTAATACATCATTTATTGTCTGTCACGAAAATAGTTACAAAGATTGGTTAGTGAACACATGTGAAACAAACTTAAGGATAGTCAAAACTTGGCCTAATGCATCGAGGACCCCTAAAGTAGTTACTAAACGCCTCATGCATCTTGAACGCTCAAAAGTTTCAAAACAAACCCCTGAACTTGCAAAAAGTGCACCAATTTTCCCCGCAATGCCACGTGTCACCTTCTGGCTAGGTAGAGAGAACATGGAAAATGACATCTTTGAAAAGTCAAACCAATCAAAAGCCGACATGTGGCATTGAGGGGTCAAAATGGTGCCCTTTTTGCAAGTTCAGCAGGGTAATTGGAAATTTTGAAAGTTCGGTGTTTAAGGCCTTCAAGAGGTCCAAAATGCATTAAGCCTCAAAACTTACCACTCCAAGCTTGTTCTTGATTTGCTTGATAGAATCAATAGAGAAAGACAATGTTACTGTAGTGGTAGGCAAAAACTCAACACCATGATGCCTAGATCTTATAGGAGATACATCATCTTCAACAAACCCGGAACTAATCGCAACACTTGAACTAAAATCGGATAAAGTATAGTAAACAGACGATACAATCTTAGGCACGATGCTGAATATTTTCTTCAACTTGTTGTTGCTTCTTTTACTGGAATGAATTTGGGTAGAGGGAAATGTTAAAGGAATAGAAGGATTATCAGCTCTTTGTAAACAAGACAGAAGAGCTCCCATTAGTGAAAAACCATCACCAAGTGAATGATGGAGCTTGAATATTATGTTTCCAGCTGCTTCTTTTATTGGGTATTTTATTATGTGAATTTCCCATAATGGCTTGTTTTCTTTGAAGTTTTCCATTGATATTTTTGTGATGTATTCGTTGAGCGAATCGTCGTAGAATTCGGTTGTGATCTTGGGTGAAAAAATGGGTACTTTGATGTGGTCTTTGATGTTCACTTCAACCCTTTTCCATTGCTTCTCTCCCTTGTTGTTCTCAACCTGTTTCAACAGTTCATGAAATGGAGTTTCATTTTTGTGAATATAAATGAAAATATTTGTTGAAATAAATGATAATATATGTTGAAAAATATCGGACAAAGACTCTTTGATTGAATCGGTTCGGGTTTTTTCTTATATTTTATTACGAGTAAGTTAGGGTTTGAACACAAGTTGCGAGTGTTTCTCTATGGTTGTATGTATTAATTGTTACTCAAAAATAAATAGAGAGAAAATGAGAGCAAGGCCTTGTTATTTTCAACTTATATTAAGTTCAGTACTGTTCAGTGCTTATCATTACTGCACACTAGACCTGGGCATGGGCCCGCTAGCCCGTTAGGCACGCCCGAACCCGTCCTTGAAATGACGGGTTTGGACAAGGAAGTTGAAGTACAAGCCCGGCCCGGCCCGAACCCGCAGTTGCCCGATTAATTTATTGAATGGGTTTGGGTTTAATATAAAAACCCGTGCCTGGCCCGCCCGGCCCAGAGTAATATGTTATGTATATGTAATTATATATTAGAGTACGAATATATGCATTATAAACATAATTTATATATAATATATTATATAAAACCTGTAAATAATTGATCGATTTTTTAACTTAAAAAATAATTAATGTTTGTTGGGAAAGGGAATGACGTTTGGAGAAATTCATTAGTGCAGCTTTGAATAGTAATTGAAAACAAAAAACTAATTAATCTTTGGGAGAATTTCTTGGCGGTGATTATTGGAAATAACAATTCATTAACCATATTTGTGTCATTGATCATTAAAATTTATCATAACAATTAATTAATTTTAATAATAAAAAAAAATTAATTTTATAAAAAAATTAATTGATGGGCTTGCGGGCTGGGCCTGGGTTTTGGTATTTTAACGATGGCCCGGCCCGAGCCTAAGTTTTTTTTAATACTAGTTGGGCCCGGCTTGGGTCAGTATTTTTTTAGTCAAGCCCGAGTAGGCCTGGTCCGAATCCGGCAAAGCCCGACCCATGCCTAGGTCTACTGCACACATATAAATTTATACTGAAATAAGTTTATTTTAGTACTGTTATTTATAAGTTTAAAATAATAGGGCCTAAATCTTTTAACTAAGAGAATAAGAATTTATATTGAGACTCTGAGACTAAATTTCAACCTCAGAAGAAATTTTATTATATGTTACCCATTTAATACATATGACAAAATTTCTATTATGGGCCCGAATTATTCCTCCAGGAACACGATTCGTCATTTTACATAGAAAGATAGATAGTTTAACTGCAAAAATAACTTAATTTTTAAAAATGGATGAATAGTTTTAATTAATTTTTAGGCTTAATGCATCAGCAGCATCTTTAACTTATCCCTAAAATCATGCTGTTTCCTTGAACTTTAGAAGTGTCCCGCAGCTACCTCAACTTTAAAAAAGTGAACCACTTTGCTTCCTGAATGCTACGTGTTAGCTTCCGGTTGGTTTGACTTTTTAAAGATATCATTTTTTTAGATTTTCCCTCTGACACGTGGCATTTAGGGAGCCAAGTGGTACATTTTTTAAAAGTTGAGGTAACTGCGGGGACACTTTCAAAGTTCAGAGAGGCAGCGAAATTTTTGGGACAGGCTGAGGATGTTATTGATGCATTGGGCCTAATTTTTATAACTTTTTATCAATTATGTTGAAAGGAATATACCATCAATACAAGTACTATGTTGTATTAGCTTAACCTGCAACTACTTGCCTTAATTTGACTCTAATACCACTTCATGTGCTTTCAGGACGATTGATATGACCCAACGTGTGCTTAGGAACTTATTCAACGGATGTCTTTTTTTGCATTACGCAATAGTTTTAACTTATAAGTATTTAATTACGACTATTAAATATTTGTTTTTAGTTATTTTGAAGATAAAATAAACTATCACTAAACAAAAACCTCGTCAACAAGCCATAATATCGACATTAAACTGCCCTTAATATAATAAAATAGAACGAGAAGCGAAGGGGAGTACCATAATAGAAGAAAAACGAGGATTGATCGGGATAAAAACGTCTCGAACCATAGAAAAAGCTCGAGAGTCGTCGATGGCTATTTCAGACTCCAAAACTGCAATTATTGAAAGTGAAAGGACTGAAGTGCTCAAATATTGGCCATTAGGGCTCATTGGCTCTAGTACTGCTTCCTCTCTCTCCATTTATTTCTGAGCTATATTATCAATGTACTTTCAATCTAGTTGCTATATTTAGCATATAAATGACTACATATATATACACACTAAAAGTCCTACATATAGCTTGTAAATACACTATAAGAGGTGTCAAAATAATGATTTTAAATAAGAGGAGTTGTTAGAATGATGTGGACAAATTGGCTGGTGTAATTTGCATTAACGGGCTGTTGCTATTTGGCATATTTCGGAAAAAATATAGTAGTTTCTAGGCTTAATATATCAGTTCCCGAATTTGGCATGAAAAGTCAGCTGTCACTCTAAATTTTTAAAAGATTTAACTTGCCTCTTGAATTCGGCAAAAGTGAACCAGTTTGCCCCTTGAACTTGATAAAAGTGCACCAGTTTGCCCCCCACCCCCTCAATGTCATGTGTCAGCTTCTGATTGATTTGACTTTTCAAAGATGGTGTGATTTTTTTTTCTACAATTGGAAGCTGACACGTGACAATGATGGGGCAAACTGGTGTACTTTTAGAGCAAATCCAACCATTCCCTATATGGTATATCCTTAAAATAGGGTTTTATATGGATGAATATTATATATTATTTATTTTTAGTTTTTTTAATTGTTTTGTTGGTTGATTAGAATAAAAGTGATGTTAAAGATATAATAATAATAATAGAATATTATTATTTATAGGGAAATGTAATATAGGGAATGAAAATAGGGAAAATTATTGGAGCAAAAATACTGTAGATCCCTTAAAATAAAGTTTAGGGAATGAAAAATAGGGAATATGGTTGAACTTGTTCTTACCAAGTTTATGGGGTAAATTAGTTCATTTTTACTAAATTCAGAGGGATAAATTAAAATTTTAAAAATTCAGGGCGATATCTAATTTTTCGTGGGCAAATAATGTATTTTGCCCTAATTTTCATCAATCAAATGTTAGCATATGATGTGAGCTTTGTTCAGTACAATAAATGTGAAATGCTTGGATGAATAAAATCAAACATTGGAGAAACGTTGAAAACAACCCATATGATGTTTGACCGTATTGCATTGAGGTTTATTTTGGGGCTCCCTATTTTTAAATAATATAACTTTTAATTTTAATTTTTTAAATTATTTTATTAATTAAATAAAATAAAATTAATATAATAATAATAAAATATTATTATTTATTAGAAATTTAAAATAAAAAATAAAAAATAAAAAAATAATTAAAATAAAAATATTTTAGATCATAAAAATAGGATTTAGAGAATGAAAAATGAAAAAAATGGTTCGAGTTGCCCAGAGTGGACAAAGCAAATCCAAACCCACAAGTGTCAATGTGAAAGTCTACTCAATTCAAATTTACGCCATTATCTTTTAGTCTTTATCCAAAGATAATTAAAATCTAATAATGGAAAATTTAATTGCACCAATATTATCAGTGTTTTAAAAAAGTGGTAGGGGACAGTCGGGCGACCTTGCCTTATAGGGGTTTGGATGAGGTCTAGATGGATTTTTATTTTTAAAATTTTTAATATTTATTAATACATAAAAATATAAATTTAACTAAAAATTAAATTATACTATAATATAACATTAAAAAATATAATTTAACCAATGTTTTAAAAATGAAAACTAGACTTTTATTATAAGAAAGCTTTGATGTGCTTTTAATTTACCAATTAAGTTATTTTTTGTGAGTTAAAAATCGGAATAGACGGTGCTTAAACGGCAATGAATCGATCAGGGATCTGAGAGCATCATAAAAATAAAAAGTCGTGCGATAAATTCAAAAATAGGACATAGACGAAGATTTTAAACCAGAGCTTTAAATATGAGCAGTTGCATTTTAATTTTTTTATAAGCAGTTGCATTTTTTTGATGAGCAGTTGCATTTTAATTAAATGGCCCTATTTAAAATATTTACTATTGGTGAACATATATATCCTCATTCATGTACAAGGCAAAGGACAAAAAATACAAAACATATGTTATTCAAATACTTACCCATGCGAAATGAATTTTTTTTTGGATCAATCAAATGTTAAGGAGTTAGTTTTACAAACGCTTAATCCATCTCCAGCTACCTGAACTTGTCTCAAAAAATTTATTACCTCTCGAACTTTTAAAGTGGTCTCATAGCTCCGTCAATTTTCAAAAAGTGCACAACTTTACTCCCTAAACGCCATGTGTCGGCTTCTGACAGAAGCTAAAAAGAAAGAAGTCATTTTTCTGATTTTTTTTCTCTCCAATCAGAATTTGACACGTGACATTCAGGGAGCTAAGTGGAGCACTTTTTAAAAGTTGAGGGAGCTACGAGGTCACTTTGAAAGTTCAGGGGGGCAATAGGTTTTTTGGAACAAGTTTAGGTATCTAAATATGCATTAGTCCTTTTACAAAAGTACTCCCTCCATATTTTTGTACCTGTCTTCTTACAAGTTTCACGTTTTTTAATAAACTCATTTATTAAAGATATGAAAATGCTAGTTTAACCTTGTGTCTTAAATTAATGCCTTACTTTTTCAACTCAAGTGTAATTAATACAAACGATATAGTGGGAAGAATAATAAAAAAATTACCTAGAAAAGAATAAATGATACTCCCTCCATCTTTTTAAAATAGGCATTCTAGCCTAGAATTGGATTACCAAAATATTTGTCATTTGCATTTTTTAGGTACTTTTTTTATTATTCTTCCAACTATGTCCTTAATATTAATTGTACTTGGGTTGAAAAATTAAGACATTAACTTGAGATACAAGGGTAAATTAGTATTTTCATATCTTTAATAAAATGAATTTATTAAAAAGCGTGAAACTTGTAGGAAGATAAATAAAAAAATATGAAGAGAATAAATATTTTAATAATCTAATAATCTAATTTTAGATTAAAATACTTATTTTAAAAAGATGAAAAGAATATGCATCCACGTTTAATTTTTTAGCATGGAAATATATATATATATAAAAACAAGTTCTATGTCCTGTCTTAATATATTGACTTTAAACACAACATGTTATTTGTTACATTAGCAAAAATAAACGGTTTAAATACGTTTTGACCTTATACTATCAACAAATTTTCCTTCTCTATTATCTTAATTAATTATTGACTTTTCCTTTTTGTTCATTGTGTTATTAGAAAAGCTTTAAAATAGGTCTAAATAAACATATTTTGCTTATACTCTAATATGATAAGTGTTGCATCATTGCCTACTTCCCACCATTTTTTAAGTTTGTTTTAAAGGAATAAGAAATATTTTGAGGTCAAATAATAGACAAAAACGTAATTTCAATTCAAAGCCAAATATATTAGAGATATTATATGCATTTATCGCTTATTAATTATGTAGTTATCTTTTCTTAATCGTGTGGGTAGTCCGTAAAATTTTTTTTTTTTATCTTTCTAGCGTCAAACAATAATTCTAATTATTTGTATTTGCTTGCGTACTATTATTATATGACCGCTCGTACATGTTTCCGAAAACAAAAAGTTATCGAGTTAAACAAAACGAGTCGTTGATGTCAAATTATAAAATCAGTTTGCTATTGTATGTATGTTGAATAATTGGAGTGAATAACAAAATGAATAAATTACTGAATACTCCCTCCATCTTTTTAAAATAGGCATTCTAGTCACTTCTTTAAATATTTTTTTACTTGTCATTCTTAAATATTTAGGTACTTTTTAGATTATTTTTTTAATTATACCCTCATTTGTCTCATTATCATTAATTACAATGAAGTGAAAAATTAAACATTTATTAAAGGGTAAAATAATATTTTTCTGTCTTTATTAATTGATTTCTTAAAAAGTGTGAAATGTGTTAAAAGACTAGTAAAAAAAGATGGAGGAGTATTAATCGACATCAGTTTGGTGTTATGTATATACACAAATGTCATTCAAAGTAATTAATAGTACTAAAAGAATAATAGGGATCAGTGGTATATTTTTCCACCACAAATTTTTTAACATTTTACTAAAGTCGTCACTAATTAATAGATTAGTTCAGAGTTGGGGTAGTTGAACCTTAAATGGAAATAACTAAACTTTCTGGATTTATTGATAAAAAAGTACACAACGAGTAATCATTAAAAAAAAAAATACTAGTATTAATAAAATTTGCATTTTCAATTTACAATTTCTTCCTATGTTTGGGAATCAATTAGTTAATGAATTTGCCCGGATTGTTAATTTTTCGGTACATAAGAGTCGAATCAACAATAATAACATAATTTATCGCACAACATCTCACCCTCGTTCAAGGTCCGAAAGAAGCTAAAGACGTATCTCGAATATGTAAACTATTGCTGAAACATCGATATGAATAAAATTAATTGAAGTGTCATTCAAATGCCAATGACAAAAAGAATAAATGATTGAAAATCAATCAACGTCGTTTAGTTATAGAAAAGCATCAAATTAGAATATGGGCACTCAAAAAGTCATTCAAAATCATTAATAGGACTACAAATAGTTCCAAAATGATTTGAACCCATAAATTTAAGTCACTACTAATTAATGCAACTGTCGCAGCAATGCTAGAAGTAGTTGAATTGAAACCCAACTTGCAAATTGGAGCACTGCGTGGAAGCTTTTTCTATCATTTAGATTATTTTGGGTTCTATTTGACCTTATAACGAGCGCTATCGGTATATATAGTATTAGTTAGACACGTTCATCGAGCAAGTTGAACCGTGTTTTTTAAAACCATCAACCCCGTTTGATAGCCCATGGTTTAGAACTTTGGTTTGGACCGCATTCAAGCCGGAATTACAAGGTCAATTCTAAGACCGTTCCATGACTATAACTAGCAACTTTTTTATTTCAAAATTTTGGAGTCTTTAATTAGAAATAAAAAAAACTAATTTGAAATATAACATATGTTCCATTTTATGTTTGTATAATTGAATTTTAAACATATAGTAGAGCTTTGTGTGGTCAGATTAGAAAGTCCAATGTAAAAATACAACAATTTAAATAATTTTTTGAATATAATATTAAATAAATAAAATTTTACAGCATTATTTATCAGGTTAGTTTTACAAAAATTGGAATAACCTATTCAACTTTAGACTTTAGCCGGCTCGAGCAATGCTAGAAGTAGTTGAATTGAAACCCAACTTGCAAATTGGAGCACTGCGTGGAAGCTTTTTCTATCATTTAGATTATTTTGGGGTCTATTTGGCCTTATACTAAGCACTATCCGTCCATATAGTTAGACATGTTTATCTGACAAGTTATGCAACGAATCGAAATTTTTAAAAGAAAAATTATCTATAATAAATTACTATGGTATTAAAATATCATGAAAATTAATTTTATTGTTGTTATTGTTATTGGATATAAGGCATGAGGAAATAAGAGCTAATTAAGTAAGAGAGATGAATTGAGCATTTAATTATTTGTCTAAGGACAATATTGAAAAAAAAATAAACAAATACATTACAGCCTCTTCTCTTCCTTTATCCATCATTCTTCATTTCCTTCTTCTCCATTTATCCCTTACCAAAATTTTTTCATTATCCAAAAACTTCCGATTTCTTCGATTCAACTTCAAATTCTTGTTAGAAATCGATCCTTAAGCCCTCTATCATCATCAATTTCAGTCAAACAAGACTAAAAGAGGAGGATTTTAGATTTTAAGGTTCGGATGAATAGTAACCCGAGTTTGAGGCGAGTGATTTTTGGTGAAATTAAAGCTTAATTAATAGAATTCATGGTAGATTAAGCATATTTATGGTATTATGAAGTTTATTTCTGCAATATCTTGATAGGATTATATATGGCTGTTGTAGAGGAAGCTATTGCAAGTAAATCAAAGGCAAAAGGGGTAGAAGAGAGCTAGAAAGAGCATAATAAAAGGTTTGTGTCTCGAATTTCGATTCCTCGGTTTTTCGGGAAATTTTCCAGATTATATGCCTGTTTT
The DNA here is from genome assembly GCA_947683365.1 of Euphorbia pulcherrima. Taxonomy (NCBI): domain Eukaryota; kingdom Viridiplantae; phylum Streptophyta; class Magnoliopsida; order Malpighiales; family Euphorbiaceae; genus Euphorbia; species Euphorbia pulcherrima. Next base: position 2,067,094 of record CANTUS010000006.1, on the reverse strand, counting down.
GTTTTAATGATTTCTCTCGTTATATAAATCCGATTTGAACTATTCTTGATTCTATTGATATCTACAGAAAGTAAAGAACATATGTCCAGAAGAAACCTTATTGAATTTCGTTCGTTTTCAATGTGAAATTTTCATTTGAAGTTGAGTCACGAAATCTGTTTTCGGAAAATCTCAGTCTGGTACACTGTTTAGTATTTTGATCATAACTTTGGTTATACAATTTGGATTTCTATGATTCTAGTGGTTTTGGAAAGCTGAGACATGTGGCTAATTATGTTTAGAAGAAAGTTCTTCGATTGGATGATGTTTTGATAGTGAAAAATGCAGAGAAAGTCAGGTTATGAAACCTGGAAAAATTCTGGAAAGTATGATATTGATTTTATTGAGTTTTAATTGAAGTTTGATGCTAAAAAATTTGGGATTTGGATTTCTTAATTACTGAAGTTATGTTGAATTATGATTGATGGTTTATACTGGAATTTTTAAGATGTTACTATAATTTATTGTCCTTATTAAACGAGTAGAATACGGGTCATGGGAGATTGACGCCAATAAAGGGGGTACAGTACTGTAAAAATAATTGAAGCTTTGGCTTCGGGCTTTGGCCGATATTATGATATATATATATATATATATATATATATATATATATATATATATATATATTGATATTGAAGCTTCGGCTTCGGGCTTGATCGATATATTGATTTTTTGAAGCTTCAGCTTTGGGCTTGACCGATATATTGATTTTTGAAGCTTTGGCTTCGGGCTTGTCCGCTCCCGTATCCATTTTACCGTTATTCAGGACTTGTTTACTTTGGGCAATATGTGGTTAAAGTGTTTGGAAGAAAAAATTGGATACAAATTTGATTGTACTTTGAAAGGATTACTATATAAGTTTCGTGATTTAGTTTTATAAAGTTGGTTAATTTATTTTTGACTTATAAATATACTTTGTTTCTATTTTAAAAATATTCAAAGTTATATTTTTTTTATGGACACCACTAAGCAAATTGCTTAGCGTGTAGTTTTTTTTTTCTGCACGTAGGTGGAGAACTTGTAGATAGCTTGGACCAAAGTGGTACAGGTGGATCAGCTTAAAGAGCAAATAAGGAAAAATTCGAGGTGGATTTGTAATTTAATGTAATATTATGATTTGTAGAATAATGACATGTACTAGAGAGTGAGAAATATAAAGTGGCATTGAAAAATATTTGGAGAATAATTTGAAGTCTAAAATATTATATTGATATTTGTACATATCATAAATTTATAAGTATTGAACTCTATATAATGAAATAGAATTATTTATTAGGTGATTATTATTAGATGGCGCTCCCTCTATATAGGGGGTCGTTACAAGTTGAACCGAGCTTTTTACTGAAAACAATTCTAAGAGAGTTCCACTTCCACGACTATAAAGAATTCTAATACTAGTATTTATCTAAATTATAGATGGAAATTATATAAAGAATCAAGCCCTTTTACAGAGAAAAACAATTCATTATTCATTTTCTTATTCTTTTATTGAGATAAATTTGTATTAGAACTAGATTGTTTATTCCTTTAATTATCTTGATATATAGATAAGAATAGATAATGAATTTCAAAATGACTCTTTAGTAGATCTTTTATTTTCTCTTTCAATGATGAGATGGCATAATAAATGTTACACAATATCTATTAAATCTTCTATATATAGACAATTAAATAAAAGCTTGCATAATTAATTTTATATTATTTTATTAACGAAAGAGACTATTTAATAAATTATTTAATTTTTTTATTATTATTTTATTTAAAAAATTAAAATAAAAGGTCAAATAGACAATCTACTACTGTAACTTTTTAAAATATCTTATCTATTTTACCACATCATCAATGTATTCTTCTATTCTATATGCCACATAATCCTAGAAACCACAATCTTCTAAAGATGCTCTTAGCACACCATCCATTGGATTCAAATTTGCTGTGTGTGTCTCATTTCATGTCCTTCATTCAGATTTTGCCCTGTATTAGATTTTCTTATTTTTTATTTTCAATTTTTCTTTCCAATTTTTGATTTATCTCTCCTACATGTCTAACAGATGACAAAATCTGAATGGAGAACATGAAAAGAGACACACAAGGTTTTAATCCACTTTAATTTTCCGAATTATAAATGTAACATATTCTTTATTTATGTTTTTTTTGTTTCATTCCAACAAGAAGAAATTCTAAAAAAAAAAAGACAAAATAACAACAATCAAACCTAAATTTCTCCTCAATTCTTTCTCAACTAATTCTGCCTTGTTTCTACAAATTGGCTTCATTGTAATAACTTCTAAAAATTAGAATTCAATAGTTTCTTAACAACACTTTTATGCCACCAAAATTGAGCCCAATCACAATATTATTGCACAAAAGAGATACTTCAACTCCCCTATTGTTCTATTCTTTCGACTCTAAAAATAACGAAAAGCGTAACACAAAACGTCTCGAAAATAGATCTCACTCCATAACAGCAACCCCTCCAACAGCTTTAATCTTCTCTATAATATCATTCCCCTCCTCTTTAGTAACACCGGCTTTCAGCACAACAGGAGCCTTCTCTACGAGCTCTTTCGCCTCTTTCAATCCCAAATTCGTAAACGCTCTCACCTCTTTAATCACCTTAATTTTAGCAGCTGCGTCGAATTTCTCCAATTTTACATCAAACGCCGTTTTCTCCTTTTTCTCCTCCACCTTAGCTGCCCCACCGCTTGCTGGACCCCCGCCTTGTGGGCCCAGGTCCATGCCATCTGTTGAGATAGGCTCGAGTTTGGGGTGCTTTAGCTTGTATTGGAGAAAGGGGCCGATTTGGCGGCGCTCATCGAGAGGAAGGGACGCGATGCGTTCGGCTAGTTGAATGATTTTGTCGGTCGGGGGTGGTCTTGGACCGTATGGATCGTAGAATGGTGGGTACTTGTATTTTTTGGGCTTTGCTTTGGGATCTCTTGGAACAAAATCGTGTTGGAAAAAACGGACTTGTATTGCATTGAGAGTAGAAGATTTACGAATGTGTCTGGCTAATGCAATGAAGTTCATGGTGTTGAATCTGTATTTATACGTAATAAGTCACATTTTCAAATCAAATGAATAGCATAGACAGCTAAATGTAGAAATTCAATAAACACGCTACTGAGAAAAAAATAAATGTATGTCAATCTTGCCGTTTATAATCATAGTTGTCAAGGCGCGAGGAGCTTGGGGGGCTAGGTGCGCCTAAGGCGAGGCATGTGCCTGAGGTGCGCTAGGCGCAGAAAACTTGCAAAAAAAGTCTTCTTGAAAAGTGAAGTTAAATGCAATAACAATACTAAAAAAGAACAAAGAGAATTGTTAGATGTACATATGTATGTAAAATTTACATATTGCATTAGGAATATCTAGCCTTGAGTTAATATGGCCTTAATAGAAACTGAATTAGCAATATCTAGACTTGAATTATTGTTAAAACTCTTTAATATAGATGGACAACACATATTAAAGTAAGTTAAAAACCTTAAAAAAATAAAAGTGTCTCTGAGGCGCGTGAGGCGCACCAAGGCGCACACCAAAAGGCGCGTGCCTGAGGTACGCTACCTCGCCTAAGGTATGGCGAGGCGCAGGACCTGAGCCTTGCGTGAGGAGCGCCTTTAACAACTATGTTTACAATCATTGATTAACAACTAGTATACCGAAAAAACTTTTTAAGAAGTGAGAACACAGCTGAAAAGAAGAACAAAACCATAGTTGTTAAAAGTGCAGCGCAGCGCACTCTATGCGCTTTCGTTAACACAGAGCTTAGGGAGTGCAAAAAGCGCAAAAAAGCGCACGCTTTAGTACACAAAAGCGCGGGCTTCACTACACAAAAGCGAGCGCTTCGCAACAAAAAAGCGAGCGCTTCACTACAAAAAAGTGCGCGCTTACTTGTTACTTGTTGGCTGGAAGATTGTGACCTATGTTGGCAGGATGAATTCTCACTATAAAGCTTCCTATGTGAGTTGAATGCCTCCAAAATGTTGCTCCACCTAATATTTCCTATGAAGCATGGACACTCCAAAACTTGGCGTGTCCCCGTTTCGGACACCGACACTCTCCGGACACTCGTCGGACACGCGTCTGACACTCCAAATTTCAAATGGACACTCCAAGTAGGATGAACACTTCTTGGACACTCCGCGGACACACCTCGGACACTCCACGTAGAAGTTAATGAATCTCCTTTGTGGAAATATGTGACACAAAAATAGAAAAACTTAGTGGGGGTGGGTAATACGGCATTTAAATGCAACAATGTGGGCAAGAAAGTAAGGGTCATACAGTAGAGTTAAAGCACATTCGTTGCACATAGCTGGTAAAGGTATTGGCATGTGCAATAAAGTCACAAGACATGTTTTTTGGTTGTTTTGTAATTGATCGAATGACTATTGATGATATAGATTTTATTATACATGAATATATATGTTTGACAATTTATTTAAATTGCCGTGTCCCAGCCGTGTCCAAATGCATATTTTTTTCAAATTGCCGTGTCCGCGTGTCCGTGTCGGTGTCGTGTCCGACACTCAAGGCGTGTCCGACACTCAAGGCGTGTCCGTGCAACCTAGAATATTTCTAACCTAAATGCAAAGGCAACTATTGTGAACTATTGTGAGATGTGATATTTTTAATATTTATTAGTTGTAAGTAGCTATAATAATATTTTGTGAAAATTTATAACAGTGGGCCTTTTTTCCCGTAGCGAGCGCTTTTTTTGGCGCTTTGTGTTGAAGTGAGAAGCAATACCCTTGTGCTCCGAGTGCGCTTTGCGCTCTCGACAACGATGAACAAAACAAAAAAAGATAAAATAAAGACTCAGAGTGTGAGTGTTATAGTGTAAGACAAGATTTGTAAACTGAAACAGCTGATTGTAGCCTTTCTCAATGAGATCATAAGTGTTAGTTTCTAATGCGAATTTACTGAAGCATTCAACGTTGCAGCAATAAAAAAAACGAGATTCGACTTCTTTCTATTCGTTTTGTTCTATTCGGATGAATCAATAACTTCAAGGGAGAAAATTCACCAAGGAATGACAAAGAAACCAACAAGAAGGCTAAATGTCAATTTCTGAAGCATACCTTTTTTGTTTTCTACAAAATAAAATGGGTACGAAGATTCCTAGCTGAAATTCGACATAATTTATTCAAATTTCCTGGGAAAACAAAAAATCATGAGCTATGGGTGGAAGAGAAAGGAAACCATGTTCCTTAGCAAACAAAACAAATTAAAACATAGCAACCCCGGCCAATGCAATGCATCTGCAGAGGCAGAAGCTTCCGGAATCCACCCATAGAGGGGTTGTTTCATGCAGGGGAGGTGCCATTATTTCTCGGTTGGGGAGGCGAAATTTTTTTAAACAAACTACCTAGTAAAAAAGTTCCAACCAGCGAAAACAATTTCAAGCCGACGAAAATAATAAACAACATTTAAATATTACAAAAGGAACTGTACAGAGTTTCAAACTCTCAATGTAGATTGTCTGACTGGGAAAAATGATTGCAAACCCTCATTCTTTCCCTTCTCCTACCTTTTGTTCCTCTCTACTTACTGTGGTTACTTGCTTTACTTCTTTATTCTCAACAAATACACTGTAAATTCATTTTCAGGCAAAACCCTATGCATTCAAATGCTTCATTTATGTTGTGATTATCATTGAATGTCAAATTTCTTGCATTTCATTGACAATCAAATTCAAATGATAATTTGATTAATTCATCTCAATTAATCAGCTCATATATACTAATTGCTGCCACTACCTATACCTACAAGTGAGCTTCGAGCTTGAAATTTTGAGAAATTAGTAGAAATTTTACTTACAGCTAACAAGGGCCACAAAGAATTTAGGGATTTCCGATTTCATATACAACTAAGCAAAAACGAGTAATAAATCATAACAACGAATTAATCTTCAATCCCAATTTAACATTATTAGGCAATAAGATTAGGGATTTGAAATTTAAAATTGAAAAACTAACCTTAATACTTGCAGCGAGGAACAACGACAGCGATAGAGAGGAGCAAGAATTACCGGTTCCGGATGCTGGAATCGGCGAGTAGGAACGGCGGCGGCGGCGGCGATTTCGGTCTGAAATTAGAACGGCGATGCCATGGGAGCGAAGGAAAGAGGGGAAAGAGGTGACTGCAAGTATCCAATTAGGCGGGCTGGGCCGGTTGCCAATACTATAAGGCCCTTACAAGTTATAAATTACTTTTAACCATATATGCGTGATCCGGATCGGATCTGAATGTTATTGGAGTAAAATTTTGATAAATTCAAATAAGCAACAAACAAAATTATGAAACTAAGTGAGTAGGTCTAAGTGATAATTATGGTTCATTGGTGATTAAATCATTTTTTACAAATTTATAAATACTTTACTTTTTAACTTTTTTTTTCTATTAAATTAATGTATTTTATAATCATCAAACATTGATAAAACAAAATAATGTTCAAAGTAAGCAATGAAAGCAAATAAATCTTATATTAGCTTGATGAATAAACGAAAATTTAGTGGTTTGATTACCGATTTTTAAATAATTTCTTTGGTTTTAAGATTCAATTTTACTAACCATTACGCTATGGTCTACTAGCCTCCACCTCGTTAGAAAATAAACTAATAAAGATGGAGTTGTGGGTTCAAACCCCACAATCAACAAATTCGATAAAAATGACTCGTATTACTAAAAAGAGATTCAATTATACTTTTGAATTATTCAAAAATACATATGTTACAAAGTAACAATTATTTTCCTCTTGATCATTGTTTTTTTTTTAATATTTATAAGCACCTTCATTGAGATAATTTTATTTAGGGTTTAGTCACAGTTAAGACTCTTCACCCCTCCCAACAAGTATAGTTAGTGGAATTCAAACCTTATTCTTCTCCAACTTACTCAACCTTTATTATCAATTGAGCTACACTTTATTGATCCTCTTGATCATTGTTGGATCAATGATATATCGATTAATATAATGGTGATAAAATTCAAAGTCACATGATTAAAAATCCATTATCTTTTAATATATTTTTATCTACACTTATTATAAAAATATAAATTGGTTTAGTTAAAATTAGGATTGTAACATTAATGGAGTTGTTTTTACAGCATGAAAAACTCAATCACTATGGCATCAATTGAAAAATCAATAATTTAATTTGAAAAAACTCTCTGAACTGGGACCGAATTTTATGCTCTAATTCGAAGTGCAAAATACTGTAAATAAGCTCTTTAGTTGTAATGGTATAATTTAGGAGGAGAATGATGGATGTCGGTCGAGTGTTTGGTACTAATGCTCGTAAATGCCTGTAGCTTCTCAGGAGTGCCGCCCTAGAAGAATGATAAAGACTCAAATATAACAGTGTTCGTCCCTTTAAATGTGAGACCCGCTGAAATAATAAAAAAAAAGAAAAAGAAAAAGAAGAAGAAGAAAAATACAAAACCGAATTCGGTGGTGATTGGTGGCGCAATTAAAGGAATTGAAAAACAGCCATTTCACGCGTCTTTCAATTCCTATATATAGAGAGGCATTCTGCCTCATTTTACAGACAGATTGAAAAGACACAGATATAAGAATATAATCTGTGCATACAAACTTAGGAAAGGGGATCCTAAGAGTTGGGTAAGAGAGAAAATAGTGAGGTTTTGGGAAACACTTGTGTGCCACTATTTTGTAATCTGTTGGTGTACCTACTATTATTTTATAGTGGAGAATTATTCGGAGTTTGTCCCCGTGGTTTTTCCCTAATTCATTTGGGGTTTCCACGTAAAAATCTTTATGTCTTTTTATTCTGCTGCTATTATCTTTTCTCGTAATCTATTATATAGCCTAACAACCGCTTTGCAACTAACAAGAAAAGATAAAGCAGAGGATTACCTATTCAAAAACCTGGGCATATAGAGAAGCGCAAAATCAAGCAAAGCATGTAAAAGAAGTGTGAAATTCACAGGTAGCAACTTGTTTCCCTTTTGTTAATGATTTAAAAACAAAATCACAAGAAGCATTCAAACACAAATCACTAGTATAAAAAAGAAAATCTCACTTTTCTTTTTCTTAATTTGTCCAGAAAGATTCAAAGAATGAGAGTATCAATATTCACAAGAACCATTCAAACAGAAATCATGGCTTTTCTTATAAAAAAATAGAACTATATGTCTTTTCACACCTTGGTAGGTTATTTAACAAGACTGAAGCACATCTACCTTGTAACACATGACCATGGATCCGAAACGAAACAAAAATCAAAGCACCGCAAAATCGACTCTCGAATCCGATCCTTGGGCCTCAGCCCGATTATGAAGCTTGGTGGGAGGCCATCGAGTATTCATAACCAGTGGCATAGTCAGGATCTTGTAAGAAGGAAAGCGGAATTTCATAGAAAATTCTTTTTACAGTAAAGACGGGTGAAAGCGAAGGCTCCTTACTTCAATGAATGTTGAATGACTATCGATTCTCTGGTCAGCGCTCAAACGGTTAAATTGGAAGAATTCTGCCTTAAGAAATGGTTTCAGAGAGGCAATGTAAAGGCTGAGGTTAGTGTTGAAATATCTCAAATTGCTAAGTAAGAGGGTATACGTTTTCAAGACTGTCCAATGGCACTCCTTTTCAACCTTAACCCTAATTAAATGTGTACAAGACTTTATCTATAGTGATTCTTAATGTCTTTTTCCGCTACATTATATCAACGTTGAAGTTACTTTTTACTTTCTATTTCGCTGGAGTTATGATTTTAAGTTGTGTTGTTTAATTATGCCTTGCTTATGCATAATGTTCAAATCTTGGTTGAACTGTAGATTTCTCTCTTGATTGCTTATGAAAGCTCTTAATTCTACAAATAAATGAGCCACATCACCTTAATATAAATAGCTTTCAACAAAAACCAAGATTTGATTAATGTATTTGGAGAAGCTAATAAGCCATCAATGGATCACTAAGTAAGTACATATATTATTTTTATTGTAGTCTCGTATATTTGATAAAAAAATAGTGTTTAGGGATTCGGTCAAAATCTGTCGAATTTTGTCATTATGCAATGTACCAAAAAATAGATTTAACATAATCAAATCCATCAATATTCCAACAATGGTGGAGTTTTTATTGAATTGGAACATCTTTATTTAATTATGTAATTATTTATGTAAATGACCCCAACTCATTGTTTTCTCAGGATGGACCGAAATCACAATAAACCACTGTTTATTAGATTCACACACATGCAGCTGACAGTGCACAGATATATGTGTCGTTGCCAGGAACATGACCTACAAGAAAGCATCGATAAAATGGTAAGGGAAAGGAGCAGAGCCCTGAGAAAACATCAAACAGAGAAGGCTGAGAGGCTAGGGGGGAGAGTTGCCATGAAGAGGCAAGAGAGAGGTTGGCTGGGCGGGGAAATTAGAGCTTTTAGGCACCAATCCATCATGCTAATGAAAGACTTGGTAGGAAGAAGAGTGATCACCTCGAATAAGAAGTACTTCAGTATAGACAAGCGGATCATTAATAGTCTTCTCAGTGCCGAAGCTGCATATTACATGACGCAATGGCTGAAGAGTGGCCAGGTCCTGAACAAGAAATGGGTAAGAGGTGGGAGCCACACGGAAGATGTGGAAGAGTTCATCCGAGGGGTGATTAGAGATGATGGGATTTTGATCCACAATGCTGCTAGATCTCATTTTCCTGCTCCTGCTGAGGCCTAGCTCAGTGGTGAGGCTGAGCTCGATGGTGAGGAAGAGCTAGATGAGGCGGCTTCTAGTGCTGTCGAAGAGCAAGATGCGGCGGCTTCTGGTGCTGACCCTGGTATGAATGTGGTATGAATGAGGAGTGCAGGAACCAGAGCTAAGGAGTTTGAAGGTTTATGTCAGGAGGAACAAGAGCACAGGAAAAATAGACCTGCATCTATTTTGGTATTAGAATATAAATTTGGTATTGAACACATGTCACTTGTAAAGACATGTGTCCTTTTTGAAGCAAATTAACTTTCTAAAAAAAGAATGCTATATTTTTTTACTATAATTAAGAAAAATCATTTCATCAAAATAGCTGTAAGTACGTGTCAAGATCAAAACCGTTAAATGCGGCAATCACAGATTAGGAAAGACAGACAAAATTTTCCATTTTTAGATCAAGATTTTCATATAAGCATAATCATGGGTCCTTTCAATTCATTTGACTGACTATCAGCCAGCTTAAGCCAGCCATTCATATCTCTATATTACATTCAACAATCTGATATGACTGTTTGATCAGTCAACTGCAATAAAGTAAATATAAGGTTCTCAAACTTTTTCTTTTTAACTTGTATCTTATAATAATGAGCTCTTAATTAAAAAATAATAAAAAATATTTTATTATCTGAGTTTTAAGTTTAAGTTTACTTTTAAATTAAAATTTAAGCAATAAGTAATATATAAGTTGTAGGGAATGAGAAATAGACCCCTAAAAAAATGCAGGTAACTCATTAAAAATATATTAGCCCTTTACTGCTTCAAGCCACATTTGCAGCCTTATGAGTTATAACAAAAGGAGAATAATATTAAATTATTTACTAAGTATAGAACGGTACATATTTAGAAAGATATTATTGCTTTTTTTAAGAATTAAGATTTTCATAGCAGTTAGGATTCGATCCCTGATCATTTTCATTTAAATTAATGAACGTATAACTTGACCAAAAGTTAATTGATTAAAGCGATCAATCTAATTCTTCTTCCAATCGTTTAAAGTAATTCAAATTTTTACCGTATTTATTTATAACCAAAATTTTAATTAAAGTGGAAAACTTTCATTTTTATTAATGTATATTATTTTTTCTTTGGAGTTAATTGAATTTAATGTAAAAGCTTTAAAGGAATGAAAACAGGGCAATACTATATTTACATACACAATGCTTTATCTTTTCCATTCTCTTCAATATATATCTATCTCATCATTTTAAAGTACCAATAAATTAAAATTAAAAATTGCTATCTTTTTTAGTTTTTACTTTAGCATAAAGATCTCAATAGCTATTAAGATCAAATAAATCATTTATTATTAATACATAAATAAAAAAATAATTTAATTTACAATTTTAATTTCTTATGTGTAAAAATATATAAGAATTGAAAAAAAAGAATGAAAGGGAAAAGGGTTTAAGAAGTTTATTAAATTTTATTATTCACTTTTTCTTTAAGTGGGCCACACATAATTAATCCAACAGCTTTGATTTCATCACCTGATCAACGGCTCGATCAAAAGAAACAAGGCTAGAGGTAGTAGATGAAGAAATAGCAGTAGTAGTAGTAGTAGTAGCAGCAGAAGCAGCAAAAGAGGAAGCAAAGAGGCTTGATTTCTTCATTTTGATGAGATGGGATTTTTGATTCCGAGAAAATATGAGATGGGTTTTGTTTGGTTGGTGAGAAAGTTGTAAACTTGCAGGGAAAATTGGGAGGGAAAAAACCAAGTATTCAATGGTTTACAGAGAAGGTAAGGTCAATGGTGGGGTTTTATAAGAGATCTATATATGGCTAGTGCTTAGGTTGCACGGACACACGCATTGAGAGTCCGACATGATAGGGAGATGGATATGTGGACGCGGTAATTTAGAAAAAAATTTATATTTAGATATGGTTGGAACACGACAACTAAAATCAATTGTCAAACATAAATATTCATGTATAATAAAATTCATATCATCCACAGCCATTTGATCGATTACAAAAAAAATCATAATTGTTGTTATGCCATGTCTTATGGCTTTAGTGCACACGTCAGTACCTTTATTAGCTATGTGCAACAAATGTACTTTAACTCTAATGTATGACCCTTACTTTTCTTGACCACGTGTTGCATTTACATGATGTATTACCACACTCACTCCCACTACTTTTTTCTATTTTTGTCACATATTTCTATAAAGGTGATTCGTTAGATCATACGTGGAGTGTCCGATGTGTGTTCAGAAAGTATTCATCTTACGTGGAGCGTCTGATGTGTGTCCGCGGAGTGTCCATTATGTTTTCAATTAAATAAATGAAAAATAAGAAAAAATAAGAGAAAGTATGGAAGCGTTTAATTTTGGTGTATATTGCATTTGATATTATATTATATTATATTACATTATGTAGAATATTGTATAATCTAGTATCGTATATAATACATGAGTAGCAAGTTGGAGGATAACGTGGTTCAAATCCCACTAAATACATTTGTTGTGAGGGGTGAAGAGCCTTAACTGTTATTAAGCTCTGAACAAAATTATCTCAATGAAGATACTTGTAAATATTAAAAAAAATATAATACATGAGTAAATTAACCGAATATGTGATTAAGTTCCACCCATGGCGTACGAAAAGAAGGCAAACGAACAGTTTTCTGGACTGAGTACACGTTTACTTGTATTTAAATTTTTTTAAAACATGGAAGTTATTTTATAACAAAAGTAGCAAAAATAGAAAACATACATGGTAAACTTTAAAAACATGACATTTGATTTGACTGCTTTGTAAAATTATACATGTGACTTCATTTTCTCAAAAACAAGAGCTCTAGTTTCAAAAGTTAGGAAACAAAGTAAAAACATATGACTTAATTTTAAAAATTAATTTTTTTTAATGCTACACCAATTATACTAGATGACTTACTCAGAATGAGTGCTTGCTTCTGAGCTACTTTAATTTCTTAAGCTATGCACAAGTCGAAAATAATGAAGACATTGTGTTGGCACACGTTGACACTTGCGTCTAGAAATACATTGTTGGGAGTATTTGGAAACCATTCTCATAACTAGCTTATTATACATGATCATGGATCTGAAACGAAATAAAAATCTAAAGCACCACAAAATCGACTCTCGAATCAAGTCCTTGACCGACACTTTGTGCAAGTCCTTTAAAGTCTTTGGCCCCCCCATTACGGGGTGGCCATCGAGTATCTATAAGCACCTTCTCGAGTGACTGAGCACCGATGTCAAACAACTGTTGAGCAACCTCTATTTCAGAGCTCAATCCATGGAATCCTGTGATCTCCACCACCTTAAGGAACTCATGTCTGAATTTAGTAGCCTCTTTCATTCGTCTCTTTTCTCCCTTTGCATGGCGCCTAGTGGAAGGAATTGCGGGAGAAAAAAATTCATCCCCAATAAAGGACATAGGACTTAAAACATGTTGCAAACAGAATGGATCGATACAAATGCCATAACGACTTGCTCTGATTGCAAATCTACGCAAACAAGGAAACGCCTTGATGAAAACTATTGGCCAAAGAAACGAATCGCCATCAGATCCCCCAATGTCCACCTCCAATTCTTCGATCTTAACAAGTTGAGGGAATGCCAGAGGGTATGAAGGGCAGTTCATAAACATCTGATATCGACAAATACAGATATATAAGTGATCCGCAAAACACTATACACTGCACCCATAAAATTAAGATATACATACATACATACATACATACATACATACATACCTGGCCACACAGCTTTAACTTAAGCTTCTTCAACTGAGAGATATAACTAAGATGCAGATCGTCTCTCATGAAGAAAGGACAGCTGCCATCTCTATCCCACTCAAAATTCGGACAAACGAGGTATGTATCTAAAATGCAAAGCACTCGCTCTGCCTTCAAAACCGAAAGAAACGAGATTTGGTGCAGAAATCTCAATCCTTTCATGTTTTGCAAGTGAATCAACACTCGATAACTCTAAATGCGTCAACTCAGCGCTTGAAAATGTAAGACACCTCGGTTTGAAGGGCTTCAGAGACAAGCTCTCGAGCAACGGGAAGGCAGACAATAAAGCATCAACAATCAGCTGGTCCACATATACTCCTTTCAAACAAAGGACTCTCATTCGCTCATTGTGCTTTGAATTTGAGGGAAAAACATAAGGATGCACCGGCCGATTATCATAAATGTATATAAACCGAACGAAAGGTCTAATTCGAGTCGCTGAACGCCCTTAGTAAAGCCAAACTTAATCCAGTTATCAACAGCAACGGAATATCTCGAATCCAAACGTAAATTAATAGCAAGCTCATCCAAGAGAGATAGCTGATGAGACATAAACACCTTACTTAACAACCCAATATACAGAAGCCTCTTTCTGTGGATAACACTAAAGCCAGGTTCCACGATCTATGAAGCACGGAAACTCCTAGACACTAACGTTTTCCGTTTCCGTTTCCGTGTCGAAAACCTGAAATCACGTTATTTTTTGCGTTTCCAGTGTGTGTTTCTGATTTTCGGAAACGTTTCCTTTTCCCGTTTCCGTGCTACATATTCCACAATACCAAGCCCTTTATAAATACGAGTATTGAAGATTAAGATCGGACCAGAGCAGTGATTTGTTAAAAGCCAAAGCTTTTCCCATCGACGGGAAAGAACACAGGTTCTGCCTGATTCTTGGAGTGTTAATCTTGATAATATGTTGGATATATGATGGTTCAACCATGAAATAACCATGGAGAACCATACTTAAAAAAAGAATCATGCAACCAAACAAGAGATATTTAATAAGAACCATACCGTACTATAATGAACGATGAAAAAACCATGAGCCAAACAGGGCCTAATCTAAAACAAGACCCCCAACGGAATTTTGGGAGTTGTACATAGCAAATCAAAAAAAAATTATGACTTTTTTTTATATAGATTGAAAACCGAAACGAACTGACCTTTGGTTGAGCACCCATGACGAATCCAGTCGCCGTTTACCAATTCTCAGGCAACGAGTAAATTACACACAAGTTTCGAGTGGAGAACACGAGTCTAAGTTTTTACTCCCTCCATCTTTTTAAAATAGGCATTTTAGCCATTTTTTAAAATATTTTTTGACTTGTCTCAAATTTCTAGGTACTTTTTGGATTATTTTTCTAATTATACCCTTATTTATCTCATTATCATTAATTGTAAATGGGGTGTCGAATTCGCCAAGTTTAATTAATCTGTTAAAATTTTGCCATAGTGGAAGTAGTGTCAATCATACAGGGAGTGAATACACTTCGTAAATTTCATTTCGTTGAATGAAAAACTGAAAAATAAATTCAAAGGGGGGTTTGAAGGTTGGTTGGTTTTGGAAAATAATAAAAATAATATGCTAAAAATAATTGATTAAAAACATTCAATCAAAGGTTCATTCATATTCCCGTTCTTACACTTGATCCTTGGTTCAAAGATTTTCTAAATCAAATCTTGCTAAATCAGTAGTTATAGTCACCGAGAGACGCTCCTAGCAATCAATTCTCTCTTAATTTTAAATCAACCACGAGACGCTCTATGATTGACTATAACTAAACCATAGTACTTTGGAAACGTTCCTTAGTTTTAACTTGGTAATTGCTTTAAGAAATGAGAAAACTCGATTCGAACCAACGAGTCAAGGCGCTTGACTCTTGACTCGTCTAAGTAAGATTGTTTATTCCTTAATGCGAGGTACCTTAATTCGACACTTTTACAAATCGATAGGACAGTTACGGATCAAACCGATTCGTATGTCAATCTTAAAACCTTCAATCGAAACAACGCGCGCTTTTAAAACAATTAGAGGAACCAAAATAAGCTTTAAGAACCGAAATAAACAAATAGCAAATGATAGAGAAAGATAAGAACAATTAAGCCTCACAAGTGTAGAAACCGAGAATTAAATTGTTCCTTGAATAACTCAGCAAAACATAGTTAACGAACAAAAGCTGAAACTAAAAACAATACGAAAGCATTGTCTGTCAAATGAGTGTCTCTAAGTCTAAGTCCAAGTCCCCCCAGTTATAATTAAACAAATGCTCTTACGTAGGTGAAAATAAGATTAAACTAACAGCATCACCAATAATTATTTTATTTGAGTATTTTTTTTAATATGTATAATTAATTTAAATAAAGTACTACAATAGACTTTCTATTCTATTTTTCTCGTATGATGTGGTAATTAAATTTGAGAAATTGTCTATTTGATCTTCTACAAATAGAAGATCAAATAGAATGTCAAGTAACCAAATATATTAATATTTTAATGTTTAGTTTAAAATTTAAATTTTTGATAGGTATAAAATAAATAATTTAATAAATATTCTTTTTTATTATTTAATTTTGAAAGAATGATACCCACTATAAAATAGACAATTTACTACAACAGATTTTTTGAAACATATTATCTATTTGTAAAATCATCACCGTATCATCAATATGAATTTTCATTCTTCACGACACATCATTCTAGAATCCATAAACTATCGGAGATGATCTGATAATGCAAATTATCCACCACTAATTGTCAGGTCCATTACGTTCAAGAGAGTGGATTGTGTCAACTCCTTTCAGTCCACTGATTAAGTGCTTAAGAAGTCCACGTTAAGCAGCCACGAAGCTTGATTAATTTCCATGTCATTCCACTAATTAAGGAGTAAGTTCCAGCCATGAAGGTTTGCCACGTCATCCATTTTGTGGTTGAAAACTTGCCATTAGTTAAGTGTAATTGGATTGACACCCAAAATAAACTCAGACTTAGTCAAGTGCCCCATTTATCCATTAATTTGCATCTTTCGCAGCACTTTGATTTATTCCTGTCAAATCAAAATATGCCCACGAATAAACTAATATTTAAATAATAATGAATTAATTAAATATAAATTAAGGTTAAAAGGATACATATAATGTATATTAAGAGCAATGAAGTGAAAAATTAAATATTAATTAAAAGATAAATTAATATTTTTTATTTTATTTAATTAATTTTTTAAAAATTATAAAATATGTTAGAAGATAAATAAAAAAATGGAGGTCGTAAATTTTTACATAGGTAGTAGCATAAGTTATTATAAAATTACAACTTTACCCATTCTTAATTATATGATATATATATATATATATATATATAGACACTCGACACAATGCATAAAATATAAAAAATAGGTATATAAAAGAAAAACAAAGGAGAAAGGGGAATTATTAGGGTTAGTCTTTGCCCCTTTCCATTTTTTTAGATCTAGCTTTCCAATTTTCTCCTCTTCCTTTCTCTTTTTCTCTCTTTTATATACCTATTTTTCTTATGCAATGTTATTTACGGTTCGTGTTTAATTAAAATAGCGCGCGTTAATATTAATAATATCTTTAATGAAAGCATACCTTATTATTTAAAGGTATTACTGACATTAGCGCGGACTTTTTTAAATAAATACAGGCGGTATTTAACAAGACCCTAAAAGATAATACACTAATCTAATTTTTGTAGAGTTATTTATTTTCGGTCTGAACTTTTCCAATAAGATAGAAGTTACCGAGCTCGATTTTGTTATAACTCTTTTTAGTTTTTTTAGCAAAAAGAAACAACTCCTCTTCCCAAAAGTCGCCAGCCGAGTATGATTAGTGGGTTGCAATATAATTCATTTTTGGTGAAATAATTCACATTTGGCCCTGTTCTTTTCAACTTATAAGTAGCAGTATTGAACTGAACAGAATTTATTTCAGTATAAATTTATATATATGCAGTACTGAACTGAACTGAACTGGACTGGACTAAATATAAGTTGAAAAGAACAGGGCCTAAATGAAGAAAATATAGAAATTGTGACGTGATTCAGTTTTTCATGTTGTGCATTCACATGTAAATAAATATGTGATTAGTATATATGATGTTAATTATACCTTTTAATGAATTTTAGTTAATTTATTAGAGTTTTTGTGATTACAGATGAGCAAAACAAAGAAAAATAAACAGAGACATAAAATTACTTCTTTATAAAAATGTAAACTAAAAGAGAGACATTAAAGAAACTGAAATTTGTAATTGCAACTCATAAAAATTACACTATGTTTATTAGTTTAAGAAGATTACTTAGTAGTAGGTTCCTTCTTAATCTTGACATCAGTGTGACAGTTGCTGCTTGAAGCTCCTCTATTCACATTCTCATATCCTTCACTTACAATGGAGTTTGTCTCACTGCCATTTCCATTCCTTGCCACTCCTCGATGCCTAATTTTGTACTTTGTTTCCCGTCTTCTTCTGGTCTCTTCATGGCTTTCGTTCTTGTAATGCGAGTTCATATGTGCAGCAAACTTTTGTGATGTGTCAAAGATTGCATTGCACTTTGGGCACGTATAAGGACCATTTCTGTTATGTGGAAGGCTATGAGTCACTCCATCGCCTTCTGTCTGGACATTGTTCTCATTGATTGGTGGAATGGAACGGATAGGTCTCGCATCAATTGGTGTGGGACTGATTGGTGAATTAGATGTGGGTATAGGGAGGTTAGCAGTGGCGAATCCAGCATGATTCTATCATGGGGTCCAAGTATTAATGTACACGTAAATTTAAATATTAAATATGTATTAATAAATATTCATTTCAATAATATTGAGAGAAAAAAACTCATTCATAACTTTTCTGCATGTGTAAATTTCAATAATATAAAAAAGTAAGGTCAATGGACCCCACTCCTTACCATATCGAATCGCCCTTGGAGGTTAGGATTTTGAGAGTTGTGAGGAGACTCTGACCTTGTAATTGTCCTCGGTATTGGGGTTGAGGGAGCCTCATTTGGTGTGAGCATGAGAGGCTCTATTATTGGAGTAGTCGGGGTACTCACAAAAACATGATTTTGCATGGTGGATGGATGAGAATTTGGGACGAAGGGATGTGGACTCCTTATTGGAGAAGTCTCATAAACATCATTTAGATCCGCTAATATTGGAGCAGTTGAGGTATTCTCAAAAACAATATTTTGAGGTTGAGGCTGAGGCTCCAACGCGATAATAAATCGGGTTGTTCTCACAATCTCCGTCACAATCACTCCATTCGAAAATGGAGTAGGCAATGCCATGTTATTCGTGGGCATATATTCGATTGCCCTACGAACATCCACGTTATCTAACAAGATGTTGGGGTTTCTTGAAACCCTACCCTGGCTAAAACCGAACTGGTTAGAGCCACCATTTGCTATGTGTTGGTGTAGACCAAAGGAGTCTCTACTTTCATGCACATTGCTTTGACCAAGAAGCATAAACAAATTATTCTCATTCTCCCGATCTTGAGCTTGACTTGTGAGTGGAGCATTTCCACTAATGGAACTAAATGAAAAGGAGTTGTTTTGTCTAGCCATTTCAAATTAAAGGTATTGAAATAACAAAGAAAAATAAAAGAGTACTAGTGAAATGCTTGATAATTGAGTGATCAAACCTTATGTTTCTAAGTCAATTTATAATGGTGCGACATGAGATACGTCGACCCTAGACAATAAATTTATTTATGATTTTCAGATACATTAGAATCTACGCATATTGCAATATAAGGTAAATAAATTGCCACAAAATACATAATTAATTAATACTTGTGGCCCCATGTGATATTTTGAGATTATATTATTTCTCAAATATGTCACTTTATGGTAAAAACTTAAATGTGTTTTATATGAAATTTTTTTTATTAAGTGATATGACATTATAGTCCTTTGATATTATTAAAAATTTCATTATCTTTGGCACTACAAATGTAATTTCAATACTGATCATATCAATGATGTCGCTTCATACTTCTGATCGCATATGTGATGTCACTTGATAGTTCAGAACTTACGATATATAGTGTATGTTCTTTTATAGCTAAAAATGTTATATTTGGTAATCCATAGATGACCGGATGTTAAACTGGACATGAAAATTTTAATTTTCAAAGTAATATAACAAATATTAATATGTTATTTAAATTATGTTAATGTAAGAAAAAAAGAAATTACCATTCATTCAATATCTAAGAAATTACCATTCATTCAATATCTAAGTAAAATCATTATAATATCTTTTCCTTGTAGATATGTATTTTAGCTTACTATTGTT
This sequence comes from Euphorbia pulcherrima, assembly GCA_947683365.1. Classification (NCBI taxonomy): domain Eukaryota; kingdom Viridiplantae; phylum Streptophyta; class Magnoliopsida; order Malpighiales; family Euphorbiaceae; genus Euphorbia; species Euphorbia pulcherrima. The sequence continues at coordinate 2,047,251 of CANTUS010000006.1, read as the reverse complement.
AATGAATTACACATTTTATTACTCGTAAATTTCAACATATTCAATTTAATTTTCAAACAATAGACAATTATTTGTTTGATAAAAGATAAAAATTAGTTCTAGTATAATTCTATATTTCTCAATATAGTAACATCACAATAGGACATTTTAGTAAATTAACATTAGGACATACATATCTATATTTCTCAAGGCCTCTTTCTTTTGAATATCTCTTCAATTTGACTACCAACCACTATCACTTCTTATTAAATAATAAATTAATTAACCATATGGAAAATAGTTTTCTTGATTTTATTTCCATGTTTATTTTTATTTTGTTGAATTTTTTTAGGTACTTTATATCAACAAACGGGAAAAAAATCACGTATCCTTAATTTGGTGTTCCCTTTCACGTCTCTCATTCATTTTTTAATATGTGATAATATTTATTGTTATTTTATTATTTTTCAAATTTACCTTCCTACTTTTCATCACATCTCTCCCACAAACTTGTCACATGTCAAAAAAATGAATGGAGGGCATGAAAGGGGACACTAAATTGGGGACATGTGATTTTTTTTCCAAACAAACGAGGATTTAAATCTGTTGTCCTCAAAGTGGTGTCTCATTCCATGTCCCCCATTCAAATATTGATACGTGACTGTTTTTAAATCTTATTTTATTCTTTTTTAGTTTATCTCTCCTATAAATATGTTACATGTCAAATGATGAATGGAGAGAATATAGAAGGGGACACTAATTTCAGGACAGCATATTTGAATTCAACAAACGACAAATTTCTTTCTCGTTAGTACCTACGAAAACAATACTCAATGTAGCGAACCGAAATTTCGGAATTTACTTATAATAAATTACTATTGTATTAAAATATCATGGAAATTATTTTTTGTAGTTATTATTATTGTTATTGGATATAAGGCACGAAGAAATAAGAGTTAATTAAGTAAGAGGGATGAATTGGGCATTTAATTATTTGTTCAAGGGCATTATTAAAAATTTAAAAAAAAATACATAACATATCCAGCATCTTCTCTTCTCTTCTCCACCTTCATCATTTCCTTCTTTCTTCCTATCCTTTATCAAATTTTTCATAATCTAAAAACTTCCGATTTCATCGATTCAACTTCAAATTCTTGTTAGAAATCGATCCTTAAGCCCTCTATCATCATCAATTTCAGTCAATCAAGACTATAAGAGGAGGACTTCAGATGTTAAGATTCGGATAAATAGTAACTCAAATTTGAGGTGGGTGATTTTTGATGAAATTAAAGCTTAATTAGTAGAATTCATGGTAGATTAAACATATTTGTGGTATTAGGAAGTTTATTTATACAATATCTTAGTAAATTATATATGGCTGTTGTAGAGGAAGCTAGTGCAAGCAAATCAAAGGCAAAAGAGGTAGAAGAGAGCTAGAAAGAGCTTAGAAAAAGGTTTGTGTCTCAAATTTCGATTTCTCGATTTCTCGGAAAAATTTTCAGATTTATATCCCTGTTTTGTTTTAATGTTTTCTCTTGTTACATAAATCCGATTTGAATGATTCTTGATTCTATTGATATCTATAAAAAGTAAGAAATATATGTTTAGAAGAAACCTTGTGTAATTTCGTTCGTTTTCAATATGAAATTTTTATTTGAAGTTGAGTCATGAAATCTGTTTTCGAAAAATCTCAGCTATGTACACTATTTAGTATTTTGATCATAACTTTGGTTATACAATTTGGATTTCTGTGGTTCTAGTGGTTTTGGAAAGCTGAGACATGTGGCTAATTATGTTTAGAAGCAAGTTCTTCGATTAGGTGATGTTTTGATAGTGAAAAATGCAAGGGAAGTTAGGTCATAGAATCTGAAAATTTCTAGAGAGTATGAATATTGATTTTATTGAGTTTTAATTGAAGTTTGATGCTTAAAATTTTGGGATTTGGATTTCTTAATTACTGAAGTTATGTTGAATTATGATTGATGGTTTATACTGGAATTTTTAAGAGGTTACTTTGATTTATTGCCCTTATTAAACGAGTAGAATACAGGGTAGATTGGCGCCATTCGGCTTTGGACTTGTCCGCTCCCGTATCCATTTTATTGTTATTCATGACTTGTTTACTTTGGGCAATATATGTTTAACGTGTTTGGAGAAATTAGATATAAATTTGATTGTATTTTGAAAGGTTTATAAAATAAGTTTTGTGTTTTAGTTTTATAAAGTTGTTTAATTTGTTTTTGACTTATGAACATACTTTATTTCTATTTTTTTTTAAGTGTTCAAAGTTGTTGTATTTCTTTTATGGACACCACTAAGCAAATTGCTTAGCGTGTAATTGTTTTTCTACACGTAGGTGGAGAACTTGTAGATAGCTTGGACCAAAGTGGTATAAGTGGATCAGCTTGAAGAGCATATAAGGAAAGACTCGAGGTGGATTTGTAATTTAATGTAATATTATGGTTTGTAGAATAATGGCATGTACTAGATAGTGTGAAAAATATAAAGTGGTATTGAGAAATATTTGGAGAATAATTAGCATTGAGAAATATTTGGAAAATAATTTGGAGTTTAAAACGCTATATTTGTATTTGTACATATTAAACTATAAGTATTGAACTCTATATAGTGGAGTAGAGTTATTTATTGGGTGATTATAGTACTTGTGGCACTCCTTATACAGGGGGTGTTACACTCAAGGCGAATACTTGTCAGGTTAATCGCTTATTAGTAATCACCTACAAGGTATAATTTTATTTGTAACATATAATTCATCGAGCTAAACAAGTCCTGGGAAATTGGTACACCTCTGAAAAAAAATTAAGTAGAGGTAGAAGGTCATAGGTTCAATACCCGGCCTCTTCAAAATCCATATATTTAAAAAAAACAAGTCCTGGGAATGCCTTGAAGGGCATTCCATAAACTTCTAATGAACATTATCAAAATACACATATATGCCAAAGGGTAAATATTTTCATATCTCACAATCTCCGTTACAATCACTCGATTCGAAAATGGAGTAGACAATGCCATGTTATTCGTGGGCATATATTCGATTGCCCTACGAACATCCACGTTATCTAACAAGATGTTGGGGTTTCTTGAAACTCTACCCTGGCTAAAACCGAACTGGTTAGAGCCACCATTTGCTATGTGTTGGTGTAGACCAAAGGAATCTCTACTTTCATGCACATTGCTTTGACCAAGAAGCATAAGCAAATCATTCTCATTCTCCCGATCTTGAGCTTGACTTGTGAGTGGAGCATTTCCACTAGTGGAACCAAATGAAAAGGAGTTGTTTTGTCTAGCCATTTCAACTTAAAGCTATTAAAATAACAAAGAAAAATACAAGAGTACTAGTGAAATGCTTGATAATTGAGTGACGAAACCTCATGTTTCTAGGTCAATTTATAATGGTGCGACATTAGATACGTCGACCCTAGACAATAAATTTATTTATAATTTTTAAATACATTAGGATCTATAAATATTTCAATATAAGGTAAATAAATTGCCACAAAGTACATAATTAATTAATACTTGTGGCCCCATATGATATTTTGAGATTATATTATTTCTCAAATATGTGGTAAAAACTTAAATGTGTTTTATATGAAATTTTTTTTATTAAGTGATATGACATTATAGTGCTTTGATATTATTGAAAATTTCATTATCCTTGGCACTACAAATATAATTTCAATACTGATCATATCAATGATGTCGCTTCATACTTCTGATCGCATATATGATGTCACTTGATAGTTCAGAACTTACGATATATAGTGTATGTCCTTTTATAGCTAAAATTGTTGTATTTAGTAATTCATAGATGACCGGATGTTAAACTGGACATGGAGATTTTAATTTTCAAAGTAATATAACAAATATTATGTTATTTAAATTATGTTAATGTAAGAAAAAAAGAAATTACCATTCATTCAATATCTAAGAAATTACCATTCATTCAATATCTAAGTAAAATCATTATAATATCTTTTCCTTGTAGATATGTATTTTAGCTTACTATTGTTAATGAATTACACATTTTATTACTCGTAAATTTCAACATATTCAATTTAATTTTCAAACAATAGACAATTATTTGTTTGATAAAAGATAAAAATTAGTTCTAGTATAATTCTATATTTCTCAATATAGTAACATCACAATAGGACATTTTAGTAAATTAACATTAGGACATACATATCTATATTTCTCAAGGCCCCTTTCTTTTGAATATCTCTTCAATTTGACTACCAACCACTATCACTTCTTATTAAGTAATAAATTAATTAACCATATGGAAAATAGTTTTCTTGATTTTATTTCCATGTTTATTTTTATTTTGTTGAATTTTTTTAGGTACTTTATATCAACAAACGGGAAAAAAATCACGTATCCTTAATTTGGTGTTCCCTTTCATGTCTCTCATTCATTTTTTAATATGTGATAATATTTATTGTTATTTTATTATTTTTCAAATTTACTTTCCTACTTTTCATCACATCTCTCCCACAAACTTGTCACATGTCAAAAAAATGAATGGAGGGCATGAAAGGGGACACTAAATTGAGGACATGTGATTTTTTTTCTAAACAAACGAGGATTTAAATCTGTTGTCCTCAAAGTGGTGTCTCATTCCATGTCCCCCATTCAAATATTGATACGTGACTGTTTTTAAATCTTATTTTATTCTTTTTTAGTTTATCTCTCCTATAAATATGTTACATGTCAAATGATGAATGGAGAGAACATAGAAGGGGACATTAATTTCAGGACAACATATTTGAATTCAACAAACGACAAATTTCTTTCTCGTTAGTACCTACGAAAATGATACTCAATGTAGCGAACCGAAATTTTGGAATTTACTTATAATAAATTACTATTGTATTAAAATATCATGGAAATTATTTTTTGTAGTTATTATTATTGTTATTGGATATAAGGCACCAAGAAATAAGAGTTAATTAAGTAAGAGGGATGAATTGGACATTTAATTATTTATTCAAGGGCATTATTAAAAATTAAAAAAAAATACATAACATATCCAGCATCTTCTCTTCTCTTCTCCACCTTCATCATTTCCTTCTTTCTTCCTATCCTTAATCAAATTTTTCATAATCTAAAAACTTCCGATTTCATCGATTCAACTTCAAATTCTTGTTAGAAATCGATCCTTAAGCCCTCTATCATCATCAATTTCAGTCAATCAAGACTATAAGAGGAGGACTTCAGATGTTAAGATTCGGATGAATAGTAACCCAAATTTGAGGTGAGTGATTTTTGATGAAATTAAAGCTTGATTAGTAGAATTCATGGTAGATTAAACATATTTATGGTATTAAGAAGTTTATTTATACAATATCTTGGTAAATTATATATGGCTGTTGTAGAGGAAGCTAGTGCAAGCAAATCAAAGGCAAAAGAGCTAGAAGAGAGTGTGAGCGGACGACCGTTTGAGCGGCTGCGGCGTGGGGCAGGACCCGGTCGGGCCGGCCCGGTTTTCGGTGTGTCGGGGAGATGAGTGTGATGTGGTTAAAAAGAAAATGATTTTGCGTATTGTAACGCTTAAAAGATACGAGATCGAAATCCCGTACTTAGAATAGAGTCGCCACCCGGTTCAGCTCAACCGGGAAATTTTCGGTACGATTTTCCCACCGGGTGGTTAGACCATACCTTAAGTAGAGATTCCGAGTTCGGATGATGTTATCTACTTTTCATTAGGCCAAGTTACGATACTTCATTCTTTCTTAATCGGTTTAATCCACCCTATTTATTTGTATTTTCAGTTATTTTGTGGTTTTCGCATTTATCAAGCAATTGAAGCGATAAATAAAATATTTACAAACGTAAAAGAAAAGTAAGTGCGGAAAATAGAATTATTACAACATTTTCAAGTCCTGTACATTTTCTACGTAACAAATGAAATACCCGAATGTCCGATATACATCTACCTGCGGAGGATGGTTGACACAAGTATGGCATATTTTATTTATAACATCATAAAGCCCGATTGGATGGCTAAAAAGAGATTTGAATGGCGTTTGCGGGGAAATTCCATTTTTATCCAAATTTTAGATTCGATCGTTGCTTTATCGGATTACAAGTGAATATACCACTCATCGCGGGGCGGGTCTGTTTTCAGGAGGTCTCGAACCTCCATCGTGACACTATAGGTCCTAGCTTCAGAAAATAAATTAATTTGGAAACAGACGAAAACAACACTGCTATCCAGAAAGCCATACTACCGATGGCATCTGATGCCGCCGACGACATAGTTGATGTCGCTGGCGGCATGGATGATGCCGCCGGCGACATCAGCATGTCACGGGTGACATCAGCATGCAGATGGGCACAGGGCTTTCTGAATACCGTAAAGAAAGGGTTCTGCGAGAAAGCGAGGTCTCCGGGGAATGTGATGCTAACGGCGGTACCAACGATGCCTCTCGCGACATGGGTGATACAGCCGGCAACATCACATGTCTCCGACGACTTCAATTCCTAGCAGCAGCAGCGGTTTGCAGCCAAAATGACCGAAAACTTAAAGCGGACACAAATCAACAAAAAAAAGTGCAAAACAATAATAATAATAATGCCAAAGAGCTATGAGACTCAGGATTTTCACCTCGGGGTAGTGAATCCAACTCTTCGTGAACTGAACAATAATGCCTCCGGGGAGCTTGCAACGATAATTTGATTGTAAATTTAAAGGTTTTAGGTCTCTAAATTCTATCGAGTTGATTTAACCCAAAAACCCACTGATTTAAGCTCACAATCAGAGAGTTCGAAGAAGAAAAACCGAGAAAAATGGATTATAATCCTTTTTCCTGCCTTTTCTAGATCTTATCTCACTAAAATCTATTCTCTCGATTTCAGCTCTTAATTGCCCAATTTTAGCTCCTTCCCTCTATAATTTCAGTTCCCCCCCTCTCCTTAAATGCAGTTTTTGGGTGCCTTTTATAGGCAAATTGGGGTATTTTTCGAGACCTTTTTGACTTATTCCGCCGAAAGTGGCCGACAGGCTGTTTGTGGAGGACCCATTTCAAGTCATATCGCCGGCGACATGATGATGCCGCCGGCGGTATGGTGATGCCGCCGGCGGCATGAATGATGTCGGTGGCGACATCATTCTCCAGCACACCGACAAACAACGGGTTAAAAAGCCTAAAAAGTCGGAAAAAGTGGTTTATTAGTGGAAAAAGGCATCTTTATGGCTTTTGACAATATTTTAAAGGGTATTTATTATGGGTGTAAATTATCGGTTTAAGCTCCTACCGAACGCGTTATCGGCCACGCCGAACTGAATTCTACCAATTATAAAATTCACAAGGAATATTATTTTGGTAATAAAAATTCTGAAGAGAACTTTTATTTTGAGGTATTGGAATCGGGTACACGTCATCATCGTCTCGCGAGAGGGACTGCAAAAACCCGTGCTCACAGGCTGCCCCTCGGGGGATCACTGCTGCCACAGGTCAGTATGATCACACGAAAGAGCAAGGGATAGGAATGATACCTGAAGGATGACTGGTTTGTCCCTTGGTCGGACTTATGCTCTGTCAATGGTTTGTCCCTTAGTCGGACTTATGCTCTGCGATTGTTTGCCCCTTGGTCGGACTTATGCTCTGTCAACTATTCGTCCCTTGGTCGGACCTACGCTTTGTTGATCGTTTGTCCCTTGGTCGGACTTATGCTTTGTCATTCGTTTGTCCCTTGGTCGGACATACTCTTTGTCGTTTGTTGTCCCTTGGTCTGACTTACGCTTTGTCAATTGTTTATCCCTTGGTCGGACTTACGCTTTGTCGTTTGTTCGTCCCTTGGTCGGACTTACACTTTATCGTTTGTTCGTCCTTTGGTCGGACATATGCTTTATCGACTGTTCGTCCCTTGGTCGGACATACGCTTTGTCGACTGTTCGTCCCTTGGTCGGACTTATGCTTTGTCATTTATTCGTCCCTTGGTCGGACTTACGCTTTATCATTTGTTCGTCCCTTGGTCGGACTTACGCTTTGTCGACTATTCATCCCTTGGTCGGACTTACGCTTTGTTGACTGTTCGTCCCTTGGTCGGACTTACACTTTGTCGACTGTTCGTCCCTTGGTCGGACTTACGCTTTGTCGACTGTTCGTCTCTTGGTCGGACTTACGCTTTGTCGACTGTTTGTCCCTTGGTCGGACTTGTGCTTCGTGGAGAATTTGTCCCTTGGTCGGACTTGTGCTTCGTAGAGAATTTATCCCTTGGTCGGACATGTGCTTCGTAGAGAATTTGTCCCTTGGTCGGACTTGTGCTTCGTAGAGAATTTGTCCCTTGGTCGGACTTGTGCTTCGTAGAGAATTTGTCCCTTGGTCAGACTTGTGCTTCGTAGAGAATTTGTCACTTGGTCGGACTTGTGCTTCGTAGAGAATTTATCCCTTGGTCGGACTTGTGCTTCGTAGAGAATTTGTCCCTTGGTCGGACTTGTGCTTCATAGAGAATTTGTCCCTTGGTCGGACTTGTGCTTTGTAGAGAATTCGTCCCTTGGACGGACTTGTGCTTTGTAGAGAATTTGTCCCTTGGTCGGACTTGTGCTTCGTAGAGAATTTGTCCCTTGGTCGGACTTGTGCTTCGTAGAGAATTCGTCCCTTGGTCGGACTTGTGCTTTGTATAAAGAGGTTTGCCCCTTGGTCGGGCTTCTGCTTTGAATATAGAGGTTTGCCCTTTGGTTGGGCTTTTGCTTTGAATAGAGAGGTTTGCCCCTTGATCGGGCTTTTGCTTTGAATAGAGATTGCCCTACGGTTGGGCTTTCATTCTGAAGTGATTGCCCTTCGGTTGGGCTTTCGTTCTGAAGAGATCGCCCTTCGGTTGGGCTTGCGTTCTGAAGAGATCGTCCTTCGGTTAGGCTTTCGTTTTGAAGTGATCGCCCTTCGGTTGGGCTTGTTCTGAAGTGATTGCCCTTCGGTTGGGCTTTCATTCTGAAGAGATTGCCCTTCGGTTGGGCTTTCGTTCTGAAGAGATTGTCCTTCGGTTAGGCTTTCGTTTTGAAGAGATCGCCCTTCGGTTGGGCTTTCGTTCTGAAGAGATCGCCCTTCGGTTGGGCTTTCATTTTGAAGTGATCGCCCTTCGGTTGGGCTTGTTTTGAAGAGATTGCCCTTCGGTCGGGCTTTTGCTTTGAAGAGATCGCCCTTGGTTGGGCTTGTTCTATTGAGATCGCCCTTCGATTGGGCTTTCATTTCTGAAGTGATCGCCCTTCGGTTGGGCGCACTATGAAGAGATCGCCCTTTAGTCAGGCTCGTTTTGATGAGATCGCCCTTCGGTCGGGCTTACTATGAAGAGATCGCCCTTCAGTTGGGCTTTCATTCTGAAGAGATTGCCCTTCGGTTGGGCTTTCGTTCTGAAGAGATTGCCCTTCGGTTGGGCTCATTTTATTGAGATCGCCCTTCGGTTGGGCTCATTTGATTGGTACAGTGATTGTCCTTTGGTCGGACTTTTACTTCAAAGAGGTCGCCCTTTGGTTGGGCTTTTGCATTTTGATGAGATGATTGTTCTTTGGTCGGACTTTCACTTTGAAGAGGTCGCCCTTCGGTCGGGCTCACTATGAGGAGATCGCCCTTTGGTCGGGCTCATTTTGTTGAGATCGCCCTTCGGTTGGGCTCATTTTGTTGAGATCGCCCTTCGGTTGGGCTCATTTCGATGAGATCGCCCTTCGGTTGGGCTTACTTTGATGAGATCGCCCTTCGGTCGGGCTCGTGTTTGGTATAGCGATTGTCCTTTGGTCGGACTTTCACTTTGAAGAGATCGCCCTTCGGTCGGGCTCACTATGATGAGATCGCCCTTCGGTTGGGCTCATTTCGAAAATCTAGTTTGGAGGGGCAATATTGCCGGCGGCATGACTTACATCGCCGGCGGCATGAGTTGATGTCGCCGGCGGCATGGGCTGATGTCGCCGGTGGTATGGATGCCACGTGGCAGCTTTGACTGGTCAGATAATTTCAAAATTTGAACTAAATGAGGCGATGTCGCCGGCGGCCTAAGTGATATCGCCGGCGGTATGGGATGATGTCGCCGGTGGTATGGATGCCACGTGGCAGCTTTGACTGGTCAGATAATTTCAAAATTTGAACTAAATGAGGCGATGTCGCCGGCGGCCTAAGTGAAGTCACCGGCGGTATGGGCTGATGTCGCCGGTGGTATGGATGCCACGTGGCAGCTTTGACTGGTCAGATAATTTCAAAATTTGAACTAAATGAGGCGATGTCGCCGGCGGCCTAAGTGAAGTCGCCGGCGGCATGGAGTGATACCGCCGGCGGCATGGAGGGACAGTTTCAGATTAATTAAAACTCCTCGAATCCCGCGCGGCAGTTTAAAAAGAGATTGGAACTCTTTTCTTCCCCATTCTCTCTCAAAACCGTATCCCTTTCTCTTCTCTCCCAAAGCTCTTTGATTTCTATCTTTGCTTTTTCAAATCATGAAGAGGATTAGTAATGCTTTCAGGGGCAAATCCAAGGCTAGGGAGAGCCTGCCCGATTCTTCCGTCGAGGGATTGAAAATCCTTTCTGTTCCCACTGCATACGGCCTCAAGGAGACGGCCAAAATGTATGGCTATGGCATTAACTCTCCTATCACCAATATGACTCCGGAGAAGGAGAAACATCTCTGTTATATCCAGGTAATCCCACAAAAACCTGAATTACTTCTTTTTGAATTCGATTTGATTTTGCTTTGGATTTGAAAACATGCTATTATAGGGGTTTAAAGTGTGGAATATCTCAGTCATATTGCATGCTTTAGGATCGGTTTTTGCCTTATTGTTTGATTGATTGTGATTTTTGGCACGATGGGTGCGATTTAGGGAGAAAACAGGTTCTGCCTGCGTAGAGTGATGCCGCTGGCGGCATGAATGATGCCGCTGGCGACATCAATGTTGTTGCTGGCGACATCAGCCTTTGCCAAAGGCTTTATGGGAGTCTGATGTCGCTTCTGTTGAAGCTGATGTCGCCGGCGACTTGAGCCATGCCGCTGGCGGTATGGGCTGATGCCGCCGGCGATATCGCTCATATCAGAGGCGACATCAGCAGTCTTTTTGACAGAAATGCACAGAATTGATCCGTTTTGTTTTCGATTTTTACAGCCATATGAACTGACTTACACAGGGGGGATGGGTACCATTGGTGAGTGGTGGCACCACATCTCAGAGAACGATCCCGAGCTTGCGCTTGCGATTAACAAGACTGGGTTTGGGGATTTGGCCCGGATTATGCCCATGTTGATGCCTAAGCTTCCTCATTCTTCAGTGACGGCCCTGACTGAAAGGTGGTCCGAGACTACCCATACCTTCCATTTCTCCATTGGGGAAGTTACAATTACCCCTTCTGATGTGGTAGCCATGACCGGCCTTCCTTGGACGGATGAGGTTATACATTTTGACGTCTACATGGACAGGTACCATGTTGAGAAGCCCATGGTGAGGCGGGTAAAGGAGTTGTTCGGTTTGAAGCCCGTCTCTGGGCGGCTGTCCTATGGTGAGTTGTACCATCATTAGACCCGGGTGAATGTGGTACCCGAGGAGGAGAGGGAAGCTTGTGTCCGTTCCTTTGTGATCTCACTACTCACCATGCTGTTCTTCCCAATCTCGGGGAGTAAGATCAATTACATGCTTATAACGGCAGTGGAAGATGTGCCGGGAATCAAGAGGAAGAATTGACCGAGGGCTATCTTGGCCCAGTTGTACCATGGGCTGGATGTGGGAGCCCGGAAGAAGGAGAAAGCCCTTCGCCTTTGCCATCTGCTACTCCAGGTATAACTTTTTGTAGATATTCTTCTTGATAGCATGTGTTCTCGTTTATTGCATGACGTTTTTTGGATTGATCGATCGGTCGTTATTCGTGCAGGCCTGGGCCTTTGAGCATCAAATCCTCCCACCGATGGAGTTTAAGAAGGTCGTGCCATCGGGCTCTCATTTCCTTGCTCGCTGGTGCGGGGGTATCGGTGGGAAGGCAAAGTACACTACGCAGTATAGGGAGGTCCTCAGGAGCGTACGGTTGAGTTCGGTACGAAATTTTTTTTTTTTAATTTATTTATTTGGTCTATGGACTTATGTTGGTTGTTTTGATGTAGCTCATCTTGGACCCATTCGATGGGGTGGAAAATTTGGCTGAGGTTGCGCGGGTGCGGAGAGAGGTGGATGACCGCCGGTTCGTTATTGAGTGCCCACTGTCCCAGCAGTGGTATCTGGGCGAGCGCGTCCGGGGTTGGAGGTCCCTTCTGGTTGCAGCTTGACCGGTGCCTGCCGATCCTCCGCGGGGCTTGTGGTGGCCTCATTTGGTGATTTCTACCGAGGCCGACAAAGCTGATTATATTGAAGGGAATGGTCGAGTGATCCCCAGCGTTCCTGGCCTCTACGAGCAGCTCTTTCAGCACCTACTCCCTGTGTGTCCTCGCATCCACGGCGATGATACAATTGAGTATCACAACAAGCAACGATTGGAGGACGAAAAGAGGCGCCTAAAAGGCGTTGTGGACGTTGAGGAGGAGGATGATGATGAGGACGAAGCGTTGGAAGGGGATGTTGCGATCGATCTTGAGGGGGAGGATGAGGTAGGCGCGGGTGTAGTTGGCGGGAGTGTGCCGACGTCCTAGGGGGAACAACGTTCTTTCGAGGTATGATTACGCTTGTGTGTATGATTTTGAAGTCGTTTAGGGATGTTGTTGACGTGTGACTTTCATATTTTGCAGGAACCTGCGAGAAAGTGGGGTCGGGATAACCAGAGTGGGACCTGACATTATGGCGGGCCGGAGGGCATGACCTTTGTGGAGGGGAGATTGGTCAATCCGTTGGAAACCACTTTCCTGTTGATGAACTCCCGAGGCGAATTCTCTCATAGGAATGTTGGCTCGAGCCGGCAAGCCCCGATTTTTATGCCCGAAAATACAACCTACGTAAGTCCTAATAATTATTTTCTTATTAAGTCTTAGATGCGGGTGTCTAAGGATTTGCTTTTTGGATTTGCTAGGTGGCGCGGAGTCATGTGGAGCAACTCGCGGAGAACAATTTCGTTCCCCGGGATACCCTTATTGGGCAATCGCTGCTGGTTCAGGTATTCTATGCACATGATAAGATGGGATATATGTATGGATGTTATGCATGACATGCAAGGCTGATACTTTCTCCAGTTTGCAGGATTTTTTAGCCCTTTCTATGTCTGATGCTGACGCAGCCCGGCGGCGGTATGAGGAGGAGACTGCAGCCTTACAGCGCCGTGTGAGCGATCTCGAGGGTCAGCTGGCGGCCACCGCTCAAGAACAAAGAAGCAAACAAAACCTCGACCGTGCGCATCCTGGGGGTACCAGTCGTAGGGGGGTAAAGAAGTCTGCTGGTCGGCGTGCGTTTACCGCGGTTGAGGAGTCCAGTAGTGTTCCCATGACAGAGGGGAGAGAGGAAGACGATGTTGACGATTGGTTCGCAAGTCCTGATGACGTTTCATCCCGTCCAGCCGGTAGTGGCGGGCATGCTTAGTTTTACTTTTCGTTTTCGTTTTGCCTTTGAGTTCTTGTTTGTACCTCCGATACATTGGGGTTTCGATAATTTGATTTTGTCATGATTTGGTACAATTTGAGCAATTTGCGCCTTCGGGCTTTCATAAAAATGAATTGCTGTTTTGACAAGTCCTTGGAAATGTAGCATAGGATTGTTTACAGTTTTTTATACAGGTCTGAAATGGCAGAAATGCTTCTGACGCCGCCCAGGAAGTTACTTCATGCCGCTGGCGGCATCATCCAAGTCGCCCAAACCAATCCTATATCGCCGGCGACATTAATTACATCGCAGGCGGTATCATGATATCGCCGGCGGTATCACCCTTATCGCCGGCGGCTTCAATCTTCCAGCAACCTGTTTTTGACCCTTCCGTCCGTTTCTGTCATGGCAACCTATAATCAAAAGCTGCGGGGTTTTCTGCAGTGCCTAGGGAACACAGATTTTGGGCTCCAATTTGATCCCATGGTTTGCATGGACTATCCTTTCGGGTTTTTGCTACAACAAACTTACTCCGACCTTTGAGCGCGTAGGATCTCCGATTAAGCTTACTTGCGATGTTTCCATCCTTCGATCGCCAGGCATTCACATGATCACAAACACAGATGTTCCAACATGAAAGACACTTTTATCAAGTGAATCTAATTTGAGTGCAAGATGTTGGCAATCATTTCCATTAATGGGACCCCTGGTGTTAACCAGCCTTTACAGGTTTTCAAGTTAACATCTTATTATTTTTCTCTCGTGCCCTAATTTTCGTCTGAACCGCCCTTTTCGGGTTTTCAGTTCAACAGGCGTTATTGACTTATCCCCTAATTTTTGTACAGCCGGTTTGCAGGGTACCGACCATCGGGTGTAACCCTAATTTCTGCCCAGTCAGTAGAAGACCGAGAGGCGGGCAATTATTGTATATATATATATATATTTTTTTTAGTGTGCCGCTTTTTCTGATTTATTTCTTTTGTTTAGACCTGATAATGCTTAAGCTTGTCTTGGTCGACTAGATCGATGAACTCGCTTCTTGTCTACGCTCATTACTCTAACAGCCTCGCTTATTTGGTGCCATTTCCGATCATATGATGGTCTCTTCAATCTGATCTGAACTTAGCCTTAGTACCAGAAGGTCTTAAACTTTTCAGTGCTGGGTCTATGACTCTTGGAAAGGGCATAGGGTATCTGATTTGCTATTGTGCGCATAGTTGTGCTTTTGCAGATTCTCCAAGTACCTTGGTGCCCGTTCGATTTTCGCCTGGATCACCCAGTTCATTCTGACCTTCAAAGTTACGTCGGGAGCTTTTGGTGCTTACTCCAAAACTTCATTGATTGGTTTGATTGTCGTCCTGATCGCTATTTTGATTGCTCCTTCAATTCGTGGTCTGCAGAGCCCTTCTTGTTTAGGCCTGAACTCGTATTCTGTATTAGGGATGATGGGTTGTGAATAAGTGATGTTCGGCTTAAGGACCTTTTGTTTGGTGCCTTTGTAGTGGTTGTTTGCCTTGTTGGTTCATTTGGTAAGCCGATTACGACATTGGTTGCACAATCGTCTTCGTGGCTTGTGGGATGAAGGTGTTCGCCTTTAGACTTGGTGTTCATGGAAGTGGTTGCCCCCTGACCTTTGTTAGCCGAAGGGTTTGATGGGGTTGGTTTGTACCGGGTGAAGATGTGTTTCTCTTCAAATTTGGTCGTGTTCTCGGTGGTGATGTTGGTCTGAGATTTTGGCTACGATGTTTATTTGATGGAGGTTGGGTTCCGTTGGGTGTAAGCCTTGATTCTCTATTTCGGGGGACCGATTGATACTTCTTTGGTGGCTTGAAGGTGTACCGATGTAGGGCCGTTGAGTCAATTCTAGAAGGGACCCATGGCGTTTCAACAATCCGATTATTGAGTAAAAGCATTATCGTGGTCTTTAAGCACTTTATTATCCCTCATGTGTTTGACAGGGTTTAAATTATTAGATTTGATTACCACATAATGTACTCAATTTAATTCCATTTAATAAAAATATCTTACACACTGAAAGCGTCGTACGTATGCTCATATGAAGACGCTGATCAAAGGGTACAGACACAATCATTAGTAAGAAAAATGGAAGTGGCTCATGGAGCTAAAAGGTCTGAACTCCAAGGATTGCAAATCGGGATTCTTCGTCCTCACCGTCAGAGCGTGATTTTCCCCCACCATTTGAGTAGATGGCCTTGATGAGATCTTGAGGAGCTTTCCGTTCTTTGGAAAAGCCAGGATTAATCGTCCGTGTCTGGTTGCCAGACTCTGGTAAGGGGTAGGATGCCCTTTTAGGGTCGGTAATCTTCTTTTCATCCACCAGTCGTTGGATGGTACGGACCAAAGCTTTGCACTGGTTGGTGTTATGACCCGACAACATGTGATATCTGTAAAAGCCTTTTCCTTCTTCTCTCATGGGGGGATTGAATTCATGAAGAGGTTTAAGAATCCCAGCTTCCTTCAACCCGGTGAAGATTACATTAAGTGGCAGTTTCCACGGATTGGTTCTGCACTTAAGACCGTTGTTTGGCCGAATAATGGCAACAGGTGCCGACTTCTGATAAGTTTCTTGGTCCATCATGATTTGAGGTGGGGGAGTGGGTGATTCAGTGTCTTGAAAGAACTGGTCTTTCTCTGATTGGACCCTTCCCTCTTAAGAGCAGTCTGCTATCATCAATTGACGTAAGAAGTCTTCAACGTTGTGTTGCATGACTTGGTCGTATTGAGGAAGCATCGGGGCAGCGGGAATTTTAAACTGTGATGGGGTGACCAAAGTTGGTGGTAAGGTGTTAAAGAATGGTGGAAGAATTGGACTCTGGGCCCCTTCTCTTTGTCCAGGGTAAGCGGTTGGCGGTGATTGCCAGAGTGTATCGCCATCAGGTGTCATGCCCGGAGATCGCATGACCTGGTCGAAGTCCTGACTTTCTAGGACCTTCTTGACAGATACACATACTATCTCCTGAATGATGTTTCTAAACTGATCGGAGTTCAGAAACTGAATGATAGCAGCGGTGATCTCCGATCCAAGGGACGGCGGGTGAGCTGTTGCCCATACGGTGGAGGGAAGGCTAGCTTATCCTCTGGATGAGGTACGGTTGTCATCATGAGGAAGAGACATGGCTGGTTGTGAAGGTCTCGGTTCAAGAGGAAGGCTGCTTAAAATCACGAGTCGCGGATCAGACCATGAATGGGTTGTAAATGGTATGGATGGCATGTACGTATGTCTTTTTATGCCCTGGGAGTGATATGTAGTGCGCATGGCTGCACGTAGATGAGGTTAGAGATGATGTGATGGCTTATCCCTCCAACATATATGAGACGTGTGTACTTTACGTCGTACATAGCGATATGTGGTGACGCAACGGAGGTACAAGAGAAGTCCCACACATGTTGCTAAACCTCTCCCACGGGTGGAAGTGATAAGGACGAAAACAACACTGCTATCCAGAAAGCCATACTGCTGATGGCATCTGATGCCGCCGACGACATAGTTGATGTCGCTGGCGGCATGGATGATGCTGCCGGCGACATCAGCATGTCACGGGCGACATCAGCATGCAGATGGGCACAGGGCTTTCTGAATACCGTAAAGAAAGGGTTCCGCGAGAAAGCGAGGTCTCCGGGGAATGTGATGCTAACGGGGTACCAACGATGCCTCTCGTGACATGGATGATACAGCCGGCAACATCACATGTCTCCGACGACTTCAATTCCTAGCAGCAGCAGCGGTTTGCAGCCAAAATGACTGAAAACTTAAAGCGGACACAAATCAACAAAAAAAAAGTGCAAAACAATAATAATAATGCCAAAGAGCTATGAGACTCAGGATTTTCACCTCGGGGTAGTGAATCCAACTCTTCGTGAACTGAACAATAATGCCTCCGGGGAGCTTGCAACGATAATTTGATTGTAAATTTAAAGGTTTTAGGTCTCTAAATTCTATCGAGTTGATTTAACCCAAAAACCCACTGATTTAAGCTCACAATCAGAGAGTTCGAAGAAGAAAAACCGAGAAAAATGGATTATAATCCTTTTTCCTGCCTTTTCTAGTTCTTATCTCACTAAAATCTATTCTCTCGATTTCAGCTCTTAATTGCCCAATTTTAGCTCCTTCCCTCTATAATTTCAGTTCCCCCCCTCTCCTTAAATGCAGTTTTTGGGTGCCTTTTATAGGCAAATTGGGGTATTTTTCGAGACCTTTTTGACTTATTCCGCCGAAAGTGGCCGACAGGCTGTTTGTGGAGGACCCATTTCAAGTCATATCGCCGGCGACATGATGATGTCGCCGGCGGTATGGATCATGCCACCGGTGGTATGGTGATGCCGCCGGTGGCATGAATGATGTCGGTGGCGACATCATTCTCCAGCACACCGACAAACAACGGGTTAAAAAGCCTAAAAAGTCGGGAAAAGTGGTTTATTAGTGGAAAAAGGCATCTTTATGGCTTTTGACAATATTTTAAAGGGTATTTATTATTTGGGTGTAAATTATCGGTTTAAGCTCCTACCGAACGCGTTATCGGCCACGCCGAACTGGATTCTACCAATTATAAAATTCACAAGGAATATTATTTTGATAATAAAAATTCTGAAGAGAACTTTTATTTTGAGGTATTGGAATCGGGTACACGTCATCATCGTCTTGCGAGAGGGACTGCAAAATCCCGTGCTCCCAGAGAGCTAGAAAGAGCTTAGAAAAAGGTTTGTGTCTCAAATTTCGATTTCTCGATTTCTCGGAAAAAATTTCAGATTTATATCCCTATTTTGTTTTAATGTTTTCTCTTGTTACATAAATCCGATTTGAATGATTCTTAATTCTATTGATATCTATAGAAAGTAAGAAAGATATGTTTAGAAGAAACCTTGTGTAATTTCGTTCGTTTTCAATATGAAATTTTTATTTGAAGTTGAGTCATGAAATCTGTTTTCGGAAAATCTCAGCTTTGTACACTATTTAGTATTTTGATCATAACTTTGGTTATACAATTTGGATTTCTGTGATTCTAGTGGTTTTGGAAAGCTAAGACATGTGGATAATTATGTTTAGAAGCAAGTTCTTCGATTGGGTGATGTTTTGATAGTGAAAAATGCAAGGGAAGTTAGGTCACAGAATTTGGAAATTTCTAGAGAGTATGAATATTGATTTTATTGAGTTTTAATTGAAGTTTGATGCTTAAAATTTTGGGATTTGGATTTCTTAATTACTGAAGTTATGTTGAATTATGATTGATGGTTTATACTGAAATTTTTAAGAGGTTACTTTGATTTATTGCCCTTATTAAACGAGTAGAATACATGGTAGATTGGCGCCAATAAAGGGGGGTACAGTACTGTACAAACAATTGAAGTTTTGGCTTCAGGCTTTGGCCGATATCCTCAGCAACTTTCTGTTTGTGATCCATTTTCTTTTTTTTGGTAATATTTACAAGTATCCTCATTGAGACAATCTTGTTCGAAGGTGTGCGATCTTAATTTTTGTGTGCATTTCTTAATTGACGGACTAAGTTTTGGTCTAGTTGTTGAATAATTCTGAAAGGCCACATATCTTATTAGTATAGTTCTCACCTTAATGATCCTTTCGATTATATGGATGTTTATATTCATGATTTAGGGATGTAAGGGTTATGGTTGGGCTTAAGATGGCATTGGAGATGGGTGCTTCTAAGAATCCGAGTTTTGTTTTTCTTAATTGTTCAAGAAAGATTCAAAAATATGGCAAGTCATACATTTCTAGAAAGCAACACGAAATCGACTCTGGGATCCAATCCTTGACGACCGACACTTTGTGCAACTTTTTTCGAGTGTTTGTCCCTCAGGCCGTGATAAGGTGACCATCGAGTATCTATAAGCACCTTCTCGAGTGACTGAGCACTGATGTCAAACAAGCGTTGAGCAACCTCTATTTCAGGGCTCCAACCACTGAACCCAATGATCTCCACCACCTTAAGGAACTCATGTCTGAATTTAGTCACCACTTTCATTCGTCTCTTTTCTTGCTTAGAATGGCACCCTTTGTAACTTTTGGGAGAAATAACAAACATCTGCAATAAAAAAAAGGACACGGGACTTAAAACATGTTGCAAACAGAACGGATCAATCCAAAAACGACATACTCTGATCGCAAATCTACGCAGGCAAGGGAATGCCTCTATGAAAGCTATTGGCCAAAGAAACGAATCGCAGTCAATTCCCAACGTGTCCACCTCCAATTCCTCGAGCTTAACAAGTTGAGGGAATGCTACAGGGTATGAAGGGAAGTCTGCGAACATCTGATATCCACATATACAAACATATATAAGGGGACGTAAAATTAAGACATGCATGCATGCATACATACATACATTCTGATCCCGATTCAAAATTAAAATCGGGATCCGAATCCCAAAGCTCTTCATAAATAGGAGTTTTGAAGACTAAGCTAGGACTGGAGCAATGGTCTGTCAAAAGCCAAAGGTTTTTCCATCGACGGGAAAGAAGAGAGGTTCTCCCAGATTCTTGGAGCGTCAATCTTGATAATATGTTGATGATTAGTTCTTCAGGCAATTGGCTAATACAATCACTTCTCCTTAGCAACATTCTAGGATTCTGTAAGAAGAATCCAAGAATCGCAACTCTATTTATAGAATTGAAAATCAGAATTCTACACAAAGTTGAATTCTACGAGTAATTTGGGGAATCTACAGTGTTTTCCCTGTTAAGCTTAGCCTACGAGTAATTTAAAGGGGTTAATAAATCTGAAAGTCCAACTATTTTCCCCATTTTTCATTCCCCAAACCCCATTTTTGAGAATCTACAGTGTTTTTGCTCCAACCATCTTCTCCATTTTTCATTTCCCATGTCAGATTCCCTAAAAATAATAATTGGGGAATCCAATATTTTAATAATATATATTTTAGTTTTGATTTTTTTAATTATTTTATTAGTTGAGTAGAATAAAAATGATGTAAAGAAATTAATATAATAATAATATTATTGTTTAATTAATTTCTTTACATCATTTCTATTCTGCTCAACTAACAAAACAATTAAAAAAATTAAAACTAAAATATATATTATTAAAATATTGGATTCCCCCTAAAATATTGGACCACAAAGATCACATCAGTAAGGAATTATCATTTTAGGCACAAAACCATAAGATTCCTTTTAATATATTTATATACGGATCCGGGTTTGATATTGGATCCAACGGATCTATAACTTTAGGATCTAGATCCTAAAAAAGGAACCTGGATCCACTAATCCAGGATTCATTGTCATCCCTAAGCCCATTTGTGCAGGTTCAGGCTATTACCTCGCCCCCGTGGGTAGGTCTAATTATCCTATACTATGTGCTATTAACATTACTAAATTTATAATACATGTGTACAAAGCACTTCTGTTTCGATAAATTCACTCAAGGCCCTGTTGAGGATTTTACAATGGGAGCCGGATGTTTTGTTTTAATTAAAATGGGAACATATTTAATTAACTTTTTTACGGTTATTCTACAAATCAGTTTACTCCATATCAGGTCGTCGTGCCAAGATCAAGAACATTCGAGCGCGCATGACACTTTGGGAGGGTCTTACAACCACCGATTGGCATGGGGTCGTGGACGAGAAGGCGACTACTCCAGCTAAAAATATAGTCCCCTCCCTTAAATTTTCGCCTCCGGCGATTGACGGCCTTCCCTACATCAATCGCTTCAACATCTTTCATCTTCTCTAATAAAATTTGAAAAGCAGTCCATTTAGTGAACAAGGGAATGTTTATTTGGAATCTTGTATATATTCTAAACATATACAAAGTAAAAAAAAAAATAGTAACACCGTTAATATCAATTTACGGGCTAGATAATAATATCAATTTATGGCCTAAATAATAAACAACTTGAATACTAATATTAAGTTGTTAATGCTTTGAAATCGCACCAAAATCTATCGGTGACAATCATAACATCATGATATTTAAATGTGTGACTTTTTTTTCTTCTTTATTATGTTATGTATTTTCTTTATTTATTTAAGCGGTAAATAATAAAAATAAATTAAGTTATGAAAATTTTAAAATTTAAACTTGACTGAATTTATAAATGAAATTCTATCTTTAAATTCAACTTAATTTAAGCTCTGCATATTATTCATGCGGGTGGTGTTGGACTTTAACTTAGCTTTATTTTTGTCGGCTGAGCCCCACACAACGTGCACATTGAACACCTCCAATAAAGGATTGATGCACCTTTACCACATGTCACTAGTTAGATGTATCAAAATGGGAAAATTTCCAATTTAATAAAGTATTTGTAGAAATAAGGTATTATTTTTTTTATCTAAGGTAGTTGACTTTTTTGGCCAATATGAGAAGAATGAGGAATCTCACACGTGTATATTTTTCAGGACTTTTTTTTTGGTTTCATTGCATGGAACTTGCCAAAAAAAATTCTTAATTGGCTTAAATAGTGATTTTGGGGTAAGAGTTAGGTACTAACTAATTTAAAATTACATTAGAATATATGTGTGTGAGATTCTCTGTATCTCTAAGGCCTTTTCCTATCAGTCAAAAGTGTAAACTCCTTTGGACATTTTTTTTAAACAATATTTAGAAAAAGAAATCGAGAAAATAAGGATTGGTTTAAGTGACAAGTGACTTGATATCGCTTAAGTAAAGTTTTGAGTTTAAATTACAGTAAATATAAAAAAATTCTTCTTGAGAAATTCAACCATCACAACTAAATATACAATCTAAATCAAATCTAAATATAATCATATAGTAAAAAATCATACGTACATTTTCTAATAAATACATTTCATCTACGTTTGTTTTAAATTAGCTTGCCCCACCACACTATATATGAGGTGTGAAATCATATTAAATAAGTCAAAAATTATGTGGTGAAGTCTTTTTCATCTGACTTTAAGTCTTTTGTGGTCAATTAATGATTTTTTTAATATTTTTAAATTGTTTAGATATAGAGTATTATTTATAAAATTTGGAGCAACATTATTGTACCAATTAGGAGCCAACAAGTCTTATTTTAGATAACTTTTTGATAGGGTTGGAATTCTAACTACCGGTCATAAATATAAGTCAGAAGTATGATAATTTTGGATCTACTATGACTCAAATTTTATTATTATTTGAATGAGTTAAATTATTAATATATAAAAAAAAATTTAAAAATTATATTTTATATTAAAAATATTTTAATTTAATTTTTTTTAATTAAATTGATCATTATTTCTTATTTTTCATCAAAATATTAAGATCCGCTCTGAATCTCGTACCAAGTTCGAGATAGACTTTGGAATTTTCATCTAACTTTATCTGTAACAGATTCTTAGTTTTTGATGAAATAATTTACTAATTCATTCAATTAGCAATTTTAGCATACTTTGAGATCTTATTTCACTTCATTACTTACTTTAATATTTTACATTTAATATATTTTTGGAGAACTAATTATTGGTCTTAAAACTTTTTAAACTTCCATTTATCCATCTTATTATATTTGTCTTGAAATTAAGGAATTAAGCAATACTTTTGTTAAAACATTGAGAAGTATTTGAATGTCTGAATCCAATCCAACTAATAATAATTTTATTTAATATATATTTATATTATAGTTAATGATTAATTTGAGCTTTTATATTTTAACTTATTGTACTTCTAAATTATATTTAAAAAATCCAACTATATATATATATATATATATATATATATATATATATATATTAAGAGTAAATAATATAATTTATGTTAATTATACTATTACAATTAGTCTACTTGTTACTATTTAATAAGTACTTAAATTGAACCCAACCTACCTATCTTGATTAACATCTCTTATTCCAAATAATGTATTTTTTTTGTTCTTTCTAATATTAGTCAACGAAATTGGAATCAATGGGCGAGTCCTTAATTCCTCATCTTGTTCAATAGAAATGTTTTAAAAAGGGCTAGATGTTAGTTGAGCGATCAAAGCTTTAAAATGTTTAAGTGCGATCTGGGCGGAATTTAAACGGATTTGTATTTTTTATTTTTAAATATTTATCATATATATATAAAAATATAAATTCAACAAAAAAAAAGTAAATCATAACAATATAAAATATCAAAAAACATAATTGAGACCAGATTTTAAAAATTATTAAGGCTAATTGAACTATAGGGACCACCTTATTAGTAGCATAGAGCATATTATTTCTCGGTTTGAGAATTAAAATGATAATTTTACTGTAGGAACACTTCAATGTACTTTACTTTTACCAACTAAACTACGTTTTTTGGTAAACTATTATTATTATTATAAATAATGGCATCATAAAAATTAAAATTAGGCATCACTTAAGCGGAAAAAATTAGACTAGATGACAATAAATTGGCCAAGCGCCTGATAGCGCCATAAGAATG
Source organism: Euphorbia pulcherrima (assembly GCA_947683365.1). Lineage (NCBI taxonomy): Eukaryota > Viridiplantae > Streptophyta > Magnoliopsida > Malpighiales > Euphorbiaceae > Euphorbia > Euphorbia pulcherrima. The sequence continues at coordinate 2,023,364 of CANTUS010000006.1, read as the reverse complement.
AAAATTTAGGCAACAAGCCTCAAAATAACTCCTAGACAATGCCTGAATGGGATTAGGAATATTTCAGGATTTAACACCTAAAAAATGCATAATAAAAAAAATACATTATAGGCGCATGGTTGAAGAATAAATACAGGAAATGAGCAAATTTAACCACTCATTTTTTTTGAGTTTGGGTCAGAAAACGGGCCTTGTCAACCCATTTTCTGCTGAAAACGGGCCTTGTCAGCCCGTTTTTAGCTGAAAACGGGATGACAAGGCCCGTTTCCAGTGGGTGAATTAATTTTCACCAACTCCCATTTATTCCCCCACCTAAATTTTATTACCCAATTTCACTCTCCACACTTTCATCTCTCTTCAATTTCAAATTTCACTCTTTCATTTTTTTCAACTCTCTTCATTTCCATCTCACAAAATTCCCTCCATTTTCATACATGCAAATAACTATAAATTTTGCATCAAAACTAAAATTTAAAGATTTTGGTTACATACCTCTAGTTTTTTTAGTTATAAATATCTTGTAAAAAAATTAATAATAAGTTCAACATTATCATTTACAATAATAAATTCAATAAATAAAAAATTAAAAAAATAACAACAATTATTATCTTGAATTTAACTTGTAGAAGTAAAATTTAGTAAATTAGAAATAAAAATGAATGGAGTTTTGTGAGATGGAATTAAAGAGAGTTGAGAGAAATAAAAGAGTAAAATTTAAAATTAAGAGAGATAAAAATGTAAGAAGTAAAATTAACAAAAAAATTTTAAGTAAAAAAATAAATGGAGGTGAATAAAAATCAATTCACCCGTTAAAACCTTTCAAATCCCAAAAAAAGCTTCAGCTGAAAACATTAAACAGGCTCATTTTCAAATTCAAATTAAAAAAAAATTAATAATTAAATTTATTTCTTTTCTGTATATATTCTTCGTACACTTATTTTTTTTATCATTCATTTTTTAGGTCTAAATCAGAATATTTCATTTGTTGTTTCTTTGAAACTATAGATAAAGCAATGTGAAATATAGACATAGAAAGTCCACTTTGATGGCACATAATTACTGATGTTGATATATGACGTTTTCCCAATGACGAATTCACATTGCATCACTCTAATTTATTCTTTATCATTATTATTATTATTATTTTGAATAATTAATTTACTTGTAGTTGTACTTGTATAAATATAGAGAGAGAGAGGACAAACAAACTAATTAAATACATAAACACATCTGGGTTCTTGTTCTTGTAATGGAAGAAGTGATTTTGAGAAGACAATTTGTGGAAATGAATCCTTCTTCTTCTTCATCATCTCAAAAAATGGCTACTTTGGTTTCAACTAAAACAGAGAGGAAAATCATTGAGAAAAACAGAAGAAATCATATGAAATCTCTCTTCTCTCTTCTCAACTCTCTCATCCCTCAACACCCTTCCAAGGTTAGTCACCGCAGGAATTTGTCGCAGGCGTTCCCTGAAAACGCCCGCGCCACTTCAGAGGCGTTTTGTAGAAACGCTTCAGCAGTGCATAGGCCAAAAAGCCCTGCCGGCGTTGTGCATGGCTTTTCGGCAAAACTCCGGGCTTTTCTTAGAAACGCCCGTCGATTCTGGTAAAAATTCAGTTTTTTTGTTAATTTTGTAGAAAAATAGTCGAACCACGTACCCAATTATGATTTCCACCCTCCATTGGAGCCAAATCGTTGTTTGGCTTGTGATTGGTTATGAATGTTTTAATGATTTTTTAAGTGGAAGGGTAAACTCGTCTTTCACGACGATCGTAATAAGTAATTTCAGTAACCCATTATTTTTTTAATCTCAAGTAGCTGAAAGGAAAGAGTTATAAGAAAGCACTTTAAACTGTTGTTTAATATCGAACAAGAACATCTGAATTGAATTTCTTAATATTTTATGTCGTTTTATTCGTAATTCAAGCTAAGTTTAATATTTTTGATTGATTTTGTTGTTAATTTTTTTTTAGGAAGCACTGCCTTTGCCGTATCAAATAGACGAAGCAATAAGCTACATAAAGACTTTAGAAGAAAATTTGAAGAAATCAAAGGAAAAAAAGGAAAGTTTAGCAAGTAATAAGAGGTCATTTTCCAGTCTTTGCACCAATTATAATTCCGGATCTAGAGCTCCTAAAATTGAAATCAGAGAAATGGGTTTTTCTCTAGAGATCATTTTGGTAACTGGGTTGGATAACAAATTCATTTTTTGCGAAGTAATTCGTATTCTAACCGAAGAAAACGTAGACATTGTAAGTGCCAGTTCTTCGGTTGGGGCGGGTGATTCAGTTCTTCATGTTGTGCATTCACAGGTAAATAGATATGTGATTGAGTATATATCAATGTTAATCATCTCATTTAATGAAGGTTAATTGATCGATTAGAGTTTTACGTGATTACAGATGAGCGAAACGGGATCGAGTTTTGGAGCTGCGAGAGTTACCGAGAGATTGAATAGGTTTATCAACGGATCTACAAGTGAAATGGAGTTAGAATTAGATCCAGAATTGTGGGATTTTAATGTTATTCAACCTGAATTATTGACATTTTAAATTATGCTTAGTTATAGATTGGTAGATTTTGGTTTAGACTGTTAGAATACAGCGCCTTGAATTTTCTATTTGATTGTATCGAAAGATCCAGTGAACTGAAAGCTCTCTACCGGATCAGGTTATTGTATATTTGCTTGAATCCGCCTTTTATTGGTATATTTCAGACAAATATATTTCGATATACACCTTACTCGGCACAAATCCGTGGAATTCCATAAATATAAGGGTTGAATTTGACTTTTATATAAACACCGAAGCGGAGACCGGCCCGATCATAAATATATTAGTACATTATATGTTACATGAAAATTATAAGTTTCTGATAATATCTTACATGAAATTAAGGTGACAAGTTTACATCAGTTAATTCTTAAGCCGATTCACCGAGGTTTGAAGATCATCACAGACCGAATTATGTTCCCTAAAACCGATATATCTCTCTCACAGTTAAGAAAGCAAATAGCTGAACAGAAACAGTTAAAATCAGTTTTAATGAACACCATACACAAAACAAGCCATTGACATGACTTCCGATAACGATTTCCGACATAGATGAGAATGAAAACCGAATTAAGCCGAGTTTTTCACCGTGGAAATAGAACATCGTCGACATAACACCCAACTAAGACGAATATCATTTACAACATAATAAACATGGGTAGCCTGTAAAAATCGATTTCAAAGCCACTTAGAAAAGGAGACGCCTCGATGAAAACTGTTGGCCGAAGAAACGAATTACCAACAAAGTCCCACAATTTTCGCCTCGAATTCCTCGAGCTTCACAAGTTCTGGGAATGCCATAGGGCATGAAAGGCAGTCCATTAACATCATTAAAATAAATATATGTCATAGGGTATACATTACCATCAAATTACTTTACTAGGATATATATAATAATATTGAGACACAGAATTTTGATTGAAATTTAGATTATTTAGTTTTGTCCTTCATCAAAAACCCTCCCATAAACTTATCTCTAACCGCCCCTCGCTCCTTGAACTTTCAAAAGGTACTCTCGCTCCCCTGAACTTGTTTAGAATTCCTCCCGCACCCACAAACTTGTCTAAATTGCACCACATGACCCATTTCTGCTCTGGGTTTATTATTTTCAAGCATTGTCAATTCACCCTACCACGTCAACTGAAAGGGATCACGGGGTGCAATTTAGACAAATTCAAGAGGGTGAGAGGAACTTTAGACAAGTTCAGGAGGCGAGAGGACTTTTTGAAGGTTCGGGGGGTGATTAGGGACAAATTCATGGGCTAGTGAAGTATTAGGCCAAATCAGCAAATGGAAAACAAGAACGAAACTCGAGCGAAAGGAAAACAACTAGATTCACTAGAAAGTCAATACAACGGGTTTCCTTCGCGAATAAATATGAACCATTTTCAATCTCGATTCAACATTTCCTAAGAGATCAAGTTTGGACTATACGAATCATATACAGAGCAATAACGAATTTCGAAAACGAACCCATAAATACCGTAAAGTTGACTTCTTTTGATTCGGTATTCATCACAACATATCTTTGATAAAGTCGAGGCTTAAAGTGTCTCGAACAATAAGGAACAATCCTAGTAACAAAACAAGCATAATACCGGACGACATTATCCTTTGCTCGATTTCTAAAGGAAGCTTTCGCCCACCTCTCGCTGCCTCGACTAGAATCAAGGCAAGCGAGCCCCCGTCTAAAGCAGGCAAAGGCAAAAGATTTATAACCGCCAAATTTATATTAAGAATCGCAGCAAATTGATAAAGCCCATCAATATTCGACCTCGCAACTTCAGCCCCTACCGCAATTATAGCCACAGGACCCGAAACTTTACTAGCTGACTGAGAAAAGTTCAAAAAGGTTTGCTTTAAGCTATCCAAGACATTCGAAGTCAAACCCCAAAATTCTTTAGCAGAAAAGGTGAAAGCTTGTACCAAATTTTTCGCAACAATCTTCGAAATCTTCACATTCGGGGATAATTGAACTCCGATTTTACCCGTTCCATCGAAATTCTTGTCCGGGGTAACCCGAATTTCGAAATCTTTAATTCCCCTCGCGACCTTTAGCAACACTTTTCTTTTGGGGTTGCTCTTAATAACATCAACAATCTCAGAGACAGCATTTGGGACACTTTTAGGCAATTCAATGCCATCAATGGCGAGAATTACATCGCCAGGGAGCAACCCATCTCGAGAGGCAGCCGAAAGGGGCCTAACTTCAGGCACAACAACACCAGGAAAAACCTCTTGAACAGGCAAACCAACTGACAACACTTGAACAAAGATTATAGTATATGCAAAGACAATATTAGCAATAACCCCAGCTGAAATTACAATAACCCTATCCAAAATCGGTCTATTCTTAAGCAAATTCTCATCATCTGGGGGAATTTCACTGTCGGGATCATTATCAGGAAAACCCACAAATCCACCTAGAGGAAAAGCCCTAACAGAGTATTCAACATTGTTGGCATTAAATTTAGCTAAAATTGGACCGAACCCAACAGAGAATTTACTTACATGAATACCCTGAAGATTCGCGGCAAGGAAATGGCCGGTCTCGTGGACGACAATTATCGCCGTCAACACTCCGGCGGCCTCAAGAACAGGCTGGAAACTGGCGAAATCGAACCCAGAAAAGGCATTGGAGGTGAAATTGAGCCTTTTGGGAAGTGGGTATTTGCTGAAAAGAGGGGATTTGCAGTGAAAAGAGAGATTTGAGGATGAAATGAGAAATGGGTCCGGGAAATCGGGTTTGGGTCGGGAATCAACAATGGCGGATTTGGAACTGGGGAAAGTGAGAAGAGGGGAAGAAGGAGAGAAATTTAAAAGCATGATTTTGTTCGAATTGAGCTCTGAATCAATTGAGTAAAATCCTTATCTCGTGTAGAGATTGAAGACGAATTTGATGGCGCTTGATTAATGGTGTGGATGTGGATTATTGAGGTCCACCCATTGACGATTTCAGTGAACATAATTACCGATAAGTGTTGTTAAAACTGGCTTAAAACGCATGTTATAAAGAATTAATATAATAATAATAATATTTTTTATAAATATTTTTAATGTTCAATTAATTTTTTTTATTTTACATTTTTTAAACTAATTTTAGAGAATTTATAATATTTTTACTCCATCTATTTTCTTATTTTTCATTTCATATAATAGATTCTCAAAAAATAATAGTATTTTATTATTATTATTATATTAATTTCTTTATATCATCTCAATTTTAATTAATTAATAAATTAATAAAATAAATAAAAAATAAAAATAAAAAATAATAAAATAATGATTCTTTAAAATGGGTTTCAGAAATACCCCATTATGAATTCCTCATAATGGGGAACATTGGACTTACACGGAGATCATGGTTTTAAAAATCTTCACCTAGACCTCGCCTAAGCGCTATGTTGGGCTTGCTGCCCGACTTTTCATTCCTCAGACGCTATCAGGTGTTGAATCGATATATTACCGCCTAGGCACCGCCTAGGCACCGCCTAGTCCGACTTTTTCCGCCTAGGCACCGCCTAATCCGATTTTTCCGCAATTTTTAGGATATCAATAGTAATAATTATAGTTTAAAGTATTATCATCATATAATTCTCATTCTGAATCTCAAACCGTGAAATAGTACGTTAAAAACCACAAAAAAATTTGTGAAGATGTGCATTTTTAAGGAAGTGATTTTAGTGTTGATGTGTTTTTATATAATAATCGATTAAGACTGTTGTTGTCATATGGTAAACTATATTTTAGTAATATATTATAACATTATACTTTATTATTTAGTTGAATTTATACTTTTATCTATTAATAAATATTAAAAATTAAAAAAATTACTTATCCGCCTATCCAGCCTGGGCCCTGGAAGCCCCAACCGCCCAACTAATACCTAACGTTTTTTAAAACATCGACTAAGATTTATGTTTTTTAATCTTAAATGGCTGCAATTATTTTTTACAATATTTTATTATACTGTAATTTATATTTTAATTGAAATTGTGATTTTAATATATTTAATAAAAATTTGAAGAAAATACAAATTAAATTGATCTAATTCTCTCAACTAGTCTCTGTTCTGAAATTAGAGTTCTCCAACCGCCCGATTAGCGCATTCATTTTCAAAACGTTTCATTTATTTTTTAAAAAAAATTATAAAATTATATTTACATTATTAAATATAAAGAAAAATCTCTACCCCACTCCAGATGTTATATAAATCTCAGACCTCTAAACTTAAGATTCAATGTCAATCACTATGCTAATACACTGAACACACATTCCATTTACTTGCTCTACAAAAAACTTTTTTTTTAAACTATGTTGCTTATAAATTAAGATATTTTAGGTTTAAAAAAACTCTAAAATAATGATTAAAAACTAACTCTACTGGCTAACAAGTTACAAATAATGGAAAAACACACTATTATTTTGTGTATTTTTGAAAAAAAAAATTATGCTCAAATTTCTTAATATCTCATGTAATTTCAAGCTAAGTTTAATATTTTGATTGATTTTGTTGTTTTTTCATATAGGAAAAACACTTCCTTTGTTTGATAAGATAGATGAAACAATAAGCTACATGAAGAATAATATTGACCATTTGATTATTATGGCAAAATTAGAAAGAAATTTAGTGGCCAGTTGAAACCATATTTTTTTTGGTGTAATATTTACAGGTATCTTTATTGAGATAATTTTGTTTGGGGCTTAGTCACAGTTAAGGCTCCTCACCCCTCCCAACAAAAGTATGTAGTGGGAGTCAAACCTTGTTCTCCTCCAGCTTGCTTAGCCTACGTTGCCAACTGAGCTATACCTTATTGGTAACAGTTGAAGCTGTATTGTTATAGAGTAAGAGCATGCTAGCTAATTGGAGGCATTAGAACATGAAAGAAGGAAACAAGATTTATGTTGCTTTTCTGTTAAATATAAAGCATGTAATAGTTGTGTCTGTAAACTTGAAATTAAAGGAATTCAATTCATTTCAATTCATTTTACATTTTGGGGTTTCCAAACACACTAATTAGACCAAAAAGAAAGATACATAGAAATATCTTTCTCCAAATAACTAGAGTAATCAACCAAGACTCGAACACTTCGCAAGCGTCGTTTCACAAGACTCGAACACAAGTTTCATGTCATCCAGGATCATGGATCCAAAACATAACAAAAATCAAAGCACCACCAAATCGACACTTGAATCTAATCCTTGCCCGACACTTAGTGCGACTTTTTTCACGTCATTAGCCCTATTAGGAGGCTTTCTGATTGGTGATCGAGTATCTATAACCACCTTTTCAAGCGATTAAGCACCGATGTCAATCAAGTGTCGAGCAACCTCTATTTCACTGCTCCATCCTCCGAATCTTTTGATCTCCACCACCTTAAGAGAATCTTTTGATCTCCACCACCTTAAGAAACTCATGTCTGAATTTAGTTGCCTCTTTTATTCTTCTCTTACCTCCCTCAGAATGGCGCCCTGTGGAATCCTTCAAAGGAAAAACAGAAACACGCAACTGCCACAAAATGGTTCGTCGCACTTCATTAAAGTACAATACAATATAATACGTTACACTATAGTACAGTTTTTTTAATTTTTTTTAATTGATGGTATGGTATTACATTATTTTTTAAAATTTTAGTTTAATTTGATAGAGAACTACCAAATCAATGATTCTAATTTCATGTTTCTTTAACCAGGAAAAAACTAAAAAAGATAGATACCACGGGAAAACTCATGGAAACAGTTAAGAAATTTTAAGTTAGAACCATATCATACCATACCATGAAAGAACCATGATCTAAATAAGGGTTAAAAGACATACTTCGACAACAAATCTTCGCAGAAAAGGAGATGCCTTGATGAAAACTATTGGCCAAAGAAACGAATCCCCGTCAAATCCCATAATTGTCACCTCAAATTCCTCGAGCTTTACGAGTTGCGGTAATGCCAGAGGGTATAAAGGGAATTTCATAAACACCAATGTACACGCAAATAACTTAAACTTCTTCAACTGAGAGATATAACTGAAATGCAAATCCATATTCATGAAGAAAGGCCGACTATCGGTATCCCGCACATAAAATTCAATCAAACTAGGGACGCATTTCAAATGCAAAGCTCTCGTGTAGCCTTCATAGCCGAATTTAACGAGATATGGTGCGGAAATTTCAATCCTACTTTCTGAAGGAATGCAGATCGACAAATTTAAATCCCTCAATTTGAGGCTCGAAACATTCTGATTCCCTAATTTCCATGGATTCAAAGACAAGGAACCAAGCAATGGAAATCTAGACAATAAAGCATCAACGATCTGCTGATCAATTTATACTCCCTTTAAACGAAGAACTCTCAATCTATAATTCCCATTGTTCAAAGAGGGAAAAGCATAATGTTTCGAATAAGCAAGGTTTAATTCGAGTCGCTGAACGCCCTTAGTTAAGGCAAGCTTAATCAAGTCATCAATAGCATTGGAAAATTCTGAATTCAAATATAAACTGATAACAAGCTCATCCAATGGTTGTTGATGAGATTTAAGCACTTTATTTACGAATCCGATATATAGAAGCCCTTTTCGGTGAACAATGCTATCATTGGATTCAACGACAAGGTCAATAGGAGTTGTGAAGATTAATTTCGGACCCGAGCAACGACTTGTTTCCATCTACGGGAAAGTACAGAGGTTCTACCTGATTCTTTGAGTGTTGATTTTGATAATATGTTTATGAGAAGTTCATCAGGCAATTGGCTAATATGATCCCTTCTCCTCAGCAACATTCTATGAGTCTGTGAAAAAAACAATTGAACTGTTGTATATAAGGAAGAGGATGATAGTTGTAATCTAACCAATAAATAAAAAAATTGTATTCGAACAAAATTTACACCGCACTTGTTTTTGCTGAAAACGTGATGCATAAGATATATAGAGAAACCCTAATTAGAATTATCTTAAATAGGATCACTAACTTGAAAAGGAACACAACACTAATTAGGAAGTAGAAGACTTGATATAGTGGCCAGAGCTTCCTCCTAAAGCGGAGAAAGAATAGCTAAGGGGTTCTCGGTTCGAGCCACATATTCCTCAAAAACTTAATATTCTTTCTTCGTAAAAAAATTAGAAAGTAGAAGTCATTTGAAATTATATGTATATAAAAAATACGTTTTTTATAATTAAAGGCTGTGCTCGGCAAATATAAAAAATATGTTATAATAATAACAGTAACTATGACGCTAATACATGAAAAAAAGGCAAAATATATAGTGGGCTCCCTAAACTTAGTAGTTTTTTTGTAATGCACCCTTAAGCTTTCAGATGATCCTCTAAACCCTTTGAGCTTCCTCAAGCTTATATGCCTAATTGTTTTTATGTAGTGTCAGAGGGGACTTGAAGTGTCATTTGTGCAGATTTGAGGGAGCGCAAAAGGTCATTTTTGTCGAGGAGCTTAGAGGGTCATTTATGCTAAGTTTAAAGGACTAAGGTCATATGAAAGTTTATATGACAATAGGAAAAAACCTGTAAAGTTTAGGGAGTTCATTATGCATTTTGCCTAAAAAATATTACTATGTCTGGCCATCAGAGTTTAATTAATAGCGATTAACATTAGAAAGAGTCTAACAGAATCAATATGTCCGCTAAATGTCATTTACATAATTAAATATAGTGAAATATACGCAAATACTACCTTTATAGTATATTTTTCCTATTTATCCAACTATCTTTTTTTTAGCTTTATAACACTTTTTAAAGTTTTTATTTTTCTCTTTACCATATTTTTCTATTTCTCTTATAACAATATTCTCTTCCGTATTTAATTTGATTTTCGCAACTTAAAACGACTATATCTCACAAACCGTTAACTTTTTTATATGAGCCTTTCGAATATTTTATTTGTCTTATCTTTATCTTTAAAACGACATCCATTGTGAATATTTTTGGAGCAAAAAAAATTATCGCAGTCTGATACCAATTTTTTACTACCTTTATACCAATTTTTTACTACCATTGTACTAGGTATAAGAGCTTTTTTACTTTAAAGAGAACAATATTGCTCATGTTTATGTAATTTATCTGGAAATAAATGGAAAACCGATGCTATAAAGATATTATACTACTCTTATACCAGGTATAAAAAATTACGAAAAAGTGATAAAACTGGTATAAGACTGTGATAATTTTTTTTTGCTTAAAAAATATTCAATATGAATTTTATTTTAAAAAAAATAATACGAATAAAATATTCTAAAGACTCGTGTCGTAGAAATTAAAGGTTTGTGAAATATAGTCATGCAAAAATCAAATTTATTAAGAGAAAGATGATTATTACAATATGGATTATTGTATTGGGGTAAAAGAATAATTTAATAAAAATGACTGACGACCTCAAATTTAAATTACAAAAATAAGGAGCCAGAGTTTGGAACAAACAAAATGAAATTGTTTTTTTAATATATTTTTATTGAAATTTTTTGTTATATATTAAGAACTAAGAAGTAACTGAAATTCATGTTCTTCAGTTTTTAATCCTAGATGTCTATTATTTTTATAGTGTATTATTATACTAACTGAATTTGTACCAATAAAGTGTAGTTCAGTTGAAGAACATAAACAGGGGGGCTAGATGAGCTTTTGAAAGTTCAGGGGGCGAGAGGCGACTACTGACAGGTTCAGAGGGTTCCTGATACATTAGGTCAAAGCAAAACAATCGAAACGATTACGCCAAGTTTTTCACTGCAAAAACAGAACAATATCCATATAACACCCAATTAAGATGAACGTAGTATAGTTAATATTATTTACAGTATACAGTCTCTAACCACTAATTGCCGAGAATCAAAGCACCACAAAATCGACACTCGAATCTAATCCTAGCCCGACACTCCGTGCGAGTTTTCTCAAGTCACCAGCCCCATTAGGAGGCTTCCTGATTGGTGTTCGAGTATCTATAACCACCTTTTCGAGCGACTGAGCACCGATATAAATCAAGTGTTGCGCAAGCTCTATTTCACTGCCCCAGCCACCGAATCTATTGATCTCCACCACCTTAAGAAACCCATGTTTGAATTTAGTTGCCTCTTTTATTCTTCTCTTATCTCCCTCGGAAAGGCGCCCCGTGTAACCCTCCTTCAAAGAAGAAACATAAACATCCATCTGCCATAAAATGTTCGCCGTAGTTCATTGAAGTACGATACAATATAATACGTTACAGTATAGTACAGTTTTTTTTAATTCTTGTTTGGATTGATGATACGGTATTGCATGGTGTTTTTGAAAAAAAATTAGTTTAATTTGGTGAAGAACCGCCAAATCAGTTGTTATAATTTTATAGTTTTCTGAACAACGGAAAACACCATATAAATAATTAAGAGACTTTAGAACCATAACATATCATGATATATGAGCCGTGAAATAAACAAGGGCTAAATATTGGAAAAACATTAAGAACAAAGAGCATGGATCGATTCAAAGACTTACTTCGACAACAAATCTACGCAGAAAAGGAGACGCCCTGATGAAAACTAATGGCCAAAGAAACGAACCGCCGTCAAATCCCATAATTTTCACCTCAAATTCCTCGAGCTTAACGGGTTGTGGCAATGCCAGAGGATATAAAGGGAATTCCATAAACACCGATAGAGACGCAAATAACTTAAGCTTCTTCAACCGAGAGATATAACTGAAATGCGAATCCATTTTCATGAAGAAAGGCCGACTATCTCTATCCCACACGTAAAATTCGGTCAAACTAGGGACGCATTTCAAATGCAAAGCTCTTGTGTAGCCTTCATAACCGAATTTAACAAGATTCGGTGCGGAAATTCCAATCCTCTTTCTCTTAGAAAGACAGTTCGATAAATCTAAATCCCTCAACTTGACCCTCGAAATTGTCAAATTCCCTAATTTCCACGGCTTCAAAGACAAGGAATCAAGCAATGGACAACTAGACAATAAATCATCAACAATCGTTTGATCAATGTATACTCCCTTTAAACGAAGAACCCTCAATCTAAAACTTCCATTGCTCATAGCGCAAAAAGCATAGGGTTTTGATGAACCGTAGGCAAGGTTTAACTCGAGTCGCTGAACGTTCTTAGTGAAGGCAAACTTAATCCAGTTATCAATAGCAACGGAAAATTCTGAATTCAAATAAAAATTAATAACAAGCTCATCCAATGGTTGTTGATGAGATTTGAACACCTTGTTTAAGAATCCGATATATAGAAGCCTTTTCCGGCGAACAATACTATCATTAGCTTCGACGGCAAGCTCTTTATAAATAGGAGTTTTGAAGATTAAGTTCGGACCCGAGCAATGGTTTGTTAAAAGCCCAAGGTTTTTCCATCTACGGGAAAGAACATAGGTTCTACCTGATTCTTGTAGTGTTAATCTTGATAATATGTTGATGATTAGCTCTTCAGGCAATTGGCTAATATGATATCTTCTTCTCAGCAACATTCTAGGACTCTGTAAAACCTACGAAGCACGAAAACTCCTAAACACTAACGTTTCCCCTTCTTGTCTCTGAAACCTAAAAACACGTTATTTTTTGCACCCGTTTCCGTGCTACATGGTGTAAAAACAATCGTTTATAGATCCAATCAAAGCCGAAACAAAAGTTTACCTAATAAAAAAAATTGTAACTTTATACTAGCTTATATAGGATTAGTAGCTTGAAAAGGAACGCAACACTAACTAGGAAGTAATATATTGTACCACAGCAAATACAATCCTAAATAGATTATACTTCCGTTCCCAACAAATTGAACCAGTGAAATATGTGGCTTTTGCCAATTACGTAGATCGTGCGGGTTTAATTCACAGTTACAGACATCCTGATATTTTTCTAAGAAGGTGTCGGCCACCATTTCATTGCTTGGTGGTATAAAAACATACATTTATTATTATTCTTATCATTATTGATACCTAGGCATGGGCCGGGCCCAATCGAATCTAGTTAGAAAATTAGTAGCACAACCCATACCGGCCTGTAAAAAATAAAAGTTGGGTTAGAATCAGGTCGGGCCTTTATAAATTAATCAAGTTGCAAGTCCAACCCATGCCTATCAATGAATTTTTTCAGTAAAATATAAGAAAGTTTATTAATAAAAAATTAATTATAATAATAATTATAAATAATTTTGTAATATAAGTCACAAAATTAAATTTAAATGATAAACTCTACGAAAAGATGAAATTTTCAACGATATAAATTTTTAATGAGAATTATATATAATAAACATATATATTTATTTATTATATTAATTATAAGTTTGGGGGCGGGTTTAGATTTTATTATTATGATCAAATTTATTCTATACTTTATTCGGACTACATTAAATTCTAATCGGGCCATAACTATTTTTTAATTAGTTGTCCAAACCCATCATATTAAAAGCGAACATAGACAGATCTTGCAGAACAACGAGCCCGTGGTCAAGTCTAATTATTGTTTTAATAGTAATAACATGCAAATATAGTTTTAATCAACCAATTTTATCATTGCTAGCATAAGTGAACATATGATTGTTTGTGGATTCTTCTAATATTGCTTCTATGAAGTTGAAGGATATACAAATTAAATGTGTCAGTATTTTACTGTATTTAAAAAATTTCCGCTTAATCCCCGCTAGGCCTTATTTTAGATCTTACAATCTGACTTTACATTTTCATGGCGTTCCCAAGTCTCTAACTGATTTATTGCCGCCTAGGCACCGCCTATTTCGATTTTTTCCGCCTAGACGACGCCTGAATTCAATTTTTTAAGATATCGATATCTATAATAATTATAGTTTTATATTTTTAACCTACTAAAAATAGCTTAGTTAGTAAAATAAAAGTACATAAAAGTATTCTCACAATAAAAGTCTCATTTCTAATTTTAAAATATATTCTAAATTATGTTTTTTTAATATTTTATAATTTATTTTTTAGTTGAAATTATATTTTTATATATAAATAATAAAAAAATTAAAAAAATACAAATCCGCCTAGGCCACCGTCAGGCCCCGCCTAAGCCCTTTAAAACCATGACCGTCCGACTAACGCCTAGCGCTTTTTAAAACACTGGTATTTAAATTGAACTAAAATTAACTGTGTTGAGATAGATATCAATACACTAATACATGAAAATCTATTAGTTTGGCCAGTCAGGGATAAATTAATATCAATGTTATCAAAACCGGATCAAATATCGAATTGGTGAAGGTAACGGTTCACGGTTTTAATGATTCAACCATAATTCAATTTAATTCAACCACAGTTCAATAGTAGTTTATTTCTGATTGAACCGTAACATAGAATTGGTTAGGACAAAACCAACAAATTCCAGTCCATAGTTGATCTTATATGTATTCTGAACATTAATGAGACCCGAGTTCGATCCCCAACAGATGCCTTTCCGGCTTTTTTTATTATAATTTAGCTACATTTTTCTATATAACCAAAACTTTTTTTTTATCTCAAATAATAAAGCTTAACCATATTCTTAAAAAAATGCAAAATCTACCTTGATTGGATTCTTCTATTGCTGTGTATAAAACTATAAATTACAGTCTCTTCACATATTCACTACCTAAATTTTCATGTATTTATAAAAAGATCACAATATCATATCAACAGACACCTAAAATTACAAATGCCACCAACTGTACATTTACCTTTGAGGTAAATTAATTGCTCAATTGTCTCTTTTAATCTGACTGTAATAACCTTTCCCATTCTTCGTCTTGTCGAGTTTTCGACGAGCATATTCTGTAATCTTCCTGTCGTGTTCTTTGATCATTTGTTCCACATTGTTTGATGGAACGAGCAATGGACCCGACACGTAAATCTTGCTTCCCCTCGAACCACGGCCATGCTGGAAAAAAACGAGATAAGGCTAAGTCGATGCATCCAAAACACTATCGAGAATTTCCAAGTTTTTGAAAAAATTTATGTTATTTAACAATAGGCCAAATGCGTATAGTGGCGTAGACTTTCGCCGGATCTGCATCCTTGACTTTCATTTGCTCCAATTAAACTTGGCCCACGTGTCAGTTTCTAGTTGGAGAAAGAAAAATAAAAAAAAAATGACAGCCTTGAAAAATCAAACCGACCATAAGCTGACACTTGGCATTTAGAGGTAAACTGGTGCATGTGCTAAGTTCATGGGGTTGATTGAAACTTTTGAAAGTTCAGGATGGCATTCGGCTGAAGTTGCCAAATTCAGGGGTCGAATGTATTTGGTCTTTAGCAATTGAATTAACTCACCAAACTTGCGTCTTTAATACTCGGTTTTCCGCTTTCTTGTTGAGGAGATTCGACCGGCCTTTGCAATAGACGATTTTGCCCCTGTTTTGTAGCGGACTGAATTCGGTTTAATGCACGGTGTTCACCACCGCCTTGGTTAAGTTCGGGCTGTAAAGTGCACGTTTTTCCCTGCCGGTTTTCAGTTAATGAAGCTCGGGTTGATGCAAGTGGCCCTGAATGTGAAACTTTCCTTCGTTCCGGGATTTCTCTTCTCGTGTCTTTAGAAGGTTGAGTATTTTTACAAGGATCAACCAGAAAACCCGACACAGTTTTGTTAACCTCGCTTCTGCCATGTACATTGGAATTTCTCCTTTCCTGTTAAATCCGAGCAAATTGTCAAAAAAACAAGTTAACTCGCAATAACGGAGCAAAGACTGACAGCAAAAAGACCTTTTCGGGGCCTGTGGTATCATCAATTTTCTCATTTGGTCACTATGCAATGTATGTTATCAATTTAGTCCTCGAGCTATATATTTTGTCCCTTTAAAACATAATATGTACCAAAAAGTTAACAAATTGCATATCAGAAGGACAAAATGGGTAACGAATGCATAGCAAGAGAAAAAAAAGTAACAGATTACACAGTACAAGGACCAAATGGACAAACAGCTAATACCACAGGAACCAAAAATGTCTTTTTTGCCTATTTACTCCATGTACCACTTGAATGTTTACTAAAATAAGCACCCGAAAAACCAAGTTACCTGCATCATAGTTGTTAACTTGGGTTTTGAATTTGGCTCGAGACCAACAGCCGATATTGGTGGTCGGTTTTCCCTATTTCCAGCTGCTCCTTGCCTATGAACAAGGACAAACGGTGTTAGTTCTGTAAGCTATCAAGCAAACGGTGTTAAATTTTCGGTCAAAGATACACCTTCTAGCTTCTTCATCTCGCATTTTAGCGTCGATCTCTTTGCTTGGAGGATATTTAGGCAAACTTGAAGGATCACATGCAAATGGTTTCGATCTGAAGTACTGTATTCACAAAGAAATTAGTACTCGAATTTCGCAAACTCGTTCTGAATATAATTTAATGGCCTAAAGCATCTCTAGGTACCTGAATTTGTCACAAAAAAATCTACTGCCACCCTGAACTTTCAAGTGACCCCGTAGCTCCCTCAACTTTCAAAGTTACCAATTTGCTCCTCGAGCGCCATGTGTCACCTTCTGAGTGGAGAGAGAACATCAGAAAATGACACCTTTGAATAGTCAAACCAACCAGAAACTGACACGTGGCGTTCACGAAGCAAAGTGGTGCACTTTTTAAAAGTTGAGGGAGCTGCAGGGTCACTTTAGGGGGGTCACTTTGGGGGGCAGTAGGTTTTCTGGGACAAGTTCAAGTACGTACTAATGCATTAGGCTTAATTTAATAGAAATAACGAATAAATCGTTTATACCTTATCCTTAAGTGCGGAAGCTGCGCTTCCACGATTGGCTGGATCCATGGAAAGCAATATCTCGATAAGTCCAACAGCATAAGCTGGTATGTCTTTGAATATTTCCGAAACACATCGTTTATATGGTCGTTGAGGCCTTATAACCGATGATTTAGGCAACTTTAACTTTTTCCAATAGTCTTCGGCAGGTGAGCCACAAAGCTTAAAAATTTTGTGCAATTGCTCAACCTACAACCCACCAAAATCGAAATTACAATAAAATCGTTGCAGATTCTCACCGATATAAAAGCATTACTTTCGTGCAATAGAAAGACTTGCACCGTATAGTTGGCCTAATCCCCTACTCGCCTAGTAACCCTGAATTTTCAAAAGGTCTCTCTTTCCCCTTTAGCTTAGCAAACAGGTACTCATTCCCTTTCAAATTGAAAAAAGAGCGCCACATGTCAAAATGTTGAAAATTCAAACCAATTGCATGTTGACATGTGGCACAAGTTGAAAAGTTAAACCATTACTAGGTTGACATGTAGCACAAGTTGAAAAATTGTCAAAGTCCACTTGCCAGTTTGTTTCTTGTCAGCAATAAGGGGCAAACTGCTGCGCTTTTTGCATATTCATGGGCTACATGGACCTTTTGAAAGTTCAGGGGCAATAGGCAATTCAGGTCAACAACAGGGGCTACTAATTCATTATGCCTAAATTAGTCATTACCTCGGTTCTTCCGGGCAAAATAGGTTTCCCGGCATACATTTCCCCGAGTATACAACCCGTACTCCATAAATCTATTGCAACCCCATACCGAGTTGACCCAAGCAAAAGCTCTGGAGCTCTATACCAAAGAGTCACAACACGACTCGTCAATTGGGCGCTACTTTTAGGATCAAAGAAACTCGCTAAGCCAAAATCCGCAATTTTCAAGATACCATTCTCGTCAACAAGAAGATTAGAACCCTTTATATCGCGATGAAGGATGCCTCGACTATGGCAATGATCCAATCCACTGAAAAGTTGCTGCATATAACATTTTATCTGCCAAAAAACAAATGAATTAAAATTGAAATCATTGAATAAACCCTAACAAAATTTTATTAATAGATTACCTGTGATTCAGTGAACTTGTTTCTAGGAAGTGAGATAAGTCCGGTAAGGTCATGCTCCATATACTCGAAGACAAGGTACAAACTGGACGATGATTGTGACGTTATTAAGCCTTCCAATTTAATTACGTTCGGGTGATCTAATCTCCGAAGGATTTGAATTTCACGAGTCATAAATTTGACACTTTCTATGTCGTTACTATCAAACCTGACCTTCTTGATCGCAACAAGTTTATCGTTGGTGATGTCTCGGGCTTTGTAGACATTGCTATAAGTTCCTTGACCAATCTGCAAAAACAAAGAATGGTTGTTATAAATCCTGAAAACTTGAGAAGATCATATCAATGTGTGAATATGCAATGGAAAATGCATTGCAAAACCGAAAACTATCCAACTTGCGTACGATTTGCCCATTTGGTCCCTCTGCTATATAATATGTTACCTTTTTGGTCCTTTTAGAACATATTGCGTACAATTTTGCTAAAATAGTTTCTACCGGCTCAAAAAGTTAACAAATGGCATATCATAAGGACCAAATGGGTAACAAATGCATAGCACAAGGACAAAAAAGGTAAACAAGGTAAACAAATGACATAGCACAAGGACCAAATAGAAAGGTTCTTTTTGCCATTGCTTGTATATGGACTAGGCTATAACTATAAACTGCTAATAATGTGCCAGAAATCCAAGTCAATAGAGATTTCATCCATAGTTATCAATATCTTATGATTCTCGATACGAATCTTACGATTCGATTCGATTCAACCCCAAATCAATTTGAATCTGTGGGGCGAGTCTAAACTTATCCTGAATCTTACGATTCAATACCGATTCAGTAGCGAACCAACCGATTCTACCGATTCGATTCTCGATTCCCGATTCCCGATTCCCGATTCCCGATTCCCGATTCACAAAACTAGAATTTCGAATCCTGATTTGACAACTATGAATTCATCCAAAATTCAGAACTGCTAAAAAACAAACATAATCTACATCAAATGGTAAATCATACTATTGCAGCTGATCAAGTAACAAATAGATTTTAAGACGAACCAAGTTAATTAAATGAAGAAGAAAACATACTCTATCCAACTTCTCGAATGTATTAGCTCTACGAGGAACCCATCCTTTGATAGCTTCACCAGCAACAACAGCAAGCCAAGATGGCCAACCAGCTGCAACCTGTTCTCCCTGTAAACTGTTCGAAACTCTCCCCGAACTTGGATGGCTACCAATTACAACATCAAACCTCTCTCCCTTCTTTTTCTCAATCTGATTTTGACTTTTAACTGCAGATTCCCAATTCTCTACTTCCTTCTTTTCCTCAACTGGATTCTCGATTTGATCATCATAGGACTCGTTAGAATATCCAGATTTCTTATCTATTAACATGACCTTCACGTCTCCACCATATGGTTTAGAATTAGATCGAATCTCATCATCGGTTCTCGACGAATTAACATGAGCAATGCGTCTATCTATTGACCCTTTTCGAGATAGCTTCTCTGTAGGACTTCTTAGCCTACTTTCCTTAGAAGCAATGCAACCCATTTCCCAATTCTCAAAGTATTCAAATCCCTTTTAAAAGCTGAATATGAAAATCAAACATCAAACTGATCTAAATCGAATCATTTCATAAAAAAATAAAACACCCAATTGATCAAATAATCCCAAAAAGAGAGAATTGACTCAAGAACGAGCTGATCCGAGTCATTATATATATACCCAATTGAGAGAAGACCCTAAAAATCAAACTTTATTCAAACAATTGACTCAAATTACCGAAAATTCAAAGTCACCACAACCTAAACGAGCTAACACTAATCAAAATAACGACAATTGAAAACAACCCATTAGTAAATCAATTGAAATTAGGGTTTGCAATTGAAAAGGGAATTCAAAATCGAAGGCTAATCACCTGGAATCCGAGAGGGGTTTTTTTTGTTGCAATTGACTGTTGAACGCGCAAACCCAACAAGACGCAAATCAAACAGCCATATCAGAAAAGCATCTTACATTGTTTGAATGTAAAATAGAGATAGATTTGATGGCTGGCTTAAGCCGGCTGATACTGAGTCAAATCAAATGAATTGAAAAGACCCATTATGCTTATATGAGAATTTTGATCTAAAAATGGAAATTTTTTTTGTCTTTCCTAATCTGTGAAGTCGTAGACACAGGTGAGGTAGTTGAAAGCCGGTTTTGGGTTCAAAGAATAGTTTTTTTTAGGTAGTCTCTGTTTGTTTGGTGCCTTCTTGATTGCTGCATTTAACGGTTTTGATCTTGACACGTACTTACAGCTATTTTGTTTTTCTTTTACAGACTATTTTCTTGTTAATTGATTAATAATTAATTTGATCTTCTCAATAATTAAGCATTCAGTCCTATTTAATTTATTTTATTAATTTAGTAATGTATAGTTATAAATTTATATTAAATTAATTTTAATTTAATTTAATTTAATTTAATTAATTTTAATTTAATTAAATTTAGATTTCAGAAATTAAAAAGAATATAATTTTTTCAATTATATTAACGAATTTTTTTATTAAACATGGATGCATGTGATTGTTTGGACTTTGGAGACTTCTTCAAGATGGACCGTTTTGTCATTAAATAACATTTTCAAGTGTTTGACGCATTATCAAACAATTAATTTTAATTGTTTTATTGATATAAAGTTATGGACAAGTGAAAAAATTATAAACAAAAAGCAACAATAACACCAAATAACAATATACAGAAAAGCTACTTTTAATTCATTTAGATTGTGACGGGAATCATAAATAGAACGGATCTGAATATTTATTTTTTTCGTGCTTGAGATTGAGGAACACAGTAATAATATCGTTCGTATGTAAAGTCATTGACTAATCCACAGTATATCGGAATTAAGTTATTGTTTCTACGACTTTTTCAAAATTAGGCAAAGAACAGATGCGAAATTCAAGTGACTGGGTTATCTGGGGAGAGAATATATGTTGGTGTAATATTTAGAAGGGAAAAAATGAATTTTCCACACATGCAATGCACGTCCGTGCATGTATATACAAGAATAGAAATTTTATTTAATTGCAATCAAACCCTTAAACTCTTGATTATTTGAAATTAAATTCTTAAAGTTTAATAGTTTTTTAATTAAGTCCCTAAATTTAATTTATTCTAATTAAATTCAATTACTCAAATTGAATCAGGATCGGATATTTCCAACGGATTGTTTGTTGACTTCAATTTATAGATTTTACCATTCATTTTTTTTATCTATTTTATATAATCATAAGATATTCTTATGTAGAGTATAGCATTCGGTGAAGATTTCATTTACTAAAAGCTATTTCATATAAAATAGCTTTTAGTAAATATTTTTGGTCATCGACATTATTTTACAATGAATGTTTTCAATAAAATCAAACATCCTTATATACACCATGAATAAACGTAGTTAACATATTAAGCACCAAACGATAATAGTAATCACATTTTCGAGCTAGAAAGACAAGCTTGAAAACTGAATGGAACAATTATCAATTAACATGTTCTTTTAGGTGTGCTAATTTTTTTTAAGAATACATCTTCTCCATTTGTAGAGTGTCACAGTAATCTCTCCATGCAGTACGAAATCCATGGCTGGCGCAATCATAATTCATAATAACAAGTTTAAAACTAATGAGTGTCAGGTCAATGGAATCCTAAGTAGCTTAACTAAACTCAAACAAATAAATTATTATCTAGGCCGGTTTTAAAAAGTGCTAGGCGCTAGTCGAGCGGTCGGGGCTTTAAACGTTTAGGCGGTGTCTGGGTGGAGCCTAGGCGGATTTGTAAATTTTTAATTTTTTATAATTATTAATAGATAAAAGTATAAATTTAACTAAAAAATAAATTATAATATAAATATATTTAAAAAAAATATAGTTTAGCATATGAAAACATAGGTCTTAGTTAATTTTTACATAAAAACACATCAACGTTAAAATCAATTCCTTAAAAACAAATATTCTCACTAATTTTTTTTGGTTTATAGCGTATTATTTCTCGATTTGATATTCAAAATGAAAATTGTACGTTGAGAATATTTTGCTGTACATTAGTTTTACCAACCGTGCTACCTTTTTGGAATTGAAAAAATTGAACTATTATTATTATAGGTATCAATATC
The DNA here is from genome assembly GCA_947683365.1 of Euphorbia pulcherrima. Classification (NCBI taxonomy): domain Eukaryota; kingdom Viridiplantae; phylum Streptophyta; class Magnoliopsida; order Malpighiales; family Euphorbiaceae; genus Euphorbia; species Euphorbia pulcherrima. The sequence goes on along the minus strand of CANTUS010000006.1, from coordinate 2,000,885 downwards.
TTAAAAATTGGGAAAAATATCGGACTAGGCGGCGCCTAGGAGGAAAAAATCGGACTAAGCGGTGCCTGGGCAGCAATATGTCGGTCTAGCACCTGATAGCGCCCGAGGAATGAAAAGTCGGACGGCAAGCCCCAAAATAACGCCTAAACGAGGCCTAAACGGAGCTAAACGGGGAGTTTTAAAACACTGCTGCAGACTCGATGCTCATCAAAATCATTCATTTAACACAAGGTCTCTAAACTTAAGTCGAAATACCCGTTTCCCCGAGACATTTCATCAAATAAACTTCTCCCATAGATCTTTATCTAGAAAAATAGAAGAAATTAAAGAAAAGACCCAAAATTTCAATACATCCATTCTAAAACCTAGCCCAAGAACTCAATCCATATTTATCCTGCAAAATAGAATACTGAAAGAAAGAACAGTCACCATCGAGGGTACATAATTTTCCCTGATTTCTTACGGATGCTAAATTTATCATCGCTCGCGGGTACACGTTCTTTCGGGTGTGTTAAAATTTTCTTAAGAATGCATCTTCTCCATTTGTAGAGCGGTAGAGTAATCGCTCCATCCAGTACGAAATGCATGGCTTGCACAACCTGAGTATTATAACGACGCTGCCTGTATGAAAAAAGAAACTTTGTAGAACTGTTTCACCTAATCTGATCGTGGTGAAGCCAGTAATCAATTCGGCGAATCATCCACGTCAAGCTAGGATTTAGGAAGGCCATTCACGAGAGTGAGATGAGTTTAAAGAGAAGGCGGATTTTAATGCTCTAATTGGCTCTGAATTGTGTTTCCGAGCGGAGGGCATAGAGTGATCTCGCCATTCATAAATTAGATGGCAGGCACAATTCTGGCTAATTCTCCTAGCTACTTTTCCGCAGTTGAAGACTCCCATGCCTGTTTTGTTTGATGAAAACCCGGTTGGCTCTGGCTACCTTTCAGAGCGCACACAATATACCGAATCACAATGTAACAAACTTTGTACAACCAACTTATGTAGAAAAGATCTGATATTTTATGCCAATAGACTCGTGACATCCATGTACTGAGTCTTCAGATGAGCCGCGTTAAGAAAGCCCAAGCAACGAAAAGAATACCAAAAACAAAGATATAATTTCAGTAAAATAAGCACACATGGAGTAACAAGGAAATAAGAAATAACAGCCACCAAAATCCTCCCTTAAATTCCTAGCAAGTAATATGAGTTCATAATGCAAGACATTTGTCTATAACTGCTTGATAGTTCTCATTCTCATTGCATGACATTTCTCTATCAATGTATGGTGTTTGAGTCGGCACTTATAATTCCAAAATCGTTTCAATCAAGACGAATAGATGTGCAAGCTATGTTAACAAGGATTCTTCAAATTTAGGCTCAATTGCAGGTAATCGAATATGAAATTGTAAGTCCCAGGAGTTCGCTCAATATGCATAAGGAGCAATTTTTCAAGGCATCTCATATTGCAGAAGAATTGATTGTGAAGGTGACAAGATGTGCTTCTGTCTGACAGAGAAGACATGAAAGGGCAGCTTGCCCACCGTAGAAGATGAACCTCGAGAAAATGTGACCAGATGGCTTCAAACCCTAGTAGCTGTAATAGGGTTTACAAGGTTGTATCTGTGTTAATAAGATTGTTTATATTAAGTCTGTGGTGTTTTTAATTGTGCTTTTTAGTTGAATATACATAGAAATATGTCTATGAAAATTTATTTACGAACCCATTTTTTTATAACCCACACTTTACCGTCTCCATTACTTAATTACATAATTTTAACTTTTAAATTTTATTTTTATATAACAACTCCCTCTCTCTCTTATTTAGTTAAATTTTTACAACTTGAAACGACTATATCTTATAAACCATAAATTTTTTTGACACGGACCTTTAGAATATTTTGTTCGTCTTATTTATATCTTCAAACGAAATCTATATTGAATATTTTTAGAGCAAAAAAAATTTATTGCACTCTTATACCTGTTTTTACCTGGTATAAGAGTGATATAATATCTTTATAACATCAATTTTTCATTTATTTCACAGTATATTTGTCGGTAATAACTATAATATGAAGGTTTTATATCAATATATAAGTTTTTATACATGGTATAAGACTAATATAATGCATTTATACAACGCTTTTTTTTCTTTCATGTCTACAATAGTACTCATATTTGGCCTTAATGTCTTGGTTGTTGCAGAACAAAAAAGAACTGTTGTGGACATATAAATATATGTTTTATTAAAGTTTGAGAATACGTCACGTATGACAATGGTAAATGAGATCTTGTACTACCCATTTAAACACAAATATTTTGTTACAGGTAAGAGTGGTAAAAGAATTACTGTACTAACCATTTAAAATAAAATGAGGTAAGTAAAGTGGAATAAAATTATGAAAAGCTAGTAAAAATGCTTCATGTTTGAGTTAGCAATAAACTCACTGATAATTCTTTGGATCTTTTTAGGTAAATAACAGAAAATATGAGTAACATTATTCTCTTTAGAGTAAAAAGAGCTCTTGTATCGGGTATAAAGGTAGTAAAAAAAATAGTATAAAACTGCATAAATTTTTTACTCCAAAAATATTCACAATGGATGTCGTTTTAATGATAAAGATAAAACTAACAAGATATTTTTAACAATCATGTCGAAAAATTAACAGTTTGTGATATATAGTCATTTTAAGTTGCAAAAATCAAATTAAATATAAGAGAATGTTAAGAGAGAAGAAAAACAAAAACCTAAAAAGTAGTAAAAAGAAATAAATTCCTAAAAATGGTAAAAAGTTATAGGAAGAGGATGTTATGTAAAAATACGAAAATTTCTAAAAAAAACATTGAAGCCTTCATTTTGAATTAATTTTGTTAGGAGTGTGCTATTATGCATTGTTTAATAAAACAATGAAGTCATTTTGAATTAATTTTTTAATATTGAATGTTATTAGTGACTCATAATTTAACTAAAATTGATTCATTTTTAAAGCCGCTCTGATTTAAATATGTCGTAAAGATAATTAAAAAATAATAATAGAATAAGCCGAATATTTTCTTGCAATTTTTGACTCAATTCGGTCCAAACCTAGTCCAGTCCGCTCACTCAACAATTAGAGTCACTAATGGATAATGCAATATTGTCCCTAGTCGTTTCACATGTCTTTGCTGCTTCCCAACTTTAGTAACTTGTAAGATCCAATTAATTCTTTGTAAACCTATACTCTTCCATTATTAACAATTCATAACCAATCATATGCACCCAACAAATAAAAAAACAAGTACAATTCTAGAATAACATCGGATCTACAAACAGATGTTGCACATAAGGTTGTTGATTTTTTCAAATATTTAATTCAAAGATCTCACCTTTCTTTGTCTATCACTCTAATTTTGGCAATAGAGAAAAAACACAATCAATATGGGGTCATAGGCTTTGAATAGGTTAGAAGCTTGTCTCTGAAAGAATCAGAGTATTGAAATTGAAGGAATTAATCAGTAACTAGAATTCAAAGATCTGTGCTTCGATTAGATCTGTTCAATTCCATTTATCTACTTTGATACCAACATTGTACCCTTTAATGGTGGTCATTTGTTAGGTGTTCTTTCTCACTTGTTTGACCCTTCTCCCATAAGCTTTTTCTCCTTATCTTCTAAACCCAATAATGGTGTACAAATCCCACAACCTTAAACACAAGATAGCAACATAAAGATCTCACCTTTGGGGATTTTTCTTGTAGCTTATAAAGGGTATTGAAATTTGTTGTTTGTGTGTCCTTTTCAGATTGGGATCTGGGTATCCTTGAAATTAGCTATAAAGGGTATTCAAATCTGTGGAAATTTAGGGTATTGGGGATTTTGATTGAAATTTATGAAAACAGCATAAATATATCACCTTTGGGAATTTTTCTTCTAGCTTATAAAGGGTATTCAAATTTGTTGTTTGTGTATCCTTTTCAGATTGGGATCTGGGTATCCTTGAAATGGGCTATAAAGGGTATTCAAATCTGTGAAAGTATAGGGTATTGGGGAATTTGATTGAAATCAAAGAAAGCAGCATAAAAATCTCACCTTTTGGGGATTTGTCTCCTAGGTGGCAAGTCATTTGTTGTTTGGACATCCTTAAAATTGGCTACAAAGGGTATTCAAAACTAGTGAAAGTTCAGATTTTTATTCAATTATGAAGCAAAAAATGGTGGCTGGGAATGGGGTGTTGATTCCACTTATTGGGTTTGCTACTTGTGTGGCACTTCTTTACATGTCATTTGGGGATTTGAAGCCTGATTATCATCAAGTGCCATTAAATATAGCTTTTGTTACTAGAAATGGGACTCAATTCATGGTGGATGGTAGGCCATTTTACATTAATGGTTGGAATTCATATTGGCTAATGGACCATTCAGTGGATAAGGGGAGGAAACCTAGGGTTAGTAAAATGCTTGAAGCTGGTTCAAAGATGGGTCTTACTGTTTGTAGAGCTTGGGCATTCAATGATGGTGGTCACAATGCTCTTCAGGTTTCCCCTGGTAAATTTGATGAACAAGTTTTCAAGGTTTGCATTTTTCTCCTAATTGCTTAATATTTTTATTGGATTTGGCTAATTTTATTGACTTAATTTAGGAATCATTGGGTATATTTCAATATTTCTAGAATTGCTAAAGAACTGGACTTTGTTTAGTGGCTTTATAATGTTTGTAGATTGAACTAAGGGCCGGTTTGGTTATGAATTTTTGCAGCTTTTTTCAACAGCTTTTTTGAAAAGCTCTATTTTCAAGCTTTTTTTTAAAGCTGCAGATTTGATTTTGGAAAAAATAAATCAGACAGTTCCTAATTAATTAGTATGATTGATCAAAATGTGTTGTTCAAAGCCAAAATATGTAGTATTATTAAAAGTTTACGAGAACAACTTATTTTGATAGTAGCTTAAACAGTAATGACAAACTGGCAAGTATGTCTTGAAGTGCTTACCACATGTTCATGTAACTATTTATCAACAAATTATGTGTCCTAATCAGTTTTTTATGAAGAATTATGAAGCTTTATAAGTTTTAGGCTTAATGTTTCTCCAGTTACCTGACTTGTCCCGAAAAGCTTAGTGCTCGGAACTATCAAAGTGACTCTGCAGAACTTTCAAAAAGTACAATACTTTGCTCCTTGAACGCCACAGCCTCTGATTAGACCTTGGAAAAGAAAAAATTACATCTTTGAAAAGTTAAACTAGCCAGAAGCTAACACGTGGCGTTCAAGGAGCAAAGTGGTGCAGTTTTGAAAGTTGCAGGAGCTACGAGGTCACAGGTTTTTCGGGTATAGTTCAGATACCTACTGATGCATTAGGCGGCCTGAGTTTTAGTTTGCAAATTCAAAAAGCAGGAACGGAAATAGGATTGAACCGCAACTTGGTTGGAGTTCAAAATTTTAGCATCTTCTTTTGATAGTGAAATTTCAGCAGAATTTCGAGATAATGAAACGGTTCTCGTAACTTTAGGGCCTTCAGGGCATTCATATATTGCTCGTTTCATTGTTTCGGACTGACTGGGATTATGGCAGGCATTGGATCATGTAATTGCAGAAGCAAGAAGACATGGAATTAGGCTGCTGCTTAGTTTAGTCAATAATTTAAAAGCATATGGTGGGAAGACACAGTATGTGAAGTGGGCTTGGGAAGAAGGCCCTGGCTTGAGCTCTTCGAACGATTCATTCTTTTACGATCCAACCATCAAAAAATACTTCAAGAACTACGTAAAGGTACGTAGCTCGTCAATTTACTTGCTATTACTCTTCTTTGATTATGATTTGAAGTTCGCACAATGGTTCTGTTTTCTAGTAATAGACATTTAGGAGTTTCTGTTTCGGGTATCGCCTAGAACTTTGAAATTGAATAGTTCTAACGATGTGCTCACGAGTTTTAAGGGATTTGATCCAGTAAGATACGTGTACCTTGAAAATGTTGAAGTAAAACTTTATATTGATTGATTTTCGTTGGGTTTGGCTCGTCTCGAGCTCGTCTAAACATGGCTGTTCATCTTGTAGAATCTCCACCCTTCATTTCAAAATGAACTAAATATAGCTCTTAGATTTGGGAAATGTAATTAGATCTCTACAAGTCGTTTTAATAGAGACCTATATTTTCTTCTGAACGGGATTTCGTGATTCTAATTTCATGTTTGATCATGAGTTTCGGCCTTGCAACGACATTTGGTGATTTGGTCATTGATTCGGGTTGTAAGATTCAGATCATTTGAAAGTACAAACTAATTCTAATCCATGTCTCGTTTCGTAGACTGTGTTAAGAAGAAAAAACACCATCACTGGAATTCAATATCGAAACGACCCAACCATCTTTGCTTGGGAGCTGATAAACGAACCTCGCTGCGTGACTGATCCTTCCGGCAACACTCTACAAGTACGTCGCTAATACACGAGAACTAACAGTCTTTGTAATTTTTATTTATAATTGCTATGGAAATGTAGGGTTGGATAGAGGAAATGTCAGCTTATGTGAAATCAATTGACAAAAACCATCTATTAACAGTGGGTTTGGAAGGATTTTACGGTCCTAAAAACCCCAAAAGATTAACTGTCAACCCCGAAGAAGATTGGGCAGCAAACCTCGGAACTGATTTTATCCGCAACAACAAAGTCCGAAACATTGATTTCGCCTCAGTTCACATCTACCCAGATCAATGGTAAGCATTACATTCAACTCAAATCCGCATTCATGCTAAGTCTTCTAGTTTTTACATAATCGTATCGCTCGGACCTACTAGGTTTCATCATCAAGATTTTGAGGACAAATTGGCATATGTATCAAAATGGATGCTTTCCCACATTGAAGATGGCAATTACGAACTAAAAAAGCCGGTCTTGTTTACTGAATTCGGGTACTCCAACCTTAATAAAGACTTCAAGCCAGAGGATAGAGACCGTTTTTACAAAACTGTTCTCGACATCATATACAGATCGGCAAAGAGAAAGGGAGCTGGGGCTGGTGCTTTGGCGTGGCAGTATTTCATCGAGGGAATGGAAGAGTTCAATGACGATTTCGGGTTTGTGCCTTGGGAAAGGCCATCGACATATGGGTTTATAACCGAACTATCCTGCAGGTTGAATAGACTCGAGAATCTCACCTTACAGAACCAAAACTTGAAACGGTTGTGTTCAGGCTTAGCTTGAACCTTTTCGTGTTTAAAATCTAGATCAAGGAGTAAATTTGTGTGATTCACATATTTCGGTTTCATAATATCATGGTTGTTAAACCCTAACCGGAATTTCGATTTCTAAAAATGAAGGCAGCCAAATAAACACAAGATTGAACCTTTTCATGATAATCAAGCTCAATTTGGTTTCAATTTCAACAAAGGAAACAAGATCATTACAATCAAACTAGAACTAAGCCACATTTCATTTCTAATTTAGGATTCTATCTAAACAACAGTTAAAAAATTTACGTGATTTCAAGTTTACGAGACTGAAACAGAACCGAGAAACGTTTGTGTTAGTTTCCAGGCTTCATAGATTATAACCAATAATCAATGATCTAAATTAAGTTCATTTCATGATAATCAAGGTCAAATTGATTTCAATCTCAACAAAGGAAACAAGAACAGTACAATCAAACTAGAACTAAGGCATATTCCATTTATAATTTAAGATTCTATACAAAACAACAGTAATAACCAGTGATCAATGATCTAAACTAGTCAAGCTCAATTTGATTTCAATCTCAACAAAGGAAGCAAGAACAGGACAATCCAGTAATCAATGATCTAAATCAAGTTTTCTTAGCTAATCTTGGTGAAGTTCGTACCGAATTAACAGGACTAGATCTGATTTTACTCTCACCTCCATTTTTGCTCTGCTTTGCAGCTTTCACCTTCTTCTCCAATGAATTCTCCTTGTTCAGTTCCTCAACAATTTTCAACACCGAATCACCGGCGTTAACCCCTCGCCTTCTTGTTCTAACACCGATCGGAGTCTGATCGGCCACCTTCTCAAATTCCGGCGCGAGCTTCCTCTTCCACTTCTTTGTCTTCTCGATCTCCACCGCAGGACTTTCCTCTTCTTCCTCTTCGCTTTCCTCATCAAAATTATCGATAAATCTCCTCCTCTTTGTTATCCTCGGAGCCGCGGCCGCCGGCGGCGACAAATCAGGTCCAGATCTAGATCCGGATCCGGATCTCGCCATCTCTTTCTTCGATCCTTTACCGTTGACCCGTACCGGGCCGGTAACTGTAATCGGCGGATTATCGATAAATGTCCTCCTCTTTGTTATCCTCGGACCCGGCGGCGACTCAGATCCAGATCTAACCATCTCTTTCTTTATCCCTTTACCGTTGAGCCGTACCAGGCCGGTGACTGTAATCGGCGGCTTCGGAGAATGTACGGCGCGTACTTTCGCTTGCTTTTCCCTCTGTTTGCGTAGCTTGTTGACGTTGCCTTCAATTCGGCCTTGGAGGCGGAGGCGTTTGAAGCTCAGACCGCCCATGGACCAGTGAGCCTCCTCTGCCCAGGAGAGAAGCGGATCCATGACGGGAACCGGCGGGTCGACCCGATCGGTGTTGAACTTGACGTCGGTGTAGATCCGAGGCCTGGGAAGGCTGCTGCCGTAGAATTTTCCGGGGCCTAGAGAGACTACCATTGCGATTATGCTGCTGAAATTAGGGTTACCGATGGGTTGAAGATGGAAATTGGGGTTTGTAGGGTTGGGTTGCTCCGTGTTTGGTTATATACAGATGGCGGAGGAGTGGCGCGGGCGGGAGGTTTTGGCGCTTAAAGTTGGCGCCATTAATTAGGGGGAAATTTGGAACATTTATTTCGGAAATTGAATTGAACTGTAAATTAAGTTGAGTTGAACTGAATTAAACTTATTTTAATATAAATTTATAACTATACATAACTGAACTAAACTAAAATAAACTAAACTTATTTTAATATAAATTTCAACTAAATTAATTTAAACTGAAATAAATTAAATTACACGAACAAACATAACCTCTTATGGGTCAATTTGCTAGGTAAAAGGAAATTACCCGCCAACCCGGCCCGAATCTGCTCAATGGGCCGGGTCATGTTCGGCGTGAGTCTGCAGAAGCCCAAATATTTCTGAATTGAGTTTGATATAAATACTCAATTTGACGGGACTAATGTATTTTTTTAGTTTTATTTAACAATTCAAATAAGTTACTTCTAAATTTATTTAGATAATATATCATTATATTTTTATTTTATTGTGTTTGTCTCAATTCATATATTATAAATTAGAAAAAAAAGCAAGCAAAATTACGACTTTCGTATAAATAAATTTGATGTTATCGATTACAAACCTATTACTGTGACAGTTAATTACGAACCTATAAGTTATCGAACTTAGATGTCTAAATTACCAACCTATCATCTTGTTTCACCGTAGAGTGTTGAGTGTTTCGACAAATTTAAAAATGCCATCATGTTTATATGTTGAGTGTTAGCATATTCGACAATAAAATTAAAGAGAGATTTACATGTTCCTTGTTGCATATGTAGCAACTATTTCGACATTCAGGGAACATTTACTTCCGTACATCACTCGTTGGGAGAAATCATGTGTTATTCGAGTGTACGTATGGGAAATTTATTTTGTGAATAAGTTGGATAAATATGTTAAAATTTTGATCTCAAGTATAAAATAAACTTCTATTATTTGGATAATTGATATATTCGCCATCTATCTCGCTATATGTAATATATTCGAACTTTTCCGAGAATAAGCGATAATTTCCATTCCCATAACCGTAAACAAGTTCGATATTTCCATCGACATATCCTTAAACTTATCACACCAATTATACTTTCCTCAGAACATTCATAGACATCCATATTTTTTGGTTTATTTATCTTAGTAGTTAGGCTAGGAGAATGCCAAATGATACATGACACACTTATACGAAAGTAACATAACATAACATTAACCGTATGTAAATAAATTAAGTTTAGTTGTCGAAACACTTGAAGAAGTCAAGTGCGGCATCCCTTGCCTTTTCCGGCATTGGGATGGCCAGAGTTAACAACTCGAACTCAACCTTCCATTCAGCTATGCATTTTTCCTTTTCTTTTCCTTCCACCCGAAAAAACGAAACGGTAACCCTGTAAGGGTTATACATCGCCTTTAGGTCACCTCCTATCACACTATAAGTCACTGACTTTCCACCTTCTACCTTCTCTATCTTTTGCATTGATTCCTTCACATAGTTTTGTACTTCTACATAAGAACAAAAGCAACATGTTTGTTGAATTTAGGCCCTCTTCTTTTCAACTGATAAGTAGGTGTACTGAACTGAATGGTACTGAACTGAACTGAATGATACTGAAACTGAACAATACTGAAACTGAATTATAGTTAATAATATAAATGATATTTTAAAAATATTAAAGTACATAATAATTAATAACACTTTAAATAATACTATGCATTCTAATAAATTTTATTAATTGTTACATATAATAATAATTAAATATACCATTATAAATTATTATTATTATATTTTATTTAAATTATTGTTATGAATATTACCTTATTATTTTAATTGTTATCAATATTTATATAACATTATTACTTTTATTTATTTATTTTTCTACAAAATTATTTATCTTAGAAATAATAATTGATAATGTTAAAAATATTATTATTGGATTCTTTTTCTTTATTGTTATTTGTGATTACTGATATTAATCAATAATATTTATATAATGTATAAATAGAAATTAACTAAAATTGAAATTGAAATGATATTATCATTAATATTCATTGCTTTTAATATTTATGAATAATAATATACATTAATAATATTGATATAATGCATAAACTGAAAGTTAATATTGAATTTTGAATACTGAATGTTGAATGCTGAATACTGAATACTGAAACTGAATACTGAAACTCAACTAAATTATACTGAACTGAACTGAACTGAACTGAACAGAAAATAAGTTGAAAAGAACACGGACTTAATGAACATAAAAATAAGATATGAACTCATAATAAATTATTAATTCTTGTTTGAGAACTTCTATTTGTTGAAATTTGAAGGAATATGATTCCATTAATTTTGCTTTTAAGATTATCATGTTTAATCAATATGTAAAAATAAAGGCAATTAAGAAGAACCTTTTGGTCCTTGTACTACAAGCGTTTTTTATTTGGTCTTTATGCTATACAATATATTACTCATGTGATCCTCGTGCTATTAAATCATTACTCACCTAGTCCTTGTGCTGTAAAGACTTTATCAGTAATATTTCATGTAATCCGTACAAAATGGACAAAAAAAAAGGTAACAGATTGAATATTTCGTGGACCAAATAAGTAAAATGTATAATACATGGATCAAAAATGACAAACTGATGATACACACGGCATAAAAAGGTCTTTTTGCTGAAACAAGCTAACTTATATGCTTCAAAATTTGAACATGATGGCGAAAGGTATTTTTTTTTAAAAGATTATAAGTACCTGTATAGAACTGTTCTTAGTCTATAGGCTCAGGCTCAGGCTTATAAGGTCGGTCTTCATCTTGAAAGCTAAAATACTATGTTGGCTTAGCCCAACTCAAATACGCATAAATCAAAATAAAAATAGGGTCGGACTTAGAAATTGTATATAAATATATAGAAAAATAGGGTGGACTGAGCCTAAAATTTTATGTACATAAAAACCAAAAGCACAATATAACTTCTTGTATAATGTAATATATGATCTAAAACCAATTAGATAGTTAATATAAAAAAGCTTAATTAACAGTCTGAAGCATTATTAATGTGTTGGATTGTACTTTATCAAGCTATATAATCTATCTATTACTTGTAGAAATGTAATATTGAATTAAGACCCTCTAAATTTTGAAATTGGTAAAGTTGTATATTTTAGTTAATTTGAATCATTCACTGAGTTTTAATGGTTCAGATTTAATTTCACTGTAGACCCCACAAACCACTAAAACTCAATCTGAACCATTAAAATTCAATAGATGGTTGAGATTGACTGAAATATACAACTTTACCGATTTCTAACTTTAGAGAATCCAAATCCTGAAATATTACGTAGCTTATATATAGAAATTAGTAAAATTTATACCAGGGCCAAGCTTGAAGAGCCTGATACTGCCAGGGGAGCCATCTCCATGGATGTAGTTAGCTTGAGCTAGCATTTGAGGATTGATTTTGCTGATTATTACATCATCTCTGTAAATCTCCCATGCCTTCTCTGCTGATATATTTAGCTCTACTTCTCCTCTCATGCTCTTCATTCTCTCTCTTCCCCTTTCTCTATGATTTCTTGCTCTTATAATCCCATGCCTTAGTCCTTATATAAGGATCAAACTAGGACTCCAAAACTTCTGAAGTACTGTTACATAACTCAAATGTTTTTTTGACGTTTGAAATATGTAATTTTAATACATTAAGGTGGCGTTTTGATTCGCGAAATGATTGTTCTATACGAACTGAATAGAAATGAATGAAATAATGTGAAACATGATAGAATATGGACTATTATACCCATTTAGTTGCACAATAGAGATTCTACAATGTCGGGTTAAGAAAACAACAGTGGTGCTCGTCAGGCGGTCAGGGCTTCCAGAAATTTGGGCAGGGCCTGACGGTGTCATAGGCGGATTTGTATTTTTTTTTTAACTTTTTATTATTTACACATAAAAATACAATTTCAACTAAAAAATAAATTATAAAATATTCAAAAAATTAAAAAAACATAATTTAGACCATGTTCTAAAAATGAAAACAAGACTTTTATTGTGAGAACACTCATATGTACTTTCATATTACCAAGCTATTTTTAGTGGGTTTAAAAATTAAACCATAATTACTATAAATATCGCTATCTTAAAAAAATTAAGTTTAGGTGGAAAAATCAGAATAGGCGCGGTGTCTAGGTAATAATAAATCGGTTAGGGACCTGATAGCACCATGAGAACGGGAAATCTGGTGACAAACTCTAAAGTAAGACGTAAACGGGACTAGACGGTCGTACAATAAACACTATAAACAAAAGCAGACAATAACATCTAATCCAAACGAACCTAAAACAATGGGCACTAATTGCAATCTCTATCTAACACGAGCTAGATTCTTAGTCAACGAGATTCCAGGGCAAAACAATTAAAAATAAATAAAAGCCTAGTAGTATTGGAGATTAGTGCCTAAACATTCCTCTAAGTGGCCATTAAGAAAGAATAATAGAGTGACTAATTGAAGATACCTCAAACCATATCTATGCATATCTTCTTATTATATGTATAACAATGATGTAATTGACATGTGGTATAGCCCACGAATCCAGTATAATATTAAGAAAAAAATATATCCAAACAAAGTATATCTTTGCAAATTTTATTTTTGATCACGTTGCTGACTTTAATATAACTAAATATACCCACTATCCAAATCAGGGCCGGTACTGATAATTTCAGAGTCTTAGATAAAATAATATATGAGCTAATATATTGAGGCAATTTAATAAAAAATATATAACATAAAAATACAATAGATAATTGAGTAATTGTTTCTTTAGATATTTTATTATTTCTCTTTTTAATTGTCAATTTAGATTATCAATGCATTTTGTATAATTTTTTCTCTAATTTACCCTTGTATTAACTATGAGAGAGATTATGTATTGTTACAATTATAAGTGATTAATTAAGAAGAAAGAGAATTTAGTAAAGGATAAACTAGTTATTTTAGTTGTATAATAAATTTTTCATTGATTTTGATGAATCAGTTAAATGGACAATATTTTATAGATGGAGGGAGTAATATATTACAACAACAATTAACTATATCCAATAATTTAAGTGAAAAACAACTAAAAGGCCAAATGATTGAATATAATAATACTTCAATGTATTTATAATATATTAGGATCCATTAAAAAAATAGAATATGTTTTTAACCAAAGAAAAACTTACTAAAATTTATTTAATTTTTTATTTTAAAAATAAAAATATTTAAAATTTTGACCCCCTTCCAGCTTTGGATGCACTGGTCCAAATTAATGTTTCTATTATGTTTTAGTAACCAAAAAAAAATCATTGAACGTTATTTCTATAATTTATGATTGCAAGTATTTTGGGGCAAATTTAATGTAACTTCATTACCGTAAGTATACATATGTTATGATCAAAATGTCCGATACAAATAGAGAGACAGAGAGATAACTCTTTAACATTTTGGTAATGAAAAGCACCATTGTCATAAAATTACAAATATATGGGCTAGCCAAGTACAAATTAAAACATTCCCATTACTCGTTAAACCCAATTTAAAGATTCAACGTCTCTCGGAAATCAACTCGTTAGTCGATGTTTAGTCAAGACGTATATAAAATTAGAAGTCCGAAATTGCGATCTTTTTCTCTCATTCTTTGTTATTCCCCTCAAATCTCTTCCCTATTGTTCGTTTTCAATGTTAAAGGAAAGCCAACAACGAAAAGGAGATCAATGACTAGATGGAATCGTCTATTACTAGACCTCGAACATAATTATTCTTATAGAATTATTATGCACGGAGAACTCGAACAATCGAAGCAAACATCCGTACCTTATGAGAAAAGGTTATTCATATGGGCCAACACGCCACGAAAGGCCACAGCCCAAATGTCATATAAATCCATGACCATTAGAACCTAAAAATAAGAACGAATTTCTCTCTTTCTAAAAGCCAGAGGGAGAAATCCATGAACCTCGCAACCCCTTATAACGAAGTTGCCAAATACAAAATGTTAACGTACATGGACAATATACATACGAACATGAAAAAAACCCGTGCTTAATACTATAGAACGCTTTATTCATCGAAATTTAAAGACAAGATTCTCGCCAGATTCCGAAATCCCGAATCGCTGCTTTCACCCTGACCACCCGCCTCTTTGAGAAACTCCAGAGGAAGTGCTCAACCTATCAAGTACCGCATTGAAATCCACAGGCTGCCCACTTTCGTCCATTCTCTGTATAACGCTCAACACGTGGTCCCCCCTAAACCCCATGCTCACGAGCTTGTCAACAAGTTCACCGTAAGGATGGTTTCGAACATAGTGTGAAGGGGTCGGGTTTCGTGGCAACATGTTCGTGCTTCCAGCTGGTGGATATATGCCAGGTGGATAGTGAGCTTGCTGAGGTGGCGGATGATGTGACGGTCTTCCTCCTTCACTATTATCATACACCATATACGTGCTACCCGGAGGAAGTGCGGAGTGGGGCCCAGCAGGTGGGTATCCATCACCGAGCTGCTGCGGCGCACCGTAGTTACCCTTAGGTCCACAACCGTAAGGTACTTGAGGGACCGCTGCATATGACACTTGCAAAGGCATACTGTTCGGCTGTGGTGGTTCTTGTGGAGACGAATTTGCCGGTTGACCTGGAGGAGGATATGTAGGATAAACCGAAGGTGATGATGACCTCATATGGGGTTGCATCGTGGGCTGTTGTGGGGGCCACTGCTGCAGATATGGCAGAAATTGTGGGCCCTGGGGCATCTGGCTAATCTGTGTTTGCACAGGTTGTGGTGCCTGGGGTGTTTGATATTGAGGATCGGGAGTCGTATATTGGCCATGATGGGCCTGGGCCTGGGCCTCGGCTTGGGGCACATAGTAGGATTGTTGTTGGGGCAGTGCTTGAGAGGGTTGGGGAATGGGTGTAGGCTGCGGTGGAGGTAAAATCTTATGGGGGAGCTCGATAGCTAAGTGGTTGTTATGAATTTCGGGGGTATTTTCAGGTTTCTTTGAGTCAGGTGCAGGTGGTAAGGCTTTTTCTTCGGATTGAGAATGGCTCGAGGAAGATGACTCCTTGTGCACGAGGTGGAGCTTGGCTAGTTCTTTCTGGGTATCAGCAAGTTCTTGTTTATCTCTCAAGATTTGCACCGACCTATGTACCTGAGGCACGAATTGGTGAATGGTTATGCTATTTCATCTAGAGACTCGAATAGAAAAGAACAGAGACCTTTTTAGGCCTCGTGGTATCATCAGTTGGCTCATTTGGTCTCTGTGCTATACGTGTTATCTATTTGGTCCCTGTGCTATTCAGTCTCTTACCTTTTTTTTCCCTTTGGTCCGGATTTCGTGAAATATTAATAATAAAGTATCTACCCTACAAGGTGAAAAAAGAAAACAAATTGCATAGCACAAGGGGCATATTGGTAACAATTACATTGCACAAGGAACAAATGGCACATGAAGAGGTAACATATTGCATAGCATAGGGACCAAATAGGTAAAGTGTACCACAAGGACCAAACGGGTAAAACGTTTACACCACATGTGAATAAAGTCTCTACCCTACAAGGTGAATAAAAGATAACAAATTGCATAATAAAAGGACCAAATTGGTAACAATTACATAGCACCAGGACCGAAAGGGTAATGATTAAATAGCACATGGACTAAAAAGGTAACATATTGCATAGCATAGGGACCAAATAGGACATGCGTATACCATAAGGCCCAAATGGGTAAAACGCTCATACCACATGGACCAAAAAGTTCTTTTTTCCCCAATAAAAATTACCGTCATGTCAAATCCACATAAACATGAAGAGGTTTTCATAGTATCAAAGCTGTGTACTTCCAAAAATATACAGAAAACAAGAGCTAGATTCCATCTAAAACTTTTGAAACTCACCTCTTGGATATGCTTCTCGAGAGTTTTAAGCTTTGAATCGGCCTCTCCATGGTCCCGACCTAAATCAGACTGCATTTCTCCGATCGATTTGTCGAGGTTGTAGCAATGTAATTCCAATTGAGATAGCCGTGAACTGATTCCCTCGAGAAACCGCATAATGTTTTCATTATGCTTTTTCATGGTTCTCTCGACAATTGTGATCATATCGGGGCCGACAGAATCTTCCAGCCGGTTATAGGAAGACTCTGAGTATGCTGAGGACCTTGCCATTCTGGTTTTTTGGAAATCCTGTTTACAAGTATAAAGTAGTCCCTTAGTAGCAAATATTACTTCTCTGAATAATAACAACAAGTACAGTTAACAAGCTAAGATGATGAAAAAAGTAAATAAAACTTCGAAAATAAGGTTGGAGGAGGAACATTTGAAAGGACAATAACAAACATGTTACCAAAAATGGCATTTCATTGTCCATGTGCACTTGATAATTTCCATTTTCCACCCGGTTGAGAGTTCTTAGAACAAATCATGCTTGACCCAATTCAACCTTTCCAGCATTTAATGAAGGCCAAACACATCTCTAACCGCCTAAACCGGACCCAACTTTTCAAAGTTTCTCTTAGCCTCCTGAGCTTGGCAAAATGCACTAGTATGTCCTGAATGCCACGTGCCAATTTCTGGTTGGCTCGACTTTCCAAAAATTCAACGACCATGATTTTCTCTCTCCAATCAGAAGATGGCACGTGACGTTTAGGGGGTAAACTGTAGAGTTTTTTCCGAGTTCATGGGGTTAAGAGAAACTTTGAAAAGTTCAGGGGGGTAATAGGCTACATGAGCCAAGTTCAGGCGGTTAAAGATGTATTCAGCCTTTAATTAACAAACTAATACTTATAAGGCATGTTGAGAGTTCTTAGAAAACTAGCATTCTCATGATCTCATCATCATATCATGTATATTTCGCCACAATGTTACAAAAATACTCAGAAAAGGTAACACATTATCGAAATCAACTGGACGTACACATCCTTAAGCAAGCGATTTTAGAACTAAACCATAAAACAACTGGCACATTTAGTTCACTTATCTTAAGAAGATTACTATATAAAATTAGCTAGAGCTGAAGTTTCAGGTTTCCATTATTCTTCCCCCTCTTCCTATTCACTTTCATAATGAAACTTAACAAAGCTATCAGTCAGATATACGCCGAAACCCCCCAAAAAAACATAAGATAGAGCGGAAATTAGCTATTCAACTTCATCCTCCAAATTACTAACAATATAAGAAATCTTCCAGTCTTACAATCTTATATGCAGCAAGAACAAAGCAAAGTCAACTGAAGCTATAGAACTCAAATTTCACAAAATGATAGAATTCTTTTTGTTAACACTTCACAGCAGCAAAAACAAACTAGATCAAAAATTATTGAGATTAATTCATCTGAAATCGGGATAAATCATCTAATTTCCTCACAATGGACACCTAAAAACCACAAATCCCCAGTTCCCTAACCTAAAAATTCAACAAAATAAGTACACAAGTATCCCACAAATTAACAATTCAGCTCAAAAATTGAAAATCCTTTCCCAAATTAAACTATACCTTGCTGGAATTAGTACCGATAACATCCGAATGGGTTCCGTTAGATGAATCCTGGTTGGCGAAATCATCATAAGTGCAGAGAATATCATCAGAAGCAAAATCGAAACCCACCGAGCCCGAATTAGCCCGACCCGTTGATCCAGATGCCATATTGGAAATTGATACTGAGATTTGATCAGAGAATGAGACTTTTTTTAGGGTTTTTATGGGGAAAACGAGAGAGAAAGAACAGAGAAAGCTCCCCTTTATGACTTGGCTTAGAAGGAAGAGAAAGAAAGAAGAAAAAGGATTAAAAACTAATGGTTTTCTGGCAATAGAAATTAGAAACGTGTTTTATGTGGCAGATAAGGATGGGGTGAGGGTCAACGCGGCAAGACGACTTTTTGTTTTGTTCACTTGATTTGACAGATTTGCCCTTTTCTATTTTACGGATAATATTATTTATAAACACCATATAAATTTGAGTGTTTTTATGGATTTAAAAAATAATAGGTCTAATACATTTTTAGCTATCTGAATTTATTTTAAAAAATTTATTATTTCTCTAAATTTTTAAACTATCAGAAAAATGATATCTTTGAAAAGTCAAACCTATTAGAAGCTGACACGTGGCACTTAGGGAGTAAGGTGGTGTACTTTTTAAAAGTTGAGGGAGCTACAGATCACTTTAAAAGTTTAAAAAGATAATAAATTTTTTTTAAACAAATTCAGATAACCGAAGATACATTAAGCTAAAATAATAAATTAAGGGCATACGAAAATTGATTAGAATTACGGGGTAATGCTTTTGAATTTAAAACACTTCCAAATAATTTAAGTTATTGGTTAATTACATGAAAAAATGAGGTGGTATAAGAGCAAACCTAACAAATTTATATAAGACCTATTTGGGTTATTACAACCGATGCATTTGTACTTTAAAACTTCATGGAAGTTAAATAAAACATTGTACGTTAAGTTGTTCTAGAAATAAGTGTTAGCATTGAAATTTGAACATTTTTTAAGTGCTTAGAAATAGGGCCGGCCCTCAAAATAGGATAAGGGTGCTGTGGCCTAGAATTTACGGTTAAAATGGGGCTCAATTTATTTATAATGTGTGTGTATATATAGGTTTTATTTTTTATATATATCTAATGTGAATGAGTTAGAATATTAACTATAATTAGGAATAAAAAATTATATTTTTTATTTAATATTTATTAGAATATATTAATTTTCTGTAAAAAAAATTTTGATCCAAGGGGCCCTAATTATTTATTTCACCTAAGGCTCTTGAAATGTCAAGACCGGTACTACTTAGAAATTGTGCATGCTACTGAAATAAGCCTTGAAATATAAAAAAAAATCACTAAGAACCAGTTTAAGATTGCTTTCCCAAAATACTTATTTTAAAAGTTTATTTATGAAAGACTTAATAAATAAAAGAGAAAACAGTGGCTGCAAATATTAGACTTATGTGTACTTTTCCGAACATATGTGTACAGTGGCTGTAAATATTAGACCTACGATGGAGTTAGGGTTACGGTTACGGTTGCAGTTATTTTTAATAAATGAGTTTATTAATAAGTGTAAAATTTGTGAAAAGATAAGTAAAAAAAATAAAGGAAGTAACATTTAAAATTAAAAAATAAAAACTTAGCTTTAAACTTTTTTTTCTGTAAACTTGTAGATGTATTACTCTTAAAATTGGTTGCGTAAAAAGTCTTAAGTAAATTATGCAGCATTAATAGATACATTAATATAATTATAATGAAATTGAATATGTGTAGAGGCTGGTTGTTGAGCGGTGTCCTTTTTTATTGTGGGATTTATTGAATTAATAAAAAAAAGAAAAAGAAAAA
Organism: Euphorbia pulcherrima; assembly: GCA_947683365.1. Taxonomy (NCBI): domain Eukaryota; kingdom Viridiplantae; phylum Streptophyta; class Magnoliopsida; order Malpighiales; family Euphorbiaceae; genus Euphorbia; species Euphorbia pulcherrima. The sequence goes on along the minus strand of CANTUS010000006.1, from coordinate 1,980,786 downwards.
GTAGTATATCAGTAGAGTATTTTTTTAAAAAGTGCACAGTAAAATTATTGTACACAATTCGGCCATATGCGTTTTAAATCTCCTATAAATACAAGAGGTTTTGCTATTTTAACAGCAGAGCAAAAGAGAAAAGAAACACAGATAAAAATGTAATATGTGCAGAGAGACTTAGGAAAAGGGTTCCTAAGAGTTGGGGAAGAGAGAAAATAGTGAGGTTTTGGAAAACACTTGTGTGCCACTATTTTGTAATCTCTTTGTGTACGTAGTATTATTTTATAGTGGAGAATTCTTCGAAGTTTGTCTCTGTGATTTTTCTCTAATTTATTTAAAATTTCTACGTAAAAATCTACATATTTTTTATTCTACTACTATTATTTTTTCTCTTACTTTATTATTGGGCCTCACGATGATACGTAAGAAAAGTGTGGAGTACATGCCATTTACCCTGTCATTTTTTCTTACTTTAAGTGCTGTTATGTGGCTGTTCTACGGTTAATTGCTAAAAGACTTGTACATTGGGGTGAGTAATTTACTTAATTACATGTTTTGCTTAATTATTTTTTACTCACTCCGTCTTTTTAGAATAGATATTCGAGCCTAAAATTGGATTACTAAAATACTTATCATTTATTCTTTTTTTGGTGCTTTTTTTATTATTCTTCCAACTATACCCTTAGCATTAATTGCACTTATATTAAAAAATTAAAGCATTAATTGAAGATATAAGAGTAAACTAGTATTTTTATATCATTAATAAATGCGTTTATTAAAAAGTATGAAACTTATAGAAAGACAGATAAAAAATACCAAGGGAGTACTGAATAAGCTATATCCAAATGTATTTGTCTTAATAAACTCAAATGTATTTATCTTAATAAACTGAAATTATAGTTGACTGACAATTTCTTTATTTCTTTTTCTTATATTGTTCCAATTGACACAGCTTCCAAACATTTTCGGATTAGTATTTGGAATAGCTCAAATGGTGCTTCATGAAATACACAGAAATGGGAAAAGTGTAGTTAAAGAAGATAACATACCATCACCCGAGAAAAATGATGGATCAATTGTTAAACTTAGCCCGTGAGGGCAAGTCCAATCATATTCCCTATTTTTCATTTTTTAAACTCTATTTTACAGACTTTACAGTGTTTTTACTCCAACCGTTTTCTCTATTTTTCATTCCTTATATTACATTTCCTAAAAATAATAATATTTTATTATTATTTTATTAATTATTTTACGTCATTTATATTCTAATCAACTAACAAAACAATAAAAAGAATAAAAAGTAAAAACAAATAATAGAAACCCTATTTTAAGGATATATCATACAGGGAACGGTTATATCTATTTTCAATTTAAGGGTATGGTTGGATTTGCTTTAAAGAATATCGATTCACATGTGTCAATTTCAATTAAAGACAAAGAATATGTTGAAGAGCAAAAGAAATGTAACGGTGAACATGTTGATCGTTGGAGGGGCAAACCAATATCCCACATGGAAAGATTTGGAGAACTTGAAGCAATATATAAGTGTCCACATGCCTCCATTAGTATGAGGCCTTTTGGAAAGAAGCCCAAAAATAAAACAGTGAGGGCTTGGCTAAGAGCGGACAATATCACACTAATGTGGAGTTCGGGTACGGCACTTAGGGGTGTTAACAAGCCCAGTGGCTCGTAAACAGTTCGAGATTCGGCTTGGTCAAAGCTCGGTCAGAGTTCGACTCGAGTTCAGGATCGACTCGAGATATTAATAAGCTAAACCAAGCCTTCGGCTCGAAAGCTCGCAAACATGTTCGTATAATTTTTTTAGTTAATAAATTAGTGAAAAACAAATTAATTATATATGATTGGTGAGTAATAATTTTTCAGTTACGATAATTATTCGTAAATGATGATTTAAAATAGCTTGTTATTTCTTTACAAGAGTGGTGATGAATATGGAATTGCATAGGATAGAATATATGTTGGAAATTATGGAGGAGATGGACAAAAATAAAAAGGAAATGATAACTTAGAATTTATGGACTTTATCAATCATCATTTTATCTCAATTAAACAATAAATGGTTTAGCCTCTACATAGGCATACAAAAATAACTAACATCAACCACTAATACTACCACCACATTATATGCTTCACTAATTCAACTAATAACTAAAAATGGGATCATTATTTTCATTATCACATTTTCTAATAACACAATTTTATAGCAACACTCCTCCTTGTCTAATATGTTGCAAACAAAAAATTGTAAATTACATGAACCATTTCTCTCATGTTTTGATGGTGCACTCTCTCACCAATCGCCTTGTTGATGCTCTTGTCGCCAACCTTCAACCAATGGACCACTTGTCTCCATCCACCATTCATGGAGCACTTCTCTCCAAGCAACTTGTCGATGCACTTGTTTTTCAAAAAAAAAACTTGACGGTGGTGTTGTCACCAACATTCAACTAATAGAGCACTTCCCTCCATCAACCATTCATGGTGATTTTCCCACTAGTAAAAAAACGTCTTCTTCCTTTTTAACTTGAATATGTTGTCTATGCAACTTCTTTATTTTCTTGTATTTCTTCAATTTTGCAGCTCATCCTCACAAGCCCCTTAAAATCTTTAATGCTCTAATTACCAATTGTTGGAAATTTCGGAGGAGATGAGTAAAAATAAAAAGGAAATGATAACTTAGAATTTATGAACTTTATCAATCATATCATTTTATCTCAGTTAAACAATAAATGGTTTAGCCTTTATATAGGCATACAAAAACAACTAACATCAACCACTAATACTACTTAACACATTATATGCTCCACTAACTCAACTAATAACTAAAAATGGGATCATTATTTCCATTATCACATTTTCTAATAACACAATTTTATTGCAACATTTTAGGCACTTTCAACAATATAGAAAGAGACGAAATGAGAGTGATTACGGATCATGGTAAAAATATTATAATTTTAGTTTAAATTTTTTAAAAGTATGTATTTCTTTAAGCGCGAATAGATTGCGTTATTTTTTTTGAAATGTATTTTCCGATATTTTTTTGAAAAAGTGTAACAAAATGTCATGTTACTGATGCAATCCTATTTTTAACTAGTGTTGCCATAAATCAGTTTTAATCATCAAAGTTGAAACACTTAGGGCAACACTTTTATTTTGTGTTGCAATAGTGCATACATGGTTGGGCTCTTTTAGGCTCGCGAGCTCGGGAACTCGAGCGAACTTTTCACAAGCCAGAGCCAAGCTTCACTTTTCTAAGCTCGACGAACTTCGAGCCGAGCCGAGCCCGAGCAAATATGTTCACGAGCCGAGCCGAGCCCTACACTATTCGGTCTCGGTTCGGCTCGTTAACACCCGTACCGGCACTGCAGTCCCTAACATTCATTCTGTCAAGTGACAAGTCCAACCAGTAGATGGAATTTCTTCATGATTTGTTGATTTTTTCTTTAATTTTTCTGATTTCTACTTGATACCATACACTGTTGAAAAACATAAATAACTATGAAAATCAAGGTTTCCTGTTTTGGAAATTTCTGCCATTTCCAGAACTGTATTATATCTTAATTAATTAGGGTTTCCTATAAATGGAGTTAATTAATTTGGGAGCAAGCTAATTAGAAGTAAATCCAATATGGTAAAAAAATAAAAGAGTATGGCCAGTGATTGGTGGCTATGCATAAAGGTTTGAACATGGCCAACTAAAAGGTGAATCCCTAGAATTTTATTACTTTGTTGGTTAATTTTTTGGTTTACCTTTTTGCATTTTAGTTCATATTTGTTTGAATGAGACCTATAGATTTTATTATTTTCTGACCTTTAACTTTAATTTGAGAGAAATGTAGTGCTCAAGATGCTAGTAATCTCATATAAAAAATGAACAAATTTGAAAACTGATGTGTAACTGGTATAAATTGTGATTGTTGTTGTACTTAAATGGAACCATAAAGAACTAACAACCATGTCGAATAATCCGTTGCTATTTTTTTCTAGTTTTCACAACGAGATCGGTTTCTTCGATCATGGATCTGATGTTACACATCTCAATCTTGATAGCTGGATCAGACTTCATCCACCTTAAGACATGATATTTGCATGATCTTTCACATCTAGATTTATCTCCTTTAAGCAAGATCGTTCTAGATCTGCAACAACGGTTGATGGTATGACGTATGCAGAAGTTCTTATGGTTGTGGATCGAAAATGTTAGTTGAGATTAAGAAGATATAGATTCCAACGTTTATTTTTTTATATTTAGTTTGTCTTGTCATATAGCTTGTTTGTCTTGTGTAAAAGCAAGTTTCGTTTGTCTGTGCTAGCAGGCCCGTTCCTACCTTCTTCGGGGCCTATGGGCGAGATAAAAATTGGGGCCCTATTAATGAGTAAAAATTTTTAAAATAAAATATACGATATTGCACTTCTATTACAACATTTAATAAGAGATGAAAAAACATCAAATTTTACATTATAAAGTAGAAAATAACATTATAACAAAAAAATTATCATAGTGATAAAATAAATGATGTATGTGATCATTTCTAGTAGCAAAATCACTAATAATAGTGTCTACATCAATATGTAGATTATAAATAAAGAAATTAAATACATCAACAGTCATGACACTAAGATCCGACCATCTATCCATAACATCCCCTGAAACCAATACCCTATCAATCCTAGAAAAGGATTGACTATTGAACCATGTGTAGTCTCTCCCAGTCAACAGCACATCGTACAATACACAATCACTCACAAAATCTAGAAACCGAACCATCGAATTCGTAATAGTACCGTCACCCCCCGAACGTTCAGAACTATGAAGAATTTTATTGAAGTCACCACACAACACCACATTATTCAAGTTTGTAATAACAGGTAGTAAATCAATCCACATCTGGTTCCTTTCACTGTAGTTGATAGGCCCATACAGACATACAAGATCAAACTCAACCTGATTAATCACAACATGAATAACACACCATCCTCACTCGTGATCGTCATGCCCCTTGAATCAAGTGCGAATTCCATAACACAACAATCCCTCTCGACAACCCTTGAGCAGGAACACAATGAAAAAGAAAGTCATTGTGCCCCCACATTTTCCTAACAGCCTGGGCCGAAACACTACCCACTTTGGTTTCTACTAAAACAATCACCTATAAATACCACTTCCGCACGCAAGGCCGGATAAAACATTGCTTTGCCCAATTTAGCAGCCCACCACGACAATTCCAACATAAAAAATTAAACGACATAATAAAAATCATAATCAAAACCTCGATTAGCCGAATCCCGGTTATTTTCGCTGGTCCTCCATGATCTTCACCAGCCTACTCTCGTCCTGCTCTTTAAAAATACCCAATTTTTCCCCCACTCGAACAACCACCAGCTCCTCGTTCTCACGCGGCATGCTATCGTGAGTTCTAAGTAGGACCCTATTCATATTCAGGATATCCGGTCCAGATAAATCTGAATTTCCAGCCACTACCAGAGCCATACTCCCTACTAAATTTCCCGAGCCTTGGTTAACCTGCTCATCACCCAGACCAACAAACTCATAACTGCCAGATCTCTCCACATTCTTGCTAACTCTCTGACTATAACTTTCCAAACTCTGCGACACCCTCGACATCGAATTCATCTCAGTTGATTCGCTAGAGATGTCCGAATTGTTTTCCTAGCAGTGCTCACACCCCACACCATGGCCCGAGCTCATATAAACCAGAACCTCTCTCTCGCCAATAAACAGCTTAAGATTCCTGTTAATGGTACCCAAAGGAACCGACACCAAATATGAGACCACATCCAGCCTATCTGGTCGGTCCAAATTACTATCCACCGTAACAACACGACCGAATCTAGTTGCTAATTCTCTCACCAATGTCTCCCCAATAATAGATGGGGGGATACCCATAAAGTCTACATACATAATACACTCATCCGGGGCAAACTCCGATACTAGGGGCTGAACCGAATCCACAATATGTTTCATCGATCCCCACTCCCCATTTAAGAAATCTTGTAATAACTCCACAGTAGGAAACGACACTACCACGGACACACCCCCAACCGGGGCCACAAAATCCACGTCAAATCCATAATCACACATTAACTCACCAACGTTCCTAATAAGAGAAATATTCTTGAGATGAATAATGCTCGACCTACTTTTCCAAGGAATCGACTGAATTAGTAGCTTACCATCTGGTGGGGCAGTAACAGGCCTATTCAGATCATCTCACCCATTTATTGGCTCCCTACTATTGACCGTATTCGAATCTTTGTTGTTAGATACCACTGCCGCGTTATCCCGATGAGAGTCTCGGAACACATATCTTCTTTTCTGGGCAATCTGCTCAATAGGAGCTAGCGGCGGCATGACATCTTCTCTATTATACTTCGCTTTAAATGTACGGAGCCATATCGTTCCAATAATAATAGAATTCAGCCTGTATAATGCCTCATGTATTGGCAGCGAACCATCAAGCTTGATAAAACAAAAATTAGGTTCTTGATGTTCCTTATCCTGGCAACATAAACTCGGCCAAACACCCCAAATTTCTCGAAAATGCGTCTCATCTCCAAGGCGCCATGCTGGTTTGGGAAGTTTTCAAAGTAGGCTTTAGTAAGGCTAGGCTGTCTATGAGAATCAGACTAGTTTCGAACGAATCGGTGCACCTGGCAAAATTGGGGGCGATCTTGATTTCGGGGACGGAAGGGGAAGGGTGATGATCGGTGCTAAAGGATGGGTGTTAGTTGGCAGCGGAAAGTATGGTGGTGGGCAGGGTTAGTGAGGTGGTTGCGCTCGCCGTAGCGTCGGCGACGGTGGTGGTTGGGAAATCGCCATGTCTCCATACTTTTGACCCTTCAACACAGGACTTTAAACTATATAATCCTTTCCCCTTCAAACGAATCCCTCCTCTCATTTCACACCACCACCGGAATTAACTTCGGCGACCGGTGTATCAACCGTCATAATCTGTCCTCTCCGTCACAAAGTTATGACTTACAACAATTGGTCAGAGATAGGAACAACGAGAGGAGCAGCGGCGGCGGTGAGCAGTAGTTGAGATCGGCGAGAGGAGCAACAGAGCTAGTGAGTAGTAGTGGATATTAGTGAGAGGAGCAGCACCGAAAAGAGTAGAGGTGGAGATCGGCGAGAGGAGAGGCGACGGCAGTGAGCAGTAGTGGAGATCGGTGAGAGGAGCGGCGGCGGCGTTGAGAGTAGTGACTTCTTGAATTAAGTAGAGGTGGAGATTGGCGAGAGGAGAGGCGGCAGCAGTGAGCAGTAGTGGAGATCGGTGAGAGGAGCGGCGACGGCTTCTTTCACTGCACAGGAGCAATCTATACGGTGGTAATGAGACGGAGGAGGCTATGAAGATATTGTTTCTGTAAGTTTGAAAGACAAAAACTCATCTCTCTCTCTCTGTAAGCGCTTTCTTGACCTTCATTGAATTTAAAATGTTCACATATTTATTAATTTATATGAATGACCAAAATGTGTTATTTAAATTCAAAATATGTAGTTCTATTTAAAGTTTGTGAAAACAACTTATTTTACTAGCAACTTAATAAGCAATATCAAACTGACCTTAATTTACCACTCAAATGCAAGCTTGCTTCGCCAAGTGATCCTTAAATTAAATATTCAGCCCTTAGCTATTATCATAATGCATACTCCCTCTTTTTAACCCTAAGAGGAAATTTCCTATACATCAATCATGCACCTTCCTATATTGTGGAGATCTATTATTTAACTTTTGATTTGGTAAATAAGATCTACTATTTAACTTTCATATACAAAAAAGTTAAATAGAAAATATATCATATTTTTTTTATTAAAATCACTATTTTATGACATGGTAGAATAAATATTGCATAATGTCTACATGATCTTATATATGTAGATAATCAAATAGAACCTTGCATAATTAATTTATATTATTTTATTGATAAGAGAGATTATTTAGTAAATTATTTAATTTTTTTGTTATTATTTTATTTTCAAAAATTACAATAGGAGATTAAATAGACAATCTACTATTGCTACTTTTTAAAATGTCTTATCTATTTTACCACATCATCAATGAGTTCTTCTATTCTACATGCCACATAATCCTAAAACTCACACTCTACTACAGATGATCTAAGAGCATCTTTAGTATATGGTCTATTCTATTATTCTTCTTGACACATAAGCATAAATAGATATTTAATTGAAAAATAGTTGTACACTAGCTTGTCTATTTATTCTTTCAAGTATGATGTGTCATCATTAATTATGAATATGATCTATTTGATCTTCTACAAACAGACAATCAAATAGAAGGTTGAATCATTAATTCTGAAATATTTTAATGATGAAAGAGAATTATTTAGTAGTTAATATATATTTTTGCTATTGTTATATTTTGAAAAAATACAATTCACATTAGACATTCTATTATGGCTCAATTATTAAATATCTTATCTATTTTACCAGTAATAAATACTTAATTTAAGGGGGTTGACAACTAATAAAACTGGATGGTGTTTAGCAGTTTCTTAAATTATCTACTCTTTTGAATTTATTCATTTCCCTTTAGGCTTTTCATTTTTTTTAATTTAACTTTTAAGTTAGATTATCAATGAATTTTTACTATTTTTATCTATTTTGCAATTATTAATTTGAAGAGAAATTGTGTATTAATGAACTTATAAGTTAGTAATTAATAATAAGTAAATTTTAAATGTAAAGAATAAATTAATTATTTTAATACTATTATAACAAACTTTTTTTTACTTTCATTAGCTTTCATTTATTGGTTTTCATGATTCAGTTAAATCTTGAATAATAAACAAAATGTAGGAGTATTGAAATGGTAAAATTATAATTGTATAATACTGAATTATATGATATAAAAATGCACCTCACGCCTAGGGATGACAATGGATTGGATATGAATATCCTACAATATATTCTACAGTATATTCTATAATATATTACATACAAGTATATGTATATGAATATCCATATCCAATCCGTTGTCATCCCTACTCACACCTATCTTCCCCATATTTATGATCCCCATGTCCAATAAGACAATCTTTCAAGCTGCCCAAACTTGCCCTAGAAGGAGTAAACTATGAAGGTGAACTTGCTCTAGAAGATGTTCGGTTGTTACAAGGTTTGGGCTCAATTATTTAAGATGTTCGGTATCTGCTGTATTATGCCCCTAAAGGGGGCCGATTGCTTGGTTTGTTGGCGTGATTTCTTTTCCACAGGCGTCGGTAGGGATTTTGGTACTGCGCTGTGGTTCGTGGTTTCTTGGTCCTTATGGAAAAGAAGGAATCGACTTGTGTTCGATGGACATGCAAGCTCGGATGACATCATAGGGTCTAGCATTTACTTTTGTTGGTTTTCTTTTAAGTATAGGAGGCGTAATGTTAGTTTTGTTATTTCAGATGTATTCAATTTCCCTAGCTTGCAACTTTCTTGTAATTGATGGCTTCCGTTCTCACCTTGAGAATTGGGGTCCTTATTAATAAAAGAGGGGCGGGAGTATTGTAGGTAAGCGGGGAAACCAACCTGGTTGAGGACTCCGCCCTAAAATTTTCACCCGTTCCAACCTTTTAGCTTTCAGAGGGATACACTGTCTCTCCGGGAGTTTTTTTTAAAAAAGACTTGCTCTAGAAGAAAGCTATAAATGAATTTTTTGTTGTTATCGAAATGGATATTCAATTACATTAACCTAAAATTAAAATTTATTTGTGCTTTCATATTTAGACCTCATAAAAAAAGACTCTCAAGTCATCAATCTTTAACACCATAATTAATTGTCTAATTTTGTTGGAAAAAATACGTATGATTAATTACAAAGATGATACTTACAAATATTCTTGTAGTGAATTAAGATAATGAGGACTACGAAATTTCCAATTTCTTCCACATATTTCCAAGGAAAAAGATGGTGAAAGGCCAAAAAAAAGAGTAGCAAACTAATTTAATTTAATTTATGCCCTCTTTACAATTTCTAATTTTTTTTATTTTTAATTTATCCCTCAAACCGTTAATTTTTTCAACATAGAATTTTTTATTCGTCTTTTTTTCTCTTCGAAACTAGATCCAAGATGATATACTTTTTTTCAAACTTTTTTAGGGTAATTATTTCGAATAAGTTGTCTTATAGTTATGTCATAATTATCCTATAGCACATTTATAGTTATCTTATAGTTTTCTTGTAGTTACCTTTATACCGCATTTTTTAGTTATATGAGACTTACTATAAGTAATAAATAACAAAAATAAAGTAAAAATATAACAAAATTACATCAATTTGATAAAACTGTATAAGATAACTATAAGCTAACTATAGCGTGCGATATTGGATAACTAGGACATAAATATAAAATAACTTATTTTAAATACATACCGAAAAAAATATATCATCATGGATCTAGTTTCGAAGAGAGAAAAAAGACGAACAAAAAACTCTAAAACGATATGTCAAAAAAAGGATGAAATGTAAAATAATGATTTAAAAAACTTGTAAAATTAATTTTGATTAAATATTTTTTAGAATGTAATATGATAATTAGTTTTGCATTTATTCACATTTGGTTGTGTTCACATGATAATTAATGATGCTTTCTATATACGTTTTCACATTATCATGGTTGTAGCCTTTTCAAGGTAACAATCAACAGGTTATAACGGCATAGACATTGCAACTTGACATCTACGAAGCACGGAAACTCCGGTTACATGCCGTTTTCATGTTTCTGTTTTCGTTTCCGTATTTGTTTCCCCATAGTTTCCAAGCATATATTTTTTAGAAATGGCGTTTCCCGGTTTCCGTTTCCATTTCCATATCCGTTTTAATTTCCGTTTCCGCGCTACATAGCTTAACATCAGTCACATCATGAAACCCTATATATATGGGGATTTTATATTATCCCTCTTCTTTATTAATTCTCAAAAAAATGGCCTTCCATTTGACTTGGGAATCGGCTATTGGTGTTTTAGGTACTAAATTATGATTCATTAATTTAGGTAATTATGTTCTTCTTCTATAGTATGATCAAGTACTTGAGTTTCTATGTTTTTTTTTTGTAGCAAATGTAATCCCTGCTATGGTTTGCCAATCTCCATTGCTAACTTTCTACCAAATTTGCAAGAAGAAAACAAGTGAAGGCTACCAATCAATTCCATATGTGATAGCACTTTTCAGTGCTGTGTTATGGTTATTTTATGCTCTTTTTTATCAAAATTCTACCCTTTTAATCGCAATCAATTCCTTCACTTTCTTCATGGAAATCGGCTACATCATTGTGTACCTTCTTTATGGTACTAACAAGGATAGGGTACCTGCCTATACCATTTCTATACTTTTTTTATCCCCTTTTCTCTTTTCCTTTATTACAGTGCTTCAATATCAACTTTCCTTCTCTGCAGATTCAAGCTGCTAAACTTGTCTTCTTTAACATTTTCGCATTCGGTGTGATCTGTGTTTTCACTCTCGTGTTGACGAGTGGCCGAAAAAGAGTCGACGTTCTTGGTTGGATTTGTATGGTTTTCGCTCTCTGTGATTTCGTTGCTCCTCTTGGTATCATTGTAAGAATAAGCAAAACACACACATAATTTTATATTTCAAATTAGTTGAAGGGTTTATTTGTGTTTGGCTAATTACTATCTTTTTTTCAATCATTGTAGAGAAAAGTAATTAAAACAAAGAGTGTGGAATTTATGCCTATCTCTTTATCAGCCTTTCTCACTTTAAGTGCAGTCATGTGGTTTTTCTTTGGATTTCTGCAGAAAGATATTTATGTTTGTGTAAGCTTAATTAAACAATTATCTAATGCTTAAACATAACTATATTGCACATTTTCATATTAATAACATTTTTTCTCTTTTTTTTTGTCAAAAAACAGGTTCTAAACGTACTCGGATTTGCACTCGGAATTGCCCAAATCATACTTTACATGATCTACAGAACCCCAGCTAAAAAACTCGTAGAAGAACCGAAAATCCAAGAATTACCGGAACATATAATCGATGTTGCAAAGCTGAGTACAACTATCTGTTCGGAGCTTAATACAGTTGTTTCGAGGCTTAATGATAAAGAAAACGTAAATCAACAAGTCAAGGAAGAGATAAAAATAGCAACTCAAGGAATGGAAGCAGTGGCCAACAATGTTTTGTTCTATTTTTTTCATGTCATATATCAATTTTCTACTAAATGTGCATGTAAAATTGTATAAGTTGTATGTGCCTTTGTGTACTTGTAATTTGCGTGCCGGTTGTTCATATTTGGAAGGGTAATTCCGGTTATTTTAATAAATTCAATACTCATATATTTCAACTATATAATCTGTGAATTATTTATCAAGATTTGAGTAAATTTTGGAAATATTTCATTTTGTTATAATCTTTTCAAGTTAACTTCAATTTTTAATTAATATAAGTATTTATACTTTTCAAAAAAATCTAAAATTTATCATTAATGTGTATTGTAATTTTATAAACATGGCTGCAAAATTTCACTTTAAAATGGACAAGATTACCCTTCCAAATGTGATTTCAAAATTTTGAGAAGCGTTGCTAACTTTTGAAACCACAGGCACCCTTTTGAAACAAAAAATTTCACAAAGGCTTCTTTGCAAAACGGCCAAACCACACGGCATGTTTTTAAAGTTTACCCTAAAATTTTTAAGCTGGAGAAATGAAAATATGGTATATTTGTTAATAAAAGATATTAACAAACATCCCTTATTGCAACAAAAGATAAACACGAAATTAGATCATAAGATTTCTCGAGATTTACTGATTACAAAGTCTTGGTATATAATTTATATATATTATGCTACACCAATATCAACCGACATGTATATTTTTTTTTTTTTATTTTCATCACGAGGTGATTCTGGACGGGTCCTATCTATGGGCGGCACCTGTAAAAAATGTCTAAAAATAATATTTTCTATGTACTTGAAAACTTATTCAAAATGCAGTGTTGCAAAAGACTTTTGAGACCAAATAACTCATGCAAATTTCAATTTCAAAATACTCAAAATATTGTTATGCATGTTTCAATTTTTCTCATTTGGTAATATGAATATGTAGTCCATTCATGTCAATTAAATTTTTAAGTGGAGAACTATTGTGTTGAAACACTAACTACACAGATTCTCATAAATCAAAAGCAATACAGACTAAGAGACTCGGGGAAGTGATCCCACTCGCCTCGATGTGTCGAAGAGTCAGCTGCTCTAGCAAGTACATGAGTCAGCTGATTCACAGACCTCCCAATAAAGACGAAACAAGAACAACAAAAGTTCCTAACTAACTTACGACAATCTTCTAATACAGTCCCTAAAGGAGAATGATATACGGTAGAGTTATTTAAGTAAGAGACAATGGTGATAGCGTCCATCTCAACCACTACTTTATCGATATGTCTTTGCTCAAACTACACAATTTAATTATACACAATTTTTCCATGAAAGATATATTTAATATTCATGTAATTATTTTCTTAAAAGTTTGTGAAAATGTGCTTATATTAAATATAAAAAAAATCTCAATCCAACCATTCCACGTAACTCGAGACTAAGACTATTAGAGGTTACATCTATGGTCTGAACCGCTACGATAAGACATTCGCTACTAATATATACATGTATTTTATTAATAACGAACAAAATTAAAAAATGATATTATTTGAAAGAATGAAGCAAAACAAAAGGCTGTCCTAGTATATCAATGCATATTCATCCCTATCAACATTTCTAAAACTAGTACTAATCTATACTAAAAAAAAGTACCTAGTAGTAATCTATCTTCTTCCAATATCCAATAAAAAAACCCTAAACAAAGAAAGTAATACTGACTTTTGACTTTAGATCTACTTATATATGTTCATTAATTCTAACAAAAAAAGACACAAACTCGAAAATCGACCGGGAAATAGTCGAATTTTTCTCGACCGCTTCGAATTCAGTTGAAAAATAGCATCAATTAGATGAAGGTCCAGCCTCATCATCACTTCCAGATGAAATTTCCAGGGTATTATTGCGAGGATGATCATCGAAAACCTCCAGACGATTGGGGAGGAAATTCGGCTCATTACACAGTTGATCATAAGGATGAGGCATAGAATTTCGATCAGGCTTAAGCGGGTAATATGGCAACCGAAATCGACCTTTTTCTTCTTCTTGAGTATTTAGGTCAGGAATTTTATGAGCCCTAGCCTTCATTGCCTGCTGTTCTTCGCGCCTTTTTTCGAGATGAGCGTTGGCGCGAGTGACAAGAGTATTGACGTAGTCTGCGCGGGCAGAGACCGGCAGTTCGTTGAGACGTTGCGACACGATATTAGCGCTGAACACCTCGTGTACCGCGACGAATTTCTCCTGCTCGTCGTGTGGGAAATGCGGGGCAAAAACGCAGTCCGGTGTGCATTCCCGCCGCATATAGTTGCAGGCCGCGCATCCCGAGCACTGAGTTGCCATTGTTTGTACTCTGAATCAAAATATCAAAATTAGAAGATACAATTCAATTAATCTTTATCAGAAATTAATCATAAAGAACAAGATTTTTTTTAGTGATGCTGAGACGGGAAGTATGGGCTCAAATCTTATAAAAAAAAATAAAAGAATAATGTATAGAATCTAATAATCAACAAGAACATATAACAGATTGCCATTATTTTCTGAATCAGAAGAAACAATTCAATTAATCTTTATTAGCAATTAATCATAAAGAACAAGATTAAATACGAATCTAATAATCAACAAGAACAGATAACAAGTTGTTAATTTCAGCCAACTGCTCACTATCAAATATCAAAATCAGAAGCCAATCAATCAATCAATCTTTATTAGCAAATAATCATAGAAACACAAGATTAAAGAAAAATTCCAATGCATACAGTAGTCATAATCAACAGGAACAGATGAAAAATTGTTTCGGAAAAGAAAGATTATATCGGAAACGGGGCCCAACAACTCAAAATCGATTAAAGAAAAGTAGCAGTTACAGTAAAAGATAGCAACAACGATAGAGGAAGTAATCAAATATGAGTAAATAACCCGGGAAATGAAATCGATTAGCGATGGATTAATGGAGTTTGTCAGAAGAGGTTGAAATGGCAATGAAATTTAGAAGGGGGAATTCGAGATTCGGTTTCTTGAACTTGGAAATGGCAGAAAGAGGAAGACGAGAGAACGAGAGAGATGAGAGGCGGGATCAAGAAGACGAGGGAATAGTATATAATATATAGTTTGCTGAGCCTTTCTTTTATAAGCCCGTTGCTGCTGCTGATTCAAACCAACGGTTATAACTACTTTTTCGCGGCAAAAGGGGAATTTTTAATTGCGCCAAATAGTCTCGTTTGGCCGGTTTGGTTAAATAAAAATAGAATTGTATAGAAAGATGTTAAATACGATACATTACTCATTTAGAATTTTTTTTGCTTTAGATTATAATGGACTTTGTCGATTATTTTGATGGGGCTAAAGATTCACCATTCTTTGGCTTTAGATTATAATGTACTAAAGCAAAATGACTCATTAAACTATCTGAGCTTCTTTTATTGTGAAGTCACGGATAGCTGTTGCAACTCCACTTTAGGGTCAATTGGAAACAACCTCTTTGTAATTACAGAGGTAAGGTTGCGTACACCCGGCCCCCCCTTACCCCACTTGTGCGGGAGCCTTGAAGGCATTGGGGTAATGTTGTTGTTGTTGTTGTTGAATAAGTTTTCCGAGAGATGTATATAAACTAGGAAAAACTCTTCCATGCGTCGACCGGTTCTAAACATATACTCTACTATATTTGACATCATTCCATTCATTTCTATTTCTATTTCAAGGAATGAACATTCCGCGAACCAAACACCACCTAAGAGTCTTATAGCTCGAAAATGAAGATCTTTTAACACTTTACTCTTTTCATCTGTACTGAATGCAGTATATTCATAGCTATGTTGAGTTGAATTGACTTGAAATTTAGTTTAAGAAATATGAAATTAATCGCAATTTCAAAAATTATTTTTTTAACTAAAAGATTAAAAATTATACGTATTAACAAAAAAAATCCCATTATTTGACATAAATTGCAATATTGCATTTTATTCGTAACGTGTGCAGATCATATATTATCAAAGCAATTGCTAGCACAGCATGATTATCAAACCTTGACTGTTACTAAACCCCGAATAAGATTATCACAATGAAGATACTTGTAAATATTATTATTAAAAAAAGGTATTATCAAACAATCTCAAATGAGTTTGTTACGAGATTACAACAAAATAGATAGATAAGATCATAAGAGATACACATTTAAGTCTACTTAACGATCCTAAGCACGTATATAAGTATTGTTTTAGATTTTAATGTTTTAATATATCGTACTTTTAGAATATCCCTTATTATTTAATAAACTATATAAGTAAAAAAATATAATTATACGTGGGTTTTAGATAAATTTATAGAAAATTTATATATTTTACTCTTTTTAATTTACTTAAAAGCTAAATAAAAACTATTTATGAACTTATAGTCGGGTTTGAGAACGACCTATTAAACTCGGCTCAACCCAACGAATATGATGTTTTAATATATTATGCTACACCAATATCAACCGTCATCTATAACCAAAAATAGGTTAATTTCTTCTTAAATTTCACAGAACAACTAATTTTTACTCTGTACTTCTTAAAATTATTCAAATTCAGTGTTAAAAAAGACTTTTGAGACCAAATAACGAAATCGTCCAAAAAAATAACGTTTGCAATTATCAATTAAAAAATACTCAACTATATTACTCATATATTATTATACATTTTACTAATTTTTCCCACTTGATGATATGAATATCTATTCCATTCAAGTTAAGTTTTCAAGTGGAGAATTATTTTTTTTGAAACATGACAAAGCTACACAATTCAATTAAACACATCTTTTACCGATAACGTTGGTTCAAGTGGTGAGCGGCTTGGTATCGCTTTAGCGATGTCTCGAGTTCGAGTCCTACTAAATGCACAAAATCCTTATTGGGAGACTCACTCATTAAAATCAACTTATCAAATTAACACACTCATTCGCTTATGAGTTCCTTATTCAAACTAATTGTAACCACCCAACGTAACTCGAACCTGAGATTTTCAGAGGCCACAGCTTCGATCTTAACCGCTAAATTAAGACATCCGCCACTGATATACATGTCTTTTATTAGTGTAGAACAAAACAAAAAAAAAACAAATGATATTATTTGAAAGAATGAAGCAAAACAAAAGGCTGTCCTAGTATATCAATGGGATTTGGATTTTCAAAAGTTCAAACGCTCTAAAGTTGTACATTTCAATCAATCTCAGCCATTCATTGAGTTTTAATGGTCTAGATTTTATTGCACTGTGGACCCCACAAAATACTAAAACTGAATCTGGACCATTAAAACTCAATGAGTGGCTCAGATTGACTGAAATGTACAACTTTAGATAGCTTGAACTTTAGAGAATCCAAATCCATAATCAATGCATATTCATCCCTATCAACATTTCTAAAACTAGTAATCTATACTAACAAAAGTAGTAGTAATCTATCTTCTTCCAGTATCCAACAAAAAAAACCCTAAACAAAGATAGTAATGCTGACTTTTGACTTTAGATCTACTTATTATATATGTTCATTAATTCTAACAAAAAAGACACGAACACGAAAATCGACCGGGAAATACTCGAATTTTTCTCAACAGCTTCGAATTCCATTGAAAAATAGCATCAATCAGATGGAGGTCCATCCCCATCATCGCTTCCAGATGAAATTCCCAGAGTATTATTGTGAGGATGATCATCAAAAATCTCCGGAGGATTAAGGAGAAAATCCGACTGACGATACAGTCTTTCATAAGGATGAGGCACCGAATTCCGATCAGGCTTAAGCGGATAATATGGCAACCGAAATCGCTTTTTTTCTTCGTCTTGAGTACTTATATTTAGGTCGGGAACTTTATAAGCCCCGGCCTTTGTTTCCTGCTCTACTTTGCGCCTTTTTTCGAGATGAGCGTTGGCGTGAGTGACAAGAGTACTGACATAGTCAGTGTGCATAGAGACCGGCAGTTCTTTAAGACGTTGTGACACGTTATTCGCGCTGAACACCTCGTGTACTGCGACGAATTTCTCCTGCTCGTCGTGTGGGAAATGCGGGGCAAAAACGCAGTCCGGTGTGCATTCCCGCCCCATATAGTTGCAGGCCGCGCATCTCGAGCTTTGATTTGCCATTATTTACCTGAATCAAAATATCAAAATCAGAAGAAATTAATCAATCAGTCTTTTTTACCAATTAATCATGAAGAACAAAAAGATTTTTTTTCTTTAATGGGCTCGAATCTTATAAAAACGAAAAGAAAAATGTATAGAATCTGATAGTCAACAAGAACATATAACAAATTGCCAATTTTTTTTTCTGAATTAAAATATCAAAATCAGAAGAAACAATTCGACCAATCTTTATTTGCAATTAACTGTCAAGAAGCAAGCGATTAAAAAATCTAATAATCAACAAGAACAGATCACAAATATTTGTTAATTTCAGTCAACAACGCATGATCAAATGTCAAAATCAGAAGAAACCATTCAATCAATCAATTTTTATTAGCTATTAATCATAAGGAACAAGATTAAGGAAAATCTCGATGCAGGTATATATCAACAGGAACAAATGAAAATCGTTTCGGAAGAGAAGGATATTGTAAATGGTGCCCAACGACTCAAAATCGATTAAAGAAAAGTAGCAGTTGCAGTAAAATTAGCAAGCAAAAACGATAAAGGGAAGTAATCAAATATGAGTAAATTACCGGGAAATGAAATCGATAGCGATGGATTAATGGAGTATCTGTAAGCAGAGATTGAAATGGCAACAAAGATTATAGAAGGGGAAATTCAGATTGGGTTTCTTGAATTCGATAATGGCAGAAAGAGGAAGACGAGAGAGAGGAAAAGCGGGAATAAGAAGATGAGCGAATAGTATATATAAGCCCGTTGCTGCTGTTGAGTCAAACCAACGGTTACAACTGCTATTTGGCGGCAAAAAGCTTGGATTCTCCGTCGATCTCAATTATTCATTGAGTTTTAATGGTCCAGATTTTATTACACTGTAGATTTCACAAACCGCTAAAATTGAATCTGGACAATTAAAAATCAATGGATGGCTGAGATTGACTGAAATGTACAACTTTAGAGAGTTTGAACTTTAGAGAATCCAAATACAAGGAAAAGGGCACTTTTAAGGATTTAGATTCTCTAAATTTCAAACTCTCTAAAGTTGTACATTTCAGTCAATCCCAACCATTCATTGAGTTTTAACATCTCTCTACCAATCCAGCAATATTACATAATCAGCAAAATCAACTTATCATATTAACATACTAATCCGCTAATGAATTCCTTATTCAAACTCAAAGTTTTAAAAATGTTAGGCGCTAATCAGGCGGTCAGGGCTTTAAATACTTAGGCAGGACCTGGGTGGGATCTAGGCGGCGCCTAGGTGGATTTATAAATTTTTTATTTTTAATAATTATTAATAGATGAAAGTATAAATTCAACTAACAAATTAATTATAATACAATAGTATTTTACAAAAAACATAGTTTAGCATATGAAAATATAAGTCTTAGTTAATTTTTACATAAAAATACATCAACATTGGAATCAATTCCTTAAGAACAAATATCCTCACTAATTTTTTGTGATTTATAGCGTACTATTTCTCAGTTTGAGATTCAAAATGAAAATTGTATGATGAGAATATTTTGTTGTACATTAGTTTTACCAATCGTGCTACCTTTTTTGAATTGAAAAAAATTGCACTGTAATTATTATAGGTATCAATATCTTAAAAATTGGGGGAAAATCGGAATAGGCGGTGCCTAGGCAAAAAAAATGGGACTAGGCAGTGCCTAGGCGGCAATATATTCGTCCAGCACCTGATAGCGCCGAGGAATAAAAAATCAGATGACGAACGTCAAAATAACGCCTAAACGAGACCTAAATGAAGCTAGGTGGGGAGTTTTAAAATACTGTTCCAACTAATTGTAAAAATATAATCTCTCCGTCTAGCTTTTTTTATTAGTGATTTTAAAGTTTTTATCAAAATTAATAAAATATTTATTATAGTATTTAAATTATTAATTTTTTCTAATTAATACAAGATTAAATTAAAAATAAAAAGGGTAAAAATTATATTAATAATCTAAAATGATAAGAAAAAAAATCACGATTAAAATCATAGGATGACTAATTAAAAAAGCCGACGAAGTAATAAATAAAGAATGCTTCGATTAACAAAAAATCGAAATGCAACAAATGCTAAACACAGATGGAAATTAGATTATAGTAATTAGATTTCTGGAGATTTACTTATCACAAAGTCTTTGGTGTATAATTAATATACTAAGCTACACCAATATTGCAATATCATCCATAATGTGTAATTTAATATCAATCTTTTAAAAAGTGATAAGCGCTACTGGATCGGTTGAGCTAGGGCCTATATGGCGGTTTTGTATTTTTTTTTATTTCTTAATATTTATTAATACATATAAACATAAACTTAATTAAAAATAAATAATATAATAAAATATTTTAAAAAATATAATTTAGAAAATATTTTAAAAATCATTAGGTGCTAGTGAAACGGTAAGGGTTTCCTTATTTTTGGTATAGAGCAGATTGTTTCTCAATATGAGACACAAAACAATAATTTTATTGTGATAACCCTATAACATACTTTAATTTTTTTTTAAAAAAACAAAGCTACCTTTTGTGAATTAAAAAATAGTAAACTATAAATATTATAAATATCGGTATCTCAGAAAAATGAGTTTAGGCGGTGGCAGGCGGGATTAAATTGGCCAAGTGCGTAATGGTGCCCAAGGAACAAAGAGTTGGATGACATGTCCCAAAATAGTGCCTATCCGAGGATTTTTAAAACATCAATACCTAAAAATGAGTTGATTTTTTTAAAAAATTTCACAAAATAACTAATTTTTTCTCTATTTTTTTGAAAACCCCCGGAGGAACATTGTGTCCCTCTAAGGAGAAAAAGGTTGGAGCGGGTGAAAATTACGGGGCAAGCTTACCAACTAGGATGGCACTCCTGCTTACCTACAAAACACCTATCCTTCTTTTATTAAAATCAAAAGCATCGGTTCTCAAGACAAGAACACGAAAAGGTCAATTACAAGAGAGTAATAATCCCGAAAAATTAAATACATCAGATGTTATAAAATTAAGCCCTTGCCTTCTATACTTAAAGAAAAACCAGCAACGTATAACAATGGAAGATGGTGTGATCAGATGTCTCCATCTTATCACAAAACGGACAGATTTCATCACTCACGGTTCTACAGTGATGGGTAAATATAAATTTTTTCTCTATACTTTAAAAAACGATTCCAACTGAGTGTTACAAAAGACTTTTGAGACCAAATAACGAATTCGTCCAAAAAAAATAACGCTTGCAATTATCAATTATAATTCAACTATAACACTCAATTATCAGTTACCAAATAACACTTCAAAACGAGAGAAATCATAGCGAGGGTTTTTTAAGTTAATCCTTAAAATACTCAACTATAATTCATCAAAAAAAATACTCAACTATATAACTCCCATATGATTGTTATGCACGTTTCTAAGGATAGGGATTCTCTGCAGTTCAACCATGAACTGCAGAGTGAAGTTGTTTCATAAATAATGAAATAACATTATTTTATTTAAAAAAATAAAACAATTCCCCATCATTTATTTCTCAACTAGTGATTGGGATTTCACAAACTTGCCACTGTAATTTATTTGAAACTTCACAGGATCCTAATGCATGTTTCTAATTTTTCCCATTTGGTGATATGAATATGTAGCAAATTCAAGTTGAGTTTTCAAGGGGAGAACTAATTTTCTGAAACATGATAAAAGCTACAAAATCCAATTAGACACAATTTTTCATGAAAGACATATTTATTATGTAATTAATATACACATATGTTTTATTATTGAACAAAATTAAAAGAAAACAAACGATCAATATTCAAATCCCTATCTACATTTCCAAAACTAGTAATATCCCAAAATTAGAAGAAGAAAAAAACCCTAATTAAACAAAGAAAATAATGCTGACTTTAATTTGACTTCAGATCTACCTATATATGTTCATCACTGTCTGGCTATTTATTCATAATCGGGAAGAACAAAAAGAGATCAAATTCAAAATCTTACCTGATATTCTCAATTTTTCTGTAAATTCTGTTAAAAAATTAGCATCAATTCTTTGAAGTTCCGGCCTCATTGTCACTTCCAGATGAATTTTTCAGATCATCGGCAAAAACCTCCGGCGGATTGAGATGAAAATCCGAGTAGTGATACAGTTCTTCAGAAGGATGGGGCAGAGAATTCCGATCAGGGTTTAACGGGAAATACGGAATCCGAAACGTTTCTTCCTTTTCTTCTTGATTCGGCTGATCAAGATTCCGGCCAGGATTATTCTGGAGATTCTGCTCGTTGGCCCTCGCGAGCGACTTCATAGCCTTTCGCCGGAGTTCGAGCTGAGCGTTAGCGTCGGCGACAATGGAATCGACGAAGTCGGCGGCGCGGGGAGAGCCGGCGAGTTCGTTGAGACGTATCGAAACGTTGCTCTCGCCGAAAACCTCGTGCACGGCGACGAATTTCGCCGGCTGATCGTAGGGGAAATGTGGGGCGAAAACGCAGTCCGGTGAGCAATTTCGCCGCATGAAATTGCAGGCGGCACATCCCGTGCTTTGATCCGCCATTTTTTGGTCTCGAAGCTAGAAAAAAACTAAAACAAATGATCAAAATTTAGAGGAAAACAATCAATTGATCGATCTTTATTAGGAATCAATCATAAAGAACAAGATTAAAGAGTAAGGCAGATGTAAATTGTGCTCAAGAACTGAAAAATCGATTAAAAGCAGGCAAAAACTATGGATTAATGGCCTGAAAGGAAGAGAAAGAAAAGGAAGTAATTAGAGTTGAGTGAATTACCGGGAAATTAGATTGATTAATGGAGTTTGGGTGCAGGGATTACAATGGTAATTGAAGATGGAAGGGGAAATTTGAGATTGGATTTCTTGAATTTGAAAATGGAAGAAGAAGATGAGCGAATAGTATAGTTTGCTTTTTATAAGGCTGATTCAAACCAACGGCTATAACTACTATTTGGCGGCAAAATGGGCATTTTTAATTGGGCCATGTAGTATAGTTTCAAACCCATTTCGTTGGAGACACGAAACGTCGTATTCTCTTGCACCACAATTAGACATATTTATCGGGGCGGGCCGAATTAGATTTATCAGATTTTTTATTAAAAATATCAATTCAAACTCATAATTTAAAATTTTAGGCTCGGGCTAGAATTATTAAGTTATTTTAAATCTGACCTATGATCTATAGATAATTTTTCTTTTTAATATTTTATACACTAAATTAAAAAAAATTATAATTTCTATATAAAAATGTATAAATTGTGCGTACAATTACATTTTTTATTAAAATTTTTTATATATAATAAAAAATGTAGTAGATTAAAATATAAAAATTTATAAAAATTATTAAATATAATATAAAATATTAAATAAATATTATTTTTTCGTCGGACTGGGTTTGGGTATTTAATTATATAAAAACTAAGTCCAGCCTATAGAACTCCGAGCTTTTGCAAGCTCGAGTTCGGGCTCTAATCGGGCTTCCTGATAAAACAAGTGTCCATCCGATCCATTTGAACGAATTCAGATTGGACTCGATGAAAAGTCCGACCCGTAAACATGTCTAACGACAATTCAATTTAGTTCATTGTAATTCATCTATAAATGAAGATCCTTTAGGCTTTATTATTTTCATCTATATTGAACTCAGGTTAAACTGAATGCAATGTAAATTATAACTGCCTGAATGCATTGTAAACCATAGGCCTAATATATTAATAGTATCTTTAACTTGGGTCTAAAATTTTACTGCCTTTTTAAATTTTGAAAGTGTCTCCACAGCTACCTCAATTTTTAAAAAGTGCACCACTTTGCTCCCTAAATGCTATGTATCAGCTATTGATTGGAGAGGGAAAATATTAAAAAAATAATATCTTTGAAAAATCAAACCAATCAGAAGCTGACACGTGGCATTCAGAGTAAAGTGGTGCAATTTTTGAAAATTGAGGTAACTACGGGGACACTTTCAAAATTCAGGGAGCCAACTGAATTTTAGGGCCAAATTAAAAATGTTATTGATGCATTAAGCCATTACCATATTCATGATTTTTTTTTCATTCATTATGTGTTTACTTATACTGTCCATTATT
This sequence comes from Euphorbia pulcherrima, assembly GCA_947683365.1. Taxonomy (NCBI): domain Eukaryota; kingdom Viridiplantae; phylum Streptophyta; class Magnoliopsida; order Malpighiales; family Euphorbiaceae; genus Euphorbia; species Euphorbia pulcherrima. The sequence goes on along the minus strand of CANTUS010000006.1, from coordinate 1,956,432 downwards.
TCGATGGGGCCAAAGATTCATCATTCTTTGGCTTTAGATTATAACGGACTAAAGTAAAATGATTCATTAAACTGTCCGAGCTTCTTTTTATTGTGATGTCATGGATAGCTGTTTGCAACTCCACTTCAGGGTCAATTGAAAACAACCTCTCTATAATTACAGGGGTAAGATTGCATACACCCGACCCCCTTACCCCGTTTATACGGGAGCCATTGGAATAATGTTGTTATTGTATTATGTGTTTACTTATAAAAAAAATTAAGGTTGAATTTTTCACTCGAGTTATTGCAAAAAGATTAAGTTTACTCAATATTATTTTCAACTTTTAAAAATTGAATTAAATTAAAATAAATTGAAGTTGGCTGAACTGAATTAAATTAAGCTGAATTTATTTCAGTGTAAATTTATAACTACACATAGTTAAACTGTATTAAATTAAACTATACTGAACTATACTGAATTAAACTGAACTTAACTACATTAAATTATAGTACAAAATAACAACACGTTACCCTTTATTGTGTTAAATCACACATAGTTGTCTAAATATTTAAAATTCTTTTCTTTTCCTGGATCATCTAGTTGAATATGAATTGACCTATTTTAAGGCACGAAGGTCGTTAACATATTTATTGTCATTGCAACCAATGACGATTGCTTAGTTCAGTTACTCAAAATGGACATAAATGGTGCTTAATATTGTCATACAAACAAAGTTACCATCAGTTGCGAATTCAAAAAATTTTTATTTTGGTGTCCATATGTACATATATTATAAAATTTTTTAAAAAATACTATTAAAATCATAAATTTGAGAACAATAAATTATAAATAATGCAGCAGTAGATAAAATTTTATAGATGTAATTAAGCTTTTATTAGAAAATTCTATTTTTTCTTACAATATATGAATAATTTTAATACTAATATGGGATTCAATTGTAATTTTTAATGGGGTCTGAATACAATATACTAATAAATTTATATCATTATCGGAAAAAAAAAGTGGAGTCAAAGGACCCTACATGCTAGTATGTGGCTTGGCCACTGATTTGCACGTATACTTGTTGCATTATTCTTGACACTTTTTAGGTAAATGTTCAAAATCGTATTATACCGGTCGATTTGACCGATTTTACTGTAAATCGCACTGGCTATGATATAGTTTAACTTAAAAACTAGTTAACAAACACAAAATTAAACAAATCAACTTTGACTTGTGACTTGTGAGTTGTGAGGTGCTAACAACTATTCTTAGCCTCATAAAAAGTAGATTTAGTTGGCCATGATTTATTATGATTAGGTAAGCTATTCTTATTCCAATATATTTTGGTGTGTCGGTTTGGGATTTGAATCACAGTTCTAGCAATTTGATTAATTAAAAGATTAGTTTTTTTTTTATTTCTTGTATTTTAAGATGTGGGTGTAATTCTTCCCAATAATGTAGCAAACACAACTAGATAGTTTAATGTGCTTATTGGTGCTTAATTTTAAAATGTGGATCATTCAAGGTACATTAGCATGGCGTACTAAACGGGCTACGCATCGGGTCTGTTCTGAATCCGTTCAAATGGGCCGGGCTTGAACATTCGCTTTATCACAAAATTCGGCCCGAGTCCGAGCCCAAGCCAGCACAAGACGATCGGGTTTGATTTTTATATAAATACTCAAGTCCAGCCCAATAAACAGAAAATATTTTTATTTTAAAATTTTATATTATATTTAATACTTTTTTATAGATTTTCATATTTTAACCTACTAAATTTTCAACTATATATAAAAAAAATTTACTAAAAATGTTTTTATATGCACAATTTAGACATTTTTATGTAGAAAGTGTAATTTTTTTTCTCAATTTAATTTATAAAAGATTAAAAGAAAAAATTATATATGGATCATGAACCGGACTTCGAATGATTTAATAAGCTTAGCCCGAACTCAAAATTCTAAATAATGGACTTAGTCCGGACTTGAATTAATATTTTTAATAAAAAATTTAATAAATTTGATCTGAGCCGTCCGACAAACAGTTATATTAAAAAGTGACAAATTGTATAAGACATAAACCAAGATAATTTTTCCATACCACTAGAATTAAAAGAGATATAGATTATATACCATTGTACTAGATAAATTAATTGAGCAAACGGGCCAAGAAGCTATTTTTCCCAACATATCCAAATTCTTCACCTCTCTTTGTATTATTAGATATTTTGTCCACTCTTTGTTTATGTTTTATTATATGTTCTTTTATATAGGTCTCGATATTCTGATTTGAAAAAGTATTGCTCCATACATTAATCGACACGTGTCCCACTATATCCACTTTTTCCTATATTATGGGATATGTGTCGATTGAAGTATGGAACGGCACTCTTTCACCTTAAAATGCCGAGACTCGTATAAAAGTTTCCTTATTATATGACCTTCCAAATTTAAGCACTACTAAAAATAGACACTTTTGACGTTAAAATATAACAATAGACATTGACAAAAACAGCTGGTCTATGTAAATACCAACAAATACACTTCACACTATTCTCATGTGAAATAAACTTTGTTTTATAAAAATCTGTAGTAGGCCTTTAAAGCCCACTATCTTCCTACAACAGGGCATGTGCATGTCCCCTATTCTCTCTCACCACGTCACCAAGCGGTTACAAATTCAATAATTACGTCCTGTATAAAGGAACAGCACGTACCCAATATGAAATAACAAAAATTTTCTCTCATTTCCATATCCATTTTCCTTTAGTTGGTAAGTAACTTAGACATTAGAGAGGCTTTACTGAACCCCTGTCATGCCTGTCTAATGCCCTTTAAAACTTGCATATTACCCTCCCATGACCTAAAAGACATCACTAAGGTTAATGTTAGAGCCCCAAATATTGATACTTTGACAAGGATCTTATTCTAAAATCAAGATTAAGGTTGGTGTTAGATCCCTAAAACTTTATCAACTATTTGTAGCCAATAATTCTACTTTTTCCCAACCCAATCAAATTAATTTTCTTGGTATATTTTGGTTCAATTGTAGCCAAGCATTGAAATCATTGATATTTTACCCATTAAGCACGTCTCATTCCAAATTTGTCTATAAATTTCTCTAAAATTATAAATTTCAGTCAATTTCAATCATTCATTAAATTTTAATGATTTAAATTTTATTATACTATAAATCTTACAAACCACTAAAATTAAATTTAAACCATTAAAATTTAATAAATAATTAAAATTAATTAAAATATATAATTTTAAAAAATCTAAATCCCGCGAATAAATTATTTTTTACTCTTCTTTGTATAAAACAAATTGTATTTATCCCTTTGAACAATATTTATGTGAAATGAGGTTAAGTCGTGTAGGCATCAGAGCCATCCACGTGTCAAGCAATAATTGCTCACCATTATGAAAAGATCAGCCTATCACGACTTGTAACTCCACAACAAGTCATCTCCCTATTGATTTCGTTATTACCATTTTACCCCTTTGGTCCATAATATAATTTTTCTATTTTTGCTACTTTTGTTATAAAATAATTTCATGTTCTTCTATAAATTTTAAATACACCTTTTTTTCATGAACCATGGTCCGAATTTGTGGTCGGTTTGCTCAAGCTCGACTCCTTCCATTTAAGCCGTGAAAGGATTTAGATATAATATATTTAAAAAATTAATTTTTTATATATTAAAATTTTTTTACAGAGGCTGAGAATTAAATTTAAAACCTCTCACATATAAAATTTAAGAGGTGTATTAATTAAATTATATTTAATTAATTAATAAAAATTAATTAGAATTGGGTGAATTGAAATAGGAGGAGAAAATGAAATATTAAGTGTGTTTTTCACTAAAATGAGATATTTATTAATGGTTTTTAATTTTATTCACTAAGAGTGGTTTGCCGTCAATTAAGTTTGATTTGACACCATGAAGTTGTATGAAGTATAATAGATTATTATTATTAATAATATAATATAATATAATAGTATTAAATATTAAATATTATTATTATTAATATAATAATATTTTATTATATTATTATTTATGTTATTAATTATTTTTTAATTTATTTTAAAAATTTTTAATTTTTATTTTATTATAGCTTTGTTTCAGTATTTTTAATTTCAGTTTAATTTTTTTAATTTAATTTAATTTAATTTAATATTATTATTTATAAGTTGAAAATAAAATAATCTAATTCATAACATCTTTTTATATGAAGCTCTTTTTATGACGAGTTAATTGAACATCCATTCTTTTAATCACTGATTTATTTTTTAGGAGAGGAACTTAATATTTTCTCTGATTACTTTATTAATGAAATCAATTCATTGATTCTAGTTACTTGGGAGAAATAAACTTATTTAACGGATACAAATTATAGTGGATTATTTTTTTATTTATGGAAAGGAAAATTCGCGAATTGGAATTATAAAAAGAACTTAATTCTAGAGCCACTAAATGTTAGTCAACAAAATAATAATTTAATTGAAGAAAAATGAAAGAAAATTATTACACAGTAAATTCCATAAGCTATTTTAAAATCGAAACTCCTATAAAAAGTTAGAATTTGTGGAATTAAAATAATTCCAATTTAACAACAACTTTTTTAATAATACCACGATTGAAATATGTGGTTTTAATTATGTGTTATTTTTTATGTCTCTTTATTTATATTTTATTATGTGTTAGGGTTTTTTATTTAATTTTTTATTTTTATATTTTTTTTATATTTTTTTATTTCTCTTTCCTACGTGTCTAACACGTGGTAAAATATGAATGGTGGACATGAAATGGGACACACATTTGCGGATAATAAATTTCCATCCCACAACCTCACACTTGTTTTTTTCTTTATATAGAAAAGTTCCATTAATTATTGATACTTTGAGTATATTCTGAATGATGCACAAATCAAATAAAATATTTTATCAAAATCGGAGAAATAAGATCCCACTAAATTGGGAATTAGAAAAAGCTTGCCATATGAGCAAGAGAAACACGTAAAGAAAACTAAATTATAACAATTCTGCAACATGCATTGTCTTAAGCTACGCTTTACAATATTGAAGATTCATAACCATAAGAACTCCGACTTACTGTATAACATCATCCAGTTTTGAAACTAAGTGTTGCATGCATGTAAAACAATACAATTTTTTTTTCTTATTTTGGTTTATTAGCTCTATTACAAAACAAAGACAAAAATGCACTAATTTGTGTTTACAGTTGCAGCTGTCTTTTAAAATATTGCTTATAAATTATATAACAGAATTGTATTGATATTAGGGGTGTGTATTCGGTCGAAATTGAACCGAATTGAATTAATCGAATATTAAATAAGAAAAATAGTGTTAACCGAATCAAACTAAATAAGGATTAAAATCGAATTAATTAAATCGAAATTTTGAATTAATTAAGTAAAATTTAAATTCTAACACTTAAAATACAAAATGCACATCCAATATAAGTATTACAATATATTAAATGGCTTATTATAGAGGAATAAGGATGTGATGTTAAAATAATTTATATATGAGCATATTTTAAACTTTTATTATGTGTAATATATATTTCGGTTCGGTTATTTTAATTTTTTCAATACAAAAATTAAACCGAACCGAATAACTAAAATATTTAACATTTTACAAACCAAACAGAACCAAATTTTTAAAATAACTGAACTATATTAATATTTCGATTTAATTTATTAATTCAATTACCAAACCATTTACACACCCCTAATTATATAAGACGACTAAAACACATTTTTATTCTCGTATGTAAATGCAATTTTACTCCAAAAAATTAATGTATTGTACAATTATAAATTAATAACATTGGATTTACATTAAAATCAATGGAGAGGGTATTTCAGTAAAATATAATGAAAGTAAAAAAGTAAATTTAAATAGAAAATAAAAAAGAAAGGTCGAATTTCCGCGTAAATATATACAGTTTACCGAATTACCCTGTCCAAATATATCTCTATATAAATAAAAGCCCACCATTGACCTAGCCTTCTCTGTATACCATTCAAAACTTTTTTTTTTTTTATTTTCCTCTCAATTTTCCCTGAAAGTTTACAGCTTTCTCACCGACCAAACAAAACCCATCTCGTATTTTCTCGGAAAATAAATACCCATCTCATCAAAATGAAGAAATCTGGCCTCTTTGCTGCCTCTTTTGCTGCTGCTTCTGCTACTGCTATTTCATCATCTTCAACCTCTAGCTTTACCTGTAATTCCAATCTGCAGATTTCTCATCAGGTAAATCTAATTTATAATTCTATTTATTCAATTTAAATCATTGATTTATCAGAAAAAATCCCCTTTTGGAGAGATTATTGGGTTTTTAATTTTTTTTTGTTTCTGTATTTTCCCCTGTTTTGGGGAATTTTGAGTTTTATTGGGATTTTGAGAGGTAAAAACCAACTTTTATGTTAAATTTTTTTTGTAGGATATTATGTTAAAATTTTTAATATGAAATAAATGGATTTGGATTCTGAGTTGTAAATTTCTCAATCTCACCAACCATCGAGTTTAAATGGTTGAGGGCCAGTTTTAGTGATCTGTGAAGTCCGCAGTTTAAATCGCAGACATTTAAATTCAATGAATGGTTGAGATCGGCTGAAATCTAGAAATTTAGTAAATCCAAATCCAAAATAAACATAATAGCATGCTCAATGTTATCATAATAAAAAAAAGGCAATATACAACAAAGTCTAAAATATTTTCTAAATTATAAGGAGCTAATGGTCTATCATTAGCTCAATATAAACTAGAGAGATTATAAATGTTTATCCTATTATATATGTGAATTTGATTTTTTTTGTGATTATAATTGTTGAATTGATTTTTTTTAGGAATCTAGCTCAATGAAAGATCAACAAAGACCAAATTCAACAGAGAAATTTGCTCCCAAATTTGATGGATTAAGGTTTATTGAAACTCTTGTTACTGCTCATAGATGAAATTCATCTTCCCATAATTTCCATTTTTAATTTATCAATCCTTTGTTTTTTTCTTTTCTTTAATTATAATCTGAAGAAAAAAAGAAAAAAAAAGATGTAAAAAAGAAAGATAATTTTCTTTCTTTTTCTTTTTGTCTCCCATGTCTCTGGTGAATATATGATTTATATGTTTTGAGTCAATTTTTGTTACTTTGTTCATTTATTATGTCTATGCTTTTATGCTAATGTTTTATTTCCTTTTCTTTCTTTTATAATAAAAGAAAAAGGAGGGTGAAAAAAAAGAAAAAAAATATTGTTATATATGAAATGAGTTGGCTGGATCCGAAAATATCTTAGGGCTATAAATTCTTTTTAATTTTTTAAAGCTAAACTGAACTGAACTGAGTTGAAGTTGGTTGAACTGAACTGAACTTATTTCAGTATGAATTTATAATCGTGTTTAGCTGAATTGAATTGAAGTGATCTAAACTGAACTAAGCAGAATTGTAGTCCAAGTTAACATGACCTAATTCTTCATATGTTAGGTAGCTACAATATCTTTACTGAACTGTTATGCGTCGCTCATTTTTACTTCACGTCGCCCCCGTGAAAAGACAATCATACCCTTTTTTTCAAAAACTACTCTCCCTAACCTTAACTCAAAATTTTCAAATTTTAACTCAATTTTTACTTTCAAATTCTCACCATAACCATTTTAAATTTTAAATTTCCAACTCGCTGAAACGTAATGGACGGGCGGCGTGGCCAAACATCAATTCGGTTAAGTATTTCCCTAACAACCGTCCATCACAGACGGCTGTTTTAGATATTGATCGTCCAAACTGAAAGGCCATGAATAATGATGACCATCTAAAATGGACGGCCATGAAATTATTCATGGCCAATGGCCGTCCTTCTTGTTCATGGCCGTCCATCCTGAACGGTCCGACCATTAACAATACCGACCGGCTTGCATGATCGACCGACATTATAAAATTAACTGTTATTTTTTTAAAAATATCTTTATCTTTTCACGAAGATAACGTAAAATAAAAACGCTAAATAAAATTATGTACTTCCATGAAATGCTTTTTGTGGGCATTGAAATTAGAAACCTAAATTGCAATAATTTTTTTAGTGTGTGGAAAGTATTTATTTTTAATTTCTTGATTTTAATTCCCCTAAATTAGTGCAGAAACTTCAAACTTGGAAAGGTTTTGGTCAATATTTGTAACTTTGTTCATGCTAAAAAAGTCTATTTTTTTATGTTGATTATTAAAGTTTTGTTTTCCAACTTGGACTTTTATTGATTCTTGAATTGATGTGTTGCCACATGGCATGATTTGATTGCATACCACTAATCCTATTGTGCCACGAACACTACGCTATATGATAGATGCACCTCTTTAAAAGGGGTCTCTTTGGATAAAAATCTGTCAAAATAAGAAAATATCTTAGGAAATCAATTCGAGGCAATTACATATTCTAATTAAAAGTTATACTAAATTTTTTTATTAATCAAAAAAATTAAATATTTTAATAAATAAATGTGCAACTTAATTCACTGATATAAATTAATCGTAATAACTTAAAATATTTAAAGAGTTTTAAATAGTTAAAATGTTGTTAGTCCGATGAAAAAAAGATATTTATGGGTTAAGTTGAAGATCTATCTAGGGGCATGTTTACTATTGATTTCAACCATTTAAAATTGTTTTTTTTTATTTTTTCAAGAAAATGATTTTCAACATATTTGTTCTGAAAAAAAAACCTGAGGATAAAGAATAAGAATTCTTAATCAACGTTAGATATTTATACTAACAATGACAACTAAAAAATGGAAAAAAGATAAGGACCAATTGCAAAAATTGAATAATTCACCTTATGAAGTACTAAAAAAAATAAAGTAATGTAAAAAATATTATTGGTCAATGCAATGTGTAGCATCCACAAAAGGTGAATAAGTTTGGGACATTGACATTGAAATCAAGTATTCAATATGATGAAAAAAGAGACCGAAGCACCAAATATGAAGAATTGAAACTTTGAGGATGAAATGTGAATTTTCCCTTTGAATAATTGGTCACTGGGATTTAAAAAATTTCCAAATTCAAATTCCAGTATGCAATTTCCAATTAAAAATTGAGAAAATCAACGTAGGCATGCTTGGCTATGTCATGTTTTCATGTGGTTGTTCCAACAATTTAAGAGTACACCATAATCTATGCCCTTGTCAAAGTTCATTAAAGCATCATCTCTATATGTAACAGTGTTCAGGTGGTCTGTGGTCCAACTGACCTGTTGAGGCTTGATATTTATGGATCGAACTTGAATAAACATATAATGATGTAGGCCCAACCCGATTTAGATCCATCAAAGCCTGAACACATGATGGATTGAATTTAATTTTCATATAAAAATTCAAATCCAACCCGAAATGTCAGATATATATATTATGAATAAAAATATATATTTAGATATCATTAATTATTAAAAAATATTTCAAAAATATAACCGTGTTGGCACTTTTAAGTCTAGGTTTGTACTATGATACTTTTTATAAAAAAAATATTAAAAAGATATATGATAAATAATTTTTAAGTAATATGTATATATACATAATTATTGATGGATGGGTCGGGTTGGACTTGGGAATGACCTTTTAAAATAAGGCCAGACTCCACCCGACCCACATATAATATTCATGCGGGTTGGGCTGGGCTTGGATATAAGGAAATTTGTGTCGGCCCAACCAAGTCCGGTCCAGCTCGCCCATTGAACATATCCAGTAATAACTATTAAGGGTTGGTTCAAGTGATAAGTGGCTTGGTACTTCTTAAGGAAGGTCTCGAATTTGAGTCCTAGCGAATGTAGAAATTCCTTATTGGGAAACTCATCTACCATAACCAGGTGCACGATTCAGGTCGGATCTAGATATAGTCGAAGTAAAGTTCCGGTGAACTAAATTCAAAAAAAAATCGTTATATGTACCAAAATTTTTCAACTTAATCAAACTTAATAATTAAAAAAAGCAAAAAAAAAGTCAAATTATAATTCAATTTTATTCAATTAAAGCTCATACAAGTCATAAAGTTACATTAAATTCAATTTCATCTAAAGAATAAACAATTGTACATTGATAAAATTACCGTTATCCACACTAATTAAACTTTTGATTATAAATACTAAGCCTGATAAAAATTCTGTTTAAAAGATTGGGGGCTAGAACATAATTTTTATCCCCTAAGATATATGCCTATTGGAATGCTCATATGTGAAATGTGTGAGAAAACAGAAATATAGAGTTAAATTGACAATTTTAACAAAATAGAAGGACAAAAAATGAATTTTTCTTCCTATAAATAAGGAAAGAGATGTGCAAGTTGTATCCACAAATAAATATATGTGGAAGAAATTGAAAAAGGAAACAATGGCATGTGATAAAGTTTGATAAACAAAGATTCCATTATGTTGCTTGCTTTCTTGATGATAGGGATTTTGCCCACTCTAAGGTCTCGGTATTTTTAATTTATATTCAGTTCAGTTCAGTTTAATTTAGTACTGTTATTTATAAGTTGAAAAAAATAAAGTCTAAAAATATGTCATTAAACTACTTTTTTCTCACTCAGACCTACTGATTGCACGGATGAACTAACACGAAATAGAATGAAAAGCGTTAGACCTATCAGACTCTGAGTGTGATCAATGGCGTTATAGAGGGGCAACTGCCCCAACCGCTGGAAAATCTAGTAAATATAGAGATTCTTGATTGTTTGACGTTTCAGGAGTTACAACAGCATTTCCCTTTGACTCGAATTTCACCCGCAAGTCGTGACATTGCCGCGTGTGATGGTTTTGTTTGGTAGATCCCAAATATAATTTTAAAAAAAAGAAACAAAAGAAAAAATTTGTTTTTAAAGGCGAGCCTTATAAACTTTTATCAGACTATAGTTCGGTTAACAATCCATTTTAAGTATGTGTGAAGAGACTCGGTCCAAACTTTACTTTAAAGGCGTTCCGATACTGACACGACGTGCCTTAATATGTTAATAATCGACCTTAGGCAAGTGTGGTAGCAATTTTTAGAGCTGCAATATTTTCTTCACATGAAAGTTTAGAAACTAAAATGACTTTTGAATTATGTTTGAAATAACACTATAAAAAATATTCAATTCCATAAAAAGATATATTAATAGCAAAAGAATTACATCAGTGTTTTAACACTTCCCGTCTAGTCACCGTATAGGCGTTATTTTGAGATTCATCGTCCAACTTTTTACCTTTTGAACACTATCAGGCGCTGGACCGATATATTGCCGCCTAAGCACTGCCTAATCCGATTTTTTCCGCCTAGGCATCGTCTAGTCCGATTTTCTCCCCAATTTTTAAGATACCGATACCAATAATAATTATAGTTTAATTTTTTCAATTAAAAAAAGTAGCACGGTCGGTAAAACTAATGTACAACAAAATAATCTCACCATACAATTTTCATTTTGAATCTCAAACCGAGAAATAGCATGCTATAAATCACAAAAAATTAGTGAGGATATTTGTTTTTAAGGAATTGATTTTAGTATTGATATGTTTTTACGTAAAAATTAACCAATACTTATGTTTTCATATGCTAAATTATATTTTTGTAAAATATTATTGTATTATAATTTATTTTTTAGTTAAATTTATAATTTTATCTATTAATAATTATAAAAAAAATAAAAAAATTTACAAGTCCTCCTAAACACTATCCGGGCCACACTAAATATTTAAAATCCCAACCGTCCGACTAGTACTCAGTACTATTTAAAATATTATGTTGTTCTAAATATATAAAAATTATCAATTATTTTTTATAGCTGTAGAATATCTGCCATACTACTCTGGCACAATCCAGTTAAATTATACAATATACATCCAATCATCTTTAGACAATTTGGATTTTTATGGGACATATCTCAGGTATGTATGCATACAAATCCCCAAACTCATGATGTCATTTGTTGTACTTTTGAATTCTACAGGTGTCTGAAAACTTTTTCGACAGTTGTCTTTTACGATTATCGAATCACTTTTAGATGTTTCGAAAAGAAATTGATACAAAGCACCAAAAGCTTCAATTATGGTTGGGGGACAAATAAACAACTAGCTAGAATCAGAGTTTTCAAAGCCCCACTTCTAAAATTCTTATCCAAATCATCTATCTATATTTATACATTGAAAATAAACTACTATAGTTGCCTATAATGTTAGTGAAAAAATGTTGAGCTCAATTATAACCTTAATGTTGTAGGTTTCACCAAATTAAACTGCACAATTCGGAGTCAAATATCACTTGACTGCGAGAGTAAAATGCTTAGATCGACGAAACAATTATAATCGCGTTGGACGCTTTTAGGAGTTATATATGGATACTAACATGGTATTAATGATATGCTCTATAACATGTTACGAACCATAAAATTTGGAAGAGAGGAGTGCATTGAAATTATTATCTCACGTTGCTTAGCTAATTGAGTTTTATGCATGTTTACCTAAAAATATTTTAGAAAAAGGGACAACTTTCGCCAATTTCGTAGATTGTAGGAATCGAATTCACTAGCCTCACACTTCTTGTTTTTTTTCTAAGAAGATGCAGTGGGTTATAGAAAAATTTAGGCTTCACGCATCTAGCCCCCCCTAAACTTGGCACGTTTTGTCACATGCCACCCTCAACTTTTAAGTGAATTACTTTACCCCCTAAAGTTGGCAAAACTGATACATTTTGTCCCGTCAATGCCATGTGTCAACTCCTGATTGGAGGGGGAAAAATTTTAAAAATGACATCTTTGAAAAGTCAAACCAATCAAAAACTGACACGCGGCACCGATGCGGCAATCTGTATCAATTTTGCCAACTTTAGGGGGGTAAAATGATTCACTTGAAAGTTAGGGGTGGTATGTGATAAAACGTGCCAAATTTAGAAGGCAACAAATACATTTACCCAAAAATTTAAGATTACAAATAATATGGAGATATGATTGATAATATTTTGCCCTTTATAAAAAAATTTACGCATTTGTAATTACATTATTAAACACAAAGACAAATTTTCACTGTATTCTAGATGTGACTGATATCTGTAACCTAAACATTCGCCTCTATAACATCGTGCCTTTAATAATCAATTTTTCTAAGAAAACATAAAGCATACCAACTCAAGTTTCTAGGCTATTTGACGCATAAAAGTGAGTATAAGACAATGCTAATACAATTTCCATCACATGTAACAAATTAACTTCAAATTACACATAAACAAGCACTTAAACCAATCAATTAATCAATAAAAACCTCATCAAAACAATTGAAAATACAACCCCAAAATCCCAGCACTAGCAAATGCAGATTGAAGAGGACCAAATTGAAGAGAAACAGAAGTTGAGGTAGAATTTTGAACATCATCACATGAGAGACCCTCTTTGCCCCCTTTGCAAATATTTGCAAATAAACCAGGTGGGTATTTGCCATAGAGATTAATGTAACTGAACATTGTCTCTGCACAGTTGTTTTTTCTATCATTTAACTCATTTGAATAGGGGCAGGCAAATTCTGTAAATGCTCCACAACATAGTTTTGGTGGGTACTGTGGTCCTTTGCACTTGCTTGTTATTATGCTATAGTCCAAATTCTCAAAGCTCACATTGCACTCTTCAAAAAAAAAAGCAAGAAAAAAGAAAAAAGAGATAGTTAAATGAGAATTGGAATTGGAATTTACGCGAATACATCAGTTGCTCCCTGAATTCGGTTCAATTTGCTAATTGTTACATTCAGTTTCACATAAATGCATCAGTTTACCTTTTATATATGATATGAGAAGTTTAGTTTTGTTATGTGTCATGTAATATGAACTACATTCAGGGGTGGCCTTACAGTAGAAGCCACTAAGGCGATCGCCTAGGGCCTCAGAAAAATAAGGGTCATGTTAAATACTAATATATAAAAATTTATTACATGTTTTTTTTATTTTTTCAAAAAAATGTTACTTCTTACTATAAATTAAGCAAATTTGTTTTGTCTTAGTGAATTAAGTTAATTAATAGCATTAAAGATGACACATAACATTAGACTAAAAATAAAAGTAATTTTAAATTTTAATTTTCATTTAATAATAAACTAAAAAATATATAATTTCGCTTGGGTAAGGCTCCGCCTGACCACATTTATGGGTTTAAAAATAGGTCTAATGCATTAGAAACTCTCTGAACTTGTCCCTAATCGCCTCATGCACTCTTGAACTTTCAAAAGTTCCTCTCGCCCCCGTGACAAGTGTACCTCATGACCCCTTTCGGCTGAAGTGGCAGGTTATTCGGCAATGCTTGAAAAGTCAATGCCACGTCAGCCGTTCATGAGGCGACAGGAGCTTTTGAAAGTTTAGGAGGGCAAGAGACGATTAGGAACAAGTTCAGGAGGGGGTTGGTTATGTATTCAACATTTAAAATTTAGTAACCTTTTAAATACAAGTTATTGTGCATTAAATTTGTTTGCAAATGAATAAACTAATTGAAAAATATAACGAATAATAAAAGAAAAAATTTAGAAGGAAAAAAAAACTTACGAGTTTTGGCCTGAAGAAGGGTACGGCCAGACTTTCCATGAGGGTCATCAAGTGCATCATCTGTAAATTTTTTTCACATGAAAATTAATGGAGATAATAAATTATAATTGATGAAAACAATCTCCCTGTAATTACAGGGGTAAAGCTGAGTACACCCGACCCTCCCTTACTTATAATTGAAAATGGAGAGAAAAATCTTACAAGAAATGGAGGAAGAACAGGCAAGTTGAATTAGGAGGAAGGAGAAAAAGAAATAGAACAATGAATTACAGTAACAATTTGCCATATTTTTTTGTTCTAATTTCTTTCTAAAAAGAAAAGAAAATATTTTTTTCCTTTTTACAGATCTAAATCATCTCCAATAAACTTGGAACACCCTCCAATTTGTTTTTCTCTTTTTTGGGGTGAAAATGGGGTTTCATTAATGTTTGTTATTATGCTATTTTTGGATAACAGTTCACTTCCTTAAATAAGTTTTTGTTCTTTTATTGTTTGGGTTTATTAGTTTTAATGAGAGCTATTTCTGATATAAGTAGGATTAACCACCAAGTTGGGGGAAAAAACAGGATGGATTTGAGTGCTTCCTCTATGCCTAGGATACCAGAATATCGAACCATGAACAAAGACGGGAGAACAACACAGTGGCTTAACTATAACAAAAGCCTCTGCGCTTCTATCCCTTGATCAATGGAAGGGAGGGCAGATCTTTTGGGTTTTTCGTGCAGTAGAGTTGAACAATAAATATAGATAGTGTCGAGTTAAAGGTTGAAGTCTACTAATTTGGTAGAACACTTCAGCTACATACGTCAATGCACTTCCACTTGACACCTACGGTAAAAATAAACCGCTCATATCACTGTAAGAATGGATGTATTTTTTTGTTCTAATGAGTATCTAGGAAAAATAAAGAGAAAAATATATATGGTTTGAATCATTGTTCTCTCGTGAATTTTTCGACAAATGATTAAGCAATGTTACAAAATTTGATTGTAGCTCGGTTGCAACGTAGATTGAGTTTGTCCAATGAGATTAGGATTCTGACGTTAGAAGTAAGCATAGGCCTTTAAGGCCCATCACTCCTCAGGCCCAAACGCGGCCTAACTCATTCCCTTTTCCCGTGTGCCACGTCACCCGGACAATTATCACTCTCATTATCACGTTTCCCTGTAAAGGTAACAACATGCACCCAATATAAGGTAATTAACTAATCATTCTACTTTCTCCGAACCCATTTCCCAGCGGGATCGGAGAGGCTAGCCTCTCCGAACCCCCGGCCAAGCCCTTCTGACATTTCTTCTCATGCGGGAAACCTTTGTAAGAATCCAACGAGGCAACAACATCAAATTCAATTCCACTCGATACAAAACGGGAGATGGGAATTGTTTTAGCCACCAATACACCAAAAAGCCCCACCGTCGCCTTTTTTAGCCCTATTCTATAAAAAACTAGAAAACCGCCTCTACATCTCAAGCGGACAGTAATATAATGCTGCTTCACGGTAAAATCATAGGCCATTTTTGAATAAGTAACCTTGATTGCTGACTAGCTATGTAGCACGGAAACGGAAACGAATACCGAAACGGAAACGGAAACCGGGAAACGCCATTTCTAAAAAATATAGGTTTGGAAACGGAAACGGAAAACGCGAAACGGCATGTAACTGGAGTTTCCGTGCTTCATGGTTGACCAGATTAGGTGGTAAAATTAGCACCTTTGGAAGCAAACTAGAACAACCTATCATTAAGAAAACATTGCAATTAATTAGATATGAAAGTTAGTTATAGACCAAATTAGTTAGCCCCTATTGTTCGAAGTAGCAAAATTTTCGCCCTATGGTAGGAACCTATTTCTTCATTTCCTAGTAAATTCAGTCATAATAGGGTTACTTGATTTGCCATCTGCTTACTGAAACAAAATTTTCGCAACGAACCTCAATAGTTTGTATGTTTTATCTCTCCACAAGTCTGATACTTGATTGGATCTCCTTAACCAGAACCGATGTTGTGTCTCACATTACGAGTTATCGACCTTCCCATCCTAAGGCGTCTTGTTGTTAGTGCTTCTAATAGAACAACTAATGCATCCTCCAATACTTCAGCCTGTTGCTCCAATCCATAGGACTCGAATTCTGGAAGACCATGCAGCTCTGTGAGGAGGACGATGGCTGCTGCTGCTGTACACGTACGATCCCATGATGGCTGAGGCCTGTTTCAGGAAAAAGGCAGTAGCGTGTTAAATTTGATAAAAAGGACGGTTCCATTTTACTCATTTGATCCCTCCGGTATACAGGTTACCTATTTGGTCCCTGTGGTATGTAATCTATTATCTTTTTGGTCACTTCAGTGCATATTTTGCATAATTACAACAATAGAGATTCTACAGTGTAAGGCTCAAGAAGGCAACAAATTGCATACTCTAGGGACTTAATGGGTAATAGTTGCATAACACATGGTTAAAAAAGGTATCAAAACGCATAGCACAAGGACTAAATGGGTAACATGAATAGTAAAGGGACAAAATGGGCAAATGAATTATACCACATGGGCCAAAAAGACATTTTTGCCCAAAAAAACACTATTCTTCGATCCTCATGTACCAACTTAAAAGGTTCTTTTAGATGGCATCATGACCTCTTAAGCCAAAGGTCTTAGCCTAGTGGTTGAGCCCGAAGTTGTGATCCTAGAGGTCACAGGTTCGAGTCCACATTGGGGTTTTCCTTTGTTATTATTATAAGCCCAATTAGTCAAATTTTATTTTATTTTTTTTAAAAAAGCCAAAAGCTCTAGAGTTCCGGTTATGACAACCCCTTCAATATAAGGTAGAGTTGGTCAGTGTTTAACATGCTTCGCATAGATTACTCGTGTTCAGGTGTATGTTCGGTTCAACGATTTTTTCGATAGTTAATTGTGATTCAAATATGAGACGAGGACTCTCACCGAAGCTTGTGCATAGTGGATGTACCAGTGGCCAAAGAAATGCAAGGAAGATCCTCTTCTCCCCAAACTGACTTTGTCCGCTCCTGCATATAGACAAGCCAAATGCCATCAGTTTCCAAATTTTTCAAAGAACAAACCAGTTATAATGATAAAGGTTCATAATCCAAATTCAAGGCTAACTGAAAAATTAAATCTTTTAGTGTCTGTTCATCGTTGTCTGCCGTATTTACATATTTTGAGCACTGTCGTTTGTGAACGGCTTTTCCATTTATGTTAACCAACAAATTTTGATGACAATAATGAGCGACGAAATTAGAGAGCAGATTTCAGCAAAATAGAAGACAGCCCCATATAGTATTACCTTTAACCGTCTAAACATTGCAGCAGAGTTACTCCAAGTGCCATCAATTAAAATAAAATTCAGAGCTTTGTCTTCATTTGTCTGTAAAGTAGGATCAACATGAGCTTCATTACCATTTAGTTGAACTGAAAAACAATATGCTCCAACCGAGAATACCAAAACCATACCAAAATCTGATCCATGTAGCAAAACTATTTACTTTAAATCGTTATATATCATAAAAAAATTATTTTTTTTCTTTTTTTCCCTATTACACTTGGTTACTGAAACAGATATAGTATAGTTTGTGACACGTTGGTACTTCTCTTATTCTCGCATACACCTTAATACATAAAACTCAAATGAATATTTGCAGCCTATAAAAAAAAGGTAACATAAGTTTCTCCAGATAAAAAATGTACCACAGTGGGGAAGCTCTCTATCTTTGTTGAATAGCCCTGACCGAAAGCCTCATGAACTGACTTGGTAATAGCATTTTTGTTGGGATAGAGACACCAGACCTTATCTTTTCCTGCAACAGAATACAACGAATCAGAAATATGTGATTCTCTAGGTCGATTATGGAGGTTAAAGAATATGGAAACAGAAATCTTGGCACATAAAATAAAGGAAAAAGGAAATAAAATTTCTTTATCAGAAGTGATATCCCAATATATGGTTAGAATTTTAACTCCAATCACCAAACATTTACATGGAAAGAAAAAAACATATGTTGTTCAACATTCAAAATTAACTAATGAAATCATTAAGCATTAACTATTGAAAAAATACAAGTTTTGGAGAGGATCAATGAGACAAAAAGCTACAACCTGGACTGTTGCAGAGGTACAAGCATCATAGTTTCGCAAATACGTGAACAACAATGCCCAGACATATCAACATTCAAATCTATGCATACATTTGATTTTACAACATTACACAAAATATAAACTATAAGATATTGAAAAAAGAATTCTATATAATTCTCATTGAAAGAAAACTAATTCCCATGTTGCAGGAACTACAGTCACCCAGGTAGATGCTATGCTGCATCTATGAACATATTGCAAGGCTATAGAATAAGAAAAAACCTGAACGTTCGAATGCATTCCACATGATTTCCTCTTGTTCAGGAATACCAAAGAGGCATAGAGTAGCAGAATGAACTCCAAATACTTGCCATAACAGCTTTCCCGTGTTGTTTTGTCGTAGAAAATCCTGTAAAAAAGTACAAGGACTTGTGCTTTACACAAAAATTGACAGAAAAATTAAAAAACAATTGCATTCAGGAAAAAAGATTGTGAATTATGCTGATCATAGTATTCCAACCTTTGGATGCATATACAACCAGAACCGAATACCAGGCCATAGAGACGACTGCTTCACTTTTGAACACATGCAATCTTCTTCCAATGGAAGCCAGCACTGCAATTTAAGAGATTTCCAATTAGCAAGAGTACAATCAGAAACATATTCAAGGGCATGTTCTCTTCTTACAAAGAACTATTAAACTCAACAGAAACTGATACACGATCGAGAATATTTTCTATTATCTTCTAACACACACCCCTACGTGCATTGTGCTTGCTTGAAGAGGCTCAAAAACATGTCAAACCAAGAACAATTTGCTAGTATCACTAACATTTCTATACTATATTTGATCATATATTGATGAGAAACACCATCTAATATATGGAAACCTACCAAGTAAAGGTGGATATAATACAAGAAAAACATCTTCTGATATCAAATGAATTTGAAGAAAAAAATCATCCAACAATTTACAGTGATCATACACCTTTTGACAAAGATAACCTCTACTTCCCAGCAAACGGCATGCTATTTGTCTTGCCGAAAAGAAATGGATCTTCTGTTCGGAATCACCTAAAGCCTCATAAGTTGCTCTGTGTTTCTTGTCCTCCTGAATTTTAAATTCTCCCTGCACAAATTATACAACACACAAAACAAGAAATGAGAAATTTCAAGCACATTATATCCAATCAAGCTAAAATACTGCATCTCAAATCAAATTCAGCACACTCTCCCTTTCCTTCTAGATCCATCACAATGAAAATCATATTCAGGGCAAGAACAGTAGGAAAATTTTTCATCCTAATTTAGCTCATATTAGCAGAAATCATGTCAGCAATTTCATTTTCTCGGTACACAATCAAAATTGTTTGAATTCTGCAGTTCAAATCAAATTCAGAACACTCTCCCTTTCCTTCTATATCAATCACAATGAAAAGCACATTCAGGACCATAACATAGGAAAATTTCACAAACTCAATAATTTTATTCTAATTCAGCTTAGATTATCAAAAAAATCATGTCAGTAATTTCATTTTCTAAGTAAACAAACAGAATTGTTTGAATGCTGCAGTTCAAATCAAATTCAGCACTCTCCCTTTCCTTCTACATCAATCACAATGAAAATCGTATTCAGGACAAGAACAGTAGCAAATATATTTGACGAACTCAACAATTAAATTCTAATCTAGCTTGAAATAGCAAAAATCATGTCTCTAATTTCATTTTCTCGGTAAACAAACAGAATCGTTTGACTAAAATTACCTGAAGTTTGCCCTTGCCGCCAAATCTCATCTGAGCATCAGAAGTACTCTGCATCAGCTTCAAATCATCAATAATCTCCAAAACCTTGGCCGGCAACGGCGATTCAGTGCCCCATCCCTGCCATTCCGGCAAAGTTATGGACACATTGGCGAAGTCTTTGGCGTCAGGTATAGTTGAAGGAGAACGAGAGGCTGAGTTGAAAATGGTAGTGGAGAAGCTTCTAGGAGAAGTCTCCATTTGAGCTCTGGATGTAAAAACGAAAGATGGAAGAGAGAGATTGAATGTAAACACCTTGCCGGCGGTAAACATGGTGGTGCGCTTTTTCGGCGGCTGGTTTCGGCCTCCTAGAAAACGCGCCGTTTTTTGTATAAAAGTGAAGAAACGTTTTTTTGGCGTCTCTGCAATTGGGCTGAAATGGGTTAGGCCCATCTTCGGTAGGTCCAAGGGTTTGAGAATTTAGGCCCAACCACCCTTTTTTTTCCCTGTATTATTAAATGTTTTCCTGTTTGGTCCGTAGGTATATACGTTTCTTTTTAAGTCTCTTGGCTTTAAATTCTGTTATCTAATATGTCCCTTACTTAACAGAACTGACATGTAGGTGACATATATTTAATTGTTTTGATGACATGGATGCAAATTGGGCCTAAGTAAAAAATCTTTTTAAACTAAGTACCAAATCATGAATTAATAAATCTTTTGATATATAATTCAGTCTATCTGTATATTAACCTTCTTGTATATAATTGAATCTCTGCATTCAAATTCAATTCGATTGGTATATAATCGACATCTTTTAATTCCTTATCCTTATATCGCTTCAAAATCAATTGATACAAACTCCATAAATCTTTAATAGAAATCAAAGTGAAAGGGGATTATTGCTATTTATCTCGACTTCATCATCATCCTTTTCAGGTTCATTACTTGTAGGGCTCTGTTCTTCTCTGAATTTGTAACTCTATAATTGTTCCATTCATAAGTGGGTTGTAGGGTATAGGTTCAGTACAACTTAGAGTGATAAACGGTGCAACATATTTTCGAAACAGTGGTTCTGGGTTTTGAAACGGTGGGTTGTACTTGTTTTTAATGGTCCCTGATGAATTCAAATTTAAACTAAATAAAGCCATTATTGTAGTTTTGCAGGCCGTTTCTTCAAAGTGTCGTAACCTTTGATTGATCCTTTTTGGACCTTGTTTCGGACTTCATGGCAACTAACCTGAAAAAAGATGAAGATGAAGACGAAGACGAAGTCACTAGATCTAGCGATTCTCTTGCTTCACTTTAATCTCTATCAATGACTTAGAGATCGTAAAAAGATTGATTTATGTTTCACTTATTCGGGGCTAAAGGATATGAAATAGGAAGAATTCATGTTAAAGAGGTATACTGATTATACAGGAATGTTTATAATTTATGATTTGACACCAAATTACAAAGGAAATTTGTACTTATGGCCCAATTGTATCCACGTCATCAAAAAATTAAATATATGGCACCTACATGGCAGTTCTGTAAAGTAAGGGACACATTAAGAAATGGAATTCAAAGCCAAGGGACTTGAAGGGAAACGTGTATACCCTATGGACCAAAAGGGAAAACCTTTAATAGCACAAGGACAAAAAAGGGTATTTGGCCTGAGAATTTATCAGAGAGTATTTTATTGAAGTGAGAAAATAATTAATTAACTGTTAATAATTGAAAAATGGGGTAAAAAATCAGATGTTTAATATAAATTCTGAAGTTTTTTGAGCTCTTAGTTTCAGTCGAATGTGTAGTCAATATGGGTCGAGCCCAATTTGGGTTAGTAATTCAAACTAACTTTTATTGGGCTCCGTGGCACATCCTAAAATTAGTTTTCATGGTATACATGTTATATGAAGACTAAATACATCATTTTTTCTTCTAATTTGGTATGAAAAATTAAATACCACCATAAATTTTTAAAAGTTTCAGCTAGCCCTTTAAATTTGGTAAAAGTGTATTATTTACCCCCTTAGTGCCATGTGTCAGCTTCTAATTGAAGAAAGAAAAATAAAAAAATGATATATTTACAAAATCAAACTAATCAGAAGCTAACATGTATGTCAGTAAATATATTTGTGGTCATAAAAATCAGAAAAAAAATTATTGTCTTTCCTATGATGTAACATATATACAATTTTTTTAATATTTTCATTCTCTGTGCAATATTTCATAAAATATGAACATGGTCATTCTTTTTCGAAAGAGACCCGAAAATTTATCACATTATCTAATGCTATAGAAATTTTTATATGAGTCCCGAAATTTTAGGATGGAAAAGTGCCGCTCCATATATCAATTGACACGTGTCTCATTATGTAGGAAAAAGTGAATATAATTGGATATGTGTCGATCATTGTATGGAGCAGCACTTTTTCACATCAAAATATCAGGACCTGTATAAAAGAACTCCAAATGCTATTAATTTACCATCACATATTAACAAGAAGTCTAATGAACACCACACGTAATTTCATGAAAAACTCTATAATTGTTGACAAAAAGAATATGATTTATATCAAGCCAAAGAAAATAAACTATGAAACAACCACCAAAGTCTCAACTCCACACCAGGTATGGTCAGCTTGGAAAATAAACTTACAGGAAAAAAAGACATTTCAAATACAAGCACCTTATACAACTTCAAACCCAAACCTTAAGGGCTCGTTTGGTTCGCGGAAATCCTATTCCGTAGAACAGAAACAGAAATGTATGTAAAGATGTCAAATATGACACATTATTCATCTAGAATCCGTCAATGTAAGGAAAAACTTTTCCTTGTTTATATACATCTCATGGAAAAGCTATTTTCATGAGATGTATATAAACAAGCAAAAGCTTTTCCTTACATTGACGGATTCTAGACGTATACTCTACTACATTTGACATCTTTCCATTAATTTCTATTTCTATTCCATGGAATAGATTTCGGCGAACCAAACGTGACGTAAAAGTTTCATAACTTAATCTACGAGCTTTGCTGCATGTCATAAGAATCACATGGAACAGATCTACCCTTTAGTTTTTTGTTTTGATTTTTGCATCTGTTTCCCATAATTACTGAACTGAACTGAACTTATTAGTACTTATTTCAGTGTAAATTTATATGTATGCAGTACTGATAAGTACTGTACAGTACTTAACTGAACTGAATATAAGTTAAAAAGAACAGGGCCTTAGTCCACAACTTCTCCAACGGAGGCACTGCATATTTTCGAGGCAAGTTAATATATACTATTAGTAAGTATGATGATAAGACAACACTTCAGTTGACTCTGCGATAACATAAGAACTACGTTTGGGACTAACCTATGGCCCGACTTTTCCTTCTATTCGTTTTTTGTCGATTGCATCTATTTGCTCTAGTGTTTCCACAACTTGTTTCGTAGAGGGACGATTTTCAGCGTCGAAACTCACGCACTTCAAAGCAAGTTTTGCTGCTAGAAACATCGCTTCTGTTGAGTATTCGCCTTCTATCCTTGCATCCATTATGTTTTTATCGGTCTTTTCTGTAAAGGAATCGGCTTCAACCAATCAACAAGATTTTGTAGTCCTTTTCGGCGGTTTATATTGAAAGCACGTAAGCCTGTCGTCAATTCTGAGAGAACCACGCCAAAGCCATGCACGTCGCGCTTTGCATCAAAATAACCTGATTATGACATTAAAACTCAGTCAGCTATTCATATGGCTCAGGAACAGCATGAACATGATTATAATTAAGATGTTAGATTGCTACTAAAACTACCTGTTGCAAGTGACTCAGGAGCAGCATAACCATAAGGGCTCGTTTGGTTTGTGGAAATCTTATTCCGTAGAATAGAAATAGAAATGTATGGAAATATGTCAAATATGACACATTATTCATCTGGACAATGGAAAAACTTTTCCTAGTTTATATACATCTCATGGAAAAGCTATTACTTTTTGAAACAAAGGAATAGATTTTCCGTGAGATGTATATAAATTTGGAAAATCTTTTCCGTGCGTTGACGGATTATTGTCATATACTCTACTATATTTGACATCTTTCCATTCATTTCTATTTTTATTCCACGGAATAGGATTTCCGCGAACCATAATAACCCTCCTATTTGTGTTCTTGTCTGAAAGTCCCCATAGTAATGCCAGTCCATAATCCTTTAATTTTGCATTATAATTCTATAAACAGGACAAGGATGAAATAAATGCTTCTTGATTTCAGGTTGAGTGCAATCTGTGAATCGTGAATCGAATCATAAGATTCAGTTCAAGTTCATAAATTATAAAAAACAACATTTAATATGTTCAACTTAAGATGATTATAGTCTAGAAATCCAAGTTTAATGTGAAAAGAAATCATATTAACCAGCCAAGTACTCTAAATTCAAATCTACCATCAAGGCAATCACCATCATTTTCTTCTTTTTTTTTATTAATTTTATTGTATTTGCGTTCCAATTTAGCCGACCTCACTTAGCGTTGGATTTAAGGCTTAGTTGGTCGGTTAGTTGTGTTCCGATTTTGTAATCTTCATAAATGTTTGTTTTCCAATTTCGTATTTTCTGTGATTTCTTACTGTTCGCTCAAAAACATTCTTGTAACTTGAATTCATAAACCGACTGAAATGGTGGAATCAGCTAATTTGGGCGATTCATCACCGAATCACTCATAAATTAACCGATTCAGGGTGGATTAAGATTAACCCCATAGCTTTGGATCTATTTTGGGCGAATAAAGTCGAATTATATCATTCATATCGAGAACCATGCTATTTTGTGAACCATGGTGCATACCTATATGTTGGACCGGGCCGTACCTCAAAAGCTCATATGTAAAAGATTAAGGGTCAGTTTGGCATTGATAGTTGAACTGTTTTTAAAATAAATTGTTCTTATAAACTTTTAATTGTATTACATATTTTTAACTTTAAACAACACATTTTAATCTTTCACACTAATTAATTAAAAACTATTTAATTTATATTTTCTAAAATCAAACCTAAAACTAAAAAAAATTTAAAAATAAAACTTTTTATAAAAGCTACTGAAGAAAAAAAAAAAAAAAAAAAGCCTAACTCACGGTCAAACTCGCCTTGAAGAAACGTTTCTCCAGTTTATACAAATCCATCTTTCATTTTCTCATACAGAGCTCACATGGAGTCTATAACCGACTATAACTATTTATCAACTCACCTTCTCTTTCTCCTGCGACTATAAACGACGGCCAAAGGCTCCGGCAATGTATCTGTAACGCCGCAGGAATGGCTGGGATGGGGCACTGAATCGCCGTTTCCGGCCAAGGTTTTGGAGATTGTTGATGATTTGAAGCTGACGCAGAGTACTACTGATGCTCAGATGAGTCTTGGAAACTTGAGGTAATTTTAGCTAAACTATTATGTTTGTTTGCCGAGAAAATGAAATTACGGACATAATTTTTGCTAATATAAACTAAACTATTGAGTTTGTGAAATTTTACTACTGTTCTAGTCCTGATTTTGATTTGAGCCGGATGTTTCTGGAAATGTACCATTGGTAATGTGAGTGTTATGCTTATTTTAGATGTGGATTTTGGTTTCTCAAGTGTTTGATCTTGCCATGCATTTTGGACTGTCAAATTCGGTATGGAAATATTTGTTGACAATTTGACATGTTAGGAATTCGGCGTATTCGGGCTCCATTTCAACTGAATACTCAGTCCTCTCATAAAAGTTCACCGTAAATATCCTGCTGAAAATATTGTGGTTTCTTTGTTTAACAAAAGTACAATGATGAATTTTACAAAAATACAAGTACATAAACTAACTATAAGGCCAAATTCAATACAAATAATTATTTGGAGTTTGGTGAAATAAAAGGAGTAAGGGTGTGGACTTTTTTCTGGTTTGCAGTCTAATATTGAATCTTCTGGACTGTAACATCCACTTGCTCAGAAAGGACAAGGAAAAAGAAAATATCAAAAGATGCTCTTTCTTAAATACTTTTGTTATTAATTGTTTGACTAGCCTTTGGATACTTTTCCTAGAATTTTCCGTGAAACCTGTAGCTACCTGCCATCAAATTCTCCTCTCTCTTTGATTAAAGAATCCTCTATTTTTTTCAAAGGTTGATGCTTTTGCACTTCAGCTAGTAGGCCTGTGATGTGAAATAGATGCGGTAGCTGAAACCAACAAGGCCACCTGAGGTAAAATCTTTGATCATGATTTTATTTATTGATTATTTGTCGATTAATTTGCAGTATTTTATTGATTTATTTCTAATCTGGGCGTTGAAGTTGATTTATGTTTATTTTGGCTGCTGTGTTAATTGTTGGAGATAGCAAATAATTACTTGTTGATTCTTGTATTTTCATTATATTTTTTTGAGAAATCGGACATGCTTGGATCTAGGATTAATATTGAATAGATGAGAGAAGATGTTAGATTCTCTTCACTTCATCCTCAATGTCTTTTCATCTTGACCCTCTTCACGGTTTTGCTTAGCCTTAAAAAGGTGAAATTAACCTGAGTTACCTGTTCCCCTTGTTTTATTTGTAATTTTTATGTGAACATTTGGATTTTACCATCATTTTATTGTTGATATGGATCAGTTCATATCTGATTACCTGGTGTGAGCGCTGTCATTTTTCCGGTTTTGATTTGCTTTGATTTTATTTTGGAAAATTCAATTCTTTTGGCAGTCTAATCTTTGTTTTTTGTTTGCCTTACAATGATAGAGTTAAAGTTATAAGTAAGAGTTTGAGACTATTAGCTGCGTTTTTCTGTTTCTCCAAGCTGGAAGTATTGTTCTTGCAGCCATCTTATTCATGACATCTCTTATGTTATTTATCAATCTTTTTACTTTTCATTCTATATTTTCATTATTTCCATTTAGATAGTACCTCGAGGTTTTGAGGAAGACTAAATCTCCTGTGTGAGCTGAATCTGAAAGTGAATACAGCAAGTCGAACTTTTAGGTAATCTTTTTACTTAACAAATCAGATGATTGATTGAAAGTTAGCTATCAATATATATTTGCCTTTGGTTAGTTTGTGAAGTATAATTGATATAGGCTTTTCTTTTAATCATCCAGACTTGCACCAAATGGCTAGCCAACTTACTGTTCATGATCATGGTGGCTCATCTATTCCCATTGTAACTCGTATCAATTCAGCGAGAAACAAAAACATTATTTGGCAACAACTGAAGTCAAAATCAAATGATTTCGCTTGTAGACTTAGATACATGTTTGGTTTCCTGCCAAAAGAAGCAGAGCTGTTGCTTCTGATTCGTAGCATTTTCTCTGACAATTTTAGAATACCAACTGATGATTTGGCTATATATGCGATGAGCCTGGAGTTGTTTGAAGATGTGCATGACATGTTCGCAGCAAGATGTAGAGTCCGTCACATTATTGCAATCATGAACGAGAATAAATACATTCGTAAGCTGATCAGTCGCCAAGTTAGGCTTGCTCATGAGAAACAAGGAAAGTCAATGCCTTCAAGGTTTTCACTAGTATTTCGCCGGGAGTTTATAACTGGAAAGTGGCTGAAGTCAAATCGGTATGAAGATTGTTATGGACTTTCACTTGTGCTTAAAAAAGTCAATGAGCACCCAGTGAACTTTGAGTGTCCGAAGCTTACTCTACTACAACTTCAATGTAGAGACGATTCTCAGAGCATTCCAGATGACTTTTTTGAAGGTATGAAAAAGCTCCGTGTTCTATTCTTGGATCTCCCATCACTACCACAGTCACTTAATTTGTTACGGAATCTTCGAACATTGCGTCTTAAAGTACCCAAGGTTGAAGATATGTCTTGGATTGGATGCCTGACTACTCTAGAATTTTTTTCAATTAATGTCTTAAGTTTGACAGATGTTCCGAGGGAGATGGGACTACTAGAGAATCTGAGGTTGCTAGACTTGAGAAAAATGAACATTGCATACTTTCCACCAGGAATATTGCCAAGATTGTCAAAACTGGAAGCTTTTTATATGCCGCGAAGTTTCCGAAGATGGGGATGCAAGGGACAAAAATGTAATGATTATGATGAATGGGAAGAGAATAATTTTGTTGATGACAACAGAATCGCTGCAAATATTAGTGAGAGAATGAATGCAACTTTAACTGAGTTGGTGTCTCTTTCCTTGAAAGCATTACAAATCAGTTTACCACAAGCTTCAGTTTTGCCTAAAAAGCCAATGATATTCGAAAACATTCAAGAGTTCAAAATTCTTATGCCAGATAATGTTATGTATCAACCATCTGGAGAAGATTCAGTGAATGAGCTGCAACTCACAGGCGAAGCAAGTGATATAAAGGCAAGTGGTGTTTGTGTTTTGATGAGTAAAACAGAAAAACTAGGTTTGACGAGAGTGAGAAGTTTGAAGAATGTCCTCTTCCAGCTAGAAGACAATGACTTTGCGCAATTAAAAAGAATGATTATTTCTGAATGTGATGAACTAGAATACGTAGTTGATACGACAGAAAAGAAAATTCTATCAGAAGGCGTTTATTTGTTCAGGAAGCTGGAGTGTCTCCATTTATCAATGTTACCTAGATTGGAAAAAATATGCCATGGAAAATGGAAATATTTTCGATGTCTTCCCAACTTGATTGAAATAAACATAACGTTTTGTCATAAACTGAAATATGTGTTTCCGTTGTCAGTTGTTAAAGGATCAAAAATTAAAAGCATAGAGATACTTGATTGCAATGAAATGGAAGGAATTTTCTTCGAAGATGAGGAGGACGATTTCCCCCTTACACTTTGCTCTATTGAAAAGCTAGAGTTGCATTCTCTTCCAAGGCTCACTAATTTACTGGTACACGAGGATGATACGACTAATGGGGTCAATTATGACGACAATAAGTCCTTGACAACTAAAAAGGTAATCACTAATAACACAAGATCTCATATTTTATATGTATTTATATAATGAGTGTGCCTATTTATTAGTACTTCTCATTTTATTGTTTCTTTATTTGAAGGTTTCACTTATCAAGAGTGAGAACACTGTTAACAATACGGAGATAGACTGTGTCTTTCCATCCAAATTGGCAAAAAAATGGTTGCAAAACTTGAAAAGACTCAAATTAGCATTTTCTGGTGCAAAAGTCATATTTTCGTTTGAGGAAAACCTTGTTGCTTCCTTTAATTCTTTGGAAGAGTTAGAGCTACATGGTCTACGAAATTTAGTGCATGTATGGTTTCAGGTTCCTCCAAAAATAACCGCTTTTCAAAATTTGCAACTTCTAATTTTATCACAATGTTCTAATTTGTATCTTTTTTCGCCTCAAGTAGCCATGTCATTGGTTCAATTACGAAAAGTATGTATTAGTAGTTGTGAGTTGATGGAAGAAATTATTGCAACAGAAGACGGAAATGAAAGAGCGGATAAAAACCAAATTGTTTTTCCCCAACTAAAACTTTTGGAACTTCAACAGATGCCCAATCTTAAGTTTTTCTATGGTGGGGTTCATGAAACTGATTTGCCATTGTTGGAATCATTGAAATTGAATCAATGCAATAAGATGAAATGTTTCTCTAAAGGGAAATTGAGGACACTACTGCTGGAGAGGATAGAAATAAATGGTCGCTTATGCTCATTGATCGGTGATCTTAACGCAACTATGGGACGGTATTTTTTTCTCGTATCTTTTATTGCATTTATATTCTATGATGATGCTATGTTACTTTATCTCTTGATGTCTTTTCGATATTCATGCTAAATGATACAATATGGATAATTTTAATGCGTTGTGCTCATAGTTGTCTAAGGTGCCCCTCAAGAAGGGCGTGACCCTCGGCACCTGGCCATGTAACATGCGAGGTGGCATACTTAAGGCTCACACCTCTGTGCGCTCAGGGAAGCTTTTATTTTTCTAGGGTTTTAACTTATTTAATATGTGTTGTTCATCTATTCTTAAGAGCTCTAATAATAATTCAAAGCTAGGTATTCCTAATTCAACTCCTATTAAGTCTAGATTAATTCAAGGCTAGATATTCCTGATGCAATTTGTAAACTTTACATATATATGTACATCAACAATTCTCTTAGTTCTTTTTTAGTACTGTTATACATTTAACTTCACTTTTCAAGCAAATATTTTTTGCAAATTTTTTGCGCCTAGTGTACCTGAGGTGCGCGCCTGGCCCCCTTGTGCATCTAACAACTATGGCTGTGCTTTTCTTTTTTATTATATTTTCGCAATTGATTCGTCGATATCTATAGCACTTCTATTTTGTTAATGCACTATTTAATCTTCTGCAAAGGTTCGAGGCAAATCAAAAGGGTCAACTTTTCATTGCCGATCTAGAGATTGCTACAAGGAATTTTAGACCAGATAGATTAGTGGGCAATGGTGAAAACAGTGCAGTCTATAAAGGATGGATAGATCAAAGGATTTTTGCACCCCCCGGACCTGGCAATGACACTGCAATTGCCATCAAGAAATTGGACATAAAAATTCAGCAGTGGTCCAAGGATTGGCAGGTATTACTGAGTATTTCGATTACATTGTACTTTACTACCTAAATTTGGGGGCACGGCTCATTATTTGCCGGGCGAAGTGCTTCTAAAAAACCCATCATATCTATACTTGACTATGCAGTTGCAGGTGAAATATCTTGAAAGTCTATCGCATCCAAACTTGGTTAAATTGTTAGGACACTGTTTTGAAGACAATAAATTGATCTTAGTCTATGAATTCATGGTGAGGCAGAGCTTGGATGATTATCTTTTCAGAGGTAAGAACTAATATAAAGCAAAAATGAGAAATAAGATAAAGCAAGAATGAAGAGTATAACTTGTGTTGAATACTGGATTGGTTCTTTGTTTAGGGATTTATTCAACAAATTTGTCGTGGAACAAACGAATCAAGATAGCCATTGGAGCAGCTCGAGGTCTTGATTATCTTCATACTTCAGAAAAGAAAGCTATTCACGGAGATATGAAGTCTTCAAATATACTACTTGATGAGGTAAGTTCTTATATATATGATGCATTTTGAAGTTCCCTTTTTTCTGAAGCCTAATTTTAATGATAGTGACATATATAAAAATGTACATAAGAATTAAGAGAAAGAAAATGATGGTTTCAACCATAAGCCAAGATTATTGACTTCAATCTCCAAGAGTTTCTAATGGAGAAAATCTCCAAATTTTAGGTTTGAAAACATATATACTTGATTTTGATTAATGGCATGACGAGAGGAAGAGAATGGAATTTGTTGCAAGCATTAATAATAAAAAAGTATTTCTATGTTTCAATAAGGTTAAGTTTTTGGGTCAATTGGTTTCTTAACTTGATCAAAGCTTCCTAAGCCAAAGGGTGGAAGCCTGGAAAGCTTATTTTCCGAACAAATCCAAGATTTGTAATACATAATGTCCATATGCTAAATTCCATTATTTGATTTGAGTTGACAAGATTTGAATCTCAACCACTTTGATCGATGGAGCTTTGAGTGAAGGCACCATATAGGCATATACAAACAATTAAGCCTTTAGCCCAGGCTAGATTGGGTTGGCACCATATATAGGAGAATGATGTGTACAACCTGTGTTAAAATTTCGGCAATTAATGCATGTTAGTATCTAAATCCTAGACCACTTGATCTAAGGAAGTAGTGATACCTGTGGACAAATCAATGAACCAAAAAACTTAAAAAATTGGTATGCACCATAGTTATCAAGATCGTACAATTCCCCGTATGAATCATAAGATTGGTTTCACCTTAAAATAGATTTGACAAACATTTGGCTTTTGATAGAGAATCATGGGATCAGAATCCATTTAGCCGATCTCACCTAGCGTGAGATTTAAAGGTTTGGTTGGTTTGATATATGGGGTGAATCTAAATCATCTTGAATCGGTTGATTCATGACCATTTCAGGGATAAATCACTCAAATTAGCTAATTTCACATTTTAGGTTGATTCATGAACTCAAAATTAAAAACTGCAGGAAATCGCGACAAATACATAAATTAGAAAACAAATAACTTAAATAATAGTTAATTAAATAAGTATTCAAAAAAGTCCGTATCAATTAGAAATCAAGAATTGAAAAGGTGTAGTTATACAAAAAGAAGATGATTGCCTCGATGATTTCCTACAAAGATTAGAGAATCAGTTTTATTAGGATTATATTTGCATTAGATTTGAACTTTAAGCACATGGTTGATTGATATGCTTTTTCATATTGAAATCGCACTTCTAGACTAAATTCTAATAATGCCTAAAGTTGAACATGCTAAATGTTGTTTTTTGTAATTTTATGAACTCGAAATGAATCTTATGATTGATTAAAGGTTCACAAAATTCAGACTTTGATCCTCAATTCGAACGCACCAAGAATCGTTTTTTTATACAACACAGTTGTACTCTTCCTGGAATCAAGAAGCATTTGTTTGATTCTTTTCTGTTTTATAGAGTTATAATGCAAAACTAAAAGATTACGGATTGGCAAGACTATGGAGAGTTTCACACAACAGGAGGCGTAGGAGGGTTATGAACAATTATGGTTATGCCGCTCCCGAGTCACTTTCAACAGGTAGTTTGAGTCGCTAAGTGTATCCTTGTGTCTATAATTTCTAACATCTTACAATTATGTCTGTTTAGGAAGCAGGGTTCTAAATGATACCCGTAAAATGTCAATTCTAACACATCTACTGTCATGATCAGGTCATTCTGATGCAAAGAGTGATGTGTATGGCTTCGGCGTGGTTCTGTTGGAATTGATGACAGGCTTACGTGCTGTTGATATGAACCGCCCAAATCTTGTTGATTGGTTGAAGGTAATTCCTTTAAAGGAAAAACGGATAAAAGAACTAATGGATGTAAGGATAGAATGCGAGTACTCGACAGAAGCCATGTTGCTAGCAGCAAAACTCGCTTTAAAATGCGTGGAGTATAACGCTGAAAACCGTCCCTCAATGAAAGAAGTTGTCGAGGCACTACACCAAATACAAGGAGAAGAAAACCGTACGGATTAAGTGATGAAACTTTGTGGTTTGGGTTTTAACTTTTAGGGTGGAAATGAGACTTTGGTTGTTTTATAGTTTATTTTCTTTGGCTTGATAAGAATCAAGTTCTTTTTGCTAACAATTCATTTGATAATGTGATAAATTTTCGGGTTTCTTTCGAAAAGGAGTGATCATGTTCATATTTTGTGAAATACTGCGCTTCGTAGAGAATGAGACCGTGAAAAATTTGTATATATGTTACGGCGTACGAAAGACAATAAGAGAACATCGAGTTTGACCTTTTTCTTTCTCAAAAGGTATACGAGTGTCTCTTCATGCAAAATATATCATATGGAAAGCAGCAGTTTTGATACCTCAATAATACAAATATATGAAAATCTGTATTGCTAAAAACACATTTACGGGGCGTTTGGTTCATATTAGGGTAACGGAACGGGAATGGGAATGGGATTGATGGAGTGTTCGGTTCATATTAGGCTAACGGTAACGGAATGAGAATGGGAATGAGGATGTGAAAGGTAAGGAAAAGAAAGGAATAGCTTTATGGGGTGTTTCTCGGGGGTGTTTCCCCAGCCTTAAAAGCTTCTTATAAGGAGCTTTTAACTTATAAGAAGCCTTACGAAATGTTTCTCTTGTCTTATTTTTAACTTATAAGTTAAAATTATAAAAGTAGGTATTACCTACTTCTTAACTTCTCCTTATTTTAAGTTACAAGACAATATGAACAAGTTTTGAAAAACACCCACCTGTTACTTATGACTTTTGCCTTTTAACTTAAAAGATACTTGAGCTACTTATAACTTAAGGAACTTTTAACTTAAAGATAAGTTTAGAGAAACACCCCCTTAAATTCAACTCGTTGGATAGTTTGTGGAAAGGGAATACCATTACCCATAATTCCTTTTGTTGTTGTTTGGTTGCACACCGATCCATTCATTCCGGTTCTATAATAAACATCGGAATTCAACATCATATGAAACATATACCCAGAAATCGATTCATGAATATACCCAGAAATCAATTCATGCTTTTAGAGATTATAATGAATTGAGGCAGCTAGAAATTAGAATGAACAACTAAAGATATACTCAGAAATCAATTCATGAATATATATATATATATATATATATATATATATATATATATATATATATATATATATATATATACCTAAAATCAATCATAAATCAAAATCAAATAACCATTCAAAGATATGAAACTCACAAACAAAAAAAGCATATATCCTTTTCTTATACAAAGATTAGAAGCTGCTACAAAACTCGATTTGCTAAAAAGATTGGAACTGAGAAACAAGTTCGAACAAAATCCAACGAACTACTTTTCACATTTACGTGTCTGATTTGAATGGGAGAGAAATCGCTGGCTTAAATTTTCGAGGGGTTTTTATAGAAATGTACCAAAATTAAAGTTTATTTTCCGTCCAACCTTTGGCCCATAACTTTCTCTGACCAAACAAGTTTCAAAATACCCAAACCATATGTTCCTAGCCCTCCCTTACTCCCCACTCTCCCTAACAAGCTGGAATCGGAAGTGAGCATCTCTGTCCAATGGCTGACCTGCTAGTCGTATTTTATTGGACTTCGCCTAAATTTTCTAAAAGTTATTTACTATATACATCGACCATCTTAACTATTGTTTTGAAAACTCTTTCGTTCTTCTCTAGCTTTTTGACCTAGCAACTTCCTGTAAGGTTGTGCTGTGCTGTCGGGTCGCACCATTAATATGTGAACATCATAGTTGTTACGGGCGCCTCAGGCGCAAGGCGCTCGAGGCTCAAGGGCCAGCGCCAGCGCCTCGCGGAGGGTCAGGCGAGTCGAGGTTCATCAAGCACGCGCCTTGTGCGCCTCTGATTTGTAGCATTTTCTGTGATGATTTTAGCATACCAATTGATGATTTGGTTATATATGGGATGAGCCTGGAGTTGTTTGAGGACGTGCACGACATGTTTGCAGCAAGGTGTAGAGTCCAAGACATTATTTCAATCATTAATGATTACAGATACATTCGTAAGCTGATCAGTGGCCAAGTTAGGCTTGCCCATGGGAAACAAGGACCTCACGAACAACATGTCGAAATGCTAGACGGTGCACATAATTTAATAAAGTCAATTGCTTCAAGGTGTTCATTAGTATTTCGCCGGGAGTTTGTAATCGGAAAGTGGTTGAAGTCAAATCTGTATCAAGATTGTTATGGACTTTCACTCGTGCTTAAAAGAGTCGATGAGCACCCAGTTAACTTGGAGTGTCCGAAGCTTACTCTACTACAACTTCAATGTAGGGAAGATTCTCAGAGCATTCCAAATGACTTTTTTGAAGGCATGGAAGAGCTCCGTGTTCTATCCTTGGATCTCCCATCACTACCAGAGCCACTTAATTTTGAGTAAGAAAAAGGACAAACTCCATGTTCTTGTATCTTCTCTTATTCCGCTCAATCATATTGTTCTTTCGTATATCAATAAGAGTTGGTCCACATGGTCAGCAGTTTGATATCGCTTAAGCAAGGTCTCGAATTCGTGTCCCGGTGAATTCAAAAAATCCTTATTAGGAGACTCACCCACCACAGCCAGGTGCGCGGCCCGGGCCGGATCTGGATTTAGTCGGAGCCGAAGAAAATTAACATTAAAACAACCGAAGTCTTATTTCCACGCTC
Source organism: Euphorbia pulcherrima (assembly GCA_947683365.1). NCBI lineage: Eukaryota > Viridiplantae > Streptophyta > Magnoliopsida > Malpighiales > Euphorbiaceae > Euphorbia > Euphorbia pulcherrima. The sequence continues at coordinate 1,920,404 of CANTUS010000006.1, read as the reverse complement.
GGTGGGGTCAACTGGAAAAATCTATAATTTCTAATCATGCATCATAAGAGTACAAGTGTTGGAGATAATATATTCTTGGCGCATTTAAACTGGGTATCGAAATCCAAATTTTGTGAAGTAAGATTCTATTTGAGTTCACGAAGATATAAAAGAAAAAATTAGCGAGCCCAACTTAAAATATATTTAGAATTTAGTCCAGAAATGCAATTATTATAATATAAAAAAGAAATCGTATCAACAAACCAAAGTATTTAAAATCCAAATCTAATGCCAATATAATCATAACAGTATTGAATCACTTATCACTGTACATCATGAGGACAATAACCTTATTAGAACCAAGAATTACTTTTTATTATGGCCGAACACATCAAGACCCCCTTGAACTTGCCCCTAAACACCCATTTACCCTCTAAACTTTCAAAAGTTCCAAATTACCTCATGAACTTGCAAAAAGTGAACTCATTTGCCCCCTAAATGCCACGTGTCAGATTTTAGTTGGATTGACTTTTCAAACATGTTATTTTTCTCTCTTCAATCAGAAGACAACACGTGGCATTGAGGGGGCAAATTGGTTCACTTTTTGCAAGTTCAAAGGGTTATTTGGAACTTTTAAAAGTTCAGGGAACAAATAGGTGTTTAAGGACAAGTCCAAGGGGTTCTCGATGTATTAGGCCTTTTATTATTACTTCTTGCAACAAATGCCATCACTTCCACTCGTCATACCATTAACCAAAATCAAGCATGTATGTTTTTAACCTAGAATTTGGAGATTTTCTCCATTAAAAACTCTAGGAGCTTAAAGTCAATAGTCTTGGTTTATGGTTTAAACCATCATTTTCTTTCTATTAATTCTTAAATACGTTCTTATTTATGTCATTATCGTCTAAATTACGCTTTAGAACAAAAAGAAACATAAAAATGCATCATATATATTAGAACTTACCGCATCAAGTATTATATTTGAAGGCTTCATATATCCGAGAATAGCTTTCTTTTCTGAAGTATGAAGATAATCAAGACCTCGAGCTGCTCCAATGGCTATATTGATTCGTTTGTTCCACAGCAAAATTGTTGTATAAATCCCTAAAACAAAGAACAAATCCAGTATTCAACACAAGTTACAACAACTAATTTAATCCTGCTCTTTATTTTTCTAAATCTTACTTATCATTCTTGCTTTTTCTCAGTTCTCACCTAAATTACCTTCGAAAAGATAATAATCCAAGCTCTTCATGGCCGTGAATTCGTACACACAGCAAATTTTTCATCTTCGCAACAGTGTCCTAACAATTTAACCAAGTTTGGACGTAATAGACTTTCAAGAAATTTTACCTACAACTGCATAGTCAAGCATAAATGTGAAGGGTTGTGTAGAAACATTTCAACCACAAAATAATGAGGCACCAGCCCCAAAATTCAGGTAGCAAATTAGAATGTAATTGAAACACGCATTAATACCTGACACTCCTTGGACAAGTGTCGAATTTTTAAGTTCAATCTCTTCATGGCAGCCGTGGTGTCAGTGTCAGGTCTAGAGGGTGCAAAAGTCTTTCTATCTACCCATCCTTTATAGATTGCACAGAATTCACCTTTGCCCACTAAACTGTATGGTCGGAAATTCCCTGTTGCAATCTCTAGATCAGCAATTAAAAGCTTACTCTTTGATTTTCCTCTAACCTTTGTAGAAAATTAAATAGTGCATACAGTATACATATACATATATATATATATGTATATATATATATATATGTATATATATATATATCGATGAATCAATTACGGAAATATAATAAAAAGAAAAGCTTACATTGAAACTATATGACTTTTCCTTCTATTCGCCCGCTGCTTGTTTTTTGTTGATTGCATCTATTTGGTCTAGTGCCTCCACAACTTCCTTCATAAAGGGACGATTTTCAGCATCATAATTCACGCATTTTAAAGCAAGTTTTGCTGCTAGCAACACTGTTTCTGTTGAGTATTCACTGTCTATCCGTCCATCCATAAAGTTTTTTATTGGTCTTTCCAGTAAAGTAATTAGCCTCAACCAATCAACAAGATTTTGCTCTCCCTTTGGGCGAGTTATATCGAAAGCAGGTAAGCCAGTCATCAATTCTAACAGAACCACACCGAAGCTATACACGTCACTCTTTACATCAAAATAACCTGTTGAAAGTGACTCAGGAGCAACATAACCAAAACTGTTCATAACCCTACTTCGTCTGTTGTTGTCTGAAGCTCCCCATAGTTTTGCCAATCCATAATCTTTTAATTTTGCATTATAACTCTATAAAAAGAAGGAAAGAATGAAACAAATGTTTCTTACTCTCAGGAAGAGTACAAGTGTTAGAATAAATAATATCAAAGTTATTCTTGATGTGTAGTACCATAGTTGTCGAACTGAGAATTAAAATCCAAATTTTGTGAATCGTGTTCGGTTCAAGTTCATAGATTATACAAAAGAAAATTTAAAATGTTTCCAACATAAGATATTATATAATTAGGGTTATTTAATTAGCTGATTCACTAATCATTGTTCAGTCTATCAGGGGAATCACCATCATTTCTTTTCTATAACTACAATTTCCAATTTTTGATTTCTAATTGATACAGACTTTGGTTTCGATTCTTATTTAATTTACTACTATTTTAATTGCATCTGTGATCCAATTATGTAACCTTCTGAAATAATTGTTGTCCAATTTTGTATTTGTCGTGATTTATTTTTTTTCTTCGAAAAAAATTTGTATATTTCGTAAGTTGATTTCATGAATCGACTGAGATGGTAGATTCAGCTGATTCAGGCGGTTCATCACTGAATCGGTCACTGATTCATGGTGAATTTATATTCACCCCCGAGATTCGTATCTATTTTGGGTGAATAGGACCATTCATATACGAAAACCATGTGATTATGCTGGGTATCACTACCTAAATTTGAATCAATGGTGCATTAGTGATACCTATATGCTTAAGTTTTCAGGTTCATTGATTTGTTGACAGGTATCATTACCTCCTTAAATCAAGTTGGCACAGATTTAGATAGTAACAATGCACTAATTGTTTAAGAGCCCCTTTGGTCAAGTGGTTGAGGTTTAAATCTAGTCAACTCAATACATAAATGGAATTTCAACACATGACATCCCAAGAGGCTTTCCACCACTTGGATTAGGTGGCTTAGATCAAGTAATAAAACCGATTGACCAGACCTAAAAGCTTCACCTGATTGGTACGAAGAATAAGGCTTTATTACTAATTCTTGCAACAAACACTATTCTCTACCAATCATTTGTAACTGGTCATACCATTAATCAAAATCAAGTATATGAGTTTTTAACCTAGAGAATTTTTCCATTGGAACACTAGGAGCTTGAAGTCAATAATCTTGGCTTATGGTTGAAACCATCATTTTCTTTCTCTTAATTCTTAAATACATTCTCATATATGTCATTATCGTCTAAATTAGGCTTGAGAAAGAAAGGGAACATAAAAATGCATCATATATATAAGAACTAACCAAATCAAGTAGTATATTTGAAGACTTCATATCTCCGTGAATAGCTTTCTTTTCTAAAGTATGAAGATAATCAAGACCTCGAGCTGCTCCAAGGGCTATATCAATCCGCATGTTCCAAGACAAAATGATCGTAGAAGTCCCTAAATCTAGAACCAATCCAGTATTTAACATAAGTTACAACAACTGAGTTAATCCTACTCCTTATTTTCTAAATTTTTTTCCCATTCTTGCTTTTTATAAGTTCTTACCTGAGTTACCTCCGAAAAGATAGCCATCCAAGCTCTTCCTCGCCATAAATTCATACACTAAGAGCAATTTTTTATCTTCGCAACAGTGGCCTAACAATTTAACCAAGTTTGGATGCGATATACTTTCAAGAAATTTCACCTGCAACTGCATAGTCAAGCATAAATGTAAAGGGTAGTGGTTGATGTCTTAACCTAATGGTTGGGACCGAATCTGTGACTCTAGAGGTCACAGGTTCGAACCAGGGTAAAATTTTTTTTTTTAAAAAAAAGCATCAATGTGAAGGGTTGTTTAGAAACATTTGGTCTGCCATATAATGAGGCTGTACCCAAAAATTTAGTAAAGTACAATGTAATTGAAATGCTCATTAATACCTGCCAGTCCTTGGATATCTGCTGAATTTTAAAGTTCAATTTTTTTATGGCAACGGCATTGTCAGTGCCAGGTTCAGCGGGTGTAGAAGTCTTTTGATCTATCCATCCTTTATAGACTGCACTGAATTCATTTTTGCTCACTAAACTATATGGTCTAAAATTCCCTGTAGCAATCTTTAGATCAGCAATGAAAAGTTGACCCTTCTGATTTGCCTCAAACCTTTGCAGAAGATTAAATAGTGCATTAATAAAATAAAAGTGCTACACACACACAGATATATAAATATATATCAATGAATCAATTATGAAATTATAATTAGAAGAAAAGCATACATTAAATTTATCCATTTTGTATCAATTAGCATGAATATTGAAAAGACATCAAGTCATCAAGTAAAATACCATCATCATATATGCAATAAAAGGTATGAGAAAATACCGTCCCATAGTTGTGTTAAGATCACCAATCAATGAGCACAATTTTCCATTTATTTGTATTCTCTCCAGCAGCAATGTCCTCAATTCCCCATTAGAGAAACATTTCATCTTATTGCATTGATTCAGTTTCAATGATTCCAACAATGGCAATTTAGTTTCATGAATCCCACCATAGAATATCTTAAGATTGGGCATATGTTGAAGTTCCAAAAGCTTTAGTTGAGGAAACACAATTTGGTTTTTTACCTCTCTTTCATTTCCATCTTCTGTGGCAATAATTTCTCCCATCATCTCACACCGACTAATATATAATTTTCGTAGCTGAACCAATAACATGGCTACTTGAGGCGAAAAAAGATACAGATTGCAACATTCTGATAAAACTAGAAGTTGCAAATTTTGAAAAGCAATTATTTTTGGCGGAACCTGAAACCATACATGCACTAAATTTCGCAGACAATGTAGCTCTAACTCTTCCAAAGAATGAAAGGAAGCAGCACGGCTCTCCTCAAACGAAAAGATAACTTTTGCATCAGAAAATGCTAATTTGAGTCTTTTCAAGTTTTTCAACCACTTTTTCGCCAATTTGGATGGAAAGACACAGTCTATAACTGTATTGTTAACATTTTTCTCACTCTTGACAAGTGAAACCTTCAAACAAAGAAACAGTAAAATGAGAAGTACAATAAATAGACACTCATTATATAAATATATAAAGAATGTGAGATCTTGTGTTATTAGTTATTACCTTTTTAGTTATCAAGGACTCATTGTCATCATAATGAACCCCATTAGTTGTATCATCCTCGTGTACCAGTAAACTAGTGAGCCTTGGAAGAGAATGCAACTGTAGCTTTTCAACAGAGCAAAGTGTAAGGGGGAAATCATCCTCCTCGTCTTCGTAGAAAATTCCTTCCATTTCATTGCAATCAAGTATCTCTATGCTTTTGATTTTTGATCCTTTAACGACTGATAATGGAAACACATATTTCAGTTTATGACAAAACCTTATGCTTATTTCACTCAAGTTGGGAAGCCATCGAAAATATTTCCATTCTCCGTAGCATATTTTTTCCAATCTAGGTAGCATTGATAAATGGAGACACTCCAGCTTCCGGAACAAATAATAGCCTTGCGGTAGAATTTTCTTTCCTGTCATATCAACTACGTATTCCAGATCATCACATTGAGAGATAATCATTCTTTTTAGTTGCGCTAAGTCATAGTCTTCAAGCTGAAAGAGGACATTCTTCAAGCCACTCACTCTGGTCAAACTTAAGTCTTCTGTTTTACTCATCAAATCACAAACACCGCTTTCTTCTAAATCGCTCACTTCACCTATGAGTTGCAACTCATTCACTGAATTTTTTCCAGATGCTTGATATATAACATTATCTGGCATTAGAATTTTAAACTCTTGAATGTTTTTGAATATCATTGGCTTTTTAGGCAAAACTGAAGCCTTTGGTAGGCTGATTTCTAATGCTTTCAACGAAAGAGACACCACCTCTGTTAAAGTTGCATTCATTCTCTCTCCATCGTCTGTCTCACTAATGTTTGCAGTGATCCTGTTGTCAATATCCTCTTCCCCTGATTCCCATTCATCATAATCATTACATTTTTTTGCCTTGCATCCCCATCTTCGGAAACTTCGCGGCATATACAAAGCTTCCAGTTTCGGCAATCTTAACAATATTCCTAGTGGAAAGTATGCAATGTTCATTTTTCTCAAGTCTAGCAACCTCAGATTCTCTAGTAGTCCCATCTCCCTTGGAACATCTGTCAAACTTAAGACATTAATTGAAAGAAATTCTAGATAAGTAAGACCTCCAACCCAAGACATGTCTTCAAACTTGGGTACTTTAAGACGCAATGTTTTAAGATTCCGTAACACATTAAGTGACTGTGGTAGTGATGGGAGATCCAAGGATAGAACACGGAGCTCTTTCAAGCCTTCAAAAAAGTCATTTGGAATTCTTTGAGAATCTTCTCTACATTGAAGTTGTAGTAGAGTAAGCTTTGGACACTCTAAGTTAACTGGGTGCTCAATGACTTTTTTAAGCAAAAGTGTAAGTCCATAACAATCTTCATATCGATTTGACTTCAGCCACTTTCCAATTATAAAGTCCCGGCGAAATACTAGTGAACATCTTGAGGCAATTGACTTGACTAAATCATGTGCACCGTCTAGCGTTATTACATGTTGTTCGTGAGGTCCTTGTTTCCCATGAGCAAGCCTAACTTGGCCACTGATCAGCTTACGAATGTATTTATGATCATTAATGATTGAAATAATGTCATGGACTCTACATCTTGCTTCGAACATGTCGTGCACATCTTCAAACAACTCCAGGCTCATCCCATATATAACCAAATCATCAATTGATATTCTAAAATCATCAGAGAAAATGCTACAAATCAGAAGTAACAGCTCTGCTTCTTTTGGCAGGGATCTAAACATGTATCTAAGTCTACGAGCGATATCATTTGATTTTGACTTCAGTTGTTGCCATATAATGTTTTTGTTTCTCGGTGAATTGATAGGAGTTACAATGGGAATAGATGAGCCACCATTATTATGAACTGTAAGTTGCCTAGCCATATGGTGCAAGTCTGCATGGTTAAAAGAAAAGCCTATATCAATTATACTTCACAAACTAACCAAAGCAAATATATATTGATAGCTAATTTTCTATCAATCATCTGATTTGTTAAGTAAAAAGATTACCTACAAGTTTGACTTGCTGTGTTCACTTTCAGCTTCAGCAGGTAGATTTAGTCTTCCTCAAAACCTCAAGCTACTAACTAAATGGAGAAAATAAAAATATAGAATGAAAAGTAGAAAGATTGATAAATAACATAAGAGATGTCATGAAAAAGATTGCAGCAAGAACAATACTTCCAGCTTCGAGAAACAGAAAATCACAGCTAATAGTCTCAAACTCCTACTTATAATTTTCACTCAAACATCCATTTGTAAAGCAAATATAAACAAGATTAGACACGGCAAAACAAGTGAATTTGCATAACAAAATCAAAGCAATCTACCCTCTCAGAAAGCCAAGCTAATCATAACCGAAAAAAAGTGACAGCGCTCACACCAGGTAATCAGATATGAACGGATCCACATTAAAAATTAAACGAGGATAAAATCCGAATGTTCACATATTAATTACAAACAAAGCAAAGTAAACAGGTAAATCATGTTAATTTCACCTTTCTAGGGTTAAGCAAAACAGTGAAGAGGGACAAGATGGAAAGACATTGAGGATCCGATGAAGTGAATAAAATCTAGCATCTTCTCTGATGTATTTAATAATCCCAAATTCAAGCATGTTCAATTTCTCAAAAAAAAATTATGAAGATGCAAGAATCAACAAGTATTTATTTGCTATCTCCAACAATTAACACAACAGCCAAAGTATGCATAAATCTTTCAATGTCCGGACTTGAGATAAACCAATAAAATACTGAAAATTTCTTTGAAAAATAATCAATAAATAAAATCATGATCTAAGATTTTACCTCAGGTGGCCTTGTTGGTTTCAGCTTCTGCTTCTATTTCACAGGCCTACTGGGAAAAATTAAGCTTTCTTAGAAACACGATCATGGCTAAAGTGCAAAAGCATCAACCTGTGAAAAATAGAGGATTCTATAATCAAAGAGAAAGATGAGAATTTAATGGCAGGTAGCAACAGGTTACATGGAAAATTAAAGGAGAAGTATCCAATGGTTAGTCAAAAAATCATTAACAGAAGTATCTGAGAAAGAGTATCTTTTGACATTTTCTTTTTCCCTGTCCTTTCTGAGCAAGTGGATGTTACAGTCCAAAAGATTCAATATTGGACTGCAAAAACAAAAAAGTCCACACCCTTACTTCTTTTATTTCACTAAATTTTAAATAATTACCTGTATTGACTTTGGCCTTGTAGTTAGTTTATGTAATTGTACTTTTGTAAAAATTATTATTGTAATTTTTGTTAAACAAAATATTCATATAACAAGAAACCACAATATTTTTAGAAGTAGCAGAGTGTAAAAATGAACTTTTAAATGGATTTAGGATGAGAGGGCTAAGCATTCAGTTGAAACCGAGCCCAAACAAAAAGCGAATTCGAACAAAAATCCGAATCAGAATTCGCATTTCTATTTCACAGTCCAAAATGCAAAGCAAATTTCAAACACTCAGATATCCAAAATCCACGTCCAAAATAAGCATCAAACTCACACTACTTTACGATTAAGATATTGAGAAATTTCCAGCAACATATCCAATTAAGATACAATGCTGCAGTTCAAATCAAATTCAGCTTACACTCCTTTGTTTCGATATCAACTATAAAGAAAATCATATTCAGGACAAGAATAGTAGGAAAATTTTACAAACTCAATAGTCTAGGTTATATAGTCCGTACCGTAATTTCATCATCTCTGTAAGCAAACAAAGCTGTTAGCCTAAATTACCTGAAGTTCACCCCTTGCCGCCAAAACACATCTGAGCATCAGCAGTTGTCTGCATTAGATCCAAATCATCGACGATCTCCAAAACCTTGACCGGAAACGGCGATCCAGTGCTTCATCATCTTAAAATATGGGGAAAAAATCGGACTAGGCGGTGTCCATCGAAAAATCGGATTAAGCAATATCTAGGCGATAATATGTCGATCAACGCCCGATAATATCTGTAGAATGAAAAGTCAGATAATGAATCTCAAAATAACGCTAGACGAACCTAGATAGAGTTAGGCTGGGAGTTTTGGAAAGTGAAGATGAAGACCTTATAAAACTTTGCGCGCTCTAACGCCGGCTGTTTTTCGGGCTCCCGCGTATAAAACGCGCCGTTTTTAACGAACATGAAGAAACCTTTTCTACGTATCTGCATTTGGGCCTTTGGGGCACTGCCAGTTTCAGCACAAACGCAGAGCAACTTTGGGCCGGGCCGAACTTAGGTGGGCCATTGTAAGTTATAACCCGATTACATACACCAAAAATTTTTTACTCTTTGTCATTGTTTTTTGAGCTGCTTTTAAAATAAATTATTTTCGTAAATTTTTAATAGAATTATATATTTTGACTTTAAATAACATATTTTAATCTTTCATACTAATTAATTAGCAACTGTCTGATTTATTTTCAAAATCAAATCTGCAGCTTTCAAAAAAAGCTTTAAAATGGAGTTTTCCAAAAAAGCTGCTTAAAAAAATTGCAAAAACTCACTGCTAAACTGGAACTATATGTTATAGAAAATTCATTAAAAGTATTATAAATGATTAAAAAACAAAAAGGTGATAGATTGCATAAAATATAAATTTAATTGGTGCATATATACTATATAAACCAAATAAACAAATGAGTAACACTTACATGCCCCAAAAAAACTATTTTACCAATTATGTAATGCGCAATGTAATATTAACAATATGAATTTCACATATTTGTATTATTGATTTCCTTTTGAAAATTTTCATTCTTCTTTATGAGTGTAATATCTAATAGTTCTATAAGAAATCCAAAAAGACATTGCATTATCAATAATTATAAATTTCCTAGCACCTTTTAAAGTTCGTTAAGCCTGAATTGAACACTTCACTCAAAATCTATGTAAAACTCCGAATACCAAAACTTCTGTCCACAAAAAGAACTTGGTGTAGTGCCTCCACAACTTGTTTCATAGAGGGACGGTTTTCGGGGTCAAAATCCACGCATTTAAAAGCGAGTTTTGCTGCTAGCAACATCGCTTCTGTTGAGTATTCGCCGTCTATCCTTGCATCCATTACGATTTTGATCGGTCTTCCCTGTAAGAGAATTGGCTTCAGCCAATCAACAAGATTTTGTTGTCCATTTGGGCGCTTTGTATCGAGAGCACATAAGCCTGTCATCAATTCCAACAGAACCACACCGAAGCCATACACATCACTCTTTGCATCAAAATGACCTGATTATGATAGTATAACCCAATATCAGCAAATTCATATGTCTCTACATGGATGGTATAAATTCCAACATTGATTGGAGGCCTAATACATCGGGACCCACCTGAACTTGGCCCTAAACGCTTATTTACCCCCCTAAACTTTCAAAGTTCCAATTACCCCCTTGAACTTTGAAAAAATGTACCAGTTTGCCCCCCTGAATGCCGCGTGTCAGCATATGGTTGGTTTGACTTTTCAAAGATTTCATTTTTCGAATTTCTCTCTCCAACCAGAAGCTAACACGTGGAATTTATGGGGTTAGGGGTGCACGTTAAACAAGTTCAGGGGCAAACGAGCGTTTAGGGCCAGGGGCGTATTGATGTTTTAGGCCTTGTTTGGATTCAAATCGGTAAAACTGAAAACAGCATCTTAGAAGAAGTGATAGATAAGTAGTAGCTCTGCCGTGTGAATCGATAACATTATAGCCATCTGTTTCATAGTATATAGATACAGATATTTATATGAATCAAAATCTTGCCACACTTCGAACCAAGCAATGACTTCAAAGATTACTTCTTGTAATTTGTATGTCCATTCAGAAAAAGATTGATATTTTAAGGACACTTTTAGAGTCCTACTTAAACTACCTGTTGCAAGTGACTCAGGAGCAGCATAACCATAAATGTCAATAACCCTCCTATGTGTGTTCTTGTCTGAAAGTCCCCATACTATCGCCAATCCGCCATAATCCGTTAGTTTTGCCCCGTAATCCTATAAAAAAGGAAAGAGAATGAAATAAATGCCTCTTGATTTCAGGATAGTAACAAATGTTAGAGATAATAATATAAAAGGCAAATGCTATTATTGGTGCTTACCTATTTGTTTATAGTTTTGAGGTTCATTTATTTAATGTGTATTTTACTGATTTATATGGTGCTTATATGGGATGTGGGATGAGTTAGATCAAGCTTGTCAAGGTATTAGAGCCCTCCGATCAACTGTCAACTCAATACATTAATGGAATTTGAACACATGGCCATCCTACCGTGTTTCGAAATTTTGGATTCGCTAGGAAATTAAACCTTCCACACTTCAACCACTTGGCTTAGAAGGCTTTGATAAAGTTGAAAACCCTATTGACCTAATAACTTAACCTCATAGGCACAAAAAATGATGTTTTATTATTAAATTTGCAGCTATAGTTGTTAAACGCGCAAGGCGCACTAACGCAAAAGGGAATGCGTCTCCAAATACCAGGCGCAGGTCGAGTCACGAGCCCAAGGTACGCTAAGCAAAAAAATAATATTACATAAAAGTATACCTCCAATTATATTATGATTCGCGAATATACTAGTATAATGATTATTGAACTTTTTTCAATTTTAGTATTAGCATTAAATTGAGAATTTATTAGATTTTTATGTCGGTTTTCAATTGTATTACATTAATTGAGGCACTAAAGGGGAAAATCATATTTCTTTCCTAATTTCATCATCGCATACCTAGTACCAAAGGAAAAAAAAACCATAGGCACTGGGCCACACGCCTTGAATGAGGCAAGCATACAAGATACAACTATACTTGCAACAAACGCCATTCTCGTCCATTAGTTCATAACTCGTCACACCATTAATCGAAATCAAGTATGTATAGTTTTAACCTAGAATTTAGAGATTTTCTCCATTGGGAGTCTTGGAGTTTGAAGTCAGTCAATTAGCTTGGTTAAGGTCAAAAACATCATTTTCTTTCTCTTAATTCCATATATATATATATATCATTATCATTTAAATTAGGCTTGAAAAAGGGAGATTACAACGCATTATATGCATATAAGAACTTACCTCATCAAGTAGTATATTTGAAGACTTGATATCTCCGTGAATAACTTTATTTTCTAAAGTATGAAGAAAATCAAGACCTCGAGCTGCTCCAATGGCTATATTGATCCGTGTGTTCCAACGCAAAATTATTGCAGAAATCCCTAAACAAAGAACCAATCAAGCATCCAACACAAGTTACAACGGTCCAATAAGTTAATCCTACTCTATTTTTCTATATTATATTTCTCTTAATTTTTATCGATTCTTACTTACCTCCGAAAAGATAACCATCCAAGCTCTTCCTCTCCATGAATTCATACACTACGAGCAATTTTTTATCTTCCCAGCAATGCCCTAACAATTTAACCAAATTTGGATGTGGTAGACTTTCAAGAAATTTCGCCTGCAACTGCATAATCAAGCATAGATGTGAAGGGTTATTTGGATTCACTTGATCTACAAAATAATGAAGCACAGCCCCAAAATTCAACACTCCCTTCTTGTTCATTAAAGTATATTGGTACTAAAGTACAAGGTAACTGAAATACGAATGAATACCTGCCACTCCTTGAACCGTTCCTGAATTTTGAAGTTAAGTTTCTTGATAGCAACCACCATGTCAATGCTAGGTCTAGAGGGTGCAAAAATCTTTTGATCAATCCATCCTCTATAGACTTCACTGAAATCACCTTTGCCCACCAAACTATCAGGACTAAAATTCTCTGTAGCAATCTCTAGATCATCAATGCACAGTTGACCCTTTTTGTTTGCCTCGAACCTTTGCAGAGATTTAATAGTACATTGTATTGATGAATGGATTACGAAAATATAATAAAAAGAAAAACATAGTACATTAAAATCATCCATTTTGTACTATTTAGTATGAATAAAGAACAGACATCGAATGATCAAGTAATATACCATCATTGGAAATGCAATTAAATGTATGGAAAAAAATTACCGTTTCATAGTTGTGTTAAGATCGCCTATTAATGAGCATAAACCTCCATTTATTTCTACTTTCTCCAGTAAAGGTGTCCACAAATCCCCGTTGGAGAAACATTTCATCTTATTGCACTGATTCAATTTCAAAGATTCCAGCAAGGGTAATGTAATATCACGAAGCCCATCATAGAATATCTCAAGATTGGGCATCCGTTGAAGTTCCAAAAGTTTTAGTTGAGGGAAAAAAACACGGTGTTTTACCTCTCTCTCATTTTCGTCTTCTTTTGCAATAATTTCTTTCATCATCTCACAGCGACTAATGCATACTTTTTGTAGCTGAACCAATAATATGGTTACTTGAGACGAAAAAAGATACAAACTGCGACACTCCGATAAAACTAGCAGTCGCAAATTTTGAAAGGCATTTATTTTTGGTGGAACCTGAAACCATATATGCACTAAATTTTGTAGACCGTGTAGCTCCAACTCTTCCAAAGAATTAAAGGCGCTAAAAGCAGCAGGGCTTTCCTCAAACCAAAATATAACTTTTACATTACAAAACGCTATTTTGAGTCTTTTCAAGTTTTGAAACCATTTTTCCGCCAGTTGGGATGGCAAAAAACATACCATCTCCGTATTGTTAACGGCATCCGTACTCTTGTTAAGTGAAACCTTCAAATAAAGAGGCAATAAAATGAGAGAAGTACTCATGAATAGACACACTCATTATATAAATATATAACGAATATGAGACCTTGTGTTATTACCTTTTTATCCTCGTGTACCAGTAAACTAATCAGCCTTGGAAGTGAATGCAACTCTAGCTTTTCAATAGAGCAAAGTGTAAAGGGGAATCCGCCCTCCTTGTCGTCGTAGAAAACTCCCTCCATTTCATTGCAATCAAGTATCTCTATGCTTTTTAGTTTTGATTCTTTAACAACTGATAATGGAAACACATATTTCAGCTCATGACAAAACCTTATGCTTATTTCACTCAAGTTGGGAAGACAACGAAAATATTTCCATTTTCCATGGCATATATCTATCAATCTAGGTAACATTGATAAATGGAGACACTCCAGTTTCCAGAACGAATAATAGTCATTCGGTATACCTTTATTTCTTGTCATATCAACTAAATATTCTAGTTCATCACATTGAGAAATAATCATTCTTTTTAATTGCGCAAAGTGATTGTCTACTAGCTGGAAGAGGACATTCTTCAAACTTCTTACTCTCGTCAAACTCAAGTCTTCTGTTTTGCTCATCAAATCACAAATACCACTTTCTTTTATATCACTTACCTCACCTATGAGTTGCAACTCATTCACTGAATCTTTTCCAGATGGTTGATATATAACATTATCTAGCATAAGAATTTTAAATTCTTGAATGTTTTTGAATATCATTGACATTTTAGGCAAAGCTGAAGCTTTTGGTAGACTGATTTGTAATGCTTTCAAAGAAAGAGATACCACCTCAGCCAAAGTTGCATTCATTCTCTCTCCACCACCATCATCATCTAAATTATTCTCTTCCCCTGATTCCCATTCATCATAATCATTACACTTTTTTGCCTTGCATCCCCATCTTCTGAAACTCAGTGGCATATAAAAAGCTTCCAGTTTCAAAAATCTTGACAATATTCCTGGTGGAAAGTATGCAATGTTCATTTTTCTCAAGTCTAGTAACCTCAGATTCTCTAGTTTTCCCAGCTCCCTAGGGACATCTGTCAAACTTAAGACACAAATTGAAAGAAATTCTAGATCAGTCAGTCCTCCAATCCAAGACATATCTTCAAACTTAGGTACTTTAAGACGCAATGTTTTAAGATTCCGTAAAACATTTAGTGATCGTGGTATTGATGGGAGATCCAAGGACAGAACACGGAGCTTTTTCATACCTTCAAAAAAGTAATTTGGAATGCTTTGCGAATCTTCTTTACACTGAAGTTGTAGTAGAACAAGCTTTGGACACTCCAAATTAACAGGGTGCTCATCGACTCTTTTAAGCATGAGTGACAGTCCATAACAATCTTCATACCGATTTGACTGCAGCCAATTTTTTATTACAATCTCCCGGCGAAATACTAATGGAAACCATGAAGCAATTGAGTTTGCTAAATCATGTGCACCAACTAGCATTTCTACATGCTGATCGTGAGGTCCCTGTTTCTCATGAGCAAACCTAATTTGGCCATTCATCAACTTATGAGGAAATTTATGCTCATTAATGATTGAAATGATGTCATGGACTCTATTTCTCGCTGCAAACATGTCTTGCACATCTCCAAACAACTCCAGGCTCATTCCATATATAACCAAATCATCAATTGGTATTCTAATATCATGAGGGAAAATGCTACAAATCAGAAGACACAGCTCTGCTTCTTTTGGCATGGATCTAAACTTGTATCTGAGTCTACGAGTTAAATCATTTGATTTTGACTTTAGTTGTTGCCGAATAGTGTTTAACTTGTTTATCGGTGGATTGATAGGAATTACACTGGGAATAGATGAGCCACCATGATCATGAACTGTAAGTTGCTTAGCCATTCGGTGCAAGTCTGGATGGTCAAAACAAGCGCCTATATTAATTATACTTCACAAACTAACCGAATATACATTGATAACCAACTTTCAATCAATCATCTATTCTTGTTAAAAAAAATTAGCGTAGCTTTACTTTCAGTTCAGCTCAGACAGTATATTTAGTATTCCTCAAACCTCAAGACACTGACTAATTGGAGTGAATAAAAATATGAAAAGTTAAAAGATTAATAAATAACATAAGAGATGTCATGAATAAGATGGCAGCAGCCAGCAAGAATGATTACCCAGCGTGGAGAAATATTCAAAACACCACTAATTAATAATAGTCTAGACTCTTACTAATAATTTGAACTATAACATAACATCCATTTGTAAGGCAAGTATAAAACCAAAATTAGTTAAGGCAAAACAAAATCAAAGCAATTTACCCTTTCAGAAAACCATGCTCATTAAAACCGAAAAATGACATCAGTCAAACAGATATGAGAGGAGAGGATCCATATTAAAAATAAAATGAGGGTAAAATACGAATTTTCACATTATAATTACAAACAAAACAAGGGGAACAGTCAAATAAGAAAATTTTGCCTTTCTTTTTTTTTTGGGTAATATGGGGCATTTTTGCCAATTTTGTTGATCTTGGGGTCTGAACCCACAACCCCACACATCTCAGATTCTCCAAGAGGTGGTGGCCACTAGACCAAAGCAAAAGCCTAGTGGTTAAATTTTGCCTTTCTAAGGTTAAGCAAAACAGTGAAGTGGGGTCAAGATGAAAAGACACTAAGTATGAAGCCGATCTGACATCTTATCAGATCTATAAAATGATCTAAATTCAAGCATGTCCGATTTCTCAAATATTATAAAAATATAAGCATCAACAAACCATTATCTCCAAACAATCAACACCGCAGCCAAAATATACATAAATCAATTTCAACTCTCGGATTAGAGATATACGTATAAAGTGCTGAAAATTAATCAATAAATCAAATCAGGAGTTTAGATTTTACCTCAGGTGGCCTTGTTGGTTTCAGCTTCTGCTTCTATTACTAGCCTACTGAGAAAAAAAATTAAGCATTCTCAGAAACACCATCATGGATAAGAATTATTGACTGAATCAAACCATATATAAGTGAAACCGAATCATTTACCAGTCGATAAATATTGTTCATACAAAAATTCAGAATTCAAGATCCAAAAGCCAGAGCAAATTTCAAGTTTAAACGCTTAAAAAAACCAAAAGTTCACATCCCAAAAAAGCATCACAACTCAGATTATTCTTACCTATTAAGTACCACAAATCCAAACAGAGATAAACTAGAATTGAAATCTGAATAGCAGCTAATAAATTGAATTGCTGCAAAGATGAACACAACATTTATGAGAATCAAGCAAAGTTCCACATGCTAAAATACGAATTTCCATGAGAAGTATCAAGCAAATACCGATTACTCAAAGTTGCAAAGCAAATGAATCTGAGGGGAGGAGACAACAGCTACCTCCGGAGGTTGAGCTAGATGTAATTGCAGCCTTCAGAGGCTGCAAACTGCAGTGGCTGTTGAGTCGGCGATGTTACTGTTGCAGTGACTCCGAGACGGCGGCGGCGGCAAAGGGAGAGGTAGAGAGGGCCGTGGATGGGCGGGCGGGGCTTATTGTATTTTAGAATCTATTTAGCCATAAAATGATTTTTTTATCTATCTCCAATTTATTATTTTCTATTTTACGTTGACTTGTTTGAAAATAAATCATATACAAATCGTATAGTCAAGTCACGTACAATTAAAGGGTAAATTTTTTTTTTATGGATATTACCTTCTTTCTTTATTAAATTCAATTAAATTAAACATATAATTATACATAATTTAATAGAATTAAATTAAATTATAATTTAAAAAAATAAAAATAATTTATTAAATTTTAATAATTCGTAGGATATACAATAAAATTAAATATAAATCATCTAAAATTTAATAAAAAATTAAAATTAATTAAAATATATAATTTTTTCAATCATCAAGAAATTAAACCTATAAAATATATACTTCTGGAACTCAGATTGTATTTATAATAATATTATATCACTTATACTGATATAAAAAAACTTGAATAAACTCATAATAATAATAATAACAATAGGCCAAAAAACTTGAATAAACTCGTAATAATAATAATAATAATAGACTTATATATTATTTGTCCTTAAATTTGGCATAAAAAGTTAAATATCTTCATGAATTTTTAAAAATTTTAACTTGCTCTGTAAATTTGGTAAAAGTGAATCAGTTTGCCACATGAACTTGATAAAAGTGCACCACTTTGCTCCCAATGTCATATGTCAGCTTCTAATTGGTTTGACTTTTTCAAATATGTCATTTTTCTGATTTTTTCCTCCAATCAGAAACTAACACGTGGCAATAATGGAAACTGGTGTACTTTTGCTAAATTTAGGGGGCAAATTGATTCATTTTTATTAAATTCAAGGGATAAGTTGAAACTTTTAAAGATTCATGATAATATATGTTTTTTCCGTGTAAAATCCAGGAAAAAAATATATTAAGCCATAATAATAATATTGTATGATTTGTATAAGTTTGAATACATTCCTTGGTAATAAATAAAAGTTACACATTATTCTAAACATCATTTTTGTTACATATCAATTTTATATTTAAACTTTTCATTAAAAATCGTGAACACAGCATTTTCAATGAAGATATTTGTAAAATATTATCAAAAAATAGATATATTCACTGCCCCGAGCTCCTACAAGTTATGTTTTTTTAAGAATTTTAAAAAGACTAGGGATTGAAATCATGACCTCCCACCATTAATATTGAATGGTGTATCAATTAAGGTATATTCATTTAATTCCTATAAGACATGTTTAGACATCTATTTTTTTTATAGATCATCCAAATACATTAAAACACAAAGTCTTATAAAAAAAATCATCCAAATACATTAAAACACAAAGTCTTATGGACATAATTTAAAACTTGTATAGATATTCAACCCAATCAAATCATATATTACATTTCAATACCACACACTTGTGTTCCACTATCATTATAGCTGAAGTTCTACAATTGTAAGTGTTTTCACTGTAGCAAGTCCATTGGGTCAGTTTGGGATTAGTTTCTCATACTTTTTCTGGAAAGTTTCATTTTCAAGCTTTTTCAAGTTGTTCTCTAAAAGTTTAGAAATCAATAGCAAACAGTTGTTAATTAATTAGTGTTAAGAGTCAAAATCTTTTGTCCAATATCAAAACATGTTATTCTATTAAAAGTCTGTAAGTAAAACTTTTCGTGATAGCAGCTCTGACATCAATATCAATCAGGCCCTCCATATCCAACGGCTCTCCCATGCCGTTGTCTCTGCATTTTATTAAATTTGAAGCAACTAAGAATTTGAATATTGCTAGGAATGAATCTCACATTGTTATCCGAAGATTCACTGAGCTTATATATAAATAAGGCCCTGAAGACCTTATCTTGAATGACGCGTTTTAAAGCCATGAGGTTGGCCGTAAACGGCGTCACATTCAAGCTGTTTATAGCACGTTATCAGCACGATCGCGATGAGGGGGTGTGTTAGCAATAAATTCCACATCTCCCTCGGATGATCCACTGAGCTTGTATATAAACAGGGCCATGAAGGCCTTATCTTGAACGACACGTTTTAAAGCCATAAGGTTGGCCGTAAACGGCGCCACATTCAAATTATTTATAACACGTTATCAACACAATTATTATGAGGTCGTATGATAGAAATGAATCCCACATTGCTTTTGAATGATCCAATGCCCCGTGTATATAAACAGGGCCCCAAATACCTTATTTTAAACACCATATTTTAAAATCGTCGTAAACCGCGCCAAAACCGACAATATTGTTTAAGATAATATTTCTATTTTAAAAAGGCAATTTTAAGGTACTAAACTTTACAGCCAATTCTTGCCGCCATTGAATCCGCCGCACCTCGCAAACTAACAGCTACTCTTCTCCTCTGCACAGCTCCGTTTGTCTTTCTTCTTCCATCTAACTTTCACTTCCTTATAGTACTCCTTCCCCAACCAATATATAAACATATCACCTCTTCACTTCCATCGATCTCTGATTTTATTCCCTTCTTCTCTAATGGCTGCTTCCTTGCCTTCCCCCTCTCCTATTGCTTTTTCTTCTTCGTCTTCAAACCCTAAATCACATTTTCCGGCGATTCAGCAATTGGGTCCTCTTTCCGGGCTATTTTCCTCGCCGGAATTTAGAGGACTGAGGATCGGATTAAATTCTTCCAAATTCTCGATTAGGGCAACAAATTGCTCGATTTCTCGACGGTGTAGTGGAGGACGGGTTGTCTGTGAAACTCAGGAGGCTGCTGTTGATGGCAAGTTTTGTCTCCTTTTGTTTTTATTTTGTGAATGTTTTAGGTATTGCTCTTTAATTGAAAATCTGGGCTTCTTTGGTAGTTATTGTTTATCATTTTGATTTTCATGTGATTGAAACCTTGCTTGGCTGCTTTATGCTTGACAGTTGGAAAATTTTGAGGTATTTTCTTGTAAATACACTGAATGGATTGTAGTGGCCTCATTCTGCTGCTATTGAGGCATTTACATTATTCAAATATTTGCAATTAGTTGAACCAGATGTTAATCTTGTTGAAATTGCTTAAATTATTGTTTGACTTTGCCAAAGATGGCTACTACATGGATTTTTGTAACCTCATTCTGTTGCAATTGAGGCATTTATATAGCTGCAGTTAGTAAAGCCGGTTTTTTCTTATTACTACTATTTATGTTGCTGAAATTTATTGTTTGTAGGGGCTGATTAGAAGTTGTTTCCTTTGAGTACCGGAGGTACCCTAGCTAGGGGTGAGCAAAAACCGAAAAAACCGAACCGGACAGTACTAATTAGGTTCGGTTTGTAGATTTTCACTAATTTGGTTTTCGGTTCGGTTCATTTTTTTGGGTAAAAAACCGAAAACTGAACCGAATTGGTTTTTTTAATTTATTTTATGTTAATTTATTTATGTTTTTAGTTCAATTTACATTTTATACTTGACAATAAAGCTTTTCCTTTCGAATTAACAATAATTTATTTGTGTTAAAAGATATTTATGTTGATTTTTAGTCATTTTATACATTAAATTTATATTTAAAAATAAAAAATTAATAAAAAAAATTTATTTGGTTTAAACCGAACCGAAATGAATTCGGTTCGGTATTCGGTTCTTACATTGTCTCTATTTGATTCTCGGTTCGATTTTTGAACCGAACCGAAATGAATTCGGTTCGGTATTTGGTTCTTACATTTTCTCTATTTCATCATCGGTTCGGTTTTTTGAACCGAACCGAAATGAATTCGGTTCTTACATTTTCTCTATTTGATTCTCGGTTCGGTTCTGTCCATTATTTCGATGGGGCCAAAGATTCACCATTCTTTGGCTCTAGATTATAATGGACTAAAGCAAAATGATTCATTAAATTGTCTGAGCTTCTTTTTATTGTGATGTGACGGATAGCTGTTTGCAACTCCACTTCAGGGTCAATTGGAAACAACCTCTCTGTAATTACAGGGGTAAGGTTGCGTACACCCGACCCCCCCTTACCCCGTTTGTGCGGGAGCCATTGGGGTAATGTTGTTGTTGTTGTTGTATTCTCGGTTCGGTTCGGTTTTTGAACCGAACCGACATTCGCTCACCCCTACGCTAGGCGCAAAAAAATTGCTAATAATATTTGCTTGAGAAGGGAAGTTAAATGCAATACCTGTACCAGAAAAATAACTAAGAGAAATGTTAGATGTATACGAATATGTAAATTTACATATTGCGTTACGAATATCTAGCCTTGAATTAATAATTTAGCCACAGTAGGAATTGTACTAGGAACATCTAGCCTTGAATTATTATTAGGACTCTTAAAACTAGATGAACAACACTTTTTATAGTAAGTTGAAGCCCTGGATAAAAAGTGCCCCCAAGGCACACCAAGGCGCAAACCAAAAGGCACGCCTAGGCGCACAAGGCGCGCGCCCGAGGTACGCTACCTCGCTTGATGTATTTTGAGGCGCAGGACCTTGTGCTCTGCGTGAGGCGCCCTTTTAACAACTATGATTGAGCCTATCTCAATTCAGTGGATATTGTATTGTTTTCTTTGATTTTACTGCAATTTTTTATCTCTTATCGAAGATCCTTCTTTGTTATAGGAGAGCTCTTCGACCAAACAGTATCTTTCTCTATATCTGTTTGGCTATTTCAATATAGAATTCATATCTGTTTTGTTTATTCTGTCAATTGGCTTAAGTTAGACTAGAAAGTTACTTCCTTTCAAAAAATCTCTTCTATAAAAGTTTGTAGTGTGATCCCCAATCAGTAATTGACAATAAGAGGATATAGCTGAATCAAATCAGTAGTTTGATTTCCCTGTAACGTCGGTCAATGTTTTGATTTCAAAACTTCGATGGTTACGTTAACACGATTCGGTTTTCTGCGTCTTAATTTCATACATAAATAAAATAGCTGCTTAAATGACCTATTACTTTGAAATTTCAGTACCGGTTGTAACCGATGCAACATGGCAAGAACTCGTGATCAAGGCCAAAGGGCCCGTTCTGGTTCAAGTGTGGGCCCCATGGTGCGGACCTTGCCGAATGATCCACCCTGTGATCGCCGAGTTATCCGAAGAGTATTCTGGAAAACTCAAGTTTTACAGATTGAATACCGATGAAAGCCCCTCTATTGCAACCAAATACGGTATCAAAAGCATCCCAACAACAATGATATTCAACAGTGGCGAGAAGAAAGACGCAGTTATTGGCGCCGTACCGAAAACAACACTAACTACAGTCATTAAGAAAGTTCTCTAGATTTAGCGCCTAGCGAATGTGATACGATGCTAATAGAGTTGTTCATCAATGGTTAAAGTTGTAAGAAGATTATGGTAGTAGGGATTTTTATTGATTGGTTACATGTATTGATTTGATAAAAGTGACTATGTTCATGTTTGGACCTTTATGTATGGCATTGTTGGATTTTTTAAAATGAAATCCATAGGTGAGGCAGCGTATTTTTGTGCTTTGGTTGATTTTATGAGTATTTATTTCATACAATTATAATTTTATTTCAAATTTGTATTTGGATGTTTATGTAAGTATTTGTTGATGTCTTGGATCCTGAGTGAAGCTGCCTTGTAAGACAGTAGTTTTAGAGGGACTAATGTCACGGGTCGCCATTCTTGCCTCACGCCACGTTGCTGCCCATGCGCGATGGTCGAACCTCGTTACACTAAGGTGGCCTTGTGAATTATAACAATGATTAAATAAGAGATATTTCACATAGTTCTTCGGTAAAAAAATAAAAGATATTAATAAGAATGGTGTTAATGATTTTTTTGAATCAATTATATTAATTTATTATTATATTTCAGTTAACTTTCTTATTCATTTTCAATTTTTTTATATAATTCTTCGGATAACTTGTAAATTTTCATATAATTTTGTATATCTTTCTTATACATTTTATATAACTTTTTAAATAACTTATAATTTTCTTTTACATTTTATATAACTTTTTAAATAAAATACAATTTTCTTATATATAAATTTCAAATAACAACTTCTTTATGCATTTTCTATAGATTTATATAACGTTTTTATGGGTTTATCCAAATAACCTTTTTTACTTTTTTTTTTTACCTTCTAAAAATTAAAATGAAAAATTATTCCCGAGTTTTTAATGACCTATTAAACTCGAGATGAGCCCATGTTGACTTCGAAGTTTTAAAGTGTAGGTCTGACTGAGCCTGGGTTAATTTTTTTTAGTAAAAAGCCGGGTGAGATGTAGCTCGAACACCGCACGGCTATGGCTGTAAATGAGCCTAGTCGAGCTAAGATATGGCATGTTTGTGTTCAACTCATTTAATTTTTAATCGAATACGAGTCGAGCCGAACTAGAATCAAACTCAAAATCTTGTCCGTGCTCGGCTCGTTTACGAATTCGTTTGTTGACGAGCTATTAACGAACAACTCATTTATTTTGTTCGTAAACAGTTCATTAGTTTATTCGTGAACGAGTCCGTTTATTTTTATTCACAAACGAAATTAACAAAAAATATAGAAAAAGTAAGCTATCAAGTGTAAAATGGGCCAACAATTATGGTTAATGTGTGACATAAATTGAAGGGCTTCTTACATAAATGCCCATAAATTCTAAATTAATTAGGCCAAGTTGAAAAATATTTACACACATGTGAAACTAATTACAAACTTACACTACTCTCCAAATAATTAACATGAAACCCTTTCTTCTTATCCATGGTTGTTACTTTTTATGCTTTTTTTAATTGTTTTACTTTATTTTGCATTTATCTTTTAAACCGTTCATTTTTTCGACATGCCACTTTAGAGTTTTTCGTTCGTCTTATTTTTATCTTTGAAATGATACCAACTGTGACATTTTTTAACTTTTCAACTGGTAGACGTCTAGTAGACATCTGGTAGATGTCTAATAGAAATTTGGTAGATGTTCGATAGATGTCCAGTAGATGTCCAATCGCTTAAGGCTACAATTGCTAAATTTCCAAAATAAATATACGCTGCTGTTTTATTATCTTCTACAATCAGTTTGCTTCAAATTATCAAGGATTAGTGCAGAATCTTCATCAGCATACGATTTAGAGCTAAACTTGCAAAATCCAAATGAAGTACAACAAATCAAAATTCGTATTTTGAGCAACAAATACAACAAAATCTCATCTGAAACCCAAAGCAGCACTAGATACAATTAAAAAAAATAACGCAAACTAACATAATAATTCCATAAAAAACTGTCAAAACTTAGATATATTAGATATCTACTAGATATCTACCATATGTCTACCAGACATCTACCAGATGTCTACCAGTTGAAAAAGTTCGAAAATGTCACAGTGGGTATCATTTTAAAGATAAAAATAAGACGAACGAAAAACTCTAAAGTGGCATGTCGAAAAAATGAACGGTTTGAGAGATAAATGAAAAATAAGAAAGAAAATAAAAAGAAAAATGGGAGAAACAAGTGGATGACATGTTATGTATATAAAACTAAAGAGAGGGCATATTTAAGAATATTTTGACTTGATGGTAAATTTATAAATATTTTAGTAAGATATGAACAATCTTGATAATTGCCCTAAATTAAATTATTGACTATGTGTTATGTCACAAATATAAATCGATTTACAAACAATTTTAAAAATATTTTATTATAGTTCTATAAATATTTTATTATTGTAAAAATTATTATCATATTAGTTCGTAAACTTTTTATCAATCATATTCGTAGACTTATTCATAAACCTTCAATCAAGCTTATTTATAAGTTTAACTAAAAATTATTTACGTTTAGTTTGTTTATTATTTAAGTCAAAATTCATATTTATAAACTATTCATTTATAAATTAAATCAAATCAAACTCTTATTAAATTAAATACTAAATTATTCATTAACGATTTGTATTTTTTAACACTTTCCTCCTTTGCCCATCTCCTCCCCTTGACTTCCCTATTTTATCCACCTCAAACGACGACGTATAAATTTGTACCCGCTTTACCCTCAAGCTCGATGCAGCAGCAACAGTCTTAATCTCCTAGGTTCGGTTCATTATTCTCCCGCTACTCTCTCTTCTCCGCCACTCTCTGCGGATCTCATGGCTTCTGGATCTTGCACTCGAAGTTGAAAACATTCTGCACTCCCAATCTTCATTCTCCCCTATCGATTTTTTGATTGTGCTTTTACAAATTGATTGGTAACAATCTTATGCTCTTGTTGATTTCGATTTTCGTTATCTGTAAGATGCAATTGAGATCTCATATTCGTGTAATATAGGTTGGATTTGATGCTTTTTTAACTTTTAACTCCTTTTTTGGTTGCATTGAAGATGGGGAAATTTTCTGTTTTCTCTTTCAGCTGCTTTAAATCATACAATGTCTGCTAAGATGTGCTGTTTTTTTCTCCTCTAATTGGCCTGTGATTTAGTGGGCAATTTTAATTGATTTGGTTGTATGGCTTATTTCTGGTAGGGTTGAAAGTGGGGCTTATTGGGACGGGGAATGCATTCCCCATCCCCATCTCCATTAAGGTGTCGGGGAAAAAATTTTCCCCATCTCCATCCCCATCAAGGATTCGGGAAAATTTTTTTCCCCATTCCCAATCGGGGATTCCCCATTACACATCAGGGAATCCCCAATTCCCCGTTAACAAAAAAAAAATATGCTAATTTTCTTGCCAAAGTAACATAGACTTCGAAAAAATGATACAAGTTATATAATTAGTGAAAATAATTAAATAAAACTAAAAACAATAAAAGATAATTAATATTGTAAAATCAATTAGATGATTGATGAAATAGTGTTGAACATTAGTTTTCAAGTATATTGTCACTTTTTAATATTAATATATAGAAATTAATAATTGTAATATTATATTATTATATTTTACAACTTACTTTTAAGCTTAATCAAGAACTTTTATAAGATTATTGATAGTACTTATAAAAAATTAAAAATTAGTTTTTCTGATCGGGTTTGGGGACTATGTCCCCATCCCCATCCCCACCCCATGGGGATTCTTATCGGGGATCCCCCATCCCCATTGGGGCGGATCCCCATCGGATTCAGGGAATCCCCGCCCCACTTTCAACCCTAATTTCTGGTGTTTCCCCCATGATTGTATGATGTCAATATCTAGGATGTTAATCACGAAGACTACTGAATACATAATCTTTATTTTTGAACATTTTTGAAATACTTTTGGAATTACTTGGTCTTTGGTTGATGTGCAGTTAAATGAGGTTGAATTTTGATGCCTTTGCAGCAATAAGATTTGTTTGTGGTACTAGAAAATATTAGTTCGCTCTCTTTTCTCTTTTGTTTACATGCTAAAGAGTACGTGCTATACAACCTGAATTTTTGTTTAAAGGCTTAAGAGTATCTCACTGTATTTTCATGGGGACTGGATATTTGTGCCTTTTACTGTTTCTGGTTATCATGTACTGACTTCAACATTTATTGTATTGATATTTTATGCAGCTTTAGTCACTCTCAGTTTGTCCAATTCTTCTCGCTAGGGCTTCTTGAAATTCAACCGGGAGTTCAATAATGGACCATCAATGGCACCAAATGCGTCCTCCTCAAGGCAATATTTGCCCTGTTTGCTCTATCTCACACATCCCTTTTTGTCCTCCCAATCTTCTGCCTCCTTATCCTCATTTTTCTTCATATCATCAAAACCCTGGATATCCACCGCATCCTGATTATCCACCACCCGAAGCTTACCATTCTTCTGTGCCTAGCTCGTATCCGGGTAATCCGAATTGGCACGGAAATCATAATTTTGATCTCAGGGAAGGATATGGGCAAGCAAGACATGATCATAGCAATGACTATGATGGTGAAACAGATAGAAGATACAAGAGACCTAGGGTAGATGAGGTTGGATCTGGTGTGTCAATGGATAATGAGCGTAGATTGAAGTTGATACGAGATCATGGAAGTGCATTGAGTGGGAATTTGGGGAATTTACCCTATAATTCAGATTCCAATGCGGCTTATAATAGGAATGCAGATAACATTCCGTTTGAGTGCTCGCGGAATGGGCAACCTGAAGGCGGTGTTGCTTATAATCCATTCCAGGTAAATGCTACAAATCATCAGACAAGGGAAACTCAGAGTTTTCCCTATCAAGTCCCTGAATTTGGTTATGCAGAAATGAATTTTCAGCAGAATCAGTTCAATTGGCAGGATCATCGACCTCCGCAACCTTATGGGATGCCTAACCGTATCTCGAATTATCATTCCCCAGTAAATGAGAATGGAGGTTACTTGTCTCACTCTCAAAATAGCTCTGGGCAGCCTCCTCCTCCTCTCCCTACTTCACCACCACCTCCAATTCCAGTGGAACCACCTATCCACCGGTTCTCAGAGTTCAAATCCTACTCTTCACCTCCAAAAACTTCCTTGTTTCCTATTGGTTCCTCCACAATTAGTCCCTACTTGCAAAATAAGTCTATTCAACATGCTTCAAGTGCCTTTTATACAGAGGTATTGCTGCTCGATATATGGTTGGTTTGCTTTAGTTCATGTTTTGATGTTTCAGTTTGAGGAGCTCATTTGCTGAATGTAATGTTTCCACCTCTATTTTTTTCAAAGGAATGGCAAAAATCGTCTCTGCCGCAACACTTATCTCCAGAAAAGCCAACAGTAATTGATGCTTCCAAGTTTTTCAAGAAGCCTCATCGCTCGACCCGACCCGAACATATTGTAATAATCCTTCGAGGTCTACCAGGTAACCCTTTTTTTAAATGGCATGCTACATTGCTCTATGTTTTCCTGTAAGCCGGCACTTTATGTGGTGCATTTGGATTAATATTTTTTTCGCATATTCACTTGAGTTTGAAACTTTTATTGTCAAAATATAAAATTTAGCTGTTGAAAGGAGTTCAATGTCAGTCGAGGAAGATCCTTCTTCTATTTGTGCTTTAAATTCTATTGGATGGACAATTGCAGTATTTTGAGGTAGTCTGTATAGCATAGAGGATATGTCAGCAGGCTTTCCATTGTTATTCTTTCATTCTTAAAACCTATAGTGGGTTCATTTCCTTAAATCTTGAAGACAAATTGTTGTTTTCTTTTGAGGAATTTGACTAGACTTTGGCACAACATTTTCAAAAGTTTTGACTGGTTTGTATTGACTCTAATGGGACAGCAGCGGGCGCAATTCCTCATCCTCAGTCAACCCTTTATTTCTTACAATTGACACTGCATGCTGTCTTAATTCATGACAAAAAAAAGTTTTGGTATACAATATTCTATTATGTTATTAATGCCTGCAACTGGTGAAGTGGCAAGACATATATGAAAATAATTGGTGCTTTACATGGAGTTGATGGGTCCTCTGACTATATTATATGCTTTTAGGTAGTGGAAAGAGCTACTTAGCAAAGATGATGCGAGACTTAGAGATTGAAAATGGTGGTAATGCACCACGAATTCATTCGATGGATGACTATTTCATGACTGAAGTTGAAAAGGTTCGCTAGTTGATATTTCTTGGATTTCTTTGAAAAACTTCCATTTCCTTGTCAATATGCATGTAGAGTTCTCTGTATGGCAGGTTTGATAATTTTTGTTGCTTTTGCTGATAAATGTTGGTATCTGTAATGAAAGGTCGAGGAGAGCGATTCTTCAAGATCATTGAGCTTGGTTAGAGGCAAGAAGCCAACAGTTAAGAAGGTCATGGAGTATTGTTATGAACCTGAAATGGAGGAGGTAATGCTTATAATTTTATCTGTTATTTTACTGGGTTTAAACTTTAAAGTTTGCAAGGATATATAACTGTATTGTTCTGGCTTGAGCTTGACATCGTTATATATCTACGAAGAAATAAAGTTTCTGGTGGACATTGCAAAACTATATTTTGTTTCAATTGAATCATCTCCTTTGTTGGGGAAGGCCACTATTTATAACTTTCAGTCGTCCCTTTTTAAATTTTGACTTTACCAGTTTGGATTGATCTTGTGGCTTGATGTGTGGGTTTGAAACAATAATGATAGTGCTCGATTAAATACTGCCCTTGGTTTCAGAGAACTTGTGACAGATCTAATCTGAATATGCTGGCAGAAGTTGACCTTTCTGTCCTTTGGATTGTTTAATACAGACATAAGTACAGGTTTAATCTATAATTATTGAAGTGAGACTATTTTGTGAGAGGGTTGAAAGTTGCTTCTGTGAAGAAGCTTTTTTTGAGGTTTTTAATTTTCACTGCAGGGTTTACTAGTAGGCTGGTAGATTGTTGTACTTGTTAATTTTAAAGCTATGACACATAATAAGTTATGGTGTCTACTTTGGCATAGCTTTATTTAATTTCATCATTTTCAATTGGCTGTTTCTACTTGAGTTATGACTTGGCTTAGTGTCCCAAAACCAACTCTGGTTGTAGACAGTGGGGTTTCTTGAATTTGTGAACGACACTCGAGTGTTTAGGCTAATAGAATCTGGATTTTGCTACCCATCTGTTAGATGATGTTATAATGATTTCATTTTAAGCTATTACTTCACTTTTGATTTGTTATTGTCAGCTACTTGATTTTGTTTTATTCTTAAAACAGATTTATAGACACAGCATGTTGAAGGCATTTAAGAAGACCCTTGAGGAGGGAGGGTTTGGACTTGTTATTGGTATGATTTTTTCTTTTTTGAAATTCTTCAATTGATGAAAAGGATTATCCCTACTTCTGATTAGGGTCCTCTCCCACTATATTAGCCATTTCAAGGTTATTGGCTTTCTTGAGATTTTCATTTCTTTAGATTGATCAAATCCCATTTTATGTGGACAAGTTGTACTTGGTTCCCTATAGTTTCATTGCTGTGGCTTTTAGCTATTTGCTTTGATGTTTGATATTTTGCTTGAGCTTAGCTCTAGCATAAAATGGATTTTTATTTCTTTCGGAATCCTAGCTTGAAATATGACTAGATCAAATAAGATATCAACCCTATATTGAGTATATTCTTTTGTCACCATTGTCACCTTAATGACTTCAAAGTAAAAATTTGGAACTGTATGCCTAGAATAAGTAACGTCTTTAGAGGCTCTCCGTTAATCATGTAACGCTAAGGAACTCAAAAGCTTAAAGGGCAGTCTGATTTTAGATTTAGTGGTGATGCAGTGCTGGTGCACTGCTTTCATTTTCACTAACTACAGATGCAGTTTTTGTTCGGCAATTGACCCTTTTGTGCTGGTATGTGTGCTTCGTCTTAGTGGATGACCGCAATCTGCGGGTAGCTGATTTTGCTCAGTTTTGGGCTATTGCAAAGGTATACCCTCACTTCTCTCTTCTTCACAACCTCTGCAAATAATGCTGTCAGTCACCTGGGAATGTGTTAAGGTCTTTAGGTCGTCATTCTCTTATGTAGATCGCTTCTTAGTTGACTTATATAATGATAATATAGTGATAATGTTGTACGTTTCTTTCCTCTTCTTTGGTGCGTGGGGAGTAAATAATATTATTTTGAGCAGTCTACACAATTTTATTTTCTGTTACTATTACTTCATTTCTCACTTAATTATAAGTTTGAATATCTGCCATATGCTCTATTTTATTTATTATGGAAATGAATTTCAATGGTTCATCATCTATGTAAGTGTTCCACTGAGCTGAATGTTGGACTGCAGTGTCTAATTTGACCAGATTAATGACAGCTGTGAATATGATCATTTGAACGTCAATGGAGTTCTTATTGTTAATATAATTATTGTTTTCTCAACTGGTATTTATACTCTGGAATGGAACTGAAGGATCATAGATGTTTCAGATGTTCACTTTTATGCTTCTTGGGTGAATCTGTGAATGCCATTAACTGTTGCATTTGGCTTAATATATACAATGCAATAGCCGATGGTAGTAAAAATTGCAATTTATATGCTCTTATCTTTTTAATGGTTTGTACTTTCCTACATATTTAGATGTTTTAAATTACATATATGTTGTATCAGTCGCTTCAATGCTATATCTCATCTTTATTTTGTCTTAATTTATGGGTATTATGCATGCATATATGCCTTCTGATTATTGTTATTTTGAGTATGTAAAAAAAGTACATTTAATTCATCTACCATCAATCGATTCATCTTTTTATTGTTGGGTTGCAAAAAAATATGTGTTACACTGTGAATACTATGGAGTTTTAATGCATGATCTTAAAATTTCAAATTCTTGTCTAACCTCTTATCAAATATCCCTTCACATTTGTTTCACTACTTGCTCGTGAATCAACTATAGTTGAAATTCAATAAATTTGGAAAATTTAATGATATCTGAATCATGGTTTTTATTAACTTTTTTTTATCCCGGGCAATATTTTGACTCATTGCTTAGATCCTAATATATTACTCGTTAATTTTTCAATTGGTTTCCTTCCTTACTCGATTAAACACTTTTGAAGTTTCTGAATTTCCAAGGCTCTTGAACTGTTATAGAGAAATGATCTTTGTGTTACTCATTGAACCTTCTCGTTTAAAAAGTTCATCTGCTTTCTCCTCTCTCAGTTTTGATGAGTTGAAAACAATTATTTACTTTGCGTGAACTGCTTAGCTCACTCTTTTTTGTTTTCTTTTTCAGCGATCTGGCTATGAAGTTTACTTATCAGAAGCTGCATATAAAGATCCTGCGGTTAGTTCATATATGCTTAATTATTTTGTTGGTGTTGTTCCTGTTCTTTCATTAAATTTTATGTTTTGCCTCTCCATGTTAAAGTTAAAATGCTTGTGTCATAGTTTGATAGAAGTCTGCAGCTTTGTGCTGATATTTTAGTTGAATTTCAGGGTTGTGCAGCAAGGAATGTGCATGGGTTTAGCCTCGATGAAATTAAAAATATGGCCCAGCAGTGGGAAGAAGCTCCAAGGTTATACATGCAACTCGATATCAAGGTTTGTTATGTATTATGTATTGGGATAAAATTCTTTTGCCTATCTGGGTACTAGCAAATAGTCTGTGTTTTTGAAAATTTTACTTTAATGTTATATTATTGTACTTCCAAACGATCAGTGATTGGTTACACATTTATGGCATGATACTATTTTTGAGCACATGAAAGGATAAGATCTCACTTGCAAATAAAATTTAATTAAACTAGGAAATCTTTTCTGCCTCAATGGAAATATGTGTTAATAGTCCTTTTTTCTCATGACAGTCATTATTTCATGGGGATGACCTGAAGGAAAGTGCAATTAAAGAGGTAATTAAATTTAATCTACTGATGTTCTTTTATTTGTTAATTGGAAACAAGTATAGTTGTGCACTGTTTTTTTTGTGCCTATGTTTGAGATCTTTGTTATAGATGATTGAATATGTTTAGTTTGACCCTTAACCTAGTACCAGAATTGTTTTATTCACCACGCATATGATGCCTGCTGTTTTATCATGATATTTATTTTAAGGCCTAATACATCTAGACCCTATAGCTGTCCCTAAAAACCCCTCAGCCCCCTGAACAACATAACCCCCTAAACTTTTTAAAGTGGACTTTATTGCCCCCTGAACTTGTCAAGGTAGACCTTGTAGCCCCTGAACCTCTTTGCTCCTTGATGCTGACATGCACAGTTTTGTTTCTGTAAATCAATCTTTGATGAAACAATCTTAGATTCAATCTCTAGAAATATAATACTTGGCATATCAGCATCAAGGGGCTATGAGGTTCACTTTTAACAAGTTCAGGGGGCTATAAGGTCCACTTAGACAAGTTCAGGGGGTTATGTGGAACTTTTGTGAGTTCAGGGGGCTGAGAGGTTTTTAGGGACAACTGTAGAGGGGTCCAGATGTATCAGGCCTTAGTTTAATGATATGGTCTATGTTGTCATTGACTTCTAAATGAGCGATTCGGAAATCTTAAAGCTTGTTCTCTGATCAGTTACATCAAAATAAAATCCCAATTCTAACATCCCACATACATTGATAGTGATTAGGGGCCTTCAGTTTCGGTTTTGCAGCCCTTTTGACTCAAAATTCTCCAATATCAAATCTCAGGTTGATATGGATATGGAAGATGAAGCTTTCGACAATATTCCGTCAGAAACGCAAGATAGGAGTACTAATACTGTAGCTACTCACTCAGAAGATGATGCACCTCAGGGTACATTGGTTTTGTTCATGAACATTTCCAGCTTTAAAACTACAAGTTTTTCTATTAACTTCAATTATTTGGATCTGTAGTTTGTCGAAAAGATGAGAAGAGATGGAATGTGGATGAGGATCATGCTACTGGAGCAAAAGAGTTAAATAAAAGTAAATGGTCAGATGATTTGGATGAAGATGCTAAAGAACTTAAAGGGGTGAAGGGAACTTTAAATGCTCTTTCTGGGTTAGTCCAAGCATATGGGAAACAAGGAAAATCTGTGCGCTGGAGTGATCAGGTAATCAATCATTAATTCATTATGTTTAGATTTTAGAGATTGTGCTTTGTGGTGTTAATGCTGTCCTATTCCTTTGTTAGTGGATCATATAATTGAGGCAATCGACTAATTAGTAAACATCATTATTAAGGCTTAATGCGTCGGGACCCCCCTGAAGTCGGCCCTGAACACCGCTTAAACTTGGAAAAAAACACACATGTCAGCTTCTGGGTGGTTTGACTTTTCAAAGATGCCATTTTCAAAATTTTCTCTCTCCAATAATAAGCTGACATGTGGTACTAAGGGAGCAAACCGATGCACTTCTTGCAAGTTCAGGGGTTATTTGAAACTTGTGAAAGTTCAGGGGGGCATTGGGCGTTTAGGAACAACTTTAGGGGGTTTCCGATGCATTGGGCCTTGTGTTAATAAGCGTATCACTTTTCGCTTCACCTTTTTTTCGGGCTTGTCCAGGTTGGCAATACTGGATTTTCCATACATGCTGCAAAGAAGGCAAATATGCCGTCTTTAGTGATTGGGCCAGGTTCTGGATACAATTTGGTAAGTTCAATATATGCTATGTGTTAAACATAGTTAATTGCATGACTTCTTACTTTCGTACTTGTGCTGATATATCCTTTTGGCCAATTACATCACTTACTCGCATGAACTTGCCCAAATGGTCTACAGCCCCCCGATCCCCACGAACCACTTATTGAGGACCTGTTTTGTATTGTTGTGACAGCTGCTGTGTTTAAGAGCTCCATTCATAAACTTTTCTTAAAACAACATATTACGGCATTGGAAATATTTTGACTCTTACTAATTAACTAAGGTTAGTTTGGTATTAATTTCCCAATGCCAAAATCTGTCGTTATAGATAGAGCATAAAAATGGAGTTTTTCGGGACAACAGCATGAGAAAGCAATCCCGAAAGCAAATCCCAAACTGGCCCTAAAATAATTTTTTTAGGATTGAAACAAAATAGTGTTATCCATTGAAGAATCCAACACGAGGCATTCATAGGCAACCAAGTCCAGGGGACTATGAGAAAACTTTGGAAAGTTCAGGGGGTACTAGACCATTTGAGCCAACTTTAGCGAGTAATTGCTGAACTTCAATATTTGCTTTTAACACGTGCAGAAATCAAACCCGCTACTAGAGGAGGAAAGAAGTGTTTCGACCCAGAGTAACGGCGAGTCAAGGAGGCAAGGAGTTTTCCAAGAACGCCTGCGAGCAGAGCACGAGTCATTTAAAGCTGTTTTTGACAAGAGGAAACGCCGAATTGGTGGACTCGGGTTAGACGAGGACTAATTACGAAGTTTTAGAGAAGTTTCGCCTTGAACCCGATATTTATGCTCATTGAAAATGTTTTTAGAATCCATTTTTTTGGCTTGTTAATGTCATTGATAGGTTAGGATTAAACTATGGGATATTAACTATAGCTACATCCCCTTCCTGTCTATTTATTCTGCAATATAAGCAAAAACCAGAATATTATAATATTATGTATTTGAAAATAACTCAATGCTATTTGTTGCAATGCTTTATATATGCGGGTTCTAGCACGTCTAACTATTTTCCCCGTTTTTCATTTACCAAACCTCATTTAGGGGAGTCTACTATATTTTTTTTCAATCGTCTTCCTCATTTTTTTTTTCATATTAAATTTCCAAAAATAATAATAATAATATTATTATTATTTCATTCCTGTGTTTTATTATTATTAGTATACGGGATAAATAATTATAACCTCCCTTAGGTTTGACATGATATACTACTGCCTTCTTGTATTTTAAAAATATAATTTATATCTCTATGTTTTACATTTTCTCATTACTACCTCCTTCTATTAATTATTAAGCATTTTTATTTAAAATTATTGATGTTTCCTACACTTTTTTACAATTATATCTCTCTATATTTTGCATTTTCTCATTACTAACTCCCTCTATCAATTGTTAAGCATTTTCATTCAAAATTATTGATGTTCCATACACTTTTTTACAATATATGCTTAACGTGTGATCGTATGTACTGGTTTTTAAAGATATTCCATAAATAAGATGTTTGTTTTGCTTATTTTTTTGACATTTTATTACATTCTAATCTTATGAATGAGTTAAAAAAATATACATAAAATGGACAAATCAAAGGAAAATTGAATATAAAAATACCACAACAATACTAGTTTTGTTATAAATGTATATATTTCGGTTGATGTTTCGTAAAATAATTACACAATAACATGTAAAGGGACCTACCAATATAATAAAAGTAAAGTAGAGGGATGTAGTAATGAGAAAATGTAAAACATAGAGAGATATAAATTAGGTTTTTTAAAACCCAATGAGGTAGTACTGTATTATGTCAAACCTGAGGGAGGTTATAATTATTTACCCTTATTATATTAATATCTTTACATAATTTCTATTCTAATCAACTTAGAAAATAATTAAACAAATAAAAATAAAAATAATTAATAATTAAATAATGATTTCCCATTCCCTAGAATGGTAACCATTGGAGTTGCAAGGGATATCTTTTGGGTCTTTTAGGCCATGTTCTTTTCAAATTATTTTCTATTCAGTTCAGTATCAATCAGTTTAGTTCAGTATAGTTCAGTTCAATTTCAGTATTCAGTACCTAGTATTTAGCATTCAGCATTCAGTATTCAGAATTCAATATTAATTTTTAATTTATGCATTATATC
Source organism: Euphorbia pulcherrima (assembly GCA_947683365.1). Classification (NCBI taxonomy): domain Eukaryota; kingdom Viridiplantae; phylum Streptophyta; class Magnoliopsida; order Malpighiales; family Euphorbiaceae; genus Euphorbia; species Euphorbia pulcherrima. The sequence continues at coordinate 1,883,974 of CANTUS010000006.1, read as the reverse complement.
AATATTATTAATGTATATTATTATTCATAAATATTAAAAGTAATGAATATTAATGATAATATCATTTTAATTTCAATTTTAGTTCATTTCTATTTATACATTATATAAATATTATTGATTAATATCAGTAATCACAAATAACAATAAAGAAAAGGAAACCAATAATAATATTTTTAACATTATCAATTATTATTTCTATGATAAAAAATTTTGTAGGAAAAATAAATTAATAAAAGTAATAATGTTTTATAAATATTGATAACAATTAAAATAATAAGGTAATATTCATAACAATAATTATAATAAAATATAATAATAATAATAATAATAATTTATAATGATATATTTAGTTATTGTTATATGTAGCAATTAATAAATTTTATTAGAATGTATAGTATTATTTAAAGTGTTATTAATTATTATGTATTTTAACATTTTTAAAATATTATTTATATTATTAATTATAATTCAGTTTCAGTATTATTCCGTTCAGTTTCAGTACAGTTCAGTTCAGTTTAATACCATTCAGTTTAGTATCAATTAATTCAGTTCAATTCAATACACCTACCTATCAATTGAAAAGAACGTAGCCTTATTTTAGGTAAATAAGGACTTGTCATTTCATTGTTGTTGGAATAATATATAACAAATAATCATTAATGAATACTTGACTATATCATAATTGAAAACATAATGAATTTTCCAATGGTTACCTAACTATTTTGTTTTGAATTCTAAGGAAATCTATTTTGTTTTGAATGTGATTTGACAAGTGGTTGACTTTTAATTGGTGAACAAATTAGTCTAACCCACTAGTTAAGACCCACTAGCTAAGACAAATTTTAAAGTTCTCAAGTTTAAATTATATTTATAGTGTATGTGAATTTTTTTTATTTATTTAATATAAGTTCAGTTACTTAAATTTTTTACAAGGAAAACTTTACTTTTAAAACATTTTTATTAGATAATATCAATAATTGTGCAAGTGTGTAAAATTATATTTTGTATACAAAACAATAATTAGAGATGCTAATTATTAATATAGCATCCATGAAATCATTAACAATACAAATATATATAAAGCAGCTAAATTCATATTCTTTGATTTAAAAAAATATTAGAAATTATGTAAAAAATTAAGTAAATAGAGAAAGCAGCTATCGGAGTCGAATCGATGAGCATCGCATATATATATATATATATATATATATATGGAGTTGTTCCATATATATTAAGGTGTCCAAGTCCATGGTTTAACTAATGTTGAGCTTTTTTTTACCAATAGTTTGAACTGAGAACTATCCACCCGCTTTATGAATGTATTATTTAGACTATATCCAATTGATATTGATGCTGGACTTTGTTCTAACAGACTAGATAATACTTAACTCTCGCATTCTTTTTAAAATAGGCATTCTAGCCACTTTTTAAAATATTTTTTTACTTATCATTCTCAAATATCGGGATACTTTTTGAATTATTTTTTCAATTATATCCTCATTTGTCCCATCATCATTAATTGCAATGGAGTGGAAAACTAAACATTAATTAGAGGATAAAATAGTATTTTTCTGCGTTAATTAATTGATTCCTTAAAAAGTGTGAAATGTGTTGGAAGATAAGTAAAAAAAGATGGAGGGAGTAGTTTTTTATTCACAAAAAGATATGCGCCCGCATATATATATATATATATATATATATATATATATATATATATATATATATATATATATATATATATATATATATATATATATATATATATATATATGAGACAGTTTAGAACTAAAATATAAAATAATTCCTCACAATAATTTTTTAAATTAAATTCATATTTTAGGATGCAGAATTTATTTAACTAATTTAAATCAGCACATAATATGAACATGTATTAGAGAAAATCCTAAAGGAAAAGAAATGCTACATACAGATTCCATGGTTTAAGCAATACAGTATGTCAAATAATGAATTGGATCTTTTAATAAATATTGTGTGACACTAAAATAAAAATAATATGTTTGGAACAACATACTTAAATTATAATTAACAGAAAATAAGTAAATTAAATAAGATGTCAATGTAGCTATTCAATTGGAATTCCACCGTAAAATTATACGTTACTCTCCGTATATCAATTGAGTTTATATATAAATAGGATTTTAAAGGTTTTAATTTGAACGACGTATTTTAAAGTCGTGAGGTTGGTTCTGAAGGCGTCAAAGCGAACAGTATCGTTTGAGCTGTTTATAACACGTTATCAGCACGATCGCGATGAGGGGTGTTAGGATTGAAATCCCATATTGCTCTCCGTATATTAACTGAGTTTGTATATAAATAGGGCCCTAAAGACCTTAACTCGTAAGACGCATTATAAAGCCGTGTGGTTGGCCTTGAAGGGGCCAAAACGAACATTATCGTTCGTGCTGTTTATAACTATTTTTTCATATAAAATAAAAAAAATTGATCTCATTGTGAATATAGGCTCTGGATGGTTGCACTAACGGTTTACCCCTAGGATCGACTCTGGCTCTCTATCTATATGTATATGTTATATATTGTGTTTTTTTAGGCCTAATACATATTTAGCCATCTTAACCTGTCCCAAAAATTCTACTACTCCCTAAATTTTTAAAGTGACCTCGTAGCTCCCTTAACTTTTAAAAAGTGCTCCAATCAGCTCCTGAAAGCCACGTATCAGATCTTGATTGGAGAGAAAAAAATTAGAAAAATGACGTCTTTAAAAAGTCAAACCTATCAAAAGTTGACACATATGTTCAAAGAGCTAAGTAGAGCACTTTTTAAAAGTTGAGAGCTACAAAATCACTTTAAAAGTTTAATGAAGCAATAAATTTTCTTAAATAAATTCAAATAACTGAAGATATATAAAATTTTATTTCATTATTATGGTAATATATATATAACATTAATTATATTTGACTAACGAAACCATGATAAATAATTACTTAATGTGACGAGATAATAATTGAAAACATAATGAATTCTTCAATAATTAACTATTTTGTTTCGAATTCTATATTTTTTTGGATGTGATTTAATAAGTGGAACATTTATTTACTTGACTTTTGAAACATTTTTGTTAGATAATATTAATAATTATGCAAGTGTGTTCCCTTGATACAAAAAAAAAACAATAATTGTACTTTAAAATTTATAATTTTCGTAAATAAAACAATAATTAGAGAAGCTAACTAATTAATATTCTATTAAACGCAAATATTAACAAATACTTTAAATTTTTTTAATTTTTTTTTTCAGGCTTACAATAATAACAAAGGAAAATCGTATTTCATCCCGATTGAATATGAACTCAAACCTGCAACCTTTAAAATCACAACTTTCAGACTCAACCACTAGATCAAGACTTGGACACGTTAACAAATAATCTATATACAAAAGAGATCATTACTAACATAAAGACCATGCAATCTGTCTTTAAAAACATGTATCTTCTTTTTCATACAGAATAATTATCTTCGTTAAATTAATTTTTTCCAGAGTTATCCGTCATGTATTTAGTAAAAGTCATATCTAAATTTTATCTTAAATACTTAATATGCATTGTTAATTGAGTTACTGTAATTAATTTCTAAATAAAATTATATTAATAAAAATATTTATAAATATGTTAAAAATGCCAGAGCTACATTTTATTTTTAATGATGTATAAATATATTTTTGGATTACAAAATATAGATTAGAACAAGTACATGCATTTTCCACGTAAAAACAAATCGAATTGTGGTAGTTAATCATTAGAATGTATTAAATAGCTAGATATATAGTTCCATATAAATCAAAACGAATTTTAATTAAACTATGCATGATTTAGCTAGATTTATAATACAAAAATGCACATATTTAAACATACGTATATGAGAAATTTTAGAACTAAAAATCAAATTATGCCACAAAATATTTTTTATAAATTTAAGGGTTTGACGGTTTACAAAAGGGTTATTGTGAAATTTTTTTTTAAATGGGTGCATGTGGTTTCAAAAGTTAGCAAGCACTCAATTCGATTTGTGCAGTATAATGTATTTATGTATGGTTATAGACGCGGTTAAGATTTCTCAAATTCGATTGAGACGAGAAAGTATTAATAAGAAATTTTATGGGGAGTGTGAAGGTTTTTGGGACCGGACCAGATTTAACGGTGATATGATGGAATGCTTTAACTTCTGCTTCGATTGGTTGAATTGTGTAAATGCAAAAACCACTTGAGCCATTCTCCCGGACATTTTCCTTCATGCTTCGTTAATAATCATGGATGGAAATAACTCTCTCCAAAATTAAAAAATTTAACATAAATAACCTTGTAATTTAATAAATTTAAATATATAACTCTACAAGATATCTAAATAACCTCAAATTAATTACAATTAAAGCTAAAAATTACAATCCTTATAATTTTTTTTAATAATACTATGGAACAAACATGAACAAAAGAGCATCCATCACCATCAAACTTTATATTAATTATTAACTATAGTTCAATATTAAATAATTTTAGTTTAATGTTAGTTTATATATACATTTATTTTATAATTAGTGTTGAATTCCAAAGTTTAAAGCTTTTGTTGTTTTCATGTGTGGTATCCCACTTTGTAATATTTTATTTCCTCATTATTTTTTTTAAAGAATTGGAAAATCAACCACTAATATTCCAACACGTATGTGAAGCAAAATCCATAGAAAATGATTGGTTAGATTCCCATTTAAAATTAAATTAAGATTAGTGCCTTCCTTCTAGAAATTTCAACACTCAATCATGTAATTAAAGTGATTAGTGTTGGTTAGTTCCCAATAACAATTTGCTAACTTTAATTTTTTATACAGATTTACAATGTACGACTCATTTATAAATATAGGCCGAGTATGTAAAAAATTTAGATTTCACTCTCAGTAAATATATTTATAGGTATAAATGAGGTGCCTTTACTATATGTAATCGAATAAGATCACCTCGATAGAGAAATTTATTATTTTTTATAAAATTCAAAAAAAAAATCAACTACAAAAAAAATTAAAAGAAAATGTTTACGAGAAATATAGTCATTAATAAAAAAACATGCCGATTAAAAGTCGAACACTAAGGTATATATATATATATACACGCTAAGTTGATTTTTTATTTATTTTTAAAGAATAACTTGTTGTTATAAAATATGTTAAAAATACCCAATCCGCCTGTGATTGAATCAATTAGATCAAAGGACCTTATTCAATTAGAGAATTAAATAAGTCTTAAGACTTAATTAAAAAGTTATCAAAATTTTAAGGATTTAATTATAAATAATTATTAATTAAAGGACTTCATTATAATTAATCTAAAATCTTTTATATATATATATATATATGCATCCTGTAGCACATAATGATTTTTAATTCATTCTTTCTATTTTCCATTATATATAGACATATATATTCTCTACCCTGGATTAGCTTTTGAGACTCGGTTTATAATTATTGTTCGCCGAATTTCTCTAGAAATTGTGAATAATAACTTAATCTCGATGTATTGTGAGTTAGTCAGTGACTTAACATTTAAAAAATTTCAACGTAATATTTTTTTAATATCGAACACGAAAAAAGGTACAAATTCAATTAGATCTATTTCAATTTCGTTTAGAATAATATATTTCTCTGTCGCATCAGCATACAAGCTCGATGTCCTATTTTCAGATGATGAAAAGTCAGATTCATAAGTTCAGTGTATGCAATATGTTGGTGATAACACATAATAAAAAAATAAATAAGTTAAAAAAAAAAGTATATAAATAGGATAAATTAAACTTATTATAATTTAATTAATTTTTTTCTAGACGGACTAAGCCCCTAATATATCATTCAATTATAAGTCCCACGCTCTCAAAATTTGTTGAATTATATGAAAATTATGTGGACTTGATTGGTATTTTTATTGACTTTATTCTAATTTAATTATCTTTCATATTTAATTATACAAGAGGGGTTATTAAAACTCCTTTCAACTCATATTCTTATCAACACAACATTTACTCCTTGAAGTAGGGACACTCAGGCATTTATTTTTAATTTATATTCAGTTCAGTTCAATTTAATTCAATCTAATTTACTACTATATATATATAAATTTATACTGAAATAAATTTAATTTAATTCAATTCAATTCAATTTAATATTACTACTTATAAATTAAAAAAACATTTCCTTAATCCTTCAAAGATTTCCAACAAATTCAAAGTCTTTATTTGTCTAAGGTCAAAACCTCTATTCACTTCATTTGAAATCCTTATATATTCTCTTAGGTAAATCATATATATTTCTATATCTAACGAAGGTTTGAATTGAATTGAAGTTAGATAAAATGAACTGAAATAAATTGAGTTGAAGTGATTTGGACTGAATTAAACTGAACTTATTTTAGTGTAGATTTAAAACTACTCATAGTTGAATTGAATTGCAGTGGATTAAATTAAATTGAAGTGGTCTGAACTGAACTGAACTTGTCTCAGTGTAAATTTATAACCATGCATAGTTAAACTAAACCGCAGTGGATTGAACTAATCTGAACTGAAGGAAAGTAGTTTGGACTGAACTGAACTAAACGGAAGTGGTCTGCACTGCATTGGATTGCAGCTCAAGACAGCAGGGCCTTAACTAGCCGTAGGCCCTATTCTTTTTGACTATAATTCAATGCAGTTCGGTTCAGTTCAGTTCAGCTATGCGTAATTATAAATTTACACTAAAATAAGTTCAGCTCACTTCTATTCAGTTCAATTCATTTCAGTTCAGTTCAACTTTCATAAATTGAAAAGAACGAAGCCTAATTTTATCGATCATGCTATTTCGTTCTCCATAAACATGTCTCACACTAATATCTCATTCCATACTATTATACTCTTTAATCTTTCTACCAAACTAAAAACACCGTAACCTCTATAAAATTCTTGTTGAGAACATCGCAAACAAATAGGCTATCGTCGGCATATTTAGATATTGCTTAAGAGGCAAGTTCGTGGCAGTTAATTAATATTTAGAAGCAACCGTATGTAAACATAAATGGATAGATCTTTGATTATATTAACAAGGTTCCATACATCACCAGCCCCTTGAACTTGTCCCTAATCGCCTCTCGTTATCCTAAACTTTCAAAAGTTTCTCTCGCCCATTTGAAATTGTCTAAATGGCACCCCATGACCCATTTCTGCTGACGTGACATTGACTTTTCAATACTGTCAAATGACCTATCACGTCAACCAAAAGGGATTATGAGGTAAATTTTAGATAAATTCAGAGGGACGAGAGGAACTTTTAAAAGTTCAAGGGGGCGAGGTACGATTAGGGACGAATTCAGGGATTGCTGATGCATTAGCCCCGTTAACAAATATTTTTCAGCTTATATAGAAATTGCATAATCCATTCATTGATTCATATTCGAATTAAAACAGTCAACTCAATAATTCTGTGAACTTTATCATGAAATTTGAGTAGTATAATTGATCCATAAAGAGTCAACTTAAAAAAAATTAGTTAATTTAATTAAGATTCAGAATAATTAGATGTATCATATGCACAATTTCAATAAAAAAAACTTAAGAGAAAATCTAGAGAGCAAGAGACAAAAAGAATAGAGTTCTTAATTATTTGGTTCTACTTAGTAGGTGTCAACAACTACTGTATTTTGTGTATTTTTAATTATGTAATTAATTTATTTTTTTAATATTTACTATTTCATTGCGATAATTTTATTAGAGTCTTAGTTATGGCCATCGTTATTAATATCGGACTGGGCTTCATACACCCGAATCTAATGATACGTATTATCGATATAATTTGTGGTTTTATCGGTTTTTTTTATTTTTAAAAGAATATATACTATTTAAGGTTTTCAGTGACTATGTAACGTTTTTGGGTCTTTTGGAACGCTTTTGCTTGTTGCTAGAATGGTTTAGAAAAAAAAATATATTATTAAGTGTTTCCATTGGCCATCACAAAATTTTTCTGAATCTTTAGCAACACTTTTAGTTGTTGTAAGAAGGGTTATGAAAAAATCAAATTTGAACCGATTCGGCGTTTATCGATTTTTTCAGTTCAACCCTAGTTTTTTTATTATTTAAACCGTATTGTAGTCATGACCGATTCGCGATAAAATTAATCGGATAAGTACGATATTAATAACACTTGTTCCAACTAAAGCTCCCTGCCTCTCCCAATTCAGTAACTTCATCGAATCACTGCTTAATTATAATTATTTAGCGACAATAATTTACTCGTAATAACAAAGCTAATCATAATAACAAACAATAACCACATGAAAAACGAAATGAGTTAATTTGAAACTATTGAATAATTGATATATCAGCCACTTGTTATTATACAGGCGGCTATTATATAATTGATGTGGGATTCACGTCATTAATATTTGATATAATATATTTTTTACTTTTCTACTTATCATTAATATTTGATGTAATATATTTCTTACTTATTTATCGTTTTTACCGTTGGATTTCTTTATAAATAGGAATTCAATTTCTTCATTTGTAATATACTTCAGAAATAAGAAATAAAAGTTCCTTTCAATTTCTCTCTGCCTTCTTTATTGTTGTTATAATTTCCTTACATTTATAGTCAATTTCCAACACGTTATAAGTACGAGCTTGCTCTATCAATCAAGGATATCACCAAATAAATCCAAAGTAAGGCATAATTATTTTATTTTCTATAAATATATATTATACTTATAATTCTTAATATGTCTAATATCAAAAGTTTGGACTTTACTCCTCTTGATGTATCGGGAAAAAATTATCTTACTTGGGTGCTGGATGTAGAAATGCATTTAGAATCAATGGGTTTTAATAATACTATTATTGAAAATAATAATATTACACCTCATAACTCTAGTTTTTTCCGCCGTCATCTTGATGAAATACTTCAATCAGAATATTTGACTGTCAAAGATCCTGTAGATCTTTGGACACAATTAAAGGAGAGGTTTGAACACCTTAAGAAAATATCTCTACCAAATGCCCAGTATTAATGGATAAACTTAAGGCTTCAAGATTTTGAATCTGTCAGTGCATACAATTCTAAACTTTTTCAAATTACATCCACATCAAGATTATATGGAAAGGAAATAACTGATGAGGATTTACTGGAAAAGACATATTGTACTTTTCATTTGAATAATATGGTATTACAGGAACAATATAGAGCAAAAGATTATAAGAAATATAGTAAACTAATTACTGCTCTTCTCCTAGCAGAACAGAGAAATCAACTCCTGTTGAAAAACCATGAATTAAGACCTACCGGAATAAATCCATTCCCTGATGTGAATGCGATAATTCATAATAATTTTAATGAACGCGGCCGCAGAAATGATCGTGGTCGAGGTAGAAGTCGTGGTAATGGGCGTGGTAGAGGATATATAATAACAATTTTCACCAGAAGTGGAAACTTGGTAATAATAATAACAATAATTTCCACCCCGAAGTGGAAAAATACAAATAACCACCAGAAGTGGAATAATCAAATTGAAAACTTTGATAAAAGAAATAATAGTCAAGATAATAAAAATAAATGCCATAGATGCGGTATGACTGGTCATTGGTCAAAAACTTGTAGAACCGCTAAACATTTGGTAAACTTATACCAAGCATCCCTTAAGAAATGTGCGGAACCATAAACTAATTTTATACTGGATGATAATAACCCCACTAATGACCCTATTGATATCCCCAATATGAAGTTGGATGATTTTCTGTTACCCAGCACCAGTGGAAAGGAAAAATTTGAATAACTACTTCATATATTTTACTTAATTAATATATTATAATTTTTATGTTATTATTGATTTGCTTTTGTTATTATTATTTAATGTACATTTTATGTAATGTTTATTTATAAATAATAATGCATCTTTCGTTTCTTCAATGAAGAAAATGAATTCTTTTTCGGTATTATATGACTTCAAGGAAAATAAAGTAAATTTATGTATTATAGATAGTGCCATCACCCATACTATTCTCAAAGAGGTAAGATATTTTAATACCCTTAAAAGGGGTGAAACTGTTGTCACCATAATATAGGGACAAACAAAAATGGTTGAAGGCTCCGGAAGAGCTAGTATCATATTACAAAGGGGAACAAAACTTATTATAAATAATGCATCATTTTACCCGAATTCTCACAGAAATTTATTAGGTTTTAAAGATATTTGTAGAAATGGATATCATATCAAAACTGTGAGCGAAGACAATAAAGAATGTCTTTATGTTACAAAAATAATTTCAAATAAGAAATGTATACTTGAAAATTTTTATACTATTTCATGTGGCTTATACTACACCTATATTAATATGATTGAAGCCAATTTAACTATAAACCAGAAGTTTATAGATTCAGATACTTATAAAATTTGGCACGGTTGACTGGGTCATCTTGGTTCGGTAATGATGAGAAAAATTATTGAAAATTCACATAGGCATCTATTGAAGAACCGGAAGTTTCTTCAAAATAATGAATTATTTTGTGCTGCTTGTTCCCAAGGAAAATTAATAATAATAACTTCAAGAAGTAAGGTTGGAATAGAATCGCCAGCATTTTTAGAGCGCATACAATATGATATTTGTGGACCAATTCATCCATCATGTGGACCATTTAGATATTTTATGGTTCTAATTGATGCTTCAACTAGGTGGTCACATGTATGCTTATTATCTTCACGAAATATGGCATTTGCAAGATTACTTGCTCAAATTATAAGATTACGGGCATAGTTTCCCGATTATCCTATTAAGTCAATTCGTCTTGATAATGCTGGAGAATTTACATCCAAAACATTTAATGATTATTGTATGTCGATTGGAATAAAAGTTGAACATCCTGTAGCATATGTTCATACACAAAATATTCTAGCAGAATCATTTATTAAACGTCTGCAATTAATTGCACGACCGCTAATTTTGCAAACAAATCTCCCTACTACAGTTTGGGGTTATACAATATTACATGCAACATCTCTTATACGTTTAAGACCAGTAAATTATCATGATTATTCTCCATTACAATTAGCTTCTGGCCATGACCCTAGTATTTCTCATCTTAGAGTTTTTGGTTGCGCGGTATATGTGCCTATTGCTCCACCAAAAAGGACTAAAATGGGTCCTCAAATGAGATTAGAAACTTATGTTGGCTATGAATCCCCTTCAATTATTAAATATCTTGAGCCATTAACTGGCAATATGTTGACTGCACGATTTGCAGATTGTCATTTTGATGAAAGCACTTTCCCAAAATTAGGGGAAGAGAATAAGAGCCCAATTTTGGAAACGAAAATAATATGGAATGCTTCATCACTTTCTCATATGGATCCTAAATCAAATGATTCTGAACTAGAATTTTAGAGAACAATCCATCTTCAACATTTAGCAAATCGATTGCCTGATGCACTCGCTAATCCTAAAAGAGTAACGAAATCGCATATACCAACAGTAAATGCGCCAATTCGTATTGAGATTCCTGAAGAACAACCTTCGGATAATACTTTAACACACCTGAAGCGTGGACGACCTATTAGTTCAAAGAATAAAGATTCTAAAAGGAGGAAAGTTATTGATAATGAAGATATTCCCATTGAGGATATAAATAGAAATACACTTCCGGAAGAAATGCAAGCACCTGAAGTGCAAATACCTAAAGCTATTGAAAATGAAGAAATTCAAATAAATTATATCAATACTGAAAGAAGATGGAATCGCAATAAAATAGTTATAGACCATATTTTTTCATATAATGTTGCGATCAATATTGAAAATGAAAATGTGGATCATGAGCCAACATCTATTGAATAATGCCAAAGTAGAAATGATTGGCAACAATGGAAAGAAGCAATTCAACCAGAGCTAAATCCTCTTGAAAAATGCAAAGTATTCGGACCAGTAGTTTGAACACGACAGGATGTAAAATCTGTCGGTAATAAATGGGTTTTTATTAGAAAGAGAAATGAGAAAAATAAAATAATAAGATATAGGCCTAACACCCTTTTTGGACCCTGTGCTATTGCTGGTTTACCCTTTGAGTCCCTCTGCTATACACGTTACCTTTCTAGTCCCTGTGCTTTGGGTTCCGTTATCCATTTGGTCCTTTTCTTAACAGACCCGAAGAAGCTGGATCTACTTGGCATTATTTTATCTACGTGTCCTGATAGGTAAGTGTTTCTTATATACCCTCCACTCAAAAGCATACACCTGTACATAAACTTAAATTCAGCTTCCCTCTTAAAACTAATTTCATTTGTGTTTTACTTCATTAAAGCAACTGCAACCACCGTTTCATTTTCTATGATTCCATTTTAATTTGAGTTCATATTCACCGTCGATTAACATAAGCCTATTTTATTTCTTTGAATCATGAACTATTTAGACAACACAATTAAGTTATTTCAGTTGAGAATTCATTTGAGAAGAAGAAGAAAGGAGAAAATCAGGTTCAAATAGAATTAATTTATAATTGTTAAACTGGTACTGGGTTTTTTAAATTGGAAGAAGAAGTACTGTAAAGTAGAATAAAGGGGACTTCGAAATTCAAGTTGAATTTATTAATTGATTTTGAAACTGCGATCGCTTTACTTCTCAGGTCCTTTTCCCGGCACCGGAGACTGCTATCAACTGAGTAATTCATGGATGTTCTTCTCAGGCATTTTTTTTTGTCACCATAGACTTTCCTTGATTAGTTAATTCTCATGTGTGCTTCTCAGCAAGAGATAATGCTGAGATTTTGATGAATGAATTTTATGATTTTGAACATATGCAATATTATAAATTGCCGATAATGAGTTGAGGAAAGAAAAAAAAGGAGAAAGATGAAAGAAACAAAATAAAGAAGAAGATCCAGCTTATAATTAAATGTTATAAGTGGTGCCATGTCAGCAAATAAATGACACATGAGTTCAGTGTGACATGGTTTTTTTGAACTCGTTAAAATAAGGATCAAATGGGTAACGGAACCCAAAGCACAGGGACTAGAAAGGTAACATGTATAGCAGAGGGACTCAAAGGGTAAACCAGCAATAGCATAGGGTCCAAAAAGGGTGTTAGGCCTAATATATAATGCCAGATTAGTTGCACAAGGTTTTTTCCAAAGATCTGGGGATAGACTATGAAGAGACATATTCTCCGGTGGTGAATGCAATAACTTTTAGATATCGTATTAGTTTTGCAGTACAAGAAAATTTACAAATGCACTTGATGGATGTTGTCACATCTTACCTTTATGGTTCGTTTGATAATGATATTTATATGAAAATTCCTGAAGGATTAAAGCTGTCAGAAAAATATGGTAAACGAGAACTTTACTCGATAAAGTTACAAAGATCCTTATATGGATTAAAACAATCTGGGCGCATGTGGTATAACCGTCTCAGTGAATATTTATTGAAAGAAGGATATAAAAATGATCTAATTTGTCCATACGTTTTTATAAGAAAATTAGGATCTAAATTTATTATCATCTCAATTTATGTTGATGATTTGAATATTATTGGAACTCCAGAAGGGATTTCAAAAGCAGTTGATTCTTTAAAGAAAGAATTTGAAATGAAAGATCTTGGGAAGACAAAATTGTGTCTTGGTTTGCAAATTGAGTACCTTGAAAAAGGAATTTTAGTGCATCAATCAAACTACACAGAAAAGATCCTGAAACGATTTAATATGGACAAAGCACATTCATTGAGTAACCCAATGGTTGTACGATCACTCGATGTGAAAAAGGATATTTTTCGTCCTAGAGAAAATAATGAGAAAGTTCAGTCCTGAAGTACTATATCTAAGCGCAATAGGTGCTTTGATGTATCTTACTAATAACACAAGACCGAACATTGCATTCTCAGTTAATTTATTATCAAGATACAACGCTACACCTACGAGACGACATTAGAATGAAATTAAATATATAATGCGCTACCTTCGAGGAACTACTGATTTAGGCTTATTTTATTCATATGAGTCTAAGCTTAAATTAGCTGGATATGCGGATGTCGGTATTTATCCGACCACACAAAGCTCGATCTCAGACGGGCTATTTATTCACATATGGAGGAACAGTTATATTTTGGCGATCGATAAAACAAACAATTACAGCTACTTCCTCAAATCATGCTGAGTTAATAGCAATTCACGAGGCAAGTCGTGAATATGTGTGGTTGAGATCATTAATCAAACATATCCAAGAAGCATGTGGAAAACTACTGTCAAGGAAGATCCAACGACAATATATGAAGATAATGCTGCTTGTATTGCTCAATTGAAGGAAGGCTATATTAAATGAGACAGAACAAAGCATATTTCAGTAAAAATTTTCTTCACTCATGATCTGGAAAAGAATTGTGAAATCAGTATTCAACAAATTCGCTCTTGCAACAATTTAGCAGATTTGTTTATCAAGGCTTTACCTTCCTCAACTTTCAAGAAATTGATTTACAGCATTGGAATGCGTCGTCTTAAGGATCTCTAGTTAACTCGCGAATATGGGGAGTAAACACTGTACTCTTTTTCCCTTAACTGAGGTTTTTATCCCATAGAGTTTTTCCTTAGTAAGATTTTTAACGAGGCAGTGTCCCATTCGCAGCAAATGATACATCAAAGGGGAAGTGTTGAACAATTGATGTATCCGCCACCTGTTACTATGCAGACGACTGTTATATAATTGATGTGGGATCCACTTCATTAATATTTGATATAATATATTTTCTACTTTTCGACCTGTCATTAATATTTAATGTAATATGTTTCTTACTTCTACCGTTGAATTTCTTTATAAATAGAAATTCAATTCCTGCATCTATAATATACTCCAAAAATAAAAAATAAAAGTTTCTTTTAATTTCTCTCTATCTTATTTATTGTTGTTATAATTTTTTTTATTTATAGTCAATTTTCAATGGAGACTAAAAGATGTGGTAGACAATAATTCATGGGGACCAAAATTGATGACTAGCTAGCTTGTTGTTTGTATGTATCAAATTAGATATTTAATAGTTAAAAAAAATAAACGTCAATTTGGATATTTATAATGGATTATCAGTTTGATTTTCACGTTTTAAATCATGAATGATTTTGACATATTAATTAATAAACACTAGTAGTATTTGTTTTTTCACTGTTGAAGAGGAAATTATTATTCATACTCAACTAAAGAGTATAACTTTATTGATACATCGCCAAAAATTAAATAAAATATTTTATTAAATTTAGAAAAATAAAATCTCATTATATTGGGAGATATAATAAATTTATCACATGAGTAAGAGAAAAACACAAATAAAAATAAAAGTTAATAACAATTCTATAATCTATATTCTCTTAAACTCCATCTTAAGTTATCGTAGATCTAGAGCCGATCCTGACATCTCGAGGGCTCTATACAAAATTAAAAATATGGGTCCTTGTAATTAAAATATTTTTTTATAAAATTGAAATATATTCTAATAAATACTAAGTATCAAAGTTTTATTTTAAGTTTCTTAATATATATATATATATATATATATAGGACCTCTTTTAGTCGTAGGTCCTAGGCCGTCGCACCTATGGTCTTTACTTAGGACCGGCTCTACGTAGATTTGCAACTATAAGAACTCCGACGTACTCCATAACAGTAACTGATTTTGCATATCTAAAGCAATCCTGCTTGAAAGAGATAGATTTTTGGGTACCTTATATAAAAGATCAACATGTATTTTAATTAGAAACAAATGAAGTCTAACCCAGCAGTAAAACTATCAAAGTCTTATTATGTAGTAGCGTATCCACAATTAAAAAAGACGATCGTGCAGGTGAATCTCAATAAAACTATTAGACACAGATTATTCTACATAAACTAAAATCACAAAATTATAAAAAAATAAAAAAAAACTAACGGAGGAGGAGGAAGAAGAACGCTCAATGGTTAGTACAGAGGTTACATTAGGTGAGATCAATGCCCATATCACCAAAAACATAAAGGTAAGTATCAATAGACTTTAGATGTGCCTCTCGTCATTGATTACCTAAGAAAAACTGTTTACTTATTTTGTTGATTTTTCTTGTAAAATAAAAATTCTAATAAATAAGAATAAATAAAATTGAGATATATTTGGGTAAAGGGACTTTCTCCCACAAAATAACAACTTTAACAAACTCAATAATTTGCTTGCAAAGAGTCGAGAAATATAAAATAAGTTTTAGTTCAACTTTGTAGGTTAATTGGTTTTTGTTAGGGCTGAAATCCCATATCGCTCTCTGTATATCCTTTGAGCTTATATATAAATAAGGACTTAACTTGAACGACGCGTTTTAAAGCCGTGAGGTTGGCCCTGAAGGCTCCGAAGCGGACAGTATCTTTCGAGCTGTTTATAACACGTTATCAGCACGATCGCGATCAGGGGGTGTGTTAGGATTGAAATCCCACATCGCTCTCCGTGTATCCTCTGAGCTTGTATATAAACAGGGTCCTGAAGGACTTAACTTGAACGACGCATTTTAAAGCCGTGAGGTTGGCCCTGAAGGCTCCGAAGCGGACAGTATCTTTCGAGCTGTTTATAACACGTTATCAGCACGATCGCGATCAGGGGGTGTGTTAGGATTGAAATCCCACATCGCTCTCCGTGTATCCTCTGAGCTTGTATATAAACAGGGTCCTGAAGGACTTAACTTGAACGACGCATTTTAAAGCCGTGAGGTTGGCCCTGAAGGCTCCGAAGCGGACAGTATCGTTCGAGCTGTTTATAACACGTTATCAGCACGATCGCGATCAGGGGGTGTGTTAGGATTGAAATCCCACATCGCTCTCCGTGTATCCTCTGAGCTTGTATATAAACATGACCCTGAAGGACTTAACTTGAACTACGCGTTTTAAAGCCGTGAGGTTGGCCCTAAAGGCTCCGAAGCGGACAGTATCGTTCGAGCTGTTTATAACACGTTATCAGCACGATCGCGATGAGGGGGTGTGTTAGGATTGAAATCCCACATCCCTCTCCGTGTATCCTCTGAGCTTGTATATAAATAGGACCCTGAAAGCCTTATCTTGAATGACGTGTTTTAAATCCGTGAGGTTGGCCCTAAAGACGTAAAAGTAGACAGTATCGTTCGAGCTGTTTATAACAGTTTTTATAATACGGTACCACCCGTTTAGATCTAATTTAATGGTCTAAAGTTTGATGAAACGATGAGAGGGGGCAGCCATTGATAAAAAACGGGTATAATATACAATTAAACGGTACCACCCGATTTTAAATGATTTGTTAAATAAATATATTTTACCTTGGGGTTAACTTTAAAAAAGTTCCTTGTGATTTCACTCATTTTATAAAAGGGGGTCTGAGGAATTTTTTTTTGTAAAATGGGGTCTGTGGTTTCAAAAAATTTACAAATAAAGGATCTTTAATATTAAATTATGTCACAAAAATGGGTAATCTTATTCGTTTTTATCTGAAGTTTTGTGGGATGGTTATTAATATACAATACACATCGGTGAAAATTTTTGAAATTTTTTTAACAGCACAAATATTTTTTTTAATTAAATTATGATAACAAACTTTAAAAAATCATAAAAAAATAAAAAAACTCCGAAAATTACTCAAATCATGACGTATATTTTTTAAATAATAATGTTAAATTATTAGAATATTGAATTGTTAAAAATATTCAATGTGACACTACTATTTGGAACTTACAGGCCCTTTTTTGTAAATTTTTTGAAACCACAGACCTCATTTTATAAAAAAAATTCTCCAAACCCCTTTTATAAATGAGAGAAACCACGAGGCACATTTTTAAAGTTAACCCTTTATCTTTTTGATACCAAACAATGGTCGAAAGTGTTTAAACAACTTTTCATTAGCTCCTAAGTGATAATATCAACTTATCCACAACATCAAACATGTTATTATAAATCTTATTTGATTCGAAAAAGAAAAAGATAATTATTGAAGAAATTAAAATACACCCATTAATTTAAAATTGCTTTGTCAAACTCAAAAATGGTTGGTCCAGCAGTTTTTGAGACGTGTAATATCAAACTAGACATAATGATTCATTTTGTTCAATAAATGTTTGTAAAGTTCTCTACAAAATATGCTAAAAAAACCCATATCTTAGTTTAATTTTGTATATAAAATTTTGATTTTTAAAAATTTTAAATGGGATATGGGGATCCCCATTGTATTGAAATGATAGAGATTTCTCCCTAAAAAAACTCGTGGATTCGTTAATTATAACAGTTTCTTTATGTTTTAATACTAAAATAATTAATTATTATACACATTTTCGTACATGTTTTGAATGGTTTTTTTATTTTTTAATGATCCACTATTTTATTTAAATAGATAACAACCTCTCACCAATGCTTACCCACTTTTGGAAGCAAAAAATTCACAAGTACTGACTATGATATATTGTTACCGTATTTTATTATTACACTTGCAAATTAATATCATTTAATAGTTCAAAATAGTACTAAAAATCTCTTAATATCACGAAGAGTTCCTGGAATTGTAAATAAAAAAAACAGTTATTGTACTTACAATTGAAAAAAAATATTTAATGCATTAAAATAAAACAGAGGGTCTAACAAAATATACGTTTCTCAAATTATTTTGAGTTAATTATTTATGATTGTGCATTGATAGTTATTTATTGAATAATAAAATTTCTTGAGCAACTTGGAAAGTAAAAGTTGGCATGACTATTGACTTACAATAATTTAAGGGAATTAAGTTGCAATATTTATAGGAAATTTTTCTTCTTTGTTTCACTATTTTGATATATAGTTTTTTTAATAAATAAGAAAATTTCATTAGTTAGTGATACTTGGAGTACATCTTGACTGAAATATAAATCAAACAAAATATCCTACCAAAATCAGAGAAACAAGATATCACCAAATTGAGAGTTAGAAAAAACTTGCCACAAGAGCAAGAGACATAAGGAAAATCAAACTATAACAATTCTACAACCTGTATTATCTTAAGCTACGTTTCACGTTATCGGAGATCCACAAACATAAAAACTCTGACTTACTCCATAACACCAACCAGTTTTGTAGATCTAGAACGAGCTTGTTTAAAAGAGATAAATATGGGTATCTAATATGAAAGATCAACATGTATCTTTGATTAGATTCAGATGGAGCGCAACCCAGCGGTAAAACTATCATAGTTGTGTTGTGTAGAAGCAAATCTACAATTGAAGAAGACGATCGCGTAGTGAAAACTCAATAAAATATCAGATGTAGATTATTTCATACAAAAATTAATAATAAACGGAAATAAAAAGAATACACCTCAGAAAAATTAGTGGAAAGGAGATAGAAGAACGCTCGAAGATAAAATTTTATTTAGAGAATAGAGAGAAATGGAGAGAACTAAGAATCAAAGAGTTTGTTGATAAAAAAAAAAGGAATAAAAGAGTTTTATTTTCCAAATTGCTATTAAGATATTTTGAATTGAAGTCGAGATGATTTGTAAGACAAGATGTTGTTGCTTGTTGGTTACTTGTCAACACTATTTAGAAAAAATTTGTTTAGTTTTGCCTAGGTCCTGTCTATTTTAGAGCTGATTTTTCATTTTTCGGACGCTGTTAGGCGTTGGATCGATATATTGCCGTCTAGGTACTGCCTAATCTAATTTTTCAGCAATTTTTAAGATCCCAATACTTATAATAATTATAGTTCAAAATATTCTTACCTGTATAATTCTCATTTTAAATTTCAAACCGAGAAATAGTGCGTTATAAATCACAAAAAAATTGTGAGGATATGCAGTTTTAAGGAATTTATTTTAGAGATGATCTGTAAGAATCGATTAAAACTTATATTGTTATATGCTAAACTATATTATTGTAATATATTATTGCACCATAATTTATTTTTAGTTAAAATTATACTTTCATCTATTAACTAATATTTTAAAAAAAATCACATATCTACCTAGGACCGGCTAAGTCCCGCCCAGACCACGCCTAAACCTCGCCTAGGCGCTGGAAGTCCTAGCCGCCCGACTAGCGCCTAGCACTTTTTAAAACATTGGTTGCCAATCCATGATTTTCAAGCTACTGAACAAGTATGGTTGCAATAACCTTAACTGTCATTGTGCCGATCTTGGTCTAGGTTGCACGGACACGCCTCGGGTGTCTGACACGACACGGACACGGACACGTGGACACGATAATTTAGAAAATATATGCATTTGGACACGACAACTAAAATAAATTGTCAAACATAAATATTTATATATAATAAAATCTATATCATTTATAGTCATTTGATCAATTGTAAAAAATAAAAAAAAATTAAAATCGTTGTTATGTCATGTCTTGTAACTTTATTGCACATGTCAATACCTTTACCAACTATGTACTTATGACCCTTACTTTTCTTGCCCACATTGTTGCGTTTAAATGACGTATTATCCTACCCCACTACATTTTTCTATTTTTCTCACATTTTCATAAGAGAGATTCACTCACTAACTTCTACGTGGAGTGCCCGATATATGTCGCGGAGTGTTCGAAAAGTGTCCATCCTACGTGAAGTGTCCGTTTGAAATTTGAAGTATCGAATACATGTTGACGAATGTCCGGAGAATATCAATATTCAATACGTATCCGACACAGAAACACTCCAAATTTTAAAGCGTTCATACTTCATAGATCGCTAGAATTACAACGACAATCAAGGGAACAATTCTATCCTATATTAGCATTAGGCCTTTACTGATGTTAAGCTTGTAAATAAGTTGCTCTTTATGCTAAGTTCCTAATGTTAAATTAAGTCGCAGTGAGTAGATTGAAGTCACACTGTTATTGAGCGAAGGCGCACTGAGTTAATTTAAGTCACACTATTGTTGATCGAAGTTGCGCTCGGTGGCTTTTAATTCTTCATTAAAACATCAGTTACGGATAAGGAATTAAAACTGTAAAATATTTTTGATAAATATTATTTTCTTAATAAAAATAATAAATTAGTTCTGAGCATGGTCCTCAATGCCCGCGTAGGGAGAATCCACCGATTTATACTAGAAATAGCACTCTCACTGACTTAACAAACCCATATGAAATATCTCAATATAAAATAAAAAACTCACTTATTAAAAACCCACATGAAATGTTAATTTTTTCGAAAGTAGCTTAAAAAACTAATTTTTCCAACTATATCAATTAAATTATTTTCAATTGATATATCCATCAGAAATCAATCATTCACTCCTTCAAACTCTCATCTCTAGTAAAAATATATAAAACTTATCATAAGCCATTTGACAACTTAAAATTTTTTCCCATATTGAATGGAGATATCACTAATCACTTATATTCTAATTTTTTAAAAAGGAAAAAAAAAGTATCCCTCAAGGGAAAAAATCACGTAAATATCACGTAATGGTCACATGCATTTAACTTTATTGAGTTATAAATTATTATTATTATTATTATTATTATTATTTAGTATGCGAAATTAAAAGGAAAACAAGCAAAAGAAAGATAACCACGTTTTTTCCTTTTTCTTTATGTTATATTTCCTTAGAAGCAACCAATAAGGTTGGTCTACGGGGATTTATATCATGCTCCGGGAGCATACTCTTTAATTTCTTGTATGAGTGACCAGTGTCCTAAAAATAAATAAAATAATAAAAAGTAATAATATAAAGTAGTTTTTGGGACACTTGTCACTCATGAAAGGGAGTAGGGAGCATGGTACAAAATCCTTGGTCCAAGTGGTAAGTGACTGGGTATCGCTTAAGCAAGGTCTCGATTTCGAGTTCTGTAGATGTTGGCCTAAGGCCCATCTCTACGCACTGAAGCCCAAATCCGGAAGCCCTAACTTTCAGACAATAGCCTGGTGTCGGTTTAGGGTTCATTACCTCTCACTCTCTCTCAAAGCCGCTTAAAGCTTATCTCTGCGTTTTTCCTCTTACTCTCTGGATTTCGCCTGAAGCATCTCAATCAGTTGTAACCGCCTTGCTTACAACGGCTAGTTTCTTCTACTACCGCCTTAAGTTCCTATATAAAGAGGTAATAAGGTTTTGAAAAGGTGTGAAGTTTTTTTTTAGGTTGAGAGAATTAGATTTCTAGGGTTTTGTTGTTTAAGTCTGTTAACTGTGAAAAGATTGAGCGCTGGTTTAGTTCTTTGTGTGTAGTTGAGAATTTACACATGTGTTTTAGCGTTTGATTGTTAATAGGCTTGGAATCAATTTCCGGAGAATCATCTTTCATTAATAAAGCTTCGAAACGGTTTGGTTGCAATTTCTGTGTTCTTCTCTTTACGATTTCATTTTGTGTGTTTTCATGGAATCTGAGATTAAATCTCTATAAGTTGGTATCAGAACTTGATAATCGGTTGTTTTACCAATTTCAGATCTTGCATGTTCCTTTTAAAATCGTTGCTAGTCTTGCATGCGATAAATTTGATCTTTAGAAATCTAATTGAGAAATTAGGGTTTCTGTTCTTGCATGCAATAATTGAATGATTTTGACTCACCTAGTAATTTTCTCTTCGATATATTACTGGCTTTAGAATGTTATCTTCTTTCTGTCTTGCCTTGATCTATTACTGATTTCTGTTCTTCTTATTTTTGATTTTTACTTGGAAATCGCGTCTGCATTGCAACTTAAGATTGCATTAATTTTAAAACGGAGAAGAAAGAAGGGACTTCAGAAACGGGTAATGGCTGATGGTATTCTCTGGTCTTAAGTAATATACTAAGAGCTACAAGAGGTAAAATTCTTAATCTTCATATCTCTTCATTCTGTTTTTGGCGAATTATTGCTGCTTATGGAGCCACTGTAAGTTGAAATTTCTCTCCTTCTATTTAATTACTGTTACATGTCTGGAAATTGATGTGTTGGTAGATGAGCATTTGACATGGCTGCTCTAGGAAACTGAGTGTTCTTGCATGCTTCTTGCGATACTTCTTAGCATTATATTTTTTGTATGAAGAGTGTTCCATATTGTCTTTCTTAATTGAATCAAAAATTTTAAATGCTGTGAAAGATTTCTTGGTTGACTTGTATGTTAGTATCTCTTTCCAATGTGATCTAGGATTAGTTAATAGTTCTAGTAATAAGACTAGCATAGATATAAATCAGGTTAGAATTCTTCTTTCTCTGTGTCCTTCTTTAAGGTTAGCATTTAATAAATTTGTCAAGTCTGTGTTGTCTTTCTACATCACTATTAGGTTTCTTTTGGCTTTATTAAATCATTTAAATAACTTTAAAATCATGTCTGTTGCTAGAGTTCACATAGAAAAGTATGATGGAAAGATGGATTTTTCTTTGTGGAAAACGAAAATCAAGGCTGTGTTAGTTCAACAGAAGTGTCATAGGGCCTTGAATGGTATAGATACACTTCCTGCTGATCTAACCCCTGAAGAGAAACAAGACTTGATGGAATTGGCATATTCCACAATAATCTTGAATCTCACTGACTCTGTGTTAAGTAGAGTTAGGTGTGATGAAGTCCCTGCACTCTGGACTAAACTTAAAGCCCTGTATATCACTAAAGATGTGTCTAATGTGTCCTATCTAAAAGAAAAGCTTTTTAGTTTCAAAATAAATCCAGTTAAGTCTATTGATGAGAACTTAGATGAGTTTCAAAGATTAATAATGGAACTTGAGTCAATTGATGAAAAGTTTTCTGATGAAAATCAAACTATTCTGCTTTTAAATTCTATCCCTGAAAGTTACAGAAATGTTAAAGATGCCTTAAAATATGGTAGGGAAAATTTAAAGGTAGAAGATATTATTAGTGCTTTGAAACTTAGGGAACTAGAGTTAAAGGGGGATACTAAGTCTAAAGGTCAGTCTAGTGATGCTCTTACTATTAAGGGTAAAAAGGGAAATAAAAAGGATAAAAAGGGTAAATGGACCAATAAACAGTTTAGTCCTAAAACTAGTAATGACCATAATAATAATCAGGAGGAAAACAAGCCTAAATCACATAATGATTTAACTTGTTACTATTGTAAGAAAAAGGGTCATACTAGGAAATTCTGTAGATTCAGATTAATCAACAGAATGCTAATAACAATGGAAATAACAATGAAGGTGGAGGAGTTAATAATACTGCTGAACTAGGGGATATAGAGGCATTGACTGTTAGTCAACTCAGAGATCAAGAATCTTGGATTCTTGACTCTGGTTGTACCTTTCATATGACACCTAGGATAGAATGGTTTAAAAACTATGAAAATATAAAAGGTGGAAAGGTAATAATGGGTAATAATTTAACTTGTGAAATTCTAGGAATGGGACAGTTGAGTTATTTAGGGATACTGGCAGACATATCCCTTGTTTAAAAAGGAATTTAATATCCCTTAGTTATCTTGATAGTAAAGGTTTGAGCTATGTGGCTCAAGGTGGATTTCTTAAGATTGTTAAAGGTACCAAGTGCCTTATAACTGGAAATCTTGTAAATGGACTTATTACTTTACTGGAACCACCTTAGTTGGGTCTAGTTATGTCATAAAACAATATGAGAAGACTGACTTATGGCATAAGAGACTAGGACATATTGGTAATAAAGGTCTTAGTTTGTTACAGAAAAATGGAACCTTGAATATTCCTAAAACCGATAAAATTGATAATTGTGAGACTTGTATTATGGGTAAAACTGTAAGACATAGTTTCACTGCTGCTAGTAATACATCTAACGCCTGTCTAGATTATGTACATAGTGACCTATGGGGATCAAGCTATGTACCTGTGTCTCTATCAGGGGCACAATATTTTGTGTCCTTTATTGATAATTTTTCTAGGAAAGTGTGGATCTATTTTCTTAAGAATAAATTTGATGTGTTTGATAAATTTCTTGAATGAAAAACTTTAGTTGAAAATCAATAGAACACCAAATTGAAAATTCTTAGGATTGATAATGGTCTTGAGTTTGTTAACACTCAGTTTAATAATCACTGTCTAGAATCTGGAATTATCAGGCACAAGACTTGTTCTTATACCCCTCAACAGAATGGTGTTGCTGAGAGGTATAATAGGACTCTCCTCAATAAGGTTAGATGTATGTTGTATCAATCAGGGGTAAGTCCTAAATTTTGGGCTGAAGCAGCCCATACTGCTTGCTACCTAATAAATAGGTCTCCTAGCTCTGCAATTGAATTTAAATGTCCCTATGAAATCTGGTATAAACAGTCTATTAATTATTATCATCTTAGAATCTTTGGATGTGCTGCTTATGTACATACCAAAGACTCCAAGCTTGATCCTAGGGCTAAGAAAGGAATTTTCTTAGGATATCCTTCTGGAATTAAAGGATATAAAGTCTAGAGTCTAACTGAAGATAAAGTAGTAATTTCTGGGAATGTAACTTTTAATGAAAAGGAATTCCCTAGTTTAAGTAAGGATAAATCTCAATTAGATAAGCAGAATTCTTAGTTTGAGGTGGAGCTAGATAGGTTAGAACAAAATGAGAATGTTAATGAACTTAATCAACCCACTGAAAATCAGAATAATGATAATCATGATGTTCCTGTAGATAACCAAGTTCAAACTGAAATTCAAACTAGTAATAGTTCTTCTAGTTCTAATTCCAGTGATTATGTTTTGGTTAGGGATAGGCCTAGGAGAGAAATTAGACCTTCCATTTATCTTGATAGAAACATCTATGATTGTAATTATTCTGAGTTTGTTGAGTTTGCTGCTTGTGTTGCTGATTGCAAGCCTAGGACTTTTATGGAAGCTCAAAAATCTAAGGACTGGTCTAAATGGCATGCTGCCATGTTAGATGAGATTGAATCTCTCAACAAGAATAAAACCTGGATTCTGGTTCCTAAACCCAATAATAAACGGATTATTGATTGTAAATGGATTTTTAAAAGGAAGCCAGAAATCCCAGGAGTTGAGAAAGAAAGATTCAAGGCTAGAGTTGTAGCCAAAGGTTACAGTCAAGTTGATGGCATAGATTTTCATGACATTTTTTCCCCTGTAGTAAAACATGTGTCAATTAGGCTTATTCTATCCATTACTGCTCTCTTTGACTTAGAACTAGAACAGTTAGATGTTAAAAATGCATTTTTACATGTCTCAACCTGATGATATTTTAGTCAAAGGTAAAGAGTCTTATGTTTGTTCCTTGAAAAAATCTCTTTATGGCTTGAAAGAGTCACCTAGGCAGTGGTACTTAAGGTTTGATCAGTTTATGCTTAGGATGAACTTTAGCAGAAGTAAATATGATTCTTGTATGTATTACATGAAATTAAATGATGGTTCATATATTTACTTGCTTCTATATGTTGATGACATGCTTATTGCTTGTAAAAATAAACATGAAATTAATAAACTGAAACTTAAGTTGAATTCTGAGTTTGAAATGAAAGACTTAGGTGAAGTTAAAAGAATTTTAGGAATAAATATTGTTAGGGATAGGTCTAAAGGAATCATGTACTTAACTCAAAGTGATTACATTAATAAAGTATTAACTGCCTTTGGGTTAAATGATATAAAATCTGTTTCTACACCTATAGGATCGCATTTTAAGTTGAAAGCTAGTACATTACCATTAGGTAAATCTGAATCTGACTTTATGAGAAAAATTTCATATCAAAATATTGTCGGATCTTTAATGTATGCCATAGTATGTACTAAACCTGATCTTGCATATGGTGTTAGTGTAGTAAGTAGATATATCAATAAACCTTATAAGTTGCATTGGTTAGCAGTCAAATGGCTTGCTAGGTATTTAAAAGGTTCTGTTTCTACTTGCTTGTGTTATATATCTGAGCTAAAATTTAGTAATCATTAATTACAATAATAATTATAAGTATCATATATATTTATAAGTATCATATTATTGGAGTGAACTAGTATTAAACTATTAATATATACTATATTTTATTTATTGATTATTATTATTGTCGATTAATATCGATAATAATATCCTAAATAAATTAAATTAAAGCTGAATGGCAAATAAGTTAGAAAGATTACGGTCTCAATCTAATTTATGAGCAGCTTATAACAATTAAATTGTTGTATAAGTTGTAGATAGTATATTTGAGATTGTTCCTATGATTAGATAAGTCAATAATTCGAATTATAGAGTGAGAATTTATTTATATATAATATAAACTTAAACTATAAACATTCACAAATATTTTATAGGTTAGTTTGAAAATTCACAAGCAATGAAAATTGAAGTATGAATATATTCTCTAGAAGTAAAATTTGTAAGCATCTAGAGAGGTAAAATTTGTCAACTACAGGAGACATTATTATGCTTTCGGTGTATTATTTTTTACTTTCTATATAGATAGTAAGCGTCTCAGAAATGTATAAAATAATAAAAGTAATAGTATAAATTAATTTTGGGACACTCGTCATTCATACAGTGAGTAGGGAGCATAACATAAAATCCACCTGTTACCTTTGTTTTAAAAATCCCTGCCTAGTCCCGCTTAGGCCCTATTTTAGAGCTTACCGCCCGACTTTCCGTTCTCATGGTGCTGTCAGGCCCCTAACCAATTTACTACTGTCTAGGCACCGCCTAATCCGATTTTTTCCGCCTAGACGACGCCTAAATCTAATTTTTTAAGATATCGATATCTATAATAATTATAGTTTAATATTTTTAACCTACTAAAAATAGCTTAGTTGGTAAAATAAAAGTACATAAAAGTATTCTCACAGTCAAAGTTTCATTTTTAATTTTAAAACATACTCTAAAATGTCATATGTAGATTATTTCACACAAAAACTAATAAAAGAAAAATAAAAAGAAAAAAAAATTAGTGGAAATGAGAAAGAAAAATACTTAAAGGAGATTCTCCTTTATCCCCGAAATAAAATTTTATTTAGAGAATAGAGAAAAAAAAATGAGTACGGCTTTTTGCTATAGTTCTTTAATGGCACATTGATAAATTACTTTGCATTGAATCTTTAGAGAACTATGTTAACTAAGAATAAAAGAGTTTTATTTTCCAAATTGCTATTAAGATATTTTGAATTGAAGTCGAGATGATTTGTAAGACAAGATGTTGTTGCTTGTTGGTTATTTTTCCACATTGTTTTAAAAAATTATGGCACCCGTCTATCTTGAAGCTTGTTTTTTAACTTTTCATTTCTCACGCGATGTCAGGTGTTGGATCGATATATTACTGCTTAGGTATCGCCTAATCTGATTTTTTTGTAATTTTTAAAATACTAATACTTATAATAATTATAGTTCAAAATATTCTTACCATATAATTCTTATTTTAAATCTCAAACTGAGAAATAGCACGCTATAAACCACAAAAAAAATTGCGAGGATATGCGTTTTTGAGGAATTTATTTTAGAGTTGATGTTTTTATGTAAGAATCGATTAAAACTTATGTTGTCATATGTTAAACTATGTTTTTATAATATATTATTACATTATAATTTATTTTTAGTTAAAATTATACTTTTATCTGTTAACTAATATTAAAAAAATAAAAAAATCACATATCCGCCTATGCACCGGCTAGGCCCTGCCCAGACCCCACCCAAAGCCCGCCTAGGCGCTGGAAGCTCTGACCGTCCGACTAGCGCATAGCGCTTTTTAAGACATTGGTCGCCAATCCATGATTTTCAAGCTACTGAACGAGTACGGTTGCAATAACCTTAACTGTCATTGTGTCGATCTTGGTCTAGGTTGCACGGACACGCCTCGGATGTCTGACACGACACGGACACGGACACGTGGACACGACAATTGAGAAAATATATGCATTTGGATACGGCTGGAACACGACAACTAAAATAAATTTTCAAACATAAACATTTATATATAATAAAATCTATATCATCCATAGTCATTTGATCAATTACAAAAAATAAAAAAAAAATCAAATTCGTAGTTATGTTCTGTCTTGTGACTTTACTGCACATCTCAATACCTTTATCACCTCTGTGCTTTAACTATAGTGTATGACCCTTACTTTTCTTGTCCACATTATTGTGTTTAAATGACGTATTATCCCACCCCACTACGTTTTTCTATTTTTATCATATTTCCACAAGGGAGATTCACTCACTAACTTCTACATAGAGTGTCTGAAAAGTATTCATTCTATGTAAGATATCCGTTTAAAATTTAAAGTATCGAACATATATTTAATAAATACCCAAAAAATATCGATGTCCAATACGAAAACTCTCTAAAATTTGAAGTGTCCATACTTATAGATGGCTAGAATTTGGCCGTTATTGATGGGCTAATTAGTTATGGCTCACAAAGTCACAACCATAATATACATATGTTATCAACAATAGTTTGAATAGTAAAAAATAACTCGTGATATTCCACGTAGATTCAATTTCCGGGATTATTATAAAAGTTCTTAGTAATATAATGATATATATAACTTATATATGTTGTAAATAATTTGCTCTTTATGCTAAGTTATCGCCGTGAAGTTACACTGAGTAGATTGAAATTATATTATTGTTGAGTGAGCGAAGTCGCACTGAGTTAATTTAAGTCACATTGATGTTGAGCGAAGTGGCGCTGGGTGGCTTTTAATCAGTTACGGGTAAGGAATTAAAACTGTAAAATATTTTTGATAAATATTATTTTTTGAATAAAAATAATAAAATAGTTTTGAGTATGGACTGATTGTTCGTGTAGGGGGAATTTATCGATTTGTACTAGAAATGACCCTTTCATTGGCTTAGCAAAACTCATGTGGAACATCTCAATATAAAGTCAAAAATTCGCTTATTAAAAACTCACGTGGGATATTAATTTTTTTGAAAGTAGCTTACAAACACTAATTTTTTTCAACTGTATCAATAAATTTAGCTCAATTGATATATCAACAAAGATGAAATTACTAGAAATCAATCATTGACTCCTTCAAACTCTCCTTTCTATTAAAAATATTAGTGTAGTACCCGTACGATGCACGAATATGTCTAAAATGACACATTTAATATGCACGGATATGTCCAAAACGGCACATTTAAAACTCTCTATATAATAAAAATTAAAATAGAAAATATTAATGGTGAAAAAATATATCGTATTGTGTATCAAATTAAATTACGGAAAATCTCTTTATATACTACATTTGTGTATTGTATTTTAAATATTTTTATTGATGGAGAAGAAAATTTAGATAAGATTATTTATTTACTTCTTTCTCTTCAAGATAATTATGACTTTATATTTATATTTTAAAGTTTTGATCTTTGATTGTGTTGTCTTCCCATCATACTTTTATACATTCAGTGTTAATTTGTCGTGAATTTGAAAGTTCCATCCATTGTCTCTAGTTCTTCCTTTTTTGGATTTTTGTATCTAAGAAAAAGTAGGCATGCTACCGACAGATGAAAAATAGACATTGTTAGATGAGTAAGTGACACTCTTTAGGTATCTACAACATGTATGCATGTAGTCTATTGCTCGCCTCAAGTATGTTTGCATTTAAACTTATTATGAACTTAAAGTCAGATATTTAAGTTTTATATAGATATGAACGAAAATGTTAGGACTGATAAAGATAATCACTGGAAAATAATTATCACTTTATCAAATTTTCCTACATTGTAAAAAGTTATTACTCCATTAAAATAGTTAATTTATTTTTATATTATTATATTAGTTATAAACTCTATTTTTTATTAATTATTAACTTTTTTCTAATTAATTGAATTTAAACTACTTAAAATTTAAATTAAATGATTAATATATTAAATTTAAAATTTAATAGAACCTACAGAAAATAATAGAAGAATTGTAAAATTTACCTAAAAACTTAAAAGGTTAAAAATAAGAAGAAATAATACCTGATTAAAATGAAATAATCCAATAACATAAAATAAATAAAACATAACATCAAATAATAGTTCCGCCTAGTTTGACAATATTTCAAAAAATAAAATCATTCTTTAAAAAGAGATGCATATCAATTATTCTTCGCCTTCTTAATCCTCATCCGTTTTGCTCGATGGTCCGCAAGTTGTGCATTATCTTCATCTATCATTATCGACGGTGTCAGAGTTTGATTTGTTATCTCTACAGTTGTGGTAAGATAATTAACCTCATTCTCTGATGTCGAATCCTGCCAAACAAAAATAAATAAATGAATCAATAAAAGACCTAATTCAAATCATAATATATAATGAATCAGTTATATATATAATATAAATGTTAGAAGTACCTTAAAATTTTCGTTTGCATCTAGAATATAATCGTCATCGAATTCTGGATCCTATTGTAAAAATATTTTGAAGTTAAAATATGTGTAAATTAAAATGCAAATAATACAACGTACTAATTTGAAGTTACATCTGAAAAATATTAAACTTACAGTTAATGAATTCTGAGGTAGCGTTGTTTCAGAAGTTATTCATCCTCCGTAAGTTTAACCACATTATACACTTCATGATGTGCAATAATAGTGTTTCTTTTAACTGAAAGTTTAAACATAATAACTCTTCCTATAATGTTCTCCAATTCCATCGGTATAGGTGCTTCGCCAAGTGCAACAGACATCTAATGTAATTTTAAAAGATAGAAAGCAATAACATATGTTAAAACATTATTAATGGAGAGAAAAATAAAATTATTTGGAATTCAAAGAAGATATAATACTTATATGGACAAACTATGTAACTCAATTACCGTATCCCTTAACTCATTTGCAGTTTTTCCAATCAGTTGATGCGCTTCACGGTCCCAAATTAGTAGAGAAATAAACTCCGTGCCATCCATTACACGAACTTGAAGCTTATATCTGTGAAACCAATTTGAATGTTTGATTCATTACAATTTTTAATATCGGAAGCCAAATTTTAAAAGCACAACGTTTACCTGTGGAAAGCTGAGTAATCAAAACGATTGCACTTTCGGCAAAAGAACTTGTTCCCATTTGCTTCCACCTTTTTGAAACATTTTCCATTTCTACACCCTGGATATGACTAACCATTTTGGCACTCTAAATCAATAATTTCTACCACAATCTAAAAAACTACTTCCGGGATAATTTAAAAAATATCATAAAAATAATTGTGAAGCATGATTTATTTGTGTATGGTTCTAGGAAAAAAAATTTTAACACAAAAGTATTTAGCACAATTTAATTGAAAATCTATTTAAAACATCTGAACAAATTTGCTTGCCAAAAAATATTATTCATACTCGTTCACATTCCACCAATCTGCGATAGTCTTTACTTCTACTGATCCACTTGTTAACTCTTCAGACATAAAGTATGCATTTTGAGATGATATTTGACTTATCCCAATAGAGCCTGAATGACCAACATATAGCAATCTACGCTCAAACCATATGGAATTGATATTAGAGCAAATATAAAGTACAACATTTTTATGCCGGCTATTTTTAAATTAAATTATTAGCAAAAAAATAAATATAATATTTACCTTGATTTAATTTATGATAACTCGGGAAGTTCTGGATTAATCCAGAGTTTGGATGCCTGCCAAGTACTAGCCACCTCATACTTACCTACATTGTTCAAATAATATTAACAAATACCGTAATTTTAGACAAATGTGATTTAAAGAATTATAGTTGGACTTCATTGCATGAAAACAAAAAAAAATAAAGAAACTAAGTACCTCTGAATTGTCGAGCACGCATCAATTGCATAGCGATGATAATTCGTTCATCAGTAGGTGAACTGAAATGAGATAATATTTGTTCTATAAATTTACCCCAAAACCTTGTTGATATTCTATTATGTCTCCATTTTGATTTCATAAAAAAGTTTTAATTAATAAGATATAATATATGCAAACAACATGAAAATTGATGATTTAAATAAATACTCGTGATTTTGAAGTTCTAAATGCATGAAAACACTGTTATTTCCATTAATGGAACAACTTTGCACATCACCACGACTGACAAATTCACCAATTATATCTGACAGAAAAATACGTGTATTTAATTAATTGTAAAGTAAAATTTAAAAATATTGAATTCAATTTAGAAATAAAAAAAATGTATAATACTAAATAGAACATCTTCACCGACTTTACTTGGATCAAACAATTCTGTATAAGGAACAAGTACTAATAAAATCAAAATAAAATTTGGGTCATTGACCTCCCAAACAATCATCCTCGAAGAAAATATTAATTTCTATTCTTTTTTTATTAGCTTGGGTGTTCTGATATTATTCGAGCTCATAATAAAGTTCTCATATGGTACATCTTGATTTCTATATATTTATGAAATGAAAGAAGTCTTAAAAGACTTTTTTGCCGTTATACATTTTCTAATAGCAATCAATCTTTCATGTGGTTTTAAAATTCTAAATTAATCAAATTAAATTTAACAATTCATTCTCAAGCCGGATTAATAGTAGTTTTTTTCAAAAGATACCGTTCATCGTCTTCTTCTTCTTCCCTGTGACCAATTAATTTCTTATTAATCTACTTCAGTTCTTTTTGTTAGCTCATAAAAAATTTCATTGACTTTGTTTGGATCAAGCAATTCTGTATAAGGAACAAATTTTAATAAAATCAAAGTCAAATTTGGGTCATTGACCTCCCAAACAATCGTCCTCGACGAAAATATTAACCTCCATTCTTTTTTTATTTGCTTAAGTTTTCCGATATTATTCGAGCTGATAATAAAGTTCCTCATATGATACATCTTGATTTCTATATATTTATGAAAGGAAAGAAGTCTTAAAAGACTTTTTTTGTCGTTATACATTTTCTAATAGTAATCAATCTTTCACGTGGTTTTAAAATTCTAAATTAATCAAATTAAATTTAACAATTCATTCTCAAGCCGGATTAATAGTAGTTTTTTTCAAAAGATACCGTTCATCGTCTTCTTCTTCTTCCCTGTGACCAATTAATTTCTTATTAATCTACTTCAGTTCTTTTTGTTAGCTCATAAAAAACTTCATTGGCTTTGTTTGGATCAAGCAATTCTGTATAAGGAACAAATTTTAATAAAATCAAAGTCAAATTTGGGTCATTGACCTCCCAAATAATCGTCCTCGACGAAAATAGTAACCTCCATTCTTTTTTTATTTGCTTAAGTTTTCTAATATTATTCAAGCTGATAATAAAGTTCCTCATATGATACCTCTTGATTTCTATATATTTATGAAAGGAAAGAAGTCTTAAAAGACTTTTTTGCCGTTATACATTTTCTAATAGTAATCAATATTTCATGTGGTTTTAAAATTCTAAATTAATCAAATTAAATTTAACAATTCATTCTCAAGCCGGATTAATAGTAGTTTTTTTTCAAAAGATACCGTTCATCGTCTTCTTCTTCTTCCCTGTGACCAATTAATTTCTTATTAATCTACTTCAGTTCTTTTTGTTAGCTCATAAAAAACTTCATTGACTTTATTTGGATCAAGCAATTCTGTATAAGGAACAACTTTTAATAAAATCAAAGTAAAATTTGGGTCATTGACATCCCAAACAATCGTCCTCGACGAAAATATTAACATCCATTCTTTTTTTATTTGCTTAAGTTTTCTGATATTATTCGAGCTGATAATAAAGTTCCTCATATGGTACATCTTGATTTCTATATATTTATGAAAGGAAAGAAGTCTTAAAAGACTTTTTTGCCGTTATACATTTTCTAATAGTAATCAATCTTTCATGTGGTTTTAAAATTCTAAATTAATCAAATTAAATTTAACAATTCATTCTCAAGCCGGATTAATAGTAGTTTTTTTCAAAAGATACCGTTCATCGTCTTCTTCTTCTTCCCTGTGACCAATTAATTTCTTATTAATCTACTTCAGTTCTTTTTGTTAGCTCATAAAAAACTTCATTGACTTTATTTGGATCAAACAATTCTGTACAAGGAATAAATTCTAATAAAGTCAAAGTAAAATTTAGGTCATTGACCTCCCAAACATCATCCTCGAAGAAAATATTAACTTCCATTCTTTTTCTATTGGTAAGGTGTTCTGATATTATTCGAGCTGATAATTAAGTTCCTCATATGATACATCTTGAGTTCTTGAAAATTATAAACAAATTTGAAAATATCATTTTTAGGATTAAAATCACCAAACTTTATATTTACTATTCTAATAATACATGAACTTCAAAAATAGATATAAAGTACACGAACTTAGCAATTTACTAAGATAACGGTGCATACTAACTAAGATGACCTTCTACCACTCATATATCCTGTCAAAACAGCCTAACTCACCAATTTTTTAATATCTATTTTCTTTTTTTGAAAAATTTTAAAGAGACTAGACATTGAATCTAAGACCTCTCACTACTAACATTAAGTGGTGTATCAATTAAGCTACACCCAATTAATTTAATATCTATTTTCGTGCTCCCAACGCCGACCACTCCATAAATTTCTCAATTTAAGTTCTTTGTTGCCAGCCATCTCTAAAGTTCAAACTCTCTAAAGCTATATATTTCAGTCAATCTCAATCATCCATTGAGTTTTAATGGTCCAGATTTTATTGCACCGTAGACTCCACAAACCACTAAAACTGAATTTAGAATATTAAAACTCATGAATGATTGGAATTGATTGAAATGTAAAACTATATACTGTTTGAACTCCAGGGAACCAAATTTAATTTTCAATTTTCAATTTGAAATTTGAAATTTGTGATTTGATGATTGGCATGGGATTATCAATTTCCCTGTATATGATTTAGTCTGCATTCATTTTTTTATATATTTCATTTACTTTTTTTTAACCAGATAGTAATTTTAAGATCTGTTTTAGATTAACGAAGAAAGCAACAATGAAGTTTTTTCAGAGCTAATAAAAAGAAATTAATTGGTCACGAGGAAGAAGAAGACGATGAAGGGTATTTTTGGAAAAAAAAATTATTAAGAATGAATTATTAAATTTAATTTAATTAATTTAAAATTTTAAAACCACATAAAAAATAGATTAATTTAAATTATGATTAAAAAATATACAAGAATAAAAAATCTTTTAATACTTCTTTCCTATAGATATAAACCTCACGTGCCTTTATACAATTTAAATTTTTTTTTCCATTTTGAATGGAGATATCACTAATCACTTCTATCCTAATTTGTTAAAAGAGAAAAAAAATGGTCACATGCAATTAACTTTATTGAGTTATAAACTACTTTTATTATTATTAGCATGCAAAATCCAAAAAAGAAAACAAGGAAAAAGAAAGATAACCATGTTTTTTTCCTTTTTCTTTATATTTTATTTCCTTAGAAGCAAAAATTATTTCATTCACAGAATTTAGATTAATCTTCCTCTAATCCTCTCACTAAATCCCTTATTAATGATCAAATTATTGTTTGATTAGGTTCTATTATTGACACTCAAGCAATTTCAGTCCTACGTTATCTACAAATATATATATATTTATATTTATATCTAGCAAAATGAAATTAAACATAGAATATATGGGAGTACTTTACCAAGAGTATATATATTATTGAATTATAAAGGTGATACATTTTAATTTTATTTATATTTCTGTTATATAATTTTATACGTTATCATTAATTTGAGATATTCTTCCATCACACCTCCAAATTATAAGTCATAATGATTTCTTTATTGATCTTCTAGATAAATTCGGTCTAATTTGATCCGCTATCAAAAACTTTGTTAGAACGTTTCTCATAATTCATATACCGCTGAATTGATTTATCTTTACGTTGATTTTGATACGATAACCTTATATTGATGGGATTTAAGTGTTAACGAAATGATATAGTATGTTATATGTCTCTTTATTAATCTTCTAGATAAATTCGGTCTAATTTGATCCGCTATTAAAAATTTTGTGAGAACGTTTCTCGTAATTCTTATACCGTTGAATTGATTTATCTTTCCGTTGATTTTGACATGATAACCTTATATTGATGAGATTTAAGTGTTAATGAAATGATATAGTATGTTATATGTCTGAGCTAAAATATGATAATTATTAATTATAATAATATTTATAAGTATCATTATATATTTATGTATCATATTATTACAGTAAACTATTAAACTATTAATATATACTATATTTTATTTATTGATTATTATATATTAATATAATTGTTATTTTTTATTAATTATTATTATTATTAATTAATATCGATAATAATATCCCAAACAAATTAAATTAAAGCTGAATGATAAATAAGTTAGAAAGATTACGGTCTCAATCTAATTTATGAGCAGCTTATAACAATTAAATCGTTGTATAAGTTGTAGATAGTATATTTGAGATTGTTCCTATGATTAGATAAGTCAATAATTCGAATTATAGAGTGAGAATTTATTTATATATAATATAAACTTAAACTATAAACATTCACAAATATTTTATAGGTTGGTTTGAAAATTCACATGCCATGAAAATTGAAGTATGAATGTATTCTCTAGAAGTAAAATTTGTAAGCATCTAGGGAGGTAAAATTTGTCAACTACAGGAGATTATATTATACCTTTAGTGTATTAATTTTTACTGTGCCATAGATAAATAAAATATTAAAAAATAATAATATAAATTAGTTTTAAATACTCATTATTTATATAATGAGTAGGGAGTAATGTGTCGGGAGTATAACATAAAATTCACCTGTTATCTTTATTTTAAAAATCTTCGCTTAGTTCCGCTTAGGCTTTACCTAAGTCTTATTTTAGAGCTTACCATCAGACTTTTCGTTCCTATGGCGTTGTCTGGCCTTAACTGATTTATTACTGCCTAGACATTGCCTAATCCGATTTTTTCCGCTAAACGATGCCTAAATTCAATTTTTTACGATATCGATATCTATAATAATTATAGTTTGATATTTTCAACATACTAAATATAGCTTAGTTGGTAAAATAAAAGTACATAAAAATATTATCACAGCCAAAATTTCATTTCCAATTTTAAAACATGCCCTAGATTATGTTTTTAATATTTTATAATTTATTTTTTAGTTAAAATTATATTTTTATGTATAAATAATAAAAAATTAAAAAAATTTAAATCTACCCAGACCACCGTCAAGTCCCACCTAATACTCACTTAAATTCCGTCTAGACCCTTTAAAACCCTATCCGTCCGACCAGCCCCTAATATTTTTTAAAATACTGTTTGATACGCACTTAAAATCTGCCAGGAGAGAGAAAAAGGAAATAGTTAAATTAGGAGTAATGTTTATCTATTATTTTATTTTTTTTTGTCTCTATATATATCTCTCTGTTTCATCTTCTTCTTCCTCGCTTTCCTTCTCACCTTTGCGTCTTTTCTCTATCTTTTCCTGCCATTAACGCACTTTCATCTCTTCCATTAATACCCCTCCTTTTCTTCTCCTTGTTCTTAATCCGTTTTCCTTTTCAGAGCTTTTAATTACACAGCTGAGTGTTTCTTAGTTTTGGAATTCGAATTCAACACAATACCATCATACAGTTCTCCCTTTTCTCTTGGTATGTTACTTTCTACCTCTTCCTTGTTTTCACCCTTTGAATTCTGAGACTTTTTGTTATGTGCGGGACTAAAAGTTCGGATCTTGCTTTGTTTTTTGCCTCTAGCATTAGCTTATTGTAGTTCATGAATTCGATAGTTTTTTTGGTACGTTTTGATGTCTTCTATGGACTTGGGTTTCGGATTTTATGCTCTTTTTTTATTAGAGATTCAGTGATTATTGAAGAACTATCTGTTCCAACGTGATTTTTGGAACTCTGGCCTGTTTATGTCTTGGTGGGGAAGGATATTTGATTAAAAAAATTATGCATACTAGGTGTTTGTTTAATTGCCTCAATGAAAAGAAAAGGATTGATTCCTTGTCTTTTGCTTTCTACATTATTGTTTCTTGATTCTCTGTAGAAATTGATTCCCTATCAAGCTTTTTGGATCATGGTATAGATAGAAATCCCGTAAGAGCCCCATAATCGAATGATGAACTTTGCGGTTGCACAATTCACTCCCTAAACTATGCAAAAATAACACAAAACACACCTAATTCCTACTTAGTAGAGTAAATTGAACAACCTCTAAATTGGGGGACCATTAAGGGTTAGTCTTTTTTGGTGGCTAGTTGGGTGGGGCTCTGGAAAGTTCAAAATTACAAGTTTTCTATATATTTTTTCTGCTATATTGTATCTGCTGATTTGATTTTCAGGAATTTGATGGGTTTAATTGCCTAATTTGGAACTCTTATGGTATGATGAATGATAATTTCACTTTTGTTGGTATCTCAAACAAACAATAGCATCTTTTTCTTATCTTTTTTGTTTTTATTATATCAATTGATCGGTGTTCACAATACGTTTCCTGCTGAAAAACATAAGGAAAGTTTGGATCTTTCTGTAGAATAGTGACGTCATCATCATCTCTTAATATATGGCACGAAAGGCCTCTTCTTTTCAACTTATAAGCAGTTGTAATGAATTGAACTTATTTCACTATAAATTTATATGTATGCAATACTAATAAATACTGAACTGAATTGAATAGAAGTTGAAAAGAACTGGCCAAAGTTTTTTTTTTTTTTTTCAACACAATTTCCAGCTGTTCATCTATGGCCTGATTCACACACGGTTGTTTTTCTTTGTAATATGGATATCAGTTTTGCCAAATACATCATTTATCTCTCGAACTTGACACAAAAATTTAGATAGCATCCAACCTTCAAAATTTCTAACTTATCCCCGGAGCTTGGTAAAAATGAACTAGTTTACCCCCTGAAGTTGACCAAAAAGTGCACCAGTTTGCTCCATCATTGCCACGTGTCAGCTTTCGATTGGAGAAAAAAATCAGAAAAATGACATCTTTGAAAAGTCAAATCAATCATAAGCTGATACATAGTATTGAAAGGGGTAAACTGGTGCACTTTTCAGGGGCAAACTGTTCATTTTTTTTAAATTCAGGGGATAAGTTGAAATTTTTTAAGGTTTAGGGTGACATCTGATTTTTTGTGCCAAATTCGGGGCAAATCACGTAATAAGCCCAGTTTTGTTACTTAGATTAGATCTAGCCATAAATGATATAATACTAATTGATGAAATTGTTTCATCTATTAATGGTGATATTGTTGCTGACAGTGACTTTAATTTTCAAATCATCACTCAATTAATCTACTCATTTATTTTCATATTACTATTTCTGTGGTGTTGCTTATGAACTATTTAATAAAAGTAATGATGTTCTATTTGAGGCCCCAATTCTCTTTCAATTGGGTGATCTATTTTCCTTAAAACAGAACCCCTTGTATTAAATGTGAAATAGAAAGGTAGGTAGTTTAATGGCTAAAAAAAGAAATTTCTTTTCATGTTGAAATTGAAATTTCAATGTTTTGCCTGCCTGACATTCAACCATCCAACCAATAAGATATTTTTTTTTTTGAGTAATCAAGTCATAAGTGTTCTCGCCTGGAAAGGCTTAGTCTAATAGTTATGTCTTGAAGCTCTGAGTCTAGAGGTTGCAGGTTCGAGTTTATACTCGAGCGGGTGGGATAAGGTTTTCTTTTATTATTATTATAAACCCATATAAGACATTTTTAAAAAAAAAAAAAAGTGTTCTTCCTTTTACACAATCTTATAATCAATGAGATTATTAGGGGTTGATTTCTTCTATTGACACTTAAATAATATTAACAATATGTAATATTTTTTTAATGCATTCTTTATTTAAAAATGTAATTTAACTTGCATAATCAATTTGTATAGAGGCGGTTGGTGGCCTATTTTTTTTTTTTCTCTCTAGGTACTTTTTTCAGCCATATTTGCTTATTTCTTGCAAGGTTGTTAATCATCATTAAGGGTCAATTAGGTAGGAGAGACAATCGTAACTTACGTTGGTGAATCTTATTCATGAGTGATGTTTCGTGCACTGGACTGTCTTTTTTATGCTTATCAAATTGACGATTATACCTATTTTTGTGACTCTAGCTACTTTTTTTCAGCCATAATTGTTTATTTCTTGCAAGGTTATTAGTCATCGTTATGTTTCGTGCATTGGTCTGCCTTATTTTTAAAGTCGGCCAGATTGATGATTATACCCTAACCTCGGCGCATATGTTTATGCTTTCAGATGGAAACAGTGGCTACTGAGAACTACATAGAAGAAAGTATGAATCAAAACGATTGCAACGAAAACCGAATTCCTCCATTGGAGAAATGGAAATCGATGGCCGATACTATGGTCGATTCAGACGAAAACAACTCGAATGGTTTTGATTGCAACATTTGCCTCGATTCCGTTCAGGATCCAGTAGTTACACTCTGTGGTCATCTTTTCTGCTGGCCTTGTATATACAAATGGCTGAACCGAAAAACCGAAACCTCCGAATATGACGAAATGCAACAACAACAACAACAACAACAATGCCCCGTTTGCAAGGCTGAAGTTTCCGAAGGCACTCTAGTGCCCCTTTTCGGCAGAACTACCAAACCGTCAAAATCGAAAGCCCCGAATTTAGGCATAATTATCCCAAGAAGACCGCTCGGTCTTACCAATGGGTTTGACTCGCCAAGATCTTCCCTTTTTACCCCTAGCACGCCCCATTCATCTCGCCTCAGCTATTCGCCTCAAAGCTACGCCCCTTCGCCAATGCCTACCCCTTCGCCAATGCATACCCCTTCACCAATGCTTACATCATCGGCTACGTTCGATCCTGTTGTAGGGATGTTTGGGGAGATGGTTTATGCGAGGGTTTTTGGTAATTCGACTACGAACATGTATGGTTACCGAGATTCGTACAATCTCGCGGGGATTACTAGTCCGAGGTTAAGAAGGCATGTGATGCAGGCTGACAAGTCACTGAGTAGGATATGTTTTTTCTTGTTTTGCTGTGTATTTTTGTGCTTTCTATCATTTTAACAAGCACATTTATCCATTGAGGCCTAATATGATACCTTTATATATATATATATATATATATATATATATATAAATTCACATTTTCGATATGAAATTATCAGCCGAGATGTATTGCAAGTAATCGCTACTGCAT
Organism: Euphorbia pulcherrima; assembly: GCA_947683365.1. Taxonomy (NCBI): domain Eukaryota; kingdom Viridiplantae; phylum Streptophyta; class Magnoliopsida; order Malpighiales; family Euphorbiaceae; genus Euphorbia; species Euphorbia pulcherrima. Next base: position 1,842,046 of record CANTUS010000006.1, on the reverse strand, counting down.
TTATTGTGCTGCGGTTTATGTTTAATTCAAGTTTATATTAATATATATGAAAATTCACACATGTATAGGTTACTAAAGATAAAATTTTTGTTACACATTAATTTTTTAGAACAAATCGAATAACCCTTTACTCATAGTACGTGATAAATTCAGTAAAATTGTCACTAAAAGAATATTTGTGATAATAAAATTATCATAAAAATGGTAAGTAGTCACAAAGAGGTCGGAATGTATAACTCTGTAATAAAACATATTTTTAAATGTAACAATAAAACGTTACAAATATTTCAAGTAAGAAATTTATGTTCTATTACCTTTGGGGAACATTTATATAAGGGGAATATTACTATATTTTTCAGTAAAAAAATATAAGAGGAATATTACATAATAGATTAGAGGTATTTTATTTTTGTGATGACGCAAAATTATATCTTATAGCAACTTTGGGTGGTATTTTTTCTTGATAGGATTAGGGTGTGGAGAGATATATCCACTTATTGAGGGTATGGGTGAAAAAAATAATAATTATTAGATTCCAATATATGTTATCTTGATTGAACCATATATGAATTTAACTTGGAAAAATAAAAATAATGCAATTGCCTTTGGAACATCATTAGTCATTATATGGGATAAGGTTTTATATCAAAACATGGTTATGCTTGTGTCTTTCATTGCTATTTTCGAAACGCATAATACTGTTGTGAACTTGTCTCTAAATATTTATTTACTCCTTAAATTTTTAAAAATTTTAAATAACCCTCTGAACTTATAAAAAAATTTTAAATAGCCCCTTGAACTTATAAAAAGTGAATCAATTTACTCCTTCAATGCCACGTGTCGATTTCTAATTGAAGAGAGAAAATGACATCTTTAAAAACTCAAATCAATTAAAATTTAACATGTAACATTTAGGAAACAAATGAATTCATTTTTTATAAGTTTATGAGGTTATATATATATATATATATATATATATATATATATATATATATATATATATATATATGTCAGATTAACAATGATAATGATAGATATACATATAACAAAAAATAAAACATAGTATGTTGAATTTTCTATTGGGTCCATTCAACTACTAATAAATATACAAGATCACGTACTTTTTTAAAATACTAGCATCCTTATATACTGATGCAAACTTTTAAATTTAAAATTTAAATGATATGATATCGTAACAGCTTTAATTAAATTAAAAAATGAAGTTATCAATAGTTACACTTATTTTTAAAATTCTATCACATAATACGACATACTAATACACAATAGATATTTTTAAGTGTGAAAATGTCACATAAATAATTTAATTATAGAATGTTCGTAATCGGTTATTATAAAAATGAATGTAGTGGTAAAATGTAATACGTAATTACGCACTATAATAATATTAATTACAATTATTGGTCTAGCTGGAATTGATGTAAAACGTGATGCGGAGGTATGAACAGTGGGTGGCGGCGGCCACCACCGACACGTGGCGGTTGAAACCAGAGAAGCTTCTAAAAATAAGGTTTTCAAGGTTTTGGATCCTCTGAGAAGCTGCCAAAATTAGGTCATTCGAAAAAATAATTAAATTAAATTTATTTTAATTTAATTTTAATTTTTAAAATTTTTAAAATTTAAATTTTAGTTTGATTTTGATTTTTATCATAAAAATTGAAATAAAATTAAACTGAATTAAATAAATTAATTAATATTATATCTTAATATATATTTATATTATATCTAATATTCTAATTAATATTGACGATATATAATACATTAATTAGTAAATAATAATAATAAATATAAAATTTTAACTTAAGTAATTTTAACTTGGAAAGACGTGTTTTACCTTATAATTTTATGAATATGACTTATTCAATAATTCATTATATATATGTCATACTACTTGAATTAATATTTTTTATGTATCAATATTTATATTTATTGTTGTAAATATAAATTTCAAAGTTACTATCAAATTTAATACATATCAAGATGAAATTACCGTAAGTCTCTCTCATATAACCCTAAAATAAAAAAATAAATTACATATTATTTATAAATTATAGAGTTTGAACCATTCGATTATAACCGAACCGAATCGAATCTGAACCAAACTATATTCAATTCGGTTTCAATTCTTATATTTTTACTAATTTAAATTTCGATTCGATTCAATTTTTAAACCGAATCAATATTTGCTCAACCCTATCCAAAATAGCTCACAATCCGCCGTGTGAACACTTCCCTAAATAAAAGTCTTCCTTTTTTATTTGAAAATTCCACTCTTTTAAATTAGTTTATGTGTAAATTCTAGACCCGGGCATCTGTCAGGTTAATCGGACATAACTAAAAAATTAATAATTTAAATTCGGTCTAATTCATAAAAAATTAAAATTAAGCTTGAATTAAATTGGATCTTTATAAAATAATTAAAATCTAAATCCAACACACGGCCTATTAATTAATATATATAATTAAAAATTAAAATACTTTTTAATAATAATTATTATAGAAGAATAATTGTGATAAAATTTTTAATGTAAATCATAAAATTGAGTTAAAATATTAAATTTTTAAGAAAATTTAAATTTTTTTATAATTATTAGTATCATAAATAATGAATATATATATATATATATATATTTAATATATTAATTATTAGTTTAGGTCAGCGGATCGGACTTGGATTTTGGACTAAAATCAAGCTCACTTTATTCTTTATTCGGGCCCCTTCAAATTTATTTGGGGCCTATTTTTAAATTATTTGTTCAAACTCAGCCCATAAAAGACGGGTCGACGGCTCGTGCCTAGGTCTAGTAATTTCCATATTATTTTGTGGTCATTATTTAGTAGTATAAATTAAATTCATCATGTAATTTTTAAGTGCTTTTTAAAAAAAATAAATTTATGTAATTGTGCTTATATTAAATAGAAAGAAAAATCTCTTGCCCTCAATATAGTTTTAACTTAAATCCTCTGAAGATAATAAGTTCGGCCTTAACCAGTTTACCAATGTATCCCCACAATTTTCAAGCGCTTGTTTGTGAAACTAAAACTTCTCTAATGTAAACACCTTGGTAGACAACTTTGAAGCAAAAGCTAGGAAAAGTTACACCTAAATATAATTTTTTAATAATATTTATAAATATCTTAATTAAAATAATCTTATTTAAAATTTAATCACAGTTAAAACTTCTCATTCATAAATATGATTAATAATACATAAAAATAACAAAGCTTAGCCTCGGCTAATTGAGCCAACAAAAAACAATTTTTTATTGGGTTTTCAACTACCATCAATTTACTTGATTTCAAAATGCAGTCAATTGTATTTCTAGAAGTGGATTCCAAATTTGATAGAATTTCATTTTTCTATCCAACTTGACATTTAAACATTCTTACCATAACATTAATCTATTTTTATATGCAAGTGATTCCATTTTCATCATTAAGTATTATTAAAACTTGTGATTTGGAGTGGTCTAGAATTTTACTTTTACTTTGGACTAGTTTTCATCTTACAATTAATTAATAATTTTTATCTTACAATTAATTAATAGTTGTGATGTAGATATATTGAAAGTAGTCTATTGTTCAATTCAAAATTAATCAAATTTTAATTTTCATTGAATAAAATCAAGCTCTAGATTCCTAGCTTAATCTTACCACATCAGTTGTATTAATGTAATTAATTATATATTCGAAGGGTCGAGAACCACTTGACTTAGCTATTTTTTAATATTATTGGTAACTTTTATTTTTGAATAGACTAAAATTAATTATTTGATCATTATTATTAAACAGTTAAAATTATCGTTTAATACTGATAATTATAAAAAAAATTGTTGGCTAATAGGTTAAAATTTTGGACTTTAAATGGTCCATTGGTGCCAATAAAATCAAAATATTTTTTGTTGGCATTTAATACTTTATTGAGTAAGGTTGGATTTCTATCATTATCAAGCAAATATAGTCAAAATAAATGCTTATCAAGCAAATGATGCAATGTGATGTATTTGGATATTGCTCAAATTGTACAACAAACATAATGCACATGAACTCCAATGGTTTTGAACTTTTGATTTAATTACAAGGGTTTGGACAATTTAATTTAACTTTGCTTAAATTTATGATATTTTTTAACTTTTAACCATACCACAAAATATATCAAATTTGAAAGTGAAATTTCAACAAACTCTTCCTTTTTTTTATTGTCCATTTGGTTTATCGGAGCTTTATTTCAATTATGTTTAAATTCGATTCGGATCACACACCTGATTGTGGTGGCCATTAAGGCTTTTATGCATTCACTTCTTACGAGAATAATCAAAATCTTCCTTAATTATGCTCTCATTCACTTCTTGGTTATTCTATAACTAGGGGCGGAGCTGAGGGGAGGTTTACAGAGGCAGCCGCCCATCCAACGGTCGAAAAATTCTATATATGGGTATTGCGGCGAGATTTTACCTCTTCAAACTTTCATGGCAGCCCTGGTTAAAAATAAACTTCCTTTTCTGTTTTTCTTTTTATCCAAAAGATAAAAGGGTGTGACTGTCCTTCCAATTTTTAAAAAGCAATTCTTAATTACCGTGCTATTTACTGTTTATTTATAATTTAATAGATATTTTTTCCTTCTCTCACATATCCTCACTACCGCTTCTCTCATTGTCCTGCTCATATTCACATATATATTTTATTTTTCCTTTCCCATTTTTTAACTTTTATAATAATTAGTGTATTTGTTAGGTAGAAAATTAAATCTCATCATTACATGTATCTTTTTTCATTCATTAACAAATTTATTTACAACTTTTTATCAAAATAAAAGAGATAATTTCAGACTTTATAAAATCACATTGCACAAAGTGTAAAGTCAATAAAAAAAATTAAATTTATATTCAATTTTTATATCTTCGTACTATTGTAGAAATCGTAATTAAATAAATTCAATTCTTTATGTTAACATTTCATTGTTCATTTTTAATTCCAAACATTATTTTGTTAAGGTAAAAGGAATTATAAGAAAACTAAAACTCATTTGTAAATTTGAGTGCAAGTCTAACAATAAAGTTGTTATTATTATAAAATGATATATTGGTCTTCTCCCTTTCCTAACTATGCAATAACATGTTTAGATTGCGAGATTAATTTTATTTCATTTTTTTATTCGATTAAGTTTTAATCACATCTGTTAAAGAATTAATTTAATGGTTGAACTGTAAAGCTATAATTTTAGAAGTTATAGATTGGAGTTCACACTTGGATAAAATGGGATAAAGTTTTTCTTTATTATTATCATAAGCTCGTATGAGTTAATTTTTTTAAAAAAAGTTTTAATCACATAATTCATTTATAATTTCAATATTAGCAAGTTTATATAATTTTCTTTTTATCCAAATTTTTTAACAGTATCTCGCCAATTTATCTCAATTAATCTTTATCTATGCAAAATTACACCCTCCTAATATTTAAATTCTATCTTCGCCACTGTCTACAACAATAATCAACATTAAATAAAATAAAGACAATATCAAATCTCTTACAAGAATACCTTATGTACGTTACTGCTGGTTTTTTTTACTATTATTATTGATTTTTTTTGTTTTTGAAAGTTTAAAACAGTATATTATATAATCATAATTAAATACTAAAAGTACTATTTTTTAGTGCCCAAAATATAAAAGACAAATACTAAAAATATCTCAAGCATCCGCTACATTGCTTGTTATAAAAGGATGAATGAAATGGAACTATTAAAAAATTATTACATCCCAATTATGTCTTTATAAGAATATGTTAAGCCTTATTTGAACTCAAACTTGTCAGTATTAGAGACTTATTACATTGGGATGAATTTGCTATCTATTATCCATTATTTGAATGTTTTTTTATAGCTAGCTTATTATATATATTGTCTGGAAGTTTCGTTCTTCAAATTAATCGTGATATCGCTTATAATATAAGTGAATCTCTTTTATGTATGTTCATAGATTTATAAATCTGTTAGCTTGTAATTTTGCTCGAGCAACTATTTCTTCGACATGTAAAGGATATCTAAATAATTTATGCTTGTCCTTAGTATGCAATGCTTATTACATAGAAAAATTCTGTCTATAGAAAGTAACCTATAAATTTGAACTACTCTTCCGTGTTGGATTGGTTGAAAGGTAATAAGAGTTAGTTTGACATTATTGTTTGAATTGCTTTTAAAATAAATTATTCTCACAAAGTTTTAATAATACTATATATTTTATCTTTGAACAATACATTTTGATCTTTCATATTAATTAATTAGGAACCGTTTGATTTATTTTTTCTAAAATCAAATATACAGCTTTCAAAAAAAGCTTGAAAATGAAGCTTTTAAAAAAAACAGCTGAAAAAAGCTATAAAAACTTACGGCCAAACTGTCTTCAAATTTACACCTAATAATAATTAATGATACTTGAAAAAAGATTAGCCTTTGATTAGCTAATCAGAGTTCTTTTACACGAAATCGGGTATTTAATACCCCACCCGTTAGATATTTGACACATATGCAGTTTATATATTATAATAATAAAAATTACATATGAGTCAAACATACAATGAGATGGGTATTAAATCTTCGATCCTGTATAAAATTTACCTAGGTAATTAAGCCACCATAAAGGCAATTTCATTATATTTTCAGTTACCATCAATTAACTTAAATTCAAAACATTGTCAAATTGTTAGAAGTGAATTCTAACTTTGATAGGATTTCATTTTCCAATCCAACCTGACATTTTACCATTCTCTTTATAATACCATCTATTTATATATATGTAACTAGTTCCATTTTACACTTGTAATTTGGACTGGTTTTTATCTTACAATAAATTAATAATTATGACGCAATTATCAATAAGAGTTGGTCTAAATAATAAATAATTTAATATTATTTAAGTAAAATTTTAAATTTAAATTCTAATAAATATTTATAATTTATTGAATTCGAGTCCTCCAGGCCGCGGCTCAGTGTTCAGGTCTAGTAATTTCCATACTAGTTGAGCCAACAAAAAACAATTTTTTATTGGGTTTTCAATTACCATCAATTTACTTGATTTCAAAATACAGTCACTTGTATTTCTAGAAGTGAATTCCAAATTTGATAGAATTTCATTTTTCTAAACATTCTTACCATAACATTAATCTATTTTTATATGCAAGTGATTCCATTTTCAATTTCATCTTGCCAACATCATTAATTACTATTTTTTTCTCACTAAAAATGCATCATTAAATATTATTAAAACTTGTGATTTGGAGTATTCTGGAATTTTACTTTTACTTTGAACTGGTTTTTATCTTACAATTAATTAATAGTAAGGTTTTAAAAAATGTTAGGCGCTAATCGGGTGGTTGGGGTTTTAAATATTTAGGCGGGGTTTGGGCGGGTCCTAGGCGGCATCTAGGTGGATTTATAAATTTTTTATTTTTTAAATTATTAATAGATAAAAGTATAAATTTAATTAAAAAATTAATTATAATACATAATATTTTATAAAAAAAATATTATGTAGTATATGAAAATATAAGTATTAGTTAATTTTTATATAAAAATATATCAATATTAAAATAAATTTCTTAAAAACAAATATCCTCACTAATTTTTGTGATTAATAGCGTACTATTTCTAGTTTTGAGGTTCAAAATAAAAATTGTATGATAAGAATATTTTGTTGTACATTAGTTTTACCAACCGTACTACCTTTTTTAAATTGAAAAAATTGAACTATAATTATTATAGATATCAATATCTTAAAATTTGGGGGGAAATTGGAGTAGGCGTTGCTTAGACGGAAAAAATTGGATTAAGCGATATTAAGATAGCAATATATCGATCTAACGCCTGATAACGTCCGAAGAATAAAAGATCAGACGACGAATCTCAAAATAACGCCTAAACGAAAAGTTTTAAAACACTGAATAATAGCTGTGATGTGATATGTTGAAAGTAGTCTATTGCTCAATTCAAAATTAATAAAAAAAACTACATTCTCTTTTAATTGAATTTTAATTTACATTGAATAAAATCAAACTCTAGATTCCTAACTTAAGTGGCTACAACTCTTACCACATCAGTTGTATTAATGTAATTAATTATTTATTAGAAAGGTGGCAAACCACTTGATTTAGCTATTTTTTTATATTATTAGTAACTTTTATTTTTTAATGATTAAAATTAATTATTTGATAATTATTATTAAACACTTAAAATTATCATTTAATACTTATAATGATAAAAAAAATTAGATTTGAATTCTCTAAAGTTTAAACTCTCTAAAGTTGTATAATTCATTCAATCTCAACCATTCATTAAATTTTAATGGCCCAAATTTAATATTAGTGATTTGTGGGGTCCACAGTATAATAAATCTGGGCCATTAAAATTCAATGAATGGTTGAAATTGAATGAAATATATAACTTTAGAGAGTTTAAATTTTAGAGAATTTAAATAAAAAATTCTTGGCTAGTCGGTTAAAATTTTGGACTTTAAATGGTCCATTAGTGCCAATAAAATCAAAATATTTTTTTTGGCATTTAATACTTTATTGAGTAAGGTTGGATTTCTATTATTATCAAGCAAATATAGTCAAAATAAATACTTATCAAGCAAATGATGCAATGTGATTTACTTGGATATTGCTCAAATTGTACAACAAATACAATGCACATATATATACATATATACTAATTTGGATTGAGGCATAACATAACTAACCAAAGTTTCCCAAAATACATAAATTAATTTATACAGAACTCCAATGGTTTTGAACTTTTGATCTAATTACAAGGGCTTGAACAATTTAATTTAACTTTGCTAAAAGTTATGACATTTTTCAATTCTTAATCATTGTACTAAATTTAAAAGTGAAATTTAATCAAACTCTTCCTTTTTTTATTGTCCACCTGGTTCACCGAAACTTTACTTCAATTATGTTCAGATTCGACCAAAATCGTACACCTGACTGTGGTGGGTGAGTCTCCCAATAAAAATTTGAGGCATTCACTTCTTACAAGAATAATCAAACTCTTCCTTAATTATGCTCTCATTCACTTCTTGGTTAATCTACAACAATAATCAACATTAAATTAAATAAAGACAATATTAAATCTCTTACAAGAACACCTTAGGTATGTTATTGCTGGTATTTTTTTACTATTGATATTTTTTTTAAACCATTTAAAACATTAATATATAATCATTATTAAATACTAAAAGTAGTATTATTTAATGCCAAAAATATAAAAGACAAATACTAAAAATATCTCAAGCATCCACTACATTGCTTATTATAAAAGGACGAATGAAAGCCAACTATTAAAAAATTATTACATCGCAATTGTGTCTTTATAAAAATATGTTGAGCCTTATTTGAACACAAACTCGTCAGTTTTAGAGACTTATTTTATTGGGATTGATTTGCTTTCTAAAATCAATTATTTGAATGATATCGATAGCTCTTTTATTATATATATTGTCAGAAAGTTTCGTTCTTCAAATTAGTTGTGATATCGCTTAAAGTATAAGTGAATCTCTTATATATTTATAGATCTGTGAATCTATTAGCTTGTAATTTTGCTCGAGCAACTAACATGCTAATTATTTTAGGCTTGTCCTCAGTATGAAATTACATAGAAAAATTCTGACTATATAAAAGATATGTATAGTTATGGTAGAAAAATTTAAAAATTTAATAATTAGATAAGTTTGATAGTAAGCGATAGATTTGAACTACTCTTTCGTGTTGGGTTGGTTGAAAGTAGACCGGGCATCAATATGTCGATCCATAAGGTTTGTTCATACCCGTTTTTTATAGGTTGGGTTTGGATAAATTAATTTGAGAATAGATTCGGTCCGACCCGAATCTAAAAAGGCTCAAATAAAGAATGAGATGGGCTTAATTTTAGTCCTAAAACCCAACCCCGACTCGTCCGGCCCGAACTAATAATAAATATATTAAATAATTATATATTTATTAAATTATAATGTTGAAAATTTAAAATTTTTTTATGAAATTTAACATATAAACCCAATTTTATTATTTATATTAAAAATTTAATTACAATTATTTGATTATAACTTTTTTATTATATATATTAATAGGTAGGCTCGCAGGCCGGACTTAAATTTTAATTATTTTATAAAAGCCTGACCCGACTTTAATTTTATACAGATCGGACCGAATTTAAACTACTAATTTTTTAGTTAGACTCAATTAGATCCGGCCTAGCCCGGAGCCATGCCCGGATCTAGTTGAAAGCTACTAAATTTACACCTAATAATAGTGATTAATACTTAAAAAAAGATTGGCCTTTGATTAGCTAATTAAGCCACCAAAAAAGCAATTTTATTGGATTTTCAGCTACCATCAATTAACTTGAATTCAAAATATTGTCACTTTTATTATTAGAAGTGAATTCCATAGAATTTGATTTTCTTATCCAACCTGACATTTTACCATTCTCATTATAAAACCATTTATTTATTTATATATATATATATATATATATATATATATATATATATATATATATATATATATATATATATATAACTAGTTACATTTTCATTTTCATACTGTCAACATCATTAATTACTATTAAAACTTGTAATTTGTGAATTTTTTATTTTGAGAGTTCTAGAATTTACACTTGTAATTTGGACTAGTTTTTATCTTACAATAAATTAATAATTGTGACGTAGTTATGTTTAGAGTATTCAATTACTAAATTCTCTCAATGAACTATAATCAAAAGTTTAATAATCTAGACAACTAAAATTAACGTTCGATGGCAAAAATGAAATAAAAAAAAAGCAATCACTTTTTCATATATGGAGGGTTTGTTTGGGATGCGGTTTAAACTGTTATCGCGAAAAGTTTCACTTATAAATTTTTAATAAAATAATATATTTTGATATTGGAGAAAAGAATTTAACTATTAATGCTAATTAATTAGAAACTGTTTGCTCTTGATTTTCAGAACTTTTCCGAGCAATAACTTGAAAAAAATAAAAATAAAGCCTTTCAGATAACCATAGAAAACAATCCCAAACTGAACCGAATCTATTTTATTAAAATTTGAGACTTTAAATGTCTTTTTGGTGCCAATAAAATCACAATATTACTTTATTGAGGTTTCATTTTATCCATTATAAAGAAAATATAGTACAAAATAAATCCTTTTCAAGAGAACGATGCAATGCTTTTATTGGGATATATTTTGAAGTGTACAACAAATACAATATACATATATATACATGTATATACTAATTTGGGTTAAAGCATAACATAACCAAAGTTCCCCAAAATAACGACTTAACGCATCGATTACTCTCCAAATTTGGCATGTTTTATCACATGTCATTTTTAATTTTTAAGTGAATCACTTTACCCCTAAAGTTGGCATAACTGATACAGTTTGCCCCCTCAATGCCACGTGTCAACTTTTAATTGGAGGGAGGAAATTTTAAAAAATGACATCTTTAAAAAGTCAAATCAACCAGAAACCGACACGTGGCATTAGGGGCTGTATCATTTTTATCAACTTTAAGGGGTCAAGTGATTCAATTAAAAGTTGGAGATGACACGTGACAAAACGTGCCAAGTTTAAAGGGCAATGGATACGTTTCGCAATGAATAAATTAAATCAAACACAAAACTCCAACAACTAATAACATTTTTCCATTCTTAACCGTACGATAAAATGTACCAAATTCGAAAGTGAGATTTAATCAAACTCCACCTTAATTATTTTGTAATTCACTTCTTGGTTAATCTAACAATAACTAACATTAAATCAAATTAAAAACAATATCAAATCTCTTACAACAAGACCTTAAATCCCTCGTCCCAAAACTCCAATGCTGTTGGTGGTTCAACACTAAACTGATCATCTTGCATTTGCACTAGAACCGCATTACTGCTAAGATTTTCGTATTGAACAAGACGAGATAATCTGTTATGTTCATCGGTAGAGAGATGACAATGCTCGATAATCATTTTCCAAACCTCTTCGGCTTCTTCCTCGTCTCCTTGACCTTCCAAATACTTTAAACACAAAGCCAAATTAAGCAAGCTCGGTTTTTGCCCTAATTTACTCGCACATATTGCTTTCTTCATTGTATCTACTGCTTCCAACATTCGCCCAACGAGTAAATATCCCGTAGCTAAACCATCCCATGACGCCACATTCGACTCCTTCCCTCGCTCTATAATCTTGTATATAATTTCCTCGGCCTTTTCGCAAAACCCTTTTCGGGATAACCCTTAAATCATCAAATTTGGAACCCGAATGTCGAATCTCATCTTAGCCGAATCCCATTCCTCCCATACCTTCTCGGCACCATCCATGTCATCAAGTTACACTAGTGAACCAATCATAGATATGTAGCCTGTCTTGTAATAAAATGTTGAGTTCTGTTTATACAAATTCCAAATCCGATACACTTCGGTTTTATTACCAGCAGCAGCATATAAAGTCAAGAGCTTTTCGTATCTTTTCGAGTTTCGTTTCGCTAGGTGTTCTGGATTCTGTAAAATTATCACAGCTTTGTCGACAAGGCCGACTTTTATAATTGTATTCCAGTTTCCTTTAATTTATTTCAATTTTGTATAGTTATAAATTTTAATTAAATTCAGTTTAGTTCATATTATTTTAATTATAATAAACTTTTACATAAGATTTTTCTGACTAAATAAGTGATTATTTTGCTAAAGTTACTATATAAATATGTCACATTAACAATGTTAATGATTGATATACAGAACTAAATAAAAGCATAATTTATTGTTGGGTTCTCGCTTCGTTCTCTTAAAAACCATGAAAAAAACGCATTCATCTACTTATAAACATATAAGATCGCGATTTTTTTACGTGGTATCAAGTATTTCATATACTTCCTGTTAGATGTTTGACACGTAATCACTTTCTATTATTATAATTTACAGAAAGGATATTAAATACTTATTACTGTATTACATTTTCCTAAGATCACATACTTTTCGTTTACTTTTCCTAAACACTAGGACCCTTGTATATCAATATAAGCTTTTGAATTTAATTAATAAATGACATAATATCATAATATCTTCAACTAAATTAGAGCGTTGAATTCATAACAGTTACTCTTATTTTTAAAATTCTACCACATAATAGGACATGCTATCACACGATCAATATTGTAAGTGTGAAAATGTCACATAGATAATTTAATTATAGAATGTTCGTAATTGGTTATTATAAAAATGAATGTAGTGGTAAAATGTAACACCTAATTACGCACTATAATAACATTAATTTTTTTTATGATTTATAATAATATTAATTACAATTATTGGTCTAGCTGGAATTGATGTAACATATTGTTTTATCTTATAATAGAAAATACTAGTAATTAATATATATATATATATATATATATATATGAATATTACTATGATAAAACGTGATGTGGTGGTATGAACAGTGGGTAGCGGCGGCCACCACCGACACGTGGCGGTTACAACCAGAGAAGCTTCTGAAAATAAGGTTTTCAATGTTTTGGATCCTCTAAGAAGCTGCCAAAATAGCTCACAAACCACCGTGTGAACACTTCCCAAAATAAAAGTCTTGCTTTTTAATTTGAAAATTCTACTCTTTTAAATTAGTTTATGCGTAATTTCTAGACCCGGGGCTGGATCAATCGGACTTAGCTAAAATTTAGTAGCTCAAGTCCGATCTAATTAATAAAAAATTTAATTGAATTTGGGTCGGAGTTTTATAAAATAATAAAAATTTAAGTTCGAGTTGCGGGTCTATCAATTAAGGGATATTTTATGGTTGTTTAAAGTGACCTCTACTTTGTCTCTATTATCATTGGATGAGTGGATGATATTTTGATCCAATGGTGAAAAGAGGTAAAGTAATACTTTGTAAAAAATAAAGTAACCATAACCTACATCATTAATTAATATATATAATTAAAAAATTTAAATATTTTTTAGTAAAAATTATTGTAACAGAATTATTGTGGTAAATTTTTTAATATAAATAATAAAATTGAGTTAAGATGTTAAATTTTATAAGAAAAATCAAAATTTTTTAGATTATTAATATTATAAATATATATATATATATATATATATATATATATTTATTTAATATATTAATTATTAATTCAAGTAGCGGGGTGAATTTGGATTTTAAGATTAAAATCAAGCCGGCCTCATTCTTTATTCGGGCCTTTTTAACTTTGTCCTAATTCCATTTTTTAATTAGCTTGTTTAAACTGAGTCTGTAAAATATGGATCTCATGACCCGACGGATCAGTGTCCAAATCTAGTAATTTCCATACTAATTGAGCCAACACAAAAAAAATTCTTATTGGGTTTTCAATTACCATCAATTTACTTAATTTCAAAATACTGTCAATTGTATTTCCAGAAGTGAATTCCAAATTTGATAGAATTTCATTTTTCTATCCAACTTGACATTTAAAACATATTCTTACCATAACATTAATCTATTTTTATATGCGAGTAATTCCATTTTCAATTTCATCTTTTCAACATCATTAACGACTATTTTTTTCTCACTGGAAATGCAGCATTAAATATTATTAAAACTTGTGATTTGGAGTATTCTGGAATTTTACTTTTACTTTGGACTGGTTTTTATCTTACAATTAATTAATAGTTGTGATGTGATACGTTGAAAGTAGTCTAATGCTAATTCATTATTAATAAAAAAAACTATGTTCTCTTTTAATTGAATTTTAATTTACATTGAATAAAATCAAACTCTAGATGCCTAGCTTAAGTGGCTACAACTCGTACCACATCAGTTGTATTAAATAATCAATTATATATTAGCAAAGGTGGTGAGCCACTTGTTTTGTTATCGATAACTTTTGTTTTCAAATGGACTAAAATTAATTATTTAATAATTATTATTAAATACTTAAAATTATTATTTAATACTGATAATGATAAAAAAAAATGGCTAATGGGTTAAGATTTTAGACTTTAAATGGTCCATTAGTGCCAATAAAATTAAAATATTTGTTTTGGCATTTCTATCATTATCCAGCAAATATAGTCAAAATCAATACTTATCAAACAAATGATGCAATGTGATGTATTTGGATATTGCTCAAATTGTACAACAAATACAATGGACACACACATATATATATATACATACATACTAATTTGTTTTTTTTTCTTTTTTTAGGCATAACATAACTAACCAAAGTTTCCCAAAATATATAAATTAATTCATACACAAGACTCCCACCGGTTTTGAACTTTTGATTTAATTAAAAGGGTTTGAACAATTTAATTTAACTTTGCTTAAATTTATGATATTTTTCAATTCTTAACCATGTGATAAAATGTAACAAATTTAAAAGTGAAATTTAATCAAAGTCCTCTTCAATTATTCTCTCATTCAATTCTTGGTTAATCTACAAAAATAATCAACATTAAATAAAATAAAGACACTATTACAAGAATACCTTGCTGGTACATTTTTAGTATTATGATAGATATGTTTTTTGAAACAATTTAAAACATTATTATATAATCATAACTAAATACTAAAAGTAGTTTTATTTAATGCCAAAAATACAAAACACAAATACTAAAAATCTCTCAAGCACTGCCTTGTTCTGAAAGTATGAATGAAAGCGAACTACTAAAAAATTATTACATCGCAATTATGTCTTTATAAAAATATGTTGAGCCATAATAAGGATGACTTTGCTTTCTAGAATCAATTATTTGAATGATTTTGATAGCTCTTTTATTATAAATATTGTTTAGAAGTTTCGTTGTTCAAACTAATCGTGATATTGCTAAAAGTACGAGTGAATTTCTTTTATGTATACTCATAGATCTGCGAATCTGTTAGCTTATAGTTTTACTCGTTATCTAATTATTTTTCGTTGGTCCTTAGTATGCAACACTTATTACATAGAAAAATTCCGACTAGAAGATATATATATATATATATATATATATATATATATATATATATATAGTTATGGTAGAAAAATTAAAAATATATATAGGGATATTATAAAATATATACATATCTCATTAAAATATTTATAAAATTGATCATTAAGTTAACTATTTACATATCTACTGTCCAACCATAAATAATTTATAAATTAATAAAAATAAGAGAAAATAATTACATGAATACGGTCTGACCAGATAACTACTAGACGATTATAAGATATTTATCAGATAAATATTAGACGATTATTAGATATTTACCAGGTAAAAATCAGACCGTATTTTTATAATTATTTATCCCTATTTTTATAAATTTATAAATTATTTTTGTTATCATTAAATTATTTTAATTTTTTATATATATATATAAGTTTTTAACAAGCGATAAATTTGAGCTACTCTTTCGTGTTGGATTGATTGAAAGCTACTAAATTTACACCTAATAATAATTAATTATACTTTAAAAAAGATTAGCCTTTGATTAGCTAATTAAGACACCAAAAAAGCAATTTTATTCTAAATTTAATAGAATTTCATTTTCTAATCCAACCTGACATTTCACCATTCTCATTATAAAACCATCTATTTATATTCCATTTTCATTGTAATTTGTCAAATTTTTATTCTATTTTGAAAGTTATAGAATTTACACTTGTAACTTGGACTAGTTTTTATCTTACAATAAATTAGTAATTGTGACGTAGATATGTTTAGAGTATTGAATTACTAAATTCTCTTAATGAACTATAATCAAAAGTTTAATAATCTAGACAATTAAAATAACCGTTCCATGGCAAAAATGACAAAAAAAAAAAAGCAATCCCTTTTTTATACATCGAGGCTTGTTTGGAATTGTGTTCAGAGTTCTTGTAGTAAAAAATTTCATATATAAATTTTTAGTAGAACAATATATTTTAACATTGGATAAAAGAATTTGACTCTTAATACTAATTAATTAGGTTTTGTTTGCTATTAATTTTCAAAACTTGAAAATGAAGCTTTTAAAAAAAGTAGCCTGAGAAAGCAATCCTAAACTGGCCCGAATCTATTTGATTAAAATTTAAAACTTTAAATTTCTTTTGTTGCCAATAAAATCACAACATTTTTTCTGGCATCTAGTACTTTATTGAGTAAGGTTGCATTTCAACCATTATCAAGCAAATATACTACAAAATAGATCCTTATCAAGCAAATGATCCAATGTGATGTATTTGGATATTGTTCAAATCTTACAACAAATACAATGCACATATATATACATATATACCAATCAGGGTTAATTCATAACATAGACAAACTTTCCCAAGACGAATAAATTAATTCATACACGAAACTCCAACTAGTTTTGACTTAAGCCTAGGCCCATTTCTCTTGGACTGTAATATTCAGTTTAGTTTTATATAGTTATAAATTTACACTGAAATAGGTACAGTTCAGTTCAGTTTCCAGAGGTTGAAAAGAACATGCCTTAATTAAAAGGGTTTAGACAATTTAATTTAACTTTGCTTCCATTCTTTTTTTTTTGATGAAAACTTTGCTCCATTCTTAACCAAATGGCAAAATTAACCAAATTTGAAACTGAAATTTAACCAAACTCCTCTTTAATTATGCTCTAATTCACTTCTTGGTTATTACAACAATAACCAATATGAAATAAAATAAAAAAAATATCAAATCTCTTAGAATAATACCTTAACTCCCTTGTCTGAAAACTCCAATGCTGTTGGTGGTTCAACACTAAACTGATCATCTTGCATTTGCAATAGAACCGCATTACTGCTAAGATTTTCGTCTTTAACAAGACAAAACAATCTGTTATATTCATCGGTAGAAAAACGACAATGCTCGTTTATCATTTTCCAAACCTCTTCGGCTTCTTCCTTGTATCCTTGACCTTCCAAATACTTCAAACACACAGCCAAATTAAGCAAGCTCGGTTTTTGCCCTAATTTACTCGCACATATCGCTTTCTTCATTGTTTCTACCGCTTCCAACATTCGACCAGCGAGCAAATATCCCGTAGCTAAACCATCCCATGAAGCCACATTCGGCTCCTTCCCTCGCTCTATAATCTTATATATAATTTCCTCGGCCTTTTCGCAAAACCCTTTTCGGGATAACCCGTAAATCATCAAATTTGGAATCCGAATGTCAAATCTCATCTTAGCCGAATCCCATTCCTCCCATATCTTCTCGGCACCATCCATGTCATCAAGTTTCACTAGTGAACCAATCACAGATATGTAGCCTGTCTTGTAATAAAATGTTGAGTTCTGTTTATACAAATTCCAAATCCGATACACTTCGGTTTTATTACCAGCAGCAGCATATAAAGTCAAGAGCTTTTCGTATCTTTTCAAGTTTCGTTTCGCTAGGTGTTCTGAATTCTGTAAAATTATCACAGCTTTGTCGACAAGGCCGGCTTTTATGTAACCATAAGCTGCAAAAGAGAAAGCACGGAAGCTCATTTCAATTTCTTGATCCATTTTGATCTTTTCTAGAAAATTCTCCATTCCCTCAATGTCGCCCAAGGCTCCATAAGCGTGCAACCGTATTTCGTAAGTAAATGTGTCTAGTTTAATGCCTTTTCGTTCCATCTCATGGATGAGGACATCGAGTTTCTCGTATATACCCATCTTTGAATAAAGATTCAGCATTATGTTATATGAGTATGCCGTTTTTATCAAATCCATATCCCTCATTTTCTGCATTAAGGCTTCGACTTTCTCCAGTTGTTTACCATGGGCATAGCAAATTAAAAGAACAACATTGACTTGGTAGTCTTTTGAACTATCGGGGATGTGGCTGAAAAACTCCTCGGCTTTTCCTAGGCCGTGTACTTTTGATATCAAATCCAGATGAACAGCAAAATGTTTAGCTGATAAATCGCAGCCCCTTTGTTCAGCCATCCATTCCGATATCTAACATAAAAGTCGACAAGATTCAGGGGATTCAATCCACATATTCATTTTCAATAAATATTCAATCCAAAAGCTTAAAACGAAAACTAAAGTTCCAAGAACAGTGTTGAGTGGCTCAACTCGATCATCAGGGAAATTTAGTTTCATCAATGTAATCAAAACTCATACAACATCAAATTAACAGTTTACAAAATACAATTGTTGCAATCTCACCGTATCAGGTGCTATACAGTAACAAAATCAAAATTTCCATTCATAGTTGTTAAAGGCGCGCCTCACACAAGGCACAGGGTCCTGCGCCTCGCCATACTTTAGGCAAGGTAGTGTACCTCAGGCGCGCCTCGGTGCGCCTCAGAGACACTTCTATTGTTAAGGTTTAAACTTACTTTAATATGTGTTGTCCATCTATTTTTAAGAGTTTTAACAAGAAATCAAGGCTAGATATTCCTAATTCCTAATTCAATTTCTATTAAGGCTAGATAATATTAGTATGTAAAATTTTACATACATATGTACATAAAAAAGTCTCTTAGTTCTTTTTCTGTTCTTGTTATTGCATTTAACTCCACTTTTCAAGAAAATATATTTTGCAAATTTTGCGCCTAGCATACCTCAAGCGAGTGCCTCACATGCGCCTTGCCTACCTGTCGCCTGGGCTGCGCCTAGCGCCTTGACAACTATGTTTCCATTTCTTCTGTTCAAAAACCAGCTTTCAAGGAGCTAAGCAAAATCATTTATCACCATATGAACAAACATCACTAAGAAACCAAATTTCTCATTCGAATTAAACAAAAATTTCCACAATCACGAAAATCCCCAATTAAACCCTAGAGCAATTGAAATGAAAAATCGAAAGGAAACAGCAATCTACAGACAAAATAAGCAGTTAGAGATTCAAAAGAGAGACCTGAAGGGCGTAGCTAAAGCGGCATTGTTGACGAAGCTTCTTGGTCAAATTATGGAGCTCATTCAGATTAACTTCTAACCCTTTCTCGATCCACTCGTCGAGAATCGAAAACACAGAGAGCGACGGATCTCTTTCCTTGAAGATTCTTTGCGTAAGAGAACCAAAAGGCACATTGGATTTAGAGGATCGGGGTTGATTAATCACTTTTCCAGATTGGATGCGTTGATCTAGAATTGAAACCACAGAAGGCGATTGATCTCCCAATTTGGGGATTCTACTCTCCGGAGAGTCGATTGGAGCAGATGAGGAAAAAAAGGACGAAACTGAAGCATTTGGTGAAGCTAATAGAGCCTTGAACAGTGGATGATAGTGATTCCGCCATGTATATGAAATAGCGACGGACTGAAAATGGCGGCGATTCATTTGAAACAACAGAGGCATTTTGGAGAGAAACCTCGAGAGAGTTTTTTTTTTAAAAATAATTATAATTTTATTCGGGGTTAAATAATAGTTAAAGTTTTTCACTTCTTCTAATAAGTGTATTTAGTGAGATTCAAATTTTATTCTCCTCCAACTTACTCAGTATATTTAATCAGTTGAGCTATACCTTATTGATGATGTGAAAGTTTATTTATATCTTAGTATTTGTACCAATAAGAGTTGAAAGGCTCGATATCACTTATGTAAAGTCTCGAGTTTAAATCCAAGTAAATGCAAAAACATCCTTATAAAAAAATTCACCGATCACAAATAGGATCTGAATGTCAGAAGAATCAGATGTTCAACCAAAAATTAAGTATCTTATTATTTGTCAAAACTCATTTTAGTCCTTGGAAGTATTTCTTGCTTCACACGTTGTCAAATTGAATATATGATTTTTCTATTTTGCTAATGTTTAACTAAAACTATAATGTAACACTTCTACACTATTGTAATTTCGTTAAATAGTTTGCAACATATTTTTGAGGACAAATGACATTGAATTAAAAATATTGTTAGAATTGTCTCGATCGAAAGGTAATTTGATTAGGCAAATAAGATCATGTGATCGGTTTGTTTATTTGATTTAAGTGGTATACATAATATTTATTTAGTCGTTGTATCATACAATAGGTTACCTTTTATTTATTCCTCGAGAACATATTAAATTCAATTTCGCTAAAATACATTGTTCCTATCACATAGGACCCAAAATATTAAAAAATTATATAGTACAAAGACTAAATGAATAATAAATATATAACACAAGAATAAAAAAGGTAATAAATTATATAGTGCAAGGACTAAATGGATACCGTATGTACCACAGGACCAAATGCACATGACCTAAAAAGTTGGTTCTGCGAATTTGATTAGGATAAAAGGACTAATAATAAACAACGGCCAAATATCAACAAAAGCTAGAGTTAACAAGATAACAAATCTTCTTCAAACCAAAATAAGATGGCTAAAGGGAACCCGAACTTGTCCTTCATCGCCCTTTGCCCTTCGAACTTTCAAAAGTTCCTCTTGCCATCCTAAACAGTTAAATTTGTCTAAATTGCACCTCATGACCCCTTTTTTGCTGAGTTGGCAGGTGAATTTATTATTTTTATAGCCAACTCACCCGCCACGTCAGCAAAAATGGGTCATGAGGTGCAATTTAGACAAGTTCAGGAGGCGAGAAGAGCTTTAAACAATTTCGGGGGGGGCAAGAGGAACTTTTGAAAGTTTAAGAAGGCGAGGAGCAATTAGAGACTACTTCAGGCGGGTGATGTATTAGGCCAAATAAGATCATCAAACTATGAACTACTCAATCTACATAAACTTATTCTAAAATTTGCATTTGCTCCATAAACAGTCAATGCTAACATCCTATTCTTTCAAAGCCACAAAGCTAATCACTAATCTCATCATTCATTTCCTATTTCTTCGACTCGAATCGAACCCCGAGGCACACTCTCTGTCCCATTTTCAAATTCGATAATTCTCGACAATCTCTCAGTAGTGCCCTTCGAGAAATGGCAATACTTATTAACAATCTCCAAAAGCTCTTCTGCACCTTCTATATCTCCTTGACCTTTCAAATCCTTAAGACAAGCAGCCACGGTTTTAAGGGTTGGATTCCATCTTGGTTTACTCGCTGCAATAGCTTTCTTTATCGATTCCACTGCTTTTGCCACCCGTCGATTCCCTTGATACCCCAATGCCATATAATCCCAACTCGTAGCATCAGGCTTCTTTCCACTCTCAACTATCTTGTCCAAGCACGCCTCAGCCTTATCGATAACCCCTTTTCGCGTATAAGCAATAATCATCGAATTCGGTATTCGAATGTCGAAAACGACCCTAATCGAATACCACTCATCCCAAATTCTCTCAGCTCCATCCATATCATTCAACTTCAGTAACGAATTTATCATACATAAATAACTCGTGTTGCAAACTTTCTTCATCTTTATATACATATTCCAAACACGAAACATTTCATCTCTATTCCCCATTGAGGCATATAAAGATATAAGAATTTCGTAAGAGAGATTTTTCGAGGTTCTACTAATAAACGCCTCAGCTCTCTTCAACATTGATACAGCTTTTTCCTCACGACCGACTTTCAGATAACCATTTGCTGCAACGATATAGCTACGGAAATCTATCTCGAGTATCGGGTCAGCCTCCATTTTTATGAGAAATTTCTCCATGCCTTCAATGTCTGAAAAGGCTACATAAGCTCGTAGCCGTGCGCTGAAAGCGTATTTGCTACTTCTAATAATGCCCTTTTCTTCCATCTCCTGCAATAGGGCGTTGAGTTTTTCGTATTTACCTGTCTGTGAATAAAGAAAAAGCATCGTCTCGTAAGGCCATGCAGATTCTAGGAACCCCATGTTCCTAATTTTTGCCATCAAGTCTTCGGCCTTTACCAATTGTTTAGCGCGGACATAGCAGTTTAAAAGAGAGCCATAGACCTTGTAACCTTTTGAACTTTTCGAGATGGTGTTGAAATACTCTTCGCCTTTTTGTAAGCCGTGGACTTTTGAGATCAAGTCGAGTCGAACTGCAATATCCGTTTCGGATAAGTGATAGCCCTTTTGACTAATCATCCATTCTGCTACCTAAAGTGGAAATAGCTTGAGATTCGGGAAATTCGCACAAGAAATCACAAAACGGAACAATCTCCACACAGAAATAATACAGATTCAACACTTTCTATCACAAAAAACACCCGCAAATGGATTCAACAATGCAATCAATTCCTCAACTCAGACAATTCAGTTCAATTAAAAACATCAATGCAATCAATTACTCATCCAGTCTGCTACCTGAAGCAAAAAAAAACTTGAGATTCCTGAAATTGTGACTAGAAATTACAAAACAAAACAATTTCCACACAGAAATAAAATAAAACAGCTTTTATCGTTCCTATCCTAGGAAGCACGGGACTTCCTAGACGCTGGCGTTTCCATGTTTCGTGTCGCTGTCGGAAACCGACACCTGACATGTTTCCCCTAGTTTCCTAACCTAAATTAGCCTAAATTTTGTTTGAAATGACGTCGGTGTCCGTTTCCGTATCGGTGCTACCTAGTTTCTATCACAAAAACTCTCCTCAAATTGATTCAACAATGCAATTCCTTCAACTTGTATGAAAGAAACTAAAATTTAATTCTCAATTTCACAAACTCATTAAATTAAGTTCAATTACACAACATCAAATTATGCACCAATTTCTTCGCGTTTTTGACAAATATCAAGGTTAACCCCAAAAGATGAATGTGGTGAAAATGAGGATGCTTAGGTGATTGAATAGGCATACAAGAATGGATCGAATTAGAAATGAGTGCATCCGCCAAAAGACCGGTGTGACACATATTGAGGATAAACTAAGAGAAGGATGACTAAGGTGGCATGTACATGTGTTACGTAGACCAACAAATACTCGAGTTAGAAAATGTGAGAACCAAAGAGTGAGGATAGAGGGAGATAGACTTAAGATTACTTGGAGAGAAACTATTTATAAGGATATGCGTTTGTTCGTTATGGACGAAAATTTAGCTTTTGATAGAGCTTCATGGCGTCGGAGATCCATATAACCGACCCCATATAGCTTGGGACTTAAGGCTTAATTGGTTGGTTAGTATCAAGATTCACTCTAGGAAACCAACGATTTATTCACAAATTAAAGCACGCAATAACCATAGAAACCGCTATCAAACTCAACGAATCAATACTCCCAAAACGCCTACATCAAATTCGGTAAATAACAGTGATACCTGAAGGGCGTGCTTGGGGCGCTTGTTATTGCGAAGCAGCCTGATGAGTCTTTGCAGCTCAGGTACGTTAACGGCTTTACCTTCTTGACGCCATTGGTCGAGAATTGGTACTATCGCGGTTGAAGGATGTCCTGCTTGAATGATTCTACTGTGCAGAGGTTCGGATTGCGCCGATGAGGAAGAGGAACAACAGAAAGGAGCAGTTAAATCAATAGCCGGAACAAATTGAGCACTTAGCAATCGATTGCCCCGACGCCAAATGTATGAATTTGATCGCATAAAATACATCGGAGCTACGGCGAGAAACGGAAAGCCGGAAACTGCCAACCGGACGAACAAGGGATGGCCGGGGAATGAATCTCTGGGGTTGAAGAAACAATGTGAATATAATAGTAGTAAAATATTGTTGAATGGAAAGAATCTTTTCTTTGAGTAGGAAAATGGACTAACAGAGTGAATTTAATGTAACAATTTTATGGGCTGGACATCGCCTTAGTTTGCTAATTTGGTCTATGTGATTAGGTTGTTTGTAGGCTTTGTGGCCCGTTTAGCTTGTCTTATCCCGTAATATAGTGGTCGGATTTACGAGATAATTTTTTGAATTTTATTCAACCCCGTTATAGCCCGCAAAGTGTATGGGTTGGGATCGAAAATAGTTTTAATCTCAATCGACGGCCTACCGACATTCCTTGTCTACAAAAATAACTTTTTTTATTAAAAATGGTCTACATACTATCCATTTTAAGTTAGAGGAAAATAATGTTCAAATCCTACTAAGTACATTTATTTAAAGAGATGGAAAGCCTTAATTGTAACTAAATCCCAAACAAAAATATTTCAATGAATATACTTGTAAATGTTAAAAAAATATACACTTTTTACTAAAATAGTTTATACGATGTGAAACCCAATAGGTTAATGAATTAACACCATATGAATAATAAATGCGTATCATAAAATAAGAGGTAGTAATAGATTAGGATAAAAAGAATAAGAAAAGCAATTATCCATGGATAATATGTAGACCAAATGGACAAACAATTTATACTACAAAACCTAAAATGTTCTTTCTTGATTAGAATAAAAAGACTAAGGAAAACAATGACCAAAACATCAACAAACAAAAACAAAAACTAGAGTTAACAAAGATAACAAATCTAAGCGGCTTAATATCACTTAAGCAAGGTCTCGAGTTTGAATCCTAGTGAATGTAAAAAATACTTATTGGGAGACTCACCCACCACATCCAGGTGTGCGACCGGATCGGATTTGAATGTAGCTGTAGCAAAGCTCCGGTCAAGTAAATGGGAAAAAGGATAACAAATCTCAATCATCTGCTCCTCTTTAACCTAACATTAGATCCTTATACTATGAACTATTCAATCTACATAAACTCATTCTGAAATTTGCATTTTTCCATGAACTACAGCTAAAACAGTCGAGGTCAGATTTTGTTAACATTCATAAAGCTAATCACCTATCCCATCATTCATTCGCTATTTCTGTGACTTGCTTCGAATCCCGAGGCACATTCTCTGTAACATTTTCATCGTCGATAATTCTCGACAATCTCTTAGAAGCGCCTTTTGAGAAATGGCAGTGCTTATTAACCATCTCCAAAAGCTCTGTTGCACCTTCCATATCTCCTCGACCTTTCAAATCCAAAAGACAAGCAGCCACAGTTCGAAGGGTTGGATTCCAACCCGGTTTACTCGCTGCAATAGCTTTCTTTATCGATTCTACTGCTTTCGTCACCTGTCGATCCGCTTGATATCCCAATGCCATATAATCCCAGCTCGTAGCATCAGGCTCCTTTCCATTCTCAACTATCTTCTTTAAGCACGCCTCGGCCTTATCGATAACCCCTTTACGTGTATAAGCAATAATCATCGAGTTGGGTATTCGAATGTCGAAAACGACCTTGTTTGAATTCCACTCATCCCAAATTTTCTCAGCACCATCCACATCTTTCAACTTCAGTAACGAATTTATCATGCATAAGTAGCTCGTGTTATAAACCTTCTTCATCTTCTTGTACATATTCCAAACACGAAACACTGCATCTTTATCCCCGATTGAGGCGTATAAAGATATCAGAACTTCGTAAGAGAGATTTTTCGAGTTGCGACTGATAATCGCCTCGGCTCTCTTCAACATCGCTACTGCTTTTTCCACATGGCCAACTTTAAGATAACCGTTTGCTGCAATGACGCAACTACGGAAATCCATCTTGAGTATCGAGTCTGCCTCCGTTTTTATCAGAAATTTCTCCATGCCTTCAATGTCAGAGCAGGCAACATAAGCTTGTAGTCGTGTGCTGAAAGCGTACTTGCTACTTTTGATGCCCTTTTGTTCCATTTCCTGCATAAGGGCGTCAAGTTTCTCGTTCTTACCTGTCTGTGAATAAAGAGTAAGCATTGCCTCATAAGGCAGTTCGGATTCTAGGAACCCCATGTTCCTAATTTTTGCCATCAAGTCTTCTGCTTTTTCCAATTGTCTAGAGCGTACATAGCAGTTTAAAAGAGCGCCATAAACCTTGTAGCCTTGTGAACTTTTCGAGACGCTGTTGAAATACTCTTCACCTTTTTGTAGGCCATGAACTTTTGAGATCAAGTCCAGTCGAACTGCTACATCTGCATCGGATAAGTGATAGCCCATTTGATTACTCATCCATTCTGCTACCTAGAGTAAAAATAGCTTTAGATTCAGGACATTCGCACAAGAAATCACAAAACCTGACATTTTCCACATAGAAATTATACAGATTTCACACTTTCTATCACAAAAACTCTCCACAAATTGATTCAACAATGTAATTCCTTCAACATGTACGAAAGCAACTAAAATACTCTCAATTACACAACTCATTGATGATTTTCACTGTTTCAACAAATATGATGGTTCACTCCATAAACCTAGCATTTAAACACAAATTTAAAGCATGCCATAACCATAGAAATCGTAATCAAACTCAATGGATTATTGATCGGAAAATGCCTACATCAATTCGGGAGATTCGCACAAGATCACAGAACGAAACAATTTCCACATAGACATAATACAGATTTCACAGTTTCTATCACAAAAACTCTCTACAAATTGATTTAACAATGCAATACCTTCAACTTGTATGAAAGCAACTAAACTTTCACTCTCAATTTCACAACTCATTGATGATTTTCACTGTTTCAATAGTTCACTCCAATAAACCAACCTTTCATACACAAATTAGAGCATGCCATAAACATAGAAACTGCAAACAAACTCAATGAATCAATACTCGGAAAAATCTTACATCAATTTCGAGGAAGAAAAGTGATACCTGAAGGGCGTGTTTGGGGCGTTTGTAATTGCGAAGCAGCCTGATGAATCTCTGCAGCTCAGGTACGGTCACAACTTTACCTTCTTCACGCCATTGGTCGAGAATTGGTACTATCGAGGTTGAAGGATCTCCTGCTTTAATGATTCTACTGTGCAGAGGTTCGGATTGCGCCGACGAGGAAGAGCTAGAACAGAACGGAGCGGTTAAATCCATAGCCGGAACAAATTGAGCACTTAGCAATCGATGGCCACGACGCCAAAGGTATGAGTTTGATCGCATAAGCAAATTCATCGGAGTTACAGCGAGAGAACGGAAAGCCGCGAACTGTAAATCGGACGGACGAGGGATGGCCGGCGAGTGAGAAATGAATCTCTGGGATTGAAGATTGAAGCTTGAAGAAGGGATTAAGGGCATTTGAAACCATGGGCTACAATACGGCGTCGTTTATAATGAGCTCTATGTCAAACGGGAGAAGTGCTCTTTTGCGTAACGGGAGGTGATGTTTTTGGGACACAGGATTTGCGAGGGGAAAATCAGTATGGATGATGCTAAGGTACGGGCTATTGTCGACTGGGAGCCGCCGACAAATGTCTCTGGTTTGCGATCTTTTCTTGGCTTGGTGAATTATTACCGAAGATTCATCCAAAGTTATTCTCGACGAGCAACACCGTTGACGAATCTCCTAAAGAAGAACAACCCTTGGAAATGGGATGACGCTTGCTAAGAAGCTTTTGATGATCTAAAGCAAGCTGTGATGAATGATCCGGTGTTGGCACTGCCGAACTATGAAAAGCCCTTTGAAGTCCATACTGATGCATCCGATTTTGCGATAGGGGGTGTGCTTATGCAGGAGAATCACCCCATCGCTTATGAAAGCCGCAAGCTGAATGACACGGAGAGGCGGTATCCGGTGCATGACAAAGAGATGACGGCGATCATCCATTGCTTGCGGGTATGGAGGCACTACTTGCTTGGGAGTCGGTTTGTGATTAAGACCGACAATGTGGCTACGAGTTACTTCCAGAATCAGAAGAAGTTAACTCCTAAGCAAGCTCGGTGGCAAGATTTTCTTGCCGAATTTGATTACGTGATGGAGTACAAGCCTGGCAAGGCTAATGTTGTGGCTGATGCGCTGAGTCGCAAAGCAGAGTTGGCTTCGGTGAGCATGGTGGAAAACAATATGCTTGAGCGAGTGAATGAAGGGATGGCGAAGGATGACTTTGCTAAAAATCTCATCGCTTTGACTAAGGAAGGAAAGACACGGCGGTTTTGGGAGCAGGATGGATGCCTATACACCATTGGCAACCGCTTATTCGTGCCTCGATGGGGGAACTTGAGGAAGGAGATAATCAAGGAATGCCATGATTCGATGTGGGCAGGACATCCGGGTATTCAGCGGACAATGGCATTGGTCGAGAGATCATACTATTGGCCGAGGATGGAGGACGAGATCGAGGGATATGTAAAGACTTGCCTGGTATGCCAACAAGACAAGATTGAGCAAAGGCAACCAGCGGGTTTGCTAGAACCCCTACCCACACCGAGGAGGCCATGGGAGTGTGTTACAGTGGATTTTATCTCCGCCTTACCGACGTCCGAAGGGTGTGGTTCCATCATGGTAGTGGTCGATAAATTTTCTAAGTATGGAACCTTTATTGCAGCCCCGCGAGATTGCACGGCCGAGGAAGCCGCACTCTTGTTCTTCAAGCATGTGGTAAAGTATTGGGGCCTTCCGAAGAGCATCATAAGTGATCGAGATCCACGGTTCACTGGGAAATTTTGGAGGGAAATGTTCAAGATCATGAGGTCTGAACTTCACTCCTCAATGTCCTTCCATCCCCAAACTGATGGGCAAACGGAGCGTGTCAATGCCTTGCTAGAGCTGTATCTTCGGCACTTCGTTAGTGCCAACCAGAAGGATTGGGCAAAGTTGCTAGATGTTGCCTAATTTTCGCACAACTTACAGAGGAGCGAAGCCACCAATCAAAGTCCTTTCGAGATAGTGATGGGGCAACAGCCGCTAACCCCACACACCGTTGCGGTAGGCTACAAGGGGACAAGTCCTGCTGCATATAAATGGGCTAAAGGATGGCACGAACAGCTTGATGTGGCTCGCGTATACTTGGACAAGGCGTCCAAAAGAATGAAGAAGTGGGCTGACAAAAAGCGAAGGCCACTGGAGTTTCAGGTAGGCATCTAGTAATGGTGAAGCTGCCCGCAGCGCAATTCAAGGCGTATCGCCAAGTGCATAAGGGTTTGGTGCGCAAGTATGAGGGACCCTTTCCAATTATCGCAAAAGTTGGCAAAGTGTCCTACCGAGTGGAATTGCCGCCTCAGTTGAAGGTGCATAACGTCTTCCATGTAAGTTTTCTCAAGCCTTACCATGGAGATAGCGAAGAACCTGAGCGTGGCACATCAAAAAGGGCACTACCTGTCATGTTAACCTTGTATGACCGGGAGGTTACGGAGATTATAGCAGATAGACTCGTTCGACAACGAGGCATACCTGTACATACTGAATTCCTAGTCAAGTGGAGAGGTTTACCGGATAGCGAGGCATCCTGGGAGAAGGAAGCAGACTTGTGGCAGTTCAAGGAGAAAGTCGAGGCCTACAAGAACGGGAAGCTTGACGAGGGCGTCAAGGACTCTGGTGGGGGAGAATGTCAGTCCCCGAAAGGTAAACGAGGCAATGTCCGTGGCAAAGAAAAAATGCCCATGCGAAATAACCATGGACATAGCCTTAAAAGACATAAATAAGGGCTTGGGAAGGGCTGGAACACGCAGAAGTGTTGCCAGAAGATTCTAGAAGGTAGCCAGAAAGTACCAGAATAGTTGCAGAAACTCCGGAAAGTGTTGCCACAGATCCAGAAGTGTCCAGAAGAGTTGCAACAAGTCTGGAATATGTTGCTAGAAGGTTCCAGCCGACCTAAGCTAGATATTTTGTATATTTTAATGTAGGAAAGTCCTAGAAGGATGATTATTAGCCCTAGGATCAAAGAAGATTCTAGAGGATTGATCTAGGCCATTGGTTGAGGAGATGTTTAGGCTATAAATACTCCCCCTCCTCTCTCATTTTGTAGATCCTGAGTTCTAAACTCAAAAGCTCTCTTGTAACTCTCTAAAGCTTTCTTTGTGTAGTAATACACTCTATACTTCTTCAGCTTGTGTCTCTTGTGTGCCTTTTATATCGCTAGCGAAGTTGTGATCGGGTTTGGCTGACTTAGTTCTCTCGGGGGCGAGAATCGAGCTAAGGCCACACGTACCATTAGCGGTGAATCAGCTAAGTGCGTGACAGATGGTATCAGAGCCGGATCGCGATAGTACGCTCCAAGCTGCAAGTCATAGTGCTGGAACACTGCACACCCTAATGTGAAGAGAGTAATGGCCCCATGCGAGGTGGAAGTCCGCAGGGAAAGTCGGGCGACTCGCAAGCGAGCTTGAAGTCTAGGGGGACGCTTGTGTGAGATGGGAGCGCTGCACGTCCTTTGGGGAGAAAGTAATGGTTTCAGTTGACAAGCCGGATTAGGCCAGGGTGAAGGCTCCACTCGAGGAAATTAAAGTGAGCGGTGAATTCCTCTCGAGTCCAGTTGGGAAGGGATCCTGTCCGAGATGGGATTGGAGGGCGACACACCTAGTCTGGTGTAGAAGAAGGTTGCAGTGGCAGAGGTACGACAGCGATGCGATCCTTGGGCGAGCGGAGTCCTTCTTCCCCTAGCACGAGGGCGTGCTAGATTTTTGGTGGGGGAGAATGTCACACACCAAAGTTTATCCACCATTGTTGCGTGACGGCGCTATCAGAAGAGGGCATGCACTTCAGAAGAATCATGCCGTTGGTTAACTGAGGGGTGGTGGCATCAGCGCTAGGGGTGTTCTGCCTGTATGCGCATATGCCTGTCCGAGTTCAGGCATGCCGACCCAATTAGGTTTGGGGAGCTTGTCGCTAGTCTTGGACTTAACTATGAAGGGGGTGTGTGCGTCCATACATGGCACAACTGGTCGATAGCTGTTGCCGCTATCCTGATGAGCCCTCGGCAAGGCGAAACCAGTGCATGCCTGCGAAGATCAAGGCTGGCCTCGGGGTCATGCGGGAGGACCTCGGGGCGCCGCACGGGCTAAATGCTGCGCCAGACTCTCGGCCCGTGACAGATGGTATCAGAGCTGGATCGCGATAGTACGCTCCAAGCTGCAAGTCAAAGTGCTGGAACACTGCACACCCTAATGTGAAGAGAGTAATGGGCCCATGCGAGGTGGAAGTCCGCAAGGAAAGTCGGGCGACTCGCAAGCGAGCTTGAAGTTCAGGGGGACGCTCGTGTGAGATGGGAGCGCTGCACGTCCTTTGGGGAGAAAGTAATGGTTTCAGTTGACAAGCCGGATTAGGCCAGGGTGAAGGCTCCACTCGAGGAAATTAAAGTGCTCTCGAGTCCAGTTGTGAAGGGATCCCGTCTGGGATGGGATTGGAGGGCGACACACCTAGTCTGGTGTAGAAGAAGGTTGCAGTGGCAGAGGTACGACAGCGATGCGATCCTTGGGCGAGCGGAGTCCTTCTTCCCCTAGCACGAGGGCGTGCTAGATTTTTGGTGGGAGAGAATGTCACGCACCAAAGTTTATCCACCATTGTTGCGTGACGGCGCTATCAGAAGAGGGCATGCACTTAAGAAGAATCCTGCCGTTGGTAAACTGAGGGGTGGTGGCATCAGCGCTAGGGGTGTTCTGCCTGTATGCGCATATGCCTGTCCGAGTTCAGGCATGCCGACCCAATTAGGTTTGGGGAGCTTGTCGCTAGTCTTGGACTTAACTATGAAGGGGGTGTGTGCGTCCATACATGGCACAACTGGTCATAGCTGTTGCCGCTATCCTGATGAGCCCTCGGCAGGGCGAAACCAGTGCATGCCTGCGAAGATCAAGGCTGGCCTCGGGGTTATGCAGGAGGACCTCGGGGCGCCGCACGGGCGAAATGCTGCGCTGTAATCTTAAGAATTGTAGATTTGAGTTTATATTTAAATATGGTAAAAAGGGAAATAAGGGTGAAAATGAGTAAATAAGGGTAAAAAGGAAAAAAGATGAATATAAATGCATTGTAATTCGTAAAGTGACACTTATTTAAAAGTAAAATTCTCTTTTCGGAAGACACTTATTAAAAACGGAGGAAGTGCTCCCTCCATCTTTTTTTTACTTGTCTTCTAACGTATTTCACACTTTTTAAGGAATTAATTAATTAAGACAGAAAAAGACTATTTTACCCTCTAATTAATGTTTAATTTTTCACTTCATTACAATTAACGAGACAAATGAGGGTATAATTGAAGAAAAATTCCAAAAAGGGCCTAAATATG
Organism: Euphorbia pulcherrima; assembly: GCA_947683365.1. NCBI lineage: Eukaryota > Viridiplantae > Streptophyta > Magnoliopsida > Malpighiales > Euphorbiaceae > Euphorbia > Euphorbia pulcherrima. The sequence goes on along the minus strand of CANTUS010000006.1, from coordinate 1,809,281 downwards.
GAATACAAGTACATATTTGAACACCAAAATTGATTGCTCTACTAGCAGCCTAATTAAATTGGCCATTAATAATAAAACTAATGCCATCCAGAAAATACCAAAAGCAAAATTAACCTTCTTTTTCAGTTTAATGTCATCCAGAAAATACCAAAAGCAAAATTAACCTGCAGCTAAATCCATCAAATCCATCAACAAGAGAAAACTCAGCAACTATATCTCTATAATAGCTCTCTTTATTCATTAGGTTCAACAGACGACGGAGAAAAAATGAACGCAAGGAGATCAAAACGAAATGAAATCGACTGCAAAAACGAAAAACAGAAAATTGATGGGCTTCAATTTAAGGTTCAAACGAATAAAAACAAAAACAAAGCTGCAAATAACCAAATAAAAAATAAGAAGAATAAAGGAAAATTACGCTCAAACACAAATCTATTGAAAAAGAAGCTTACGATCACAACTCAAGAACAGAGAAAATACAAAAACAAAGAACCAGAGAAAAACGTTAATGCAAAAAATAGAGCCTTATAACGTAATCCTGTAGAAACAATTTAAATAAAATGTAAATAGAAAATATTCAGCTCTAATAGCAATTCTATGATTAAGTTAAAATAAGTGACTTATCATTACAAATGCCCCTAAATATATTTTGAACGGGTGAAAGAGTTGGGAGTCTTAATTTTTTTAGTATAACTATATTCATTTTAATTTATTTAAAAAATATTAAATTAAATTAATAAATATTTATTTTAGTATAATTTTTTATATATTTAATATTAATAAATATGAATAAGTATTATTAAATATTAATAAATATTAAATTTAATAAATTATAAGTTAAAAATCCAATACCGATATTCCATGTGAATTTTCTTGTCTTTAATTTAAATTAAAAAATATCCTCTCAACCTTGCTTATTCTTTTTATTAAAAAAATGCTTTACCTAACTAGGCCACCATCACCAATTATTTCACTAAGTATTCATAATTAGGGTTTCTTTTAATTTATTTAAAATATCTGCTATCAATTAATTTAAGTGATAAATAATTTAATAATTATTAAATAAGATTTTAAATTTTAAATTTAATAAATATAAAAAAATTTTATTAAAAAATTCATTCATCACAATTAAATATAACTCAAATTAAATCTGAATACGATGTAAATATAATTTTAATAAACTAAATAAAAAAAATTGTTAACAAATAGTGATGGGACAGCATATCAATTAATATCTTGAATAGTCTTTACCACTTGATTAGGGTTAACTTTACCAATTTATTAAAATGTAAACATGAATAAAGCGACTATATTTTATTTGGCAAATACAATATTTAGTTTCTGGGTTTCTATTTTCTTTTATTACACAAGTGGGTTCACTAGGACAGCTAGTTATCGCCAGTGTTTTAAAACTTTCCATTAGCTTCGACTTGACTTTATTTAGATGTTATTTTGAGGTTTATCGTCAAGACTTTTTATTTTTCGGACGCTATCAGGCGCTGTATCGATGTATTACTGTCTAGGCATCGCCTAATCCGAGTTTTCCTCAATTTTTAAGATGCTGATACCTATAATAATTATACCTTAATTTTTTCATTTCAAAAAAGATTGGTAAAACTAATGTACAATAAAATAATCTCACTATACAATTTTTATTTTGAATCTCAAATTGAGATTTAATACACTATAAATCAAAAAAAAATATTAAGGATATTTATTTTTAAGGAATTTATTTTAATGTTGAGTGTTTTTTTGTAAAAATTAACTAAGTTATGATTTTATATGCTAAATTATGTTTTTTATAAAATATTATTGTATTATAATTAATTTTTTAAGTAAAATTTATACTTTTATCTATTAATAATTATAAAAAATAAAAAATTTATAAATCCATCTAGACAATACCTAAACTCTACTTAAATCACGTCTAAACGTTCGAAGCCTTAACCATGCAAATAACGCCTATTACTTTTTAAAACCTTGGTTATCACATTTCATTGTTTCAGTATTTAAATTCCAGAACTTTTTTAAACTTATAAGTTGCTTTGTGTTCTCAGAAATCTCGTCATTTGATTTCTTTATTTTCAGATCTTTCGCTTCTGTCCTGTCTTATTATGTTTTTGAGAATTATCCGGTAATCAATAATATTTCTTCAGTAAAATTATTAATTTCTCGTAATATTATGTATTGTTGAGCACAATTTTTTGGATGTTCCAGAAGGTGGAATCACATTTTCAGTTACTGGGTGGATAGAGGCTTGAGCAATGTTTTTATACCTTTTAGGATGAGTTAAGTCATTATTTTATATGGTATCAGAGTCCGATTATGATGTTGGGACACCCGTTGATGGCTCCACGCTCCAAATAGATTTGGACGTGAGGGGGTGTGTTGGATATCCGACTTCGGTAGTGATTTAAACAATGTTGCTTCTTCTATATGTGAGGCAATCCTCACCCTTTAAAATAGCTTTCGGAGTGAGTTAGGCTATCGTTCCACGTGTTCATCCTTCTACTTCTATTGTAACTTTGTTTTCATCTTTCCTCAAGTCTGTTTAATACAAATCGATTCATCTTCGAAAAAAACGAAAAACAGAAGAACGTTAGCCTTGTCGTTTGAAGCTGATGCGAGCGAAAAAATGGACCCCCTAACTGATTTGGGAGTTTCCGTTGCTACTGAAGTTGCAACTTCCTCGCTGGCAAAAATAAAAAAACATGCCTCGTACCTATATAAACGAAAGGACAATCTCGATGCCATACGGGTTGCAAGAGATCAGCTGGATGCTAAGAGGGCTGATGCGAGTCGTTTCTCAGAAGATGCTAATAGCAGGCTGAAAGATGTTAGCTCTACTGTTGCTCTTTGGCAGTCTGATGCAAACGAGCTACATCGAAAGGCTGAGAATATAATCTCTAGAGATAACATCTCGCGGCTCAATCTATGGTCTCGGTATTCTTCAAGTAAGCATGCCTGGGAGCTGACTCAAAACATTAATGAAAAGGTTAAAAGTGCTCCTAAATTTGGTACGTCCTTCGATCACCCGATAGTTGAATCAGGAGCCAAACCTAACCTTAGATGTTGTATGGACTTCGGCTCGAGGCTAAAAGTTCTGACCGGAGTTTTGGAAGCATTAAAGGATGAGGATGTGAGAATGTGCAGTATCTGTGGCATGGGAGGGATTGGTAAAACCACAATGGCAAAGACGGTTGTTCAAATTGTTGAAGCCGATCGTTTGTTTGGTAAGGTTGCTATGGTAACGGTGTCCCAGAATCCTAATTTTGCAAAAATTCAAAGCGAGATTATAGAATTGCTAGGGCTTAAATTCGATGAAACGTCTACGGCAGGAAGAGCTAAGAAGTTGAAATATTGGCTTTCCAATAATAGGACCCTTTTAGTATTGGACGATGTTTGGTGGCAGTTACATGATGAAGATTTTGAAAATGTTGGAATTCCCTTAGAAACTAAAGGTTGCAAAATCGTTATCACTTCAAGAAACGAAGACGAGTGCAAAAAAATGGGGTGCCAATCAAACCTCCCTCTCCAAGTTTTAGACGACGGAGAAGCGTGGGATTTGTTTGTACAAAATGCTGGGAAATGCGACGAGAATTTGCAAGAAACGGCAAGGGAGATAGTACGTGAATGTGATGGCTTACCAATTGCCACTGTAACTGTTGCTAGAGCATTGAAAGACAAGCCTGTAAGTGTATGGAACGATTCTCTCCGGAAGCTGCAAAAGTCAAACCTGCAAGGAATCTCAGGTATGGAGAGAGTGTACTCTCGAATACAGTTAAGTTACGATCTACTGAATGATCAGGAAGCCCAAACATGCTTTCGTCTTTGTTGCTTGTTCCCTGAAGATTATAATGTTCCCGTTGAAAAATTAGTCTTTTACGGGAAGGGCCTGGAGTTGTTTGAAGGAGTGGATAGCCTGAAGGAAGCAAGGGATAGAGTTGGTTCGATCGTCGATAAACTAAAGAAGTCGTTTTTGTTGCTCGACGGTGACAAAGATGGATATGTCAAACTGCACGATATTGTACGTGATTTCGCAATATCGGTCTCCTCTGAAGACGAATATCCGTATCTCGTAAGATGCGAGGAAAAAACCGAAAAGTGGCCAGAGAATTTTCGGTATGATAAGTGGGGTGCAATTTCATTTGTGTGTAAGAAAATCATGGACCGCCCTGTTGGTATGAGATGTCCAAACCTCAAATTACTTCAACTTTATTACAACAAGGCTTCTTCAGAAGGGCTCCCTGCTAGCATCTGTAAAGGAACGGAACAACTCAAAGTCGTAGACTTTCATTTCCTATCACCATTACCAACACTTACGATGCAAAAGAAGCTCAAAACTTTACTTGTTCGTGATAATGAACACGATATGTTAGAACGGGAGGAACCTATCTCTTTTAAAAAAATGCTAGGTGAGGGTGAGATGAAAAATCTAGATATTTTTTCTGTATCATCATCAACCTTAAACAGATTTCCTGCGGAGATAGGACTGTTGTGCAACCTGAGGTGTCTTCGATTCATCACAGATTCATCGATCGAGTATATCCCACCAGGTGTATTGTCAAATTTAGTGAAGTTAGAAGAGTTGGAATTGTCGCCCTACTTCAAAGCTTGGGGATGCAAAGATGGAAAAAGAGTCAATGCTGGTCTTGATGAGATAGAATCTCTCCCGCTAAATTCTATAATCATCGGTGTATGAAAGGTTTCAAGTTTGGCAGAAAAGTTAGTTGAAAGCATAACGAGATTTCAGATTTCTCTAGGGCGTTATCATGAAGGCGGCTATGGATCTGGTTTCGACTTAAATGTACTCCAAGTAGATGAGGTTGATGAGTGGGATGTTACAGCGAGTTTGCTAAGGAAATGTGATCTTTTTGTTTTGAGAAAAGTGAAAAATTTGAAGCACGTTACGTTCCAAGAGTTGAGAGGATCGAACATCGGGTTTCCGTTTATGTGTTTCTCTCGTCTGAAAACTTTGATAATAGAGAACATGAAATATTTAGAAGAAATATGGCATGGACCTTACTTTTCAAACACACAACAACCTTGCTTTACGAATTTGACGGAGATTGAGGTTAGCTTTTGTCCAAAGTTGAAGAGTGTGTTTCCGCTCTCAGTGGCTACAGAATTGAGACAGCTACAACGAATGAAGATAGGGTATTGTGAAGAAATTGAGGAAGTTTTCTACCAACACCAAGCGGATTACGGAATTCAGGTTATTTCATTTATGTACTAAATGTCAAATAACCATTTTTTGGCCTAAATACGTTTAGACCCTCTTGAACTTGACAAATTACAATCTGACCTTTCAAAAGTTCTAATTGACCCTTTGAATTGAATGCCACGTGTTACCTTCTGGTTCGTTTGACTTTTCATTGATGTCATTCTTTGTCCAATAAGAAGCTAACACGTGGCATTAGGGGGGGGGTGGGGACCGGTGCAGTACCTTTGCCAAATTTAAAGGAGGCAACGGGAGCAAATGAAAGTTGATGGTGACATGACATCCGGCAAAAGCTGCCATGTTCTGGGAAAAATCCCCAACCCTCCCCGAATGTGACTCGAACCAGCCTTAACCTTAGTTTAAACTTTTGCAGGAAGGAAATAATGAAATAGAATCTGATCATGTAGTTGTATTGCCACGACTAAAGCTACTGTATTTTGAAGACATGCCTAAGCTTAGAATTCTGTATAATGTGAATCATGCAATCGAAATTCCTTGTTTAGAAGAATTGAATATTCGAGAATGCCATAACATGGAAGATATTTCCTACGGATCATTCAACGCACCGAGAACAACGAGATTAGAGTTAAGAAAAGCAAGATATTTGAAGAATATTACATGGCTGAATTTGGAAAAACTAGAGATCGAACGATGCAGTGAAATGGAATTATACTTGGTTGATGCAATATCGGACCCAAATCTGCGGAAAGCTTTCTTCTCTCGTTTGGAAGAGTTGCGGATATCGTGCATGGATTGTTGGATATGATGTATGCCCTTAAGGCAATTAGGGCGATATATCTTAATTATGTAATAGTACGAATAATTTGTTTAATCAATAAAGGCATTTGTTCTTTTGTTTATATCAATGTGTTTTTATACATATATATTATAGCTGGTTAAAATATATTCATTGATGTATGTATACAAAAGTCCTTGACATATCATAGCATGAAGTCAGAGAAATTATAGTTGGACTATATTTGGTGGAACCTACTTCATGTGCAATTATGATTATGTCTAAACTATCCCTAGTCACAGTGTCATCAAGAAAGGATATTGATGAAACGGAAAGACTAGCATGTGGTCAACTTTCTTGGAAAGGGTCCAAGCAGTTAATCTCCTAAATACTGAAGGTGGTGCCTTAAGCTTGACACATGGATATATCTGGGAGATATATTGGAGACCGCAGCAAGATAAACACTTGGTATAAATATCAATGTGTTAGTGTTTATCTTCATGCAATAAGCTTTGCGAATGTCCTCATACTTAAGATGCTAGTTGCCTTGTGTGGTACTATTGCTATACTTTGGGTCATTGCTATGCACTCATTGATTTAGGGTGCTACGGGTGATTACGGGTATAGTGATAACAACACGTTGGTAGACTGAGTAGTCGGAAAGAATCCATCACTCCGGATATATTAAGGAGTTGTACCTGGCCACTTGTTGAAGTGATGATTGCCATAAACCTCTGATCAGAGTATGTGTTTGATAGAAATGGTTTCTAGTCAAACACACTATGGTAAAAGGCAATATACTTCGGTAACAAGTAAATAACTGGGATAGCTTGGAGCAACCTTGCTATTAGTGGGTTAACACTTTAACCGAACCCAATAAACCAGATGGTACTAATATTAAAGAATGGAAGGAATTTATCGCACTGGATAACTATTGCATTAACCGGGATTAAGTCATAAGCATAAATGACGTTCCGAGTAATGGGGGATGGTAGACCCTTGCTAGAGGCGTACTACAGTCGTTTAAGGTAATCAAGTTCTATTCACGGTCTAGAACATCGAGCCAATGGTTCCATTAGAACAAGGGTTGGTTAAGCCTTAACAGCTCAATACTTCGGGATCCTATAAGGTCACACACATTGGACCTTCATCGGACTAAGTAAAGAACTAATAGATTTATTCTATTACAAAATATAACATAAATAATAATAGGATTATTATTTGATTGGTTAAAATTGATTAGATCAATTTTGGATAGACCAAGGAATTTATTTTGACCGGTAACTAATTAATTATAGTCATAAATAAATTATAATTGATTAGATCAATTTTGGTTGGACCAAGAAATTTATTTTGAATGATGACTAATTTATTAGGGTCAGAAAATAAATAATTGAAAAAGGATTAAAAAGGAGAATTTTGCATTGGCGAGTTTAATTGGACCGAGAGAATAAAAATATTTTATACAGACTCGAGTGCGCGGGAGTACACCGAAAGGTGTGCAAGCAATGCTGGGCATTGTTCGCGGCAGCCCATAAAAATGGGCTGCACATGCGCAGCCCAAACGCAAGGCAAAGCCCAAAAGGGCTTTGCCTTGCCAATGCACAGCGTGTAACACGCTGTGCATATGGGATGGGAGTAATTACTCCCATCCCACATTGCTTATAAGGGGGAGCAAAATGCTCCCCCAAGCCTATATATAGGCTTTCTCCTTTCCTTTCAAATTGTACCAAGCTCAAAGCATAAATCCTAAGCGAGATAATTAATCTCTCGGGTACTTGAGCAAGTTATTTTTGTGGAGCCTGAATTTATTCGGGCACCGCTAGTTTATATTTTGAGTGAGGCTTCTAGAGTGGTCTAGCAACTACTCGAGGCTTCTTAGTTCTTCCTCCTGGGGAGGTTTTGGTTGGTGGGGTTCGAGTGGATACTGATAGAGGCTATCCTACGACTGGAGGCTTGTGCAAGAAGGTCCTGCAAAAGCACGCTTCAACTGGTAAGTTTTTTTTCTTTCTCTTTTAATTATTAAGTCTTTTTCTTTAAGTGTTTTTAGACTTAATAATTATGCTTAGGTTATTTTTGCATGCTTAGTTTATTTTATGCTTAGGTTATAACTTAGAGTTATAACATGCTTAGTATAAAATAAATATGCTAGGATATAATTTGGAATTATGGTATGCCTAGTCCTTTAGCATGCTAACCTAGGTAGAGAATTATTTAGTTAAGGCTTTATTTAATTTATATGCAACTAATAGGAGTTCCTGGGACATGGACAAAATTTTGAATTTCCGTCATGCCTCTTATGCATGTTCAATTTGACTGTCAGTTCCCAACAGTGGTATCAGAGCCTGCCTATTTAGTGCATAATTAAGTTAGAAGCAAACTAAATATTATTTTCTAAATGAAATAATTTATTTATTTAATTGTTTGGAACAATATATATAAACTTCTGTCTTTCATTTCAAGGTTAGAAATTAATTATGAATAATTTTGAATAAGCTTGCTCAACTTACCCAAATTATACAAGTGTCAATAATTTATTTAAATTACATGGGTTATAGATGCTCCCAATTTACATGAATTGGAAGAACGAAATTTATTAGTTCAAGAGAATCCATTGGTCTTCAAGTTTGTGCCCTTATTTGTTCTGGCTAAGGATTGGACCTGGTGTCTACTCCTCATAGGGCACCTCTCCTACCTGGGAACCTATATCGGTGCAATTTGAATTGACCAATCGGGGGATTAATATGAACTAATTTATTTCTAGTATATAAGATGGTGCTTATATGTGTTTCTATAACAAAGTAAAAAATTAAAATTATTGAATAAAAGCTTAAAGGAAATGCAATATAAATATAACAAATTAAAGCGTTAATTATTTTGCATATAATCTAGGTTGATGGAATAATTATAATAAAGAGCTGAACCCACCTAAGGTTAGACCTTATAAATTAATTCTAAAATTCCCTGAATTGATACAAGTAATTATAATTTTATCCATCTAATAAAATCCTAGATTGGGTGAGACGTTTAACACCAATAAAATCCCAAAGTAAATATATTAAGGCAAGTTATAGTCTTCCTTACTCAAATTTATAATACGGTCTTTTTGGGCTATCAAAGTGCTACGCAAAGCGTTCCTTCTAGTCCACATTGATTGATTGTAAAGTTTGAGATAGGGTCTGCCTTAACAGAGCTGGGGTAGTCCACCATAAAATTGGGGGCTAGGCCCAGATCTGAGACATATTCAAGGAGATGCTAATATAAGAGCACACGTCCCTTGGGATTAGGGAACTTGAATGAATTAGCAATTGCATGCGATGCAAATGGAATTGGATTCCAACTAAGACTGACTATTATGACTTGACTCATAAAATTGGGGGTTGTAATAGACTAGTTATAGATGCTACCTACTAGGAAATTTAGCTGGGCTAAAATTCACGAATTCAATAGAATGGGCTATTGTAAATTTCGGAGAAAATAGTAGGAAAATGTATTTAATTAAAAGTCCTCATATTAAATACATGTACTAAACTAATATCTAAACACTTTTCTTTTCTTATGTCTTAGGTTGAAAATGGCTTCCAATTTTAATCTCCGTATGTTACTTGACACCAAATTGAATGGCTCGAACTTTTCTGATTGGTTCCGAGCAGTGAGAATAGTTCTCAGATCTGAGGGAATTGCCTATGTCCTAAGTGAAATTTTCCCTGTAGAACCTGATGTTGAGGATCATGTGGAACATGATGCCTGGTTGAAGCACAGGAAAGATCGTGAGACTGCCATGTGTATTATGTCGGGGTCCATGAATTTTGAGCTTCGGAAACAACATGAGAACATGCCCTTAGAGGATATGGTTCTCCATCTTGAAGAACTCTTTTCGGAGAGGGAGAGGACAGAGAGGTATGAGACCTCTAAGCTCCTTTTCGGGACCAAGATGCAGGCTGGCACCTCTGCCTCTCAGCATGTACTGAAACTCTTGGGATACCTTGAGAAGCTGAATCGATTGGGATTCGAGATGAATCATGACTTGAGCATTGACCTTGTGTTGATGTCCTTGACAGATAGTTACTCAGGTTTCGTAACTAACTATTACATGAACAGGATTAATTCAACTATCCCTGAATTAATTAACATGCTGAAAACAGTAGAACCTCATATCAAGAAAGATCAGAAACCTCTACTGTTGGTTGAAAAAGGCAAGGCTTCTAAGAAAAAGAAGCAGGCACTGGGTGCCAAGAAAATAATCAGTAAGAAGAAGAATGAAAAGAAGGCATCTAAGTATGTCTGCTTCCAATGTGGGAAACCGGGACATTGGAAGAGGGATTGCAAAGCTCCTGCTTCTGAGCATTTGAAGAAGAAGCCTACAGAGGCATCTACTTCAGGTATATTTGTAATTGAAAACTTTGCTACTTTTCCGCAAGAATCCACTTGGGTATTAGATACTGGTTGTGGTTCTTATATCTGTACTTCTGTGCAGGGACTAAGGAACTGTAGAAAACTTGCAAAAGGGGAGATGGACCTACGTGTGGGAAATGGAGCCAGAGTTGCTGCATTAGCCGTAGGGAGCTTTAGTCTTATTTTGCCAAGTGGACTTGTTTTAGTTTTGAATAATTGTTATTACATTCCAAGTGTTACTAAGAATATTGTATCTGTTGCGTGTTTAGCAACAGAGGGATTTGAAATTTTATTTTTGAATAATAATTGTCAGATTCGTTTGAATAATATTCTTTATGGTTATGGAATGTTGAAAGGTGGCATTTATATTCTTGATACTAAAACAGAAGTTTTCAATATAAATAATGTGAAGAAAGTTAAATTAGATAATGAGAATTCCTTTTACTTATGGCATTGCCGTTTAGGCCACATAAACAAAGATCGCTTAACCAAGTTGCATAAGCGTGGAGACTTGGGCTCAATAGACTTAGAGTCTCATGGTGATTGCGAACCTTGTTTAAAAGGAAAAATGACAAAGTTACCCTTTAAAGGGAAGGGTGAACGAGCCACGAGTACATTGGAACTTATACACACTGATGTGTGTGGTCCAATGAGTGTTCAGGCACTAGGAGGATACTCCTACTTCATAACCTTTATTGATGATTACTCACGATACGGTTATTTGTACTTGATGAAGCACAAGTCTGAAAGTTTTGAAAAATTCAAACTATTCAGAGCTGAAGTAGAGAAACAGCTTGAGAAAAGTATTAAAACACTTCGATCGGATCGAGGTGGAGAATACTTAAGTCAGGAGTTTCAGGATTATCTAAAGGAAAATGGGATAGTTCCCCAGTGGACCCCTCCTTATACACCCCAACATAATGGAGTGTTAGAAAGGAGGAATCAGACTTTATTAGATATGGTCAGGTCCATGATGAGCCATGCAGTTCTTAGTAAATCCTTTTGGGGATATGCACTTGAGAGCGCGGTATATATCTTAAACAGAGTGCCCTCTAAATCAGTTGATTTTACACCTTATGAAAGATGGTGTAACAAAAAGCCATCTCTAAATCACTTAAGAGTATGGGGTTGTCCTGCTATAGTGAAGAGGATAGCGTCAGATAAGCTAAATGCCAAGGCTGACAAATGTCTGTTCATTGGATATCCAAAGGAAACAATTGGATATCTGTTTTACCAACCCAAAGCACAAAAGGTATTTGTGTCTCGGAATGCTCACTTTTTGGAAAAGGAACACTTACTTGAAAAGGTCAGTGGGAGCAATATTGAACTGGAAGTTCAACAGGAAGAAACAGACGATCAACTGATTGACCCCGTTCTAGATACACAAGAGAGTGTGATCCAAGAACAAACTGTCGAAACACAATCATTGTGAAGATCAAGTCGTGTTCATAAGGGTCACAAGAGATATGGGTTTATTATCACTAATGATAAGGAACTATATCTTATGGAGGATGATGAACCAAGGACATATGATGAGGCAATAAAAAGCTCAGATTCTGATAAATGGCAAAAGGCCATGAAATCAGAAATGGATTCCATGTACGAGAACCAAGTTTGGAATTTGGTTGATGCACCGCAAGAGGTTAGACCAATTGGGTGCAAATGGGTCTTCAAGAAGAAGACAGACATGGATGGTAATGTAATTACCTATAAAGCAAGGTTGGTTGCGAAAGGTTATAGTCAACGGGAAGGTATTGACTATGATGAAACCTTCTCACCGGTAGCCATGCTCAAATCCATAAGGATACTCCTCGCCATTGCTACTCATTACGATTATGAGATCTGGCAGATGGATGTAAAAACATCATTCCTCAATGGGGATTTAGACCGGGATGTGTATATGACACAACCTGAGGGTTTTACATCTCAGAATGGCTCAAAGGTATGCAAGCTACAAAGATCCATTTATGGACTTAAGCAGGCATCAAGGAGTTGGAATATAAGGTTTGATCAGACAATCCGGGAACTGGATTTCTGCCCAAATGCAAATGAGCCTTGTGTTTAAAAGAAGGTTAGTGGGAGTGCAGTCGTTTTTCTAGTATTGTATGTTGATGACATTCTGCTAATAGGAAATGACATTTCTTTTCTTCAAAACGTTAAAGTATGGTTGTCAAGAAAGTTCTCCATGAAAGACCTTGGTGAAGCAGCATTTATACTAGGTATAAAGATCTACAGGGATAGATCCAAGAGGCTGTTAGGTCTTTCTCAAAGTACATATATAGACAAGGTGTTGAATAGGTTCAACCTTGAGCATTCTAAGAAAGGTTATCTCCCAATGACAAAGGGGATTAACCTATCTAAAGCTGAGTGTCCGAAGACAGCTCAAGAGAGAATGCGCATGAAGGATATACCCTATGCATCCGCGATAGGATCCATCATGTATGCTATGATATGTACTAGGCCGGATGTCTCTCAAGCTTTGAGCTTTACGAGCAGATACCAGTCAGATCCAGGTGAAAAGCACTGGATGGCCGTCAAGGCAATCCTTAAGTACTTGAGAAGGACTAAGGATGAGTTCTTGATTTATGGAGAAGGTGATCTCACTATCAAAGGTTACACTGACGCAAGCTTTCAATCTGACAAGGATGACTTTAAGTCTCAGTCAGGTTTTGTGTATGTGTTAAATGGAGGGGCAGTATGCTGGAAGAGTTCCAAGCAAGAAACTACTGCTGATTCAACCACGGAATCTGAATACATTGCTGCATGTGAAGCAGCAAAAGAAGCTGTCTGGTTAAAGGGATTTATTGGTGATCTCGGTGTGGTGCCTGAGGCTATTGATCCAATTACTTTATATTGTGATAACAATGGTGCCATAGCTCAGGCAAAGGAACCACAGTCTCATTAGAAAAATAGACATGTATCCAGAAAGTATCATATAATCAGGGAGATTGTTGATGCTAAGATAATAAGATTAGAATATGTACCCACTGATCAGAACCTCGCGGATGGTCTGACAAAGCCATTGACTCAAGTCAAACATGACCAGCATGTTAAAGCATATGGATTAAAACATATGGCTAATTGGCCTTAGTGCAAGTGGGAGTTTGTTGGATATGATGTATGCCCTTAAGGCAATTAGGGCGATATATCTTAATTATGTAATAGTACGAATAATTTGTTTAATCAATAAAGGCATTTGTTCTTTTGTTTATATCAATGTGTTTTTATACATATATATTATAGCTGGTTAAAATATATTCATTGATGTATGTATACAAAAGTCCTTGACATATCATAGCATGAAGTCAGAGAAATTATAGTTGGACTATATTTGGTGGAACCTACTTCATGTGCAATTATGATTATGTCTAAACTATCCCTAGTCACAGTGTCATCAAGAAAGGATATTGATGAAACGGAAAGACTAGCATGTGGTCAACTTTCTTGGAAAGGGTCCAAGCAGTTAATCTCCTAAATACTGAAGGTGGTGCCTTAAGCTTGACACATGGATATATCTGGGAGATATATTGGAGACCGTAACAAGATAAACACTTGGTATAAATATCAATGTGTTAGTGTTTATCTTCATGCAATAAGCTTTGCGAATGTCCTCATACTTAAGATGCTAGTTGCCTTGTGTGGTACTATTGCTATACTTTGGGTCATTGCTATGCACTCATTGATTTAGGGTGCTACGGGTGATTACGGGTATAGTGATAACAACACGTTGGTAGACTGAGTAGTCGGAAAGAATCCATCACTCCGGATATATTAAGGAGTTGTACCTGGCCACTTGTTGAAGTGATGATTGCCATAAACCTCTGATCAGAGTATGTGTTTGATAGAAATGGTTTCTAGTCAAACACACTATGGTAAAAGGCAATATACTTCGGTAACAAGTAAATAACTGGGATAGCTTGGAGCAACCTTGCTATTAGTGGGTTAACACTTTAACCGAACCCAATAAACCAGATGGTACTAATATTAAAGAATGGAAGGAATTTATCGCACTGGATAACTATTGCATTAACCGGGATTAAGTCATAAGCATAAATGACGTTCCGAGTAATGGGGGATGGTAGACCCTTGCTAGAGGCGTACTACAGTCGTTTAAGGTAATCAAGTTCTATTCACGGTCTAGAACATCGAGCCAATGGTTCCATTAGAACAAGGGTTGGTTAAGCCTTAACAGCTCAATACTTCGGGATCCTATAAGGTCACACACATTGGACCTTCATCGGACTAAGTAAAGAACTAATAGATTTATTCTATTACAAAATATAACATAAATAATAATAGGATTATTATTTGATTGGTTAAAATTGATTAGATCAATTTTGGATAGACCAAGGAATTTATTTTGACCGGTAACTAATTAATTATAGTCATAAATAAATTATAATTGATTAGATCAATTTTGGTTGGACCAAGAAATTTATTTTGAATGATGACTAATTTATTAGGGTCAGAAAATAAATAATTGAAAAAGGATTAAAAAGGAGAATTTTGCATTGGCGAGTTTAATTGGACCGAGAGTATAAAAATATTTTATACAGACTCGAGTGCGCGGGAGTACACCGAAAGGTGTGCAAGCAATGCTGGGCATTGCTCGCGGCAGCCCATAAAAATGGGCTGCACATGCGCAGCCCAAAAGCAAGGCAAAGCCCAAAAGGGCTTTGCCTTGCCAATGCACAGCGTGTAACACGCTGTGCATATGGGATGGGAGTAATTACTCCCATCCCACATTGCTTATAAGGGGGAGCAAAATGCTCCCCCAAGCCTATATATAGGCTTTCTCCTTTCCTTTCAAATTGTACCAAGCTCAAAGCATAAATCCTAAGCGAGATAATTAATCTCTCGGGTACTTGAGCAAGTTATTTTTGTGGAGCCTGAATTTATTCGGGCATCGCTAGTTTATATTTTGGGTGAGGCTTCTAGAGTGGTCTAGCAACTACTCGAGGCTTCTTAGTTCTTCCTCCTGGGGAGGTTTTGGTTGGTGGGGTTCGTGTGGATACTGATAGAGGCTATCCTACGACTGGAGGCTTGTGCAAGAAGGTCCTGCAAAAGCACGCTTCAACTGGTAAGTTCTTTTTCTTTCTCTTTTAATTATTAAGTCTTTTTCTTTAAGTGTTTTTAGACTTAATAATTATGCTTAGGTTATTTTTGCATGCTTAGTTTATTTTATGCTTAGGTTATAACTTAGAGTTATAACATGCTTAGTATAAAATAAATATGCTAGGATATAATTTGGAATTATGGTATGCCTAGTCCTTTAGCATGCTAACCTAGGTAGAGAATTATTTAGTTAAGGCTTTATTTAATTTATATGCAACTAATAGGAGTTCCTGGGACAGGGACAAAATTTTGAGTTTCCGTCATGCCTCTTATGCATGTTCAATTTGACTGTCAGTTCCCAACATGGATAGCCTGGAAGGAATTGCCAAACTTACAGCCACCTTGCTTTACTAATTTGACTCAGATTGAGATATACGTGTGTCGAAGCTTAAAACGTGTGTTTCCACTGTCAATGGCTTCAAGACTGAGACAACTACAATCCATGATAATATCACAATGTGGAGAATTGGAGGAAATTTTCTATAAAGACGTAACGGATGAAGGAAATCAGGTTATTTTAATTTCTTTGTATCACTCTTCATTGTTATACTTTCAGTAAATAATCAATAAGTGTGATGTAGTTGTGAGGGCGTTAGTTTACTTAGAGAAGTAGACAGTATAAAATGGGTGGTTTTGGCATTGTCGGATTTTTGTGTTTCGTGACTTTATTCTCATTAGAAATGGGCCAACTATGTCGTTTTTTGGCAAAAAAAAACATTGTTTAGGCTTACAGTTTTGCGTTTTTCTATTTTACAGACTAAATTGCAAATTTCTAAAACTTTATGTGCCGGCTGTTTACATTCGGGCTTTTAACCCTAGATTCCCTAGCCTATATATCTAAAGGCTTGTAAGAACATCAATTTTAGTTTTTGACATATTTTATCTAATTTCCTTTGGAGTTTTGCGAAGGCTGATCCTCTGTGGGATTGATTTGCGATTTCCACATACTATGACTATAAAATTATTTGTATTTCTATTGTTATTGATAATCTGCTGCATCAAAGTGCACGAATGATACGAGTATTTATTAACAGGTAGCGTCGACTGTGGAGTTGAATGCTCCAAGAACCGAAATCGCATCAACAACACCAAGTGATGAAAAATCACGCCTCATTTGTCCAACACCAAAATCATTCATTCGGGGTCTTCTACGAAAAGGAAAACAACCAAAGAACATTCCCACCCTACAGGTATCTGCATATCTAGATAAACTTCAATTGTTATAATGTAGTAGTAAGTTTAGAATGTAATACCTTATACCTGACTTGTGATGCCTTTGTATACGCTTGGGAGCTGTCCCGTTCCTAGTGGAATAAGAAGTACTAGTTATAATAGGATTATAACTTCTTTCGTGTTTATCTGATGTTTGAATAGATTAGGATAAGACCAACGTTAGAATATAGGGATTGGAATCCTATCAGGATTCTTCCTTCTTGTGCGGTACGGAATCTCCATCCAGCCAGTATGAGACCGGCTTAAGGTATTGTCTGCGTATGCCACCTATGACTATCTTGTCCAAGCGTCGCCGGCTAGAATGCCAATCCAGCCGGGTTCCTTAGGACCATAGTTGTTACGAGCGCAAGGCGCCAAGGAGTCAGGCGCGCTGAGGCGCAAGGCGAGGCGCTCGCCCGAGGAACTCGAGGCACATACTAAAAAAGGGGCAGTAAAGTATTAATTACTAGCCATAACAAACATAAAATGCAATAAATAGTAAAAAAACATACTAAATCACAATCAATATGACTAACCATAATCATTCTCAATCTAACTACCCATAATTAAACCCTTATTAATGCATAATCTAAATAAAATTTCAATCAAACTAAAAAGGTTACCAAATAATACTTTTAATTTAGATCGTAGACTCCATAGATAGACTGAAACATAAAGTTGAACTCTATTCTAATTGCTAATCTCATATCCAACATTTCATTCTCATCATCTTCAAACTCATCCACCTCAAACCTATCGTTTTCTTCATCATCCTTTAGAGAGAATGAAATGACATTTTCAACACTGGATAATACTATTTTATCATTTCTCCTTACCCCTTTAGCACTTCAAGAAATGATGAAATTTTGATTTAAATGAGTTGATTTATTTCCTTTGTGTTAAGAAAAGCCCCGATAGATGATATCGTATCAAATGAAATAAATATTGCTTCTTTAGTCTTATTTTTCTTTCTTTTTCTACTAATATATTATTTGATTATAATGGTCAATATCATATATGTGACACAATGTTAAAAAAAATAGTAAAAGCCTTCTTTATACACTGATGCTTGCCCGAGGCGCAAAAGGCGCGCGCCTCATGAACCTCGCCTCGCCTGACCCTCTGTGAGGCACCGGCCCTTGAGCCTGGAGCGCCCGGAGCCCGAGGCGCGCCCGTAATAACTATGCTTAGGACAAGATCACTGGTTGCTTATATTTCCCAACGGGATGAACCAGGCTGCTCAGGTTGGCCCGCTCTCCTAGGCTGAGACGGGTAAAATATATATATGAAATTATCAGTGGTTGAATCGACAGTTGGACCATAATTTATTTTTTTGAAGTTCTGAATTGATGGTGACAGGCTATGGAAGATAACACTGCAAAAGTAGATGAAAAAGAAGTTGATGATACTATCATTTTCCCACAGCTAATAACCCTCCAACTTGCTGCGTTGCCTAAACTTAGAATTTTCTGTGATGGGAATCATGCAATGGAATTGCCTGCATTAGAGGAATTGGAAATCGATGAATGCGATAAGATAGAAGCTCTCTCCAACGGACCATGCAAGGCTCCGAAACTTAAGAAAATATTTATATATGGGAATATGTATCGATCTGGGGAAGATCTTAATACAATTGTGAGTAAGAAAGAGGTACAGGTCTTCTCTGAATTTTTTTAACTATATTGTTCTCTTGCTTTAAGAAATTAATCTGCATAGGCTTTTTAACAATTCGAATTCAGTGAAAGTTGAACAAATATAAAATAGTTTTGTTACTAATAATATTTAACGTGTTGTGGAAAAGCTGAATATCATTGAGCACGAGGACGAGAGCGAGGACGGGGACGACGATGACGATGACGATGACGATGAGGACGACGACGACGATGAGGACAAGAGTGAGGAGGATGATGACGGAGACGATGATAATGATGATGAGGAGGAGGACGAGGACCAAAGTGAGGAAGATGACGAGAACGAAGATTAGGCCCG
The DNA here is from genome assembly GCA_947683365.1 of Euphorbia pulcherrima. Taxonomy (NCBI): domain Eukaryota; kingdom Viridiplantae; phylum Streptophyta; class Magnoliopsida; order Malpighiales; family Euphorbiaceae; genus Euphorbia; species Euphorbia pulcherrima. The sequence continues at coordinate 1,790,613 of CANTUS010000006.1, read as the reverse complement.
GTCCTGACAAATATGAGGGCCCTAAGTAAAAATTATATAAAAATAATGAAATAGGCCTTTTGATAAAAAAAAGTACATTTGTGGGGATTCAAACACATGACCTTTGGGTTATATTCATTAGTACTTCACCAATCAAGCTAACATTAATTAATGTTTATATTTACACTTCTCACTTTAACTACTAAATGCTTAAACAAAAAAAATATTTTTGGGCCCCTCCTGACTATGGGCCCTAGGCGGTCGCACTCCGTGCACCTTCTATTGGGCCGGCCTTGACGAAGACAGGGTCGAGGACGAGGACGAAGGAATCCAACCCATTGTGAATCATCAAAATTAAGTAAAATTCATAGTGAGTTACAATTTAAAAATATCATTGATGAAGAAAAAGTTATAATTTTGAGGCCGATAAAATTTTATAGGCTGAATATATCGGGACTTTCTTGAACTGGTCCTTGAACACCTATTTTTCTTGAACTTTCAAAAGTTTCAAATAATCCCTGGAGTTTGTAGAAAGTGCACAATCTGCCTCCTCAATATTGCCACGTGTCAACTTCTGATTGAAGAGAAAAAAATGATAACTTTGAAAAGTTGAACCAACCAAAAGATGACAAGTGGCACTGAAGGAGCATACCGGTGACCTTTTTTGTAAGTTCAAGGGATAATTTGGAACTTTTGAAATTTCAGGAGAAAAATAGGCATTCAAAAACAGCTTCAGTGTTGAACTTGGATTTAAATTCTCGAATTTAGGAAATCGTAAAATTGTACATTTCAGTGAATCTCAACCATCCATTGAGTTTTGATGGTTGAAATTTGGTTTTAGTGGTTTATAGGGTTTACAGTAAAATCAAATCTCATCCATTAAAAGTGAATGGATTTTTGAGATTCACTGGAATGCACGGATTCCTTGAACTTAGTAGCATATAAATGGACTGTTAGGCCCAATAATAGATCACGAGAAAAAATAATATCAGCAGAATAAGAGACACGCAGATTTTTACGTGGAAACCCCAAATGAATTAGGGAAAAACCACGGGACCAACTCCGAATAATTCTTCCACTATAAAATAATAGTAGGTACACCAAGAGATTACAAAATAGTGGCACTCAAGTGTTTCCCAAAACCTCACTATTTTCTCTCTTACCCAGCTCTTAGGAACCCTTTCCCTAAGGCTCTCTACACAGATTACATTTTTATCTGTGTTTCTTCTCTATTACTCTCTGTGTTGGTCTGCTCTTCAAATGAGCAAAACCCTCCTCTATTTATAGGAGATTCAAAACGCGTATGGCCGAATTATGCACAGTAAATTTACTGTGCACTTTTTGAAAATATTTCTTGCCGACCTGCCTCCTTTTTTTGATTTATTTTAATTAAATAGTGGGTCCCACAATAAGAGGGACACCACTCAACAAATCTTCCCCTCCCGACTACATTGTGGGACTCTCCATCTCGGTTGCTTCAACGCACTGGTCGAACTTTTCTTTTGGTACGACCTTCGTCAGCCTATTAGCCACATTTTTATTTGTATGAATCTTCTGCAACTTGAACTCTTTTTCTTCAATAGCAAATCTGAGCCAATGAAATCTTACATCAATATGTTTCGTCCGTGCATAATACATAGTATTTTTGCTCAAGTCTAGTGCACTTTGACTATCACAAGAAACTATGTAGTCTTCTTCTTGCACACCCAATTCGGTGAAGAATCGCTTTAACCGAAGTATTTTCTTTCCTGCTTCCGCTGCTGCAACGTACTCTGCTTCGGTTGTTGATAATGAAACATATTTTTGTAACCATAACTGCCATAAAATAGCTCCCCATGAGAATGTAAATAAGTAACCTGATGTAGATTTTCTTTCATCAAGGTCACCAGCCATATCCGCATCCGTGTAACCAACAAGTGCTGGCTTTCCACCTCCAAAGGTTAAACATAACTTTGAAGTTCCTCTCAGGTATCTAAAGATCCATTTAACTGCTTCCCAATGTGTCTTATGGGGATTTGACAGGAATCTACTCACAACTCCAACTGCATGAGCGATGTCTGGTCTCGTACACACCATTGCATACATTAAACTTCCGACCGCTGAAGAATATGGAACATTTGACATATCTTCTCTATTTTTCTCTGTTGAAGGGTAGGATTTCTTACTCAACTTGAAATGAGCGGCAAGTGGAGTGCTAACTGGTTTAGCATTCTTCATATTGAACCTTTCTATTACTCGTTCAATATATTTTTCTTGCGATAACCATTGCCTGCAGGACCTCCGATCTCGGGTAATCTCCAATCCAAGAATTCGCCTTGCCGGTCCCAAATCCTTCATGTCAAACGCCTTAGACAAATCACACTTCAACTTACTAATCATTTTGGCATCTGGCCCAACGACTAGCATATCATCAACATATAAGAGAAGAATGATAAATTTTCCATCAGGGAATTTCTGGACATATACACATGGATCAGCTTCTGTCCTCTTGTATCCTTGATTCACCATGAAGGAATCAAACTTTTTATACCATTGCCGCGGGGCTTGTTTTAAGCCATACAAACTTTTCTTCACGCGACACACCATGTCTTCCTTTCCCTTGACCTTGAAACCTTCTGGTTGTTCCATATAAATTTCTTCTTCTAAATCCCCATGCAAGAACGCGGTCTTTACATCAAGCTGTTCTAACTCAAGGTTCAAGCTGGCTACAAGACCTAACGTAACTCGAATTGAACTCATTTTCACAACTGGTGAAAAAATCTCGTCAAAGTCGATACCTTTCTTTTGAGTAAAGCCTTTAACCAATCGAGCTTTATATCTCACTAGGTCTCCATCATCTTTCTTCAGCTTGTACACTCATTTGTTCTTGAGTGTTCTCTTCCCTTTAGGAAGTTTCACCAGCTCGTACGTGTCATTCTTCTTCAAAGAATTCATCTCCTCTTGCATGGCCTTCATCCAACAATCTTTATCTTTACAAGATTGCACATCTTGGAAGCTTTCAGGCTCCCCCTCATCAGTGATTAAAATATAATCAGAACTGGAGTATTTTGTAGATGGTTGGCGTTTTCTGATTGACCTCCTTAATTGAGGTTCTTCTTCTGGTAGAATGGGGTTCTCTGGCTCCCCCTGCTCAATACCCTCTTTATTCATATCTTCATCTACAATCGTATCTTGATCCCTCACAACTGGCTCTTCTTCTCCATCTTGTTCTGATTGATGCATTCTTCTTTCTGTGGCATCATCTGATAGAATGCTCTCTGGTGTAATATCGATAACACCGTCACTCGTAGATCTTTCGCCGATGATATCATTCTCATGAAATACAACATCTCGGCTCCTTCCTCCAATGGATTCTGTATCCATAGGACCGCTAACGTCAGAGTGTACCAACTCTAACTTATTATTTCTCCTTCTAGAGCTTTTTTGAAATGAAACTCGATGTTGCTTCCCAGATAAACAGTGATCACAAGGGTTAATTTTTCCTTTGGCTAATGGGATGAGGGACTTCTTAGCCAGTATATTCGACCCTTTCTCACTAACATGCGCCAGTCGCCTATGCCACAAATTTGGTGAAGCATCATCTCCAACTGTATTCAGTTGACCCGCATATACTATTACTTGTGTTTTATATAGCGAGCAACACAATCTTCCTTTCGCCACCACCAACGATCCTTTGGTGAGTTTCCAATTTCCATCGCCTGTATGATTGTGATAACCTTCCTTGTCCAATACACTAACAGACAACAAGTTCAACCGAAGATCTGGAACGTGTCGCACATTTTTAAGTGTTAATGTGCATCCGACACTTGTCTTCACGCAGATATCGCCGATTCCCACCATTTGCGACACACTATTATTTCCCATTTTAATAGTACCATAATCGCCCGCTTTATAGGTTGAGAAGTATTCCCTTTTTGGAACACAGTGGTATGAGGCACCATAATCCACAATCCACTCGGTATCTGCATCTCCAACATGACAACAATCTGCATCATGAGATACTAAAGCCACCTCTCCATCTTCTATTGTGACTGCAGCAGATGTGTTTTTGTCATCATCATGACTTCGGTTTGCATTCTCTCGTTTAAGAAAACGGCAGTTCCTTTTGAGATGACCCTGATTTCCACAGTGGTAGCATGACCTCTTCTCCTGGGACTTGGATCTATCTTTCGATTTTCCATTCCCTCGACCTCTACTCTTACTTCGGCCCCTATTTTCCGGGACAAGGGCTTGTGAACTGGTACTGGCAACGTCCCTTCTACGAAGTTCTTCATTAAGTAGGCTATTCTTTACCATAGACATTGTTACCACACCATTTGGAGCTGAGTTACTCAGTGATACAACAAGAGTATCCCAGCTATCTGGTAGAGTTCCCATCAAAAGACATGCTTGCATCTCATCATCCAAGGACATACCAGTGATTGCTAACTCACTTATGAATCCTTCAAAGTCGTTCAGGTGTTGTGTGATTGATCGTCCCTCTGTCAATTTCAAGTTCATGACTTTGCGAATCATGAACACTTTTTCTTGAGCATTTTTAGCCTCGTACATATCCTCTAGCTTCTTCCAGAGAACTTTGGGATCTGTTTCGTTCCTCACGTGGTTGTACAGGCTAGCATCTATCCATTGGCGTATTGTACCCAATGTCTGCTTCTTCATCTTTATCCACTGCTGATCTTTCATATCCTTCGGCTTTGCGTCGTCACCCTCAATTGGATCATACAAATCTTTGCAATTGAGGTAGTCCTCCATTCTGGATTTCCACATTGAATAATTTGTATCCGTCAATTTGATCATTACGCCGTCATTCGCCATATCGAAAAATTTAAGAATGGCAAAATTTTACTATTCACGAATTTCACTATTCACATAAATAGTGACTGTATATATGAATAGTGTCGTATACCCAAATAATACTTGTATATTGGAATAGTAACAGTATACCCGTATTCTTACAGAATACTATTCATAAAAGATGGCAGAATATGAATAGTTATTATATATGAATACTATTACTTAAGTTACTATTTTACTATTCACCCAAATTGCCTATGTGCGACGGTTTTTCGAACAGATTGCGCCACCGGATTCCCCGTAATTTTCTCGTCGTCGTGGTATATTTATTTTTGAAAAATATATCCACGGATTTTACTGATAAAACAACCTTCAGCTCTGATACCACTTGTTAGGCCCAATAATAGATCACGAGAAAAAATAATATCAGCAGAATAAGAGACACGCAGATTTTTACGTGGAAACCCCAAATGAATTAGGGAAAAACCACGGGACCAACTCCGAATAATTCTTCCACTATAAAATAATAGTAGGTACACCAAGAGATTACAAAATAGTGGCACTCAAGTGTTTCCCAAAACCTCACTATTTTCTCTCTTACCCAGCTCTTAGGAACCCTTTCCCTAAGGCTCTCTACACAGATTACATTTTTATCTGTGTTTCTTCTCTATTACTCTCTGTGTTGGTCTGCTCTTCAAATGAGCAAAACCCTCCTCTATTTATAGGAGATTCAAAACGCGTATTATGCATAGTAAATTTACTGTGCACTTTTTGAAAATATTTCTGGTCGAACTGCCTCCTTTTTTGATTTTTTTTAATTAAACAGTGGGTCCCACAATAAGAGGGACACCACTCAACATGGACAATATGAAATACATCTAATGTTTGACATTGTCAATAACAACAAATAGTAACATTAAAAAATATACATAATGTGATGCTCCTTGTTGCTCTATATTTTTAGGGCATGTTTTTTAATTTATCATTACAATTCTTTGCATTAATTTCCAGGTTGTGCCCCAAAGGAAATTCAGAGACCAATCGTTTGACTTGAGGACATTAATTATGAGACGCAGAACAAATCATGCTTGCTAGTCAGTATTCGCAATTCGGTTCTTCACTATGTAAAAGTACTGATATTCACTTATCTTGCGTTATTTGTTGACGAGTTCTCGTGCCATGAGCTGAAATTCTTGCCCAGCAAACTCTCACCATGCGGCTCCAATGTAGTTTTGCCGTTTTTCTTGATGGTGCTTTGTCAAATTGATAAATCTTGTGCTTTTTCAGGTTTGCCTATAACCTGAAAATTTTCCTGTCTGGACAGAGAAAGACTTCGGGTTCATCTTTGCCGAAGATTTTGTGATTTCAGTTTTGGTGTTGAGATGGGAGTTTCTATTGAGATGAATGTGTTCAAATGTAATAAGTGAGCAGCCGAATGCCCCGAATTAGGAGGCAAAATGATTATGTATTAGATGAGCTAAACTGCAATTAGACATTGTCATTTAACCTTAAAGTTACAAATGATGAACTAAGAATTCATATTTAAGTTACAAATGATGCAATTAAACACTTCTCATCCTCAATCTGTGGAAATTGGTGCACATAGTTCATAATGTTAAACATCATTCGCCACCGTTCGGCAAAACTTCTGTCCTTCCTTTATCCGGCAACTGATTGACCGAGAACCACATCATCGTCTTCCTTCTGGCGAATTTCTCTGCTTTCAAGTTCTTCATCATCAATAACACACTGTTCCAACTTCCTAAAAACATCCTTGGAAAAATGACAGTGCTGAAAAATCTTCTTGAAAAGCTCTTCAACAGCTTCCTTGTCTCCTTCGCCTTTCAAATACTTAAGAAATCCTTTTAAAATATCAAACTTTGGCTGCAATTCAGTAGTACTCGCCATTACCGCTTTCATCACCATTTCCGTCGCTTTTGAAGTCTCCCCATTTAATAGATACCCAGTTGCCAAATGAATATACGAGGTACCTGTCGAGGATTCACTTCGCTCGTTTATCATCTTCACAATCTCACCCGCCCCTTTCTCGTCTCCCTGGCCTTTCAAATACTCCATACATTTGGTCAAAGTATCAAGCCTCGGTAATCGTTCTAGTGTGCCGCTCAAAATCGCTTTCTTTACTGCTTCTACTGCTTTTGCCATTTGACCGCCTTGTATATATGCCACTGCTAAGTAGTCCCATGAGACGAGATTAGGCTCCTTGCCGCTTTTCTCTATCAAATTTACATACTTTTCGGCTTTTTTCCACGAACCCTTTTTGGAATAGGCGCCGATCATGGAGTTCGGGATTCGAATGTCGAAATCTTTGTGCCAAGATTCCCAATCCTTGAAGATCATCTCAGCACCATCGAGATCCTCCATTTTAAGTAGTGAGCTTATCATGGCTAAGTAACCCGAGTTGAACTGCTTCTCCATTTCCTTGTACAATTTCCAAATGCGGTACACATCGGTTTTTTTACCAATGTCGGCATATCGTGCAATGAGGGTTTCGTAATTAGCCCTTTTCGAGCTAGAGATCAACTGCTCGGCTTTTTTTAACATCATTACGGTTTTTTCAATATCGCTGACTTTTCGATAAGCATTTGCTGCAATAGAATAAGCATCAAAATCGGTTTTGTAAGGGGATCGGTTTCCATTTTCATTAAAAGATTCTCGACACCCTCGATGTTAGAGCAAGCAACATAAGCGTTTAACCGAATGGTGTAAGTAGACTTGCTAAATTGGATTCCTTTTTCTTCCATTTCGTTTGCAAGGACCTCTAGTTTAATGAACTTACACGTTTTCGAATAAAGACTTAGCATTTCATTGTAAGCAGATGGACCGGTAATTAGCGTGTTATACTTGAGTCTTTGCATCATCGCCTCGGCTTTTTCGATTTGTTTAGCATTGGCATAGCAGCGTAAAAGAGCAATAGCAATGCTTTGGTCGGATAAATTAAAGGTGTTGAAATACTTCTCGGCTTCTTCTAAACCACGGATTCTTGAAATCAAATCCAACCGAATTGCTGCATCTACAGCCGACAAGCTATGGCCGCTCTTTTCGACCATCCAGTCCGATAACTAAAACAAAAGAGACAGACCATTTATAGACTTTAAAATTAAACACTATACAATCATATAGTTTCTCGCACAAAAAAGGATTCAAACAATACAATTAGATCAACTAGTACAGCCGAACAGAGCTTACTACATTTGCCCCGTGAACTTGGTACGAAAAGTCAGATGTCACCCTGAACTTTCAAAAGTTTCAGCTTGCCCCCTGTCAAAAGTGAACCAGTTTGCCCCCTGAACTTGGCAAATGTGCACCGGTTTGCCCCCTCAAAGCCATGTGTCAGCTTTTGATTGGTTTGACTTTTCAAAGATGTCTTTTTTCTCCAATCAGAAGCTGACACGTGGCAATGATGGGGAAAACTAATGCACTTCTGTCAAGTTCAGAGGTAAACTGGTTCATTTTGGACGAGTTCAGGGGGCAAGTTGAAACTTTTGAAAGTTTAGGGCGACATCTGGTTTTTCGTGCCAAATTCGGGGGGGCAAATGATGTATTTGGCCGCAGAACAGAGAAATCTAACTCACAGAGCATCAAAATTAACAATATTCAAAATACAGATTAGAAACAAAGGAAAAGTAATTGCATTTTCACATATCAATTGGCCATCATCTCTATCAAACAGATCAACTCCTTAATTGCAATTTCACAGTATCAATTGGTAATTTTTCTCTAAGGAACCAAATATCAAACAGCTCAACCGAAATATTGCAATTTCACAGCATCAATTGGTAATTTTCTCTATGGAACCAAATATCAAACACCTTAACCGCAATATTGCAATTTCACAGCATCAATTGGTAATTTTCTCTATGAAACCAAATATCAAACACCTTAACCGCAATATTGCAATTTCACAAAATCAATCCACCGGCCATACCAAACAGCTCAACCGGATGATTTATATTCCAGCCAAATCGGAACCAACGCAACAACCAAATCAAATAATCAAACTTAGGCATAACATTTAACGAAAAACTGGAAGAGAAAAAAGATACCTGAAGGGCGTGGTTGTGGCGGGTACTAGCGCGGAGCATACTGATGGAGTTTCGCAGATGGAATATGTTAACCTCCTTGCCTTCTTCGATCCATTTCTGGAGAATAGGAACAACGGAGACGGATGGATCTTCAGCTAGAACCGTGGAGATTCTTTTCTGCAGAGATAGAGAGTCCAGAGGAGCAGAGGAGGAAGAAAAGGAACAAGTTAAAGCCTTTGCCGGAAGGAATTGGAGATGTAATTGCCGTTGGCAGCGTCGCCATAGGTGTGAATTCGATCGGAGAAGAAGGTTCATATTGCTTTGCAGTGGAAATGGAAGTGATACTGCGGTTTTTAGGAGGGTTTAAGGTTTCATGTGTTAAAGGGGTTTAGGTTTATATTTTGGGATCAAACAATTAATTAAGAGTTTATTAATTTTATTTGAAAAATCAAATTGATTATTTTTTTGGATTTATTATTTTATTTTATTGTTTATTTATTTTTAAGTAACCATATGATTGGGTCCATAATAAAAATAAAAATTCTAATAGGATATGAGTTGGTTTTAAATATCTATTTTTCCAACCTTTATATAAGGGCATTTCCAATTTTTTTTATAGAGAATGGTTGAGTTTAACCATTTTTCATATTTTTTTTTATAGAGAATGATTGAGTTTAACCATTTTTCATATGGTATGTCTCCAAAATGAGATTTTTCAGGAATGGGTTATTTTATTAATATACTTTCTTATTTTAATTTTTTAATTATTTTATTAGTTGAGAAAAATAGAAATGATGTAAAAAACTTACTATAATAATAATAAAGTATTATTATTTCTAGAGAATCTAATATGGAGAATGAAAAATGGGGAAGATGGTTGAAGCAAAAATACTGTAGATTTGGGAAATGAAAAATGAAAAAAATAGTTGGACTCGCTCTTTGAACTAAGTTTAACGGAGTACACATGCATTATAAATTTTCTCCATTAAGTCAATTCCATGCTACACTTGCTCATGCTTGAGCCAACGAATAGAACACAATTACAATCTTAATATCCCAAGCTTGCCTTGTTATTGTTCTTGTTGTAGCTCACTAAGAACTGCAGTCTGAAATTGTTGAAAGACCTTTATATCAGGCTTACTTTCTAGTAACCGAAACCCGAATATAGAGGAATGGCTCAAAGACAATGCATGCTGCGAGTCAACCCATAATGTAGGATGATTTTTTCCTGAGAAGGATCAAGTATTTCAGTGTAATCACCGGCAAATGGACTTTAACTAAAACCCGAACAAAATCTTCTCTAGAAGTCCTAGAGCCATACAACCAACACGAGCATATAGACATGAACGCACACAAAGAGCCATTCATCTTGTTGTTCAGTATGTAAAGACAAGTGAGAAAAGGCGAGATTTACCGAGTTTGGAGTACATACAAGTCATTAGCCAAGCCAACAAGAACAATAATTGCTAAATGAAAATGTCAAATTTAAGATAAAAAATTTCTGCTACGTTATCCATACTATTGCTTATAAAAACCGCTAAATCGTATTACGGGTCTGCTAACACGTCTTAACTACAAACAAATTACTGATTAGCGATCGAGTCTGAACATATATCTCAAGGTTTAGAATCAAGTAAGCTTGATAACCTAATCCCTACAAATGCAGTGATTCCAATAAAGGTTAAAGAGAAAGGTTCATATTTACCACAATAGAGCAACTGGTTAACCGAAAATCTCATCATCGACATCATCATCATCAATCTGGTGAAGTTCTTTGGTTTCGAGTTTCTCGTCATTAACAAAACTTGCCAATCTATTATAAGCACCTCTCGAGAAATGACAGTACCGGTTAATCATATCCAAAAGCTCTTCTGCTTCTCTTTCATCTCCTTTGCTTTTCAAATGCTTCAGAAACGTAGCTACTGTATCATACCTTATTTGCCGTTCTGGTTTACTAGCTAAAACGGCTTTTTTAACCATTTCTACTGCTTTTTCAGTCTCACCACTCAGTAGATATCCAGCTGCCAAATGAGCCCAAGAAGTACCAGTTTCAAAATTACTCTGCTCGCTTATCATCTTCAGAAATTCACCCACTGCTTCATTGTCTCCCTCGCCTTTAAAATACTCCAAACACTCGGTCATAATATCAAACTTTGGTATCCAGCCTGGATCACTCGCTACAATTGATTTCTTCATTGTTTCCACGGCTTTTATCATCTTACCGCCTTGTATATATCCTGCTGTTAAATTCTCCCACGAGATAGCATTTGGCTCTTTTCCGCGCTCCACTATCTTGTCTATGCAAGCCTCGGCCTTTTCAATAAACCCTTTTTTGGAATAAGCATTTATCATTAAATTCGGTATGCGAATGTCGAAAAATGCGTTCTTAGAGTCCCACTCATTCCATATCATCTCAGCACCATCCAAATCATCCAATTGAACTAAAGAAGCTAACATGGATAGATAGCCTGTGTTATATAGCCTTCCCATCTTTTTATACCGATCCCAAATACGATACACATCGTCTTTTTTCCCAAGAGCAGCATACTGTTTGAGGAGAACTTCGTAATTGTCCTTTCTTGAGTTGTCGCGAATCAGTCGCTCTGATTTCTTCAATGTCATCAACGCTTTTTCATGAAGTCCGGCTTTCGAGTAGCCGTTTGCTGCCACATTGTAAGCGTGAAAGTCCATTTTGACAAAGGGATCGACTTCCATTTTCGATAAAAGTTTCTCCATTGCATCAATGTTAGAACACACAACGTAAGTATGCAGCTGAATTGTATAAGTCAGTTTGTTAAACTCAATGCCCTTTTCTTCCATTTCATTCAAAAGGGCTTTCATTTTCTCGTGCTTACCCATTTGCGAATAGAGATATAACATTTCATTGTAAACCAACTGATGTCTTATAAAACCCTTAACCTTCATTTTTTGCATTATGGCCTCGGCTTTTTCTAATTGTTTAGCACGGGCATAACAGCTTAAAAGAGCACCATAGACCTTGTAGTCACCTAAACTACCGGATATTTTGTTAAAATATTCTTCAGCTGCTTCCATTCCATGAACTATTGAGATCAAAGACAGCCGAATCGCAGCATCTCCAGATGATAATTCAAACGGGTTATTTTGAAACATCCAGTCCAATATCTATATAAGAAATAGAGAAATCATTCATAAACTTTGCAATCATGTAACTTCCCACAAAGCATTATAAATTACAATTCTATCAAATATTACAATAAAACTAGGAGAACAATTCCATCCGTAACTTAAAAACTGAAATTAGCAAGGCCTCACCCCTTGGACATGGCCCTAATGGCCCATTTGCCCCCTGAATTTTAACCGTTCAAAATATCCCGTGAATTTGTTTAAAGTGCATCTCTCAACCTCGAAAGTTAGACCAGTTCGAGCACACTCAAATGGGCCGGACTTGGACAAAGCTCGAGCACGGGCCCGCAAAAGCCCGAAGTTCTATGGGCTGGGATTGGTTTCTATATAAATACCTGAGCCTGGCCAGACGAACAAAAACTATGATTAGTAAGCCCGGCCCGAGCCCGAAGGTCAAAATCGTAGGCTTGAGTTAATGTTTGTAGTTAAAAGCACAATTAAGCCCGGCCCGCCCCGGCCCGACGAACGAGTTTACGAGTTGAAAGTCACGTGTCAACTTTTGGTAAGAGAGAGAATCAGAAAAATGACATTTTTGAAAAGTCAAACCAACCAGAAACTAACACATGGCATTCAGGGAGGCAAGCTAGTGCATTTTTTACAAGTTCAAGGGATAACCATAACTTTTGAAAGTTCATGTAAGAAAACGGGCGTTTAGGGCAAAGTTCAGGAATCCCAATGTACTAGGCCAATTAGCAATTCAAATTATGATGAAAAAAGTTAGGACAAAGAGAACCCTTTCACTATCAAATTTGCAACTCAACAGAGTAATTCATTTAAACAAACATCAGGCCAAGTGAATAACTAAGCGCAAATAACTGAAATTCTCACTCAATTAAGGCAATTCAAAAGAGAGACAATCCTTCCCCAAATCAAATATGTCAAATCGGAAATGAAAGACAAATGATATACATACCTCAAGGGCTTGCTTGTGGCGGCGATTCCCGCGAAGCTGCCTGATGGAGTTCTCGAGATCAAATCGGTTCAATTTGTTGCCGTCGTCGATCCATTGCTGCAGAACTGGAACTATCGAGACTGAAGGATTTACCGCCCTAGAGAGTCTACGAAGCAGAGGCAAAGACTTTACAGAGGCAGGAGAGGAAGAAAAGGAAGAAACTAAAGCATTAATTGAAGCTAATTCGGGTCCCAAGAATCGATGGCAACGCCGCCATTGTTGTGAGCTGCATCGCAAAAGCAGGTTCATCTTCGTTTCAACATAGGAAGTGAGGTGAGACTGATTTACCAATATATTGAATTAATTTTGAGAAAAATATTATTTTATTTTTTAATTAATATTTAATTTTTTATTTTATTGTAATTAATAATAATAATTGAATAAATGAGAATATGATTAAAAAAATAATTTAAAAAGTAATTAGATATTTGAGAAAAATAATTAAAATAATATTAAAATGTTTATTTTTAAAAAGATGGAAGAAGTATTATTTATCTTTTTTATTTTTTTTATCCAAAAAAGTTTGTGTATGAGTTGGTAATTGATCTCTGGTTATTCTCATCCATACTATATAGATTTACAAATTGTATTAAGTAAAATTGATACCTTCATTTCAATTCATTTCTTTTGTATGTCTTTAGCTTCTTTTATATCCTTTCAGTTTATTTACTGCATAGCAAAATAATAGTATGATTCAACTATAACCTTTTCGATAAGACATCGCTGAACAACTATACCATCAAAATTACTATTTTACTTTAGCTATGTGCGGAAATACATGCTAATTATACCATTTTTCTTGATTGTGTCATCACAATTGTAACGAATCGAAATTTCTTAAAATTTGCTTATAATAAATTACTATGGTATTAAAATATCATGGAAATTATTTTTATTGTTATTATTGTTATTGGATATAAGGCATGAAGAAATAAGAGCTAATTAAGTAAGAGAGATGAATTGGGCATTTTTGTTCAAGGGCATTATTGGAAATTGAAAAAAAAAAATCAAATCCTATACGTATACCTCATCCCCTTCAACTCATTCAATTTCATTTCCTTCTTTTTCTCCATTCTTCCTCTCTTCCTTTAACCAAAATTTTTCCCTTATCTAAAAACTTTCGATTTCTTCGATTCAACTTCGAATTCTTGTTAGAAATCGATCCTTAAGCCCTCTATCATCATCAATTTTAGTCAATCAAGACTAGAAGAGGAGGATTTCAGATATTAAGATTCGGATGAATAGTAACCCGAATTTGAGGTGAGTGATTTTTGGTGAAATTAAAGCTAAATTAGTAGAATTCATGGTAGATTAAGCATATTTATGGTATTAGAAAGTTTATTTATGCAATATCTTGATAGAATTATATATGGCTGTTGTAGATGAAGCTATTGCAAGTAAATCAAAGGCAAAGAGGTAGAAGAGAGGTAGAAAGAGCATTGAAAAAGGTTTGTGTCTCGAATTTCGATTTCTCGATTTTATGGAAAATTTTCCAGATTGTATACCTGTTTTGTTTTAATATTTTCTCTTGTTATATAACTCCGATTTGAATGATTCTTGATTCTATTGATATCTACAGAAAGTAAAGAATATATGTTCAGAAGAAACCTTGTTGAATTTCGTTCGTTTTCAATGTGAAATTTTCGTTTGAAATTGAGTCATGAAATCTGTTTTCGGAAAATCTCAGCTTTGTACACTGTTTAGTATTTTGATCATAACTTTGGTTATACAATTTGGATTTCTATGATTCTGGTGGCTTTGGAAAGCTGAGACATGTTATGTTTAGAAGAAAGTTCTTCGATTGGATGATGTTTTAATAGTGAAAAATGCAGGAGAAGTCAGGTTACGAAACCTGGAAAAATTCTGGAAAGAATGAATATTGATTTTATTGAGTTTTAATTGAAGTTTGATGCTTAAAAATTTGGGATTTGGATTTCTTAATTACTGAAGTTATGTTGAATTATGATTGATGGTTTATACTGAAATTTTTAAGATGTTACTTTGATTTATTGCCCTTATTAAACGAGTAGAATACGAGTCAAGGTAGATTGGTGCCAATAAAGGGGGGTACAGTACTGTATAAACAATTGAAGCTTTGGCTTCGGGCTTTAGCCAATATTATGATATATATATTGATATTAAAGCTTCGGCTTCGGGCTTGACCGATATATTGATTTTGAAGCTTCGGCTTAGGGCATGTCCGCTCCCGTATCCATTTTACCGTTATTCAGGACTTGTTTACTTTGGGCAATATATGGTTAAAGTATTTGGAAAAATTGGATACAAATTTGATTGTACTTTGAAAGGATTACTATATAAGTTTTGTGATTTGGTTCCATAAAGTTGGTTAATTTGTTTTTGACTTATAAATATACTTTGTTTCTATTTTAAAAATATTCAAAGTTGTTATATTTTTTTATGGACACCACTAAGCAAATTGCTTAGCGTGTAGTTTTTTTTTCTACACGTAGGTGGAGAACTTGTAGATAGCTTGGACCAAAGTTGAATAAGTGGATCAGCTTGAAGAGTAAATAAGGAAAGACTCGAGGTGGGTTTGTATTCTAATATAATATTATGGTTTGTAGAATAATGGCATGTACTAGATAGTGTGAGAAATATAAAGTGGTATTGAGAAATATTTGGAGAATAATTAGCATTGAGAAATAATTTGGAGTCTCAAACATTATATTGGTATTTGTACATAATGTAATCTATAAGTATTAAACTTTATATTGTGGAATAGAGTTGTTCATTGGGTGTTTATAGTACCTGTGGCACTCCCTATAGGGGGGTGTTACATTTTTTGGTATCAGAGCGAGGCTTAGATGATTCTAGGACTAGTATGTACATGCTATTTAGGATATAAATATGTTATGTTAGTTGTTTGATCCACTTTTGTCTAATTTTCAAGAATAAGTTATGGCTAGTAGTAGTCACAACCAGAGTGAGGAAGAGGATGCTGAGAGTATGGTCCGTATTAGATAAGGGGATGAACAAAGACATGAACCTCTACCAGTTCATGGCTTTCCTGAACAAACTACTCCAGCACAAGCTGCTTTACTTCAGCATATGACTACTGAAGTAGTCACACAAGTACTACGAAACATACAAATCCCTCAAGTTCCTGTAGTACCTCATGTTGAAAGAAGAGAGGAGAGAACTCCTCTTGAAAGAATCAAGAAGCTTCCGGCTGATGATTTCAAAGGGGACACAGTGAATCCTACAATTGCAGAAGATTGGCTTGATCATACTAAATGGTGTATGACTAGGCTTCATTTTACAGATGAAGAGAGATTAGACTATGTGCAAGGTCTACTCAAAGAACAAGCTAGGAGGTGGTGGGATAATATTATGAGAGAAAGGCGAGCCGGAGAAATCACTTGGGGCCTTTTCTTGGAACAATTTGACAAGAAGTACGTTGGTGAACGATTTAAAGATGAGCAAAGGAAATTATTCTTGTCTTTGAGACAAGGACGAATAACTATATCAGAATATGAAGTTCAATTCCTCAAACTCGAAAGGTATACTCGAGATATTGTTGACAGTGAAGTAAGGCGATGTAAGAGATTCGAGGATGGGCTGAATGATGAAATTAGAGTGCATTTACTTGCACAAAGGATTAGAGTGTTCAATGACTTGGTTGATGTTGTTACGGGCATTGAGAAGATCAATTCAGATAGAAAACAAAGAATGGCAAAAAGGTCTGGATTTGAAAAGGGATCCAGCTAGTTCAGAATCTCCAAGTAAGAAACAGAAGGGAACATTAGAGCAAACACAATCTCATTTCAGAGGGTTTTCACCGAGACAAACCATAAGTACGGGGTCAGCGGCTAGTGTACCTTCAGGTCGAGGCAGAGGAAATATTCCATAATATTCTAATTGTGGAAGGATACATACAGGGGAATGTTGGGGAAAAGGTAGAGTCTGCTTTAAATGTGGCTCAAGGGAACATTTGATTATAAATTGTCCTCAAAGATAGATAAGTACATCTGCACCTACAGTAGTTCCTACTCCTACATTGTAAGGTGGAAGAGGAAGGGGAAGAGGAAATGCTAGTGGTTCAAGTGGACATGATGTGGCTCAACAAGCACCGCAGAGTGGTAGACCGGGAGGAATAGCGTGAAGTTATGCAATCCGAGGGCCTGAGACTAGAGAATCTACCGAAGTTATTGTCAGTAAATTTTCATTCTTTAATCACGATGTTTATGCTTTGATAGATCCCGGTTCATCTTATTCATATATATGTACTGCATTAGCACAAAAGAAAGGGTTGCATGTAGAAGAATTAGGAGAAAATATTGAAGTGACTAATCCTTTAGGATATAGTGTGATAGTAAACAAAGTGTATATGAATTGCCCTATTATGATTCAACATCAACTTTTCCATGCAAATTTAATTGAGTTACCTTTCCGAGATTACGATGTTATCTTGGGAACGGATTGGTTATCGAAACATTGAGCTGTGGTGGATTGCAAAAACAAAAGAATGTCACTTCAAGTTTTTGATGGAGAAGAAATAGTTATCGCGGGGGAAAGATCAGGTTATCTCTGTAACATAATTTCTTTTATGAAGACTAAAAGATTAGTTAGGAAGGATGTCAGGCCTACCTAATCTTCGCTCTAGAATTGAAGAAAGGTGAGTTAGAATTGCAGAATATTCCTACGGTATGTGATTTTCCCGATGTATTTCCAGAAGAACTATCGGGGTTACCACCAAAAAGAGAGGTAGAATTCGCAATTGATGTATTGTCGGGTACCGCACCAGTATCCAAAGCACAATACAGAATGGCGCCTGCTGAACTGAAAGAGTTAAAGATTCAGTTGCAAGAATTGTTAGACAAAGGATGCATACGCCCGAGTATATCCCCGTGGGGTGCACCAGTGTTATTTGTTAAGAAGAAAGATGGGTCGCTCCGATTATGTATTGATTACCGGGAGTTGAATAAATTGACAGTCAAGAATAAGTATCCATTGCCAAGGATTGAAGACTTATTTGATCAACTCAAGGGTGCCAAATACTTCTCCAAGATTGATTTGAGATCGGGCTACTATTAAATGAGAGTGAAATATGATGATATTGCAAAGACGGCTTTCCGAACCAGATATGGGCACTATGAATTTTTGGTGATGCCATTTGGTCTAACTAATGCACCAGCAGCATTTATGGACCTTATGAACTGTGTCTTATATTTATATTTAGACAGGTTTGTAGTCATTTTCATTGATGATATTTTGGTGTATTCTAAGTCATGGGAAGAGCATGATCAACATTTGCGGATAGTCTTCCAAACTTTGAGGGAAAATAAATTGTATGCCAAACTTAGCAAATGTGAGTTTTGGCTTGAAGAAGTTTCTTTCTTAGGCCATATTGTTTCTACAGAAGGAATTAAAGTGGATCCTAAAAAGATAGAAGCAGTTGTCGAATGGAAACCACCAAAGAACCCTATGGAAGTCAAAAGTTTCCTTGGTTTAGCGGGGTATTATAGAAGATTTGTGAAGGGATTTTCAGTCATTGCTGCCCCACTGACGAAACTACTTCAAAAGAATGCAAAATTTAAGTGGAATCACAAGTGTCAAGAAAGTTTTGAGAAGTTGAAAGCGATGTTAACAGAAGCACCCATCCTTACCCAACCAGAGCCTGGAAAAGATTTTGTAATCTATAGTGATGCTTCACATAGTGGTCTTGGATGTGTTTTGATGCAAGAAGGGAAAGTGATTGCCTATGCTTCCAGGCAATTGAAGAAACATGAAAGGAATTATCCTACTCATGATTTGGAAATGGCTGCAATAGTCTTTGCCTTAAAAATTTGGCGACACTGTCTTTATGGAGAAAAATGTTATATTTACACAGATCACAAAAGCTTGAAATATTTACCAACACAGAAGGAGTTGAATTTAAGGCAGAGAAGGTGGATGGAATTCATTAAAGATTACGATTGTCTTATTGATTACCATCCAAGAAAGGCTAATATAGTGGCGGATGATCTCAGTAGAAAGACAATGATGGCACTAAGGGCTATGAATACGGGGTTAGCTCTTACCAGTGGTGGAGCCTTAATTACAGAATTGAAGATTCAACCTATACTACTACAACAGGTTAAGCAAGCACAAAATGAAGATGATGACTTGAAGGTCATTCGAGTAAGGACACAAGTGGGTATCATAGACAACTATATGGTTCGAGAAGATGGATGTTTATATTTTAAAGATAGACTATGTGTGCCAAACAATGTAGAATTAAAGAAGAATATTTTACATGAGGCGTATAGTAGTCCTTATGCGATGCATCCAGGAGCAAACAAGATGTACCAAAATTTGAAGAGCCATTATTGGTGGAATGGAAGACATTACTAACTTTGTTGCTCAATGTCTAACTTG
The DNA here is from genome assembly GCA_947683365.1 of Euphorbia pulcherrima. NCBI lineage: Eukaryota > Viridiplantae > Streptophyta > Magnoliopsida > Malpighiales > Euphorbiaceae > Euphorbia > Euphorbia pulcherrima. Next base: position 1,771,302 of record CANTUS010000006.1, on the reverse strand, counting down.
TCAATAGGTGAAAGTCGAACATCAAGTTCCTTCTGGATTGTTGCAACCTATAACAATTCTAGAATGGAAATGGGAAAGAATCACAATGGACTTCGTGACATCTTTACCACTTACACAGAAGAAACATGATGCAGTGTGGGTTATTGTAGATAGATTGACAAAGTCTGCCCACTTTCTTCCAGTTATGATGGATTATTCACTTGATAGGTTGGCTCAGTTATATGTAGATGAGATAGTAAGGCTACACGGAGTGCCTATTTCAATCATTTCTGACCGAGATCTAAGATTTACTTCGAGATTTTGGAAGAAGTTGCAAGAAGCCTTAGGTAGCAAACTTCATTTCGGTACTTCATTTCATCCTCAAACAGATGGTCAATCTGAAAGAGTAATTCAGGTGTTGGAAGACATGATGAGAAGTTGTATCATTGAATTTGAAGGAAGTTGGGATAAGTATTTGTCCCTCATGGAGTTTGCCTGTAATAACAGCTATCAGTCAAGCATACAAATGGCGCCATATGAAGCATTGTATGGAAGAAAATGTCGAACTCCATTATATTGGACCGAACTTAGTGAAAACAAGATTGTTGGAGTGGATTTGATTCAGGAGACAAAGGAGAAGGTAAAACTTATTCAAGAGAGATTGAAGGCTGCATCGGATAGACAAAAGTCTTATGCTGATCTAAAAAGAACAGACATTACTTATGAAGTGGGAGATAAAGTATTTCTCAAAGTATCTCCTTGGAAGAAAGTCCTGCGATTTGGCAAGAAAGGCAAGCTCAGTCCTAGATTCATTGGCCCATATGAGGTTATAGAGAAGGTTGGACCGGTAGCTTATCGGTTGGCACTACCCCGTCACTCGACAAAATTCATAATGTGTTCCATGTGTCGATGTTAAGGAGATACAGATCAGATCCATCACATATCTTATCTCCTGATGTCGTAGAAATCGAACCCGACCTGACGTATGAAGAAGAACCGGTACAAATCTAGGCGAGAGAAGTTAAACAATTGAGAAACAAGTCTATTCCTTTGGTAAAAGTACTTTGGAGGAATCATAAAGTTGAAGAAGCAACTTGGGAACCGGAGGATACAATGAAAACTCAATATCCGCAACTGTTTTCAGGGAATTTTTAGGACGAAAATTCATAAGAGGGGGAGAATTGTAACAAATCGAAATTTCTTAAAATTTGCTTATAATAAATTACTATGGTATTAAAATATCATGGAAATTATTTTTATTGTTATTATTGTTATTGGATATAAGGCATGAAGAAATAAGAGCTAATTAAGTAAGTGGGATAAATTGGGCATTTAATTATTTCTTCAAAAGCATTATTGGAAATTAAAAAAAAAACAAAATCAAATCCTATACGTATACCTCATCCCCTTCAACCCATTCAATTTCATTTCCTTCTCCTTCTCCATTCTTCCTCTCTTCCTTTAACAAAAATTTTTCCCTTATCTAAAAACTTCCGATTTCTTTGATTCAACTTTGAATTCTTGTTAGAAATCGATCCTTAAGCCCTCTATCATCATCAATTTTAGTCAATCAAGACTAGAAGAGGAGGATTTCAGATATTAAGATTCGGATGAATAGTAACCCGAATTTGAGGTGAGTGATTTTTGGTAAAATTAAAGCTAAATTAGTAGAATTCATGGTAGATTAAGCATATTTATGGTATTAGAAAGTTTATTTATGCAATATCTTGATAGAATTATATATGGCTGTTGTAGAGGAAGCTATTGCAAGTAAATCAAAGGCAAAGAGGTAGAAGAGAGGTAGAAAGAGCATTGAAAAAGGTTTGTGTCTCGAATTTCGATTTCTCGATTTTATGGAAAATTTTCCAGATTGTATACCTGTTTTGTTTTAATATTTTCTCTTGTTATATAACTCCGATTTGAATGATTCTTGATTCTATTGATATCTACAGAAAGTAGAGAATATATGTTCAGAAGAAACCTTGTTGAATTTCGTTCGTTTTCAATGTGAAATTTTCGTTTGAAATTGAGTCATGAAATCTGTTTTCGGAAAATCTCAGCTTTGTACACTGTTTAGTATTTTGATCATAACTTTGGTTATACAATTTGGATTTCTATGATTTTGGTGGCTTTGGAAAGCTGAGACATGTTATGTTTAGAAGAAAGTTCTTCGATTGGATGATGTTTTAATAGTGAAAAATGCAGGAGAAGTCAGGTTACGAAACCTGGAAAAATTCTGGAAAGAATGAATATTGATTTTATTGAGTTTTAATTGAAGTTTGATGCTTAAAAATTTGGGATTTGGATTTCTTAATTACTGAAGTTATGTTGAATTATGATTGATGGTTTATACTGAAATTTTTAAGATGTTACTTTGATTTATTGCCCTTATTAAACGAGTAGAATACGAGTCAAGGTAGATTGGTGCCAATAAAGGGGGGTACAGTACTGTATAAACAATTGAAGCTTTGGCTTCGGGCTTTAGCCAATATTATGATATATATATTGATATTAAAGCTTCGGCTTCGGGCTTGACCGATATATTGATTTTGAAGCTTCGGCTTAGGGCATGTCCGCTCCCGTATCCATTTTACCGTTATTCAGGACTTGTTTACTTTGGGCAATATATGGTTAAAGTATTTGGAAAAATTGGATACAAATTTGATTGTACTTTGAAAGGATTACTATATAAGTTTTGTGATTTGGTTCCATAAAGTTGGTTAATTTGTTTTTGACTTATAAATATACTTTGTTTCTATTTTAAAAATATTCAAAGTTGTTATATTTTTTTATGGACACCACTAAGCAAATTGCTTAGCGTGTAGTTTTTTTTTCTACACGTAGGTGGAGAACTTGTAGATAGCTTGGACCAAAGTTGAATAAGTGGATCAGCTTGAAGAGTAAATAAGGAAAGACTCGAGGTGGGTTTGTATTCTAATATAATATTATGGTTTGTAGAATAATGGCATGTACTAGATAGTGTGAGAAATATAAAGTGGTATTGAGAAATATTTGGAGAATAATTAGCATTGAGAAATAATTTGGAGTCTCAAACATTATATTGGTATTTGTACATAATGTAATCTATAAGTATTAAACTTTATATTGTGGAATAGAGTTGTTCATTGGGTGTTTATAGTACCTGTGGCACTCCCTATAGGGGGGTGTTACATTTTTTGGTATCAGAGCGAGGCTTAGATGATTCTAGGACTAGTATGTACATGCTATTTAGGATATAAATATGTTATGTTAGTTGTTTGATCCACTTTTGTCTAATTTTCAAGAATAAGTTATGGCTAGTAGTAGTCACAACCAGAGTGAGGAAGAGGATGCTGAGAGTATGGTCCGTATTAGATAAGGGGATGAACAAAGACATGAACCTCTACCAGTTCATGGCTTTCCTGAACAAACTACTCCAGCACAAGCTGCTTTACTTCAGCATATGACTACTGAAGTAGTCACACAAGTACTACGAAACATACAAATCCCTCAAGTTCCTGTAGTACCTCATGTTGAAAGAAGAGAGGAGAGAACTCCTCTTGAAAGAATCAAGAAGCTTCCGGCTGATGATTTCAAAGGGGACACAGTGAATCCTACAATTGCAGAAGATTGGCTTGATCATACTAAATGGTGTATGACTAGGCTTCATTTTACAGATGAAGAGAGATTAGACTATGTGCAAGGTCTACTCAAAGAACAAGCTAGGAGGTGGTGGGATAATATTATGAGAGAAAGGCGAGCCGGAGAAATCACTTGGGGCCTTTTCTTGGAACAATTTGACAAGAAGTACGTTGGTGAACGATTTAAAGATGAGCAAAGGAAATTATTCTTGTCTTTGAGACAAGGACGAATAACTATATCAGAATATGAAGTTCAATTCCTCAAACTCGAAAGGTATACTCGAGATATTGTTGACAGTGAAGTAAGGCGATGTAAGAGATTCGAGGATGGGCTGAATGATGAAATTAGAGTGCATTTACTTGCACAAAGGATTAGAGTGTTCAATGACTTGGTTGATGTTGTTACGGGCATTGAGAAGATCAATTCAGATAGAAAACAAAGAATGGCAAAAAGGTCTGGATTTGAAAAGGGATCCAGCTAGTTCAGAATCTCCAAGTAAGAAACAGAAGGGAACATTAGAGCAAACACAATCTCATTTCAGAGGGTTTTCACCGAGACAAACCATAAGTACGGGGTCAGCGGCTAGTGTACCTTCAGGTCGAGGCAGAGGAAATATTCCATAATATTCTAATTGTGGAAGGATACATACAGGGGAATGTTGGGGAAAAGGTAGAGTCTGCTTTAAATGTGGCTCAAGGGAACATTTGATTATAAATTGTCCTCAAAGATAGATAAGTACATCTGCACCTACAGTAGTTCCTACTCCTACATTGTAAGGTGGAAGAGGAAGGGGAAGAGGAAATGCTAGTGGTTCAAGTGGACATGATGTGGCTCAACAAGCACCGCAGAGTGGTAGACCGGGAGGAATAGCGTGAAGTTATGCAATCCGAGGGCCTGAGACTAGAGAATCTACCGAAGTTATTGTCAGTAAATTTTCATTCTTTAATCACGATGTTTATGCTTTGATAGATCCCGGTTCATCTTATTCATATATATGTACTGCATTAGCACAAAAGAAAGGGTTGCATGTAGAAGAATTAGGAGAAAATATTGAAGTGACTAATCCTTTAGGATATAGTGTGATAGTAAACAAAGTGTATATGAATTGCCCTATTATGATTCAACATCAACTTTTCCATGCAAATTTAATTGAGTTACCTTTCCGAGATTACGATGTTATCTTGGGAACGGATTGGTTATCGAAACATTGAGCTGTGGTGGATTGCAAAAACAAAAGAATGTCACTTCAAGTTTTTGATGGAGAAGAAATAGTTATCGCGGGGGAAAGATCAGGTTATCTCTGTAACATAATTTCTTTTATGAAGACTAAAAGATTAGTTAGGAAGGATGTCAGGCCTACCTAATCTTCGCTCTAGAATTGAAGAAAGGTGAGTTAGAATTGCAGAATATTCCTACGGTATGTGATTTTCCCGATGTATTTCCAGAAGAACTATCGGGGTTACCACCAAAAAGAGAGGTAGAATTCGCAATTGATGTATTGTCGGGTACCGCACCAGTATCCAAAGCACAATACAGAATGGCGCCTGCTGAACTGAAAGAGTTAAAGATTCAGTTGCAAGAATTGTTAGACAAAGGATGCATACGCCCGAGTATATCCCCGTGGGGTGCACCAGTGTTATTTGTTAAGAAGAAAGATGGGTCGCTCCGATTATGTATTGATTACCGGGAGTTGAATAAATTGACAGTCAAGAATAAGTATCCATTGCCAAGGATTGAAGACTTATTTGATCAACTCAAGGGTGCCAAATACTTCTCCAAGATTGATTTGAGATCGGGCTACTATTAAATGAGAGTGAAATATGATGATATTGCAAAGACGGCTTTCCGAACCAGATATGGGCACTATGAATTTTTGGTGATGCCATTTGGTCTAACTAATGCACCAGCAGCATTTATGGACCTTATGAACTGTGTCTTATATTTATATTTAGACAGGTTTGTAGTCATTTTCATTGATGATATTTTGGTGTATTCTAAGTCATGGGAAGAGCATGATCAACATTTGCGGATAGTCTTCCAAACTTTGAGGGAAAATAAATTGTATGCCAAACTTAGCAAATGTGAGTTTTGGCTTGAAGAAGTTTCTTTCTTAGGCCATATTGTTTCTACAGAAGGAATTAAAGTGGATCCTAAAAAGATAGAAGCAGTTGTCGAATGGAAACCACCAAAGAACCCTACGGAAGTCAAAAGTTTCCTTGGTTTAGCGGGGTATTATAGAAGATTTGTGAAGGGATTTTCAGTCATTGCTGCCCCACTGACGAAACTACTTCAAAAGAATGCAAAATTTAAGTGGAATCACAAGTGTCAAGAAAGTTTTGAGAAGTTGAAAGCGATGTTAACAGAAGCACCCATCCTTACCCAACCAGAGCCTGGAAAAGATTTTGTAATCTATAGTGATGCTTCACATAGTGGTCTTGGATGTGTTTTGATGCAAGAAGGGAAAGTGATTGCCTATGCTTCCAGGCAATTGAAGAAACATGAAAGGAATTATCCTACTCATGATTTGGAAATGGCTGCAATAGTCTTTGCCTTAAAAATTTGGCGACACTGTCTTTATGGAGAAAAATGTTATATTTACACAGATCACAAAAGCTTGAAATATTTACCAACACAGAAGGAGTTGAATTTAAGGCAGAGAAGGTGGATGGAATTCATTAAAGATTACGATTGTCTTATTGATTACCATCCAAGAAAGGCTAATATAGTGGCGGATGATCTCAGTAGAAAGACAATGATGGCACTAAGGGCTATGAATACGGGGTTAGCTCTTACCAGTGGTGGAGCCTTAATTACAGAATTGAAGATTCAACCTATACTACTACAACAGGTTAAGCAAGCACAAAATGAAGATGATGACTTGAAGGTCATTCGAGTAAGGACACAAGTGGGTATCATAGACAACTATATGGTTCGAGAAGATGGATGTTTATATTTTAAAGATAGACTATGTGTGCCAAACAATGTAGAATTAAAGAAGAATATTTTACATGAGGCGTATAGTAGTCCTTATGCGATGCATCCAGGAGCAAACAAGATGTACCAAAATTTGAAGAGCCATTATTGGTGGAATGGAAGACATTACTAACTTTGTTGCTCAATGTCTAACTTGTCAATAGGTGAAAGTCGAACATCAAGTTCCTTCTGGATTGTTGCAACCTATAACAATTCTAGAATGGAAATGGGAAAGAATCACAATGGACTTCGTGACATCTTTACCACTTACACAGAAGAAACATGATGCAGTGTGGGTTATTGTAGATAGATTGACAAAGTCTGCCCACTTTCTTCCAGTTATGATGGATTATTCACTTGATAGGTTGGCTCAGTTATATGTAGATGAGATAGTAAGGCTACACGGAGTGCCTATTTCAATCATTTCTGACCGAGATCTAAGATTTACTTCGAGATTTTGGAAGAAGTTGCAAGAAGCCTTAGGTAGCAAACTTCATTTCGGTACTTCATTTCATCCTCAAACAGATGGTCAATCTGAAAGAGTAATTCAGGTGTTGGAAGACATGATGAGAAGTTGTATCATTGAATTTGAAGGAAGTTGGGATAAGTATTTGTCCCTCATGGAGTTTGCCTGTAATAACAGCTATCAGTCAAGCATACAAATGGCGCCATATGAAGCATTGTATGGAAGAAAATGTCGAACTCCATTATATTGGACCGAACTTAGTGAAAACAAGATTGTTGGAGTGGATTTGATTCAGGAGACAAAGGAGAAGGTAAAACTTATTCAAGAGAGATTGAAGGCTGCATCGGATAGACAAAAGTCTTATGCTGATCTAAAAAGAACAGACATTACTTATGAAGTGGGAGATAAAGTATTTCTCAAAGTATCTCCTTGGAAGAAAGTCCTGCGATTTGGCAAGAAAGGCAAGCTCAGTCCTAGATTCATTGGCCCATATGAGGTTATAGAGAAGGTTGGACCGGTAGCTTATCGGTTGGCACTACCCCGTCACTCGACAAAATTCATAATGTGTTCCATGTGTCGATGTTAAGGAGATACAGATCAGATCCATCACATATCTTATCTCCTGATGTCGTAGAAATCGAACCCGACCTGACGTATGAAGAAGAACCGGTACAAATCTAGGCGAGAGAAGTTAAACAATTGAGAAACAAGTCTATTCCTTTGGTAAAAGTACTTTGGAGGAATCATAAAGTTGAAGAAGCAACTTGGGAACCGGAGGATACAATGAAAACTCAATATCCGCAACTGTTTTCAGGGAATTTTTAGGACGAAAATTCATAAGAGGGGGAGAATTGTAACAAATCGAAATTTCTTAAAATTTGCTTATAATAAATTACTATGGTATTAAAATATCATGGAAATTATTTTTATTGTTATTATTGTTATTGGATATAAGGCATGAAGAAATAAGAGCTAATTAAGTAAGTGGGATAAATTGGGCATTTAATTATTTCTTCAAGAGCATTATTGGAAATTAAAAAAAAAACAAAATCAAATCCTATACGTTTACCTCATCCCCTTCAACCCATTCAATTTCATTTCCTTCTCCTTCTCCATTCTTCCTCTCTTCCTTTAACAAAAATTTTTCCCTTATCTAAAAACTTCCGATTTCTTTGATTCAACTTTGAATTCTTGTTAGAAATCGATCCTTAAGCCCTCTATCATCATCAATTTTAGTCAATCAAGACTAGAAGAGGAGGATTTCAGATATTAAGATTCGGATGAATAGTAACCCGAATTTGAGGTGAGTGATTTTTGGTGAAATTAAAGCTTAATTAGTAGAATTCATGGTAGATTAAGCATATTTATGGTATTACGAAGTTTATTTATGCAATATCTTGATAGAATTATATATGGCTGTTGTAGAGGAAGCTATTGCAAGTAAATCAAAGGCAAAAGAGGTAGGAGAGAGGTAGAAAGAGCATAGAAAAAGGTTTGTGTCTCGAATTTCGATTTCTCGATTTTATGGAAAATTTTCCAGATTGTATACCTGTTTTATTTTAATATTTTCTATTGTTATATAAATCCGATTTGAATGATTCTTGATTCTATTGATATCTACAGAAAGTAAGGAATATATGTTCAGAAGAAACCTTGTTGAATTTCGTTCGTTTTTAATGTGAAATTTTCGTTTGAAATTGAGTCATGAAATCTGTTTTCGGAAAATCTCAGATTTGTACACCGTTTAGTATTTTGATCATAACTTTGGTTATACAATTTGTATTACTGTGATTCTGGTAGCTTTGGAAAGATGAGACATGTGGCTAATTATGTTTAGAAGAAAGTTCTTCGATTGGATGATGTTTTAATAGTGAAAAATGTAGGGGAAGTCAGGTTACGAAACCTGAAAAAATTCTGGAAAGTATGAATATTGATTTTATTGAGTTTTAATTGAAGTTTGATGCTTTAAAATTTGGGATTTGGATTTCTTAATTACTGAAGTTATGTTGAATTATGATTGATGGTTTATACTGAAATTTTTAAGATGTTACTTTGATTTATTGCCCTTATTAAACGAGTAGAATACGAGTCAGGGTAGATTGGCGCCAATAAAGGGGGTACAGTACTGTACAAATAATTGAAGCTTTAGCTTCGGGCTTTAGCCGAATATATATATATATATATATATATATATATATATATATATATATATATATATATATATATATATATATATATTGAAGCTTCGGCTTCGGGCTTGTCCGCTCCCGTATCCATTTTACCGTTATTCAGGACTTGTTTACTTTGGGCAATTTGTGGTTAAAGTGTTTGGAAAAATTGGATACAAATTTGTTTGTACTTTGAAAGGATTACTATATAAGTTTTGTGATTTGATTCCATAAAGTTGGTTAATTTGTTTTTGACTTAAGCCCCGTTAAACCCAAGAAGAACTCTACCTAGCCCGGTCCATGTTAGGTTTATTCCCGCCTAGACCTGTTTGCGGGCCGGACTATCCATTCGGCCCGACCTAAGTTCGATTCTATAGATCGGGATTGAACATTTATTTTATTATTAAATTTGGTTTAAGCCCAAGCCCGTTAAAGCCTGAAATTTTATGGACCAGGCTTGGTTTTTGTATAAATACCTAAACCTGATCCGAGCCCGAATAATAATTTAATTTTTTTATATATATTATAATTATATTAAATAATTATTTTTAACTTTTATATTTTATACTAATGAATTTTCAAATTTAAATACAATAAGTTGTATAATATATTAAGAACTTTAAATAAATAATGCTGTTATACATAATTTTATTAATTTATTTTTTAAAAATTCAAAAAAATTATTGAAAAATTATCTATGGGCCTTGGGCCGAGCTTGGGAATGACCTCGTAAGCCCGACCTGAACCCAAAATTTTAAAGTATGGACCAGATCAAACTTAAATTAATGCTTTTAATCAAAAATCTGACGAACCCCGATCCAACCCGATAAATAGGTGTCCCGCCTAATGTAATGTATTAAATAATATCTAAAACTTCTAAAGCTACCTAACACCTAATTTACATCCAGTGAGCTCCATTCAGTTGAAAACAAGGACAATCTCTCGATTTCCCCCATTTTTGTGAATTTCTTACACCGGCCGCCGGATAGGCTCTTTTGTTCACTGCTCGCACCCTCGTCGATCGTCTCTTCACAGGTAGGGTTTTTTGTTTTCACTCTCTTTATGCTGTAGCCTTTCGGATTTCTATTCCCCTTGTATGACAGGTTTCTGATATCCAAATTGTACTGTGTATGCTCATTATTAAGCTCTTCAATTGATTTGTATGCTTAGGTTTTTGTAATGGTGTTTGAATCGAAATTGGTACTTGCGTTTCAATTGTGTCTTTTATCATCCAATTTTTCTCGCCTTTGCAGCGATGATGGAGTCCGGAGGTTTAGGTTATAATGATATTCTATTTCCAAGGGATATCATAAGAGCAACTGGATACTCCAACAGCAGCTTGATATTTCCTATTTGGTGAATTCACACATACAAGGTTCCTTGCATTCCCTTTAATTTTTAATAGTTACAGTACGTTCTATCATCCCATCTTATGAATTAGTTGATACGTACCCTGTATTAATTTGTCATTGCTAAATTAGTTTATGATTCAGTTGGTACCCCTGTCATTGCTTAGTTTTTGCTCTTCCATGCACTCGTTCAGTAAGCTAGTTCAAAAGCGGGCCACTATTGTCCTAAATCTCATTCAGCGTTGCTTCTTATCCTAAAACCGGCTTCTGTGTACTACTGCCAAGAAGAGGAACTGCTGATGCTATAGGCATTTTTGCCAAATTTGTTGATTGTGGGGTTCGAACCCACAACCCCACACTTGTTGGTATTTTCCTAACAAGCTGATGGCCACTAGACCAAAGCCTAGTGGTTGCCGCTGTTTTTTTGTGTTGCCATTTTGCGACAATGTTTAGATTCTATATGTTGAGGGATTAGAGAATTGGTTTAGGTTGTTGCCATTTTTGATGTGTTTCATTTTCAGCATATATTTAAGCCACTGTATTTGGTTTATATTACTGGTTAGGATATTGTCAATAACTTTTTTGCCGAATGGTCATTTTTGTAGTTTGTTGATAAAGCTTGAAGAACTGTTAGCATGCTTGTTTTGGAACTTTATATGTTATTACATTAGTTTATTACAAGCTCAGATCCTACTTGCAATTTGCCCATTTACATATTATTGCAGTTTTTGCCTATGCAATTTGGTTTGAAGCAACAAGATTTTCCTAGCTTTGTTCTATTGTTTATTGATATTTACTAGCTGCAAGATTTTCCTAGCCTATGCAATAGTGCTTTCACCATGACTAGTTGTGAAACAGAAAATAGGATTCTGGACGCCGTCCTGTGAGTTACCTGTGTTGGAGATGTGAGGTTGGTTATCCCACATTGAAAATATAAGGGAATTGTGAGTGATATATAAGTGGAGTAGATTGGGCCTTAACACAAGCCAATTGATTTTGTGTTAGATGGGCCAACCCCACCTGTATGCTCACTCAAGCTATCAAGCCCAACACTCCTAAGGCCCACAGATCTTCTACATGGTATCAAACAAGCCAATTGGTTTTGTGTTAGATGGGCTCAACCCCACTTCTATGCTCACTCAACTTAGCGAGTACAACACTCTTGCTGGAGATGTTGGAGCAATGTTTTAAAAAGCGCTAGGCACTAGTCGGGCGGTCGAGGGTTCAAAACGCCTAGGCGGGAGCTAGGCGGATTTATATTTATATTTTTTAATATATAAAAATATAAATTCAGTTAGAAAATAAATTATAATAATATAAAATATAAAAAAATATAATTTAAACCATATTTTATAATTTGTGTTCTGAAAAATCCCGCCTGTGCGCCGCCTAAACAGCCGTCTAGACCGATTTTTAAAACAAAAGCCCCGCCTTGGACCGCCTAGCCCCGCCTAAATCGGTCAACCGCCTAGGACCGCCCGACTACCTAAAATCGCGTCGATATTATGAAAAATCCCTCCTAGGCGGCCGCCTAGCCCGATTTTTAAAACACTGTGTTGGAGATATCCCACATGGAAAACTTATAAGTGAAAAGAGTGGTATATAAATGGAGTAGATTGAGCCTTAACATAAACCAATTGGTATATAAGTGGAGTATAACGGTGAGAAGATGCAACTCAAATTCGAAGACTTGAGTTCATGTTATTGTCGGTCGTAATTGTTCCGCCGTCGTTAGTGCGAAAATCAGTCCCTAAAGGCGCTTTTCCTAACTGTGTTTCCTCCATTGTTATGAGAATCCTCCATTGTTATGAGAATCCTCCATTGTTAATGCTAGTGGTGGAAGAAGACAGTTAATTATTAGAACACAACCTTTAATTAGAAGAACACATGGTTAATTAGAGTTTGAAAGAAACTGAAGTTCTCGTTTAATAAATTCTAGAAGGGTGTAAAAAGTCAGGTGCATAATATAAAATCCCTTCTTAAAGTGCTACGGTTAATTTCCACTCCAATTTCAACTTTGTAATTTGAAGATTTGCAAGGGATTATCAATTTCCCTATCTGTAATTTAGTCTGCATTGTAATTAAAGATACTTGTGATTTTTTTTTTTTACGTATGTTTCACCTTTTTTTTTATCCAAAAAGTGATTTTAAGATCGTCTTTAGATTATTGAAGAAAGCAACGAATAATTTTTTTTTCGATAACGTTGTAAATTAGGAATTGTTCTTGTAAGATCATTTTTAGTTTTTAAAAGAATTAAAAAACACAAAAATAATGAATTAAATTGAAATGAGCGCTCTCAATAATTGGGCACAAGGAAGAAGAAGACAAAGAAAGGGTATCTTTGGAAAAATGCAAGTTCTTAGCCCGCTAAGTAATGACATATAAGTTTGAAAAAAAGAGAAGTAGATTTTAGAAGAAATTAATTTGCTGTTGGGGTTTTATTTATACTCCTTTCGTTTTTCTTTCTCCTTTCTCTTTATTTCTTTATTATAGTTTGTCTTTATTTTGTTCATATTTAATAAAATTGAGTTCAATTTTTCGGCCTCCACTTTATTAAAATAAAAAATTTATTAATTAATTTATTCAAAAGTATAAGTGAGGATGACGAAAGATTAAATAATGGTTGCAAAAACTCATTTATTGGAAGGTAATAAAATATATTTTGGAGGGTAAAATGGGACGGCTAACTTTCACATTTGATAAATCAGAGCTGCACGGTGCGATTGATCGCAGTAGACCATCAAAGTCTTTCTTCAACCTCTTGAAACCCTGGGCTTTGCTCGGGAGCAATTTTTTTAAGAATTTTAAATGACCGAAATATGAAGAAAAAGGGATGAAATTTTAGAAGATGGATTATTTTTAAAATTATGGTGTTTGGAAAGAATAGATGGGTTCATAGAAGGAAATAGAGGGATAAATTGCTTAAATATCCTTTTAAAAGAAAGAATCTATAAATAAAATAAAAAAATAAGGCTAAAATTGTACATTTGCACGAGCTTCACTAATTTAGTGGGATTGAATTTATTAAGAGCTTGTCTAACCCCACATTAAATGCGGGGTTTGAGGGAGTTTGGTGCTCCAATGAAGCAGTAAAATTCCATGTCAAATTTGAGAGGAGCTAGGGTACTTTTCCATATTTAGAAGGGTACTGCAACTTCTCCATCTCTTTTTAATGTTTTTTTTTGTTTTTATTTTATATTTAGAAATATAATAATAATAAAAGTTGGATAGAAAGTAATAAAATAATAATATTATATATTAGTATAAAAATTTAAAGTGAATAATTAAAAATATAAATACCGTAATAACAATAATTTATAAAGAAAAATGAGATTTAATGTAAAATATAAAGTGTGAGATTGATCTTATCCTAAACACAAGTGGAACCCAAGGAGATGAGTTCCTCCCAATTTAGATTCCAGCCCTTTACCTTCCATCCAAAAACCCCCTCCCAAGCAGACCCTAAAAAACTCTATATAATCTTGCTGCGGCTGCCTCTTTAATTAGCTTCGAAATTGAGTTAGGTTTTTTCGTCTCCCTTCTGGCTACTTGAGAAAATTAGCTTCAAAATTGAATTCCGAGGTATTCTACTCGATCTTTTAGGGTTGAAATTGGATTGTTTCTGTTTCTCATGTCTATAAACTTGTCCTTTTTTCAGCGAATCGATTCCTTTTTCTGCTCTTTACTTTGCAGCGCTATCTCCCTTCGAGCTACTCACTTTTCAGAACATCAGCTTCAAGATTGAAATCTCAGGTATCCTAATTGAGCTAGTCCACTTGTTTCTCATGTCTCTTAACTTGTTCTTTTTTCAGCGAACTGATTCCTTTCTTCTCTTTACTTTGCAGCACTTTACAGATCTCAGCTCTTCTCCCCTTCAAGCTCGTCAATTCGGCTTCAAAATTATTCTCAGGTATTCTAATTGATCATTTTTGTCTGCTTGCTTCTCATGTCTCTAAACTTTTTCATTTTTCAGCGAACTGATATTCCTTTCTTCTCTTTACTTTGCAGCACTTTACATATCTCAGCTCTTTTTCCCTACAAGCTCGTCAAATTGGCTTCAAAATTGAATTCTCAGGTATTATAATTGATCATTTATCTGCTTGTTTCGTGCCTCTAAACTTGTCCTTTTTCAGCAAATTGGTTCCTTTATTCTTACTTTGCAGCGCTTTACATATTACAGCTGTTCTCTCCTTCAAGCTCGTCATAGCTGCTGGCAACTCCAGAAAACCAGCTTGAAAAATGGATTCTCAGGTTTGATCAGGTGTTGTTTCATTTCTTTTCTTCTCTTCACTTTGTTTCTTGATAATCTTGTAAAGTTTGACCAATATTTTACTGATTATTCTTTGTTGTTTGTTCTCATTGCTTTTTAGGATTATTAAAGTCCTGTGTTGAAGGGTCAAAAGGTTCGTTTACTAATTTGTCCCTATCTATGCAATTACTACTCAAGTATTGTAAATGAAAACGAAAAAATATAAATGAAAATAAAAGGCAAAAGCTACAAATAAAAAAGAAAGGAAAAAGAAAAGCAACAAAGATGAGAAACAGTAACCGAGGTGCTGGCCTAGTAGTTACGTTGAAGCTGTGTCCTCTAAAGTTATCAGTTTCGAGTCACATCCGGGGTGGGTCGAGGCTTTTTCTTTCCACTTAATACAAGCACAAGAAATCATAGTTGTCATAGTTGTCAAAAGCACTAGTATAAAATTCTACAAAAAATTATAGGTTTAGAAACTTTATAAAATATAAGTACTTAAAACTAGTAAATATGAAAAATATCTTAAATTATTTATTGAAAATAAAGATATAATGAAAAATTAATTTTTTATTTAAAGGTTGAGTACTGGAATCCGTCCTCAATTTATAAAAAAGGGAAAAAGAAAAATGCCACAAAAAAAGAAAAAGAAACGAAAAGAAAATGAAGATAGAAAACAAACAGAATAAAAACAAATAAACTCCTTTTGGAGGAGAAAATTAGCCCGATTTTCTGCGGTTTCGCTGAGCTTGCTCCCAATTAGCAATCACTAAACCTTTCTTTTTCTGAACCGAAAATGACTTCCAATTAGAGGCGGCATTTTTTGTAACCACAATCATGTTGCATGTAGACCCGCTTCCATTAGGGCTGGATCCCGTCTTTTTGGAAGCACTCACAATAATAGAATCCCTAAGAACCTTCATTCTCGTAGTTGGCGTTAAAATCCGCCGACTAGTTTTTTTTTTCCTCTTGACTGTTTCCCAAGTATTATCATCTTTCGCAGCATCATCCTGCTCGGCTAAATCACCCCAAGATTCCCCTTTCTCAGTAATGGCAAGAGTTTGAGGTCCCTTATTGTGATGCAAAAACACTTCTAACTCAAATCTCTTCAATGTTGTCAATGCTGGAATATAAAATATCTTTCAAAATTATTAAATATCAGCTTTCAAAATATAAATACTAATTGTTATAATTAAGTCTCTATGAAAAGAATGTTTCAAATTAGTAAATAAAGTCTCTCTTCCCAATTATTTAAGTCTCACTTTGTCCTTTCTTTTTGCTCTCGACAACGGTATTCTTCTTCTCTCTTTTTAATTGGTGCATATAGTTTATTCATTTATCATTATCAAGTATGGCAGCTTCTCCTCCGCCGCCGATAAAGAACCGTTGGTTACCCAGCGTAACCTCTGCCTTCGGATTGATCATGGCTTCTCGTCTACACCAAACCGCATCTTTCTTTAACCCTACCAAAAAACGCATTACCCACCGTGATCGTGATTATAGGGCTAGTAGGTTGTCTCAGCAAGCTGTTACCTCTTATATGGAAAATAGAATCTATTTTGAGAATTTCCCAAATACCCATTAGGACCCGTTGGCTATGAAATTGGTTTTCTCTAAATACTGAATTTCTGGACGTGTTTACATTGCTCGTAAACGCAACATTAAGAATCTGAACTTTAGATTCCTTACTATTGATGGCTTTATTCCCTTGCATGAGGCTTTATATTGCCTTAGTTCAGTCGTGATTGGTGTTGTTCGACTACGTGTCTTTAAAGATAGGTTTTCATCTCGAGGCCAAGCCAATTCTACCCGCATTAGGACCCCCACTACTGCTGCCCCTATTAGGAAAAGATCCTTCCATGAGTCTACTCGGGATAACCGCTCCTATGTTGATGTAGTAGCACCTAAACCCAAATCGTTAACTGTTAAAATTGATGACTTTGTCGATAAAGCTCATTGGGTGAACTCCTCTTGCCTAGTTAAAGTTCAAAACATGGCTGTAATTCCGGAATTATATAACACATTGCGCTTGAGGAATTTTGCGGTAAAATTTGTAGCACTAGTTGGTGGTAACTCGATTGTTCTATCTTTCATCTCCAAGGATGCTCTATTAGGCTTTATGGAGGGTGACTGGCTCTCACTTCAGGATATTATCCGTGATGTGTCACCCTACCCTCTTGACTTTGTCCCCGCGGAATATGGCGTTTGTTGACTTTATTAGTTTGTCGCCGGCTGTTATTTCTGAATCCCTCATCCCACGATTGGTTGCTCCCTTTGGAAAGATTGTTTTGATTGACTACAATTTCTCTAAGCCTGAACGCTTGGATATTATCCCCTGTATTATTTCAGTCGCTTCTCGCACCCAGGATCGTGAAATTGAGCTCCACTTTGGCGACACGGTGGTTTCGGTTTGGGCAAAATTCAGGCAGCTTGCCGCGTGCAAAAATTGCTTGCAATACTCCTCAGCTTATATTATATTTATCAGCTTAAGGGGATTTTATATTAAACATCTGGTTTTTTACATTGAGTGGTGTACCAATTGAGCTACACCCAATTGGTCTTTTGTAACCTTTTTGATTACCATTAATTATATTTCTCAGCTTAAGGGGATTTTATATTAAACATCTGCTTTTTTACACATTCCTCTAATCCAAGGGTTGAGAATTTATTAGGGAGTATTTAATTGGGGTGAAAAAATAATTAATTATCTGTTAATAAATTCTCAACCGCTGAATTGGAGAGGGGTAAGTGTTTAATATAAATTCCCCACCTTAAGGGAGGTTTTGCCACCCCCACTCTTTTCCTTAAGGCATAATTCTTAGATAAAAGTCTCACTTTGTCCTTTCCTTTTCCTCTCAACAGCGGTATTCTTCTTCTCTCTTTTCAAAGTTTCTTCAGTTTATTCTTTTATCTTTGTCAAGTATCAACTGTCTTTTTCTTCCCACTCAAAGGCTAAAGTAAAAGAGAGAATCAACAATTAAAAAAAATTATTGCCAAAATCTTGTAAATTCATAAAATAAAATACTAAATAGATTAAAAACTTAAACATAATTGTGGAAAACACGACCAGTTTTCTAAAATGTTTAACAACTAAATTGGAAGAAAATATATGTTTAGTTGTGTAATTACCAAAATAAAAAAGAAAAGAAAATGGTAAAAAAGTTTTGCTGTTTTATTGTTTTCAAATTAGAAAACGTTTTTCGTGTTATTTTCTGCTACATCACCATTTACTTATTTACTGTTTATTTTTAACATTTTGATAATTCTTTTATTTTTTATGTTTTGTTTTATTGGACTTCTGTGAGATGTAAAACTATATCTGTAATTGAATTAATTTTTTAATGTTTTTATTTATTAGCAGCAATTCTATATGAAAAGTTGTTTTAAATTTTATTTTTAGTGTTATCTAATTAGTAAAATTTTTTTTTGAGTAAATGCGAGAAAACTGGTGTTGTTTAGGCCGACATCCCATTCAAGGAGTTCTTTTACAAAGGTCCCGGTATTGTGATGTGGAAAAGTATTATTCCATATATCAATTAATACCTGTCACACTATATCACATTTTCATACATAATGGGACATGTGTCAATTGATGTGTGAAGTGACACTTTTACACTCTCAAATGCCGAGACTCATAAAACTTTCCCCCATCCATGTTGGCACTCTTGCTGATCTAAACAAACAAATCCCGAGCTCTAATCTGTTGAAGATAAAAATAAAATGAAACAAAGATATAGGTGTCCAAAAGAAACAAAATATAGAAATCTATTGAGTGCTACTTAAAATTATGATAAATAAGGTCATATTTTGTAGAATTATTATTTTGAAGGAAAATATCATATAATCTATTAATAACTGCATAATTTGTTTGTAAATCTGACTGGTGGACTATATTTTAATATTAGCTAATAATTGGTGTTATTATCATCTTTTTAACGATTTAGTTCTTTGTTTGTTATACATATTTAACTTTTTAATTTTTATATAATTAATTTGGTTGGAATCTCGATCTATGTGATATTTTCTAAGAACCAAGGACCGAACCAAACCAATACATAAATCATAGTATGTTAGAACCGGGAACCCAACCAAATAATTTCGGTCCGATTTTGTAAGGTTTTTCGGTTTTATGGTATCCCCTCGTTTTCGCTGTAGTATATTTTAGTAATCCATGTAAACCAACAGTTAATATGTTTGCATGACTTTTTTCTTTCGTTCTTTTTCTTCAGGGGTGACTTAGCTTTGTATTTAGCGTTCTTGCTATTTCAAATACTTGATGGACCTCGTTACTAACGCTGTCAAGGAAGCTGCTGTTGAAGCTTCAACTTCCTTGTTGGCCGAAATAAAAAAACATGTCGCATTCCTATATAAATACAAGAACAATCTCGAGGACCTAGAAAAAGCAAGAATTCTGCTGGATGCCATGAGGAGAGATGCAAGTAATTACTCTGTTGATGCTGAAAAGAGGTTCAAAAAAGTTGGCGAGGCATTTGTTCAATGGCAGTCCGAAGCAGACAAGCTTCATCAAAAGGCTGAGAATATAATATCTAAAAACAACATATCGTGTTTTCACATATGGTCACGATATTCCACAAGCAAGCATGCATGGGAGCTAACTCAAGACATTCATGAAAAGGTTGACAAGGCTCCTGATTTTGGAAATTCCTTCGATATAGAAATACCAGAGGGTGCCAAATTCAACCTGATAGATTTTACAGACTTCGATTCGAGGAAAGAAATTCTGAAAAAAGTTTTGAAAGCACTGGGGGATGAGCATGTGAGTATGTGCAGTATCTGCGGCATGGGAGGGATTGGTAAAACGACAATGGCACAGAATATTGTTCAAATTGTTGAAGCTGGTCACTTTTTTGATAAGGTTGCAATGGTTACCGTATCCCAGAATCCTAATTTTGAAAATATTCAAAAGGCGATTATGGAAAAGTTGGGTCTGCCGATTGGCGAAAGTGATATGTCAACAAGAGCTAACAAGCTGAATCATTGGCTTTCTAATCATAAGACCCTTTTAATATTGGATGATGTTTGGGATTCCTTACTAGAAAAATTTGATGATGTTGGAATCCCTTTAGCCAAAAATATGTGCAAAATTGTTGTCACTTCAAGAAACGAACATGAGTGCAAAAAAATGGGGAGTAAACCGATCTTTTGTCTCAAAGTTTTAGATGGCAGAGAAGCTTGGGATTTGTTTATAAAAATTGCAGGGAATTTACAAGAAACAGCAAGGGAGATAGTACGTGAATGCAATGGCTTACCGATTGCCATTGTAACTATTGCTAGAGCATTGACTGACAAGCCAGCAGGTGCATGGGGTGATTCTCTCAAAAAGCTACGGAATTCGAACCTGTTAGGAATCCCTGATATGGACAGCGTGTACAAAAAGATAGAGGTAAGTTATGATCTACTGAAAGATCCTGAAGCCCAATCATGCCTTCGTTATTGTTGCTTGTTCCCTGAAGATTATAACGTTCCAGTTGAAAAATTGGTCTTCTACGGGTGGGGCTTAGAGTTATTCAAGGGTGTGGAGAGCTTGAAGGAAGCAAGAGATAGAGTTGATTCGATCGTCGATAAGCTGAAGAAATCTTTCTTGTTGCTTGATGGTGAGGGAGATGGAGATGGAGATGGATATGTCAAACTGCACGATATAGTACGTGATTTCGCAATATGGATTTCCTTGAATGATATTCATCCGTATATCGTAAAATGTAATAAAGAAATGGAGAAGTGGCCAGAGGCATGTGAGCTCGAAAAGTGCAGCGCAATTTCAATTGTGTGTAACACAATTCAGGATGTCATCCCTGTTGAACTTCGATGTCCAAACCTCAAACTACTACAACTCCATGTTCGGGATGATTCATGTGAACTCCCGATTGGCTTTCTTGAAGGAATGGAAGAACTCAGAGTTGTAGATTTGCAACTCGGATCACGATTACCACCGCTTACCAGGCAAAAGAATCTCCGAACTTTACTGATCAAGAGTAATCGTGTAGGGGAAATGGAGGATCCTATTTATATTAGAGAAATGCTAGATAATGGTGATATGAAAAATCTAGAAATCTTTTCATTATCATGTACTCATTTCTCGGATTTTCCAGTGGAGATAGGAAAGCTGTCCAACCTGAGGTGTCTTAGATTCAAGCAAGTGAGTTTTGAATATATGCCACCTGATGTATTGTCAAAATTAGTGAAGCTAGAAGAGTTGAGATTGCCGCTGCCTTTCATAAATTGGGGATGCAGAGAAGTATGGGGGGATAGAAGAGTCAATGCTAGCCTTAATGAGATAGAATCTCTACCGCTAAATTCAATAAATATCACTGTACCAAAGGGTTCTGTTTTGGCAGAAAAGTTTGTCAGCAGCATAACAAGATTTCAGATATTTTTTGGGAGCTATGACTCTAGATTTCTTTGGCGTAAATTTTTTATCAATTTGATAAAACGGAAATTTGGTTCGGATCCAAATGTTTTGATCGTGCATGAGGTTGATGCGTGCGAAGCTACAGCAAATTGGACAAGTAGTTTGCTGAGGAAATGTGATTTGCTAATATTCGAAAAAGTGAGAGAGTTGAAGTATATAATGTTCCAACAGTCGAGAGGAAACAACGATTCCGGGTTTCCATGTACATATTTCTCTCACCTGAAGACTTTGGTGATAGGCGACATGGATAGCCTGGAAGAAATATGGCATGACACTTATATGTTAAACATAGAATCAGCTTGTTTTCCTAATTTGACTAAGATTAAAATATCCCGTTGTCAAAAGTTGAAACATGTGTTTCCGCTGGCAGTTGCTATGCAATTACCACAGCTGCAACATATGGAGGTAACTGGTTGTGAAGAAATGGAAGAAATATTCTATAAAGACCAAGTGGATAATGAAAATCAGGTTAATTTAATTTGTTTTACTAATGTCAAATTATATATATATATATATATATATATATATAGATAATCATAATAATTACACCTCCTAAATTATATTAAATTTCATTAATAACAGGTACAAGTAGATACTTCAACATCAACACAAGTTTTCAATCCAAATGATCCCACCGACCAGGTGTGTGCTTGAATTTATTGAAATATCCGAATATAACTTATTAACAATAGGGGTGTGTGGAACCGGAACCGAAATCCAAACTGAAATCGAATAAAAATAATCGAATTGAGCTGAACCAATTTTATTTCGGTTCGGTTTCGTTTTTTAAAATTCTTAAAATTCAGGTTTCGGTTCGGTTCTAGTTTTTGCCACAAAAACTAGAATAAAACCAAACCGAACCGAATAAATTAATAAATATTATATTTTAATATATATTCATATTATATCTAATATCCTAATCAATATTGACGATATATAAAACACTAATTAGTAAACAATAATAACAAATATGAGATTTTAACTTATGTAATCCTAATTTGGAAAGAATTGTTGTACTTTACAGCTTTAGGAATATGACTCATTCAATAATTCATTATATGCACGTTGTACTACTTGAATTAATATTTTTTATGTATCAATATTTATATTTATTGTTGTAAATATAAATTTCGAAGTCTAAATACTATCAAATTTAACACATATCACGATGAAATTACTTTAAGTCTCTCTCATATAACCCTAAAATGAAAAAATAAATTACAAATTATTTTTTAAATTATAGAGTTTGAGCAATTCGGTTATAACCGAACCGAAACCGAACCGAACTATATTCTGATCGATTTCAGTTCTTATATTTTTACTAATTCGGATTTCGGTAAATCGAACCGATATTTACTCACCAGATTGGATATTTCAATTCTATAGATGACTGCTTAAGTTATAAATATTTATAAACAAAATGGTCTTCCTAAAATACGCATTACTGATTAAGATTTTGTGACGGATAGTTTAAGTATAAAAATGTTGTTACGTTACTTTGCTCACTTTATAATAATAATAATAATAATAATAATAATAAGGTTTAAATCATGGTTTTGAATACTGGACCGGATTCGACTAGAACCAGCCTCTGGTCTAGTAAGTTTTCAATTGATTTTTGCTTTGGTAAAAAATCGGTCAATGACTGGTTGAACCGGCTGATCGGACCGGAAACCGGTTCAACCAAATCAATTAATTCAAAATAATTGAAGTTTTGTAAGCTCTAGGATTTGAATACAAAATCGTTAGTTAGGGATGGGACTGGATCTTGGACTTGACCCGGATCCGTATCCGTTTTTTAGGGTTTGGACCTTATCATTTCATACTCATCAGATTCAGGCCGAATCTAGATCTAATAAAATAAATATGAATTTTATATCGGTTTTTTTAAAGACCCGGATTCAAATCCATATTCGTATATATATATATATATATATATATATATATATATATATATATATATATATATATATATGTTTATATATATATATATATATATATATATATATATATGTTATATATATATATATATATATATATATATATATATATATATTACTAGTCTAATTTGAACCATTTTTTTATTTACACAATTGTGCTTACACTAATACAAAGAAAACTACACCAACACCAGGTGTGACTCGAACCTAAGACCTTTGGAGGCCACAACTTTTGTCTTAACCATTAGGCCAAGACATACGCCACAGTCTAATTTGAATTTGGATGAATGTTAACTTGTATTATATTTATTTAAAGTTTTCAACATTAAAATTACATGTTAAATTCTTTCTTTTTTATTACAAACTACGATATATAGTGTCTTTTAGAACAAATCTTTAGTTAGTTGTTGATATTTTCTAGTGTTCTATTTCTTGAATTTAATTTTTTACATATCCGTTTTGGACCCGGATCCGTGAGATCCATTGGAAATGAATACGAGATCTAATTTTATAGATCCAATGGATCTGGATCATATATATGAAAAATGACATGGATCTGGATATATATGGATCCAGTCTAGATCCGGTCCGCGTCCATCCATGTCTTCAGCCTATGATAAAGTGGTAACTAATTGAGCTACATTCTATTATTGATAGATTACTAAATTGATTTTGTAAATTGTTAAGTAAAACTTTTAAATTGTTTCAAGTAGAAATAATATTTAATTTTCTCAAAACTATAATAAATATATATTTTATCTTATTATTTAATGTATTAAATAAACCAGTTTAACCATACTATTTTTTTAGAAAAGTATATGATTTAATAATTTTATTTACTCTGGAGCATCTCCCCAAAAGGTGTCATATCAGTAGAGATATTGTCCATACTTATAAACTAATCAATCTCCTTCTTAACCAATGTGTGACATTATTCATATCCTCACATATTGGATGCAGTAAAAGAAACTGCTGAAGTCCAGAGAAAAGGGATTTTAAATTTGATGCCTTCATAATCATATTATTGAGATGGGACTCCAAGGATAATCTTAAGCACAACTTGCACAATGTCATATCACAGTGTCGAAGCTTTCTTATATGACACCAAGGTGTCCTTTGGTTTGGAACAGTTACTAAGGAATTCATACATATTTTATGTCATTCTATTCCATGAGAATCAAACTATTATGAGCTTTATGCTAAATAAAAAATATATGATAAACACTGGAAGAGAGACCTAACATATTAAGCTGTTAATAGAGACCTAACATATATGTCGAAAGTATGCTAAATTTTTTTATGGTAATATGTAGAAAGTATGCTAATAGGATATACCAAAAAGGACATTGACAAAAAATATTAATTTTCAAAAATATACATTGCTTTTTTCCTTTGTGTTGCAAACTTTTGTAACCATATGTACCTTTTTGAGAAAAAAAATTCACAATGGCCTTTTTGTAAAACGGCCAAACCACATTATATGTTTTTAAAGTACACTTTTTTTAATTAACTAGTTTCCAAAGAGTGTATACATTTATCATATAGTTAATTTTCAAAATTTTACAAAAACGTATATATAGATTACAGAATCTATTTATATTATCTTTTCATTTAATTAAATTGTTTTTTTAACAAGAAAAGAGATGGTTTAAAGTTTCTAAAGATTAGATTTAACAATTTGAATTTAAATTATTATCTATTAGATTTTTTGTAAGCCTATAAATTATAGCTTTGTAATGAAATGTGGCCCTGAGCAGCAAGGATAGTATGCCTTTCCTCAAATTTATCAGTTTGTATTCTTTCTTCTCTTAAAAAACAACAGATTTTGTTAATTAGCAAATTATGTATAATATTTTACTAATTTTTAGTAATTTTCAGTTTTAAGTGATGAAATTTTGTTGTGATTGCTAACAGATTATGGAAGAATGTAATGATAGAGAAGTTGAACATGCAATTGTATTGCCTCGACTAAAAGTATTGCTTCTTAGAGAAATGCCTAAGCTTAGAATTCTGTGTAACGGGAATCATGCAATTGAATGCCCTTCATTAGAAGTCCTGAGAATTGAAGATTGCAATATCATGGAAGCTCTTTCCTACGGATCATTCAATGCTCCAATAACCAAGGAATTAGAGTTAGAAGGAGTAAGATCTATAAAGAATAGTATTCCGAAGTGGCTGAATTTGAAACAAACCAATGGAACCCCTCGGGTAAGGAAATTACAAATTGGAAGATGCAATGAAACCAAATACTTGGTTGATACAACAGACTCTCATGACCCAAATCTGCTGAAAGCTTTCTTCTCTCGTTTGGAACATTTGAAGATTCAGCAAATGGATAGCCTGGAAGCAATATGGAACGGACCTTATTTGTCAAACATACAGCGGACGAAATTTCCTAATTTGACTCATATTACGATATTGCACTGTCCAATGTTGAAACGTGTGTTTCCGCTGTCGGTGGCTACAGAACTAAAACAACTAGTATACATGCAGATAAGGTCATCTTCTGAAATGGAGGAAATTTTCTACAATGACAAGGTTAGTTTTTTTATTTAAATAATTCTATTATATTTTTTTCTGCAATTTGTTTATATAATATTTCGAAATTGTGTATTGTTTGGACCAAATAAGAAGATGATGGAAATCAGGTTATTATTTTTTTTATAGAAAGGATTTTTTTTAAAGGAGCCTAAATTTGATCTTTAGTTATCTACATCCATGTACTAATTATATCAAGTCCTCTTAGTAAATCAAGTTATTATTTAATTGATTTTTCTGTATATATATAGTCATTACTTCACTCACGGCAACACCAATTTCATTAATTCATTCAACATTATTGAACTTTCCCCAACTATTAGAGCAGGTATATTCACATCAATCATTTAACATTCTCATTTTGTGATATGTTACTGTTTGACCCAAAAGTTTAACCTGATAGGTTAGGTTCAATTATTTAAATTAAAGTAAAATATTTGATATTTAATTTGTAATTTAAGAAGAAAGTGAACAAAAAATGTGGGAAACATCATCTTTAGTAGATAATTGATTCTACAATGTGTCATGTGGAATAGACATAGATAAGACATTTAATAAATGAGCCACAATAGATTGTCTATTTGAGTGTTTAGTGTATTTTTTCAAAATATAATAATAAAAATATTATATTAATTACTAAATAATTCTATCATATTAAAATATTATATAATTAGTTATTCAACCTCTTATTTAATTGTTTATTTGTAGATTAAATAGACAATGTTTATAAAACGATGACATTATGAATAAACTATTGGAGAGCTATATTTCAATTAAATGTCTATTTTTTCTTATATGTAGGTATTTATATTCAATTATATCTATTAAATGTGGCAGCTCAAAATTAAATGTATTGATATTTAAATTCACATTGAATTCTATTAAATGTGGCTACTCGTTCATTAGTTATACTATTTAAAAAGAATGCTATTCAATGTGGCAACTCATAAAAAGAAGATTGGAATATGAGAGGTCTGTTCACTTGGTCAAAATTGTGAAGTCATATTCTTAAATGCACTTGTATTTTTGGGTAATGTATCTTAACTGTTGCATAGCTGGACATGAAATTGTTACCCAATTTAATTATACTATATTATAATGGATTATTATTGTTTTGATTGTTGACAGATTGTGGAAGAAATTATTGAAAAAGTCGATGAAAGAGATGGTGATCATGTAGTTGTATTGCCTCTACTAAAGTACTTGGATATTCAATTTTTGCCTAAGCTTAGAAGTTTGTGTAAGGGGAATCATGTAATTGAATGCCCTTCATTAGAAGAAGTGAATATTAAAGAATGCAATAGCATGGAAGCCCTTTTCTTCGGATCATTCAATGCTCCAATAACAAAATTAACGATTTCCGGATGCCAAGAAATGAAATGCTTGGTTGACCCAAATCTGCCGAAAGCCTTCTTCTCTCGCTTGGAAGCGTTGATCATAGACGAAATGGATAGCCTGGAAGAAATATGGCATAGACCTTATTTCCCACCTTGCTTTCCCAATTTGACTCAAATTGAAATATACGATTGTCCAAAGTTGAAACGTGTGTTTCCTTTGTCAGTGGCTACACAACTACAATCCATGAAGATAATTCGTTGTGGAGAATTGGAAGAAATTTTCTACAATGATCAGGTTAGTTTTTTTTTTCTACTTAATTAATTAGAATATACTTTTTCCGCAATTTATATATATATATAATAGTCATTAGCTCACTCTAGGGTTGAAAGTGGGGCGGGGATCCTCGGAATCCTATGGGGATTTACTCCAATGGGGATGGGGATTTTTTAATCCCCGAATCCTTAATGGAGATGGGGATGGGGACATGGTCCCAAACCCGATAAGAAAAACTAATTTTTAATTTTTTATAAGTACTATCAATAATCTTATAAAAGTTCTTAATTAAGCTTAAAAGTAGATTGTAAAATATAATAATATAATATTACAATTATTAATTTCTATATATTAATATTAAAAAGTAACAATATACTTGAAAACTAATGTTCAATACCATTTCATCTATCATCTAATTCAATTTACAATATTAATTATCTTTTAATGTTTTTAATTTTATTTAATCATTTTCACTAATTATATAACTTGTATCATTATTTTTTGAAGTTTATGTTACTTTGGCAAGAAAAATAGCATATTTATTTTGTTAACGGGGAATTCGGGATTTCCCTATGTGGAATGGGGAATCCCCGATTGGGAATGTGAAAAAAATTTTCACCGAATCCTTAATGGGGATGGGGATGGGGATATTTTTTTTTCCCGGGGATGGGAAATGCATTTCCCAGTCCAATAAGCCCCACTTTTAACCCTAATCATTTGTCCAACTCCGCATTCATTCATCCAGTCATTCAAATACATTCATTTAACACAACTGTTTTTTTGGCAACTATTAGACCTCCTTTTTATTTGTAAAGAAAAAGGCATTACTGTATTTCAAATCTCTATTACATATTTTTAAATAATATGTACATGTAGACTATTGAATATCAGTGCAATCGTTTGACTCGCTGCTCATCTGCATGCGAATGCCTTTGAGTTCAAGCCCGGACCTAGGATTAGGCCTTTGCCTAATTCCATAATATAGGGCCCCATTTTCCACACCTAGTTCTTCTTTCCCTTGTTTATTTCTACTTTTATTATTATTTTTAAAGCCATCAATTATGCATAAATTTAAATTTATCATCCTTTTAAGAAAAAATTTTAACTAATAAAACGTACAATTAAATTTTTTATTGGTTTGTTCGGATAAACAGAGTTATTTTCTTAAAAAATTTCAAAATTTAAGGTCCAATAATAGCTCATGCATTATTCATGATATTAAGATGGTAAAAGTAAAAAGATTTAACTGTTGCTTAGAAGTTAAGAGCATTTTTAGTAGATAGTTTATTCCAATAATAGCCTTGACAGATAGGCAAAAACAGATAATTAAGTGAAAAATGACTCTACACTAGCTCTTTTATTTTCTCTTTCCTATGTGATGTGACACCATAAATGTTGAACATTGTCTATTTAAATTTATACATGTATACAATCAAATAGAAAGCCAGATCATCAACTTGATTAATATTTTAATGCTTAATTTAAAATTCAAATGTTGACCATGAAATCACATGACTCATCTATGTACTTCCCCTCAATTTTCTTAAAGGAGAGAATTGTTTTATATAAATCACTTGAGAGGTCTGTTCACTTGGTCATGTATGTTAACTGTTGCATTGCTGGACATGAAAATGTTACCCGAATTAATTGTACTATATCCTAGCAAAGCTTCGCTTTCTGAAATTATTAAATTTACGTATTTCAACTACTGCATATTTAACCTTCCTCAAATAATGGCTAACTTCCTATTATATTTGATTATTATTGTTTTGATTGTTGACAGATTGTGGAAGAAAGTATCGAAACAGATGGTGATCATGTAGTTGTATTGCCTCTACTAAAGGAATTGGATATTCAATTTTTGCCTAAGCTTAGAAGTTTGTGTAAGGGGAATCATGTAATTGAATGCCCTTCATTAGAAGAAGTGTATATTAAAGAATGCAATAGCATGGAAGCCCTTTTCTTCGGATCATTCAATGCTCCAATAACCAAATTAACGATTTCCCCATTCCATGAAATGAAATGCTTGGTTGACCCAAATCTGCCGAAAACCTTCTACTCTCGCTTGGAATTGTTGATCATAGACAAAATGGATAGTCTGGAAGAAATATGGCATGGACCTTATTTCCCACCTTGCTTTCCCAATTTGACTCAGATTGAAATATACAAATGTCCAAAGTTGAAACGTGTGTTTCCTTTGTCAGTGGCTACACAACTACAATCCATGATGATAATTTGTTGTGGAGAATTGGAAGAAATTTTCTACAATGACCAGGTTAGTTTTTTTTTTCTACTTAATTAATTAGAATATACTTTTTCTACGATTTATGTATATAATACTGCAGTCATTAGTCCACTCATTTGTCCAACTCAACATTCATTCATTAACACGTAACTTTTCCCGACTAATAGACCTTGTATATTCGCATACATTCATTTAACATAGCTATTCTTTGTACAACTATTAGACCTCCTTTATATTTATAAAGAAAAAAGCATTACTGTATTTCAAATCTCTATTACATATTTTTAAATAATATGTACATGTAGATTAATATCAGTGCAATTGTTTGACTAACTCATCCGCATACGAATTCCCTTGGGCCCAAGCCCGGACCTGGGATTAGGCCTTTGCCTGATTTCCAAATAATATAGGGCCCCAT
Organism: Euphorbia pulcherrima; assembly: GCA_947683365.1. Classification (NCBI taxonomy): domain Eukaryota; kingdom Viridiplantae; phylum Streptophyta; class Magnoliopsida; order Malpighiales; family Euphorbiaceae; genus Euphorbia; species Euphorbia pulcherrima. The sequence goes on along the minus strand of CANTUS010000006.1, from coordinate 1,741,314 downwards.
TTTCCACACCTAGTTTTCTTCTTTCCCTTGTTTATTTATACTTTTACTATTATTTTTAAAGCCATCAATTATGCATATATTTAAATTTATCATCCTTTTAAGAAAATTTTATAACTAATTAGACGTACAACTAAATTCTTTATTGGGTTGTTCGGATAAACAGAGTTATTTTGTTAAAAAAAATTCAGAATTTAAGTATATTAATACACTTATTATGCAATATTTACTATCTTTACACTAATGATTTCATTTTTATTTATTAATTCTTTTCTATTTGACATTATACAGAGTAATAATTGGGAAGAAAGAGAATTTTATAATGAAGTTAAGGAATAAATTAGTCATTTTAATAGTGTAATAAAATGAATTCATATTTTACATGTCATACCAACTTAGAATGCACAAGCTACTGAAGATGCGAAACTTGTATTCTTATAACAATGTGACGTGTGTTACTCAGTGTTTTCTACTATTTACATGCTTTTTTCTATTAACTTTCTGTAAGTATTTGAGAATATAAAAACTTCTCGGCGTTTCATCTATTTGTTTCAAATTTCAAGTGTACGGAGCATTGCCTTTTAATCATTCAATTTGGAAAATTTAGATACTAATTTAAGGATAAATAACGAGCGCTACAACATGTTTATTTTCGAATATTTTAAACCGTATATATAGTAGTTTATTTTTATTGTAAAATCATGAAATCACATGACTCATTTATGTACTTCTCCTCAATTTTCTTACAAGAGAGAATTGTTTTAGATAAATAACTTGAAACTGGATTACGTCAAAAGAGAAATATGTCAAACCAACTGGACCACTGACCAGTTCTCGATTGCACATGCAGGTGGTGAAGTTTTGATAACACCGGTCTTAAAGTACTTTTATTTCTATTTATTTTTCTCAATTACGAAATTGGTAATAAGAAAGTATAATTTAATAATCAAGAATCTTAGTGTATATCTTGTTTATATTTGGTAATTTTAGGACAATAAATAAATAGATTTCTCATATATTGCCAAAATTCTGCTATTTTATGTAAATATTCGTGATTAATTGGTGACAGAGTGTAGAAGAAAATAGTGCAAAACTCGATGAAAAAGAAGCTGATAAAGCAATGGATGCTTTTATTTTCCCAAAACTAAGAGAACTGCAACTTTGGCAGTTGTCTAAACTCAGAATTCTGTATGATGGGAATCATTCAATGGAATTGCCTTCATTAGAGATATTTGTGATTAATGGATGCAATAATATAGAAGCTCTCTCCAAGGGATCATTCAAGGCTCCAATACTTCAAGAAATCGAAATAAATGATACCAAGTATCCATGTGGGGAGGATCTTAACACAATTGTGAGGGAAACGGTACAATCTTTTCTTTAAACTTTTTAGCTATATTTTTCTTTTACTTTAAGAAACTCTATATATGAAATTAACGTGTCACTAAGAATATTTAACATGTTGTGAAAAGTTGAATGAGGTCAACGACGTGGATGATGAGGCTGAAGAAGAGGTCAAGGATGAGACAGAGACGGAGACAGAGATAGAGATAGAGGTCGATGGCAAGGATGAAGACGAGTTCGAGGACGACAAGGTTGAAGAAAATCATCACATTGCAAATTATGGTGATAAATGAAAATTCATGGTGAGTTTCACAATTATTTTACATAGTAAGATAAAAATGGACTCATAAATGTTGCCAATAACAATTAGTAGCAACATTAAATGAAATTTGCGTACTTTGAGGTCAAGTTCTTATTCATGTTGTAAGAACTTTGACCTAAGCCTCATTAATTTAACTTAGCTTTAGTTCCTCCACCGCTATTCGGCTTTTCTTAATATTAAAAAAATTGAGCATTTGATGCTCCTTGTTGTTGTACATATTTATGGATTGTTTATAAATTTATTATTAGTCGAGTTCCAAATCTTACGATTCTTTGCGTTATTCTGCAGGTTGTGACACAGAGAACTAAATCTAAATCTGGAGAACAATTGTTTTACTTCAAGATGTTTATTTCTTTATCTATCCTTTGCAAAATTTATGTTAAGATGTCATTTTGTAAGGCCAAGCTCATTATTTACGTTTATGTCACCTTGAACTTACGGTGTGTCCAATTTATCTCTGTGCCCGACAAAAACGATCAATTTTCTCCCTGCTTTAGGTAAAAATGACCGGTTTATCCCTTTGTCGTATGTTTACCGAGTCAAAAGACAGAAATTTGGACTTTTTTTTGTTAAGTGTTCGGGGAAACTAGCTGTTTTTTTCACGTTCTGGGAAAATTGGTCGGTTTTGCTAAGTACGAGAGATAAATTGGATAAACCTTTAAGTTTAGGATGGGAAGACTATTAAGACCAAGTTTAAGTATGGCAAGTAATGTACCTGGCTGCTTCTGTTATTGTTATTCGAACGTATGTTGCAACTTTTTTTAAGACCCAAGTTTAATTTTCTTTTTGGTGTTTTGGTAAATAATAGCAGGTTTTGTGCTGCACCTTCTAAATCTATTTTTCTGCTCCATTGTGAAAGCAGTTTATCAACTTAAACAAAGAGAATGTTAAGGCTTTCAATATCTCAACATATTTTTCATGCATACTGTTTGGTTCGTGAAACTGAAAAAATATTATTTATTATTAGTAAGGTTCGTATAGCTATTTGAGGCTTAGTTTTTGTTTGGATTTGAGACATTTTTTATCTACATAATGCTTGTCGAGTTTAAGGCTCTGACATCATGACCATTATGGATGGTTAGCTTTAATAGTTGTAGCTAGCCCCTAAACTTGGCACAAAAAGTTAGATGCTACTTTGAATATTTAAAAGTTTCAACTAGCTCTTTGAACTTGACAAAAGTGCACGAGTTTGCCCCCCCTCAATGCCACGTGTTAGCTTCTGGTTGATTTGACTTTTCAAATATGTCATATTTTTTTATTTTTCTTTTCTCCAATCAAAAGCTGACATATGGCAATGAAGGGGTAAACTGTTGTACTTTTGCGAAGTTCAAGGGGGTTAAATAGAACTTTTGAAAGTTTAGGGTGCCATCTGACTTTTTTTTACTAAGTTCGATGGGTAAATAATGCAATTGGCCTACAAACAAATCTATAAGTGGCATATTTGAAAGTTTCACGTGGAACCATGTCTGATTTCTAAGCTTGGAAATGGAATAATAATGTTAGCGAGACAGAATGGTCCATAATGATTCCGATTTCTCTGAAATTCATACTCACTTTAAATTCAATTTGTAATTAATAAATTTTTTAGGATTTATCTTCAATAAATTAATCCGCACAACACAACCAATCAAAAAATTTCTCCAAATCGATACATGATGATGCTAAACCAAGACCAAGATAGCACGCGGAAGGGATTGTTAGTACAGAGTCAGACTGGCATCTTAGAATATAGGAAGATCCGGTTCTTTAAATGCAAGGCTAGCTCTCTCTCCTAAGCAAAAAGAGTAATTACCAAAAGAAAAGAAGTTTAGATTCAGTTCGCCCCGGTAATTCAACTAGTTCCAAGTTGCTCCATATGATAAAAAAATATAGTCCATCAAAGGGGCCGAAACCACATTGGCTAATAAGGTAAGGAGTATATCACAGTGGCACAAAGGGTGAATGAGCTGGCTTTAGCACATGATCCATTTACAAAGTATTCAGCTTTGAAGCTGTGATCCTAGAAGTCACAGGTTCGAGTTCACATTCGGACAGGTGGGATAAGGTTTTCCTATGTTATTATTGTAAGTCCGTATGATGCAAATTTTTTCCTCTCAACCCTCCAAACTTGATAGAAGTGTATCAATTTGCCCCCTGAAATCGGAAAACGTTTATCAGTTTGGCCCAAGCATTTGATTGGAATAACTTTTCAAAATACCTTTTTCTTTTCGCAAATTAAAAGCTAATAAGTGGCATTCAGTGTAAAATGATACATGTTTGCCAAGTTCGGGGGCAAACTAATACACTTATATTAAGTTCAAGAAGCTGAGAGAAACTTTTAAAAGTTTAGGGGATAGTAAATTTTTTATACCAAATATAGGTGGATAAAAATGTATTTAGCCTTTTTTATATAGAAAAAATTCCTTAAAGCACACTAATTTTTTTTTGGTATTAAAAGCACACTAATTATGAAACAGAAAGAAGTCATTAGCAGTAGTGGTTCAAAAATTGATTATTCCAGGAAATTATTGAGGGGGGCCTCTTGACAAAGCATCAATGAAAGAACAGTACACAAGAAACAAACAATACAAGAACGAAAAAAAATAAAATTTTAAAGCTGGAAATTATCAATTTTGATAAATTAAATGATGACTTGCTCTATTCATTATTGTTATGCATACTTTTAATTTTGTATATTTATATTAAAATAAGTTTAATTTAAATGTGATTTTGGTGTTAGTCTAATGATTAATATTGAAGTTAGAACCTCTAAAGGTCTCAATTTTGAGTTAGGGTTGGAGATTTTTCTTTCCATTCAATGGTAAGCCTAACGAGGGAAAAAATATTTTAAAGTTCTATTTAAGCTTAATTCAGTTCAAACTTAAAAGTAGTTGTACTGAACTGAAATTTATTTATTTCATTGTAAATCTATAAGTATGTATTACTTATAATACTGAACTGAATGAGTTATAAATTGAAAGAATGTAGCCTTCATTCTCATTAGTCTTTCTTGAATAGACATGCTTGTCATGAAACCATCTCACCCAAAAGCTTAAGTTGACAGGTTAGGCTCAATTGCAGTATTTATATTATTCCTGACACTCGCCTACAAGCAAATGACCCCTAGGCTTGAAGCGGATACAAAACAGACCATTTCCGCTACGTGTTTTTTTTAATAAGAAAAAAAAAAGTTAGGGGAAAGAAAGGTAAAGCTTTCTATTTTAAAATAGTAGAGAGGGGCTTGAGAGTCACAAAGTCTAATCATTTATTATACTATTAAAATTACTAATTTCAGCTTCATAATTATATTCTAAATTTTTTTCTTTTTATATACTGATTTATCATTATATAATTTTTCTCCTAATTAATAAAACGACAAATAAGAGAAAACATAACTTAATAATAGTTAAAGAAAAATAATGAAAGATTAAGGGTATTTTTTTTTTGAAAAACTCCCGGAGGAACATTGTGTACCTCTAAAGGAAAAAAATTGGAGCGGGTGCAAATTTCGGGGCGGAGGTCCCAACTAGATTGATACCTCCGCTTACCTACAAAACACACACCCCTCTTTTCATTAATAAAAAGTGGTTCTCAAAATAAGAACCATATTGTTTGTGTTACAAGCTGAGAAGCAAACTCGGATTAATAAATAAATCCGAGACCGAGTGGCAAATATTACATTTGTATGAATTAAAAAGAAACCGACAAAAATAAATGCTAGCGATAAGCAAGTCCCCGTCATCAATGTCACCATCAAAGACCTTCTTATTGTGCCTCGTCCATAAATTCCAAGATATGATAAACCATAGTGAAGTCCCGAAATCGCGATAGATGCCATGTTTGAAGAAAGAGCGCTATAGAATAAGGAAGTCGTATCCCGAGTGTGGCATTACCAATGAAATTCCCAACCAACGAAACGCGTCACACCACAGGCTATGGCTCACTCGACAAAGGAAGAGACAATGATCCATTGTTTTAGAGGGCGAACAAAAAGGGCATGCATCATTGTTGATCGTGCGGCATCCACGACGCAATAAAAATTCATGAGTTGGTACGTTGTCATGAAACACAATACAAGCAAAGAATTTTATTTAAGGAAGTATACGGTCACTCCAAATAAGTTTGAAGTCTTTCAAGGGAGATATCTGTAACGACCCGGTCCTAAGAGGGGTGGCGCCGGGGTAGAAGACCTAAGCAAAGAGCGGGCATGAAGGATGTCGATGGGGACAGGAATGAACCGAATCCACACTCGAAAGAGAGAGTTTTGAGATTGTGCTGGTATGGGATAGCAGAATTGAGAACGGTTAAGGATTTCGAGGTTGTAATACTTAAGAGATTTGATTATTACTACCTATACCAACAAGGTGCACCTTCTTTTCGGGAGCCTACTCGGGAGAACTCCAAAGTTGAGCGTGCTTGACTTGGAGCAAATCTTGGGATGGGTGACCTCCTGGGAAGAAATTTCCAGGAAGTGAGCGAGTGAGGACAAAGCTCACTGGAAAGACTCGTGTTGGTTTGTGGGGGCAGTCGGTTGAACCTGGGGAGTTACAATATCCATTAGGGTTGTTGGTAGAATCCAAGATAATAAGAGGCTGCCGAATATTCATTTTGGACACCAATTTCCTAAGTAAAATGGTCGGCAATAGAAAATTTGTTGGTCAGAGATTCCCGTACCTTGAAAAAGAGAAGGACAAGATGACAGAGTCCATGCCTTTAATTCCATACAACATTGCTGCCCCGAGATTCCCAGATTTCTCTTCCAATAAGGCTGAGTTTGGAGATGGTTCGCAAATAAGAAATCACACTCTTCCCAGATTGCAGAGAATTTCCTATTACAAAGAGCAAATAAATCCAAAAAAGGGTCTTGATCGGGGAATTTGCGGTCCAATTATCATGCCAAAAGGAGCCCACTTGACCATTGCCTACACAAACACGCACTTGGGAAGAGTGAAAAGCCCAATTATTTTCATTCTTGAAACAATATTTCATAATTCCATGCCACACTCGAGAAATAATTTTTAAATCCAAGACTATCATTTCATGCCATGAACATACTCCATAGCATCGGACACAGTATCTAACCAAAGAGATTCCTCATTAGTATCACGTATTTTCCAAATCCATTTAAAAAGCAAGCTGGCGTTGACGACTTTAAGATCACGAATGGAGAGAGCACCCAGTTAGATTGGTAGAGTTATGGTGTTCCAACTCACTTTGTACACACTGTTAAGATTTGAACCACCTCGCCATAAAAAATTACTCATCAATCGATTTAAAGTCGAAATCACAGAAATTGGCATGCAAAAAATAGATAATAGATAGATTGGAAGCTAAGAAAGTACCGAGTTTATTAAAATGATCCTACTCGCATAAGATAGGCACTTCCCTTTCCAATTAGCTAATCAGGTTTTAAACTTCGCAATCAAGGAGTCCCAAGAGGCAATGGGGGGCTGTTTATGCAGAGTGGTGCGCCCAAGTATTTAATTAGAAATTTTTCCACCTGACAGCCAAATAAAGTAGCGAATGAGGCAAGTGAATTTTCATTGACATGAACACCCATTAGTGCACTTTTATGGTTGTTGATTCGAAGACTAGAAATTATTTCAAAACACCTCAAGATCCATAAGAAAGTAGGGATAATTGATTCTGCCGGCAAAAAAAAAATAGTGTCATCTGCAAACTGAAGTAATGAAATGTCCTTTAGAGATTCCTCAAGGCGAAAGCCTAGTAGCATGCCTTCTCTAATACTACAATCAATGAGTTGTTTCAGTCCTTCCACGGCATGTACAAAAATGAATGGTGATAACGGGTCTCCTTGTTTTATGCCTCTCTTGATACGAATGGGAGCGCATGGTGTGCCATTAATCAATATGGATGTAGTTGATTTTTTTCTGCAATTGGACAACCAAGATATCCACTTTTGATGAAAACCCATCTTATGTAGGATCAAGTCGATGTAAGTCCAGGAAATACTATCAAAAGCCTTATGAAAATCTAATTTCAAAACCAGACATGATTTCCTTCTAGAATGTAAACTGTGGATTACCCCCGACGCCAAGAACGAACACTCGTGAATACTTCTTCCTTTAATGAATGCAAAATGATTATTTGAGATTAAAGAGGGTAAAACAACTTGTAAATGAATAGATAGAAACTTTGCAATAATCTTGTAAACCCCATGAATAAGAGAAATTGGCCTAAAATTATTCAAAGTACAAGAACCTGGCACCTTAGGTAGCAATACTGTGAAGGATGTTTTTAAAGAGTCTGACAGTTGTGATGTAGCGTGAAAAAGCTCAAAGACCTGCATGCATTCTAACTTTAGATCATTTGTAAAAAAGGAAATTGAAACCATATGGTCCCGGTGCTTTATTCTCCCCACACGTATTAATGCAATTCCATATCTCATCAGCCGAGAAAGGAGCAGTAACGGCAGAATTTTGATTGGCATTGATGGTGGAGAAATGGAGTTTGTGGAGGGAAAAAGGAACCTCGGGATTATCCATGAAGAGCTACTCATAATAATTGCAAATTGCCCCAGAAATTACTTGTGGATCGGTAACAATCTCACCCTGAATATCTAAATGTGTGATTTCATTATTACAGAATCGGGCGGATGCTATGCGGTGAAAAAAGGTGTTATTGTCCCCTAAGAGAGTCCAAGTAATCCGAGATTGTTGATGTCTAAGCTTTTCAAAAGTGGAGCAACTTTCTTAAAGTAAAGCACAATGGGTGTTGAGTTCCGAGTTTTGCACCATGGTAAGGGGACGGGGAACATTGCTAGAAGTGAGTGCTAAAATTTTAGCTTCCAAATCTGAAATTTTCCTGCTTATATCTCCAAAATTCTCTGAATGCCAAGGGCGAATGGCTAAGCTTATTTTGGACAATTTGAAGGAAATATCTCTGTGTGGGTAAGATGAACAAACTGATTGCCATTTTTCATGAATGAATGGCAAGAACTCAACCTTGTCCCAACAAAAGTTTAACGATCTAAAAGGTCTTCTGCCTACGATTCAAACCACAGATGATCGGAATAATATAGGTAAAAGATCAGAAAGGGTTGTGTCCAATGTCGAGATGGATAGATTTGGCCAAAAGTCTAAGATGTCGCCCGAAACCAAAATCCTATAAATGCGGGAAAAAGAAAGCCTAGTGTGCCATGTGTAGTCACGCCCTTGAAGGGGTAAGTCATAAAATTCGGTTTCCAAGACAAAATCTTGAAAAGCGGTCATGGAAGTTTGAAATCTGCCCCACGCTCTTTCTGATTCATGTAAAACTTCGTTAAAATCACGACATATCGATACCCTCTAAAAATCAAGAATAACTGAAATAATTTCTTACCACAAAGCATTTATATCCATGTGACTCGTTGGGGTGTATAGACTTAAGACATAAAAATCTTATTGTTGCATAGAGAATATGATCAACACCCATCTAGAAGTCAAAAGAATTAATGACCCATTAAGTTAAGCAAAGTTCTAAGAGAACAAGATTCCACCTGGAAGGCCAACAGATGAGATACAGTGATAAGCAAAATCATTATGACCCCAAAAACGATGAACCACATGATCGTAGACACCTTCAATTTCCATCTCCAATATAACAAAAAATTTTAGGTTATATTTCCTAATGCATGATAGCACAAACTGCTATTTTGATCCATTATTAACCCCTCATCAACAGTTCTAACTTAAGAAGTCTAATGACATAAGCAAAATATATAATACCTTGGTGAGTGATCCTTAATCAATGGACCAAATTATCCATGGCTGCCATAATGATCGATTCATGATGATCTTTGACTAAGCCTAAATTTTTACCCACATTAATAGTCATTTTTTCTCATGATCCAGAGAAGCCCTTACTTGGGATAATATAATAACGTGATGCATATTTGGAATGTCGGGTCTCGATGATCTTGAGTTTTCAGTTTAGTGTGTTTCAAGTGCCTGAAATTATGCCAAATGCCTACTGGGTTCGGCTTCCTCATTATGCACTATTAGTGCCATATTAGTCTCGGGAACGGTGCTTAAGTTAGCTCCAGAATGGTCAAATACAAGGCTGATTTGTACATTTTCCCGGATAGCTATGTTGTGCTCTTGAAATTCTGCTTAGAATGAATGATATAAATTATTGGGGTCAATTGAGTCTTCGCTAGAGTCACAACCCAAGCCTTGTCTGAGATTGGTGTGAATTTCAACCTCCCTCGAACCAACAAGAAGTTTAAATGAACGGTTGGTGGTGCCAAAAGAAATCGAGACAAGACATGAAACAATGTCAAGATAGTTCGGTATATTTAAGTCAAAGTCCAACAAAACAATTCGATCGAAGGATGCAGCTAAGTGTCTAAGAAGATTTTCTATATCAGCACGAGGGGATGCTCATAAAATCAACATACATGATGCACTCCTTAGGAGAAAAATCAGCTGGCAAGAATTGCACCCATTTGAATATATGGTGCATAGCCTACCAATCTCTACCTACAAATTCATTCATGGTAGTCACTGAATTAAAAGTGACAATAACAGTATCATTACCCCACATGAGCAGCAAAGGCAATGTCAAATCCATGATTCTGTAATAGTTCAAAAGTGATACGAATATTTGAAATGTCATGCAAAGAAATAAGACATGACTTATCTTTCCAAGGGGCCACTTTTATAACAAGTTCATGGCCCCGAGATGAGTTTGCTTGGTTGGATGGTATTCCTTGGTGTTTAGAATTCAGTTTAGAAAAAGAGGCCTCGATTGAATCCTTGGGACCTTCAACTACTTTCACATATGATCTCTCTCCTCTGTACGAATCATGAAATTTGATTTTCTATTTTAGAGCCTGAAGAGGGATCGGATTGCGCTTTGGATTTTAGATTGACGAAGATTTGATCCTTCTCATATATCTTGCCTTAAAGGGCCTCAATTGTATGATTCCAATTGATATAGAGTTTAATCGATAAAGAATTCCATAAATAGGAAGGGAGCCGTCGACAGATAAAAAACCAAAATTCAGAATTTTTGGCATTTTTCCTCCTGGCCACGTAAATCTTGCCGATGATGCCATATTTCTTGAAAATTCTACTCATCGAGTCCGCTCGATACATGTTCGGGAAATTTTCAAAATAAATTCTGGTAGGGATAGGAGGTCTGGATCATCGATTTTCCAGATTTGGGGGGCGACGTGAGGTGTGAGTGGTGTTGTGGTTGCGTGGGTATTGATGATGGTAGTGATTAGGGTCACGGGGGTGGCGGGGTGGTTGTGATCACCGTCGGAAAGGTGATGGCGGTGATAGGGGGAGCCGTCGCGAATTAGATTACCATGATTGGGACCTTGAGTTTTTAAAATTTGGTGGATTTCATTTCTGGTCGATTCCATCCAAAAGGCCAATTTCCAATTCCACCAATTTGGATGAATTTGGTGGGAGCCTATTTTTTTCCAAGTTTGTCCCTTCTTTTTAACTTATTTTACTAAGTTGACCAAAGAATTTTTATACATAAAGGGTACATATGTAATTATACTACATTTTTCTTTACAAATCCATCCTTGTATCTCAAACGTCACAATTTTATTCTAAATTTTTTTCTCCTTATATACTGACTTGTCATTACATAATTTTTCTCCTAATTAATAAAATGACAAATAAGAGAAAACATGCTGAAAATACATAAAAAAAATCTAACTTAATAATAGTAAAAGAAAAATAATGAAAGACTAAGGGTGTACTTGGATTGAAGGTTTTGAAGGAGGAGGAGGTAATTAGATTACCATGATTGGGACCTTGAGTTTTTAAAATTTGGTGGATTTCCAAAAGGTCAATTTCCCAATTCCGCCAATTTGGTAGAATTTAGAGGGAACCTTTTTTTTTCCAAGTATGTCCCTTCTTTTTAATTTATTTTACTAATTTAATCAAGTTTGTCCCTTCTTTTTAATTTATTTTACTAATTTAATCAAGTTTGTCCCTTCTTTTTAATTTATTTTACTAGATATATAGGGAGAAGAAGAAGGACATTCATATGGTTTTCATTGATTTAGAGAAAGCATATGATAGAGTGCCGAGGAAAGTACTTTGGTGGGCACTGGAGAAAAAAGGTATTCATGTAAAGTACATAAACTTAATAAAGGACATGTATGAAGGGGCAGTAATAAGTGTTCAAACTGGACAATGAGTGACAGAGGAGTTTTCCATCATGATTGGATTGCATCAAGGATCATCTCTAGGCCCATTTTTATTTGCCCTAGTTATGGATGAGTTGACCACCAAAATACAAGATGACATCCCATGGAGTATGTTATTTATGGATGACATCGTATTGATTAATGAATCAAGGGAAGGGGTTAATAAGAAGCTAGAGCTGTGGAAAAATGCGTTAGAGAGTAAAGGTTTTAAGTTAAGTAAAAGTAAGACGGAATATTTGCACATCAAGTTCAGCTTACTGAAGGGAGACGAAGGAGAAGTAAAACTAAGAGATACAATTGTGCCAAAATGCAAACAATTTAGGTATTTGGGCTCTCCCTTCCACGAGGATGGGACGATTGATGATGATGTAACTCATAGAATTAATGTAGGATGGATGAGATGGAGAAGTGCCAGCAGAGTCTTATGTGACAAAAAGATACATTTGAAATTGAAAGGTAAATTCTACAAAACGGTGGTTAAGCCAACCATGACATATGGGAGTGAATGTTGGGCTATTAAGACTCAACATATTCAAAGGATGAATGTGGCAAAAATGAGGATGCTTAGGTGGATGAGTGGGTATACAAGGATGGATCGAATTAGAAATGAATGCATCTGTAAAAAGACCGGTGTTGCACATATTGAGGATAAACTGAGTGAAGGACGACTAAGTTGGTATGAACATGTGCTATGTAGACCAATAGATGCTCCAGTTAGAAAATGTGAGAACTTATGGACAGAGAGTAATGTTAGAGGGAGAGGTAGACCTTAGATTACTTGGAGGGAAACTATTTCTAAGGATATGCATTTGCTCGGTATGGATGAAAATTTGGCTTTTGATAGAGGTTCATGGCATTGGAAAATCCATATAGCTGACCTCATCTAGCGTGGGATTTAAGGCTTAGTTATTGGTTGGTAATCAAAGAAATTTTATACATAAACGGTACATATGTAATTATACTACATTTTCCTTTATAAATCTATCCATTCATCCTAAACATCATATTTAAAAAAAATTTACACTCCCTTCAAATTCTACCATTTCTTTTCCTTTTCCCTTCCTTTGAAATTTCCTAATACTTTGCTCCCAAGCAAAGCCAAAGGTACACTTAAAAAATGGTGGGAGTAATTTGTAATGCAAATTCATGAGTATGTTTTATCTTAATCTATGTTATATCCTTTTGGGGATATGAGTCCATGGTAGATTTAATAAGTTGAATGAAAAATATATACCCATTCAAGAGAAACCTTCAAGACATGGTAGTAATAAAGGTTCATAAAGCCTTTCTTCCCAGAATTTCTGGATCGTCGGGGCCGGACATGGCAAATAGGAATAGGGTGATTATTAATACCCAGCATATAGAACCTCGTGAGAATGAGGCCAGATTGGTAGTTAGAGTGGGTGAGATGCTGGGTCTATTTCAGGAGCAACATGCGGAGCAAATCGTGCAGGTGCTGGAAGAGCCTAGAGTTTGAATAGTCCGTCTGAATCGAGGTTTGGTACACGTTTCTTTATGTCAGTAAACCTTCTTTCTTGGAACTATCGTAGGGGGCTCACGAATGGAGTAAAGCAATTTTTTGTTCATTCGTGTGTCTGCAAATGGTCTTTGCATGTTGTGTTAGTGGAGAAGAAAGTGTTGGATGTGTCAGAGATGATTATGAGGAAATTATGGGGTCATAATGATTTTTCATATTATTGTGTTCCTGGTCAAGGTTTTTTGAGAGGGATAATTATGTCATGGAACTCTAAATTAGTTAGGGGTACAGTTAGAGCTGTTGGCGTAAGATGGTGTATTCTGAGCATGGCTGTGAATCAGGTTGAGATTGATATTGTATGCTTATACGGGCCAATCACAGCTACTGAGAGGAACCAATTATAGGTTGAATTGCTGCCCCTTATTCGGGATGTTGGTAATTTATTGATATGTGGTGACTTTAATGAAATTCTTCATTATTCGGAAAGAGCGGGTGGGAATGGGATTGTTTCTAATTCTATGATAAGATTCTAGGAATTTGTGAACAAGTGTGAGTTGTATGATGTTCCTTTAGTTGGAAGGGACTATACATGGAGTAACAGTCAGTTGTATTCGAGGATCGATCGAGTGTTGGTGTCATGTGGATTATTAGATAGCTGACCGGGTTTACAACTCATGACGGTAGACTCAACCCTATCGGATCACTTGCCCATTATTTTCCAGTCGCATTCTTCGCGGAGATGGGGAAGGAGAGTAGATAGATTGCTAAACAGTTGGTGGGATGTTGATACTTTTTTGCCATTTATCACTAGTAAGTGGCGTTCTATTTGTGGTGCGGCTGGAAGTAAGGATAGAGATGTTGATTTAAAACTTCGAAAATCATGGGGATTTATCCATCCTTGGCATTCATCTAATTTTGGTCAATTGGATGGTAGATTAAAATCGTTGGAAGCCCGAGTTTTAGAGTTGACTGACTCTAGTGTGGGTCGGCCTTTGGATGCTTCAGTCGTGTCTGAATTACAAAGTGTGAAAACTACATTGTTTCAGGCTAGATGAAGCCTTGAAAAAATTCGGCATCAACAGTCAAGAGTGAAGTGGACTTTATTGGGTGGTGATAATACAACGTTTTTTCACCACATCGGTTTGGCTAGGTTCAGAGGTAATCGGATTTCACAGTTGGAAATTGGCGGGAGAGTCACTAGCGATCCTATAGAGATCATAGCTACGATTCGAAACTACTATTCGAACCTATTTTCGGGAACTATAGTTATTCTGTTTGATTTGGAAAGACTATAGTTCAGGACGGTAGATGTATTGGAGAATCGTCGTCTAGTTGAACCATTCTCAGAAGCCGAGATATGGGATGCAGTTTGTTCTTGTAATGAGGGAAGGTGCCTGGACCTGATGGATTTAATTTTTTCTTCTACAAACGATTTTGGGGTGAACTGAAGCCTGAGCTACTGGACCTATTTGCCAAGTTTCATGCGACGGGACGGCTGCTGAATGCTATTAAATCGTCATATACAGTCCTAATTCCTAAGGTACCTGGCTCTTCTTCATTGAATAATTTTAGACCTATTGCCTTGATCCATGGTATATATAAAATTGTGTCTAAGGTGCTTGCTAAAAGACTACAACCATTGCTACCTAAGTTGATATCAAACAATCAATTTGCTTTCATTAAAGGTTATAATATTCATGAATGTTCGTTCATAGCCTCGGAGATTATCCATTCGGTTTATAGGAGTCGTCAACCATGTTTGGCTATTAAGTTAGACTTTTATAAGGCTTATGATTGTATTTCGTGGAACTATATTAATGCAGTTTTTAGACAAATGGGTTTTGATGAAAGATGGGTTCAATGGCTTGACTACTGTAGAAGGAATTCGGTCGCTTCGATTCTGATCAATGGGACGCTGTCGGAACCAATTAAATTGGCTAGGGGGGGTTAAACAAGGTGATCCTATTTCCCCATTTCTTTTTGTTCTGGCTAGTGAGGGATTGAAACTAATGTTTGAGGAGAGCATTCAAATTGGCCTATTACCGGGATTTCGGATTGACGGTTCAGAGAAGGACATGTCCATCCTGTAATTCGCTGATGATACGCTATGCTTTTTACCGGCAGATGAGTCTCTATTACCTATTTTTGTTAGAATTTTGCGATGTTTTGAGTTGATTTCAGGCCTGAAAATTAATTTTAATAAGAGCTCTATTATGGGTATTCATGTACAAGAGACGGTCGTTTCATCTTGTGCAGGCGTCCTGGGATGTCGAGTGGAGAACTTTCCGATTACCTATCTTGGAACCTCTCTCAGCGTTAGGCGTGTTCCTGTTTCCTCTTGGAATCCATTGATAAGTAAGTTTTAGAGTCGATTAGTGAGTTGGAAAGGACAATGTTTATCCTATGCGAGACATATGGTGCTTGTGAAATCGGTATTATCATCTCTTCCTATCTTTTTGCTATCATTGAATAAAATGCCAGGAGCGGTAATTACGAAACTTGAGCAGCTGATGCAGAATTTTTTGTGGAGGGGTGATTCAACTACTACGGGTATCAGTAAGGTTAGTTGGGCGACGATTGCCCTACCCAAAAATCTTGGGGGCCTCTACATTAGGAACTTGAAGTTGGTTAACTGTAGTTTGTTGATGAAGTGGGTATGGAAGGTTAGGAGTGCTGATCATGGGTCATTATGGTATGAGATTTGCGTTAGATGATACGGGTTTGTTTCATAGTGGTTCATTGGAAACTATGATTCATCTACATTATCACATACTTGGAGAGGAATTATAGCATGTTGTATTAGAGGTGGGGAGTGGTGGGAATTTTTCAGGTCGTGTATTCGGGTTGCTATTGGGAGTGGGGATAATTGCTTCTTCTGGCATGACAACTGGATGGCAAATTCAGAGTAAGCGGTCTTGTTCCCTGACCTATACCGCTTGTGTAACAGGAAATCGTGTTCAGTGGCCGAGGGGTGTCATTATCTTTTTGGGTCATCTGCCTTTTTGAGGCCTTTTTGGAAATAGAACTTAAGGATTTCAGGACAGGAGAGAGATGCAGAACTTCAAAATTGGATCGTTATAAGCTATCCGAGCTTGTTTATAGAGGGTGACAATGAGTTGGGGCAGGGTCAAAGCCAGCCTATCTTTTCAGGGACGGCTGATCGGTTTGTTTGGGAGTTGGGGGAGAAGAAGGTGTACACGACAAGTTCCTTTTGTATGGGCTACTATAGTACTCCAAAGTGGCCTAAGTCGAGGCTCGACTTTTCAGTAATATGGGAGGCATGTGTGACCCCGAAAGTTTGCTTTTTTGGGTGGCTTGTTTTTCACAGAAGATTACCAACAAA
The DNA here is from genome assembly GCA_947683365.1 of Euphorbia pulcherrima. Lineage (NCBI taxonomy): Eukaryota > Viridiplantae > Streptophyta > Magnoliopsida > Malpighiales > Euphorbiaceae > Euphorbia > Euphorbia pulcherrima. The sequence continues at coordinate 1,724,681 of CANTUS010000006.1, read as the reverse complement.
AATGTTTCTTTTCCTCCGTGGCTGCCAAGCTATAATGGACGGTCAATGCCCATTTTATGATTTAGAGGAGACTATGGATCACGCCCTACTCCATTACATCAACAGCTATAAGGTGTGGACTCAGGTGATGAGATTGCTCGGTATCTCACTGCCTATACCGTGGAAGGCGGTGGATTTCTTAGCCATGTGGCACGGCGCTATGGTTCTTAATTACTTGGGCACTATAGAAACGAAGGAACAAATTTGTTTTCGATGGCAGGCTGGGTTCAGAAGACATTATTGGATCATGCATTCATTTATGTTGGTTCATCCTTAAAAGTAGGAGGCGTGATGTTAATTTTGTATCTTCTGATGTATTTAATTTTCCGAACTTGCTACTCTTGTGTAATTGATTTACTCATGTTCTTGCCTTGAGACCGTGAGTTGATTTTTATTTAATAAAAGAGGGGTAGGTGTTTTGTAGGTAAGCGGGGAAACTAGCCTAGCTGGGGACTCCGCCCCGAAATTTTCACATGCTCCAAGCTTTTAGCCTTTGAGGGGATACACTATTCCTTCGGGGGTTTTTCAAAAAAAAAAAGAAAACAAAGTCAAAGTCAATGAATATGATAGCAGTACAAGACAGAAACAGTAGATAAGGTAAAACCATTGTTATCAATACCGTACCGTACCAGTCGGTTCAATCGATTTTACCATGAATCGGTCATGGTTACAGTACGGTATATTTATAAATAGGTTTTAGTAAAAAACTGGAGAAAGCTGGGTTAAACCAGAAAAACTGGTAAAACCGTTGTATCGGTTTAAACCAGTTTTTCCAAAATACTTTTGGCCGTGAGTAAATTTGTTGCTAAAGAAATAGAAAAGCATTGCTAAAGACTTAAAAATGTTGCTCTAGACAAAAAAGTTGCTAGAAACCCAAAAAAGCGTTGCAATATTGATTAAATAATATATATTTTTTCCAAAACCTCTTTCGCAACACGCAGAATCGTTGCAAAAGACCTATAAAGCGTTGCAATAGCCACTGAAAACCATAAATAATGTATATTCTTTCAAAAATAAAAAATCGATAAACCACTAATAATACCTGTTATACCGCATACCACTTGACTCGCCGGTATGTGGCCCAGTACGGCATTGATAACATTGGGTAAAACAGAGTTGAGGTAATAATAAAGAAAAAAACAAAGAGAAGAAATGGACTGAAATCTGATATTAAAATGTTAAAATAACTTGCAATGTTCAATTTGTTTCGAATCATAATTGAATAACTCTTTAATTATAATTATAGTTAAATTACATGGTATTTTTTAAGTTAATTATATTTAAAACCGAATGAAAATTGTAATTACTGAACTAAACTGAATAAATTATAAGTTAAAAAAAAATACGTGTCTCAATGTAAGCACTTATATTAAACAAGAGAAAAACTGACATTAAATATGGTAGGTATATGGTCCATTAATGTCAATAATTATGATATGGGTCACAAGGACAGGACAGTTAGTTTTCACATTTAAAATTTGATAAATCAGAAGTGTAGAATTGAAAGCAATAGTCGTCCATCAGGTCTTTCATTTTAAACTCAGAATTCAATTTTAGTTTTAATTTATTAATTTCAGGCTTATGTTTACAAGAAATTAATATGTTATCAACATAAAACAACAAGTATATATATGAATCATCTTTTAATTTCATATAGTAAACACAGGGATCATACATACTTCTACAGAAATTTAATTCAAGCATAAATTGATCAAATCTAAGGTACCACTGCCTAGGAGACTGTTTCAAACCATACAAGGACTTTTTCAATAAACATACATGTGACTCTTTCCCACTTTGGACAAAACCATCAGGTTGGGACGTAAAGATTTCTTCATTTAAATTACCATGAAAAAAGGCAGTTTTAACATCTAATTGTTCTAACTCTAAGTCACACAAAGCAGTCAAGGACAAAATGATTCTGATTGAAAAATGTTTTACTACAGGAGAAAAAATATCATGGAAATCAATACCATCTACTTGACTAAATCCCTTAGCAACAACTCCAGCTTTGAACCTTTCATTTACAACATCTAGAATTTCAAGTTTTCTTTTAAACACCCATTTACAGCCTATAATTCTTTATTTTTAGGCCTAGGAACTAGAATCCAAGTGTTGTTTTTATTCAAAGATTCTGTAACGAACCGAAATTTCCAAAAATTGCTTATAATAAATTACTATGGTACTAAAATATCATGGAAATTATTTTTTATTGTTATTGTTGTTATTGGATATAAGGCATGAGGAAATAAGAGCTAATTATAGTAAGAAGGATGAATTGGACATTTAATTATTTGATAAGGGGCATTATTGGAAATTGAAAAAAAAAAGAGAAAATCAATACATACAGCATCTTCTCTTCATTTCCTTATCTCCTTTCTTCATTTCCTTCTCCATTCTTCCTCTCTTTAATCAAAAATTTTCATAATCCAAAAACTTCCGATTTCTTCGATTCAACTTCGAATTCTTGTTAGAACTCGATCCTTAAGCCCTCTATCATCATCAATTTCAGTCAATCAAGACTAGAAGAGGAGGATTTCAGATATTAAGATTCGGATGAATAGTAACCCGAGTTTGAGGTGAGTGATTTTTGGTGAAATTAAAGTTTAATTAGTAGAATTCATGGTAGATTAAGCATATTTATGGTATTAGGAAGTTTATTTATGCAATATCTTGATAGAATTATATATGGCTGTTGTAGAGGAAGCTATTGGAAGTAAATCAAAGGCAAAAGGGGTAGAAGAGAGCTAGAAAGAGCATAGAAAAAGGTTTGTGTCCCGAATTTCGATTTCTCGGTTTTTCGGGAAATTTTCAAGATTATATACCTGTTTTGTTTTAATGTTTTCTCTCGTTATATAAATCTGATTTGAATGATTCTTGACATCTACAGAAAGTAAGGAACATATGTTCAGAAGAAACCTTTTGAAATTCGTTCGTTTTCAATGTGAAATTTTTGTTTGAAGTTAAGTCACGAAATCTGTTTTCGGAAAATCTCAGCTTTGTACACTGTTTAGCATTTTGATCATAACTTTGGTTATAAAATTTGGATTTCTGTGATTCTGGTGGTTTTGGAAAGCTGAGACATGTGGCTAATTATGTTTAGAAGAAAGTTCTTCGATTGGGTGATGTTTTCATAGTGAAAAATGCAGGGGAAGTCAGGTTACGAAACCTGGAAAAATTCTGGAAAGTATGATATTGATTTTAATGAGTCTTAATTGGAGTTTGATGCTTAAAAATTTGGGATTTGGATTCTTAATTACTGAAGTTATGTTGAATTATGATTTATGGTTTATACTGGAATTTTTAAGATGTTATTTTGATTTATTGCCCTTATTAAACGAGTAGAATACGGGTCAGGGTAGATTGGCGCCAATAAAGGGGGGTACAGTACTGTACAAACAATTGAAGCTTTGGCTTCGGGCTTTGGTCGATATTATGATATATATATATATATTGATTTTTGAAGCTTCGGCTTCGGGCTTGACCGATATATTGATTTTTGAAGCTTCGGCTTCGGGCTTGACCGATATATTGATTTTGAAGCTTTGGCTTCGGGCTTGTCCGCTCCCGTATCCATTTTACCGTTATTCAGGACTTGTTTACTTTGGGCAATATGTGGTTAAAGTGTTTGGAAAAATTGGGTACAAATTTGATTGTACTTTGAAAGGATTACTATATAAGTTTTGTGATTTGGTTCCATAAAGTTGGTTTATTTGTTTTTGACTTATAAATATACTTTGTTTCTATTTTAAAAATATTCAAAGTTGTTATATATATATTTTTTTATGGACACCACTAAGCAAATTGCTTAGCGTGTAGTTGATTTTCTACGCGTAGGTGGAGAACTTGTAGATAGCTTGGACCAAAGTGGTACAGGTGGATCGGCTTAAAGAGCAAATAAGGAAAGACTCGAGGTGGATTTACATTTTAATGTAATATTATGGTTTGTAGAATAATGGCATGTACTAGAGAGTGAGAAATGTAAAGTGACATTGAGAAATATTTGGAGAATAATTTGGAGTTAAAACATTATATTGGTATTTATACATATTGAAATCTATAAGTATTGAACTCTATATAGTGGAGTAGAGTTATTTATTGGGTGATTATTGTTACCGTGGCGCTCCCTAGAGGGGGGGCGTTACAGATTCTATTTCATTTAACATAGCAGTATGCCATTTATTCCAATCTTTAGACTGTTTAGCTTCATTATAAGTTCTTGGTTCAACATATTCAACACAATCAGCAACATTTGTAGCAAAATCAACAAATTCAGAATAACTACAATCATAAACAATACAATCAAGGAACCTAGAAGGCCTTACTTCCCTTCTAGACCTATCCCTAACTAATTGGTAGTTATCAGATCCAGAATTAGGCTGATTGGACTCATTATTAACAGCTTCAGGTTGATCATTTAGGTCATTTTCATTCAAGTTGTTATGGTCATATTGATTTTCATTAACAGGATTATTAAAATCATTATTTTGTTCAATCCTATCAAACTCCACCTCAAACCAAGATTGCTGATTATCAGTCTGATTATTAACAAAATTGTTTTCAAGTTTGGGAAATTCATTTTCATTAAAAACAGCATCCCTACTTATAACAACCTTGTTATCAGACAAAGACCAAAACTTATATCCCTTAATACTAGATGGATAACCTATAAAAATACACTTCTTAGCTCTAGGGTCTAAATTAGACTCTTTACTATGAACATAGGCAGCACATCCAAACACTTTAAGGTGACTCAAGTTTATAGGTTTGTTGTACCAAATCTCATTGGGACATTTAAAATCAATGGCAGCACTAGGAGATCTATTAATCAAGTAACAAGTAGTTTGGGCAGCTTATGCCCAAAAACTTTTACTTAAACCAGACTCAAACAACATGCATCTAACTTTGTTTAAGAGTGTTCTATTGTACCTTTTAGCCACCCCATTTTGTTGAGGTGTATAGGTACAGGTCATGTGTCTTATGTTAATATTTTAGTGTAATTGGATCAACTAGTTTTGACCAATGCGATCTTGACATTTCACCAAACAAGTATGGAGAGTGCGGAGTGCACACTTATTCGGATTCTGTTTACGATTTGGGGGTCCGAGGGCAGCGCCCCCGGGTGAGGGGTCTAGGGGCGGCATCCCCTAGCGGGGTCTAGGGGCAGCGCCCTTCGGCAGGGTCCGAGGGTTGGCAGCCCCTGGCATGGTCCTAGGGCAGCGCCCCGGGCTGGGGTCAAGCTGAAAATGAATTTTTGTCCAAAACAGTGTGTCTGTTGGACACAACTGAATCTCGAAATAAACATGTCTTTTGGACATGGCTGCTACCCCAAACAGCATGTCTGTTGAAGTTTTGGCTATTTATTTCACCAAAACGATATTGGCAAGATACAGAAAAATTTGGTTGAAATTTTCACTGCAAATAAAATTCGTGTTCTTGATTTTCTTTCTGATTTTATCCGATTGAAAATTTGGTAAACCGGCCAAATAAATTTCAATCTGACAGCGCTTTCGCAACATCAGAAATATCCAAGTAATCCCCGATTTCCAACATCTTACTATTCCATTTTCTGAACAATAAGAGTTAAACTGATTTTCTATAAATTCTAGGCCATTGTGAGTTCTAAGAATTTTATTCTTAAGACCAATTTGATTTTCAAGTAGCAATTTCTGTTCTAAGAATTTATCAACACATCATTCTTATTTTTAAGAAAATAAATCCAAACTTTCCTTGAAAAGTTATCAATAAAAGACACAAAGTACTAAGATCCAGAAATGGATTCAGGAACAAAAGATGACCCCCATAGATCACTATGCACATATTCTAAACAAACTTTGGATGTAATTGTTGAGTTACTGAAACTTTGTCTATGACATTTACCCATAATGCAGGTTTCACAAGTTTGAACTTTATTAGAAGCAGGAATATCAACTACTCTTTCCTTTTAAAGGTAAGAGAGACCCGTATTGCCTATATGACCAAGTCTCTTATGCCATAGGATAGTTTTCTCATTACTGTTTATGGCATAAGCAGAACACACCAAAGCAAAACCATTTAGATAGTAAAGGCCATTGGCAAGATTTCCATCCAAGAGACAACTGCCATTTGTAGTAATTCTCATGACTCCACCTTGAGCCTGATATACTAAGCCTTTGCTATCTAAATAACTGAGAGATATAAAATTCCTTTTAAGACCAGGTATGTGTCTAACATCCTTTAAAAGGATCCTACTGCCATTTTTCACATTAAGCAACACAAAACCAATACTAAGAATTTCACAAGTTATGTTATTACCTATTAAGACTTTACCACCATTTATACTTTCATATTCATAAAACCAGTCTTTATTAGGTGTCAAGTGAAAAGTGCAACCAGAGTCCAATATTCAAGACTCTTGGTCCTTGTTATTACTAACAACAAGGGCCTCTATATCTCCCAGATCAGCAGTATTATTAACTGCTCCAGTTTGATTAGTGTTGTTTTGATTATTCAATCTTTGTCTACAAAATCTCTTAGTATGACCCTTTTTCTTACAATAAAAGCAAGTTAAATGTTTGTGTGATTTAAACTTATTTTCATCACTATTGTTAGATTGATTATTACTAGTTTTTTGTTTAGGTGAATTACCATGAGAATCTTTCCCTTTAAATCCTTTCTTTTGACCTCCCTTCTTACCTTTAACAACTAGAGCTTCACTAGACTGACTTTTACCTTTAGTGTCACCTTTTAGTTCAAGTTCCCTTAGTTTCAAGGCATTTATGATGTCATTTACACTTAAAGACTCTCGACCATATTTCAAGGCAGTTTTAATTTCTCTATAAGTGTCTGGAATGGAATTTAACAATATTATACTTTGATTTTCATCAGAAAACTTTTCATCAGTATTTTCTAAATCAATTACCAATTTTTGAAATTCATCAAGATTATCATCTATACCTTTAGTTGGGTTCATTTTAAAACTAAACAATTTTTCTTTCAAATATGACATTTTAGATAAGTCTTCACTCTTATACAAGGTCTCTATCTTAGTCCACAGGGCAGGGGCCTCATCACAGTCCCTTACCCTTCTTAGAACAGAATCAGAGAGATTTACGATAATAGTGGAGTATGCCAACTCCATTATGTCCAGTTTCTCCTCTGCAGTCAACTCAGATGCCAACTCCATTATGTCCTGTTTCTCCTCTGCAGTCAACTCAGCACTTAAGGTATCTATACCATTCAAGGCCTTATGACATTTGTTGGTCTAAAACAACTTTCATTTTATTCTTCCAAGGTGTAAAATCCATTTTACCATCAAATTTTTCAAAATTAACTCTAGCAATTGGCATTTTGACAAATCAAACAAGAAAACTCTTAGATACAAGACCAGAAAGACTAGGCAGTATGCCTATCAAGATGAGAAGTTCTAAATAAATAATGCTAAGAGATATAGAAGGACTAGAAAAGAAAGAATTCTAATTCTAATAAGTCACAGCAAACAAGAATCAATCAAGAAATTTCTCAAAATAGAGTCAAGTCTAAATATTAAGCAGATAATTCAAAAACAATTATCAATACAAGCAATCAAGAAGTTGACAGATCAATATGGCATGAATGGATATAAACAGAATCAGAGATATCAAATCTTAGAATCAATAAATCCTAATCCTAGCATGCAAATACTAATCGATCAATATACCATTACTAGATATGCCCAAAATTTTTTTGCTGAAAGTTAAAAGGATGGTTCAAGAAACTTACAGTTGGGTCTTCCTTTAACAGTGTTTATACAAGATGGTTAAGGATACTTACAGTGGGGACTCCAGCTAAACACATACCAGTTTTAATTCAAAATCCACTTCTTCAGTGGGGAGCAGATTTACTTCTTTAAATTCAGTTCCAGAATTTGAAATCCCTCAAACAAAACACAGAAAGAAACTAGTAAGTTTCAATTTGATGAAAAACAATAAAAGAAAGCATATTAACAAATATTTCAAGGCAAAAGAAAAAAGAAAAAAAAAACGAAGTCAAGATTTGAAACAAAGAAAAGAATATCAAAATATCGCAGAACTATCAAATCTGGTTTTGCATATAGTCTTTATAAAAGAAAAATATCAGAGATCAAACATGCAACTAGGTTAAATCAACTTAAACCTCAAATACTGATAAATCTGTAACATGCATCGCATTTAAACATCAAATCCAGGAGTTATAAACGCTTTGATACCACTTTGTAGAAATTTCAATTCCCGATTTAACTTAAAATAAGCATGCAATGATAGAAAAACAACATAAAACGAAGAACACCAGATTTATTGAACAACACTGCAAGAAGCCTTTATTGATGAAGCAAGAACAGTAAGTGCAGATTACTGAGTTTTTGAAACCCTAGCACTGACTATGTGTTTAACAACACTCAACACATAACAGAAGAAACAAGCAACTAGCGCTAAATGATTTATAGAACGAAATCAAAAACCCAGAAAAACATTGAATCGCTCAACCCTTAAAACAATTCTAGCTCTACTATGCAAACAAAGAACAATACCTCCCTTTTATAGTTATCTGAAGTCGGTTTACAACGGCTAGAAATATTCCCGTTAAAATTGAGACGGTTACTACGAAATCCTAAAAGCATTAGGAAAAACTCAGGAATCAGATAAGGAGAGGAAGGAGAGGCGGCTTGAGAGACCAAAAACGGGTTAAGATAACCCTAAACTAGCATAAGAGAGCTTTATATACAAAGGCTCAATAATAGGGGCTGAACAGTTGTGGCTTCGGGCTTTCAAAATGGGCCTAAAAGCCACAGACTTTAAATTGAGAAAGTGAAAACAAAGTCAAAGTCAATGAATATGATAGCAGTACCAGTGGATGGGTTCACAAGGTTAGTTTTCACATTTGAAATTTTATAAATCAGAACTGTAAAATTCAGCGAATCGATTCCTTTTTCTGCTCTTCACTTTACAGCGCTATCTCCCTTCGAGCTAGTCACTTTTTCAGAACATCAGCTTCAAGATTGAAATCTCAGGTATTCTAATTGAGTTAGTCCACTTGTTTCTCATGTCTCTTAACTTGTTCTTTTTTCAGCAAACTGATTCCTTTCTTCTCTTTACTTTGCAGCACTTTACAGATCTCAGCTCTTCTCCCCTTCAAGCTCGTCAATTCGGCTTCAAAATTATTCTCAGGTATTCCAATTGATCATTTTTGTCTGCTTGTTTCTCATGTCTCCAAACTTTTTCATTTTTCAGCGAACTGATATTCCTTTCTTCTCTTTACTTTGCAGCACTTTACATATCTCAGCTCTTTTCCCCTACAAGCTCGTCAAATTGGCTTCAAAATTGAATTCTCAGGTATTATAATGGATCATTTGTCTGCTTGTTTCCTGCATCTAAACATGTCCTTTTTCAGCAAATTGGTTCCTTTATTCTTACTTTGCAGCACTTTACATATCTCAGCTGTTCTCTCCTTCAAGCTCGTCATAGCTGCTGGCAACTCCAGAAAACCAGCTTGAAAAATGGATTCTCAGGTTTGATCAGGTGTTGTTTTATTTCTTTTCTTCTCTTCACTTTGTTTCTTGATAATCTTATAAAGTTTGACCAATATTTTACTGATTATTCTTTGTTGTTTGTTCTCATTGCTTTTTAGGATTATTAAAGTCCTGTGTTGAAGGGTCAAAAGGTTCGTTTACTAATTTGTCCCTATCTATGCAGTTATTACTCAAGTATTGTAGATGAAAACGAAAAATATAAATGAAAATAAAAGGTAAAAAAGACGAATAAAAAAGAAAGGAAAAAGAAAAGCAACAAAGACGAGAAACAGTGACCAAGGTGTTGGCCTAGTGGTTACGCTGAAGCTGTGACCTCTAAAGTTACCAGGTTCGAGTCACATCCGGGGAGGGTTGAGGCTTTTTCTTTCCACTTAATATAAGCATAAGAAACCATAGTTGTCAATAGCACAAGGGCAAAAAAGTACGTGTTTGCTTGGAAAAAAAACGCAGTATAAAATTCTACAAAAAATTATAGGTTTAGAAATTTTATAAAATATAAGTATTTAAAACTAATAAATATGAAAAATATCTTAAATTATTTATTGAAAATAAAGATATAATTAAAAAACTTTTTTTTATTTAAAGGTTGAGTACTGGAATCCGTCCTCAATTTATTAAAAAGGGAAAAAGAAAAATGCAACAAAAAAAGAAACGAAAAGAAAATAAAGACAGAAAACAAACAGAATAAAAACAAATAAACTCCTTATGGAGGAGAAAATTAGCCCGGTTTTCTGCGGTTTCGTTGAGCTTGCTCCCTATTAGCAATCACTAAACCTTTGTTTTTCTAGACCGAAAATGGCTTCCAATTAGAGGTGGCGGTTTTTATAACTGCAATCATGTTGCATGTAGACCCGCTTCCATTAGGGCTAGATCCCGTGCTTTTGAAAGCAGTCACAATAATAGAATCCACAAGAACCTTCAGTCTTGCAGTTGCCGATAAACTCCGCCGACTAGTTTTGTTTTTCCTCTTGACTGTTTCCCAAGTATTATCTTCTTCAGCAGCATCATCCTGCTCGGCTAAATTACCCCAAGATTCCCCTTTCTTAGTAATGGCAAGAGTTTAAGGTCCCTTATTGTGATGCAAAGACACTTCTAACTCAATCTCTTCAATGTTGTCAATGCTGGAATATAAAATATCTTTCAAAATTATTAAATATCAGCTTTCAAAATATAAATACTAACGCCCTGTTCTTTTCAACTTATATTCAATTCAGTTCAGTAATGTTCAGTACTTATCAGTACTGCATACGTATAAAATTACACTGAAATAAGTACTGATAAGTTCAGTTCAGTTCAGTACTACTACTTATAAGTTGAAAAGAACGGGGCCTAATTGTTATAATTAAGTCTCTATGAAAAGAATGTTTCAAATTAGTAAATAAAGTCTCCCTTCCCAATTATTTAAGTCTCACTTTGTCCTTTCTTTTTCATCTCCATAGCGGTATTCTTCTCTCTTTTTAAAGTTTCTTCAGTTTATTCATTTATCTTCATCAAGTATGGCGGCTTCTCCTCCACCGCTGATAAGAACCGTTGGTCCTATCCCAGCGTAACCTCTGCCTTCGGATTGATCATGGCTTCTCGTCTACACCAAATCGCATCTTTCTTTAACCCTACCAAAAAATGCATTACCCACCGTGATCGTGATTATAGGGCTAGCAGATTGTCTCATCAAGCTGTTACCTCTTATATGGAAAATAGAATCCATTTTGAGAATTTCCCAAATACCTATTAGGACCCGTCGGCTATGAAATTAGTTTTCTCTAAATACTGAATTTCTGGACGTGTTTACATTGCTCGTAAATGTAAGATTAAGAATCTAAACTTTAGATTCCTTACTATTGATGGCTCTATTCCCTTGCATGAGGCTTTATATTGCCTTAGTTCAGTCGTGATTGGTGTTGTTCGACTACGTATCTTTAAAGCTAGGTTTTCATCTCAAGGCCAAGCCAATTCTACCAGCATTAGGACCCCCACTACTACCACCCCTATTAGGAAAAGATCCTTCCATGAGTCTCCTCGGGATAACTGCTCCTATGTTGATGTAGTAGCACCTAAACCCAAACTGTTAACTGTTAAAATTGATGACTTTGTTGATAAAGCATATTGGGTGAACTCCTCTTGCCTAGTTAAAGTTCAAAACATAGCTGAAATTTTGAAATTATATAACGCATTGCGCTTGAGGAATTTTGCGATAAAATTTGTAGCACTAGTTGGTGGTAACTCGGTTGTTCTATCTTTTTTCTCCAAGGATGCTCTATTAGGCTTTATGGAGGGTGACTGGCTCTCACTTTAGGATATTATCCATGGTTTGTCACCTTACCCTCTTGACTTTGTCCCCCAGGAATATGGCGTTTGTTGAATTTATTAGTTTGTTGCCGGCTATTCTTTTTAAATCCCTCATCCGACGCTTGGTTGCTCCTTTTAGAAAGATTGTTTGGATTGACTTCAATTTCTCTAAGCCTGAATACTTGGATATTATCCCCTGTATTATTTCAGTCCGCTCTCGCACCCAGGATCGTGAAATTGAGCTCTACTTTGGCGACACGGTGGTTTCAGTTTGGGCAATATTCAGGCAGCTTGTCGGGTGCAAAAACTGCTTGCAATACTCCTCAACTACGGGCTCTATCTCTAACTCGTTGGCTTTACAACAACCTATCTGCAACGTCTCACCGTCTCCATTACATTCAAAGGCATCCTCACCTATCTTGTCACACGCCTTTCTTGCCGATAAGCTAGGTTTTTCTATGGATAAAAGATCCCTCAGTCGATCTTCCTCCCTGCCAATTTTTAAGCAACCACCGCTAGCCTTATCTGCACCATCTCACCCTTTTGCAAAATCTGGCTCCCACCCTTTCCAACTAGGCCCGTCTGAGGAAACTAACAATCTTCGCAGCTCCTCTAGCTCATCAAGGCTGGATATTTGCAACTATAATAGATTACTGTTCTTACACCAATCTCAAAATCCTTCGAAAGTAGAACTTGCTTGGTTAGATGGCCAGAAGTTGGGTTTGTTCAAAAATAGAAATAAGTCGATCATCATGGGTGTAATTGAGTCTAGAATTGCTACTTGAGATTCCTAGCTTGAAATGGAGTTCTCTCTTAAATTTTTATGTCGTTATCTTTTATTAGTTAGAATTGTTGAGGTGGTTTTGGAAGTTCTGCGAAACAATCATTTATGCCTCTTGTATTCACCGACAACAAAGCTTTGGTTCTGACGAGTTCAATTTCTATTTTCATAAGCGGGCTTGATTTTCTTGAAGACAAAAATTTTGCACCTATTTCAGCGATTCTATGAATCCTCTTATATGCCGAACTCCATTAAAACTTCATTTACGATTCTTATTCCGAAAGTGCCTGGGTCATGCTCCCTGAACAATTACAGGTCAATTGCACTTGTTCACGACATTTATAAGATTATTACGAAGCTTCTAGCTGCCTGCCTCTAACATATTCTCCCTGAGCTTATTTCGGGGAACCAGTTTACTTTTGTCAAGAATAGGAACATCCACGAATGCTCCTTCTTGGCTTCTTAGATCATACATTTGGTTCATAAACTTTGTCGTTCTGCTTTAGTACTCAATTTGGACTTTCGTAAGGAGTTTGATAGTATCTCTTGGCCCTATATTGATGCATTTTTAAACAAAATGGGTTTCGACAAAAAATGGATTTCATGGCTCTCCAATTGCCGTAAAAATTCCACAACGTCGATCATGGTTAATGGTTCCCCTATTCGGCCTATCAAGCATAGGAAAGGTGTCAAGCAAGGCGACCCTATTTCACCTTTCATTTCTGTCTTAGCTGTAGAGGGCCTTAAACAGCTTATCAACTATAGTATTCAGGAAGGATTGATTCCTGGATTTAAAATCGGTGACTCTCTTCCAGATATTTCCCTTTTACAATTTGCGGATGATACTATATGTTTCCTCCCTACTGTCGAAGCAACAATTCATGCTTTCATTGGTATTCTCTGATGTTTTGAACTGATTTCGGTCTTAGAATTAATTACCATAAGAGTTCGCTTATTGGTATTAATGTGGACGATTGAATGCTTTCCTCTTGTGCTTTGCATCTTGGATGCAAGATAGAAAAGTTCTTGATCTCTTACCTAGGGGCCCCTTTACAAGCGGATAAGTGTTTCATGTTGGGAGCCATTGTTGGCGAAAATTCAATTCAAGGTTAGCGGGCTAGAAAGGGTGTTGTCTTTCTTATGCGGGTTGGAAGTATCTAATTAAATAAATTCTCTCTTCAATCCTTAGTTATGTTCTCTCTCTCTATAAACTATCGGAATCGGTCTATACTAAGCTTGTGCGGCTTATAAGGAACTTCTTATAGAGGGGTGATTCGACTAGAGTTGGTTTGTGTAAAGTGAGTTGGGATACTATATCTCTGTTGAAATCGCTTGGGGGATTATTTATTAGTGATTTCAAAATTGTTAACTGTAGCTTGCCTCTCAAGTGGGTTTGGCGAGTGCACTCACAAGGTGATTGTTCCTTGTGGTTCATCTTTTGTGTTCGCCATCATGGTTTTCACTCCTGGTGGGATATTGTTAACTCGGATAGTTCTCATCTCTCTCCTATATAGTTGAATGTGACGTCTTGCTGTTATCGCAATCAGCGTTATTGGGGCTTCTTCTCTATAACCTGTCGCATCTGTGTAGGTAATGGTGAATCTTTTTCTTTTTGGAAAGATAATTAGACCTCCAACCAGCCCCTAAGATTGCTCTTTCCCGACTTATTTTAGATGTGCAATTCTGATCGTGTGTCTATTCGGGGTGGTTATAATTTCCTATTTGGTGATAATGCTTTTGAGTGACCCTTTTGGAAGCGGCGACTTCGGCTTCCCCTATAATCTAGATGTATTGAACTTAAAAACTGGATTTCCATGGCTCTTCCATCCACAATTCCTTCTTTGACGAGCACATATTATCTTGGGCAGTGGGTGCATCTTCAGTTCTCTAATGAAAGGGACCGTTTACTTTAGGATTTAGGCCAAATAAAATGTTTTTGGCTAATTCATTTTGCATAGGTCTTTATCTTGATAGGCAACAACCCACTATCTCTTTTAATCCAATTTGCCTCACTTTAATACTTCCACGAATTTAGTTCTTTGGATGTTTATTATTTCATAGACGATTGCTTACACGAGCCTTTCTTTTTCCAATGCTGCAGCACGGTGATTGCGGATAGTTCATGCCCTTTTTGGTCGTAAGTAGAAGCTGCGGATCATGCTTTAATTTTTTGCCGACGAAGTTGAACTGTGTGGTGCAAGGCCTTCAAATGGCTAGGAATTCAGGCTGCAATCCCTGCTCATGTCTATGAGTTCCTACAGTGCTGGCGTACTTACTTTGAGCAAGGCTTGTGAAGCGACTTTGCAACCTCAGTGTGGTTTTCTATTGCCTGGTCTCTATCAAAGGCTAGGAATTGGTTCATCTTTGATGGCACACTTGCAAATGAAGACCCTCTAATTTTGTCTATTCTTGTTGGTTTTTATTTAAGTGTAGGAATCGTTCGGTTTGTTTTTCTATTTCGGACTTATTCACAAACCCCGGCATCTGTACTTCCTTTGTAACCTTCTTTTTTAAAAATTATAGAATTTGAAGAGGCTATGTATTGAATCTAGGACCTCCACTACTATATTGAGTGGTGTACCAATTGAGCTATACCCAATTGGTCTTTTGTAACCTTCTTGGCTACCATTAATTATATTTCTCAGCTTAAGGGGATTTTATATTAAAGATTTGGTTTTTTACATTGAGTGGTGTACCAATTGAGCTACACCCAATTGGTCTTTTGTAACCTTTTTGGTTATCATTAATTATATTTCTCAGCTTAAGGGGATTTTATATTAAACATCTGGCTTTTTACACCTTCCTTTCATCCAAGGGTTGAGAATTTATTAGGGAGTATTTAAGAAAATAATTAATTATCTGTTAAAAAATTCTCAACCGCTAGATTTGCCCACCCCGCTCTTTTCCTTCCTTAAGGCATAATTCATCAAAAAAAGTCTCACTTTGTCATTTCTTTTTCCTCTCAACAGCGGTATTCTTCTTCTCTCTTTTCAAAGTTTCTTCAGTTTATTCTTTTATCTTTATCAAGTATCAAATGTCTTTTTCTTCCCCCTAAAAAGCTAAAGTAAAAGAGAGAATCAACAATTAAGAAAATTATTGCAAAAATCTTGTAAATCCATAAAATAAAATACTAAATAGATTAAAAACATAAACCTAATTGTGGAAAACACGACCAGTTATCTAAAAATTTTAACAACTAAACTGGAAGAAAATATATGTTTAGTTGTGTAATTTCCAAAATAAAAAAGAAAAGAAAATGGTAAAAAAGTTTTGCTATTTTTCAAAATAACCCCAACGGAGAACTCCTTTTTATTGTTTTCAAATTAGAAAACATTTTTCGTGTTATTTTCTGCAACACCACCATTTACTTATTTATTGTTTATTTTTAACATTTTGATAATTCTTTTATTTTTTATGTTTTGTTTTAATGGACTTCTGTGAGATGTAAAATTATATCTGTAATTGAATTAATTTTTTAATGTTTTTATTTACTAGCAGCAATTCTATATGAAAAGTTGTTTTCAATTTTATTTTTGGTGTTATCTAATCAGTAAATTTTTTTTTGAGTAAATGTGAGAAAACTGGTGTTGTTTAGGCCGACATCCCATTCAAGGAGTTCTTTTACAAAGGTTCCGGCATTCTGACCTGGAAAAGTGTCACTCCATATATCAATTAATACCTGTCATACTATATCCACATTTTTATACATAATGGGACATGTGTCAATTGATGTATGGAGTGACACTTTTTCACCCTAAAATACCGGGACTCATATAAAAATTTCCCCCATTCAAGTTGGCACTCTTGCTGATCTAAACAAACAAATCCCGAGCTCTAATCTGTTGAAGAGAAAATAAAATGAAACAAAGACAAAGGTGTCCAAAAGAAACAAAATATAGAAATCTATTGGGTGCCACTTAAAATTATGATAAATAAGGTCATATTTTGTAGAATTATTATTTTGAAGGAAAATATCATATAATCTATTAATAATTGCATAATTTTTTTTGTAGAAGTGAGTGCTAAAATTTTAGCTTCCAAATCTGAAATTTTCCTGCTTATATCTCCAAAATTCTCTGAATGCCAAGGGTGAATGGCTAAGCTTATTTTGGACAATTTGAAGGAAATATATCTGTGTGGGTAAGATGAACAAACTGATTGCCATTTTTCATGAATGAATGGCAAGAACTCAACCTTATCCCACCAAAAGTTTAACAATCTAAAAGGTCTTCTGCCTGCAATTGGAACCACAGATGATCGAAATAATATAGGTAAAAGATCAGAAAGGGTTGTGTCCAATGTCGAGATGGATAGATTTGGCCAAAAGTATAAGATGTCGCCCGAAACCAGAATCCTATCAATGCGGGAAAAAGAAAGCCTAGTGTGCCATGTGTAGTCACGCCCTTGAAGGGGTAAGTCATAAAGTTCGATTTCCAAGACAAAATCTTGAAAAACGGTCGTGGAAGGTTGAAATCTGCCCCATGCTCTTTCCGATTCGTGTAAAACTTCGTTAAAATCACCACATATCAATACCCTTTGAAAATCGAGAATAACTAAAATAATTTCTAACCACAAAGCATTTATATCCATGTGACTCGTTGGGGTATAGACTTAAGACATAAAAATCTTATTGTTGCATAGAGAATTTGATCAACACCCATCTAGAAGTCAAAAGAATTAACGACCCATTAAGTTAAGCAGAGTTCTAAGAGAACAAGATTCCACCTGGAAGGCCAACAGATGGGATACAGTGATAAGCCCAGAAACGACGAACCATATGATCGGAGACACCTTCAATTTTCGTCTCCAATATAACAAAAAATTTTAGGTTATATTTCCTAATGCATGATAGCATAAACTGCTGTTTTGATCCATTATTAACCCCTCCTCGATAGTTCCAACTTAAGAAGTCTAATGACATAAGCAAAAGATATAATACCTTGGTGAGAGATCCTTAATCAATGGACCAAATTATCCATGGCTGCCATAATGATCGATTCATGACGATCTTTGACTAAGCCTAAATTTTTACCCACATTAATAGTCATTTTTTCTCATGATCCAAAGAAGCCCTTACTTGGGATAATATAATAACGCGATTCATATTTGGAATGTTGGGTCTCGATGATCTTGAGTTTTCAGTTTAGTGTGTTTCAAGTGCCTGAAATTGTGCCAAATGCCTACTTAGTTCGACTTCCTCATTATGCACTGCTAGTGCCATATTAGTCTCGGGAACGGTGTTTAAGTTAGCTCAAGAATGGTCAAATACAAGGCTGATTTGTACATTTTCTGGGATAGCTACGTCGTGCTTTTGAAATTCTGCTTAGAATGAATCATATGAATTACTGGGGTTAATTGAGCCTTCGCTAGAGTCGCTGGATACATCTGATTCGATATCCTGGCAGTGTTCATAACCCACGCCTTGTCTGAGATTGGTGTGAATTTCTACCTCCCTCGAACCAACAAGAAGTTTAAATGAATGGTTGGTGGTGCCAAAAGAGACCGAGACAAGACATAAAACAATGTCAAGACAGTCCGGTCTATTTAAGTCAGAGTCCAACAAAACAATTCGATCGAAGGATGTAGCTAAGTGTCTAAGAAGATTTTCTATAACAACACAGGGGGATACTCATAAAATCAATATACATGATGCACTCCTTAGGAGAAAAATCAGCTGGCAAGAATTGTACCCGTTTGAATATATGGTGCATAGCCTTCCAATCTCTACCTACAAATTCATTCATGGCAGTCACTAGAATAAAAGCGATAATAATAGTATCATTACCCATAGGAGCAACAAAGGCAATGTCAAATCCATGATTCTGTAATAGTTCAAAAGTGATACAAATATTTAAAATATCATGCAAAGAAACAAGACATGACTTATCTTTCCAAGGGGCCACTTTCATAATAAGTTCATGGCCCCGAGATGAGTTCGCTTGGTTGGATGGTATTCCTTGGTGTTCAGAATTTAGTTTAGAAAAAGAAGCCTCGATCAAATCCTTGGGACCTTCAACTACTTTTGCATACGATCTCTCTCCTCTATACGAATCATGAAATTTGATTTTCTATTTTGGAGCCTGAAGAGGGATCGGATTACGCTTTGGATTTTAGATTAATGGAGATTTGATCCTTCTCATATATCTTGCCTTGAACGCCCTGAATTGTATGATTCCAATTGATATAGAGGTTAATCGATAAAGAATTCCACGAATAGGTAGGGAGCCATCGACAGATAAAAAACCAAAATTCAGAATTTTTGGCGTTTTTCCTCCTGGCCACGTAAATCTTGCCGATGATGCCATATTTCTTGAAAATTCTACTCATCGAGTCCGCTCTATACATGTTCGGGAAATTTTCAAAATAAATTCTGGTAGGGATAGGAGGTCCAGATCATCGATTTTCCAGATTCGGGGGGCGACGTGAGGTGTGAGTGGTGTTGTGGTTACGTGGGTATTGATGATGGTAGTGATCAGGGTTGCGGGGTGGTTGTGATCACCGTCGGAAAGGTTATGGCGGTGATAGGGGGAGCCGTCGGGAATTAGATTACCATGATTGGGACCTTGAGTTTTTAAAATTTGGTGGATTTCATTTCTAGTCGATTCCATCCAAAAGGCTAATTTCCAATTCCACCAATTTGGTTGAATTTGGAGGGAGCCTATTTTTTTCCAAGTTTGTCCCTTCTTTTTAACTTATTTTACTAACTTAACCAAAGAATTTTTATACATAAAGGGTACATATGTAATTATACTACATTTTTCTTTATAAATCCATCCCTGTATCTCAAACATCACAATTTTATTCTAAATATTTTTCTTCTTATATACTGACTTATCATTCCATAATTTTTCTCCTAATTAATAAAATGACAAATAAGAGAAAAGATGCTGAAAATACATAAAAAAACAACTTAATAATAGTAAAAGAAAAATAATGAAAGACTAAGGGTATACTTGGATTGAAGGTTTTGAAGGAGGAGGAGGTAATTAGATTACCATGATTGGGGCCTTGAATTTTTAAAATTTGGTGGATTTCCAAAAGGTCAATTTCTCAATTCCGCCAATTTGGTAGAATTTGGAGGGAGCCTATTTTTTTTTCCAAGTATGTCCCTTCTTTTTAATTTATTTTACTAATTTAATCAAGTTTGTCCCTTCTTTTTAATTTATTTTACTAGATATATAGGGAGAAAAAGAAGGACATTCATATGGCTTTCATTGATTTAGAGAAAGCATATGATAGAGTGTCGAGGAAAGTACTTTGGCGGGCGCTGGAGAAAAAATGTATTCATGTAAAGTACATAAACTTAATAAATAACATGTATGAAGTGGCAGTAACAAGTGTTCAAACTAGACAATGAGTGACAGAGGAGTTTCCCATCATGATTGGATTGCATCAAGGATCATCTCTAAGCCCATTTTTATTTGCCCTAGTTAAGGATGAGTTGACCACCAAAATACAAGATGACATCTCATGGAGTATGTTGTTTGCGGATGACATGGTATTGATTGATGAATCAGGGGAAGGGGTTAACAAGAAGCTAGAGGTGTGGAGAAATGCGTTAGAGAGTAAATATTTTAAGTTAAGTAAAAGTAAGACAGAGTATTTGCACATCAAGTTCAGCTTACTAAAGGGAGACGAAGGAGAAGTAAAACTAAGAGATACAATTGTGCCAAAACGTAAATGATTTAGGTATTTGGGCTCTCTCTTCCATGAGGAGGGGACGATTGATGATGATGTAACTCATAGAATTAATGTAGGATGGATGAGATGGAGAAGTGCCACCGGAGTCTTATGTGATAAAAAGATACATTTGAAATAGAAAGGTAAATTCTATAAAACGGTGGTTAGGCTAACCATGACATATGAGAGTGAATGTTGGGCTATTAAGACTCAACATATTCAAAGGATGAATGAGGAGGAAATGAGGATGCTTAGGTGGATGAGTGGGTATACAAGGATGGATCGAATTAGAAATGAATGCATCCGCTAAAAGACTGGTGTTGCACATATTGAGGATAAACTGAGAGAAGGACGACTAAGATGGTATGGACATGTGCTACGTAGACCAATAGGTGCTCCAGTTAGAAAATGTGAGAACTTATGGACAGAGAGTAATGTTAGAGGGAGAGGTAGACCTAAGATTACTTGGAGCGAAACTATTTCTAAGGATATGCGTTTGCTCGGTATGGATGAAAATTTGGCTTTTGATAGAGCTTCATGGCGTTGGAAGATCCATATAGCTGACCTCATCTAGCGTGGGATTTAAGGCTCAGTTATTGGTTGGTAATCAAAGAAATTTTATACATAAAGGGTACATATGTAATTATACTATATTTTCCTTTATAAATCTATCCCTTCATCCTAAACATCATATTTAAAAAAAATTTGCACTCGCTTCAAATTCTACCATTTCTTTTCCTTTCCCTTCCTTTGAAATTTCCTAATACTTTGCTCCCAAGCAATTTCCTAGTACTTTGCTCCCAAGCAAAGCCAAAGATACACTTAAAAAATGGTGGGAGTAATTTGTAATGCAAATTCATGAGTATGTTTTATCTCAATCTATGTTATATCCTTTTAGGGATATGAGTCCATGGTAGATTTAATAAGTTGAATGAAAAATGTATACCCAATCCAGAGAAACCTTCAAGACATGGTAGTAATAAAGGTTCATAAAGCCTTTCTTCCCAGAAATTAGTAAATTGAGAAAGTGAAAACAAAGTCAAAGTCAATGAATATGATAGCAGTACAAGACAGAAACAATAGACAAGGTAAAACCATTGTTATAAATACCGTACTGTACCGGCCGGTTCAACCAATTTTACCATGAATCGGTCATAGTTACAGTACGGTATACTTATAAATAGGTTTTAGTAAAAGAACTGGAGAAAACTGGGTTAAATAGAAAAAACTGGTAAAACTGGTGTACTAGTTTAAACCAGTTTTTTCAAAATACTTTTGGCAACGAGTAAATTTGTTGCTAAAGAAATAGAAAAGCGTTGCTAAAGACTTAAAATGTTGCTCTAGACAAAAAAAAGTTGCTAGAAACCCAAAAAAGCGTTGCAATATTCATTAAATAATATATATTTTTTCCAAAACCTCTTTCGCAACACGCAAAATCATTGCAAAAGACCTATAAAGCGTTGCAATAGCCACTGAAAATCTTAAATAATATATATTCTTTAAAAAATAAAAAATCGATAAACCACTAATAATACCTGTTATACCGCATACCACTTGACTCGCCGATATGTGGCCCAGTACGGTATTGATAACATTGGGTAAAACAGAGTTGAGGTGATAATAAAGAAAAAAACAAAGAGAAGAATTGGACTGAAATCTGATTTGAAAATGTTAAAATAACTTGCAATGTTCAATTTGTCTGGAATCATAATTGAATAATTCTTTAATTATAATTTGAGTTAAATTACATGGTATTTTTTAAGTTAATTATATTTGAAACCGAATGAAAATTATAATTATTGAACTAAACTGAATGAATTATAAGTTGAAAAGAATACGTGTCTCAATATAAACACTTATATTAAACAAGAGAAAAACTGACTTTAAATATGATAGGTATATGGTCCATTAAAGTCAATAATTATGATAGGGGTCACAAGGACAGGACAGTTAGTTTTCACATTTGAAATTTGATAAATCAGAAGTGTAGAATTGAAAGCAATAGTCGTCCATCGGGTCTTTCATTTCAAACTCAGAATTAAATTTTAGCTTTAATTTATCAATTTCAGGCTTATGTTTACAGGTAATCAACATGTCATCAACATAAAGTAACAAGTATATATATGAATCATCTTTTAATTTCATATAGTAAACACAGGGATCATACATACTTCTACAGAAATTTAATTCAAGGATAAATTGATCAAATCTAAGGTACCACTGCCTAGGAGACTGTTTCAAACCATACAAGGACTTTTTCAATAAACATACATGTGACTCTTTCCTACTTTGGACAAAACCATCAGGTTGGGACATAAAGATTTCTTCATTTAAATTGCCATGAAAAAAGGCAGTTTTAACATCTAATTGTTCTAACTCTAAGTCACACAAAGCAGTCGAGGACAAAATGATTCTGATTGAAACATGTTTTACTACAGGAGAAAAAATATCATGGAAATCAATACCATCTACTTGACTAAAACCCTTAGCAACAACTCTAGCTTTGAACCTTTCATTTACAACACCTAGAATTTCAGGTTTTCTTTTAAACACCCATTTACAGCCTATAATTCTTTTTATTTTTAGGCCTAGGAACTAGAATCCAAGTGTTGTTTTTATTCAAAGATTCTATTTCACTTAACATAGTAGTATGCCATTTATTCAAATCTTTAGACTGTTTAGCTTCATTATAAGTTCTTAGTTCAACATATTCAACACAATCAGCAACATTTGCAGCAAAATCAACAAATTCAGAATAACTACAATCATAAACAGTAGTATCAAGGAACCTAGAAGGCCTTACTTCCCTTCTAGACCTATCCCTAACTAATTGGTAGTTATCAGATCCAGAATAGGCTGATTGGACTCATTATTAACAACTTCAGGTAGATCATTTAGGTCATTTTCATTCAAGTTGTTATGGTCATATTGATTTTCATTAACAGGATTATTAAAATCATTATTTTGTTCAATCCTATCAAACTCCACCTCAAACCAAGAATACTGATTATCAGTCTGATTATTAATAATATAGTTTTCAAGTTTGGGAAATTCATTTTCATTAAAAACAACATCCCTACTTATAACAACCTTGTTATCAGACAAAGACCAAAACTTATATCCCTTAATACCAGATGGATAACCTATAAAAATACACTTCTTAGCTCTAGGGTCTAACTTAGACTCTTTACTATGAACATAGGCAGCACATCCAAACACTTTAAGGTGACTCAAGTTTATAGGTTTGTTGTACCAAATCTCATTGGGACATTTAAAATCAATGGCAGCACTAGGAGATTTATTAATCAAGTAACAAGTAGTTTGGGCAGCTTCTGCCCAAAAACTTTTACTTAAACCAGACTCAAACAACATGCATCTAACTTTGTTTAACAGTGTTCTATTGTACCTTTCAGCCACTCCATTTTGTTGAGGTGTATAGGTACAGGTCCTGTGTCTTACTATTCCATTTTCTGTACAATAAGAGTTAAACTGATTGTTTATAAATTCTAGGCCATTGTCAGTTCTAAGAATTTTAATCTTAAGACCAGTTTGATTTTCAAGTAGCAATTTCCATTCTAAGAATTTATCAAACACATCATTCTTATTTTTAAGAAAATAAATCCAAACTTTCCTTGAAAAGTTATCAATAAAAGACACAAAGTACTGAGATCCAGAAATGGATTCAGGAACAAAAGATGACCCCCATAGATCACTATGCACATATTCTAAACAAACTTTAGATGTAATTGTTGAGTTACTAAAACTTTGTCCATGAGATTTACCCATAATACAAGTTTCACAAGTTTGAACTTTATTAGAACCAGGAATATCAAGGACTCTTTCCTTTTAAAGGTAAGACAGACCCGTATTGCCTATATGACCAAGTCTCTTTGCCATAAGATAGTTTTCTCATTACTATTTATGGTATAAACAAAACACACGAAAGCAAAACCATTTAGATAGTAAAGGCCATTAGCAAGATTTCCATCCAAGAGACATCTGCCATTTGTAGTAATTCTCATGACTCCACCTTGAGCCTGATATACTAAGCCTTTGCTATCTAAATAACTAAGAGATAAAATTCCTTTTAAGACTAGGTATGTGTCTAACATCCTTTAAAAGGATCCTACTGCCATTTTTCACATTAAGCAACACAAAACCAATACTAAGAATTTCACAAGTTGTGTTTTTACCCATTAAGACTTTACCACCACTTATACTTTCATATTCATAAAACCAGTCTTTATTAGGTGTCATGTGAAAAGTGCAACCAGAGTCCAATATCCAAGACTCTTGGTCCTTGTTATTACTAACAACAAGGGCCTCTATATATCCTAGATCAGCAGTATTATTAACTGCTCCAGTTTGATTGGTGTTGTTTTGATTATTCAATCTTTGTCTACAAAATCTCCTAGTATGACCCTTTTTCGTACAATAAAAGCAAGTTAAATCTTTGTGTGATTTAAACTTATTTTTATCACTTGTTAGATTGATTGTTACTAGTTTTTTATTTACGTGAATTACCATGAGAATCTTTCCCTTTAAATCCTATCTTTTGACCTCCCTTCTTACCTTTAACAACTAGAGCCTCACTAGACTGACTTTTACCTTTAGTGTCACCTTTTAGTTTAAGTTCCCTTAATTTCAAAGCATTTATGATGTCATTTACACTTAAAGACTCTCTACCATATTTCACGGCAGTTTTAATTTCTCTATAAGTGTTTGGTATGGAATTTAACAATATTATACTTTGATTTTCATCAGTATTTTCTAAACCCATTACCAATTTCTGAAATTCATCAAGATTATCATCTATACCTTTAGTTGAGTTCATTTTAAAACTAAACAATTTTTCTTTCAAATATGACATTTTAGATAAGTCTTTAGTCTCATACAAGGTCTCTAACTTAGTCCACAGGGCAGGGGCCTCATCATAGTCCCTTACCCTTCTTAGAACAGAATCAGAGAGATTTAGGATAATAGTGGAGTATGTCAACTCCATTATGTCATGTTTCTCCTCTGCAGTCAACTCAACACTTAAGGTATCTATACCATTCAAGGCCCTATGACACTTTTGTTGGACTAAAACAACTTTCATTTTATTCTTCCGAAGTGTAAAATCCATTTTACCATCAAATTTTTCAAAATTAACTCTAGCAATTAACATTTTGACAAATCAAACAAGAAAACACTTAGATACTAGACCAGAAAGACTAGGCAGTATGCCTATCAAGATGAGAAGTTCTAAAGAAATAATGCTAGGAGACAAAGAAGGACTAGAAAAGAAAGAATTCTAATTCTAATAAGTCACAGCAAACAAGAATCAATCAAGAAATTTCTCAAAATAGAGTCAAGTCTAAATATTAAGTAGATAATTCAAAAACAATTATCAATACAAGCAATCAAGAAGTTGACAGATCAATATGGCATGAATGGATATAAACAGAATCAGAGATATCAAATCTTAGAATCAATAAATCCTAATCCTAGCATGCAAATACTAATCTATCAATATACCATTACTAGATATGCCCAAAATTTTTTTGCTGAAAGTTAAAAGGATGGTTCAAGAAACTTATAGTTGGGTTTTCCTTTAACAGCGTTTATACAAGAGGGTTAAGGATACTTACAGTGGGGACTCCAGCTAAACACATACCAGTTTTAATTCAAAATCCACTTCTTCAATGCAGAGTAAATTTACTTCTTCAAATTCAGTTCCAGAATTTGAAATCCCTCAAACAAAACACAGAAAGAAGCTAGTAAGAATCAATATGATGAAAAGCAATAAACGAAAGAATACTAACAAATATTTCAAGGCAAGAAGAAAAAAGAGAAAAAACGAAGTCAAGATTTGAAACAAAGAAAAGAATATCAAAATATCGCAGAACTATCAAATCTTGTTTTGCATGTAGTCTTTATAAAAGAAAAATATCTGAGATTAAACATGCAGCTAGGTTAAATCAACTTAAACCTAAAATACTGATAAATCTGTAACATGCATCACATTTAAACATCAAATCCAGGAGTTACAAACACTTTGATACGACTTTGTAGAAATTTCGATTCCCGATTTAACTTAAAATAAGCATGCAATGACAGAAAAACAACATAAAACGAAGAACACCAGATTTATTGAACAACACTGCAAGAAGCCTTTATTGATGAAGCAAGAACAACAATTGCAGATTACTGAGTTTTTGAAACCCTAGCACTAACTATGTGTTTAACAACACTCAACACATAACAGAAGAAACAAGCAACTAGCGCTAAATGATTTACAGAACGAAATCAAAAACCTAGAAAAACATTGAATCGCTCAACCCTTAAAACAGTTCTAGCTCTACTATGCAAACAATGAACAATACCTCCCTTTTATAGTTATCTGAAGTCGGTTTACAACGGCTAGAAATATTCCCGTTGAAATTGAAACGGTTACAACGAAATCCTTGAAGCTTTAGGAAAAACTCAGGAATCAGATAAGGAGAGGATGGAGAGGCGGCTTGAGAGACCAAAAACGGGTTAAGATAACCCTAAACCAGCATAAGAGAGCTTTATATACAAAGGCTCAATAATAGGGGCTCAACAGTAATGGCTTCGGGCTTTCAAAATGGGCCTAAAAGCCACAGACTTTAACAGGACAAATTAAGGTTCTTTTATTTTGGATGTATTTTATTTTTTATTTGATAATATTCAGCTCGGCTATTTTTTTGGTGTTGAGATTGCTAATTTAGTTGGAATACCTGTATTTTAGAAAATTTTCGTCCTCTGTTTACAAGTAAAAAAATTTAGAATAATAATTTCTTTTTCAAATACACAAGCATAATACCGACTATTTTATTTCCTTAGAGTAGAGGAGATGGTGAGAGACTACCAAAATTTTTTGAAGTGTCACTCATCCATTTGCTATAAAAAAAATGAGCCTAAAGAATAGATAGATATTATAGTGACAGCGTTATTGTCCTTTGTGTTTAGCCTTGATGCCTAATACTTCAATAAAGAAAAAATTATTTAATTCACTGAACATGGTAGTAATAAAGGTTCACGAAGCTTTTCTTCCCGGAAATTATTAAATTGAGAAAGTGAAAACAAAGTCAAAGTCAATGAATATGAGAGCAGTACCAGTGGATGGGTTCACAAGGACAGGACACCTAGTTTTCACATTTGAAATTTGATAAATCAGAACTGTAGAATTGAAAGCAATAGTCGTCCATCAAAGTCTTTCCTACAAATAGTGTCTCTCCACTAATTCTTATTTTTCGCTTGTTATAAATTAATTAAAATAGTTAAGTTTAAACTATTAATTTAATAATTTATAAATTTATATCACTTATATTTAAGTAATATAAAATTTATCCGTTATATTATTTCACATAGCATCGCTTTTATATTACAAAACATAAAATAACACAATTTATTAATCTCCCTATCGGTAATTTAATTAAATATAAAACCACACATATTAATATTTGAGCTTTGGGTCACAATTTTCATTCGACACATTCGCCACCGTCCACTGACAAATAAACCTCATCTCGTCTCGCAACTTATTTCAAAAACAATTACATGTTTTTATTTTACGCTAACTAATCCACATGTTTCTTTGATTCATTTGCCGCGTAGATTTCTTCTGCACTTTTTTTTTATGAAATTAAGTTTATTAATAATTCACCCGTCAAACCCTAACCACTCTATATTATCTTGCTGCTGCTGCCTCCTTAATCAGCTTCGAAATTGAGTTAACTTTTTTCGCCTCCCTTCTGGCTACTTGAGAAAATTAGCTTAAAAATTGAATTCTGAGGTATTCTATTCGATTTTTTAGGGTTGAAATTGGATTGTTTCTGCTTCTCATGTCTATAACCTTGTCCTTTTTTCAGCGAATCGATTCCTTTTCTGCTCTTCACCTTGCAGCGCTATCTCCCTTCGAGCTACTCACTTTTCAGAACATCAGCTTCAAGATTGAAATCTCAGGTATCCTAATTGAGCTAGTCCACTTGTTTCTCATGTCTCTTAACTTTTTCTTTTTTCAGCGAACTGATTCCTTTCTTCTCTTTACTTTGCAGCACTTTACAGATCTCAGCTCTTCTCCCCTTCAAGCTCGTCAATTCGGCTTCAAAATTATTCTCAGGTATTCTAATTGATCATTTTTGTCTGCTTGTTTCTCATGTCTCTGAACTTTTTCATTTTTCAGCGAACTGATATTCCTTTCTTCTCTTTACTTTGCAGCACTTTACATATCTCAGCTCTTTTCCCCTACAAGCTCGTCAAATTGGCTTCAAAATTGAATTCTCAGGTATTATATGTTAAAATAATAAACTTAATTTATTTATGTGGTAGAAATTGAAACACTAGAGTTGGTGGATTTTGTGTGGTGATAATTTAGAGTTAATGGTGTATTAGTTTATGTTTTTATTGTTGCACAATGAATGGTTATAATTGTTTCTCTTGCACTATAAATAGAGCATGGTATGAAGGTTGTAATTATCCAATTCAAAGAAACAAATAGAAAGTATTAAGTCTTTCATCTCTTATAAGTTGTTTTCTTTGATATTCCTCTCCAATTTCTCTATCAAAGTGGTGTCAGAGCCGAGTTTAATTCCAAGTATGCTCTGTGGTTGCAGCGTAGTCTGATCTTCCACATCAGAAAAGAATTATATTTGGTTTCCGAATCACAAAAACCCTTGTGAGGTTTCTTATTTTTCTCCAAATATATTTTGAGTGTTGAGAGACCCTACCCGAAAAAATGAATGTCAACAGTTACAACTTTCCCCAGCTCACCAAAACCAATTACAAAAATTGGTGTATTAAAATGAAAGCCATCCTTGGAGCCCATGATGTTTGGGATGTTGTCGAAAATGGTTACGTAGTTCCAGTTCCAGCACAAGGTGCAGAAATGTCCCAAGCCGAAAAAGAAGCTCTTAATAAGAACCGTCGAAATGATCAGAAGGCACTTAGTCTAATCCACCAAGGGTTAGATGACGTGATGTTTGAGAAGGTGGCTGAAGCTACTACCTCCAAACAAGCTTGGGATATATTACGAGTTTCTCTTCAAGGAGAGGAGAAAGTACAGAAGGTGCGGCTTCAAATGTTAAGAGGCGAGTTCGAGTCGTTGAAGATGAAGGAGACCGATTCAATCGTGGATTATACCTCGAGAGTAAAGTCTGTCGTTCATCAAATGCGGCAGTATGGAAAGCAAATGGAGCAAAGTGAAGTTGTTGAAAAAATTTTGCGATCACTACTACCGAAGTTTGAACACATAGTAGTAGCCATTGGAGAAGCACGTGATACTAGTACAATGACCGTTGACGAAGTTGTTGGATCACTACAAGCACATGAGGAGAGGCTAAATAGACAACGAGAAGAGTCTATGGAACAAGTCCTGGCTACAAAGGCTTCGATTAGAGAAGGTGAAACAAGCCGAGATGCTAGTCAATATGGACGAGGTCGGGGTAGAGGTCGTGGAGGAAATGGAAGAGGAAGAGGACGTGGAAGAAATCAACAACATGGAAGAGATGATAACAGTAGAGAAAGTAACCAGTCCACTAGAGGCAGAGGTCGTGGACATGGACGAGGCCGAGGACGAGGAGCCTGGAGGCAAAATGACGGACATGACAAGTCAAATGTAAAGTGTTACAATTGTGGTAAATTTGGTCACTACGCATCCGAGTGCTGGTATCAGAAAAAACAAGTAGAGGAGACGGCGAACCATATTCAAGATGAGGAGGAAAACAACACGGTTTTACTAACTCGTGAAGGAGAACATGGACAAGAAAACAACCTATGGTATCTCGACAATGGCGCAAGCAATCATATGTGTGGCAACAAGAACATGTTTACGGAGTTGGATCAGTCATTCGGTGGAAACGTTATTTTCGGTGATTCTTCAAAAGTTCCAATCAAAGGCAAAGGAACCATTCTTATTCGTCTAAAGAATGGTGAACATCAATTCATCAACAACATCTACTATGTCCCGGACATGAAAAGTAATATTTTGAGTTTGGGACAGTTGTTGGAGAAAAACTACCAAATTCACATGGTGGATCGGAGGTTGGTGTTGTTGAACGAGAAGAAGGAGCTGTTAGCAAGTGTGCCGATGTCAAAAAATCGAATGTTCACTCTTAACATCAAGACGGATGTGGCGAAATGCTTGAAGGCTTGCGTGAAGGATCCTCATTGGCTTTGGCATCTAAGGTTCGGACATCTGAACTTTGGAGGGCTAAAGCTGCTAAGTCAAAGTAAGATGGTGCACGGTCTTCCCCCTATCGACAAACCTCATCAACTTTGTGAAGGATGTCTCGTTGGAAAGCAATCACGAACCAGTTTTCCAAAGGAGTCCATGTCAAGGGCAAAGGCGCCGCTAGAGCTAATTCATGTTGATGTTTGTGGACCGATAACTCCATCGTCATTAGGAGGAAATAAATATTTTCTGCTGTTCATTGATGACTATAGCAGGAAGACATGGGTTTACTTTCTGAAGGAGAAATCAGAAGTTTTTGGAGCATTCAAGAAGTTCAAAGTGCGCGTGGAAAAGGAGAGCGATCAGTACATTAAAGCCTTAAGATCCGACAGAGGGGGAGAATTCACATCCAATGAATTCAAGAATTTTTGCGAAGAAAATGGAATTCGCCATTTCTTATCAGTCCCAAGATCTCCTCAACAAAATGGAGTTGTTGAAAGGAAGAATAGAACTGTGCTAGACATGGTGCGGAGCATGTTGAAGAGTAAAGATTTACCAAAGGAGTTATGGGCAGAAGCTGTTGATTGTGCAGTCTACATCCTGAACCGGTCCCCAACTACAAGTGTTACAGATATGACACCTCAAGAAGCATGGAGTGGGAGAAAGCCTAACATCTCTCATTTTCGTGTTTTTGGGAGTGTTGCTCATGTTCACGTGGCGGATGAAGAAAGAAGAAAATTGGATGATAAAAGCAAAAAATACTTGTTCGTGGGATACTCAGAATCTTCAAAAGGCTACAAGGTCTTTGATCCTGACACCGGGAAAATAGTAATCAGTAGGGATGTGACTATCGATGAAGAAGCAACATGGGATTGGAATGATCACCAACTAAAAAGTTATAATTTTTATCCTTTCCCAATAGATGAAAGTGATGATCAAGACGCTGAAGAGACACCTGCCACACCAATAAGAACTCCTATTTCATATGCAACTCAAGGGAATGACGATAGCGAAAGTGGAAGTACAAGTCCGAAGGAGAGACCTAGAAAATTTCGACGTGTTGAAGATCTTCTTGATGTGACAAGAGATATCAGTAGAGAGTTTAATTATTGCTATCTCATTGATAGTGAGCCCATTGACGTTGAAGAAGCCATGGAGAACAAGAATTGGAGAAAAGCCATGGAAGAAGAGATCCAAGCAATTGAGAAGAACAAGACTTGGGAGTTAACTAAACTTCCAGCTGACAAAAAGCCCATTGGAGTTAAGTGGGTTTTCAAGGCGAAGAAAGACGCAAGTGGAAAAATTGTGCGATACAAAGCAAGGCTCGTTGCGAAAGGGTATAGTCAGAAACAAGGTATCGACTATGATGAAGTGTTTGCACCCGTCGCAAGAATGGAGACAATCAGACTGGTGATTTCTATTGCTGCTCAAAACGGATGGAAGATTCATCAAATGGATGTCAAGTCAGCATTTTTGAATGGATACTTGGAGGAAGAAATTTACGTGCAACAACCACCGGGTTATGTTGTCAAAGGCCAAGAAGGAAAAGTGTTGAAGTTGAAGAAAGCATTGTACGGTCTCAAACAAGCACCGAGAGCATGGAACAGCCGAATTGATAAATATTTCCAAGAGAATGGTTTCAACAAGTGTCCACATGAATACGCGCTGTATGTGAAGGTGGAGAAAGGAGATATGCTGCTTGTCTGCTTGTATGTGGATGATCTCATTTTTACTGGAAGTAATCCTCAAATGTTTGAAGATTTCAAGAAGACGATGACTCGCGAATTTGAGATGACCGATATTGGCCTGATGTCATATTATCTAGGCATCGAAGTGAAGCAAGATGATAATGGCATTTTCATTTCTCAAAGTGGATTTGCTAAGGAGATTTTGAATAAGTTCAAAATGGAGAAGTGCAACCCTGTCAACACACCGGTAGAATGCAACTTAAAATTGACCAAAGATGAAGATGGAGAAAATGTCAATCCAACAATGTTCAGAAGCTTGGTTGGAAGTCTAAGATATTTGACGTGCACAAGGCCTGATATTTTGTACGCAGTCGGACTAGTCAGCAGATATATGGAAACACCAAAGGAGTCACATTGGAATGCCGCGAAAAGAATACTCCGTTATTTGAAAGGTACAACTAATTTTGGATTACGATATTCAAAGTCTAATGAGTTCAAATTAGTTGGCTACAGCGATAGTGATTGGGCTGGTGACAAAAATGATCGAAAGAGTACAAGCGGTTTTGCATTTTTTCTTGGTGACACGGCGTTTACTTGGAGTTCAAAGAAGCAACCTATTGTGACACTGTCAACTTGTGAAGCTGAATATGTAGCTGCAACATCTTGTGTGTGCCATGCAATTTGGCTAAGACGAATATTGAAGGAGCTTCAAATGACTCAGCAAGAACCAACAGAAATTTTGGTTGATAACAAGTCTGCGCTGGCACTATCAAAAAATCCAGTTTTTCATGATAGAAGTAAGCACATCGACACAAGGTTTCATTTCATTCGAGAATGCATTGAGCAGAAGGAAGTCATACTTAAATACGTGAGGACTCAAGATCAAATCGCGGATATTTTCACAAAGCCGCTCAAGTACGATGTGTTCAACCAGTTGCGAGCATCACTTGGAATAATCGAGAATTAAGTTTAAGAGGGGGTGTTAAAATAATAAACTTAATTTATTTATGTGGTAGAAATTGAAACACTAGAGTTGGTGGATTTTGTGTGGTGATAATTTAGAGTTAATGGTGTATTAGTTTATGTTTTTATTGTTGCACAATGAATGGTTATAATTGTTTCTCTTGCACTATAAATAGAGCATGGTATGAAGGTTGTAATTATCCAATTCAAAGAAACAAATAGAAAGTATTAAGTCTTTCATCTCTTATAAGTTATTTTCTTTGATATTCCTCTCCAATTTCTCTAACATTATAATGGATCATTTGTCTGCTTGTTTCGTGCCTCTAAACATGTCCTTTTTCAGCAAATTGGTTCCTTTATTCTTTCTTTGCAGCGCTTTACATATTACAGCTGTTCTCTCCTTCAAGCTCGTCATAGCTGCTGGAAGAAAATATATGTTTAGTTGTGTAATTTCCAAAATAAAAAAGAAAAGAAAATGGTAAAAAAGTTTTGCTGTTTTTCAAAATAACCCCAACGGAAAACCCCTTTTTATTGTTTTCAAATTAGAAAACGTTTTTCGTGTTATTTTCTGCAACACCACCATTTACTTATTTATTGTTTATTTTTAACATTTTGATAATTCTTTTATTTTTTATGTTTTGTTTTAATGGACTTCTGTGAGATGTAAAATTATATCTGTAATTGAATTAATTTTTTAATGTTTTTATTTATTAGCAGCAATTCTATATGAAAAGTTGTTTTCAATTTTATTTTTGCTGTTGTATAATCAGTAAATTTTTTTTTGAGTAAATGTGAGAAAACTGGTGTTGTTTAGGCCGACATCTCATTCAAGGAGTTCTTTTACAAAGGTTCCGGCATTCTGACGTGGAAAAGTGTCACTCCATATATCAATTAATACCTGTCACACTATATCCACATTTTCATACATAATGGGACACGTGTCAATTGATGTATGGAGTGGCACTTTTTCACCCTAAAATGCCGGGACTCGTATAAAAATTTCCCCCATTCAAGTTGGCACTCTTGCTGATCTAAACAAACAAATCACGAGCTCTAATCTGTTGAAGAGAAAATAAAATGAAACAAAGACAAAGGTGTCCAAAAGAAACAAAATATAGAAATCTATTGGGTGCTACTTAAAATTATGATAAATAAGGTCATATTTTGTAGAATTATTATTTTGAAGGAAAATATCATATAATCTATTAATAATTGCATAATTTTTTTTGTAAATCTTACTGATGGACTATATTTTAATATTAGCTAATAATTGGTGTTATTATCATCTTTTTAACGATTTAGTTCTTTGTTTATAGACACAGTTACAAACCATTTTATTTAACTTTTAAATTTTTATACTATTAATTTGGTTGGAATCTCGGTCTATGTGATATTTTCTAAGAACCAAGAACCAAACCAAATAAATAAATCATAGTATGTTAGAAACGGGAACCCAGCTAAATAATTTCAGTCGAATTCTGTTTGGTTTTTTTTGTTTTATGATACCCCTCGATTTTGCTGTAGTATAATTTAGCAATCCATGTAAACCAACAACTGGTATTTTTGTATGACCTTTTTCTTTCGTTCTTTTTTCAGGGGTGACAGCCTTGCATTTAGCATTCTTGCGATTTCAAATACTTGATGGACCTCGTTGCTGACGTTGTTAAGAATGCTGTTGTTGAAGCTTCAACTTCCTTGTTGGCCGGAATCGGAAAAAATGTCGCATACATATATAGGTACAGTGACAATCTCGAGGCCCTAGAAAAAGCAAGTGGAAAGCTGAATGGCAAGAGGAAAGCTGCAAGTGATTTCTCAGATGAAGCTGGACGGAAGTTCAGAAAAGTTGGCGATGATGGTGTTCATTGGAAGTCTGAAGCAGACGAGCTTAATCAAAAGGCTGAGAATATGTTATCTAAAAACAACATACCGCGTCTTAACATATTGTCACGATATTCCACAAGCAAGCAAGCATGGGAGCTAACTCAAGACATTAATGAAATGGTTGACAAGGCTCCTGATTTTGGAAATTCCTTCGATATAGAAATACCGGAGGGCGCCAAATTCAACCTGACAGATTTTACAGACTTCGATTCGAGGAAAGAAATTCTGAAAAAAGTTTTGAAAGCACTGGACGATGAGCATGTGAGTATGTGCAGTATCTGCGGCATGGGAGGGATTGGTAAAACCACAATGGCACAGAATATTGTTCAAATTGTTGAAGCTGGGCACTTTTTTGATAAGGTTGCAATGGTTACCGTGTCCCAGAATCCTAATTTTGAAAATATTCAAAAGGCGATTATGGGAAAGCTGGGTCTGCCGATTGGCGAAAGTGATATGTCAACAAGAGCCAACAAGCTGAATCATTGGCTTTCTAATCATAAGACCCTTTTAATATTGGATGATGTTTGGGACTCCTTACTAGAAAAATTTGATGATGTTGGAATCCCTTTAGCCAAAAATATGTGCAAAATTGTTGTCACTTCAAGAAACGAACATGAGTGCAAAAAAATGGGGAGTAAACCGATCTT
The DNA here is from genome assembly GCA_947683365.1 of Euphorbia pulcherrima. NCBI lineage: Eukaryota > Viridiplantae > Streptophyta > Magnoliopsida > Malpighiales > Euphorbiaceae > Euphorbia > Euphorbia pulcherrima. The sequence continues at coordinate 1,689,016 of CANTUS010000006.1, read as the reverse complement.
TTGTCTCAAAGTTTTAGATGGCAGAGAAGCTTGGGATTTGTTTATAAAAATTGCAGGGAATTTACAAGAAACAGCAAGGGAGATAGTACGTGAATGCAATGGCTTACCGATTGCCATTGTAACTATTGCTAGAGCATTGACTGACAAGCCAGCAGGTGCATGGCGTGATTCTCTCAAAAAGCTACAGAATTCGAACCTGTTAGGAATCCCTGATATGGACAGCGTGTACAAAAAGATAGAGGTAAGTTATGATCTACTGAAAGATCCGGAAGCCCAATCATGCCTTCGTTATTGTTGCTTGTTCCCTGAAGATTATAACGTTCCAGTTGAAAAATTGGTCTTCTACGGGTGGGGCTTAGAGTTATTCAAGGGTGTGGAGTGCTTGAAGGAAGCAAGAGATAGAGTTGATTCGATCGTCGATAAGCTGAAGAAATCTTTCTTGTTGCTTGATGGTGAGGGAGATGGAGATGGAGATGGAGATGGATATGTCAAACTGCACGATATAGTACGTGATTTCGCAATATGGATTTCCTTGAATGATATTCATCCGTATATCGTAAAATGTAATAACGAAATGGAGAAGTGGCCAGAGGCATGTGAGCTTGAAAAGTGCAGCGCAATTTCAATTGTGTGTAACACAATTCAGGATGTCATCCCTGTTGAACTTCGATGTCCAAACCTCAAACTACTACAACTCCATGTTCGGGATGATTCATGTGAACTCCCGATTGGCTTTCTTGAAGGAATGGAAGAACTCAGAGTTGTAGATTTGCAACTCGGATCACGATTACCACCGCTTACCAGGCGAAAGAATCTCCAAACTTTACTGATCAAGAGTAATCGTGTAGGGGAAATGGAGGATCCTATTCATATTAGAGAAATGCTAGGTAATGGTGATATGAAAAATCTAGAAATCTTTTCATTATCATGTACTCATTTCTCGAATTTTCCAGTGGAGATAGGAAAGCTGTGCAACCTGAGGTGTCTTAGATTCAAGGACCAAGTGAGTTTTGGATATATTCCACCTGATGTATTGTCAAAATTAGTGAAGCTAGAAGAGTTGAGATTGCCGTTGCCTTTCATAAATTGGGGATGCGGAGAAGTATGGGGGGATAGAAGAGTCAATGCTAGCCTTAATGAGATACAATCTCTACCTCTAAATTCAATAAATATCAGTGTACCAAAGGGTTCTGTTTTGGCAGAAAAGTTAGTCAGCAGCATAACAAGATTTCAGATATTTTTTGGGAGCTATGGCTCTAGATTTCTTTGGCGTAAATTTTTTATCAAGTTGATAAAACTGAAATTTGGTTCGGCTCCAAATGTTTTGATCGTGCATGAGGTTGATGCGTGCGAAGCTACAGCAAATTGGACCAGTAGTTTGCTAAGGAAATGTGATTTGCTAATATTCGGTAAAGTGAGAGAGTTGAAGTATATAATGTTCCAACAGTCGAGAGGAAACAACGATTCCGGGTTTCCATGTACATATTTCTCTCACCTGAAGACTTTGGAGATCGGGAACATGAATAGCCTGGAAGAAATATGGCATGGCACTTATATGTCAAACATAGAATCAGCTTGTTTTCCTAATTTGACTAAGATTAAAATATCCCGTTGTCAAAAGTTAAAACGTGTGTTTCCGCTGTCAGTTGCTATGCAATTAACACAACTGCAACATATGGAGATAACTGATTGTAAAGAAATGAAAGAAATATTCTACAAAGACCAAGTGGACAATGGAAATCAGGTTAATTTAATTTGTTTTACTAATGTCAAATAATTTATATATATAGATAATCATAATAATTACACCTCCTAAATTATATTAAATTTCATTAATGACAGGTACCAGTAAATACTTCAACATCAACACAAGTTTTCAATCCAAATGATTCCACCGACCAGGTGTGTGCTTGAATTTATTGAAATATCCGAATAAAACTTATTAACAATGTGTCGAACCGGAACCGAAATCCAAACTGAAACCGAATAAAAATAACCGAATATTTTATTTCGGTTCGGTTTCGGTTTTTAAAATTCTTAAAATTCAGGTTTCGGTTCGGTTCCGGTTTTCACCACAAAAACCGGAATAAAACCAAACCGAACCGAATAAATTAATAAATATTATATTTTAATATATATTCATATTATATCTAATATTCTAATCAATATTGACGATATACATCATACTAATTAGTAAACAATAATAACAAATATGAGATTTTAACTTGTGTAATCCTAATTTGGAAAGAATTGTTGTACTTTACAACATTAGGAATTTGACTCATTCAATAATTCATTATATGCACGTCATACTACTTGAATTAATATTTTTTATGTATCAATATTTATATTTTTTATATTTATTGTTGTAAATATAAATTTCGAAGTCTAAATACTATCAAATTTAACACATATCACGATGAAATTACTTTAAGTCTCTCTCATATAACCCCAAAATGAAAAAATAAATTACAAATTATTTTATAAATTATAGAGTTTGAGCAATTCGGTTATAACCGAACCGAACTATATTCTGTTCGATTTCGGTTCTTATATTTTTACTAATTTGAGTTTTTGTTCGATTCAATTTTTGGACCGAACCGACATTTGCTCACCCCTAATTAACAATATTTGATTGCATATTTCAATTCTATAGATGACTGCTTAAGTTATATATATTTATAAACAAAATGGTCTTCCTAAAATATACATTACTAATTAAGATTTTGTGACCGATAGTTTAAGTATAAAAATGTTGTTACGTTACTTTGCTCACTTTATTGTAAGGTATAATAATAATAATAATAATAATAATAATAATAATAATAATAATAATAATAATAATAATAATAATAATAATAATAATAATAATATTGTTAAGCTCGAAGGTTTAAATCATGGTTTTGAATACCGAACCGGATTCGACCAGAATCAGCCATTGGTCTAGTCAGTTTTCAATCGATTTTTGCTTTGGTAAAAATTTGGTCAACGACTGGTTGAATCGGCTGATCGGACCGGAAACCGGTTCGACCAAATCAATTAATTCAAAATAATTGAAGTTTTGTAAGCTCTAGGATTTGAACACAAAATCGTCAGTTAGGGATGGGACAGGATCTTGGACTTGACCCGGATCCGTATCCGTTTTTTAGGGTTTGGACCTTATCATTTCATACCCATCAGATTCAGACCGGATCTGGATCTAACAAAATAAATATGGATTTTATATCGGTTTTTTTAAAGACCCGGATTCAAATCCATATTCGTTTATATATATATATATATATATATATATATATATATATATATATATATATTACTAGTCTAATTTGAAACTTTTTTTTATTTGCACAATTGTGCTTACAGTAATACAAAGAAAACTACACCAACACCAGGTGTGACTAGAACCTGAGACCTTTGGAGACAGCTTTTGTCTTAACCACTAGGCCAAGACATACGCCACAGTCTAATTTGAATTTGGATGAATGTTAACTTGCATTATATTTATTTGAAGTTTTCAACCTTAAAATTACATGTTAAATTCTTTCTTTTTATTACAAACTAAGATATATAATGTCTTTTAGAACAAATCTTTAGTTAGTTGTTGATATTTTCTAGTGTTCTATTTCTTGAATTTAATTTTTTACATATCCGTTTTGGACCCGGATCCGTGAGATCCATTGGATATGAATACGAGATCTAATTTTACAGATCCAATGGATCTGGATCATATATATGAAAATGACATGGATCTGGATATATATGGATCCGGTCTAGATTCGATCCGCGTCCATCCATGTCTTCAGCCTATGATAAAGTGGTAACTAATTGAGCTACACTCTATTATTGATAGATTACTGAATTGATTTTGTAAATTGTTAAGTAAAACTTTTAAATTGTTTCAAGTAGAAATAATATTTAATTTTCTCAAAACTATAATAAATATATATTTTATCTATTTATTTAATGTATTAAATAAACCAGTTTAACCATACTATTTTTTAGAAAAATATATGATTTAATAATTTTATTTACTCTGGAGAGTCTCCCCAAAAGGTGTCATATCATTAGAGATATTGTCCATACTTATAAACTAATCAATCTCCTTCTTAACCAATGTGTGACATTATTCGTATCCTAACACATTGGATGCAGTAAAAGAAACTACTTATCCAGAGAAAAGGGATTTTAAATTTGATGCCTTCATAAACATTATAGTGAGACCGGACTCGAAGGATAATCTTAAGCACAACTCGCACAATGTCATATCAGAGTGTCGAAGCTTTCTTATATAACACCAAGGTGTCCTTTGGTTTGGAACAGTTCGTAAGGAATTCATACATATTTTATGTCATTCTATTCCATGAGAATCAAACTATTATGAGCTTTATGCTAAATAAAAAATATATGATAAACACTGGAAGATTGAGCTTCAACAAATAAATAGAGCAAAATGCTCAACATATTAAGCTGTTAATAGAGACCTAACATACATTCTCGAAAGTGCGCTAAATTTTTTTATGGTAATATGTAGAAAGTATGCTAAGAAGATATACAAAAAAGGTCATGCTTGGTTTTAAATGGACTTGCTCTAACTTCACTTTCAATGAGAGGGTTAGAGGTGCTCAGCCGGGTGCTTCGGCATAGCCTCTCCGATGCTTAAGATTTCGGTGAGAGAAATAGGCATGAAAATAGAACGTGATAGTTAGTTACCTCACACCGTTTCGCTGAGGTTTATAACCAAAGGAATGATGTGGTGGCATAACTACCACTCCCAGGTATCTATTGATTAGAGGGGCTAAGATGAGTTGGACCCTTTTAACGAGCATTTGCTCGTATGTGGGCTTGATGTTGGTAATATGATATATAGGAATATATGTGTTACAATTGAGCCTAATCTATTAGCTTATTTTTTTTAAGGATAAACTTTAAAAACATGCGTTGTGGTTTACCCGTTTTGCAAAAAGTTTCTTGTGGAATTTTTTTTTCAAATGGGTGCTTTGTGCTTTCAAAAATTTGTAAAAAGAGGATTTCTAAAATTTTAAAACTACATTTTGAAGGATAATCTTATCCATTTTGAAGTGAAATTTTACAGCTTAATTAATGAAAATATAGTACACCTTAGTGATATATTTTAGAATTTTTGAGAAGTATTAATATTCTTTTAAAATTAAAAATTGATGATAACATTAAAAAATCATAAGAAAATGAAATTTTTTCAAAACTTACACAAATTTTAATAGATAATTCTTAAATAATATAGTTAAAATAAGGGATTGTTGAATTTGTTGAAATGACTAGTGTGACATTGACAAAAAATACTAATTTTCCAAAACATACACTGTTTTTCTCCTTTGTTTTGCAAACTTTTGAAACCACTTGTATCTTTTTGAAAAAAAAAATTCACAAAGGCCATTTTGCTTGTAAGACCCACTTTATAGGGAGTGCCACGGTAACTATAATCACCCAATCGACAACTCTACTCCACAATATAAAGTTCAATACTTATAGATTTACTATATACAAATACCAATATAATGTTTGAGACTCCAAATTATTTCTAAATGCTAATTATTCTCAAAATATTTCTCAATACCATTTTATATTTCTCACACTATCTAGTACATGCCATTATTCTACAAACCATAATATTACATTAAATTACAAATCCACCTCGAGTCTTTCCTTATTTGCTCTTCAAGCTGATCCACTTGTTCCACTTTGGTCCAAGCTATCTACAAGTTCTACACCTACGTGTTGAAAAATAACTACTCGCTAAGCAATTTGCTTAGTGGTGTCCATAAAAGAAATATAACAACTTTGAACATTTTTAACCTAGAAATAAAGTATATTTATAAGTCAAAAACAAATTAACCAACTTTATGGAACCAAATCACAAAACCTATATATAGTAATCCTTTCAAAGTACAATCAAATTTGTACCCAATTTTTCCAAACACTTTAACTACATATTGCCCAAAGTAAACAAGTCCTGAATAAAGGTAAAATGGATACGGAAGCGGACAAGCCTGAAGCCGAAGCTTCAAAATCAATATATCGGTCAAGCCCAAAGTCGAAGCTTCAAAATCAATATATCGGTCAAGCCCGAAGTTGAAGCTTCAAAATCAACATATCGGTCAAGCCCGAAGCCGAAGCTTCAATATATATATATATCGGCCAAAGCCCGAAGCCAAAGCTTCAATAGTTTGTACAGTACTGTACCCCCCTTTATTGGCGCCAATCTACCCTGACCCGTATTCTACTCGTTTAATAAGGGCAATAAATTAAAGTAACATCTTAAAAATTCCAGTATAAACCATCAATCATAATTCAACATAACTTCAGTAAATAAAGAATCCAAATCCCAAAATTTTAAGCATCAAACTTTAATTAAAACTCAATAAAATCAATATTCATACTTTCTAGAATTTTTCTAGGTTTCATAACCTGGATTCCTCTGCATTTTTAACTATTAAAACATCATCCAATTGAAGAACTTTCTTCTAAATATAATTAGACACATGTCTCTGCTTTCCAAAGCCACTAGAATCACAGAAATCTAAATTTTATAACCAATGTTATGATCAAAATACTAAACAGTGTACCAAGCTGAGATTTTCCGAAAACAGATTTCGTGACTCAACTTCAAACGAAAATTTCACATTGAAAATGAACGAAATTCAATAAGGTTTCTTCTGGACATATATTCCTTACTTTCGGTAGATATCAATAAAATCAAAAATTGTTCAAATCGGATTTATGAGAGAAAACATTAAAACAAAATAGGTATACAAATCTGGAAAATTTTCTGAAAAACCGAGAAATCGAAATTTAAGACACAAACCTTTTTCTAAGCTCTTTCTAGCTCTCTTCTACCTCTTTTTTGTTTGACTTGGTTGCACTAGCTTCCTCCACAACAGCCATATATAATTCTATCAAGATATTGTATAAATAAACTTCCTAATACCTAAATATGTTTAATCTACCATGAATTCTACTAATTAAGCTTTAATTTCATCAAAAATACTCACCTCTAATTCGGGTTCCTATTCATCCGAATCTTAAAATCTGAAATCCTCCTCTTCTAGTCTTGATTGACTGAAATTAATGATGATAGAGGGCTTAAGGATCAATTTCTAACACGAATTTGAACTTGAATTGAAGAAATCGGAAGTTTTTAGGTTATGGAAATTTTGATAATGGAAAGGAAGAAATGGAGAAGGAGAAGGAAATGAAATTGAATGGGTTGAAGGGGATGAGGGATACGTATAGGATTTGATTTTTTTTTTCAATTTTCAATCATGCCCTTGAACAAATAATTAAATGCCCAATTCATCCCTCTTACTTAATTAACTCTTATTTCCTCATGTCTTATATCCAATAACAATAATAATAACTATAAAAATAATTTCCATGATATTTTAATACCATAGTAATTTATTATAAGCAATGGAAATTTCGGTTCGTTACAATTTTCCCCCTCTTATGAATTTTCGTCCCGAAAATTCCCTGAAAACAGTTGCGGATATTGAGTTTTCATTGTATCCTCCGGTTCCCAAGTTGCTTCTTCAACCTTATGATTCCTCCAAAGTAATTTTACCAAAGGAATAGACTTGTTTCTCAATTGTTTAACCTCCCTTGCTAAGATTTGTACAGGTTCCTCTTCATATGTCAGGTCGGGTTTGATTTCTACGACATCAGGAGATAAGATATGTGATGGATCTGATCTATATCTCCTTAACATCGACACATGGAACACATTATGAATTTTGTCGAGTGTCGGGGGTAGTGCCAACCGATAAGCTACCGGTCCAACCTTCTCTATAACCTCATATGGGCCAATAAATCTCGGACTGAGCATGCCTTTCTTGCCAAATCGCAGGACTTTCTTCCAAGGAGATACTTTGAGAAATACTTTATCTCCCACTTCATAAGTAATGTCTTTTCTTTTTAGATCAGCATAAGATTTTTGTCTATCCGATGCAGCCTTCAATTTTTCTTGAATAAGTTTTACCTTCTCCTTTGTCTCCTGAATTAAATCCACCCCCACAATCTTGTTTTCACTAAGATCGGCCCAATATAATGGAGTTCGACATTTTCTTCCATACAATGCTTCATATGGCGCCATTTGTATGCTTGACTGATAGCTGTTATTGTAGGAAAACTCCATGAGGGACAAATACTTATCCCAACTCCCCTCAAATTCAATGATACAACTTCTCATCATGTCTTCTAAGACCTGAATTACTCTTTTAGATTGACCATCTGTTTGAGGATGAAATGAAGTACTAAAATGAAGTTTACTACCTAAGGCTTCTTGCAACCTCTTCCAAAATCTCGAAGTAAATCTTGGATCTCGGTCAGAAATGATTGAAATAGGCACTCCGTGTAGTCTTACTATCTCATCTACATATAACTGAGCCAACCTATCAAGTGAATAATACATTCTAATTGGAACAAATTGGGCAGACTTTGTCAATCTATCTACAACAACCCACACTGCATCATGTTTCTTCTGTGAAAGTGGTAAAGATGTCACGAAGCCCATTATGATTCTTTCCCATTTCCATTCGGGAATTGTTATAGGTTGCAATAATCCAGAAGGAACTTGATGTTCTACTTTCACCTGTTGACAAGTTAGACATTGAGCAACATAATTAGTAATGTCTTTCTTCATTCCATTCCACTAATAATGGCTCTTCAAATTTTGGTACATCTTGTTTGCTCTTGGATGCATCACATAAGGACTACTATGCACCTCATGTAAGATATTCTTCTTTAATTCTTCATTGTTTGGCACATATAGTCTATCTTTAAAACATAGACACACATCTTCTCGAACCATATAGTTGTCTACGATACCCACTTGTGTCCTTGCTCGAATGACCTTGAAGTCATCATCTTCACTTTGTTCTTGCTTAACCTGTTGTAGTAGTACAGGTTGAATCTTCAATTCTTCAATTAAGGCTCCATTACTTGTAAGAGCTAACCCCGTATTCATAGCCCTTAGTGCCATCATTGTCTTTCTGCTGCGAGCATCTGCCACTACATTAGCCTTTCCTGGATGGTAATCAATAAGACAATCATAATCTTTAATGAATTCAATCCACCTTCTTTGCCGTAAATTCAACTCCTTCTGTGTTGGTAAATATTTCAAGCTCTTGTGATCTGTGTAAATATAACATTTTTCTCCATAAAGATAATGTCGCCAAATTTTCAAGGCAAAGAGTATTCCAGCCATTTCCAAATCATGAGTAGGATAATTCCTTTCATGATTCTTCAATTGCCTGGAAGCATAGGCAATCACTTTCCCTTCTTGCATCAAAACACACCCAAGACCACTATGTGAAGCATCACTATAGATTATAAAATCTTTTCCAGGCTTTGGTTGGGTAAGGATGGGTGCTTTTGTTAACATCGCCTTCAATTTCTCAAAACTTTCCTGGCACTTGTCATTCCACTCAAATTTTGCATTCTTTTGAAGTAGTTTTGTCAGTGGGGCAGCAATGACTGAAAATCCCTTCACAAATCTTCTATAATACCCCGTTAAACCAAGGAAACTTCTGACTTCCGTAGGGTTCTTTGGTGGTTTCCATTCTACAACTGCTTCTATCTTCTCAGGATCCACTTTAATTCCTTCTACAGAAACAACATGGCCTAAGAAAGAAACTTCTTCAAGCCAAAACTCACATTTGCTAAGTTTGGCATACAATTTATTTTCCCTCAAAGTTTGGAAAACTATCCGCAAATGTTGATCATGCTCTTCCTGTGACTTAGAATACACCAAAATATCATCAATGAAAACCACTACAAACCTGTCTAAATATAAGTAAAAGACACGGTTCATAAGGTCCATAAATGCTGCTGGTGCATTAGTTAGACCAAATGGCATCACCAAAAATTCATAGTGCCCATATCTAGTTCGGAAAGCCGTCTTTGCAATATCATCATCTTTCACTCTCATTTGATAGTAACCCAATCTCAAATCAATCTTAGAGAAGTATTTGGAACCCTTGAGTTGATCAAATAAGTCTTCAATCCTTGGCATTGGATACTTGTTCTTGACTGTCAATTTATTCAACTCTCGGTAATCAATACATAATCGGAGCAACCCACCTTTCTTCTTAAGAAATAACACTAATGCACCCCACGGGGATATACTCGGGCGTATGAATCCTTTGTCTAACAATTCTTGCAACTGGATCTTCAACTCTTTCAGTTTAGTAGGCGCCTTTCGGTATGGTGCTTTGGATACTTGTGCGGTACCCGGCAATACATCAATTGCAAATTCTACCTCTCTTTTTGGTGGTAACCCCGATAGTTCTTCTGGAAATACATCGGGAAAATCACATTTCGTAGGAATATTCTGTAATTGTAACTCACGTTTCTTCGATTCTAGAGCGAAGATTAGGTAGGCCTGACATCCCTTCCTAACCAGCCTTTTAGTCTTCATAAAAGAAATTATGTTACAGAGATAATCTGTTCTTTCCCCCACGATAACTATTTCTTCTCCATCAGAAACTTGAAGTGACATTCTTTTATTTTTGCAATCCACCATAGCTCGATGTTCCGATAACCAATCCATTCCCAAGATAACATCGAAATCTCAAAAAGGTAACTCAATTAAATTTGCATGGAAAAGTTGATGTTGAATCATAATAGGGCAATTCATATGCACTTTGTTTACTATCACACTGTATCCTAAAGGATTAGTCACTTCAATATTTCCTCCTAATTCTTCTACATGCAACCCTTTCTCTTGTGCTAATGCAGTACATATATATAAATGAGATGAACCAGGATCTATCAAAGCATAAACATCGTGATTAAAGAATGAAAATTTACCGACTATAACATCAGTAGATTCCTGAGTCTCAGGCCCTCGGATTGCATAACTTCGTGCCATTCCTCTCGGTCTACCACTCTGCGGTGCTTGTTGAGCCACATTATGTCCACTTGCCTCACTAGCATTTCCTCTTCCCCTTCCTCTTCCACCTTGCATTGTAGGAGTGGGAACTACTGTAGGTGCAGATGTGCTCATCTATCTTGGAGGATAATTTGCAATCAAATGTTCCCTCGAGCCACATTTAAAGCAGAATCTACGTTTTTCCCAACATTACCCTGTATGCATCCTTCCATAATTAGAACATTGTGGAATATTTCCTCTGCCTCTACCTGAAAGTACACTAGTCGCTGACCCCGTACTTATGGTTTGTCTCGGTGAAAACCCTCTGAAATGAGATTGTGTTTGTTCTGATGTTCCCTTCTGTTTCTTACTTGGAGATTTTGAACTAACTGGACCCTGCGATCCCTTTTGAAATCTAGACCTTTTAGCCATTCTTTGTTGCCTATCTGAATTGATCTTCTCAATGCCCATAGTAGCATCAACCAAGTCATTGAACACTCTAATCTTTTGTGCAAGTAAATGCACTCTAATTTCATCATTCAGCGCATCCTCGAATCTTTTACATCGCCTTACTTCACTGTCAACGATATCGGGAGCATACCTCTCGAGTTTGAGGAATTGAACTTCGTATTCTGATACAGTCATTCGTCCCTGTCTCAAAGACAAGAACAATTTCCTTTGCTCATCTTTAAATCGTTCACTAATGTACTTCTTATCAAATTGTTCCAAGAAAAGGCCCCAAGTGATTTCCCCGGCTCGCCTTTCTCTCACAATATTATCCCACCACCTTCTAGCTTGTTCTTTGAGTAGACCTTGCACACAGTCTAATCTCTCTTCATCTGTAAAATGAAGCCTAGTCATACACCATTTAGTATGATCAAGCCAATCTTCTGCAATTGCAGGATTCACTGTGTCCCCTTTGAAGTCATCAGCCGGAAGCTTCTAAATTCTTTCAAGAGGAGTTCTCTCCTCTCTTCTTTCAATGTGAGGAACTACAGGAACTTGAGGAATTTGTATGTTTCATAGTACTTGTGTGATTACTTCAGTAGTCATATGCTGAAGTAAAGCAGCTTGTGCTGGAGTAGGTTGTTCAGGAAAGCCATGAACTGGTGGAGGTTCATGTCTTTGTTCATCCCCATGCCCAATACAGACTGTACTCTCAGCATCCTCTTCCTCATTCTGGTTGTAACGCCCCCCCTCTAGGGAGCGCCACGGTAACAATAATCACCCAATAAATAACTCTACTCCACTATATAGAGTTCAATACTTATAGATTTCAATATGTATAAATACCAATATAATGTTTTAACTCCAAATTATTCTCCAAATATTTCTCAATGTCACTTTACATTTCTCACTCTCTAGTACATGCCATTATTCTACAAACCATAATATTACATTAAAATGTAAATCCACCTCGAGTCTTTCCTTATTTGCTCTTTAAGCCGATCAACCTGTACCACTTTGGTCCAAGCTATCTACAAGTTCTCCACCTACGCGTAGAAAATCAACTACACGTTAAGCAATTTGCTTAGTGGTGTCCATAAAAAAAAATATAACAACTTTGAATATTTTTAAAATAGAAACAAAGTATATTTATAAGTCAAAAACAAATAAACCAACTTTATGGAACCAAATCACAAAACTTACATAGTAATCCTTTCAAAGTACAATCAAATTTGTACCCGATTTTTCCAAACACTTTAACCACATATTGCCCAAAGTAAACAAGTCCTGAATAACGGTAAAATGGATACGGGAGTGGACAAGCCCGAAGCCAAAGCTTCAATTGTTTGTACAGTACCGTACCCCCCTTTATTGGCGCCAATCTACCCTGACCCGTATTCTACTCGTTTAATAAGGGCAATAAATCAAAATAACATCTTAAAAATTCCAGTATAAACCATAAATCATAATTCAACATAACTTCAGTAATTAAGAATCCAAATCCCAAATTTTTAAGCATCAAACTCCAATTAAGACTCATTAAAATCAATATCATACTTTCCAGAATTTTTCCAGGTTTCGTAACCTGACTTCCCCTGCATTTTTCACTATGACAACATCACACAATCGAAGAACTTTCTTCTAAACATAATTAGCCACATGTCTCAGCTTTCTAAAACCACCAGAATCACAGAAATCCAATTTGTATAACCAAAGTTATGATCAAAATACTAAACAGTGTACCAAGCTGAGATTTTCCGAAAACAGATTTCGTGACTCAACTTCAAACGAAAATTTCACATTGAAAACGAACGAAATTCAATAAGGTTTCTTCTGAACATATGTTCCTTACTTTCTGTAGATATCAATAGAATCAAGAATCATTCAAATCGGATTTATATAACGAGAGAAAACATTAAAACAAAACAGGTACATAATCTGGAAAATTTCCCGAAAAACCGAGAAATCGAAATTTGGGACACAAACCTTTTTCTATGCTCTTTCTAGCTCTCTTCTACCCCTTTTGCCTTTGATTTACTTCCAATAGCTTCCTCTACAACAGCCATATATAATTCTATCAAGATATTGCATAAATAAACTTCCTAATACCATAAATATGTTTAATCTACCATGAATTCTACTAATTAAACTTTAATTTCACCAAAAATCACTCACCTCAAACTCGGGTTACTATTCATCCGAATCTTAATATCTGAAATCCTCCTCTTCTAGTCTTGATTGACTGAAATTGATGATGATAGAGGGCTTAAGGATCGATTTCTAACAAGAATTCGAAGTTGAATCGAAGAAATCGGAAGTTTTTGGATTATGAAAATTTTTGATTAAAGAGAGGAAGAATGGAGAAGGAAATGAAGAAAGGAGATAAGGAAATGAAGAGAAGATGCTGTATGTATTGATTTTCTCTTTTTTTTTTCAATTTCCAATAATGCCCCTGATCAAATAATTAAATGTCCAATTCATCCTTCTTACTATAATTAGCTCTTATTTCCTCATGCCTTATATCCAATAACAACAATAACAATAAAAAATAATTTCCATGATATTTTAGTACCATAGTAATTTATTATAAGCAATTTTTGGAAATTTCGGTTCGTTACAGTTCTCCCCCTCTTATGAATTTTCGTCCCAAAAATTTCCTAAAAACAATTGCGGATATTGAGTTTTCATTGTATCCTCCGGTTCCCAAGTTGCTTCTTCAACCTTATGATTCTTCCAAAGTACTTTTACCAAAGGAATAGACTTGTTTCTCAATTGTTTAACCTCTCTCGCCAAGATTTGTACCGGTTCCTCTTCATACGTCAGGTCGGGTTCGATTTCTACGACATCAGGAGATAAAATATGTGATGGATCTGATCTGTATCTCCTTAACATTGACACATGGAACACATTATGAATTTTGTCGAGTGTTGGGGGTAGTGCCAACCGATAAGCTACCCGTCCAACCTTCTCTATAACCTCATATGGGCCAATGAATCTCGGACTGAGCTTGCCTTTCTTGCCAAATCGCAGGACTTTCTTCCAAGGAGATACTTTGAGAAACACTTTATCTCCTACTTCATAAGTAATGTCTTTTCTTTTTAGATCAGCATAAGATTTTTGTCTATCCGATGCAGCCTTCAATCTTTCTTGAATAAGTTTTACCTTCTCTTTTGTCTCCTGAATCAAATCCACTCCTACAATCTTGTTTTCACTAAGTTCGGTCCAATATAATGGAGTTCGACATTTCCTTCCATACAATGCTTCATATGGCGCCATTTGTATGCTTGACTGATAGCTGTTATTATAGGCAAACTCCATGAGGGATAAATACTTATCCCAACTTCCTTCAAATTCAATGATACAACTTCTCATCATGTCTTCCAACACCTGAATTACTCTTTCAGATTGACCATTTGTTTGAGGATGAAATGAAGTACTGAAATGAAGTTTGCTACCTAAGGCTTCTTGCAACTTCTTCCAAAATCTCGAAGTAAATCGTGGATCTCGGTCAGAAATGATTGAAATAGGTACTCCGTGTAGCCTTACTATCTCATCTACATATAACTGAGCCAACCTATCAAGTGAATAATCCATCCTAACTGGAAGAAAGTGGGCAGACTTTGTCAATCTATCCACAACAACCCACACTGCATCATGTTTCTTCTGTGTAAGTGGTAAAGATGTCACGAAGTCCATTGTGATTCTTTCCCATTTCCATTCTGGAATTTTTATTGGTTGCAATAATCCAGAAGGAACTTGATGTTCTGCTTTCACCTGTTGACAAGTTAGACATTGAGCAACATAGTTAGTAATGTCTTTCTTCATTCCATTCCACCAATAATGGCTCTTCAAATTTTGGTACATCTTGTTTGCTCCTGGATGCATTGCATAAGGACTACTATGCCCCTCTTGTAAGATATTCTTCTTTAATTCTTCATTGTTTGGCACACATAGTCTATCTTTAAAATATAGACACCCATCTTCTCGAACCATATAGTCATCTACGATACCCACTTGTGTCCGTGCCCGAATAATCTTTAAGTCATCATCTTCATTTTGTGCTTGCTTAACCTGTTGTAGTAGTACAGGTTGAATCTTCAATTCTGCAATTAAGGCTCCACTACTGGTAAGAGCTAACCCCGTATTTATAGCCCTTAGTGCCATCATTGTCTTTCTACTGAGAGCATCTGCCACTACATTAGCCTTTCCTGGATGGTAATCAATAAGACAATCGTAATCTTTAATGAATTCCATCCACCTTCTTTGCCTTAAATTCAACTCTTTCTGTGTTGGCAAATATTTCAAACTTTTGTGATCTGTATAAATATAACATTTTTCTCCATAAAGATAATGTCGCCAAATTTTCAAGGCAAAGACTATTGCAGCCAATTCTAAATCATGAGTAGGATAGTTCCTTTCATGATTCTTCAATTGCCTGGAAGCATAGGCAATCACTTTTCCTTCTTGCATCAAAACACACCCAAGACCACTATGTGAAGCATCACTGTAGATTACAAAATCTTTTCCAGGTTCTGGTTGGGTAAGGATGGGTGCTTCTGTTAACATCGCTTTCAACTTCTCAAAACTTTCTTGACACTTGTGATTCCACTCAAATTTTGCATTCTTTTGAAGTAGTTTCGTCAGTGGGGCAGCAATGACTGAAAATCCTCTTACAAATCTTCTATAATACCCTGCTAAGCCAAGGAAACTTCTGACTTCCGTAGGGTTCTTTGGTGGTTTCCATTCAACAACTGCTTCTATCTTCTTAGGATCTACTTTAATTCCTTCAGCAGAAACAACATGGCCTAAGAAAGAAACTTCTTCAAGCCAAAACTCACATTTGCTAAGTTTGGCATACAATTTATTTTCCTTCAAAGTTTGGAAGACTGTCCGCAAATGTTGATCATGCTCTTCCCGTGACTTAGAATACACCAAAATGTCATCAATGAAGATCACTACAAACCTGTCTAAATATAAGTAAAAGACACGGTTCATAAGGTCCATAAATGCTGCTGGTGCATTAGTTAGACCAAATGGCATCACCAAAAATTCATAGTGCCCATATCTCGTTCGGAAAGCCGTCTTTGCAATATCATCATCTTTCACTCTCATCTGATAGTAGCCCGATCTCAAATCAATCTTGGAGAAGTATTTGGCACCCTTGACTTGATCAAATAAGTCTTCAATCCTCGGTAATGGATACTTGTTTTTCACTGTCAATTTATTCAACTCTCGGTAATCAATACATAATCGAAGTGACCCATCTTTCTTCTTAACAAACAACACTGGTGCACCCCACGGGGATATACTCGGGCGTATGAATCCTTTATCTAACAATTCTTGCAATTGGATCTTCAACTCTTTCAGTTCAGCAGGCGCCATTCTATATGGTGCTTTGGATACTGGTGCGGTACCCGGCAATACATCAATTGCGAATTCTACCTCTCTTTTTGGTGGCAACCCCGGTAGTTCTTCTGGAAATACATCGGGAAAATCACATACCGTGGGAATATTCTGCAATTCTAACTCACCTTTCTTCAATTCTAGAGCGAAGATTAGGTAGGCCTGACATCCCTTCCTAACTAATCTTTTAGTCTTCATAAAGGAAATTATGTTACAAAGATAATCTGATCTTTCCCCCACGATAACTATTTCATCTCCATCAGAAACTTGAAGTGACATTCTTTTATTTTTGCAATCCACCACAGCTCGATGTTCCGATAACCAATCCATTCCCAAGATAACATCATAATCTCGGAAAGGTAACTCAATTAAATTTGCATTGAAAAGTTGATGTTGAATCATAATAGGGCAATTCATATATACTTTGCTTACTATCACACTGTGTCCTAAAGGATTAGTCACTTCAATATTTTCTCCTAATTCTTCTACATGCAACCCTTTCTCTTGTGCTAATGCAGTACATATATATGAATGAGATGAACCAGGATCTATCAAAGCATAAACATCATGATTAAAGAATGAAAATTTACCGACAATAACTTCGGTAGATTCTCTAGTCTCAGGCCCTCGGATTGCATAACTTCGCGCCATTCCTCCCGGTCTACCACTCTGCGGTGCTTGTTGAGCCACATCATGTCCACTTGAACCACTAGCATTTCCTCTTCCCCTTCCTCTTCCACCTTGCATTGTAGGAGTAGGAACTACTGTAGGTGCAGATGTACTTATCTGTCTTTGAGGACAATTTGCAATCAAATGTTCCCTTGAACCACATTTAAAGCAGACTCTACCTTTTCCCCAACATTCCCCTGTATGCATCCTTCCACAATTAGAACATTGTGGAATATTTCCTCTGCCTCTACCTGAAGGTACACTAGCCGCTGACCCCGTACTTATGGTTTGTCTCGGTGAAAACCCTCTGAAATGAGATTGTGTTTGTTCTGATGTTCCCTTCTGTTTCTTACTTGGAGATTCTGAACTAGCTGGACCCTGTGATCCCTTTTGAAATCTAGACCTTTTTGCCATTCTTTGTTGTCTATCTGAATTAATCTTCTCAATGCCCGTAGCAGCATCAACCAAGTCATTGAACACCCTAATCCTTTGTGCAAGTAAATGCACTCTAATTTCATCATTCAGCCCATCCTCGAATCTCTTACATCGCCTCACTTCACTGTCGACGATATCACGAGCATACCTCTCGAGTTTGAGGAATTGAACTTCATATTCTGATACAGTCATTCGTCCCTGTCTCAAAGACAAGAACAATTTCCTCTGCTCATCCTTGAATCGTTCACTAACATACTTTTTGTCAAATTGTTCCAAGAAAAGACCCCAGGTGATTTCTCCGGATCGCCTTTCTCTCACAATATTATCCCACCACCTCCTAGCTTGTTCTTTGAGTAGACCTTGAACACAGTCTAATCTCTCTTCATCTGTAAAATGAAGCCTAGTCATACACCATTTAGTATGATCAAGCCAATCTTCTGCAATTGCAGGATTCACTGTATCCCCTTTGAAATCATCAGCTGGAAGCTTCTTGATTCTTTCAAGAGGAGTTCTCTCCTCTCTTCTTTCAATGTGAGGTACGACAGGAACTTGAGGGATTTGTATGTTTCGTAGTACTTGTGTGATTATTTCAGTAGTCATATGCTGAAGTAAAGCAGCTTGTGCTGGAGTAGGTTGTTCAGGAAACCCATGAACTGGTGGTGGTTCATGTCTTTGTTCATCCCCTTGTCTGATACGGACCGTACTCTCAGCATCCTCTTCCTCACTCTGGTTGTGACTACTACTAGCCATTCTTATTCCTGAAAATTGGACCAAAGTGGATCAAACAACTAACATAACATATTTCTGTAGCGACCCGGTCCTAAGAGGGGTGGCGCCGGGGTAGAAGACCTGAGCAAAGAGCGGCCATGAAGGATGTCGATGGGGACAGGAATGAACCGAGTCCACACCCGAAAGAGAGAGGGTTTCGAGGTTGTGTTGGTATGGGACAACACAATTAAGAACGGTTAAGGATTTCGAGATTGTGATGGTATGGGACATTACAATTGAGAGAGACTTAAGAGATTTGATTGGTACTACCTATACCAACAAGGTGCACCTTCTTTTCGGGAGCCTACTCGGGAGAACTCCAAAGTTGAACGTGCTTGACTTGGAGCAATCTCGGGATGGGTGACCTCCTGGGAAGTAATTTCCAGGAAGTGAGCGAGTGAGGACAAAGCTCACTGGAAAGACTCGTGTTGGTTTGTGGGGGCAGTCGATCGAACCCGGGGTGTTACAGTTTGGTATCAGAGCCAGCTCTCTCCCAGTACGGTGTGGTTCGGGGATGAACCAGGCAGAAGCTGGTGGGCCTGTAGCGACCCGGTCCTAAGAGGGGTGGCGCCGGGGTAGAAGACCTGAGCAAAGAGCGGCCATGAAGGATGTCGATGGGGACAGGAATGAACCGAGTCCACACCTGAAAGAGAGAGGGTTTCGAGGTTGTGTTGGTATGGGACAACACAATTAAGAACGGTTAAGGATTTCGAGATTGTGATGGTATGGGACATTACAATTGAGAGAGACTTAAGAGATTTGATTGGTACTACCTATACCAACAAGGTGCACCTTCTTTTCGGGAGCCTACTCGGGAGAACTCCAAAGTTGAACGTGCTTGACTTGGAGCAATCTCGGGATGGGTGACCTCCTGGGAAGTAATTTCCAGGAAGTGAGCGAGTGAGGACAAAGCTCACTGGAAAGACTCGTGTTGGTTTGTGGGGGCAGTCGATCGAACCCGGGGTGTTACACTGGTTGTGACTACTACTAGCCATTCTTATTCCTGAAAATTGGACCAAAGTGGATCAACATCTGACATATCATATTTATATCTCAAATGGCATGTACATACTAGTCATAGAATCGCCTAAACCTAGCTCCGATACCAACAAATGTAACACCCCCTTTATTGGGAGTGCCACGATAATTATAATCACCCAATCGACAACTCTACTCCACAATATAAAATTCAATACTATTAGATTTACTATGTACAAATACCAATATAATGTTTGAGACTCCAAATTATTTTTCAATGCCAATTATTCTCCAAATATTTCTCAATACCATTTTATATTTCTCACACTATCTAGTACATGTTATTACTCCACAAACCATAATATTACATTAAATTACAAATTCACCTCGAGTCTTTCCTTATTTGCTCTTCAAGCTGATCCACTTATTCCACTTTGGTCCAAGCTATCTACAAGTTCTCCACCCACGTGTAGAAAAAAACTACACGCTAAGCAATTTGGTTAGTGGTGTCTATAAAAAAAATATAATAACTTTGAACATTTTTAACATAGAAACAAAGTATATTTATAAGTCAAAAACAAATTAACCAACTTTATGGAACCAAATCACAAAACTTATATAGTAATCCTTTCAAAGTACAATCAAATTTGTACCCATTTTTTCGAAATACTTTAACCACATATTGCCCAAAGTAAACAAGTCCTGAATAACGGTAACATGGATACTAGAGCGGACAAGCCCGAAGCTGAAGCTTCAAAATCAATATATTGGTCAAGCCAGAAGCCGAAGCTTCAAAATCAATATATCGGTCAAGCCCAAAGCCGAAGCTTCAAAATGAACATATCGGTCAAGCCCGAAGCCGAAACTTCAATATCAATATATATATATCATAATATCGGCCAAAGCCCAAAGCCAAAGCTTCAATTGTTTGTATAGTACTGTACCCTCCTTTATTAGCGCCAATCTACCCTGACCCGTATTCTACTCGTTTAATAAGGGCAATAAATTAAAGTAACATCTTAAAAATTCCAGTATAAGCCATCAATCATAATTCAACATAACTTCAGTAATTAAGGAATCCAAATCCCAAAATTTTAAGCATCAAACTTTAATTAAAACTCAATAAAATCAATATTCATACTTTCCAGAATTTTTCCAGGTTTCGTAACCTGACTTCCCCTGCATTTTTCACTATTAAAACATCATCTAATCGAAGAACTTTCTTCTAAACATAATTAGACACATGTCTCAGCTTTCGAAAGCCACCAGAATCACAGAAATCCAAATTTTATAACCAAAGTTATGATCAAAATACTAAACAGTGTACCAAGCTGAGATTTTCCGAAAACAAATTTCGTGACTCAACTTCAAACGAAAATTTCACATTGAAAACGAATGAAATTCAGTAAGGTTTCTTCTAAACATATGTTCCTTACTTTCTGTAGATATCAATAAAATCAAAAACCGTTCAAATCAAAATTATATAACGAGAGAAAACATTAAAACAAAACAGGTATACAAATCTGAAATTTTTCCGAAAAACCGAGAAATCAAAATTTAAGACACAAACCTTTTTCTAAGCTCTTTCTAGCTCTCTTCTACCTCTTTTCCGTTTGATTTGGTTGCACTAGCTTCCTCTACAACAGCCATTTATAATTCTATCAAGATATTGTATAAATAAACTTCCTAATACCATAAATATGCTTAATCTACCATGAATTCTACTAATTAAGCTTTAATTTCATCAAAAATACTCACCTCTAATTCGGGTTACTATTCATCCGAACCTTAAAATCTGAAATCCTCCTCTTCTAGTCTTGATTGACTGAAATTGATGATGATAGAGGGCTTAAGGATCGATTTCCAACACGAATTTGAACTTGAATCGAAGAAATCGGAAGTTTTTAGGTTATGGAAATTTTGATAATGGAAAGGAAGAAATGGAGAAGGAGAAGGAAATGAAATTGAATGGGATGAGGGATACGTATAAGATTTGATTTTTTTTAATTTTCAATATTACCCTTGAACAAATAATTAACTTCCCAATTCATCCCTTTTACTTAATTAACTCTTATTTCCTCATGTCTTATATCTAATAACAATAAACTACAATAAATTCCATGATATTTTAATACTATAGTAATTTATTATAAGCAAATTTTGGAAATTTCGGTTCGTTACATTGCTAAACGGCTAAATCGCATTACATGTTTTTAAAGTTTACCTTTTTTTAATTAACTAGTTTCCAAAGAGTGTATACATTTATCATATAGTTAATTTTTAAAATTTTACAAAAACATGCTATTATTTTTGTTTAAAGTAGATAAAGTATATATAGATTACAAAATCTATTGATATTATCTTTTCATTTAATTAAATTGTTTTTTTAACAAGAAAAGAGATGGTTTAAAGTTTATAAAGATTAGATTTAACAATTTGAATTTAAATTATTAACTATTAGTTTTTTTTGTAAGCCTATAAATTATAGCTTTGTAATGAAATGAGGCCATGAGTAGCAAGGATAGTATGCCTTTCCTCAAATTTATCGGTTCGTGTTGTTTCTTCTCTTAAAAAACAACATTTATTCACCACAAAAGAATTGCAGATTTTGTTAATTAGCTAATTATGTATAATATTTTACTAATTTTTAGTAATTTTCAGTTATAAGTGATGAAATTTTGTTGTGATTGCTAACAGATTATGGAAGAATGTAATGATAGAGAAGTTGATCATGCAATTGTATTGCCTCGACTGAAAGTATTGATTCTTGGAGGAATGCCTAAGCTTAGAATTCTGTGTAACGGGAATCATGCAATTGAATGCCCTTCATTAGAAGAAGTGAGAATTGTAGAATGCAATAACATGGAAGCTCTTTCCTACGGATCATTCAATGCTCCAATAACCAAGGAATTAGAGTTAAAAGGAGTAAGATCTGTAAAGTATAGTATTACGAAGTGGCTGCATTTGAAACAAACCAATGGAACCCCTCGGGTAACGAAATTACAAATTGGAAGATGCAATGAAACGAAATACTTGGTTGATGCAACAGACTCTGATGACCCAAATCTGCTGCAAGCTTTCTTCTCTCGTTTGGAACATTTGGAGATTCAGCAAATGGATAGCCTAGAAGCAATATGGAACGGACCTTATTTGTCAAACATACAGCGGACGAAATTTCCTAATTTGACTCGTATTACAATATGGGACTGTCCAAAGTTGAAACGTGTGTTTTCGTTGTCGGTGGCTATAGAACTGAGACAACTAGGATACGTTTATATAAGGTCATCTTCTGAAATGGAGGAAATTTTCTACAATGACCAGGTTAGTTTTTTTATTTAAATAATTCTATTATTTGTTTTTCTGCAATTTGTTTACATAATATTCTGAAATTGTGTATAGTTTAGACCAAATAAGAAGATGATGGAAATCAAGTTATTATATTTTTTATAGGAATGATTTTTTTTAAAGGAGCCTAAGTTTGTTTCTTAATTATCCTCGTTCATGTACTAATTGAACCAAGTCCAATTAGTAAATCAAGTTATTATTCAATTGATTTTTCTATATATATAGTCATTAGTTCACTCATTTGTCCAACACGGCAACACCACATTCATTAACTCATTCAACATTATTAGAGCTAGGGGTGAGCAAATGTCGATTCGATTCAAAACTCGAACCGACCCGAAATCCAAATTAGTAAAAATATAAGAACCGAAACCAAACCGAATATAGTTCGGTTCGGTGTAAATTGAACCGAATATAATTCGGTTCGGTTATAACCGAATTGCTCAAACTCTATAATTTATAAAACAATTTGTAATTTATTTTTTCGTTCTAGAATTATACGAGAGAGATTTAAAGAAATCATCGTGATATGTGTTAAATTTGATAGTATTTAGACTTCAAAATTTATATTTACAATAATAAATATAAATATTGATACATAAAAAATATAATTGAAGTAGTATGACATGCATATAATGAATTATTGAATGGGTTATAGTCTTAAAGTTGTAAGATAGAACAATTCTTTCCGAAGTAGGATTACTGAAGTCAAAATCTCATATTTATTATTATTGTTTATTAACGTCAATATTGATTAAGATATTTAGATATAATATGAATATATATTAAAATATAATAATTATTAATTTATTCGGTTCGATTCGGTTTTATTTCGGTTTTTAAAGTAAAAACCGATACCGAACCGAAACCCAAATTTTAAAAATCAAAACCGAATCAAAATAAATTTGGTTCAGTACATTTCGGTTATTTTTATTCGGTTTCAGTTTAAATTTTAGTTTCGGTTCAATTCTGCACACCCCTAATTAGAGCAGGTATATTCACATTCAATCATTTAACATTCTCATTTTTCCCAATTATTAGAACTTTTTTAATAATAATACATGTACATGTAGATTATTGAGTGTCGTGTTACCATTTCACCCAAAAATTTAACCTGATAGGTTAGGTTGAATTATTTAAATTAAGGTAAAATATTTGATATCTAATTTCTATTTAATGTGGCTGCTCGTCCATTAGTTATATTTAAAAAGAATGCTATTGAATGTGGCAACTCATTAATTTAAGTACTCCCTCTCTTCAAAAAACTAATCACTCTTCAGATTTTTCTTTTGCTTCTTTTGCTTGTCATTTTTCATTTCAATGTAAGTTTTTACTCTTTTTTTTTCTTATTATACCCTTATTAATTATAGTTCAATCTCAATACTCATATTAGTTAATTAATACTAATTTAAGGATAAACAAGTTATTTTATACATTACTTGTTTCTTAAAATTTGTGAAGTCACATTCTTAGACTCTATTGAGTATATGCACTTGTATTTCTGGGTTATATATGTTAACTGTTGACGGATTGTTAAATTATTAAATTTACATATTTCAACTACTACATATTTAACCTTCCTCAAATAATGGCGATATTCCTATTATATTTGATCATTATTATTTTGATTGTTGACAGATTGTGGAAGAAAGTATCGAAAAAGTCGATGAAAGAGATGGTGATCATGTGGTTGTATTGCCTCTACTAAAGAGATTGGATATTCAATTTTTGCCAAAGCTTAGAAGTTTGTATAAGGGGAATCATGTAATTGAATGCCCTTCATTAGAAGAAGTGAATGTTAAAGAATGCAATAACATGAAAGCTCTTTTCTTCGGATCATTCAATGCTCCAATAACCAAATTAACGATTTCCCAATGCCGTGAAATGAAATGCTTGGTTGACCCAAATCTGCCGAAAGCCTTCTTCTTTCGCTTGGAAGCGTTGACCATAAAAGAAATGGACAGCCTCGAAGAAATATGGCATGGACCTTATTTCCCACCTTGCTTTCCTAATTTGACTAAAATTTTCATATGGCTCTGTCCAAAGTTAAAACGTGTGTTTCCTTTATCATTGGCTACACAACTACAATCCATGGAGATAATTTGTTGTGATGAATTGGAAGAAATTTTCTACAATGACCGGGTTAGTTTTTTTTTCTACTTAAATAATTAAAATATACTTTTTCTACAATTTATTTATATAATACTGTAGTCATTAGTTCACTCATTTGTCCAACTCAACATTCAATCATTAACACCTAAGTTTCCCCAACTAATAGACCATGTATATTCGCATACATTCACATACATTCACATACATTCATTTAACATAACTGTTTTTTTCGCAACTATTAGACCTCCTTTTTATTTATAAAGAAAAAAGGCATTACTGTATTTCAAATCTCTATTACATATTTTTAAATAATATGTACATGTAGAGTAATATTGGGATTACGCCTTTGCCTGATTCCCAAATAATATAGGGCCCCGTTTTCCACACCTAGTTCTTCTTCTTTCCCTTGTTTATTTCTGCTTTTATTATTTTTAAAGCCATCAATTATGCATATATTTAAATTTATCGTCCTTTTAAGAAAATTTTATAACTAATTAGACGTACAACTAAATTCTGTATTGAATTGTCCGGATAAACAGAGTTATTTTCTTAAAAAAATTCAGAATTTAATATATTAATACACTTATTATGCAATATTTACTATCTTTACACTAATGATTTCATTTTTATTTATTAATTCTTTTCTATTTGATATTAAAATTGAGTATATATTAAAATTAAAATTGATTTAATAATCGCACCACTATTTCTGTTATGTAAGACGTTTAGATTGATTTGTATTTTAGAATGAGAGAAATTTTGTTTTTATTAACAATTTAATTATTCAATTATCGGCTTTTGCCCGGGGCCTCGACCTTTAGATCAAAGCTGCTCTGACACCATGCTATAAAATCGTTTGACTTACAAGCTTAAGTTAACATGTAAGGTCAAATCATAGCTCATATATTGTTCTTGATATTAAGATGGTAAAAGTAAAAAGATTTAAGTGTTGCTTAGGAGTTCAGAGCACTTTTAGTAGATAGTCTATTCCAATACTAGTCTTGACACATGCGAAATTAGACAATTAAGTGAAAAATGACTCTACACTATCTCTTCTGTTTTCTCTTTCCTGTGTGATGTGGAACCATAAATGTTGAACATTGTCTATTTAAACTTATACATGTAGATAATTAAATAGAAACTAGTTTCTTGAATAACATTGTCTATTTGTAAAATCATTACCACGTCATTAAAATGAATTCATATTTTATATGTCGCATCAACTTAGAATGCACAAGCTACGAAAGATGCTTTGAAACTTATATTTTTATACTATTTTGCATCCCAACTATTTACATGCTTTTTTTCTATTAACTTTCTGTAAGTATTTGAGAATGTAAAAACTTCTCGGCGTTTAATCTATTTATTTCAAATTTTCAGTGTACGGAGCATTGCCTTTTAATCATTCAGTTAGGAAAATTTAGATACTAATTTAAGGATAAATCACGAGCGATACAACATGTTTATTTTCGTATACTTTAAACCGTATATAAAGTAGCAGTTTGTTTTTATTGCAAAACCATGAAATCACATGACTCATTTATGTACTTCTCCTCAATTTTCTTACAAGAGAGAATTGTTTTAGATAAATAACTTGAAACTGGATTACATCAAAAGAGAAATATGTCAAACCAACTGGACCACTGACCAGTTCTCGATTGCACATGCAGGTGGTGAAGTTTTGATAACACCGGTCTTAAAGTACTTTTATTTCTAATTATTTTTCTGAATCGCGAAATTGGTATTAAGAAAGTATAATTTAATAATCAAGAATCTTAGTTTATATCTTGTTTATATCTGGTAATTTTAGGACAATAAATAAATAGATTTCTCATATATTGCCAAAATTCTGCTATATTATGTAAATATTCGTGATTAATTGGTGACAGAGTGTAGAAGAAAATAGTGCAAAACTCGATGAAAAAGAAGCTGATAAAGCAATGGATGCTTTTATTTTCCCAAAACTAAGAGAACTGCAGCTATGCCTGTTGTCTAAACTCAGAATTTTGTATGATGGGAATCATTCAATGGAATTGCCTTCATTAGAGATATTTAACATTAATGGATGCAATAATATAGAAGCTCTCTCCAAGGGATCATTCAAGGCTCCAATACTTAAAGAAATATTTATGTTTTGGGGAAGGTATCCATGTGGGGAGGATCTTAATACAATTGTGAGGGAAACGGTACAATCTTTTCTTTAAACTTTTTAACTATATTCTTCTTTTACTCAAGTCTATGATGGTAAGTCCATGAATCAGGATGCCCACAAGTTAGCTAGGGCAGCTGGTTCCTAGACAGATAGGTGGACATGGTTTCATGCATGTCCACCTTTAATTAGAGCTATTATGGCTTATGATTTGAATTAATAAGACCATCTTTCTTCAGTAAAAAATACTTAAGACTATATGAAATTAATGTGTTACTAAGAATATTTAACATGTACAAAGTTGAACCGACGACGAGCCAAAGGAGAGGTCAAGGACGAGGCAGAGGCTGATAGCATGGATTAGGATTATCGTGATTTATGAAAATTCATTGTGAGTTTCACAATTATGATAACTATCTTCACAATTATTTTACATAGTAGGATATAAATGGACTCATAAATGTTGCCAATAACAATTAGTAGCAACATTAAATGAAATTTGCATACTTTGAGGTCAAGTTCTTATTTATGTTGTAAGAACTTTGACCTAAGCCTCATTAATTTAACTTAGCTTTAGTTCCAACTTAAGTGGGATGTTTTGATCCTCCACCGCTATTCGGCTTTTCTTAATATTAAAAAAATTGAGCATTTGATACTCCATGTTGTTGTACATATTTATGGATTGTTTATAAATTTATTATTAGTCGAGTTCCAAATCTTACAATTCTTTGCATTATTCTGCAGGTTGGGACACAGAACTAAATCTGGACAACAATTGTTTATTTCTTTATCTATCCTTTGCAAAATTTGTGTTGAGATGTCATTTTGTAAGGCCAAGCTCATTATTTACGTTTATGTCACCTTGAACTTACGGTGTGTCCAATTTATTCTTGTGCCCGACAAAAACGATCAATTTTCTCCCTGCTTTAGGTAAAAATGACCGATTTTTCCCTTTATCGTATGTTTACCGAGTCAAAAGAGAGAAATTTGGATTGTTTTTGTTAAGTGTTCGGGGAAACTAGCTGTTTTTGTCACGTTCTGGGAAAATTGGTCGGTTTTGCTAAGTACGTGAGATAAATTGGATAAACCTTTAAGTTTAGGATGAGGAGACCTTCAAAAAAAAGTAATGTACTTGGCTGCTTCTGTTATTGTTATTCGAACGTATGTCGTAACTTTTTTAAAACCGGGTTTCTTATAAGACCAAGTTTAATTTTCTTTTTGGTGTTTTGGTAAATAATAGCAGGTTTTGTGCTGCACCTTCTAAATCTATTTTTCTGCTCCATTGTGAAAGCAGTTTGTCAACTTAAACAAAGAGAATGTTAAGGCTTTCAATATCTCAACATATTTTTCATGCATACTGTTTGGTTCGTGAAACTGAAAAAATATTATTTATTATTAGTAAGGTTCGTATAGCTATTTGAGGCTTAGTTTTTGTTTGGATTTGAGACATTTTTTATCTACATAATGCTTGTCGAGTTTAAGGCTCTGACATCATGACCATTATGGATGGTTAGCTTTAATAGTTGTAGCTAGCCCCTAAACTTGGCACAAAAAGTTGGATACTACTTTGAATATTTAAAAGTTTCAACTAGCTCTTTGAACTTGACAAAAGTGCACGAGTTTGCCCCCCCTTAATGCCACGTGTTAGCTTCTGGTTGGTTTGACTTTTCAAATATGTCATATTTTTTTATTTTTCTTTTCTCCAATCAAAAGCTGACACATGGCAATGAAGGGGTAAACTGTTGTACTTTTGCGAAGTTCAAGGGGGTTAAATAGAACTTTTGAAAGTTTAGGGTGCCATCTGACTTTTTTTTACTAAGTTCGATGGGTAAATAATGCAATTGGCCTACAAAGAAATCTATAAGTGGCATATTTGAAAGTTTCACGTGGAACCATGTCTGATTTCTGAGCTTGGAAATGGAATAATAATGTTAGCGAGACAGAATGGTCCATAATGATTCCGATTTCTCTGAAATTCATACTCACTTTAAATTCAATTTGTAATTAATAAATTTTTTTAGGATTTATCTTCAATAAATTAATCCGCACAACACAACCAATCAAAAATTTTCTCCAAATCGATACATGATGATGCTAAACCAAGACCAAGATAGCGCGCGGAAGGGATTGTTACTAAGTACAAAGTCAGACTGGCATCTTAGAATATAGGAAGATCCGGTTCTTTAAATGCAAAACTAGCTCTCTCTCCTAAGCGAAAGGAGTAATTACCAAAAGAAAAGAAGTTTAGATTCAGTTCGCCCCGGTAATTCAACTAGTTCCAAGTTGCTACATATGATAAAAAATATAGTCCATCAAAGGGGCCGAAACCACATTGGCTAAAAAGGTAAGGAGTATACCACAGTGGCACAAAGGGTGAATGAGCTGGCTTTAGCACATGATCCATTTACGAAGTATTCAGCTTTGAAGCCGTGATCATAGAGGTTACAGGTTCGAGTTCATATTCGGACAGGTGGGATAAGGTTTTCCTTTGTTATTATTGTAAGCCCGTATGATGCAAATGTTTTCCTCTCAACCCTCCAAACTTGATAGAAGTGTATCAATTTGCCCTCTGAAATCAGAAAAAGTGTATCAGTTTGACCTAGAATGCCACGTGTCAGCATTTGATTGGAATAACTTTTCAAAATACCTTTTTCTGTTCGCAAATTAAAAGCTAACAAGTGGCATTCAGTGTAAAATGATACATTTTTGTCAAATTCCGGGGCAAACTAATACACTTATATTAAATTCAAGAAGATGAGAGAAACTTTTAAAAGTTTAGGGGAAAGTAAATTTTTTTTTATCAAATATAGGTGGATAAAAATGTATTTAACCTTTTTATATAGAAAAAATTCCTTGAAGCACACTAATTTTTTTTTGGTAATTAAAAGCACACTAATTATGAACCAGAAAGAAGTCATTAGCAGTAGTGGTTTAAAAATTGATTATTCCAGGAAATTATTGAGGGGGACCTCTTGACAAAGCATCAATGAAAGAACAGTACACAAGAAACAAACGAAACAAGAACGAAAAAAAAAAAATTTTAAAGCTGGAAATTATCAATTTTGATAAATTAAATGATGACTTGCTCTATTCATTATTGTTATGCATACTTTAATTTTGTATATTTATATTAAAATAAGTTTAATTTAAATGCGATTGTGGTGTTAGTCTAATGATTAATATTAAAGTTAGAATCTTTAAAGGTCTCAATTTTGAGTTAGGGTTGGAGATTTTTCTTTTCATTCAATGGTAAGCCTAACGAGGGAAAAAATATTTTAAAGTTATATTTAAGCTTAATTCAGTTCAAACTTAAAAGTAGTTGTACTGAACTGAAATTTATTTATTTCATTGTAAATCTATAAGTATGTAGTACTTATAATACTGAACTGAATGAGTTATAAATTGAAAGGATGTAGCCTTCATTCTCATTAGTCTTTCTTGAATAGACATGCTTGTCATGAAACCATCTCACCCAAAAGCTTAAGTTGACAGGTTAGGCTCAATTACAGTATTTATATTATTCCTGACACTCGCCCACAAGCAAATGACCCCTAGGCTTGAAGCGGATACAAAACAGACCCTTTCCGCTACGTGTTTTTTTTAATAAGAAAAAAATAAAGTTAGGGGAAAGAAAGGTAAAGCTTTCTATTTTAAAATAGTAGAGAGGGGCTTGAGAGTCACAAAGTCTAATCATTTATTAGACTATTAAAATTATTAATTTATGCTTCATAATTATATTCTAAATTTTTTTCTTTTTATATACTGACTTATCATTACATAATTTTTCTCCTAATTAATAAAACGACAAATAAGAGAAAACATGCTGAAAATACATAAAAAAAAAATCTAACTTAATAATAGTTAAAGAAAAATAATGAAAGACTAAGGGTATTCTTTTTTTTTGAAAAACTCCCGGAGGAACATTGTGTACCTCTAAAGGAAAAAATATTGGAGCGGGTGCAAATTTTGGGGCTGAGGTCCCAACTAGATTGATACCTCCGCTTACCTACAAAACACACACCCCTCTTTTCATTAATAAAAAGTGGTTCTCAAAATAAGAACCATATTGTTTGTGTTACAAGCTGAGAAGCAAACTCGGATTAATAAATAAATCCGAGACCGAGTGGCAAATATTACATTTGTATGAATTAAAAAGAAACCGACAAAAATAAATGCTAGCGATAAGCAAGTCCCCGTCATCAATGTCACCATCAAAGACCTTCTTATTGTGCCTCGTCCATAAATTCCAAGATATGATAAACCATAGTGAAGTCCCGAAATCGCGATAGATGCCATGTTTGAAGAAAGAGCGCCATAGAATAAGGAAGTCGTATCCCGAGTGTGGCATTACCAATGAAATTCCCAACCAACGAAACGCGTCACACCACAGGCTATGGCTCGCTCGACAAAGGAAGAGACAATGATCCATTGTTTCGGAGGGCGAACAAAAAGGGCATGCATCATTGTTGATCGTGCGGCATCCACGACGCAATAAAAATTCATGAGTTGGTACGTTGTTATGACACACAATACAAGCAAAAAATTTTATTTTAGGAAGTATATGGGCACTCCAAATAAGTTTGAAGTCTTTCAAGGGAGATATCTGTAAAGACCCGGTCCTAAGAGGGGTGGCGCCGGGGTAGAAGACCTAAGCAAAGAGCGGCCATGAAGGATGTCGATGGGGACAGGAATGAACCGAATCCACACCCGAAAGAGAGAGTTTCGAGATTGTGCTGGTATGGGACAGCAGAATTGAGAACGGTTAAGGATTTCGAGGTTGTAATGGTATGGGACATTACAATTGAGAGAGACTTAAGAGATTTGATTATTACTACCTATACTAATAAGGTGCACCTTCTTTTCGGGATCCTACTCGGGAGAACTCCAAAGTTGAGCGTGCTTGACTTGGAGCAAATCTTGGGATGGGTGACCTCCTGGGAAGAAATTTCCAGGAAGTGAGCGAGTGAGGACAAAGCTCACTGGAAAGACTCGTGTTGGTTTGTGGGGGCAGTCGGTCGAACCCGGGGAGTTACAATATCCATTAGGGTTGTTGGTAGAATCCAAGATAATAAGAGGCTGCCGAATATTCATTTTGGACACCAATTTCCTAAGTAAAATGGTCGGCATTAGAAAATTTGTTGGTCAGAGATTCCCGTACCTTGAAAAAGAGAAGGACAAGATGACAGAGTCCATGCAAGGGTCTTGATCGGGGAATTTGCGGTCCAATTATCATGCCAAAGGGAGCCCACTTGACCATTGCCTACACGAACACGCACTTGGGAAGAGTGAAAAGCCCAATTGTTTTCATTCATGAAACAATATTTCATAATTCCATGCCACACTCGAGAAATAATTTTTGAATCCAAGACTATCATTTCATGCCATGAACGTACTCCATAGCATCGCACACAGTATCTAACCAAAGAGATTCCTCATTAGTATCACGTAATTTCCAAATCCATTTAAAAAGCAAGCTGGCGTTGACGACTTTAAGATCACGAATGGAGAGAGCACCCAGTTAGATTGGTAGAGTTATGGTGTTCTAACTCACTTTGCACACACTGTTAAGATTTGAACCACCTCGCCATAAAAAATTACTCATCAATCGATTTAAAGTCGAAATCACAGAAATTGGCATGCGAAAAATAGATAATAGATAGATTGGAAGGTAAGAAAGTACCGATTTTATTAAAATGATCCTACTCACATAAGATAGGCACTTCCCTTTCCAATTAGCTAATCAGGTTTTAAACTTCGCAATCAAGGAGTCCCAAGAGGCAATGGGGGCTGTTTATGCAGAGTGGTGCGCCCAAGTATTTAATTAGAAATTTTTCCACCCGACAGCCAAATAAAGTAGCGAATGAGGCAAGTGAATTGACATGAACACCCATTAGTGCACTTTTATGGTTGTTGATTCGAAGACTAGAAATTATTTCAAAACACCTCAAGATCTATAAGAAAGTAGGGATAATTGATTCTGCCGGCAAAAAAAAATAGTGTCATCTGCAAACTGAAGTAATGAAATGTCCTTTAGAGATTCCTCAAGGCGAAAGCCTAGTAGCATGCCTTCTCTAATACTACAATCAATGAGTTGTTTCAGTCCTTCCACGGCATGTACAAAAATGAATGGTGATAACGGGTCTCCTTGTTTTATGCCTCTCTTGATACGAATGGGAGCGCATGGTGTGCCATTAATCAATATGGATGTAGTTGATTTTTTTTGCAATTGGACAACCAAAATATCCACTTTTGATGAAAACCCATCTTATGTAGGATCAAGTCGATGTAAGTCCAGGAAATACTATCAAAAGCCTTATGAAAATCTAATTTCAAAACCAGACATGATTTCCTTCTAGAATGTAAACTGTGGATTACCCCCGACGCCAAGAACGAACACTCGTGAATACTTCTTCCTTTAATGAATGCAAATTGATTATTTGAGATTAAAGAGGGTAAAACAACTTGTAAATGAATAGATAGAAACTTTGCGATAATCTTGTAAACCCCATGAATAAGAGAAATTGGCCTATAATTATTCAAAGTACAAGAAATTGGCACCTTAGGTAGCAATACTGTGAAGATGTTTTTAAAGAGTCTGACAGTTGTGATGTAGCGTGAAAACGCTCAAAGACCTGCATGCATTCTAACTTTAGATCATTTGTAAAAAAGGAAATTGAAACCATATGGTCCCGGTGCTTTATTCTCCCCACACGTATTAATGCAATTCCATATCTCATCAGCCGAGAAAGGAGCAGTAACGGCAGAATTTCGATTGGCATTGATGGTGGAGAAATGGAGTTTGTGGAGGGAAAAAGGAACCTCGGGATTATCCATGAAGAGCTGCTCATAATAATTGCAAATTGCCCCAGAAATTACTTGTGGATCGGTAACAATCTCACCCTGAATATCTAAATGTGTGATTTCATTATTACGGAATCGGGCGGATGCTATGCGGTGAAAAAAGGTGTTATTGTCCCCTAAGAGAGTCCAAGTAATCCGAGATTGTTGATGTCTAAGCTTTTCAAAAGTGGAGCAACTTTCTTAAAGTAAAGCACAATGGGTGTTGAGTTCCGTGTTTTGCACCATGGTAAGGGGACGGGGAACATTGCTAGAAGTGAGTGCTAAAATTTTAGCTTCCAAATCTGAAATTTTCCTGCTTATATTTCCAAAATTCTCTGAATGCCAAGGGCGAATGGCTAAGCTTATTTTGGACAATTTGAAGGAAATATCTCTGTGTGGGTAAGATGAACAAACTGATTGCCATTTTCCATGAATGAATGGCAAGAACTCAACCTTGTCCCAACAAAAGTTTAACGATCTAAAAGGTCTTCTGCCTACGATTCGAACCACAGATGATCGGAATAATATAGGTAAAAGATCAGAAAGGGTTGTGTCCAATGTCGAGATGGATAGATTTGGCCAAAAGTCTAAGATGTCGCCTGAAACCAGAATCCTATAAATGCGGGAAAAAGAAAGCCTAGTGTGCTATGTGTAGTCACGCCCTTGAAGGGGTAAGTCATAAAATTCGGTTTCCAAGACAAAATCTTGAAAAGCGGTCATGGAAGGTTGAAATATGCCCCACGCTCTTTCTGATTCATGTAAAACATCGTTAAAATCACGACATATCGATACCCTCTGAAAATCAAGAATAACTGAAATAATTTCTAACCACAAAGCATTTATATCCATGTGACTCGTTGGGGTGTATAGACTTAAGACATAAAAATCTTATTGTTGCATAGAGAATTTGATCAACACCCATCTAGAAGTCAAAAGAATTAATGACCCATTAAGTTAACCAGAGTTCTAAGAGAACAAGATTCCACCTGGAAGGCCAACAGATGAGATACAGTGATAAGCAAAATCATTATGACCCCAAAAATGATGAACCACATGATCGTAGACACCTTCAATTTCCATCTCCAATATAACAAAAAATTTTAGGTTATATTTCCTAATGCATGATAGCACAAACTGCTATTTTGATCCATTATTAACCCCTCATCGACAGTTCTAACTTAAGAAGTCTAATGACATAAGCAAAATATATAATACCTTGGTGAGTGATCCTTAATCAATGGACCAAATTATCCATGGCTGCCATAATGATCGATTCATGATGATCTTTGACTAAGCCTAAATTTTTACCAACATTAATAGTCATTTTTTCTCATGATCCAGAGAAGCCCTTACTTGGGATAATATAATAACGCGATTCATATTTGGAATGTCGGGTCTCGATGATCTTGAGTTTTCAGTTTAGTGTGTTTCAAGTGCCTGAAATTATGCCAAATGCCTACTTGGTTCGGCTTCCTCATTATGTACTATTAGTGCCATATTAGTCTCGGGAACGGTGCTTAAGTTAGCTCCAGAATGGTCAAATACAAGGCTGATTTGTACATTTTCCCGGATAGCTACATTGTGCTCTTGAAATTCTACTTAGAATGAATGATATGAATTATTGGGGTCAATTGAGTCTTCGCTAGAGTCACTGGATACATCTGATTCGATATCCTGGCAGTGTTCACAACCCACGCCTTGTCTGAGATTGGTGTGAATTTCTACCTCCCTCGAACCAACAAGAAGTTTAAATGAACGGTTGGTGGTGCCAAAAGAAACCGAGACAAGACATGAAACAATGTCAAGATAGTTCGGTATATTTAAGTCAAAGTCCAACAAAACAATTCAATCGAAGGATGCAGCTAAGTGTCTAAGAAGATTTTCTATATCAACACGAGGGGATGCTCATAAAATCAACATACATGATGCACTCCTTAGGAGAAAAATCAGCTGGCAAGAATTGCACCCATTTGAATATATGGTGCATAGCCTGCCAATCTCTACCTACAAATTCATTCATGGTAGTCACTGAATTAAAAGTGACAATAACAGTATCATTACCCCACATGAGCAGCAAAGGCAATGTCAAATCCATGATTCTGTAATAGTTCAAAAGTGATACGAATATTTGAAATGTCATGCAAAGAAATAAGACATGACTTATCTTTCCAAGGGGCCACTTTTATAACAAGTTCATGGCCCCGAGATGAGTTTGCTTGGTTGGATGGTATTCCTTGGTGTTCAGAATTCAGTTTAGAAAAAGAGGCCTCGATCGAATCCTTGGGACCTTCAACTACTTTCACATATGATCTCTCTCCTCTGTACGAATCATGAAATTTGATTTTCTATTTTAGAGCCTGAAGAGGGATCGGATTGTGCTTTGGATTTTAGATTGACGAAGATTTGATCCTTCTCGTATATCTTGCCTTGAAGGGCCTCAATTGTATGATTCCAATTGATATAGAGTTTAATCGATAAAGAATTCCATGAATAGGAAGGGAGCTGTCGACAGATAAAAAACCAAAATTCAGAATTTTTGGCATTTTTCCTCCTGGCCACGTAAATCTTGCCGATGATGCCATATTTCTTGAAAATTCTACTCTTCGAGTCCGCTCGATACATGTTCGGGAAATTTTCAAAATAAATTCTGGTAGGGATAGGAGGTCTGGATCATCGATTTTCCAGATTTGGGGGGCAACGTGAGGTGTGAGTGGTGTTGTGGTTGCGTGGGTATTGATGATGGTAGTGATTAGGGTCACGGGGGTGGCGGGGTGGTTGTGATCACCGTCGGAAAGGTGATAGCGGTGATAGGGGGAGCCGTCGGGAATTAGATTACCATGATTGGGACCTTGAGTTTTTAAAATTTGGTGGATTTCATTTCTGGTCGATTCCATCCTAAAGGCCAATTTCTAATTCCACCAATTTGGATGAATTTGGTGGGAGCCTATTTTTTTCCAAGTTTGTCCCTTCTTTTTAACTTATTTTACTAACTTGACCAAAGAATTTTTATACATAAAGGGTACATATGTAATTATACTACATTTTTCTTTACAAATCCATCCTTGTATCTCAAACGTCACAATTTTATTCTAAATTTTTTCCTCCTTATATACTGACTTGTCATTACATAATTTTTCTCCTAAATAAAATGACAAATAAGAGAAAACATGCTGAAAATACATAAAAAAAAAATCTAACTTAATAATAGTAAAAGAAAAATAATGAAAGACTAAGGGTGTACTTGGATTGAAGGTTTTGAAGGAGGAGGAGGTAATTAGATTACCATGATTGGGACCTTGAGTTTTTAAAATTTGGTGGATTTCCAAAAGGTCAATTTCCCAATTCCGCCAATTTGGTAGAATTTAGAGGGAGCCTATTTTTTTTCCAAGTATGTCCCTTCTTTTTAATTTATTTTACTAATTTAATCAAGTTTGTCCCTTCTTTTTAATTTATTTTACTAGATATATAGGGAGAAGAAGGACATTCATATGGTTTTCATTGATTTAGAGAAAGCATATGATAGAGTGCCGAGGAAAGTACTTTGGTGGGCACTGGAGAAAAAAGTATTCATGTAAAGTACATAAACTTAATAACGGACATGTATGAAGGGGCAGTAACAAGTGTTCAAACTAGACAATGAGTGACAGAGGAGTTTTCCATCATGATTGGATTGCATCAAGGATCATCTCTATGCCCATTTTTATTTGCCCTAGTTATGGATGAGTTGACCACCAAAATACAAGATGACATCCCATGGAGTATGTTATTTATGGATGACATCGTATTGATTGATGAATCAAGGGAAGGGGTTAATAAGAAGCTAGAGCTGTGGAAAAATGCGTTAGAGAGTAAAGGTTTTAAGTTAAGTAAAAGTAAGACGGAATATTTGCACATCAAGTTCAGCTTACTGAAGGGAGACGAAGGAGAAGTAAAACTAAGAGATACAATTATGCCAAAATGCAAACAATTTAGGTATTTGGGCTCTCCCTTCCTCGAGGAGGGGACGATTGATGATGATGTAACTCATAGAATTAATGTAGGATGGATGAGATGGAGAAGTGCCAGCAGAGTCTTATGTGACAAAAAGATACATTTGAAATTGAAAGGTAAATTCTACAAAACGGTGGTTAAGCCAATCATGACATATGGGAGTGAATGTTGGGCTATTAAGACTCAACATATTCAAAGGATGAATGTGGCAAAAATGAGGATGCTTAGGTGGATGAGTGGGTATACAAGGATGGATCGAATTAGAAATGAATGCATCTGCAAAAAGACCGGTGTTGCACATATTGAGGATAAACTGAGAGAAGGACGACTAAGTTGGTATGAACATGTGCTACGTAGACTAATAGATGCTCCAGTTAGAAAATGTGAGAACTTATGGACAGAGAGTAATGTTAGAGGGAGAGGTAGACCTTAGATTACTTGGAGGGAAACTATTTCTAAGGATATTCGTTTGCTCGGTATGGACGAAAATTTGGCTTTTGATAGAGCTTCATGGCATTGGAAATTCCATATAGCTGACCTCATCTAGCGTGGGATTTAAGGCTTAGTTATTGGTTGGTAATCAAAGAAATTTTATACATAAATGGTACATATGTAATTATACTACATTTTCCTTTATAAATCTATCCATTCATCCTAAACATCATATTTTAAAAAAATTTCCACTCCCTTCAAATTCTACCATTTCTTTTCCTTTCCCTTCCTTTGAAATTTCCTAATACTTTGCTCCCAAGCAAAGCCAAAGGTACACTTAAAAAATGGTGGGAGTAATTTGTAATGCAAATTCATGAGTATGTTTTATCTCAATCTATGTTATATCCTTTTGGGGATATGAGTCCATGGTAGATTTAATAAGTTGAATGAAAAATATATACCCATTCAAGAGAAACCTTCAAGACATGGTAGTAATAAAGGTTCATAAAGCCTTTCTTCCCAGAATTTCTGGATCGTCGGGGCCGGATGTGGCAAATAGGAATAGGGTGATTATTAATACCCAGCATATAGAACCTCGTGAGAATGAGGCTAGATTGGTAGTTAGAGTGGGTGAGATGCTGGGTCTGTTTCAGGAGCAACATGCGGAGCAAATCTTGTAGGTACTGGAAGAGCCTAGAGTTTGAATAGTCCGTTTGAATCGAGGTTTGGTACACGTTTCTTTTTGTCAGTAAACCTTCTTTCTTGGAACTATCGTAGGGGGCTCACGAATGGAGCAAAGCAATTTTTTGTTCATTCGTGTGTCCGCAAATGGTCTTTGCATGTTGTTGTGTTAGTGGAGAAGAAAGTGTTGGATGTGTCAGAGATGATTGTGAAGAAATTATAGGGTCATAATGATTTTTCATATTATTGTGTTCCTGGTCAAGGTTTTTCGAGAGGGATAATTGTGTCATGGAACTCTAAATTAGTTAGGGGTACAGTTAGAGCTGTTGGCGTAAGATGGTGTATTCTGAGCACGGCTGTGAATCAGGTTGAGATTGATATTGTATGCTTATACGGGCCAGTCACAGCTGCTGAGAGGAACCAATTATGGGTTGAATTGCTGCCCCTTATTCGGGATGTTGGTAATTTATTGATATGTGGTGACTTTAATGAAATTCTTCATTATTCAGAAAGAGCGGGTGGGAATGGGATTGTTTCTAATTCTATGATAAGATTCTAGGAATTTGTGAACAAGTGTGCGTTGTATGATGTTCCTTTAGTTGGAAGGGACTATACATGGAGTAACAGTCAGTCGTATTCGAGGATCGATCGAGTGTTGGTGTCATGTGGATTATTAGATAGCTGGCCGGGTTTACAACTCATGACGGTAGGCTCAACCCTATCGGATCACTTGCCCATTATTTTCCAGTCGCATTCTTCGCGGAGATGGGGAAGGAGAGTAGATAGATTGCTAAATAGTTGGTGGGATGTTGATACTTTTTTGCCATTTATCACTAGTAAGTGGCGTTCTATTTGTGGTGCGGCTGGAAGTAAGGATAGAGATGTTGATTTAAAACTTCGAAAATCATGGGGATTTATCCATCCTTGGCATTCGTCTAATTTTGGTCAATTGGATAATAGATTAAAATCGTTGGAAGCCCGGGTTTTAGAGTTGACTGACTCTAGTGTGGGTCGGCCTTTGGATGCTTCAGCCGTGTCTGAATTACAAAGTGTGAAAACTACATTGTTTCAGGCTAGACGAAGCCTTGAAAAAATTTGGCATCAACAGTCAAGAGTGAAGTGGACTTTATTGGGTGGTGACAATACAGCGTTTTTTCACCGCATCGGTTTGGCTAGGTTCAGAGGTAATCGGATTTCATAGTTGGAAATTGGCGGG
Source organism: Euphorbia pulcherrima (assembly GCA_947683365.1). Lineage (NCBI taxonomy): Eukaryota > Viridiplantae > Streptophyta > Magnoliopsida > Malpighiales > Euphorbiaceae > Euphorbia > Euphorbia pulcherrima. The sequence continues at coordinate 1,648,648 of CANTUS010000006.1, read as the reverse complement.
AGAGTCACTAGCGATCCTATAGGGATCATAGCTACGATTCGAAACTACTATTCGATCCTATTTTCGGGAACTATAGTTATTCCGTTTGATTTGGAAAGACTAAAGTTCAGGACGGTAGATGTATTAGAGAATCATCGTCTAGTTGAACCATTCTCAGAAGCCGAGATATGGGATGCAGTTTGTTCTTGTAATGAGGGAAGGTGCCTGGACCTGATGGATTTAATTTTTTCTTCTATAAACGATTTTGGGGTGAACTGAAGCCTGAGCTACTGGACCTATTTGCCAAGTTTCATGCGACGGGACGGCTGCCGAATGCTATTAAATCGTCATATATGGTCCTAATTCCTAAGGTACCTGGCTCTTCTTCGTTGAATAATTTTAGACCTATTGCCTTGATCCATGGTATATATAAAATTGCGTCTAAGGTGCTTGCTAAAAGACTACAACCATTGCTACCTAAGTTGATATCAGACAATCAATTTGCTTTCATTAAAGGTCATAATATTCATGAATGTTCATTCATAGCCTCGGAGATTATCCATTCGGTTCATAGGAGTCGTCAACCATGTTTGGCTATTAAGTTAGACTTTTATAAGGCTTATGATTGTGTTTCGTGGAACTATATTAATGCAGTTTTTAGACAAATGGGTTTTGATGAAAGATGGGTTCAATGGCTTGACAACTGTAGAAGGAATTCGGTCGCTTCGATTCTGATCAATGGGACACCGTCGGAACCAATTAAATTGGCTAGGGGGGGTTAAACAAGGTGATCCTATTTCCCCGTTTCTTTTTGTTCTGGCTAGTGAGGGATTGAAACTAATGTTTGAGGAGAGTATTCGAATTAGCCTATTACCGGGTTTTCGGATTGACGGCTCAGAGAAGGACATGTCCATCCTGTAATTCGCTGATGATACGCTATGCTTTTTACTGGCAGATGAGTCTCTATTACCTATTTTTGTTAGAATTTTATGATGATTTGAGTTGATTTCAGGCCTGAAAATTAATTTTAATAAGAGCTCTATTATGGGTATTCATGTACAAGAGACGGTCGTTTCATCTTGTGTAGGCGTCCTGGGATGTCGAGTGTAGAACTTTCCGATTACCTATCTTGGAACCTCTCTCAGTGTTAGGCGTGTTCCTGTTTCCTCTTGGAATCCATTGATAAGTAAGTTTTAGAGATGATTAGTGAGTTGGAAAGGACAATGTTTATCCTATGCGGGACATATGGTGCTTGTGAAATCGGTATTATCATCTCTTTCTATCTTTTTGCTATCATTGAATAAAATGCCAGGAGCGGTAATTACGAAACTTGAGCAGCTGATGCGGAATTTTTTGTGGAGGGGTGATTCAACTACTACGGGTATCAGTAAGGTTAGTTGGGCGACGATTGCCCTACCCAAAAATCTTGGGGGCCTCTACATTAGGAACTTGAAGTTGGTTAACTGTAGTTTGTTGATGAAGTGGGTATGGAAGGTTAGGAGTGCTGATCATGGGTCATTATGGTATGAGATTTGCGTTAGATGATACGGGTTTGATTCATAGTGGTTCATTGGAAACTATGATTCATCTACATTATCACATACTTGGAGAGGAATTATAGCATGTTGTATTAGAGGTGGGGAGTGGTGGGAATTTTTCAGGTCGTGTATTCGGGTTGCTATTGGGAGTGGGGATAATTGCTCCTTCTGGCATGACAACTGGATGGCAAATTCAGAGTTGGCGGTCTTGTTCCCTGACCTATACCGCTTGTGTAATAGGAAATCGTGTTCAGTGGCTGAGGGGTGTCATTATCTTTTCGGGTCATCTACCTTTTTGAGGCCTTTTTAGAAACAAAACTTAAGGATTTCAGGACAGGAGGGAGATGCATAACTTCAAAATTGGATCGTTATAAGCTATCCGAGCTTGTTTATAGCGGGTGACAATGAGTTGGGGCAGGGTCAAAGCCAGCCTATCTTTTCAGGGACGGCTGATCGGTTTATTTGGGAGTTGGGGGAGAAGAAGGTGTACAAGACAAGTTCCTTTTGTATGGGCTACTATAGTACTCCAAAGTGGCCTAAGCCGAGGCTCGACTTTTCGGTAATATGGGAGGCATGTGTGACCCTGAAAGTTTGCTTTTTTGGGTGGCTTGTTTTTCACAGAAGATTACCAACAAAAATGTTTCTTTTCCTCCGTGGCTGCCAAGCTATAATGGATGGTCAATGCCCATTTTATGATTTAGAGGAGACTATGGATCACGCCCTGCTCCATTGCATCAACAGCTATAAGGTGTGGACTCAGGTGATGAGATTGCTCGGTATCTCACTGCCTATACCGTGGAAGGCGATGGATTTCTTAGCCATGTGGCACGGCGCTATGGTTCTTAATTACTTGGGCACTATGGAAACGAAGGAACAAATTTGTTTTCGATGGCAGGCTGGGTTCAGAAGACATTATTGGATCATGCATTCATTTATGTTGGTTCATCCTAAAAAGTAGGAGGCGTGATGTTAATTTTGTAACTTCTGATGTATTTAATTTTCCGAACTTGCTACTCTCGTGTAATTGATTTACTCATGTTCTTGCCTTGAGACCGTGAGTTGATTTTTATTTAATAAAAGAGGGGTAGGTGTTTTGTAGGTAAGCGGGGAAACCAGCCTAGCTGGGGACTCCGCCCCGAAATTTTCACCTGCTCCAAGCTTTTAGCCTTTGAGGGGACACACTATTCCTTCGGGGGTTTTTCAAAAAAAAAAGAAAACAAAGTCAAAGTCAATGAATATGATAGCAGTACAAGACAGAAACAGTAGATAAGGTAAAACCATTGTTATCAATACCGTACCGTACCAGTCGATTCAACCGATTTTACCATGAATCGGTCATGGTTACAGTACGGTATATTTATAAATAGGTTTTAGTAAAAAACTGGAGAAAACTGGGTTAAACCAGAAAAACTGGTAAAACCGTTGTATCGGTTTAAACCAGTTTTTCCAAAATACTTTTGGCCGTGAGTAAATTTGTTGCTAAAGAAATAGAAAAGCATTGCTAAAGACTTAAAAATGTTGCTCTAGACAAAAAAGTTGCTAGAAACCCAAAAAAGCGTTGCAATATTGATTAAATAATATATGTTTTTTCCAAAACCTCTTTCGCAACACGCAGAATCGTTGCAAAAGACCTATAAAGCGTTGCAATAGCCACTGAAAACCATAAATAATATATATTCTTTCAAAAATAAAAAATCGATAAACCACTAATAACACCTGTTATACCGCATACCACTTGACTCGCCGGTATATGGCCCAGTACGACATTGATAACATTGGGTAAAACAGAGTTGAGGTAATAATAAAGAAAAAAACAAAGAGAAGAAATGGACTGAAATCTGATATTAAAATGTTAAAATAACTTGCAATGTTCAATTTGTTTGGAATCATAATTGAATAACTCTTTAATTATAATTATAGTTAAATTACATGGTATTTTTTAAGTTAATTATATTTAAAACCGAATGAAAATTATAATTACTGAACTAAACTGAATAAATTATAAGTTAAAAAAAAATACGTGTCTCAATGTAAGCACTTATATTAAACAAGAGAAAAACTGACATTAAATATGGTAGGTATATGGTCCATTAATGTCAATAATTATGATAGGGGTCACAAGGACAGGACAATTAGTTTTCACATTTAAAATTTGATAAATCAGAAGTGTAGAATTGAAAGCAATAGTCGTCCATCAGGTCTTTCATTTTAAACTCAGAATTCAATTTTAGTTTTAATTTATTAATTTCAGGCTTATGTTTACAGGAAATTAATATGTCATCAACATAAAACAACAAGTATATATATGAATCATCTTTTAATTTCATATAGTAAACACAGGGATCATACATACTTCTACAGAAATTTAATTCAAGCATAAATTGATCAAATCTAAGGTACCACTGCCTAGGAGACTGTTTCAAACCATACAAGGACTTTTTCAATAAACATACATGTGACTCTTTCCCACTTTGGACAAAACCATCAGGTTGGGACATAAAGATTTCTTCATTTAAATTACCATGAAAAAAGGCAGTTTTAACATCTAATTGTTCTAACACTTAAGTCACACAAAGCAGTCAAGGACAAAATGATTCTGATTGAAAAATGTTTTACTACAGGAGAAAAAATATCATGGAAATCAATACCATCTACTTGACTAAATCCCTTAGCAACAACTCCAGCTTTGAACCTTTCATTTTCAACACCTAGAATTTCAAGTTTTCTTTTAAACACCCATTTACAGCCTATAATTCTTTATTTTTAGCCCTAGGAACTAGAATCCAAGTGTTGTTTTTATTCAAAGATTCTATTTCACTTAACATAGCAGTATGCCATTTATTCCAATCTTTAGACTGTTTAGCTTCATTATAAGTTCTTGGTTCAACATATTCAACACAATCAGCAACATTTGTAGCAAAATCAACAAATTCAGAATAACTACAATCATAAACAATACAATCAAGGAACCTAGAAGGCCTTACTTCCCTTCTAGACCTATCCCTAACTAATTGGTAGTTATCAGATCCAGAATTAGGCTGATTGGACTCATTATTAACAGCTTCAGGTTGATCATTTAGGTCATTTTCATTAAAGTTGTTATGGTCATATTGATTTTCATTAACAGGATTATTAAAATCATTATTTTGTTCAATCCTATCAAACTCCACCTTAAACCAAGATTGCTGATTATCAGTCTGATTATTAACAATATTGTTTTCAAGTTTGGGAAATTCATTTTCATAAAAAACAGCATCCCTACTTATAACAACCTTGTTGTCAGACAAAGACCAAAACTTATATCCCTTAATACCAGATGGATAACCTATAAAAATACACTTCTTAGCTCTAGGGTCTAAATTAGACTCTTTACTATGAACATAGGCAGCACATCCAAACACTTTAAGGTGACTCAAGTTTATAGGTTTGTTGTACCAAATCTCATTGGGACATTTAAAATCAATGGCAGCACTAGGAGATCTATTAATCAAGTAACAAGTAGTTTGGGCAGCTTCTGCCCAAAAACTTTTACTTAAACCAGACTCAAACAACATGCATCTAACTTTGTTTAAGAGTGTTCTATTGTACCTTTTAGCCACCCCATTTTGTTGAGGTGTATAGGTACAGGTCATGTGTCTTATGTTAATATTTTAGTGTAATTGGATCAACTAGTTTTGACCAATGCGATTGTGACATTTCACCAAACAAGTATGGAGAGTGCAGAGTGCACACTTGTTCGGATTCTGTTTACGATTTGGGGGTCCGAGGGCAGCGCCCCCGGGTGGAGGGCCCAGGGGCGGCAGCCCCTAGCGGGGTCTAGGGGCAGCGCCCTTTGGCAGGGTCCGAGGGTTGGCAGCCCCTAGCAGGGTCCTAGGGCAGCGCCCCGGGCTGGGGTCAAGCTGAAAATGAATTTTTGTCCGAAACAGTGTGTCTGTTGGACACAACTGAATCTCGAAATAAACATGTCTTTTGGACATGGCTGCTACCCCAAACAGCATGTCTGTTGAAGTTTTGGCTATTTATTTCACCAAAACGATATTGGCAAGATACAGAAAAATTCGGTTGAAATTTCACTGCAAACAAAATTCGTGTTCTTGATTCTCTTTCTGATTTTATCCGATTGAAAATTTGGTAAACCGGCCAAATAAATTTCAATCTTACAGCGCTTTCGCAACTTCAGAAATATCCAAGTAATCCCCGATTTCCAACATCTTACTATTCCATTTTCTGAACAATAAGAGTTAAACTGATTTTTTATAAATTCTAGGCCATTGTCAGTTCTAAGAATTTTAATCTTAAGACCAGTTTGATTTTCAAGTAGCAATTTCCATTCTAAGAATTTATCAACACATCATTTTTATTTTTAAGAAAATAAATCCAAACTTTCCTTGAAAAGTTATCAATAAAAGACACAAAGTACTAAGATCCAGAAATGGATTCAGGAACAAAAGATGACCCCCATAGATCACTATGCACATATTCTAAACAAACTTTAGATGTAATTGTTGAGTTACTGAAACTTTGCCTATGACATTTACCCATAATACAGGTTTCACAAGTTTGAACTTTATTAGAAGCAGGAATATCAACGACTCTTTCCTTTTAAAGGTAAGAGAGACCCGTATTGCCTATATGACCAAGTCTCTTATGCCATAGGATAGTTTTCTCATTACTGTTTATGGCATAAGCAGAATACACCAAAGCAAAACCATTTAGATAGTAAAGGCCATTGGCAAGATTTCCATCCAAGAGACAACTGCCATTTGTAGTAATTCTCATGACTCCACCTTGAGCCTGATATAATAAGCCTTTGCTATCTAAATAACTGAGAGATATAAAATTCCTTTTAAGACCAGGTATGTGTCTAACATCCTTTAAAAGGATCCTACTGCCATTTTTCACATTAAGCAACACAGAACCAATACTAAGAATTTCACAAGTTATGTTATTACCTATTAAGACTTTACCACCATTTATACTTTCATATTCATAAAACCAGTCTTTATTAGGTGTCAAGTGAAAAGTGCAACCAGAGTCCAATATTCAAGACTCTTGGTCCTTGTTATTACTAACAACAAGGGCCTCTATATCTCCCAGATCAGCAGTATTATGAACTGCTCCAGTTTGATTGGTGTTGTTTTGATTATTCAATCTTTGTCTACAAAATCTCTTAGTATGACCCTTTTTCTTACAATAAAAGCAAGTTAAATGTTTGTGTGATTTAAACTTATTTTCATCACTATTGTTAGATTGATTATTACTAGTTTTTTTGTTTAGGTGAATTACCATGAGAATCTTTCCCTTTAAATCCTTTCTTTTGACCTCCCTTCTTACCTTTAACAACTAGAGCTTCACTAGACTGACTTTTACCTTTAGTGTCACCTTTTAGTTCAAGTTCCCTTAGTTTCAAGGCATTTATGATGTCATTTACACTTAAAGACTCTCTACCATATTTCAAGGCAGTTTTAATTTCTCTATAAGTGTCTGGTATGGAATTTAACAATATTATACTTTGATTTTCATCAAAAAACTTTTCATCAGTATTTTCTAAATCAATTACCAATTTTTGAAATTCATCAAGATTATCATCTATACCTTTAGTTGGGTTCATTTTAAAACTAAACAATTTTTCTTTCAAATATGACATTTTAGATAAGTCTTCACTCTTATACAAGGTCTCTATCTTAGTCCACAGGGCAGGGGCCTCATCACAGTCCCTTACCCTTCTAAGAACAGAATCAGAGAGATTTAGGATAATAGTGGAGTATGCCAACTCCATTATGTCCTGTTTCTCCTCTGCAGTCAACTCAGATGCCAACTCCATTATGTCCTGTTTCTCCTCTGCAGTCAACTCAGCACTTAAGGTATCTATACCATTCAAGGCCCTATGACATTTATTGGTCTAAAACAACTTTCATTTTATTCTTCCAAGGTGTAAAATCCATTTTACCATCAAATTTTTCAAAATTAACTCTAGCAATTGGCATTTTGACAAATCAAACAAGAAAACTCTTAGATACAAGACCAGAAAGACTAGGCAGTATGCCTATCAAGATGAGAAGTTCTAAATAAATAATGCTAAGAGACATAGAAGGACTAGAAAAGAAAGAATTCTAATTCTAATAAGTCACAGCAAACAAGAATCAATCAAGAAATTTCTCAAAATAGAGTCAAGTCTAAATATTAAGCAGATAATTCAAAAACAATTATCAATACAAGCAATCAAGAAGTTGACAGATCAATATGGCATGAATGGATATAAACAGAATAAGAGATATCAAATCTTAGAATCAATAAATCCTAATCCTAGCATGCAAATACTAATCGATCAATATACCATTACTAGATATGCCCAAAAAAATTGCTGAAAGTTAAAAGGATGGTTCAAGAAACTTACAGTTGGGTCTTCCTTTAACAGTGTTTATACAAGATGGTTAAGGATACTTACAGTGGGGACTCCAGCTAAACACATACCAGTTTTAATTCAAAATCCACTTCTTCAGTGGGGAGCAGATTTACTTCTTTAAATTTAGTTCCAGAATTTGAAATCCCTCAAACAAAACACAGAAAGAAACTAGTAAGTTTCAATTTGATGAAAAACAATAAAAGAAAGCATATTAACAAATATTTCAAGGCAAAAGAAAAAAGATAAAAAAACGAAGTCAAGATTTGAAACAAAGAAAAGAATATCAAAATATCGCAGAACTATCAAATCTGGTTTTGCATATAGTCTTTATAAAAGAAAAATATCAGAGATTAAACATGCAACTAGGTTAAATCAACTTAAACCTCTAATACTGATAAATCTGTAACATGCATCGCATTTAAACATCAAATCCAGGAGTTATAAACGCTTTGATACCACTTTGTAGAAATTTCAATTCCCGATTTAACTTAAAATAAGCATGCAATGATAGAAAAACAACATAAAACGAAGAACACCAGATTTATTGAACAACACTGCAAGAAGCCTTTATTGATGAAGCAAGAACAGTAAGTGCAGATTACTGAGTTTTTGAAACCCTAGCACTGACTATGTGTTTAACAACACTCAACACATAACAGAAGAAACAAGCAACTAGCGCTAAATGATTTATAGAACGAAATCAAAAACCCAGAAAAACATTGAATGGCTCAACCCTTAAAACAGTTCTAGCTCTACTATGCAAACAAAAAACAATACCTCCCTTTTATAGTTATCTGAAGTCGGTTTACAATGGCTAGAAATATTCCCGTTGAAATTGAGATGGTTACTACGAAATCCTTAAAGCGTTAGGAAAAACTCAGGAATCAGATAAGGAGAGGAAGGAGAGGCGGCTTGAGAGACCAAAAACGGGTTAAGATAACCCTAAACTAGCATAAGAGAGCTTTATATACAAAGGCTCAATAATAGGGGCTGAACAGTAGTGGCTTCGGGCTTTCAAAATGGGCCTAAAAGCCACATACTTTAAATTGAGAAAGTGAAAACAAAGTCAAAGTCAATGAATATGATAGCAGTACCAGTGGATGGGTTCACAAGGTTAGTTTTCACATTTGAAATTTTATAAATCAGAACTATAAAATTCAGTGAATCAATTCCTTTTTCTGCTCTTCACTTTGCAGCGCTATCTCCCTTCGAGCTAGTCACTTTTTCAGAACATCAACTTCAAGATTGAAATCTTAGGTATTCTAATTGAGTTAGTCCACTTGTTTCTCATGTCTCTTAACTTGTTCTTTTTTCAGCGAACTGATTCCTTTCTTCTCTTTACTTCGCAGCACTTTACAGATCTCAGCTCTTCTCCCCTTCAAGCTCGTCAATTCGGCTTCAAAATTATTCTCAGGTATTCCAATTGATCATTTTTGTCTGCTTGTTTCTCATGTCTCCAAACTTTTTCATTTTTCAGCGAACTGATATTCCTTTCTTCTCTTTACTTTGCAGCACTTTACATATCTCAGCTCTTTTCCCCTACAAGCTCGTCAAATTGGCTTCAAAATTGAATTCTCAGGTATTATAATGGATCATTTGTCTGCTTGTTTCGTGCCTCTAAACATGTCCTTTTTCAGCAAATTGGTTCCTTTATTCTTACTTTGCAGCACTTTACATATCTCAGCTGTTCTCTCCTTCAAGCTCGTCATAGCTGCTGGCAACTCCAGAAAACCAGCTTGAAAAATGGATTCTCAGGTTTGATCAGGTGTTGTTTCATTTCTTTTCTTCTCTTCACTTTGTTTCTTGATAATCTTATAAAGTTTGACCAATATTTTACTGATTATTCTCTGTTGTTTGTTCTCATTGCTTTTTAGGATTATTAAAGTCCTGTGTTGAAGGGTCAAAAGGTTCGTTTACTAATTTGTCCCTATCTATGTAGTTATTACTCAAGTATTGTAGATGAAAACGAAAAATATAAATGAAAATAAAAGGTAAAAAAGACGAATAAAAAAGAAAGGAAAAAGAAAAGCAACAAAGACGAGAAACAGTGACCAAGGTGTTGGCCTAGTGGTTACGCTGAAGCTGTGACCTCTAGAGTTACCAGGTTCGAGTCACATCCGGGGTGGGTTGAGGCTTTTTCTTTCCACTTAATATAAGCATAAGAAACCATAGTTGTCAATAGCACAAGCGCAAAAAAGTACGTGTTTGCTTGGAAAAAAAAACGCAGTATAAAATTCTACAAAAAATTATAGGTTTAGAAATTTTATAAAATATAAGTATTTAAAACTAATAAATATGAAAAATATCTTAAATTATTTATTGAAAATAAAGATATAATTAAAAAACTTTTTTTTATTTAAAGGTTGAGTACTGGAATCCGTCCTCAATTTATTAAAAAGGGAAAAAGAAAAATGCAACAAAAAAAAGAAACGAAAAGAAAATAAAGACAGAAAACAAACAGAATAAAAACAAATAAACTCCTTATGGAGGAGAAAATTAGCCCGGTTTTCTGCAGTTTCGTTGAGCTTGCTCTCTATTAGCAATCACTAAACCTTTCTTTTTCTGGACCGAAAATGGCTTCCAATTAGAGGTGGCGGTTTTTATAACTGCAATCATGTTGCATGTAGACCCGCTTCCATTAGGGCTAGATCCCGTGCTTTTGAAAGCAGTCACAATAATAGAATCCACAAGAACCTTCAATCTTGCAGTTGCCGATAAACTCCGCCGACTAGTTTTGTTTTTCCTCTTGACTGTTTCCCAAGTATTATCTTCTTCAGTAGCATCATCCTGCTCGGCTAAATTACCCAAAGATTCCCCTTTCTTAGTAATGGCAAGAGTTTAAGGTCCCTTATTGTGATGCAAAGACACTTCTGACTTAATCTCTTCAATGTTGTCAATGCTGGAATATAAAATATCTTTCAAAATTATTAAATATCAGCTTTCAAAATATAAATACTAACGCCATGTTCTTTTCAACTTATATTCAATTCAGTTCAGTACTGTTCAGTACTTATCAGTACTGCATACGTATAAAATTACACTGAAATAAGTACTGATAAGTTCAGTTCAGTTCAGTACTACTACTTATAAGTTGAAAAGAACGGGGCCTAATTGTTATAATTAAGTCTCTATGAAAAGAATGTTTCAAATTAGTAAATAAAGTCTCCCTTCCCAATTATTTAAGTCTCACTTTGTCCTTTCTTTTTCATCTCCATAGCGGTATTCTTCTCTCTTTTTAAAGTTTCTTCAGTTTATTCATTTATCTTCATCAAGTATGGCGGCTTCTCCTCCGCCGCCGATAAGAACCGTTGGTCCTATCCCAGCGTAACCTCTGCCTTCGGATTGATCATAGCTTCTCGTCTACACCAAATCGTATCTTTCTTTAACCCTACCAAAAAATGCATTACCCACCGTGATCGTGATTATAGGGCTAGCAGATTGTCTCATCAAGCTGTTACCTCTTATATGGAAAATAGAATCCATTTTGAGAATTTCCCAAATACCTATTAGGACCCGTCGGCTATGAAATTGGTTTTCTCTAAATACTGAATTTCTGGACGTGTTTACATTGCTCGTAAATGCAAGATTGAGAATCTGAACTTTAGATTCTATACTATTGATGGCTCTATTCCCTTGCATGAGGCTTTATATTGCCTTAGTTCAGTCGTGATTTGTGTTGTTCGACTACGTATCTTTAAAGCTAGTTTTTCATCTCAAGGCCAAGCCAATTCTACCAGCATTAGGACCCCCACTACTACCACCCCTATTAGGAAAAGATCCTTCCATGAGTCTCCTCGGGATAACCGCTCCTATGTTGATGTAGTAGCACCTAAACCCAAACTGTTAACTGTTAAAATTGATAACTTTGTTGATAAAGCTCATTGGGTGAACTCCTCTTGCCTAGTTAAAGTTCAAAACATAGCTGAAATTTTGGAATTATATAACACATTGCACTTGAGGAATTTTGCGATAAAATTTGTAGCACTAGTTGGTGGTAACTCGGTTGTTCTATCTTTTTTCTCCAAGGATGCTCTATTGGGCTTTATGGAGGGTGACTGGCTCTCACTTCAGGATATTATCCATGGTTTGTCACCCTACCCTCTTGACTTTGTCCCCCAGGAATATGGCGTTTGTTGAATTTATTAGTTTGTTGCCGGCTGTTCTTTTTAAATCCCTCATCCGACGCTTGGTTGCTCCCTTTAGAAAGATTGTTTTGATTGACTTCAATTTCTCTAAGCCTGAATACTTGGATATTATCCCCTGTATTATTTCAGTCCGCTCTCGCACCCAGGATCGTGAAATTGAGCTCTACTTTGGCGACACGGTGGTTTCAGTTTGGGCAATATTGAGGCAGCTTGTCGGGTGCAAAAACTGCTTGCAATACTCCTCAACTACGGGCTCTATCTCTAACTCGGTGGCTTTACAACAACCTATCTGCAACGTCTCACCGTCTTCATTACATTCAAAGGCATCCTCACCTATCTTGTCACACGCCTTTCTTACCGATAAGCTAGGTTTTTCTATGGATAAGAGATCCCTCAGTCGATCTTCCTCCCTACCAATTTTTAAGCAACCACCGCTAGCCTTATCTGCACCATCTCACCCTTTTGCAAAATCTGGCTCCCACCCTTTCCAACTAGGTCCGTCTGAGGAAACTAACAATCTTCGCAGCTCCTCTAGCTCATCAAGGCTGGATATTTGCAACTATAATAGATTACTGCTCTTACACCAATCTCAAAATCCTTCGAAAGCAGAACTTGCTTGGTTAGATGGCCAGAAGTTGGGTTTGTTCAAAAATAGAAATAAGTCGATCATCATGGGTGTAATTGAGTCTAGAATTGCTACTTGAGATTCCTAGCTTGAAATGGGGTTCTCTCTTAAATTTTTATGTCGTTATCTTTTATTAGTTGGAATTGTCGAGGTGGTTTTGGAAGTTCTGCGAAACAATCATTTATGCCTCTTGTATTCACCGACAACAAAGCTTTGGTTCTGACGAGTTCAATTTCTATTTTCATAAGCGGGCTTGATTTTCTTGAAGACAAAAATTTTGCACCTATTTCAGCGATTCTATGAATCCTCTTATATGCCGAACTCCATTAAAACTTCATTTACTATTCTTGTTCCGAAAGTGCTTGGGTCATGCCCCCTGAACAATTACAGGTCAATTGCACTTGTTCACGACATTTATAAGATTATTACGAAGCTTCTAGCTGCCTGCCTCTAACATATTCTCCCCGAGCTTATTTCGGGGAACCAGTTTACTTTTGTCAAGAATAGAAACATCCATGAATGCTCCTTCTTGGCTTCTTAGATCATACATTTGGTTCACAAACTTTGTCGTTCTGGTTTAGTACTCAATTTAGACTTTCGTAAGGAGTTTGATAGTATCTCTTGGCCCTATATTGATGCATTTTTAAACAAAATGGGTTTCGACAAAAAATGGATTTCGTGGCTCTCCAATTGTCGTACAAATTCCACAACGTCGATCATGGTTAATGGTTCCCCTATTCGGCCTATCAAGCATAGGAAAGGTGTCAAGCAAGGCGACCCTATTTCACCTTTCATTTCTGTCTTAGCTGTAGAGGGCCTTAAACAGCTTATCAACTATAGTATTCAGGAAGGATTGATTCCTAGATTTAAAATCGATGACTCTCTTCCAGATATTTCCCTTTTGCAATTTGCAGATGATACTATATGTTTCCTCCCTACTGTCGAAGCAACAATTCATGCTTTCATTGGTATTCTCCGATGTTTTGAACTGATTTCGGTCTTAGAATTAATTACCATAAGAGTTTGCTTATTGGTATTAATGTGGACGATTGAATGCTTTCCTCTTGTGCTTTGCATCTTGGATGCAAGATAGAAAAGTTCTTGATCTCTTACCTAGGGGCCCCTTTACAAGCGGATAAGTGTTTCATGTTGGGAGCCATTGTTGGCGAAAATTCAATTCAAGGTTAGCGGGCTAGAAAGGGTGTTGTCTTTCTTATGCGGGTTGGAAGTATCTAATTAAATCGATTCTCTCTTCAATCCTTAGTTATGTTCTCTCTCTCTATAAACTATCGGAATCGGTCTATACTAAGCTTGTGCGGCTTATAAGGAACTTCTTATAGAGGGGTGATTCGACTAGAGTTGGTTTGTGTAAAGTGAGTTGGGATACTATATCTCTGTTGAAATCGCTTGGGGGATTATTTATTAGGGATTTCAAAATTGTTAACTGTAGCTTGCCTCTCAAGTGGCTTTGGCGAGTGCACTCACAAGGTGATTGTTCCTTGTGGTTCATCTTTTGTGTTCGCCATCATGGTTTTCACTCCTGGTGGGATATTGTTAACTCAGATAGTTCTCATCTCTCTCCTATATAGTTGAATGTGACGTCTTGCTGTTATCGCAATCAGCGTTATTGGGGCTTCTTCTCTATAACCTGTCGCATCTGTGTAGGTAATGGTGAATCTTTTTCTTTTTGGAAAGATAATTAGACCTCCAACCAGCCCCTAAGATCGCTCTTTCCCGACTTATTTTAGATGTGCAATTCTGATCGTGTGTCTATTCGGGGTGGTTATAATTTCCTATTTGGTGATAATGCTTTTGAGTGACCCTTTTGGAAGCGGCGACTTCGGCTTCCCCTACAATCTAGATGTATTGAACTTAAAAACTGGATTTCCATGGCTCTTCCATCCGCAATTCCTCCTTTGACGAGCACATATTATCTTGGGCAGTGGGTGCATCTTCAGTTCTCTAATGAAAGGGACCGTTTACTTTAGGATTTAGGCCAAATAAAATGTTTTTGGCTAATTCATTTTGCATAGGTCTTTAGCTTGATAGGCAACAGCCCACTATCTCTTTTAATCCAATTTGCCTCACTTTAATGCTTCCACGAATTTAATTCTTTGGATGTTTATTATTTCATAGACGATTGCTTACACGAGCCTTTCTTTTTCTAACGCTGCAGCACGGTGATTGCCGATAGTTCATGCCCTTTTTGGTCGTAAGTAGAAGCTGTGGATCATACTTTAATTTTTTGCCGATGAAGTTGAACTGTGTGGTGCAAGGCCTTCAAATGGCTAGGAATTCAGGCTGCAATCCCTGCTCATGTCTATGAGTTCCTATAGTGCTGGCGTACTTACTTTGAGCAAGGCTTGTGAAGCGACTTTGCAACCTCGGTGTGGTTTTCTATTGCCTGGTCTCTATCGAAGGCTAGGAATTGGTTCATCTTTGATGGCACACTTGCAAATGAAGACCCTCTAATTTTGTCTATTCTTGTTGGTTTTTATTTAAGTGTAGGAATCGTTCGGTTTGTTTTTCTATTTCGGACTTATTCACAAACCCCGGCATCTGTACTTCCTTTGTAACCTTCTTTTTTTTAAATTATGGAATTTGAAGAGGCTATGTATTGAATCTAGGACCTCCACTACTACATTGAGTGGTGTACCAATTGAGTTATACCCAATTGGTCTTTTGTAACCTTCTTGGCTACCATTAATTGTATTTCTCAGCTTAAGGGGATTTTATATTAAACATTTGGTTTTTTACATTGAGTGGTGTACCAATTGAGCTACACCCAATTGGTCTTTTGTAACCTTTTTGATTATCATTAATTATATTTCTCAGCTTAAGGGGATTTTATATTAAACATCTGGCTTTTTACACCTTCCTTTCATCCAAGGGTTAAGAATTTATTAGAGAGTATTTAAGAAAATAATTAATTATCTGTTAAAAAATTCTCAACCGCTAGATTTTCCCACCCCGCTCTTTTCCTTCCTTAAGGCATAATTCATCAAAAAAAGTCTCACTTTGTCATTTCTTTTTCCTCTCAACAGCGGTATTCTTCTTCTCTCTTTTCAAAGTTTCTTCAGTTTATTCTTTTATCTTTATCAAGTATCAAATGTCTTTTTCTTCCCCCTCAAAAGCTAAAGTAAAAGACAGAATCAACAATTAAGAAAAATTATTGCAAAAATCTTGTAAATCCATAAAATAAAATACTAAATAGATTAAAAACATAAACATAATTGTGGAAAACACGACCAGTTATCTAAAAATTTTAACAACTAAACTGGAAGAAAATATATGTTTAGTTGTGTAATTTCCAAAATAAAAAAGAAAAGAAAATGGTAAAAAAGTTTTGCTATTTTTCAAAATAACCCCAACGGAGAACTCCTTTTTATTGTTTTCAAATTAGAAAACGTTTTTCGTGTTATTTTCTGCAACACCACCATTTACTTATTTATTGTTTATTTTTAACATTTTGATAATTCTTTTATTTTTTATGTTTTGTTTTAATGGACTTCTGTGAGATGTAAAATTATATCTGTAATTGAATTAATTTTTTAATGTTTTTATTTATTAGCAGCAATTCTATATGAAAAGTTGTTTTCAATTTTATTTTTGGTGTTATCTAATCAGTAAATTTTTTTTCAGTAAATGTGAGAAAACTGGTGTTGTTTAGGCCGACATCCCATTCAAGGAGTTCTTTTACAAAGGTTCCGGCATTCTGACGTGGAAAAGTGTCACTCCATAATCAATTAATACTTGTCACACTATATCCACATTTTCATACATAATGGGACATGTGTCAATTGATGTATGGAGTGGCACTTTTTCACCCTAAAATACCGGGACTCATATAAAAATTTCCCCCATTCAAGTTGGCACTCTTGCTGATCTAAACAAACAAATCCCGAGCTCTAATATGTTGAAGAGAAAATAAAATGAAACAAAGACAAAGGTGTCCAAAAGAAACAAAATATAGAAATCTATTGGGTGCTACTTAAAATTATGATAAATAAGGTCATATTTTGTAGAATTATTATTTTGAAGGAAAATATCATATAATCTATTAATAATTGCATAATTTTTTTTGTAGAAGTGAGTGCTAAAATTTTAGCTTCCAAATCTGAAATTTTCCTGCTTATATCTCCAAAATTCTCTGAATGCCAAGGGTGAATGGCTAAGCTTATTTTGGACAATTTGAAGGAAATATATCTGTGTGGGTAAGATGAACAAACTGATTGCCATTTTTCATGAATGAATGGCAAGAACTCAACCTTATCCTACCAAAAGTTTAACAATCTAAAAGGTCTTCTGCCTGCAATTGGAACCACAGATGATCGAAATAATATAGGTAAAAGATCAGAAAGGGTTGTGTCTAATGTCGAGATGGATAGATTTGGCCAAAAGTCTAAGATGTTGCCCGAAACCAGAATCCTATCAATGCGGGAAAAAGAAAGCCTAGTGTGCCATGTGTAGTCACGCCCTTGAAGGGGTAAGTCATAAAGTTCGGTTTCCAAGACAAAATCTTGAAAAACGGTCGTGGAAGGTTGAAATCTGCCCCATGCTCTTTCCGATTCGTGTAAAACTTCGTTAAAATCACCACATATCAATACCCTTTGAAAATCGAGAATAACTAAAATAATTTCTAACCACAAAGCTTTTATATCCATGTGACTCGTTGGGGTATAGACTTAAGACATAAAAATCTTATTATTGCATAGAGAATTTGATCAACACCCATCTAGAAGTCAAAAGAATTAACGACATTAAGTTAAGCAGAGTTCTAAGAGAACAAGATTCCACCTGGAAGGCCAACAGAAGGGATACAGTGATAAGCCCAGAAACGACGAACCATATGATCGGAGACACCTTCAATTTTCGTCTCCAATATAACAAAAAATTTTAGGTTATATTTCCTAATGCATGATAGCACAAACTACTGTTTTGATCCATTATTAACCCCTCCTCGATAGTTCCAACTTAAGAAGTCTAATGACATAAGCAAAAGATATAATACCTTGGTGAGAGATCCTTAATCAATGGACCAAATTATCCATGGCTGCCATAATGATCGATTCATGACGATCTTTGACTAAGCCTAAATTTTTACCCACATTAATAGTCATTTTTTCTCATGATCGAAAGAAGCCCTTACTTGGGATAATATAATAACGCGATTCATATTTGGAATGTTGGGTCTCGATGATCTTGAGTTTTCAGTTTAGTGTGTTTCAAGTGCCTGAAATTGTGCCAAATGCCTACTTAGTTCGACTTCCTCATTATGCACTACTAGTGCCATATTAGTCTCGGGAACGGTGCTTAAGTTAGCTCAAGAATGGTCAAATACAAGGCTGATTTGTACATTTTCTGGGATAGCTACGTCGTGTTGGAAATCTGGGATTGCTTGGATATTTCTGAAGTCGCGAAAAACACTGTCAGATTGAAATTTATTTGGCCGGTTTACCAAATTTTTCAATCGGATAAAATCAGAAAGTGAATCAAGAACAAGAATTCGTTTGCAATGAAATTCCAACCGAGTTTTTCTGTGTATCTGGCCAACATCGTTTTGGTGAATTAAATAGCCAAAAACATCAACAGACATGCTGTTTGGGGAGCAGTCATGTCCAAAAGACATGTTTCTTCCGAATTCAGTTGTGTCCAACAGACACACTGTTTCGGACAAAATTCATTTTCTGTTGAATTTTTCCAAAGGATGCGTGGGTTCAGGAATAAAAAATTTTCGAGCTCGACCCCAGCCCAGGTCACTGCCCCAGGACCCTACCAGGGGCTGCCGCCCCTCGGACCCTGCCTAGGGGCGCTGCCCCTAGACCCCGCAAGGGGCTGCCGCCCCTTGGACCCCGCACCCGGGCAAGTGTGCACTCCGCACTCTCCATACTTGTTCGGTGAAATGTCACGATCGCATTGGTCAACCTAGTTGATCCAATTACACTAAAATATTAACAATCCTCCCCCATTTTAGTGTAATCCTTGATTAACTAAACAAAATCACAACAAACAACAAACTTATGCATAAATGAAATATCGTGACGATTGAATTTCATCTTAGTATATTACACATTCCAAATATTCGAATACCAAGGTGTCACTATGGATTGAACCTTAGTTATTCATTATAAATACATGAAGATAATATACACATAAGTCAAGATTCTAAAAGTTCTAACTTGACACTTTCTTTTACTAGCCTTGTGTCCTTATCCTTCATAAGCATATCAAAGCCAAGTCCAAGCTTCTTGAAGCAGCATAACTTCATGCTCACATAGGTAGCTCTTTTACTCTTGCACCTGCATATGCAATTTTTCAAAAGAACTATTAAGAAGATAAACTTCAACCTCCTTTATCTTGCAGGTCTGAACACATACCTTGGGATGATGTTACTAATGTGTTCCAATCTCCAAATGTTAAGCTTTCCACATTGAATTCTACATCTAATGTCATATTAGATGGGAATTGGGTATCTCAACATGAGAGATTTCAGATGGACTTTAATCCCATCCCCATAGTCGACTTGTGCACAAGATCTCTTCTTAACCCTTTAGTTAAATGATCGGCTAAATTTTGCTCAGTTTTTACAAACTCTAGTGATATGACACCTTGCATGATGCGTTCCCGAATCATGCTATGTCTAACACTTAAATGTCTAGACCTACCCTTATATACTTGTCTGTAAGCATTGGCCAAGGCAGCTTCACTATCACACCTAATAGATATAGGTGATATTGGTTTAGGCCACAATGGAATATCATAAACGAGATCTCTCACCCATTCAACTTCTTTACCAGCTGCTGCTAATGCAACAAATTCAGATTCCATTGTTGAATTAGTGATACAAGTCTGTTTCTTTGATGCCCAAGAGACAGCGCCTCCCCCAAGAAGGAATACCCATCCACTTGTGGAAGAACTATCTTCTTCATTGGATATATAACTTGCATCTGAATAACCCTTAAAAATTGAAGGAAATCCAGTATAGGTCAAACCATAATCCTTGGTTCCTTTTAAGTACTTGAATACTCGGCTTAAAGCTTGCCAATGATGTGAACTAGGATTACTAGTATACCTACTAAGTTTTCCAACAGCAAAGGCTATATCAGGCCTAGTGCTAATCATGGCATACATAAGACTACCAATGGCTCTCGAGTATTCAAGTTGAGATACTGCAACACCTTTATTAGGCAGAAGCTTAACACAAGGATCCAAGGGAGTGCTAACTGGAGAACAATCCTTGAAATTGAATTTATTCAAAATCTTCTCAATATAATGAGATTGGGAGATTGAAATAACATTGTTCTTCCACTTAATTCGTATACCAAGAATCACCTCAGCCTCCCCCAAATCCTTCATTTCAAAACTAGATGACAAAAATTTCTTTGTTTCATTAACATGATTTTGGTCAGTACCAAAAAACAACATGTCATCCACGTATAAGCAAATCATGACTCCTTTACCAGAAAGATCAAACTTGCTATATACACATTTGTCTGCTTGGTTGATATGAAAATCGTTAGACAAAACCACATCATCAAATTTTTTATGCCAAGCTTTCGGTGCTTGTTTCAATCCATATAAAGATTTCTTCAACTTACATACCTTATTTTCATAACCTGACACAACAAACCCTTCCGGTTGTTTCATATAGATTTCCTCATCTAATTCACCATTTAGGAATGCAGTTTTAACATCCATTTGATGAATTACAAGGTTGTGTATAGCTGCCAGGGCTATCAACAACCTAATAGTAGAAGTCCTTGCAACAGGAGCATAAGTATCAAAGAAGTCAATTCCTTCTTTTTGCCTAAAGCCTTGGATAACCAATCTGGCTTTATACTTTTCTACGGTACCATCCACTTTCATTTTCCTTTTGAAGATCCACCTATTTCCTAGTGGTTTGCATCTGGGTGGTAAATCAGCCAATTCCCATATATTATTGTACATGATAGAGTCCATCTCATCTTGGATTGCTTCTTTCCAGAATGCAACATCTCTCGAAGCCATAGCTTCATTAAACGTTTTTTGATCCTCTTCAACAATAAAACAATATTGATACTGATTCTCAAACTCATCCCTCGGACCCTGCCTAGGGGCGCTGCCCTTAGACCCCGCCAGGGGCTGCCGCCCCTTGGACCCCGCACCCGGGGGCGCTGCCCCCAGACCCCCCAAATCGTAAACAGTACCCGAACAAGTGTGCACTCCGCACTCTCCATACTTGTTCGGTGAAATGTCACGATCGCAT
This sequence comes from Euphorbia pulcherrima, assembly GCA_947683365.1. Classification (NCBI taxonomy): domain Eukaryota; kingdom Viridiplantae; phylum Streptophyta; class Magnoliopsida; order Malpighiales; family Euphorbiaceae; genus Euphorbia; species Euphorbia pulcherrima. The sequence continues at coordinate 1,627,710 of CANTUS010000006.1, read as the reverse complement.
TGGTCAACCTAGTTGATCCAATTACACTAAAATATTAACACGTCGTGCTTTTGAAATTCTGCTTAGAATGAATCATATGAATTACTGGGGTCAATTGAGCCTTCGCTAGAGTCGCTGGATACATCTGATTCGATATCCTGGCAGTGTTCATAACCCACGCCTTGTCTAAGATTGGTGTGAATTTCTACCTCCCTCGAACCAACAAGAAGTTTAAATGAATGATTGGTGGTGCCAAAAGAGATCGAGACAAGATATAAAACAATGTCAAGACAGTCCGGTCTAATTAAGTCAGAGTCCAATAAAACAATTCGATCGAAGGATGTAGCTAAGTGTCTAAGAAGATTTTCTATATCAACACAGGGGGATACTCATAAAATCAATATACATGATGCACTCCTTAGGAGAAAAATTAGCTGGCAAGAATTGTACCCGTTTGAATATATGGTGCATAGCCTTCCAATCTCTACCTACAAATTCATTCATGGCAGTCACTAGAATAAAAGCGATAATAATAGTATCATTACCCATAGGAGCAACAAAGGCAATGTCAAATCCATGATTCTGTAATAGTTCAAAAGTGATACAAATATTTGAAATGTCATGCAAAGAAATAAGACATGACTTATCTTTCCAAGGGGCCACTTTCATAATAAGTTCATGGCCCCGAGATGAGTTCGCTTGGTTGGATGGTATTCCTTGGTGTTCGGAATTTAGTTTAGAAAAAGAAGCCTAGATCAAATCCTTGGGACCTTCAACTACTTTCGCATACGATCTCTCTCCTCTATACGAATCATGAAATTTGATTTTCTATTTTGGAGCCTAAAGAGGGATCGGATTACGCTTTGGATTTTAGATTAATGGAGATTTGATCCTTCTCATATATCTTGCCTTGAACGCCCTGAATTGTATGATTCCAATTGATATAGAGGTTCATCGATAAAGAATTCCATGAATAGGTAGGGAGCCATCGATAGATAAAAAACCAAAATTCAGAATTTTTGGCGTTTTTCCTCCTGGCCACGTAAATCTTGCCGATGATGCCATATTTCTTGAAAATTCTACTCATCGAGTCTGCTCTATACATGTTCGGGAAATTTTCAAAATAAATTCTGGTAGGGATAGGAGGTCCAGATCATCGATTTTCCAGATTCGGGGGGCGACGTGAGGTGTGAGTGGTGTTGTGGTTGCGTGGGTAATGATGATGGTAGTGATCAGGGTTGCGGGGTGGTTGTGATCACCGTCGGAAAGGTTATGGCGGTGATAGGGGGAGCCGTCGGGAATTAGATTACCATGATTGGGACCTTGAGTTTTTAAAATTTGGTGGATTTCATTTCTAGTCGATTCCATCCAAAATGCTAATTTCCAATTCCACCAATTTGGTTGAATTTGGAGGGAGCCTATTTTTTTCCAAGTTTGTCCCTTCTTTTTAACTTATTTTACTAACTTAACCAAAGAATTTTTATACATAAAGGGTACATATGTAATTATACTACATTTTTCTTTATAAATCCATCCCTGTATTTCAAACATCACAATTTTATTCTAAATTTTTTTCTTCTTATATACTGACTTATCATTCCATAATTTTTCTCCTAATTAATAAAACGACAAATAAGAGAAAAGATGCTGAAAATACATAAAAAAATAACTTAATAATAGTAAAAGAAAAATAATGAAAGACTAAGGGTATACTTGGATTGAAGGTTTTGAAGGAGGAGGAGGTAATTAGATTACCATGATTGGGGCCTTGAATTTTTAAAATTTGGTGGATTTCCAAAAGGTCAATTTCTCAATTCCGCCAATTTGGTAGAATTTGGAGGGAGCCTATTTTTTTTTCCAAGTATGTCCCTTCTTTTTAATTTATTTTACTAATTTAATCAAGTTTGTCCCTTCTTTTTAATTTATTTTACTAGATATATAGGGAGAAAAAGAAGGACATTCATATGGCTTTCATTGATTTAGAGAAAGCATATGATAGAGTGTCGAGGAAAGTACATTGGTGGGCGCTGGAGAAAAAATGTATTCATGTAAAGTACATAAACTTAATAAATGACATGTATGAAGGGGCAGTAACAAGTGTTCAAACTAGACAATGAGTGACAGAGGAGTTTCCCATCATGATTGGATTGTATCAAGGCTCATCTATAAGCCCATTTTTATTTGCCCTAGTTATGGATGAGTTGACCACCAAAATACAAGATGACATCCCATGGAGTATGTTGTTTGCGGATGACATGGTCTTGATTGATGAATCAGGGGAAGGGGTTAACAAGAAGCTAGAGGTGTGGAGAAATGCGTTAGAGAGTAAAGGTTTTAAGTTAAGTAAAAGTAAGACAGAGTATTTGCACATCAAGTTCAGCTTACTAAAGGGAGACGAAGGAGAAGTAAAACTAAGAGATACAATTATGCCAAAACGTAAATGATTTAGGTATTTGGGCTCTCTCTTCCATGAGGAGGGGACGATTGATGATGATGTAACTCATAGAATTAATGTAGGATGGATGAGATGGAGAAGTGCCACCGGAGTCTTATGTGATAAAAAGATACATTTGAAATAGAAAGGTAAATTCTATAAAACGGTGGTTAGGCTAACCATGACATATGAGAGTGAATGTTGGGCTATTAAGACTCAACATATTCAAAGGATGAATGAGGAGGAAATGAGGATGCTTAGGTGGATGAGTGGGTATACAAGGATGGATCGAATTAGAAATGAATGCATCCGCTAAAATACTGGTGTTGCACATATTGAGGATAAACTGAGAGAAGGACGACTAAGATGGTATGGACATGTGCTACGTAGACCAATAGGTGCTCCAGTTAGAAAATGTGAGAACTTATGGACAGAGAGTAATGTTAGAGGGAGAGATAGACCTAAGATTACTTGGAGCGAAACTATTTCTAAGGATATGCGTTTGCTCGGTATGGATGAAAATTTGGCTTTTGATAGAGCTTCATGGCGTTGGAAGATCCATATAGCTGACCTCATCTAGTGTGGGATTTAAGGCTCAGTTATTGGTTGGTAATCAAAGAAATTTTATACATAAAGGGTACATATGTAATTATACTATATTTTCCTTTATAAATCTATCCATTCATCCTAAACATCATATTTAAAAAAAAATTTGCACTCCCTTCAAATTCTACCATTTCTTTTCCTTTCCCTTCCTTTGAAATTTCCTAATACTTTGCTCCCAAGCAATTTCCTAGTACTTTGCTCCCAAGCAAAGCCAAAGATACACTTAAAAAATGGTGGGAGTAATTTGTAATGCAAATTCATGAGTATGTTTTATCTCAATCTATGTTATATCCTTTTAGGGATATGAGTCCATGGTAGATTTAATAAGTTGAATGAAAAATGTATACCCAATCCAGAGAAACCTTCAAGACATGGTAGTAATAAAGGTTCATATAGCCTTTCTTCCCAGAAATTAGTAAATTGAGAAAGTGAAAACAAAGTCAAAGTCAATGAATATGATAGCAATACAAGACAGAAACAATAGACAAGGTAAAACCATTGTTATCAATACCGTACTGTACCGGCTGGTTCAACCAATTTTATCATGAATCGGTCATAGTTACAGTACGGTATACTTATAAATAGGTTTTAGTAAAAAAACTGGAGAAAACTGGGTTAAATAGAAAAAACTGGTAAAACTGGTGTACTAGTTTAAACCAGTTTTTTCAAAATACTTTTGGCAACGAGTAAATTTGTTGCTAAAGAAATAGAAAAGCGTTGCTAAAGACTTAAAAATGTTGCTCCAGACAAAAAAAGTTGCTAGAAACCCAAAAAAGCGTTGCAATATTCATTAAATAATATATATTTTTTCCAAAACCTCTTTCGCAACACGCAAAATTATTGCAAAAGACCTATAAAGTGTTGCAATAGCCACTGAAAATCTTAAATAATATATATTCTTTAAAAAATAAAAAATCGATAAACCACTAATAATACCTGTTATACCGCATACCACTTGACTCGCCGATATGTGGCCCAGTACGGTATTGATAACATTGGGTAAAACAGAGTTGAGGTGATAATAAAGAAAAAAACAAAGAGAAGAAATGGACTGAAATCCAATATTAAAATGTTAAAATAACTTGCAATGTTCAATTTGTCTGGAATCATAATTGAATAATTCTTTAATTATAATGTGAGTTAAATTACATGGAATTTTTTAAGTTAATTATATTTAAAACCGAATGAAAATTATAATTACTGAACTAAACTGAATGAATTATAAGTTGAAAAGAATACGTGTCTCAATATAAACACTTATATTAAACAAGAGAAAAACTGACTTTAAATATGATAGGTATATGGTCCATTAAAGTCAATAATTATGATAGGGGTCACAAGGACACGACAGTTAGTTTTCACATTTGAAATTTGATAAATTAGAAGTGTAGAATTGAAAGCAATAGTCGTCCATCGGGTCTTTCATTTCAAACACAGAATTCAATTTTAGCTTTAATTTATCAATTTCAGGCTTATGTTTACAGGTAATCAACATGTCATCAACATAAAGTAACAAGTATATATATGAATCATCTTTTAATTTCATATAGTAAACACAGGGATCATACATACTTCTACGGAAATTTAATTCAAGGATAAATTGATCAAATCTAAGGTACCACTGCCTAGGAGACTGTTTCAAACCATACAAGGACTTTTTCAAAAAACATACATGTGACTCTTTCCTACTTTGGACAAAACCATCAGGTTGGGACATAAAGATTTCTTCATTTAAATTGCCATGAAAAAAGGCAGTTTTAACATCTAATTGTTGTAACTCTAAGTCACACAAAGCAGTCAAGGACAAAATGATTCTGATTGAAACATGTTTTACTACAGGAGAAAAAATATCATGGAAATCAATACCATCTACTCGACTAAAACCCTTAGCAACAACTCTAGCTTTGAACCTTTCATTTACAACACATAGAATTTCAGGTTTTCTTTTAAACACCCATTTACAGCCTATAATTCTTTTATTTTTAGGCCTAGGAACTAGAATCCAAGTGTTGTTTTTATTCAAAGATTCTATTTCACTTAACATAGCAGTATGCCATTTATTCCAATCTTTAGATTGTTTAGCTTCATTATAAGTTCTTAGTTCAACATATTCAACACAATCAGCAACATTGCAGCAAAATCAACAAATTCAGAATAACTACAATCATAAATAGTAGTATCAAGGAACCTAGAAGGCCTTACTTCCCTTCTAGACCTAACCCTAACTAATTGGTAGTTATCAGATCCAGAATAGGCTGATTGGACTCATTATTAACAACTTCAGGTAGATCATTTAGGTCATTTTCATTCAAGTTGTTATGGTCATATTGATTTTCATTAACAGGATTATTAAAATCATTATTTTGTTCAATCCTATCAAACTCCACCTCAAACCAAGATTACTGATTATCAGTCTGATTATTAATAATATAGTTTTCAAGTTTGGGAAATTCATTTTCATTAAAAACAGCATCCCTACTTATAACAACCTTGTTATCAAACAAAGACCAAAACTTATATCCCTTAATACCAGATGGATAACCTATAAAAATACACTTCTTAGCTCTAGGGTCTAACTTAAACTCTTTACTATGAACATAGGCAGCACATCCAAACACTTTAAGGTGACTCAAGTTTATAGGTTTGTTGTACCAAATCTCATTGGGACATTTAAAATCAATGGCAGCACTAGGAGATTTATTAATCAAGTAACAAGTAGTTTGGGCAGCTTCTGCCCAAAAACTTTTACTTAAACCAGACTCAAACAACATGCATCTAACTTTGTTTAACAGTGTTCTATTGTACCTTTCAGCCACTCCATTTTGTTGAGGTGTATAGGTACAGGTCCTGTGTCTTACTATTCCATTTTCTGTACAATAAGAGTTAAACTAATTGTTTATAAATTCTAGGCCATTGTCAGTTCTAAGAATTTTAATCTTAAGACCAGTTTGATTTTCAAGTAGCAATTTCCATTCTAAGAATTTATCAAACACATCATTCTTATTTTTAAGAAAATAAATCCAAACTTTCCTTGAAAAGTTATCAATAAAAGACACAAAGTACTGAGATCCAGAAATGGATTCAGGAATAAAAGATGACCCCCATAGATTACTATGCACATATTCTAAACAAACTTTAGATGTAATTGTTGAGTTACTAAAACTTTGTCTATGAGATTTACCCATAATACAAGTTTCACAAGTTTGAACTTTATTAGAACCAAGAATATCAAGGACTCTTTCCTTTTAAAGGTAAGACAGACCCGTATTGCCTATATGACCAAGTCTCTTATGCCATAAGATAGTTTTCTCATTACTATTTCTGGCATAAACAGAACACACGAAAGCAAAACCATTTAGATAGTAAAGGCCATTAGCAAGATTTCCATCCAAGAGACATCTGCCATTTGTAGTAATTCTCATGACTCCACCTTGAGCCTGATATACTAAGCCTTTGCTATCTAAATAACTAAGAGATAAAATTCCTTTTAAGACTAGGTATGTGTCTAACATCCTTTAAAAGGATCCTACTGCCATTTTTCACATTAAGCAACACAACACCAATACTAAGAATTTCACAAGTTGTGTTATTACCCATTAAGACTTTACCACCACTTATACTTTCATATTCATAAAACCAGTCTTTATTAGGTGTCATGTGAAAAGTGCAACCAGAGTCCAATATCCAAGACTCTTGGTCCTTGTTATTACTAACAACAAGGGCCTCTATATCTCCTAAATCAACAGTATTATTAACTGCTCCAGTTTGATTGGTGTTGTTTTGATTATTCAATCTTTGTCTACAAAATCTCCTAGTATGACCCTTTTTCTTACAATAAAAGCAAGTTAAATCTTTGTGTGATTTAAACTTATTTTTATCACTGGTTAGATTGATTATTACTAGTTTTTTATTTACGTGAATTACCATGAGGATCTTTCCCTTTAAATCCTATCTTTTGACCTCCCTTCTTACCTTTAACAACTAGAGCCTCACTAGACAGACTTTTACCATTAGTGTCACCTTTTAGTTTAAGTTCCCTTAATTTCAAAGCATTTATGATGTCATTTACACTTAAAGACTCTCTACCATATTTCACGGCAGTTTTAATTTCTCTATAAGTGTTTGGTATGGAATTTAACAATATTATACTTTGATTTTCATCAGTATTTTCTAAACCCATTACCAATTTCTGAAATTCATCAAGATTATCATCTATACCTTTAGTTGAGTTCATTTTAAAATAAACAATTTTTCTTTCAAATATGACATTTTAGATAAGTCTTTAGTCTTATACAAGGTCTCTAACTTAGTCCACAGGGCAGGGGCCTCATCACAGTCCCTTACCCTTCTTAGAACAGAACCAGAGAGATTTAGGATAATAGTGGAGTATGCCAACTCCATTATGTCATGTTTCTCCTCTGCAGTCAACTCAACACTTAAGGTATCTATACCATTCAAGGCCCTATGACACTTTTGTTGGACTAAAACAACTTTCATTTTATTCTTCCGAAGTGTAAAATCCATTTTACCATCAAATTTTTCAAAATTAACTCTAGCAATTAACATTTTGACAAAATCAAACAAGAAAACACTTAGATACTAGACTAGAAAGACTAGGCAGTATGCCTATCAAGATGAGAAGTTCTAAAGAAATAATGCTAGGAGACAAAGAAGGACTAGAAAAGAAAGAATTCTAATTCTAATAAGTCACAGCAAACAAGAATCAATCAAGAAATTTCTCAAAATAGAGTCAAGTCTAAATATTAAGCAGATAATTCAAAAACAATTATCAATACAAGCAATCAAGAAGTTGACAGATCAATATGGCATGAATGGATATAAACAGAATCAGAGATATCAAATCTTAGAATCAATAAATCCTAATCCTAGCATGCAAATACTAATCTATCAATATACCATTACTAGATATGCCCAAAATTTTTTTGCTGAAAGTTAAAAGGATGGTTCAAGAAACTTATAGTTGGGTCTTCCTTTAACAGCGTTTATACAAGAGGGTTAAGGATACTTACAGTGGGGACTCCAGCTAAACACATACCAGTTTTAATTCAAAATCCACTTCTTCAATGCAGAGTAAATTTACTTCTTCAAATTCAGTTCCAGAATTTGAAATCCCTCAAACAAAACACAGAAAGAAGCTAGTAAGAATCAATATGATGAAAAACAATAAACAAAAGAATACTAACAAATATTTCAAGGCAAGAAGAAAAAAGAGAAAAAACGAAGTCAAGATTTGAAACAAAGAAAAGAATATCAAAATATCGCAGAACTATCAAATCTGGTTTTGCATGTAGTCTTTATAAAAGAAAAATATCTGAGATTAAACATGCAACTAGGTTAAATCAACTTAAACCTAAAATACTGATAAATCTGTAACATGCATCACATTTAAACATCAAATCCAGGAGTTACAAACACTTTGATACCACTTTGTAGAAATTTCGATTCCCGATTTAACTTAAAATAAGCATGCAATGACAGAAAAACAACATAAAACGAAGAACACCAGATTTATTGAACAACACTGCAAGAAGCCTTTATTGATGAAGCAAGAACAGCAATTGCAGATTACTGAGTTTTTGAAACCCTAGCACTAACTATGTGTTTAACAACACTCAACACATAACAGAAGAAACAAGCAACTAGCGCTAAATGATTTACAGAACGAAATCAAAAACCTAGAAAAACATTGAATCGCTCAACCCTTAAAACAGTTCTAGCTCTACTATGCAAACAATGAACAATACCTCCCTTTTATAGTTATCTGAAGTCGGTTTACAACGGCTAGAAATATTCCCGTTGAAATTGAGACGGTTACAACGAAATCCTTGAAGCTTTAGGAAAAACTCAGGAATCAGATAAGGAGAGGAAGGAGAGGCGGCTTGAGAGACCAAAAACGGGTTAAGATAACCCTAAACCAGCATAAGAGAGCTTTATATACAAAGGCTCAATAATAGGGGCTCAACAGTAATGGCTTCGGGCTTTCAAAATGGGCCTAAAAGCCACAGACTTTAACAGGACAAATTAAGGTTCTTTTATTTTTGATGTATTTTATTTTTTATTTGATAATATTCAGCTCGGCTATTTTTTGGTGTTGAGATTGCTAATTTAGTTGGAATACCTGTATTTTAGAAAATTTTCGTCCTCTGTTTACAATTAAAAAAATTTAGAATAATAATTTATTTTTTAAATACACAAGCATAATACCGACTATTTTATTTCCTTAGAGTAGAGGAGATGGTGAGAGACTACCAAAATTTTTTGAAGTGTCACTCATCCATTTGCTATAAAAAAAATGAGCCTAAAGAATAGGTAGATATTATAGTGACAGCGTTATTGTCCTTTGTGTTTAGCCTTGATGCCTAATACTTCAATTAAGAAAGAATTATTTAATTCACTGAACATGGTAGTAATAAAGGTTCACGAAGCCTTTCTTCCCGGAAATTATTAAATTGAGAAAGTGAAAACAAAGTCAAAGTCAATGAATATGAGAGCAGTACCAGTGGATGGGTTCACAAGGACAGGACACCTAGTTTTCACATTTGAAATTTGATAAATCAGAACTGTAGAATTGAAAGCAATAGTCGTCCATCAAAGTCTTTCCTACAAATAGTGTCTCTCCTCTAATTCTTATTTTTCGCTTGTTATAAATTAATTAAAATAGTTAAGTTTAAAGGACTAATTTAATAATTTATAAATTTATATCACTTATTTTTAAGTAATATAAAATTTATCCGTTATATTATTTCACATAGCATCGCTTCTATATTACAAAACACAAAATAACACAATTTATTAATCTTTCTGTCAATACTTTAATTAAATATAAAACCACACATATTAATATTTGAGCTTTGGGCCACAATTTTCATTCGACACATTCGCCACCGTCCACTGACAAATAAACCTCATCTCGTCTCGCAACTTATTTCAAAAACAATTACATGTTTTTATTTTATGCTAACTAATCCACATGTTTCTTTGATTCATTTGCCGCGTAGATTTCTTCTGCACTTTTTTTTTATGAAATTAAGTTTATTAATAATTCACCGGTCAAACCCTAACGACTCTATATTATCTTGCTGCTGCTGCCTCCTTAATCAGCTTCGAAATTGAGTTAACTTTTTTCGCCTCCCTTCTGGCTACTTGAGAAAATTAGCTTAAAAATTGAATTCTGAGGTATTCTATTCGATTTTTTAGGGTTGAAATTGGATTGTTTCTGCTTCTCATGTCTATAACCTTGTCCTTTTTTAGCGAATCGATTCCTTTTCTGCTCTTCACTTTGCAGCGCTATCTCCCTTCGAGCTACTCACTTTTCAGAACATCAGCTTCAAGATTGAAATCTCAGGTATCCTAATTGAGCTAGTCCACTTGTTTCTCATGTCTCTTAACTTTTTCTTTTTTCAGCGAACTGATTCCTTTCTTCTCTTTACTTTGCAGCACTTTACAGATCTCAGTGTTGGATTATAAACTTGATCCTTATCAATGGAAACCCAAAATCCAAATCCAATCAATTGGAGTCCAAGCCCACAAATCCAAAATGTAGTAAATTTATTTAGGTATTTTAAGTATGTAGATTTTTGTGTGTGATAACCAAATTGGAGGCTATTAACTACAACCAATTTGGAGGCCATTAAATTAACTAAATAAGTTGGCTATTAATTGTATTAGTTGGAGGTGGTGGTAAGTAATTGTGTTAGTTAATAATTGTGGGAGTTGGGAGTTGGGAGCTGGGAGTTGTATAATTCACCTATAAATAGGGGAGTTCTTTAGTTGTTTTTCATCAACAAAAATAAGAACTTCTTTAGAGAGAAAAGAAGTAAAGAGTGAGTTGTAGTATTGTATTTTGAGTGAGAGTGTTCTTGTAATATTTTTGAGTTTAATAAAAGTTGTTTGTTTGAGTGTTTTAATTTCCAACAAAGTGGTATCAGAGCTAGGTTGAAAGCTCGAGTCCTCCTCCAGAAAAGAATTTTTTTTTCCCGAGTGTGGAAAAATCGAGTTGAAACTGCCCAGGCGTTGCAGTAGCTAAAAAGCCCAGAAAGTGTCGCAATAGATTGCCAAAAGCGTTGCAATACGTCCAGCGTGTTGCAAAAGACTCCAGAAGTGTCGCAGTAGAATCCAGAAGTGTGGCAGCAGACTCTAGAAAGTGTCGCAATAGCTCCTGTACGTCTAGAAAAGCTATTTGAGTAAGATGGCGAATAACATGGCATCCTTTCAAGTTCCCACACTCAACAATAACAACTACGACAATTGGAGTATCAAGATGAAGGCTCTTCTCGGTGCTCATGATGTTTGGGATATCGTAGAGAAAGGATTCAAGGAGCCCGAAAATGAAGCCTCTCTCACGCCAGATCAAGCTACAACTTTGAAGGATTCCCGAAAGAGAGACAAGAAAGCTCTCTTCCTCATCTATCAAGCATTAGATGATGACGGTTTTGAAAAGATTTCAAGTGCAACTTCCGCCAAGCAAGCATGGGAGAAGCTACAAATCTCTTACAAAGGAGCCGAAAAGGTGAAGAAGGTACGTCTCCAAACACTAAGAGGTGAGTTTGAATCCTTGCACATGAAACCATTCGAGTCTATCTCCAACTACTTTTCAAGAGTAGCAGTCGTTTCTAATCAATTGAAAAGAAACGGTGAGAAGTTAGAAGATGTAAGAATAATAGAGAAGATACTCCGCTCGTTGGATCACAAATTTGAGCACATCGTGGTGACGATTGAAGAAACCAAAGACTTGGAGGAGATGACGATTGAAGAACTCCAAGGATCACTACAAGCCTATGAAGAAAAGCATAAGAAGAAACAAGGTATCTCTGAGCAACTCCTCAAGCTACAACTAAAGGATACGAGTGAAGGCCAAGGCAATGGTAGAAATAACCATGGCAGAGGCAGAGGCAGAGGAAGAGGCCGCGGACGAGGAGGAAGCCGTGGTTGTGGACGGAGTTGGAATTACAATAACAATTCCAACAACAACTATGAGAAAGGAGAAAGCTCCACGCAAGGTCGTGGAAAAGGAAATTCGAACTCGAGGTATGACAAATCTCAAGTCCGATGCTATAATTGTCAAAAGTTTGGGCATTACGCTTCAGAATGTAGAGCTCGAAATGATCAAGTTGTAGAGAAGGCAAATTTCGTGGAGGAGAAGATTGAGGAGAAAGAAATGCTATTATTAGCATACAACAACAATAGTGATCATCAAGACAACACATGGTATCTTGACACCTGTGCAAGCAACCACATGTGCGGAAAAAGAAGCTTATTCGTGGAGCTGACTGAAGAAGTAAGTGGCGATGTCTCATTTGGAGATGACAGCAAGATATCGGTGAAGGGGAAAGGTAACATCCTCTTTCGTGCTAAAGATGGTAGCCACCAATTAATTTCAAATGTCTACTATGTGCCTAATATGAAGTGCAACATTCTAAGTTTGGGCCAACTCTTAGAAAAAGGCTATGATATTCACATGAAAGATTGTAGTCTTTTAATAAGAGATGGCAAAGGAGATCTGATTGCTAAAGTACAAATGTCAAAGAATCGAATGTTTCCTTTGAACATTCAACATGATGTTGCGAAGTGTTTGAAGGCGTGTTACAAAGACGCATCATGGCTATGGCATCTTCGATTTGGTCATCTCAACTTCGGAGGATTGGAGCTACTATCGAAGAAAGGAATGGTTAGAGGCTTACCATGTATCAACAATCCTGATCAATTGTGCGAAGGATGTTTACAAGGGAAGCAATTTAGAAGAAGCTTTCCAAAGGAGTCAGACTATAGAGCCAAGAAACCGCTCGAACTCATCCATACCGACGTGTGTGGTCCTATCAAGCCAAGTTCTCTCGCTAATAGTAACTACTTCCTTCTTTTCATTGATGATTACTCAAGAAAAACATGGGTATATTTCTTGAAGCAGAAATCAGAAGTCTTTGGAGTGTTTCAGAAGTTCAAAGCAGCTGTGGAAAAGGAGAGTGGTCATAAGATCAAAGCCATGAGATCTGATCGAGGAGGAGAATTCACATCCAATGAATTCAACGAGTTTTGTGCAGCACATGGAATCCGTCAACCCTTAACGGTTCCTAGATCCCCCCAACAAAATGGTGTGGCAGAAAGGAAGAATAGAACAATTCTTGACATGGCACGGAGTATGCTCAAAAGCAAGAAACTACCCAAGGAGTTTTGGGCGGAAGCAGTGGCATGTGCAGTCTACCTATTAAATCGTTCTCCTACAAGAAGTGTGTGGGGAAAGACACCACAAGAAGCATGGAGTGGAAGAAAGCCCGGAACTTCCCATCTTCGAGTCTTCGGGAGTGTAGCTCACGTTCATATACCAGATGAGAATCGAACCAAGCTTGATGATAAAAGCAAAAGTTTTATTTTCATCGGTTATGACTCAAGCTCAAAAGGCTATAAGCTATACAATCCGAATGAGAAGAAATTTATGATCAGCCGAGATGTGATATTTGATGAAGAAGGAGAATGGAACTTTGATTCTCAAACGGAAGACTTCAATTTTTCTCCATTCGAGGAAGATGAACCGACAACACCTGAGCAACCAAGACAAGTTCAACAAGGCCTCACAACTCCACCAACTTCTCCTACTGATAGAGATAGGTCATCATCATCTCTATCCTCAAGCGAGACTGAAGATGAAAGAGAAGTGCATCGTATGAGAAGTCTTCGAGAACTCTATGAGGTGACTGAACAACTAGACAATCTTACATTATTTTGTCTATTTGTTGACTGCGAGCCAGTGACATTTCAAGAAGCTGTAAAAGAGAAAAAGTGGAGAGATGCTATGGACGAAGAAATCAAGGCCATTGAGAAGAATGATACATGGGAACTCACTTCACTTCCTAAAGGACACAAGGCGATAGGTGTCAAATGGGTGTACAAAACAAAGCGGAATGCCAAGGGAGAGATCGAAAGACACAAGGCAAGGCTTGTTGCAAAAGGCTATTGTCAAAAGGCTGGAATTGACTACGATGAGGTATTCGCTCCAGTTGCTCGATTGGAAACTATCAGACTAATAATTTATTTAGCGGCTCAAAACAAGTGGAGTATTCATCAAATGGATGTAAAATCGGCGTTCCTAAATGGAGTTCTTGAAGAAGAAGTTTACATCCAGTAACCACCAGGTTATGAAGTCAAAGGCCATGACGACAAGGTGTTGAAATTGAAGAAGGCCCTTTATGGGCTAAAACAAGCACCAAGGGCATGGAATAGCAGAATTGACAAGTACTTCCAAGAAAATGGCTTCAACAAATGCCCCTTTGAGCACGCTTTGTACATCAAGATCAAAGATGGAGATATTTTGATCGTGTGCCTCTATGTGGACGATTTGATATTCACTGGAAGCAACCAAAGAATGTTCGATGAATTCAAGAAAGAGATGACGAAGGAGTTTGAGATGACAGACATGGGGCTCATGGCGCACTACCTCGGCATAGAAGTAAAGCAACAAAAGGATGGAATATTCATTTCACAAGAAAGCTATGCGAAGGAGATCTTGAAAAAGTTCAAGATGGATAACTACAAGCCGATAAGCACACCGATGGAGTACGGGATTAAGATGTCCAAACATGAAGAAGGGGAAAGTGTAGATCCAACATTTTTCAAAAGTTTGGTTGGAAGTCTACGCTATCTTACATGCACGAGGCCAGATATCCTTCATTCAGTCGGATTAGTAAGCCGCTATATGGAGTCACCAACAACCACCCATTTCAAAGCCGCTAAGAGAATTCTTCGCTATTTGAAAGGTACAACAGACTTTGGCTTGTTTTATTCGGTATCTAATGATTACAAGCTTGTTGGATATAGCGATAGCGATTGGGGTGGAGACATAGATAACCGAAGAAGCACTAGTGGATTCGTGTTTTTCATGGGAGACACTGCTTTCACATGGATGTCAAAGAAACAACCGATTGTAACTTTGTCTACATGTGAAGCAGAATATGTTGCAGCAACCTCGTGCGTATGTCATGCAATTTGGCTTAGAAATTTATTGAAGGAGATTGGGTTAATGCAAGAAGAGCCGACTGAGATCCATGTTGACAACAAGTCAGCCATTGCCTTGACAAAGAATCCTGTATTCCATGATCGAAGCAAACACATCGACATCCGCTACCATTACATAAGAGAGTGTGTTGCAAGAAAGGAAGTACAAGTTGAATACGTGAAGACACAAGATCAAATTGCGGATATATTCACTAAGCCGCTCTCAAGAGAAAACTACGTCAGATTGAGAAGCTCACTCGGAATGACAAGATCAAGTTTAAGGGGGGGTGTTGGATTATAAACTTGATCCTTATCAATGGAAACCCAAAATCCAAATCCAATCAATTGGAGTCCAAGCCCACAAATCCAAAATGTAGTAAATTTATTTAGGTATTTTAAGTATGTAGATTTTTGTGTGTGATAACCAAATTGGAGGCTATTAACTACAACCAATTTGGAGGCCATTAAATTAACTAAATAAGTTGGCTATTAATTGTATTAGTTGGAGGTGGTGGTAAGTAATTGTGTTAGTTAATAATTGTGGGAGTTGGGAGTTGGGAGTTGGGAGTTGTATAATTCACCTATAAATAGGGGAGTTCTTTAGTTGTTTTTCATCAACAAAAATAAGAACTTCTTTAGAGAGAAAAGAAGTAAAGAGTGAGTTGTAGTATTGTATTTTGAGTGAGAGTGTTCTTGTAATATTTTTGAGTTTAATAAAAGTTGTTTGTTTGAGTGTTTTAATTTCCAACACTCAGCTCTTCTCCCCTTCAAGCTCGTCAATTCGGCTTCAAAATTATTCTCAGGTATTCTAATTGATCATTTTTGTCTGCTTGTTTCTCATGTCTATGAACTTTTTCATTTTTCAGCGAACTAATATTCCTTTCTTCTCTTTACTTTGCAGCACTTTACATATCTCAGCTCTTTTCCCCTACAAGCTCGTCAAATTGGCTTCAAAATTGAATTCTCAGGTATTATAATGGATCATTTGTCTGCTTGTTTCGTGCCTCTAAACATGTCCTTTTTCAGCAAATTGGTTCCTTTATTCTTTCTTTGCAGCGCTTTACATATTACAGCTGTTCTCTCCTTCAAGCTCGTCATAGCTGCTGGAAGAAAATATATGTTTAGTTGTGTAATTTCCAAAATAAAAAAGAAAAGAAAATGGTAAAAAAGTTTTGCTGTTTTTCAAAATAACCCCAACGGAAAACCCCTTTTTATTGTTTTCAAATTAGAAAACGTTTTTCGTGTTATTTTCTGCAACACCACCATTTACTTATTTATTGTTTATTTTTAACATTTTGATAATTCTTTTATTTTTTATGTTTTGTTTTAATGGACTTCTGTGAGATGTAAAATTATATCTGTAATTGAATTAATTTTTTAATGTTTTTATTTATTAGCAGCAATTCTATATGAAAAGTTGTTTTCAATTTTATTTTTGCTGTTGTATAATCAGTAAATTTTTTTTTGAGTAAATGTGAGAAAACTGGTGTTGTTTAGGCCGACATCTCATTCAAGGAGTTCTTTTACAAAGGTTCCGGCATTCTGACGTGGAAAAGTGTCACTCCATATATCAATTAATACCTGTCACACTATATCCACATTTTCATACATAATGGGACACGTGTCAATTGATGTATGGAGTGGCATTTTTTCACCCTAAAATGCCGGGACTCGTATAAAAATTTCCCCCATTCAAGTTGGCACTCTTGCTGATCTAAACAAACAAATCACGAGCTCTAATCTGTTGAAGAGAAAATAAAATGAAACAAAGACAAAGGTGTCCAAAAGAAACAAAATATAGAAATCTATTGGGTGCTACTTAAAATTATGATAAATAAGGTCATATTTTGTAGAATTATTATTTTGAAGGAAAATATCATATAATCTATTAATAATTGCATAATTTTTTTTGTAAATCTTACTGATGGACTATATTTTAATATTAGCTAATAATTGGTGTTATTATCATCTTTTTAACGATTTAGTTCTTTGTTTATAGACACAGTTACAAACCATTTTATTTGACTTTTTAATTTTTATACTATTAATTTGGTTGGAATCTCGGTCTATGTGATATTTTCTAAGAATCAAGAACCAAACCAAATACATAAATCATAGTATGTTAGAAACGGGAACCCAGCTAAATAATTTCGGTCGAATTCTGTTTGGTTTTTTTGGTTTTATGATACCCCTCGATTTTGCTGTAGTATATTTTAGCAATCCATGTAAACCAACAACTGGTATTTTTGTATGACCTTTTTCTTTCGTTCTTTTTTCAGGGGAGACAGCCTTGCATTTAGCATTCTTGCGATTTCAAATACTTGATGGACCTCGTTGCTGACGTTGTTAAGAATGCTGTTGTTGAAGCTTCAACTTCCTTGTTGGCCGGAATCGGAAAACATGTCGCATACATATATAGGTACAGTGACAATCTCGAGGCCCTAGAAAAAGCAAGTGGAAAGCTGAATGGCAAGAGGAAAGCTGCAAGTGATTTCTCAGATGAAGCTGGACGGAAGTTCAGAAAAGTTGGCGATGATGGTGTTCATTGGAAGTCTGAAGCAGACGAGCTTAATCAAAAGGCTGAGAATATGTTATCTAAAAACAACATACCGCGTCTTAACATATTGTCACGATATTCCACAAGCAAGCAAGCATGGGAGCTAACTCAAGACATTAATGAAATGGTTGACAAGGCTCCTGATTTTGGAAATTCCTTCGATATAGAAATACTGGAGGGCGCCAAATTCTGTTAAAATAATAAACTTAATTTATTTATGTGGTAGAAATTGAAACACTAGAGTTGGTGGATTTTGTGTGGTGATAATTTAGAGTTAATGGTGTATTAGTTTATGTTTTTATTGTTGCACAATGAATGGTTATAATTGTTTCTCTTGCACTATAAATAGAGCATGGTATGAAGGTTGTAATAATCCAATTCAAAGAAACAAATAGAAAGTATTAAGTCTTTCATCTCTTATAAGTTGTTTTCTTTGATATTCCTCTCCAATTTCTCTAACAAAGTGGTATCAGAGCCGAGTTTAATTCCAAGTATGCTCTGTGGTTGCAGCGTAGTCTGATCTTCCACATCAGAAAAGAATTATATTTGGTTTCCGAATCACAAAAACCCTTGTGAGGTTTCTTATTTTTCTCCAAATATATTTTGAGTGTTGAGAGACCCTACCCGAAAAAATGAATGTCAACAGTTACAACTTTCCCCAGCTCACCAAAACCAATTACAAAAATTGGTGTATTAAAATGAAAGCCATCCTTGGAGCCCATGATGTTTGGGATGTTGTCGAAAATGGTTACGTAGTTCCAGTTCCAGCACAAGGTGCAGAAATGTCCCAAGCCGAAAAAGAAGCTCTTAATAAGAACCGTCGAAATGATCAGAAGGCACTTAGTCTAATCCACCAAGGGTTAGATGACGTGATGTTTGAGAAGGTGGCTGAAGCTACTACCTCCAAACAAGCTTGGGATATATTACGAGTTTCTCTTCAAGGAGAGGAGAAAGTACAGAAGGTGCGGCTTCAAATGTTAAGAGGCGAGTTCGAGTCGTTGAAGATGAAGGAGACCGATTCAATCGTGGATTATACCTCGAGAGTAAAGTCTGTCGTTCATCAAATGCGGCAGTATGGAAAGCAAATGGAGCAAAGTGAAGTTGTTGAAAAAATTTTGCGATCACTACTACCGAAGTTTGAACACATAGTAGTAGCCATTGGAGAAGCACGTGATACTAGTACAATGACCGTTGACGAAGTTGTTGGATCACTACAAGCACATGAGGAGAGGCTAAATAGACAACGAGAAGAGTCTATGGAACAAGTCCTGGCTACAAAGGCTTCGATTAGAGAAGGTGAAACAAGCCGAGATGCTAGTCAATATGGACGAGGTCGGGGTAGAGGTCGTGGAGGAAATGGAAGAGGAAGAGGACGTGGAAGAAATCAACAACATGGAAGAGATGATAACAGTAGAGAAAGTAACCAGTCCACTAGAGGCAGAGGTCGTGGACATGGACGAGGCCGAGGACGAGGAGCCTGGAGGCAAAATGACGGACATGACAAGTCAAATGTAAAGTGTTACAATTGTGGTAAATTTGGTCACTACGCATCCGAGTGCTGGTATCAGAAAAAACAAGTAGAGGAGACGGCGAACCATATTCAAGATGAGGAGGAAAACAACACGGTTTTACTAACTCGTGAAGGAGAACATGGACAAGAAAACAACCTATGGTATCTCGATAATGGCGCAAGCAATCATATGTGTGGCAACAAGAACATGTTTACGGAGTTGGATCAGTCATTCGGTGGAAACGTTATTTTCGGTGATTCTTCAAAAGTTCCAATCAAAGGCAAAGGAACCATTCTTATTCGTCTAAAGAATGGTGAACATCAATTCATCAACAACGTCTACTATGTCCCGGACATGAAAAGTAATATTTTGAGTTTGGGACAGTTGTTGGAGAAAAACTACCAAATTCACATGGTGGATCGGAGGTTGGTGTTGTTGAACGAGAAGAAGGAGCTGTTAGCAAGTGTGCCGATGTCAAAAAATCGAATGTTCACTCTTAACATCAAGACGGATGTGGCGAAATGCTTGAAGGCTTGCGTGAAGGATCCTCATTGGCTTTGGCATCTAAGGTTCGGACATCTGAACTTTGGAGGGCTAAAGCTGCTAAGTCAAAGTAAGATGGTGCACGGTCTTCCCCCTATCGACAAACCTCATCAACTTTGTGAAGGATGTCTCGTTGGAAAGCAATCACGAACCAGTTTTCCAAAGGAGTCCATGTCAAGGGCAAAGGCGCCGCTAGAGCTAATTCATGCTGATGTTTGTGGACCGATAACTCCATCGTCATTAGGAGGAAATAAATATTTTCTGCTGTTCATTGATGACTATAGCAGGAAGACATGGGTTTACTTTCTGAAGGAGAAATCAGAAGTTTTTGGAGCATTCAAGAAGTTCAAAGTGCGCGTGGAAAAGGAGAGCGATCAGTACATTAAAGCCTTAAGATCCGACAGAGGGGGAGAATTCACATCCAATGAATTCAAGAATTTTTGCGAAGAAAATGGAATTCGCCATTTCTTATCAGTCCCAAGATCTCCTCAACAAAATGGAGTTGTTGAAAGGAAGAATAGAACTGTGCTAGACATGGTGCGGAGCATGTTGAAGAGTAAAGATTTACTAAAGGAGTTATGGGCAGAAGCTGTTGATTGTGCAGTCTACATCCTGAACCGGTCCCCAACTACAAGTGTTACAGATATGACACCTCAAGAAGCATGGAGTGGGAGAAAGCCTAACATCTCTCATTTTCGTGTTTTTGGGAGTGTTGCTCATGTTCACGTGGCGGATGAAGAAAGAAGAAAATTGGATGATAAAAGCAAAAAATACTTGTTCGTGGGATACTCAGAATCTTCAAAAGGCTACAAGGTCTTTGATCCTGACACCGGGAAAATAGTAATCAGTAGGGATGTGACTATCGATGAAGAAGCAACATGGGATTGGAATGATCACCAACTAAAAAGTTATAATTTTTATCCTTTCCCAATAGATGAAAGTGATGATCAAGACGCTGAAGAGACACCTGCCACACCAATAAGAACTCCTATTTCATATGCAACTCAAGGGAATGACGATAGCGAAAGTGGAAGTACAAGTCCGAAGGAGAGACCTAGAAAATTTCGACGTGTTGAAGATCTTCTTGATGTGACAAGAGATATCAGTAGAGAGTTTAATTATTGCTATCTCATTGATAGTGAGCCCATTGACGTTGAAGAAGCCATGGAGAACAAGAATTGGAGAAAAGCCATGGAAGAAGAGATCCAAGCAATTGAGAAGAACAAGACTTGGGAGTTAACTAAACTTCCAGCTGACAAAAAGCCCATTGGAGTTAAGTGGGTTTTCAAGGCGAAGAAAGACGCAAGTGGAAAAATTGTGCGATACAAAGCAAGGCTCGTTGCGAAAGGGTATAGTCAGAAACAAGGTATCGACTATGATGAAGTGTTTGCACCCGTTGCAAGAATGGAGACAATCAGACTGGTGATTTCTATTGCTGCTCAAAACGGATGGAAGATTCATCAAATGGATGTCAAGTCAGCATTTTTGAATGGATACTTGGAGGAAGAAATTTACGTGCAACAACCACCGGGTTATGTTGTCAAAGGCCAAGAAGGAAAAGTGTTGAAGTTGAAGAAAGCATTGTACGGTCTCAAACAAGCACCGAGAGCATGGAACAGCCGAATTGATAAATATTTCCAAGAGAATGGTTTCAACAAGTGCCCACATGAATACGCGCTGTATGTGAAGGTGGAGAAAGGAGATATGCTGCTTGTCTGCTTGTATGTGGATGATCTCATTTTTACTGGAAGTAATCCTCAAATGTTTGAAGATTTCAAGAAGACGATGACTCGCGAATTTGAGATGACCGATATTGGCCTGATGTCATATTATCTAGGCATCGAAGTGAAGCAAGATGATAATGGCATTTTCATTTCTCAAAGTGGATTTGCTAAGGAGATTTTGAATAAGTTCAAAATGGAGAAGTGCAACCCTGTCAACACACCGGTAGAATGCAACTTAAAATTGACCAAAGATGAAGATGGAGAAAATGTCAATCCAACAATGTTCAGAAGCTTGGTTGGAAGTCTAAGATATTTGACGTGCACAAGGCCTGATATTTTGTACGCAGTCGGACTAGTCAGCAGATATATGGAAACACCAAAGGAGTCACATTGGAATGCCGCGAAAAGAATACTCCGTTATTTGAAAGGTACAACTAATTTTGGATTACGATATTCAAAGTCTAATGAGTTCAAATTAGTTGGCTACAGCGATAGTGATTGGGCTGGTGACAAAAATGATCGAAAGAGTACAAGCGGTTTTGCATTTTTTCTTGGTGACACGGCGTTTACTTGGAGTTCAAAGAAGCAACCTATTGTGACACTGTCAACTTGTGAAGCTGAATATGTAGCTGCAACATCTTGTGTGTGCCATGCAATTTGGCTAAGACGAATATTGAAGGAGCTTCAAATGACTCAGCAAGAACCAACAGAAATTTTGGTTGATAACAAGTCTGCGCTGGCACTATCAAAAAATCCAGTTTTTCATGATAGAAGTAAGCACATCGACACAAGGTTTCATTTCATTCGAGAATGCATTGAGCAGAAGGAAGTCATACTTAAATACGTGAGGACTCAAGATCAAATCGCGGATATTTTCACAAAGCCGCTCAAGTACGATGTGTTCAACCAGTTGCGAGCATCACTTGGAATAATCGAGAATTAAGTTTAAGAGGGGGTGTTAAAATAATAAACTTAATTTATTTATGTGGTAGAAATTGAAACACTAGAGTTGGTGGATTTTGTGTGGTGATAATTTAGAGTTAATGGTGTATTAGTTTATGTTTTTATTGTTGCACAATGAATGGTTATAATTGTTTCTCTTGCACTATAAATAGAGCATGGTATGAAGGTTGTAATAATCCAATTCAAAGAAACAAATAGAAAGTATTAAGTCTTTCATCTCTTATAAGTTGTTTTCTTTGATATTCCTCTCCAATTTCTCTAACAAATTCAACCTGACAGATTTTACAGACTTCGATTCGAGGAAAGAAATTCTGAAAAAAGTTTTGAAAGCACTGGACGATGAGCATGTGAGTATGTGCAGTATCTGCGGCATGGGAGGGATTGGTAAAACCACAATGGCACAGAATATTGTTCAAATTGTTGAAGCTGGGCACTTTTTTGATAAGGTTGCAATGGTTACCGTGTCCCAGAATCCTAATTTTGAAAATATTCAAAAGGCGATTATGGGAAAGTTGGGTCTGCTGATTGGCGAAAGTGATATGTCAACAAGAGCCAACAAGCTGAATCATTGGCTTTCTAATCATAAGACCCTTTTAATATTGGATGATGTTTGGGACTCCTTACTAGAAAAATTTGATGATGTTGGAATCCCTTTAGCCAAAAATATGTGCAAACTTGTTGTCACTTCAAGAAACGAACATGAGTGCAAAAAAATGGGGAGTAAACCGATCTTTTGTCTCAAAGTTTTAGATGGCAGAGAAGCTTGGGATTTGTTTATAAAAATTGCAGGGAATTTACAAGAAACAGCAAGGGAGATAGTACGTGAATGCAATGGCTTACCGATTGCCATTGTAACTATTGCTAGAGCATTGACTGACAAGCCAGCAGGTGCATGGCGTGATTCTCTCAAAAAGCTACGGAATTCGAACCTGTTAGGAATCCCTGATATGGACAGCGTGTACAAAAAGATAGAGGTAAGTTATGATCTACTGAAAGATCCGGAAGCCCAATCATGCCTTCGTTATTGTTGCTTGTTCCCTGAAGATTATAACGTTCCAGTTGAAAAATTGGTCTTCTACGGATGGGGCTTAGAGTTATTCAAGGGTGTGGAGAGCTTGAAGGAAGCAAGAGATAGAGTTGATTCGATCGTCGATAAGCTGAAGAAATCTTTCTTGTTGCTTGATGGTGAGGGAAATGGAGATGGAGATGGATATGTCAAACCGCACGATATAGTACGTGATTTCGCAATATGGATTTCCTTGAATGATATTCATCCGTATATCGTAAAATGTAATAAAGAAATGGAGAAGTGGCCAGAGGCATGTGAGCTCGAAAAGTGCAGCGCAATTTCAATTGTGTGTAACACAATTCAGGATGTCATCCCTGTTGAACTTCGATGTCCTAACCTCAAACTACTACAACTCCATGTTCGGGATGATTCATGTGAACTCCCGATTGGCTTTCTTGAAGGAATGGAAGAACTCAGAGTTGTAGATTTGCAACTCGGATCACGATTACCACCGCTTACCAGGCAAAAGAATCTCCGAACTTTACTGATCAAGAGTAATCGTGTAGGGGAAATGGAGGATCCTATTTATATTAGAGAAATGCTAGGTAATGGTGATATGAAAAATCTAGAAATCTTTTCATTATCATGTACTCATTTCTCGGATTTTCCAGTGGAGATAGGAAAGCTGTCCAACCTGAGGTGTCTTAGATTCAAGCAAGTGAGTTTTGAATATATGCCACCTGATGTATTGTCAAAATTAGTGAAGCTAGAAGAGTTGAGATTGCTGCTGCCTTTCATAAATTGGGGATGCAGAGAAGTATGGGGGGATAGAAGAGTCAATGCTAGCCTTAATGAGATACAATCTCTACCGCTAAATTCATTAAATATCAGTGTACCAAAGGGTTCAATTTTGGCAGAAAAGTTGGTCAGCGGCATAACAAGATTTCAGATATTTTTTGGGAGCTATGACTATAGATTTCTTTCGCCTAAAATTTTTATGATAGAAAGGAAATTTGGTTCGGATCTAAATGTTTTGATCGTGCATGAGGTTGATGCGTGCGAAGCTATAGCAAATTGGACAAGTAGTTTGCTGAGGAAATGTGAAGTGCTAATATTCGAAAAAGTGAGAGAGTTGAAGCATATAATGTTCCAACAGTTGAGAGGAAACAACGATTCCGGGTTTCCATGTACATATTTCTCTCACCTGAAGATTTTGGAGATGGGGGACATGGACAGCCTGGAAGAAATATGGCATGGCACTTATATGTCAAACATAGAATCAGCTTATTTTCCTAATTTGACTCTGATTATAATATCCCGTTGTCAAAAGTTAAAACGTGTGTTTCCGCTGTCAGTTGCTATGCAATTACCACAGCTGCAACACATGGAGATAACTGGTTGTGAAGAAATGGAAGAAATATACTATAAAGACCAAATGGATAATGGAAATCAGGTTAATTTAATTTGTTTTACTAATGTCAAATTATATATATATATATAGATAATCATAATAATTACACCTCCTAAATTATATTAAATTTCATTAATAACAGGTACAAGTAGATACTTCAACATCAACACAAGTTTTCAATCCAAATGATCCCACCGACCAGGTGTGTGCTTGAATTTATTGAAATATCCGAATATAACTTATTAACAATAGGGGTGTGTGGAACCGGAACCGAAATCCAAACTGAAATCGAATAAAAATAATCGAATTGAGCTGAACCAATTTTATTTCGGTTCGGTTTCGTTTTTTAAAATTCTTAAAATTCAGGTTTCGGTTCGGTTCTAGTTTTTGCCACAAAAACTAGAATAAAACCAAACCGAACTGAATAAATTAATAAATATTATATTTTAATATATATTCATATTATATCTAATATCCTAATCAATATTGACGATATATAAAACACTAATTAGTAAACAATAATAACAAATATGAGATTTTAACTTATGTAATCCTAATTTGGAAAGAATTGTTGTACTTTACAGCTTTAGGAATATGACTCATTCAATAATTCATTATATGCACGTTATACTACTTGAATTAATATTTTTTATGTATCAATATTTATATTTATTGTTGTAAATATAAATTTCGAAGTCTAAATACTATCAAATTTAACACATATCACGATGAAATTACTTTAAGTCTCTCTCATATAACCCTAAAATGAAAAAATAAATTACAAATTATTTTTTAAATTATAGAGTTTGAGCAATTCGGTTATAACCGAACGGAAACCGAACCGAACTATATTCTGTTCGATTTCAGTTCTTATATTTTTACTAATTCGGATTTCGGTAAATCAAACCGATATTTACTCACCAAATTGGATATTTCAATTCTATAGATGACTGCTTAAGTTATAAATATTTATAAACAAAATGGTCTTCCTAAAATACGCATTACTGATTAAGATTTTGTGACGGATAGTTTAAGTATAAAAATGTTGTTACGTTACTTTGCTCACTTTATAATAATAATAATAATAATAATAACAATAATAATAATAATAATAATAATAATAATAATAAGGTTTAAATCATGGTTTTGAATACTGGACCGGATTTGACTAGAACCAGCCTCTGGTCTAGTCAGTTTTCAATTGATTTTTGCTTTGGTAAAAAATCGGTCAATGACTTCGACCAAATCAATTAATTCAAAATAATTGAAGTTTTGTAAGCTCTAGGATTTGAATACAAAATCGTTAGTTAGGGATGGGACTGGATCTTGGACTTGACCCGGATCCGTATCCGTTTTTTAGGGTTTGGACCTTATCATTTCATACTCATCAGATTCAGGCCGAATCTAGATCTAATAAAATAAATATGAATTTTATATCGGTTTTTTTAAAGACCCGGATTCAAATCCATATTCGTTTATATATATATATATATATATATATATATATATATATATATATATATATATATATATATATATATATATATATATATATATATATATATATATATATATATTACTAGTCTAATTTGAACCATTTTTTTATTTACACAATTGTGCTTACACTAATACAAAGAAAACTACACCAACACCAGGTGTGACTCGAACCTAAGACCTTTGGAGGCCACAACTTTTGTCTTAACCATTAGGCCAAGACATACGCCACAGTCTAATTTGAATTTGGATGAATGTTAACTTGTATTATATTTATTTAAAGTTTTCAACATTAAAATTACATGTTAAATTCTTTCTTTTTTATTACAAACTACGATATATAGTGTCTTTTAGAACAAATCTTTAGTTAGTTGTTGATATTTTTTAGTGTTCTATTTCTTGAATTTAATTTTTTACATATCCGTTTTGGACCCGGATCCGTGAGATCCATTGGATATGAATACAAGATCTAATTTTATAGATCCAATGGATCTGGATCATATATATGAAAAATGACATGGATCTGGATATATATGGATCCAGTCTAGATCCGGTCCGCGTCCATCCATGTCTTCAGCCTATGATAAAGTGGTAACTAATTGAGCTACATTCTATTATTGATAGATTACTAAATTGATTTTGTAAATTGTTAAGTAAAACTTTTAAATTGTTTCAAGTAGAAATAATATTTAATTTTCTCAAAACTATAATAAATATATATTTTATCTTATTATTTAATGTATTAAATAAACCAGTTTAATCATACTATTTTTTTAGAAAAGTATATGATTTAATAATTTTATTTACTCTGGAGCATCTCCCCAAAAGGTGTCATATCAGTAGAGATATTGTCCATACTTATAAACTAATCAATCTCCTTCTTAACCAATGTGTGACATTATTCATATCCTCACATATTGGATGCAGTAAAAGAAACTGCTAAAGTCCAGAGAAAAGGGATTTTAAATTTGATGCCTTCATAATCATATTATTGAGATGGGACTCCAAGGATAATCTTAAGCACAACTTGCACAATGTCATATCACAGTGTCGAAGCTTTCTTATATGACACCAAGGTGTCCTTTGGTTTGGAACAGTTACTAAGGAATTCATACATATTTTATGTCATTCTATTCCATGAGAATCAAACTATTATGAGCTTTATGCTAAATAAAAAATATATGATAAACACTGGAAGAGAGACCTAACATATTAAGCTGTTAATAGAGACCTAACATACATGTCGAAAGTATGCTAAATTTTTTTATGGTAATATGTAGAAAGTATGCTAATAGGATATACCAAAAAGGACATTGACAAAAAATATTAATTTTCAAAAATATACATTGCTTTTTTCCTTTGTGTTGCAAACTTTTGTAACCATATGTACCTTTTTGAGAAAAAAAATTCACAATGGCCTTTTTGTAAAATGACCAAACCACATTATATGTTTTTAAAGTACACTTTTTTTAATTAACTAGTTTCCAAAGAGTGTATACATTTATCATATAGTTAATTTTCAAAATTTTACAAAAACGTATATATAGATTACAGAATCTATTTATATTATCTTTTCATTTAATTAAATTGTTTTTTTAACAAGAAAAGAGATGGTTTAAAGTTTATAAAGATTAGATTTAACAATTTGAATTTAAATTATTATCTATTAGATTTTTTGTAAGCCTATAAATTATAGCTTTGTAATGAAATGTGGCCCTGAGCAGCAAGGATAGTATGCCTTTCCTCAAATTTATCAGTTTGTATTCTTTCTTCTCTTAAAAAACAACAGATTTTGTTAATTAGCAAATTATGTATAATATTTTACTAATTTTTAGTAATTTTCAGTTTTAAGTGATGAAATTTTGTTGTGATTGCTAACAGATTATGGAAGAATGTAATGATAGAGAAGTTGATCATGCAATTGTATTGCCTCGACTAAAAGTATTGCTTCTTAGAGAAATGCCTAAGCTTAGAATTCTGTGTAACGGGAATCATGCAATTGAATGCCCTTCATTAGAAGTCCTGAGAATTGAAGATTGCAATATCATGGAAGCTCTTTCCTACGGATCATTCAATGCTCCAATAACCAAGGAATTAGAGTTAGAAGGAGTAAGATCTTTAAAGAATAGTATTCCGAAGTGGCTGAATTTGAAACAAACCAATGGAACCCCTCGGGTAAGGAAATTACAAATTGGAAGATGCAATGAAACCAAATACTTGGTTGATACAACAGACTCTCATGACCCAAATCTGCTGAAAGCTTTCTTCTCTCGTTTGGAACATTTGAAGATTCAGCAAATGGATAGCCTGGAAGCAATATGGAACGGACCTTATTTGTCAAACATACAGCGGACGAAATTTCCTAATTTGACTCATATTACGATATTGCACTGTCCAATGTTGAAACGTGTGTTTCCGCTGTCGGTGGCTACAGAACTAAAACAACTAGTATACATGCAGATAAGGTCATCTTCTGAAATGGAGGAAATTTTCTACAATGACAAGGTTAATTTTTTTATTTAAATAATTCTATTATATTTTTTTCTGCAATTTGTTTATATAATATTTCGAAATTGTGTAT
This sequence comes from Euphorbia pulcherrima, assembly GCA_947683365.1. NCBI lineage: Eukaryota > Viridiplantae > Streptophyta > Magnoliopsida > Malpighiales > Euphorbiaceae > Euphorbia > Euphorbia pulcherrima. The sequence continues at coordinate 1,598,892 of CANTUS010000006.1, read as the reverse complement.
TGTTTGGACCAAATAAGAAGATGATGGAAATCAGGTTATTATTTTTTTTATAGAAAGGATTTTTTTTAAAGGAGCCTAAATTTGATCTTTAGTTATCTACATCCATGTACTAATTATATCAAGTCCTCTTAGTAAATCAAGTTATTATTTAATTGATTTTTCTGTATATATATAGTCATTACTTCACTCACGGCAACACCAATTTCATTAATTCATTCAACATTATTGAACTTTCCCCAACTATTAGAGCAGGTATATTCACATCAATCATTTAACATTCTCATTTTGTGTTATGTTACTGTTTGACCCAAAAGTTTAACCTGATAGGTTAGGTTCAATTATTTAAATTAAAGTAAAATATTTGATATTTAATTTGTAATTTAAGAAGAAAGTGAACAAAAAATGTGGGAAACATCATCTTTAGTAGATAATTGATTCTACAATGTGTCATGTGGAATAGACATAGATAAGACATTTAATAAATGAGCCACAATAGATTGTCTATTTGAGTGTTTAGTGTATTTTTTCAAAATATAATAATAAAAATATTATATTAATTACTAAATAATTCTATCATATTAAAATATTATATAATTAGTTATTCAACCTCTTATTTAATTGTTTATTTGTAGATTAAATAGACAATGTTTATAAAACGATGACATTATGAATAAACTATTGGAGAGCTATATTTCAATTAAATGTCTATTTTTTCTTATATGTAGGTATTTATATTCAATTATATCTATTAAATGTGGCAGCTCAAAATTAAATGTATTGATATTTAAATTCACATTGAATTCTATTAAATGTGGCTACTCGTTCATTAGTTATACTATTTAAAAAGAATGCTATTCAATGTGGCAACTCATAAAAAGAAGATTGGAATATGAGAGGTCTGTTCACTTGGTCAAAATTGTGAAGTCATATTCTTAAATGCACTTGTATTTTTGGGTAATGTATCTTAACTGTTGCATAGCTGGACATGAAAATGTTACCCAATTTAATTATACTATATTATAATGGATTATTATTGTTTTGATTGTTGACAGATTGTGGAAGAAATTATCGAAACAGATGGTGATCATGTAGTTGTATTGCCTCTACTAAAGTACTTGGATATTCAATTTTTGCCTAAGCTTAGAAGTTTGTGTAAGGGGAATCATGTAATTGAATGCCCTTCATTAGAAGAAGTGAATATTAAAGAATGCAATAGCATGGAAGCTCTTTTCTTCGGATCATTCAATGCTCCAATAACCAAATTAACGATTTCCCAATGCCATGAAATGAAATGTATGGTCGACCCAAATCTGTCGAAAGGTTTCTTCTCTCGCTTGGAAGCGTTGATCATAGACGAAATGGATAGCCTGGAAGAAATATGGCATCGACCTTATTTCCCACCTTGCTTTCCCAATTTGACTCAAATTGAAATATACGATTGTCCAAAGTTGAAACGTGTGTTTCCTTTGTCAGTGACTACACAACTACAATCCGTGGAGATATTTTGTTGTGATGAATTGGAAGAAATTTTCTACAATGACCGGGTTAGTTTTTTTTTCTACTTAAATAATTAAAATATACTTTTTCTACGATTTATGTATATAATACTGTAGTCATTAGTCCACTCATTTGTCCAACTCAACGTTCATTCATTAACACCTAACTTTCCCCAACTAATAGACCATGTATATTCGCATACATTCATTTAACATAACTGTTCTTTATACAACTATTAGACCTCCTTTATATTTATAAAGAAAAAAGCATTACTGTATTTCAAATCTCTATTACATATTTTTAAATAATATGTACATGTAGATTAATATCAGTGTAATTGCTTGACTCGCTCATCTGTATACGAATTCCCTCGGGCCCAAGCCCAAACCTAGAATTAAGGTAAACTAGTATTTTTATATTCTTAATATATTAAATATGAGTGCAATTGTTTGACTCACTTATCTGCATGAGAACTCCCTTGAGTCCAAGCCCGGACCTGGGATTAGGCCTTTGCCTGATTTCCAAATAATATAGGGCCCCATTTTCCACACCTAGTTTTCTTCTTTCCCTTGTTTATTTCTACTTTTACTATTATTTTTAAAGCCACAAATTATGCATATATTTAAATTTATCATCCTTTTAAGAAAATTTTATAACTAATTAGACGTACAACTAAATTCTTTATTGGGTTGTTCAGATAAACAGAGTTATTTTCTTAAAAAAATTCAGAATTTAAGTATATTAATACACTTATTATGTAATATTTACTATCTTTACGCTAATGATTTCATTTTTATTTATTAATTCTTTTCTATTTGACATTATACAGAGTAATAATTGAGAAGAAAGAGAATTTTATAATGAAGTTAAGGAATAAATTAGTCATTTTAATAGTGTAATAAAATGAATTCATATTTTACATGTCATACCAACTTAGAATGCACAAGCTACTGAAGATGCTCTAACAATGTGAAACTTGTATTCTTATAACAATGTGACGTGTGTTACTCAGTGTTTTCTACTATTTACATGCTTTTTTCTATTAACTTTCTGTAAGTATTTGAGAATATAAAAACTTCTCGGCGTTTCATCTATTTGTTTCAAATTTCAAGTGTACGGAGCATTGCCTTTTAATCATTCAATTTGGAAAATTTAGATACTAATTTAAGGATAAATAACGAGCGCTACAACATGTTTATTTTCGAATATTTTAAACCGTATATATAGTAGTTTATTTTTATTGCAAAATCATGAAATCACATGACTCATTTATGTACTTCTCCTCAATTTTCTTAAAGGAGAGAATTGTTTTAAATAAATCACTTGAGAGGTCTGTTCACTTGGTCATGTATGTTAACTGTTGCTTTGCTGGACATGAAAATGTTACCCGAATTAATTGTACTATATCCTAGCAAAGCTTCGCTTTCTGAAATTATTAAATTTACGTATTTCAACTACTGCATATTTAACCTTCCTCAAATAATGGCGAACTTCCTATTATATTTGATTATTATTGTTTTGATTGTTGACAGATTGTGGAAGAAAGTATCGAAAGAGATGGTGATCATGTAGTTGTATTGCCTCTACTAAAGGAATTGGATATTCAATTTTTGCCTAAGCTTAGAAGTTTGTGTAAGGGGAATCATGTAATTGAATGCCCTTCATTAGAAGTAGTGAATATTATAGAATGCAATAGCATGGAAGCTCTTTTCTTCGGATCATTCAATGCTCCAATAACCAAATTAACGATTTCCCGATTCCATGAAATGAAATACTTGGTTGACCCAAATCTGCCGAAAACCTTCTACTCTCGCTTGGAAGTGTTGATCATAGACAAAATGGATAGTCTGGAAGAAATATGGCATGGACCTTATTTCCCACCTTGCTTTCCCAATTTGACTCAGATTGAAATATACAAATGTCCAAAGTTGAAACGTGTGTTTCCTTTGTCAGTGGCTACACAACTACAATCCATGATGATAATTCGTTGTGGAGAATTGGAAGAAATTTTCTACAATGACCAGGTTAGTTTTTTTTTCTACTTAAATAATTAAAATATACTTTTTCTACGATTTATGTATATAATACTGCAGTCATTAGTCCACTCATTTGTCCAACTCAACATTCATTCATTAACACGTAACTTTTCCCGACTAATAGACCATGTATATTCGCATACATTCATTTAACATAACTATTCTTTATACAACTATTAGACCTCCTTTATATTTATAAACAAAAAAGCATTACTGTATTTCAAATCTCTATTACATATTTTTAAATAATATGTACATGTAGATTAATATAGGGCCCTTGAGTCCAAGCCCGGACCTGGGATTAGGCCTCTGCCTGATTCCCAAATAATATAGGGCCCCATTTTCCACACCTAGTTCTTCTTCTTTCCCTTGTTTATTTCTACTTTTATTATTTTTAAAGCCATCAATTATGCATATATTTAAATTTATCATCCTTTTAAGAAAATTTCATAACTAATTAGACGTACAACTAAATTCTTTATTGGGTTATCCGGATAAACAGAGTTATTTTCTTAAAAAAATTCAGAATTTAAGTATATTAATACACTTATTATGCAATATTTACTATCTTTACGCTAATGATTTCATTTTTATTTATTAATTCTTTTCTATTTGACCTTAAAATTGAGTATATATTAAAATTAAAATTGATTTAATAATTGCGCCTTTATTTCCGATACGTAAGACGTTTAGATTGATTTGTATTTTAGAAAGCGAGAAATTTTGTTTTTATTAACAATTTAATTATTCAATTATCGGCTTTTGTCTGGGGCATCGACCTTTAGATCGAAACTGCTTTGACACCACGTTATAAAATCGTTTGTCTTAAAAGCTTAAGTTAATATGTAAGGTCCAATCATAGCTCATATATTATTCTTGATATTAAGATGGCAAAAGTAAAAAGATTTAAGTGTTGCTTAGGAGTTAAAAGCATTTTTAGTAGATAGTCTATTTAAATAAGTCTTGACACATAGGCTAAAATAGATAATTAAGTGAAAAATGACTCTACAATAGCTCTTCTATTTTCTTTTTCCTATGTGATATGGAACCACAAATGTTGAACATTGTCTATTTAAACTTATACATGTATACAATCAGATAGAAAGCCAAATCATCAACTTTAATAATATTTTACTCCCTCCGGTGCAGAACGTATGTCATTTTAGAAAATATTTTATTTTCCCTTTTGTTTGTCATTTTAGAATTTTAATGCATCATTCAACACTTTTTTCCTAATTTACCCTTATATTAATTAGGAAAGAGATTAAGTATAAATAAAGTTATAAAGAGTAATAATTGAGAAGAAAGAGAATTTTATAATGAAGTTAAGGAATAAATTAGTCATTTTAATAATGTAATGAAATGAATTCATATTTTATATGTCACACCAATGTGAAACTTGTATTCTTATAACAATCTTCGTGTGTAACTCAATGTTTTCTACTATTTTGCATCCCAACTATTTACACTCTTTTTTTATCAACTTTCTGCATGTATTTGAGAATATAAAAACTTCTCTGCATTTCATCTATTTATTTCAAATTTCAAGTATTGCCATTTATGTACTTCTCCTCAATTTTCTTACAAGAGAGAATTGTTTTAGATAAATAACTTGAAACTGGATTACATCAAAAGAGAAATATATCAAACCAACTGGACCACTGACCAGTTCTCGATTGCACATGCAGGTGGTGAAGTTTTGATAAAACCGGTCTTAAAGTACTTTTATTTCTAATTATTTTTCTCAATCGCGAAATTGGTATTAAGAAAGTATAATTTAATAATCAAGAATCTTAGTGTATATCTTGTTTATATTTGTGATTAATTGGTGACAGAGTGTAGACGAAAATAGTGCAAAACTCGATGAAAAAGAAGCTGATAAAGCAATGGATGCTTTTATTTTCCCAAAACTAAGAGAACTGCAGCTATACCAGTTGTCTAAACTCAGAATTTTGTATGATGGGAATCATTCAATGGAATTGCCTTCATTAGAGATATTTAACATTAATGGATGCAATAATATAGAAGCTCTCTCCAAGGGATCATTCAAGGCTCCAATACTTAAAGAAATATTTATGTTTTCGGGAAGTTATCCGTGTGGGGAGGATCTTAATACAATTGTGAGGGAAACGGTACAATCTTTTCTTTAAACTTTTTAACTATATTCTTCTTTTACTCAAGTCTACGATGGTAAGTCCCTGAATCAGGATGCCCACAAGTTAGCTAGGGCAGCTGGTTCCTAGACAGATAGGTGGACATGGTTTCATGCATGTCCACCTTTAATTAGAGCTATTATGGCTTATGATTTGAATTAATAAGACCATCTTTCTTCAGTAAAAAATACTTAAGACTATATGAAATTAATGTGTTACTAAGAATATTTAACATGTACAAAGTTGAACCGACGACGAGCCAAAGGAGAGGTCAAGGACGAGGCAGAGGCTGATAGCATGGATTAGGATTATCGTGATTTATGAAAATTCATTGTGAGTTTCACAATTATGATAACTATCTTCACAATTATTTTACATAGTAAGATATAAATGGACTCATAAATGTTGCCAATAACAATTAGTAGCAACATTAAATGAAATTTGCATACTTTGAGGTCAAGTTCTTAGTTATGTTGTAAGAACTTTGACCTAAGCCTCATTAATTTAACTTAGCTTTAGTTCCAACTTAAGTGGGATGTTTTGATCCTCCACCGCTATTCGGCTTTTCTTAATATTAAAAAAATTGAGCATTTGATACTCCATGTTGTTGTACATATTTATGGATTGTTTATAAATTTATTATTAGTCGAGTTCCAAATCTTACAATTCTTTGCATTATTCTGCAGGTTGTGACACAGAACTAAATCTGGACAACAATTGTTTATTTCTTTATCTATCCTTTGCAAAATTTGTGTTAAGATGTCATTTTGTAAGGCCAAGCTCATTATTTACGTTTATGTCACCTTGAACTTACGGTGTGTCCAATTTATTCTTGTGCCCGACAAAAACGATCAATTTTCTCCCTGCTTTAGGTAAAAATGACCGATTTTTCCCCTTTGCCGTATGTTTACCGAGTCAGAAGACAGAAATTTGGATTGTTTTCGTTAAGTGTTCGGGGAAACTAGCTGTTTTTGTCACGTTCTGGGAAAATTGGTCGGTTTTGTTAAGTACGTGAGATAAATTGGATAAACCTTTAAGTTTAGGATGGGAAGACTATTAAGACCAAGTTTACGTATGGCTAGTAATGTACCTGGCTGCTTCTGTTATTGTTATTCGAACGTATGTTGCAACTTTTTTTAAGACCCAAGTTTAATTTCCTTTATGGTGTTTTGGTAAATAATAGCAGGTTTTGTGCTGCAACTTCTAAATCTATTTTTCTGCTCCATTGTGAAAGCAGTTTATCAACTTAAACAAAGAGAATGTTAAGGCTTTCAATATCTCAACATATTTTTCATGCATACTGTTTGGTTCGTGAAACTGAAAAAATATTATTTATTATTAGTAAGGTTCGTATCTGTCCATTATTTTGATGGGGCGAAAGATTCACCATTCTTTGGCTTTAGATTATAATGGAGTAAAGCAAAATGATTCATTAAACTATCCGAGCTTCTTTTATTGTGAAGTCACGGATAGCTGTTGCAACTCGACTTTAGGGTCAATTGGAAACAACCTCTTTGTAATTACAGAGGTAAGGTTGCGTACACCCGACCCCCCTTACCCCACTTGTGCGGGAGCCTTGAAGGCATTGGGGTAATGCCGCTGTTGTTGGATTTGAGACATTTTTTATCTACATAATGCTTGTCGAGTTTAAGGCTCTGACATCATGACCATTGTGCCGTGGTTAGCTTTAGTAGTTGTAGCTAACCCCTAAATTTGGCACAAAAAGTTAGATACCACTTTGAATATTCAAAAGTTTCAACTAGCTCTTTGAACTTGGCAAAAGTGCACGAGTTTGCCCCCTCAATGCCACGTGTCAGCTTCTGGTTGGTTTGACTTTCCAAATATGTCATATTTTTTTATTTTTCTTTTCTCCAATCAAAAGCTGACACATGGCAATGAAGGGGTAAACTGTTGTACTTTTGCGAAGTTCAAGGGGGTTAAATAGAACTTTTAAAAGTTCAGGGTTCCATCTGACTTTTTTTTACTAAGTTCAAGGGGTAAATGATGCAATTGGCCTACAAACACATCTGTAAGTGGCATATTTGAAAGTTTCACGTGGAACCATGTCTGATTTCTAAGCTTGGTAATGGAATAATAATGTTAGCGAGACAGAATGGTCCATAATGATTCCGATTTCTCTGAAATTCATATATCCGTCACTTTAAATTCAATTTGTAATTAATAATTTTTTTTAGGATTTATCTTCAATATATTAATCCGCACAACAACCACAACCAATCAAAAATTTTCTCCAAATCGATACATGATGATGCTAAATCGAGACCAAGATAGCGCGCCGGTTCTTCAAATGCAAGACTAGCTCTCTCTCCTAAGCGAAAAGAGTAATTACCAAAAGAAAAGGAGTTTAGTTTCAGTTGGCCCGGTAATTCAACTAGTTCCAAGTTGCTACATATAATAAAAAATATAGTCCATCAAAGGGGCCGAAACCACATTGGCTAATAAGGTAAGGAGTACAGCACAGTGGCACAAAGGGTGAATGAGCTGGCTTTAGCACATGATCCATTTACGAAGTATTCAGCCTTGAAGCTATGATCCTAGAGGTCATAGGTTCGAGTTCACATTCGGACAGGTGGGACAAAGTTTTCCTTTGTTATTATTGTAAGTCCGTATGATGCAAATTTTTTCCTCTCAACCCTCCAAACTTGATAGAAGTGTATCAATTTGCCCCATGAAATCGGAAAAAGTTTATCAGTTTGGCCCAAGCATTTGATTGGAATAACTTTTCAAAATACCTTTTTCTTTTCGCAAATTAAAAGCTAATAAGCGGCATTCAGTGTAAAATGATACATGTTTGTCAAGTTCGGGGGCAAACTAATACACTTATATTAAGTTCAAGAAGGTGAGAAAAACTTTTAAAAGTTTAGGGGATAGTAAATTTTTTATACCAAATATAGGTGGATAAAAATGTATTTAGCCTTTTTTATATAGAAAAAATTCCTTAAAGCACACTAATTTTTTTTTTTGGTAATTAAAAGCAAACTAATTATGAAACAGAAAGAAGTCATTAGCAGTAGTGGTTCAAAAATTGATTATTCCAGGAAATTATTGAGGGGGGCCTCTTGACAAAGCATCAATGAAAGAACAGTACACAAGAAACAAACAAAACAAGAACGAAAAAAAATAAAATTTTAAAGCTGGAAATTATCAATTTTGATAAATTAAAGGATGACTTGCTCTATTCATTATTGTTATGCATACTTTATTTTTGTATATTTATATTAAAATAAGTTTAATTTAAATACGATTTTGGTGTTAGTCTAATGATTAATATTGAAGTTAGAATTTCTAAAGGTCTCAATTTTGAGTTAGGGTTGGAGATTTTTCTTTCCATTCAATGGTAAGCCTAACGAGGGAAAAAATATTTTAAAGTTCTATTTAAGCTTAATTCAGTTCAAACTTAAAAGTAGTTGTACTGAACTGAAATTTATTTATTTCATTGCAAATCTATAAGTATGTAGTACTTATAATACTGAACTGAATGAGTTATAAATTGAAAGAATGCAGCCTTCATTCTCATTAGTCTTTCTTGAATAGACATGCTTGTCATGAAACCATCTCACCCAAAAGCTTAAGTTGACAGGTTAGGCTCAATTGCAGTATTTATATTATTCCTGACACTCGCCCACAAGCAAATGACCCCTAGGCTTGAAGCGGATACAAAACAGACCCTTTCTGCTACGTGTTTTTTTTAATAAGAAAAAAATAAAGTTATGGGAAAGAAAGGTAAAGCTTCCTATTTTAAAATAGTAGAGAGGGGCTTGAGAGTCACAAAGTCTAATCATTTATTAGACTATTAAAATTACTAATTTATGCTTCATAATTATATTATAAATTTTTTTCTTTTTATATACTGACTTATCATTACATAATTTTTCTCCTAATTAATAAAACGACAAATAAGAGAAAACATGCTGAAAATACATAAAAAAAGAATCTAACTTAATAATAGTTAAAGAAAAATAATGAAAGACTAAGGGTATTCTTTTTTTTTGAAAAACTCCCGGAGGAACATTGTGTACCTCTAAAGGAAAAAATATTGGAGCGGGTGCAAATTTCGGGGCGGAGGTCCCAACTCGATTGATACCTCCGCTTACCTACAAAACACACACCCCTCTTTTCATTAATAAAAAGTGGTTCTCAAAATAAGAACCATATTGTTTGTGTTACAAGCTGAGAAGCAAACTCGGATTAATAAATAAATCCGAGACCGAGTGGCAAATATTACATTTGTATGAATTAAAAAGAAACCGACAAAAATAAATGCTAGCGATAAGCAAGTCCCCATCATCAATGTCACCATCAAAGACCTTCTTATTGTGCCTCGTCCATAAATTCCAAGATATGATAAACCATAGTGAAGTCCCGAAATCGCGATAGATGCCATGTTTGAAGAAAGAGCGCCATAGAATAAGGAAGTCGTATCCCGAGTGTGGCATTACCAATGAAATTCCCAACCAACGAAACCCGTCACACCACAGGCTATGGCTCGCTCGACAAAGGAAGAGACAATGATCCATTGTTTCGGAGGGCGAACAAAAAGGGCATGCATCATTGTTGATCGTGCGGCATCCACGACGCAATAAAAATTCATGAGTTGGTACGTTGTCATGAAACACAATGCAAGCAAAGAATTTTATTTTAGGAAGTATACGGGCAATCCAAATAAGTTTGAAGTAGTGAATATTAATGAATGCAATAGCATGGAAGCTCTTTTCTTCGGATCATTCAATGCTCCAATAACCAGATTAACGATTTACCAATGCCATGAAATGAAATGCTTGGTTGACCCAAATCTGTCGAAAGCTTTCTTCTCTCGCTTGGAAAAGTTGACCATAGAAAGAGTAGATAGTCCGGAAGAAATATGGCATGGACCTTATTTTCCACCTTGCTTTCCCAATTTGACTCAGATTGAAATATACAAATGTCCAAAGTTGAAACGTGTGTTTCCTTTGTCAGTGGCTACACAACTACAATCCATGAGGATAATTAGTTGTAGAGAATTGGAAGAAATTTTCTACAATGACCAGGTTAGTTTTTTTTTCTACTTAAATAATTAAAATATACTTTTTCTACGATTTATGTATATAATACTGCAGTCATTAGTCCACTCATTTGTCCAACTCAACATTCATTCATTAACACGTAACTTTTCCCGACTAATAGACCTTGTATATTCGCATACATTCATTTAACATAACTATTCTTTGTACAACTATTAGACCTCCTTTATATTTATAAAGAAAAAAGCATTACTGTATTTCAAATCTCTATTACATATTTTTAAATAATATGTACATGTAGATTAATATCAGTGCAATTGTTTGACTAACTCATCCGCATACGAATTCCCTTGGGCCCAAGTCCGGACCTGGGATTAGGCCTTTGCCTGATTTCCAAATAATATAGGGCCCCATTTTCCACACCTAGTTTTCTTCTTTCCCTTGTTTATTTCTACTTTTACTATTATTTTTAAAGCCATCAATTATGCATATATTTAAATTTATCATCCTTTTAAGAAAATTTTATAACTAATTAGACGTACAACTAAATTCTTTATTGGGTTGTTCGGATAAACAGAGTTATTTTGTTAAAAAAAATTCAGAATTTAAGTATATTAATACACTTATTATGCAATATTTACTATCTTTACACTAATGATTTCATTTTTATTTATTAATTCTTTTCTATTTGACATTATACAGAGTAATAATTGGGAAGAAAGAGAATTTTATAATGAAGTTAAGGAATAAATTAGTCATTTTAATAGTGTAATAAAATGAATTCATATTTTATATGTCATACCAACTTAGAATGCACAAGCTACTGAAGATGCTCTAACAATGTGAAACTTGTATTCTTATAACAATGTGACGTGTGTTACTCAGTGTTTTCTACTATTTACATGCTTTTTTCTATTAACTTTCTGTAAGTATTTGAGAATATAAAAACTTCTCGGCGTATCATCTATTTATTTCAAATTTCAAGTGTACGGAGCATTGCCTTTTATTCATTCAATTTGGAAAATTTAGATACTAATTTAAGGATAAATAACGAGCGCTACAACATGTTTATTTTCGAATATTTTAAACCGTATATAGAGTAGTAGTTTGTTTTTATTGCAAAACCATGAAATCACATGACTCATTTATGTACTTCTCCTCAATTTTCTTACAAGAGAGAATTGTTTTAGATAAATAACTTGAAACTGGATTACATCAAAAGAGAAATATGTCAAACCAACTGGACCACTGACCAGTTCTCGATTGCACATGCAGGTGGTGAAGTTTTGATAACACCGGTCTTAAAGTACTTTTATTTCTATTTATTTTTCTCAATTACGAAATTGGTAATAAGAAAGTATAATTTAATAATCAAGAATCTTAGTGTATATCTTGTTTATATTTGGTAATTTTAGGACAATAAATAAATAGATTTCTCATATATTGCCAAAATTCTGCTATATTATGTAAATATTCGTGATTAATTGGTGACAGAGTGTAAAAGAAAATAGTGCAAAACTCGATGAAAAAGAAGCTGATAAAGCAATGGATGCTTTTATTTTCCCAAAACTAAGAGAACTGCAACTTTGGCAGTTGTCTGAACTCAGAATTCTGTATGATGGGAATCATTCAATGGAATTGCCTTCATTAGGGATATTTGTGATTAATGGATGCAATAATATAGAAGCTCTCTCCAAGGGATCATTGAAGGCTCCAATACTTCAAGAAATCGAAATAAATGATACCAAGTATCCATGTGGGGAGGATCTTAACACAATTGTGAGGGAAACGGTACAATCTTTTCTTTAAACTTTTTAGCTATATTCTTCTTTTACTTTAAGAAACTCTATATATGAAATTAACGTGTCACTAAGAATATTTAACATGTTGTGAAAAGTTGAATGAGGTCAACGACGTGGATGATGAGGCTGAAGAAGAGGTCAAGGATGAGACAGAGACGGAGACAGAGACAGAGACAGAGGTCGATGGCAAGGATGAAGACGAGTTCGAGGACGACAAGGTTGAAGAAAATCATCACATTGCAAATTATGGTGATAAATGAAAATTCATGGTGAGTTTCACAATTATTTTACATAGTAAGATAAAAATGGACTCATAAATGTTGCCAATAACAATTAGTAGCAACATTAAATGAAATTTGCGTACTTTGAGGTCAAGTTCTTATTCATGTTGTAAGAACTTTGACCTAAGCCTCATTAATTTAACTTAGCTTTAGTTCCTCCACCGCTATTCGGCTTATCTTAATATTAAAAAAATTGAGCATTTGATGCTCCTTGTTGTTGTACATATTTATGGATTGTTTATAAATTTATTATTAGTCGAGTTCCAAATCTTACAATTCTTGGCATTATTCTACAGGTTGTGACACAGAACTAAATCTAAATCTGGAGAACAATTGTTTTACTTCAAGATGTTTATTTGTTTATCTATCCTTTTGCAAAATTTGTGTTAAGATGTCATTTTGTAAGGCCAAGCTCATTATTTACATTTATGTCAACTTGAACTTACGGTGTGTCCAATTTATTTTTGTGCCCGACAAAAACGATCAATTTTCTCCCTGCTTTAGGTAAAAATGACCGGTTTTTCCCTTTGTCGTATGTTTACCGAGTCAAAAGAGAGAAATTTGGATTGTTTTTGTTTAGTGTTCGGGGAAACTAGCTGTTTTTGTCACGCTCTGGGGAAATTGGTCGGTTTTGTTAGGCACGCGAGATAAATTGGATGAACTTTTAAGTTTAGGATGAGAAGACTATTAAGACCAAGTTTAAGTATAGCAAGTAATGTTATTCGAACGTATGTAGTAACTTTTTCAAAACCGGGTTTCTTATAAGACCTTTTTGGTGTTTTGGTAAATAATAGCAGGTTTTGTGCTGCACCTTCTAAATATTATTATTATTAGTAAGGTTCATATAGCTATTTGAGGCTTAGTTTTTGTTTGGATTTGAGACATTTTTAGCTACATTATGCTTGTCGAGTCTGAGGCTCTCACATCATGACCATTATGCCATGTCTGGCTCTAATGTTTGTAACTTGCTAGCCCCGTTAAACTTGGCACAAAAAATTAGATGTCACCTTGAACTTTCAAAAGTTCCAACTAGCGCCTTGAAGTTGGTAAAAGCGCACGAGTTTGCCCCTACAATGCCACATGTCGTCTTCTGGTTGGTTTGACTTTCAACTGATGCACTTTTGCGAAATTCAAGGGACTAAGTGGAACTTTTGAAAATTCAACGCGGCGTCTGACTTTTTGTGCTAAGTTAAAGTTCAAAGGGGGTAAATAAGCAATTGGCCTACAAACAAATCTACAAGTGGCATATTTGAAAGTTTCACGTGGAACCATGGCTGATTTGTAAGCTAGGAAATGGAATAATATAATGTTAGCGAGACAAGGAATGGTACGTCCATATAGTGATTCCATTTTCTCTGGAATTCATATATATGTCACTTCAAATTCAATTTGTAATTAAATAAGTTTTTTAAGATTTATCTTCAATAAATTAAGCTGCTACGTGTAATAAAAAATATAGCACATCAAAGGGGCCAAAACCACATTGACTAATAAGGTAAGGAGTATACCACAGTGGCACAAAGGGTGAATGAGCTGGCTATGGCACATGATCCATTTACAAGGTTTTGCTCAATTATATATCCCAAACATCTCAGGTATCATTACAAAATTGGTTCAACTATTTGACCGACAAAGTCTCTGGTTTAACTTAACCAACTGAAGTTGGTTGAACTGAATTGAAGTGAGTTGAACTGAACTTTTTTTTAATGTAAGTTTATAATTATGCACAGCTGAACTGAACTGCAGTGAACTGAACGAAACTGAACTGACGTGGTCTGAACTTAACTAAACTGAATTGAGTTGAATTCTAGTGTAAGAGAACACAGCCTAGTTCTGTTACTCAAGTAATCCCTTTTTTTAGAGGGAATTGCAATTTCAAAGCCACGTAAGATCCATAAAAATTTTTAATTTAGTGGGGCCGTGTAAATTTACAATTAAAAAAAATTAAGCTATGAGACTAAATTATCAACTAAAATAACAATTTCATAAAAATTTGTTAAAACTATGATAGATCAACTATCTATTAGAGATCTACCAGATAATAGATTCCAAATCAACATAATTATAATTTAGGTCACTAACCAACAACGATCTCAACCTTTTTTTAAGTAAAGGCTGAGCACGACAAAAAAAATCCCTCTCCATTTATTAAAAGGAAAAGAAAAACAACAACCCAAAAGAAAGAAAAGAAAAATAAAAACATTCCTGGGATGTAAACAAAGCTAATTGCAATCAAGAGCAATAATAATGGACTAAAAATCCTAATCATAACATAGTGTGATTCTAATGATCTAACATCTATAGCGAAAAAGAACGGCGGGAAGAGGTTCCCCGTGATGCGCCATAGTCAGTCCCGGCGAGAAGGCAAAGATGACAAGTTCGAACGGCAATGATGATGACAACATCATCGTAAAATTTGATGCAAAGACATCTAACCGTCGACTCAGATCGAAACAGAGATCCAAGCCGATAAACAAATACACATTCCAAAGAGAACCGCAGCTGTCCAAGCAAGAAATCACTCTGACTAGCCAAGATAATCAATATTGCCCGAAAAGGCACCATTTGAGCAACGATGAATCGCCATAGGGCCTCACCTTAATGCTTCGAAGGAGGAGATGCGAGAGCGATCCCCATGATGAAAACAGCCGGCCAAACCGCCAGTGAAAGAGGGCTAGGGAGGGGTATTTGGACCCTCCAAAGAAACTGCCAAAACAAAGCCGGTTAGAAGAAATCCAAAGACGGAGAAAACAAACCAAAGTCGAAACGCTGACCAAACAGAACCCTTGTCGCCCAAACACCAAGGCTACTACTGTGTTATCGAGAAGCCGATTAGAAGCCGTTGGAAAATCTCGGCCACTATGCCGAACCACCAATCGCCGTCCTGTCTAAATGGGGAACGAAAACCCGGCCAAGCGCCGGTGGAAAAATTTGGGCGACTAGGCTTATCCGCCTAGTCGTTGTCTTGTCGAACAGTAGAGAGAAATCGAAGACCTAACCAATCGCTGGTGGAAAGAATCAGGGCTGCTAGGGTTCAGGAGAGAACCCTAACGGCCTAATCGCCTAAGAGATAAGAGCTATATTTAATAACCAACAACAATCTCTAACTTAATTTGGAATACGAACAAACTTTTCAACACCAACATTGCTTGCTCCACCAGCACCCTAATTAAAATTGTCATTAATAACAAAACAACTACCCTAACATTTTTTCAAACACATAGGGTGCACTTCAATTTCAACAAAACAATTTCATAGAAAAACTGTCAAAACTAAGATATACAAACTATATATTGGATATCTATTAGATGTCTAATAGATTCCAAACCAACATGATTATAATTTAGGTCACTAACCAACTACAATCTCAACCTTAATTTGAAATACAAGCACGCATTTCAATACCAAAATTGCTTGCTCCACTAGTAGCCTAATTAAATTGGCCATTAATTACAAAACAACTACCTTGACATTTTTTCAAACACATAGTGTGCACTTCAATTTCAAATAAAACAGAAAACCTTCTTTTTCAGTTTCATGCTATCCAAAAAATACCAAAAGCAAACATCAAATTTCAGAAGAGAAAGCATCATTGAGCTTGATAGAACACGTAAGTGATAGAAATCATACATATCAATCTACATATCAGAACAACAATTTTTATCTCCATATGATAATGTTGTAAAAAATACAGGTGTGGGAACTATGGAAACAAAATAGAGTTACAGATAACAGCAATAACGGTTTTGGCAAGAATTTGTAAATAGGAGAAAAGAAAACTTACATTAACGATTAAACCAGACAATTAAGAGATGATCCACCAAATCTTCCATGTTTGCTCAACATCCATGGTTTCCTCTTCCATCGTCATCAATTCCCTCCTTGTTCCCCGTATTATTCATATTGTCAACTGTGATTGCGTTTCTTCTATCAGTGTTCTCCAATTTCTATTGAGGAAAGTCGCACTTAAAACAGATCGATGAGGAAGAAGAAGAGAATGATCGCAAGTCAGGAAGAGAGAAAATGCAAAAACAGAGCCCTTATATACAACGTAATACTATAGAAACAATTTAAAAAAACAAAAATAAAAAATATTTAGCTGTCATGACAACTCTGTAATTAATTTAAAAAAAGTGTCCTATTATGACAAATACTCAAAATAATTACAAGCACACGGCCCATTCCAAAAGAAATTCCAAAATTTCCTCCGCGTACTATGCATACTATTCATTATTATCTTAATTTTTTTGCTTTATTTTCATTTATCTCTCAAACAGTTCATTTTTTTGACATGTCATTTTAGAGTTCTTTGTTCGTCTCTTTTTTTATCATAAAAAAGGACATCTGCTGTGATATTATTTTTCCAATTTTTTTAAACTGTCACATATCCAATAGAATTCTAATGAAGGTTTAATAGAAATTAGTAATTGTAGAAAAACTTAGATTCAAAACGCTAGATGAATTTTTAATAGATCAGTACTTTAAAATATACTTATACATATGTCTAACATCAATTTCAAATTAGATTTTTGTAACGACCCGGTCCTAAGAGGGGTGGCGCCGGGGTAGAAGACCTGAGCAAAGAGCAGCCATGAAGGACGTCGATGGGGACAGTAATGAATCGAATCCACACCCGAAAGAGAGGGTTTTGAGATTATGCTGGTATGGGACGGTACGATTGAGAGCAGTTAAGGATTTCGAGATTGTGATGGTATGAGACATTACAATTGAGAGAGACTTAAGAGATTTGATTGGTACTACCTATACCAACAAGGTGCACCTTCTTTTCGGGAGCCTACTCGGGGAGAACTCCAAAGTTGAGCATGCTTGACTTGGAGCAATCTCGGGATGGGTGACCTCCTTGGAAGTAATTTTCAGGAAGTGTGCGAGTGAGGACAAAGCTCACTGGAAAGACTCGTGTTGGTTTGTGGGGGCAGTTGGTCAAACTCGGGGTGTTACAATTTTTATAAATAAATGTCTGATAGTTATTTAATAGATGTCCAATAAATATCTGGTAGATGTCCAATCACCTACGTATTGAATTGCTAAATTCCCAAATAAATACACACCGATATTGTATGATCTTCTGCAACTAGTTTGCTTCAAATTATCAAGGATTAGAGCATAATATTCATCAGCAAAAGATTTAAAGCTAAACTTGGAATACGCAAATGAAGAACAAAAACCAAAACTTCTCAACTTGAGCAACAAATAGAACAAAATCCCACACTCGAAACCCAAAGCAGCACTAGATCCAGTCAAAAGAAACGACAATACAAACCAACATAATAATTTCATTAAAAACTGTCAAAACTAAGATATATCAACAATCTATTAGATATTTACAAGATGTCTATTGGATATCTGTTAGATGTCTAACATATTCAAAACTAACATGATTATAATATAGATCACTAACTAACAATGATCTCAACTTTAAATTGGAATACAAACACACGTTTGAACACCAAAATTACTTGCTCCACTAGCAACCTAATTAACTTGAACATTAATAACAAAATAACTACCTTAGCATTTTATCAAACACATAGTTGCACTTCAATTTCATCAAATAGAATGTAAAAAAATATCGAATGAACTACAAATCCTCCATTAGAGATAACAGAATGAAGAAAAATATGCGCACAAGTCCAACTTCTATTATAATGAATCAAAGCAGTAATATCTTCCATTAGAGTCAAGATAATGAACTACAAATCTCGAAAGCAAGAGAATGAACTAAAAACGAAATAAAAAACCACTAAACAACTTCAATTTAATATTTAAGCAAACAAAAACATAGGCGAAATAGCGAGAATACAAATCAATGGCGGAATTCAAAAGGAAGAAGAAGAAGAGGAATATAGAACTCAAGCAAAGAAGGGACCGATCACAAATAGAGAAAACGCAGAAACATGAGAAAAAACCGTTAAGGCCAAAACAGAGCCCTTAAATACAGCGTAAACATGTAGAAAAAATGTTAAAAAAAATAAAAATAACAAATGTTTAGCTCGACAAATTAGTAATTAATTTGTAAATTGACCCATCTTGATAAATTCTATTTATATTTATTATTTTATTTGATGTAAATTTACTAAACCCATTAAGCCCAAGAATAACTCCTCCCAACCCGGTCCATGCTAGGTTTATTCCCCGCTAATGCCCTTTGTAAAATACCATATTTCTCTTATATATTAAGTAAACAATAATTTTTTATCTGTAAAATACCAAAATTGCTTTCACCATGACTAGTTGTGAAACAGAAAATAGGATTCGGGATGTCGTTTTTTGAGTTACCTGCTCATGTTATTATTTTTATTCATGAAATAGTAACCATGATTACTTTGTTCTATGGTTACTTTGTTTAACCATTATTAAAATGGTTACTTTGTTTAACCACTATTGAAATGGAGTATTTTTATTCTATGGTTACTTTTTTTTAAATCCCCCGGAGGAACGTCGTGTCCTACCAAATGAAAAAAGATTGGAATAGGTGAAAATTTCGGCGTGTATGTCCCAACTAGGTTGGCGCATACGCTTACCTACAAAACACCTACACCTCTTTTATTAAAGAAAAAATTTCAGATCTCGAGATGAGATCAGTATAGTTCAGGTACAAGAGAGTAGCAAGTGCGGAGAAATAAAAACATCGGAGGCTAAAAAACACAAATTCCTCCCCAAATGCTTGAATGTAAACCAACAAAAATAAATACTAGAGACCAAGTGATCATCCGTGCTCAGAACGCCTTCAAAAATGAACTTGTTCCTTCGTTTCCATAACGACCATGCAATAAGGAACCAAAGAGAGGCACCAAAATGTCTACTAGACCCTGGAGAAAAATGCTGCCGCCATACCACTAGAAAATCATAACCTAACGATGGCATGGTTAGTGAAATCCCAAATAGGCGAAATGCTTGGCTCCAAATCCTATAACTCCCGTAGCAATGAAAAAGAGCGTGATCGGTTGTTTCCGGGTTATTATAGAATGGGCAAATCTCATCTGTGACCAATCGACATCTACGATGAAACAAAAATCTCCTCGTCGGCAAACGATGATTGAACACTAACCATCCGAAGAACCGAACTTTAGGCATAAGGTATGCCTCCAAATCAACATGAAACCTTTTTCGGCTTTGGCCAACATAAATAGAAACCCCGGGAAAACAAAGATGCCGAATATTGTTTATTTTTGCTTAGTTCCCATCTGAACCGATCTACCACTTCTGTGAATTGAGGATGATTCTGTTGTCCAGCCTCTATCTCGCCTCCTATCCCTGAAAATAATGACGGGCAGCCTTGGGTAATCCAGTACCTGAGCTGTTGCATCTTTCCATTGCAGAAATCCTGAGTCTGCATTTCCAAAAAGGATGCATAGGGGCAGCAGCACCAAATACAAAACCGCAGGCCTCAACCACCGAACTAGATTTCTTATTGCAAAGCTGATAAAGATCCGGAAATAACACGGATAGGGGCTGATTCGAAGTCTAATTGTCATGCCAAAAGGAGCATAATAGTCCATTCCCCACCTCAACTCGGACCTGACAAGAAAAGAAAACCCAAAACGCATTGTTTTTAATACAACAAGAAATAATGTCTCGCCATATGCGAGATAGTCTTTTTGAATTCGAATTTTCAATCAAAAACCACGAGGTGAACCCTTATCTCTTAACACAAATTTTGAATTATATAGAACCTTGATCTGAAGCCCGCATTTTCCACAGCCATTTCAGTAACAAGCTACAATTAACAAGATTCAGGCTTCTAATAAACAACCCGCCTAAATTTTTCGGTAAGGATATGGTATCCCAACTAACTTTACTAATACCCCTTGTGTTCGCATCTCCATTCCATAAAAAATTTCGCATAAGTTGATTGAGTCTACCATTGGTCGAAGAAGGCAACCTACTGAAAGAAAGTAAGTAAACTGGCAGAGATGCAAGGACTGATTTCACTAAGACCAATCGACCGGCATAAGACAAAGAGTGACCCTTCCAATCTACTTTGAAACTTATCAATCAGCACGTTCCAGAAGGATACAGGTACACGTTTCACACTGACCGGACAACCTAAGTACGTGACCGAAAATTTCTCTATTTTACACCCTAATTTACCCGCACAAGAACTAACCATTGAATCACAAACAATAATACCAATAATAGAACTCTTATGATAGTTAATGCGCAGACCCGATATAAGTTCAAAGCATCATAGAATACGGATAAAAGTAGATAAAAGAGACTCATCTGCAAGTAGGAAGTAGAGCGTATCATCAGCAAATTGGAGAAGAGACACATCCCTTTCCGAACCGTCTACTTTAAATCTAGGTAACAAGCCGTTGTGAATACTAGCATCCAAAAGCTATTTCAGTCCCTCAATAGCAAGCACAAAAATAAACGGAGAGATAGGATTGTTTCACCCCCTAACTAGACAATTTGAATCACACGGTTTACCGTTAATAAGAATAGAGGTCACTGAGTTCTCCCGACAGCTCAATAACCAGCGAATCCATTTATCACCAAAACTCATTCGTCGGAAGACTGCATCAATATAAGGCCATGAGATACAATCATAGGCTTTGTGGAAATCCAATTTCAAGACCAACCCTGACTGTCGTCTCTGATGAATCGAGTGCACAATCTCTGAGGCAATAAACGAACATTCGTGAATATTTCGTCCTTTTATAAACCTGAACTGATTCTCAGATATTAATCCCTGGAGAAGTGGTTGTAGTCTATTAGCCAAAACTTTTGACAAGACTTTGTATATTCCATGAATAAGGGCTATTGGTCTGTAGTTACTCAGTAATGTCTAAACATATATTTGCCTGATTTGGACTGTGCTTTGACAATAAACCTAAGTCAAAGGACAGTTAAATTTGTTACGTAGTATACCAATATTTAGTCACTTAATCGAGTTGGGAATTCTCACATTATTGTATGATATTGCTTTTCTGAACACCAAAAAACAATTTTTACTAGAATAATGGGAAAACAATTAAAAAATAACCATTAGTTGCGTGCGCTAGAGATGGGAGTATTGAATATTAGTTTTTTAGCCCTTTTATGGTCATGGCAGAAAAAGAATTAGTTCTTAATAAAATAATACAGGCTACTTCAAATGACAAAAAGCAGAAAATTCCTTTTTCAAACTGATGTCATCAAGCTAATAGTACATTTTGGTGGATCCCTTTTTGAGAATCATATATATATATATATATATATATATATATATATATATATATATATATATATATATATATATATATATATATATATATATATATATATTGTGATTCACACTTCTTGTACAAACTTCTTGTGGATATTTTTCTGTTAGATGTATTTTTGCCGGATGACAACTCACACTGCATACATTTTGTAGCATTTAGGAATCGCCTTGATTGATCGGTGTAAAATTTTTTTAATTAATAGTAATTCATTTGTTTGTAATTACATATTTGTGTGATAATCGATCTAATAGTGATAAGGACTATGGTATTGTTTACTTTGGAAAACAAACCATTAAAAGCATCCAATAAATATGATGGTAATAGTGGTCCATCAAATAAGGATTGTATAACAGGTAAAAAATTATTTCATATATATATTTTGGTGCAAGATCATTCATACAAGAGTGAAAGTTTTTAGATATAGTATATGTTATTGTAATTTACATATGTATATAGGGCTGTAATTGTAATTGTGTAAATCTCTCTTTACTATATATATGCAAGTATCTCTGACTCAATTGAGTAGAGAATTCCGCAAACCCTAAGACTTATCTTGGTATCAGACGCCTCTCTAGGCTTGGCAGTCGCCCCCCTTCCGATCCCAACACAGCCCCCTCTCCTTCCTTCCTTCGATTTTTCTGCCAATGGCCACTCAAGGAACCCAATCGATTGCAATCTCTAATGTTATTGCCTTTGCCACTCATGCCGATTCCTCCACCATTCCCTCATACTCACATCAACTTCCAATTAAATTGGATTCCTCGAATTTTGTGTTATGGAAAACCATAATCGGGACCATGATTACTTGTTGTAGTTTGGATTCCCACATCAAAGGCACCGAACCAGCCCTTGAAGTGATGATTGCCATAAATACACCTAATCCCGCATATGCCGCCTGGTTCAAGCAAGATAAACAGGTTATGTCATGGATATTTAACTCGATTTCTCCCACCTTATTGCCGCAAGTTATTGGGGCTAAAACAGCCCATGAGGTTTGGGTAAAACTGGAGTCCTCTTATGCTGCCGGATCAATGGCACAATCGTGAGAATTGAAGCATCAGCTGCGCACGATTGTGCAATCTCGTACAGAAATTGTCACGAAATATATGCATCGTGGAAAATCCCTAGCGGATAAACTAACATCGCTCTAAAGTCTTGTTCCCGAAAATGATCTTGTTGATATTCTTCTTGATGGATTACGGGGCCCTCTGCGTACTGTTTGTAGTTCTCTGGCATTGCGAACAATCAGTTTTGATGATCTCCTTGGCACCCTCTTAACCGAAGAGCGACATATACAACGTGAGAAATCTATTTCTGATGATGTAAACAGCCCAACAGCTCACCACACTATGAAATCTAATCCTGGAAATAGCCGAGGCCAAGGTCGTGGTCAAGGACAGCCCCGCCAATAGCCTTTTGACCCGACTTTCCCTCGTCGACAGCCCTTCCAATATGCTGGAAAACCGCACACTGCTGGTCCTCAGCCTAGTCGCCAATCCTTACAGGCACCCCTTGATATTTCAAGCTTCCGATGCCACAATTGTCAGGGTCACAGACATATGGCACGATAATGCCCCACACCGAGGTCCTCCCCCTACCAAAATCCTTCACCTACAACTCATTACACATTAATTAATCAAACCGATGCCCCTTGGTTTATGGACAGTGGAGCAACTCACCATCTCACATCAGACTTGGGAACCCTCAGTCTCCATTCTGAATATTCTGGTCCAGAAGAGGTCACTTTAGGTAACGGCTCTTCCCTTCCTATTAAACACATTGGTTCGTCTGTTATTCCTGCTTCGCCTATGTCATTAAAACTAGCTAATGTTTTGCATGTGCCTTATTCCAATTCAAATCTGATTTCTATTACTGCCCTAACCAATTCTAATGATGTTTCTGTTGAGTTTTTTAATAAATATTTCATTATGAAGGACCTCAATTCTAAACAGGTGATTCTCAGAGGCCTGAATAAGAATGGTCTTTATACTCTTCCATCGGATGCTAGTCTCCCAACTCGTTGCCATCTCAGCTCCTTGTCTACCTGGCATGATCATCTCGGTCACCCGTCATCTCCAGTGGTTAGTCGTATTTTATGTAGTCAGCAGATTCAGTTTGTGTCTAATAAAGGAGCCTTAAACTTCATTTGTTCAAGTTGTGCTGTTAGTAAGAGTCACAAGTTACCTTTTTCCTTGTCAGAGTCGGTAGTGTCTGAACCTCTTGAATTAATTTATTCGGATTTATGGGGACCTGCTTCAGTTGAATCGTTCAATGGTTTTTCCTATTACTTATTGTTTTATGATGCCTTTAGTAAATATAGTTGGATTTATTTTTTGCGTTAAAAATCCGAAGTTCTGAGCACTTTCAGTAAGTTTCGTTCTGTTGTTGAGAAATTCTTTGGCCGTCCCACCAAAAATTTTCAATCTGATGGTGGTGGTGAATATATTGCTATGCGTAAATATTTTTCAGAAAAGGGTATTCATCACCACCTGACATGTCCACATACACCGAAACAAAATGGTTCTGCTGAACGCAAGCACCGTCATATTGTTGAAACAGGTTTGGCATTATTACACCGTGCTAATTTACCAATGAAATTCTGGACATATGCCTTTGACACTGCCACTTATCTAATAAATCATATGCCTGTTCCCTCGTTCTCGAATTTGTCACCATTTTATAAATTGCTTCGTTCTAAACCCGATTATGCATCCCTTCGAGTGTTTGGTTGTCTCTGTTACCCATGGTTGCGTCCTTACAATACGCACAAGCTGAATTATCGATCCTGTAAGTGTATTTTCTTAGGATATAGCAAAAACCAAAAAGGTTATCGTTGCTCTGATCCTATCACCTCCAAATTTTTTTATCTCACGTCATGTTGTCTTTGATGAATAGGTGTTCCCATTTACTGATCTCAGTGCTGCAGCTGCTCTTCTGTCCC
Source organism: Euphorbia pulcherrima (assembly GCA_947683365.1). Lineage (NCBI taxonomy): Eukaryota > Viridiplantae > Streptophyta > Magnoliopsida > Malpighiales > Euphorbiaceae > Euphorbia > Euphorbia pulcherrima. The sequence continues at coordinate 1,573,931 of CANTUS010000006.1, read as the reverse complement.
CTATACCTACGACCAATCTACCAATAATGATCATACAGCCCGTGATAACCCCTATTTGCCCAGTTTCAGTACCCACAACAGCTACTCAGCCCTTCTCTTTGCCTACCCGAACTCAAACCCCCTCGCTGCCCATCCCAACATCTACCACAGATTAGCCCACTGCCTCGTCCATTCCACTCCCTCAATCTCCTTCAGTAATAGACCCAGCCATTTCCTTAAGTGTTGACCTCTCTCAATATAAATCGTGCAAACCCCAAAAAAATCCTAGACCTCCAAAACCGCCCCCTCCACCCAAAACCATGCAAACGAGACAATCCTCAGGCGCCTTACCCAAATCAAAACCTAAATCGTACAATGCCATATTAGTTCCCTCGACCCCATCTTGTTACACTGAGGCATCGAAGTACAGTTGTTGGAAACAAGCGATGGTAGAAGAATACAATGCTCTAATTACGAATGGGCTTGGGAATTGGTACCACAATCTCAAGTAGCAAATGTTGTGGGATGCAAATGGGTTTACAAAACCAAATTGAACCCGGATGGTAGTATAGAACGATACGAAGCTCGATTAGCTGCAAAGGGCTTTCACCAACAACCCAACTTGGATTATCATGACACTTTCAGTCCAGTGGTAAAATCAGTAACCATTCGGCTTCTCATGTCACTCATAGTCTCCTATAGTTGGTCTTTATCACATTTGGACGTCTCGAATTCCTTTTTACATGGCGACCTAGATGAACCGGTATTTATGACCCAGCCAACTGGCTTTGTTGATATGGATCGACCATCCTTTATGTGTCGCCTTAGGAAGCTGATTTATGGTCTTAAACAATCGCCAAGAATGTGGCATCATCGCCTCACTACAGTTCTCCTTGAATTCGATTTTCTAGCTTCTAAAGCTGATGTCTCCTTGTATCATTGGCGTAAAGGATCCACAATTTTATTCTGCCTCATCTATGTTGATGATATTTTGGTTTTGAGCAATAATACTAGTGTCGAAACACAGCTGATCAGCTTCCTTCAGTCTCGATTTACGATAAAGAACTTGGGCTCAGCCAAATATTTTCTCGGTATTGAACTGATCTGTAGTAAAGGGAAATTGTTTCTTAATCAACATAAATATGCGCAGGATATACTCAAACAAGCCAACATGACAGAAACAAAAGGAGTCTCCACTCCAGCTAGCCCTGCCACGCGACTCCAGGCTAACGATAGTCCCTTATTCGCCGATGTCACTATGTATCGCAGCTTGGTCGGGGGGCTGCAATACCTTACCATAACTAGGCCAGACTTAGCTTTCTCAGTTCACAAGGTCGCACAATTTATGCATTGTCCGACCGAAGCCCATTGGCAAGCGCTCAAGCGAATCCTTTGCTATATTCAGTCCACCCCAACCCATGGATTGTGCTACACCCCTCAATGTTCCACCATGTTACAAGCTTTTTCGAACTCTAATTGGGCTGGCGATCTGGATGACAGACAATTTGTAACAGGTTTTGCAATATATCATGGCACGAATCTCATCTCTTGGCAGCTCGTAAACAAAAGACTGTCTCACGTTCGTTAGCCGAAGCGGAATATAGGGCTTTGGCAGCAACCACTTCTGAATTATCCTGGCTAGGGATGTTGTCGCATGATGTTCATTTCCCATTGACTGCTACTCCTACGTTATGTTGTGATAACCTTAGCGCTACGTATCTCACCGCGAACCCGGTGTTTCACAACCGAACTAAACATCTTGAATTGGACTTTCACTTTGTTCGGGAACACGTGTCAAATAAACAGCTTCATATCCACTACATCTCTACTGATGACCAGGTTGCCGATATTTTCACCAAACCGTTGTCCCATTCACGGTTTGCCAGGTTGCGTGACAAGTTAGCCATGGTTTCTAACCCGCCTCAACTTGCAGGGGGATGTTAGATATACTATATGTTATTGTAATTTACATATGTATATAGGGCTGTAATTATAATTGTGTAAATCTCTCTTTACTATATATACAAGTATCTCTGACTCAGTTGAGTAGAGAATTCCCCAAACCCTAAGACTTATCTAAAGTAACTGGGCTCCAATAAGTAAAAGTCTTGTTAGGCTTGTAAATTGAGGCCTATAGGGATAGGAATGCTTTCGCTATCGATATTAAGGTTTATGCGAAAAAATTCATCCATATTCCTGCTAAGAAATTACAGAAAAATTTTCTCCATTTTTCATCTCAGATTTTCCATTAATTTTTGTATTATTAAAAGAGTTTATGTAGAAAATAAGTTGTTTCATATTGATGCTTTAGAAAATACTAGTTCAAGATATATAGTTAATGAAAAATAAAAAAGCTAGAAATAATATTTTATAATAAGTTCTAGTTTAACATATAATTTAATAATTAATAAAAGTTAAATGACGTTTAATATTAATTTTTAAGTCTACTATCTTTGTTTATAGTAATATATAATTAATAGTTACTTTATTTAATAATTTTTGCAAAGCTGAATGTTATAATTATTTTTTTTAAACTTATTTACACTTTTCGAGTTTGGAAAGAATTTCCGGCTGAAGTTTGTTATCTCAATCCCTTCCCTATTAAGAATTCGGACATCATCTCTGTTCCACGAGTATTTTTATTGAGAATTTTTGTTTCACCGGGATGAATCTCTATTGAGTTCAAAAAATTACTGCCTCATTTATAGGGAAATAATATATATGATATCAGGTATTTAATACCATTTTCCAATCCAACGGTTGGTTATTTACGAGAGTGTATTTATATATTCTTTCATCCAATTAAATGGTCCCTCATGAATACTCAACCGTTAAATTAAAAAAGGATATTAAATACCCGATACCATATATAAAAACCCCTCCTTTACAACCCTTTGTTTTGCACTTCTTGCCATATATGTCCTACAACCTTAATGAATTTGTTCGGAATGCTTTTTCTTTCTGTTTTTTTCTTGTTTTTTGAATATAGCATCCTCTATTTATGGAAACGGACGTGTCCTTCCTTTAATCAATGGCCATCACTCTTAAAAATGAATTATCAATCATTAAAGCTATAAGTTCACTTTCCTTACTTTGACCACTTCTTATATAGTAACAAATCAAAAGGTACAGACAGCTAGTTTTTCATTTAATTGATGAGTACTTAAATTCCAAAAGTGATAGAAATTTATTCTTATATTTAGTTTGAAGTTATACTTTGCTTTTATATATAGTAAGAATAAAAGAAAGCACTAAATATACTTGAACTCTTTTACACGTCCAATGTTGGGCGACTCAGTATAAAATCTCTTGCTATGATGTTAAGAAAGTAAAATCATTAATTAGCATACACACATGCATATCTCTTCTGTTGTCCTCTTCAAAAGATCGTCAAACCCAGTCTAATTTTTTTCGTCTCGCTGCTGGCTGCTTGAGAACATTAGCTTCAAAATTGAATTCTGAGGTATTCTAATCGATCTTTTAGGGTTGAAATTGGATTATTTATTTGTCTCTCTACTTGTTTCTTATGTGTCTAAACTTGTCTTTTTTTATGCGAATTGATTCCTTTCCTCTCTTCACTTGCAGCACATACATCTCTCCTTCAAGCTCGTCGACTTTTTCAGAAAAATTGAATTCTCAGGTATTCTAATCAATCTCTTGGACCGTTTCTTTGTCTGTGTCTACTTGTTTCTCATGTCCCTGAACTTATCCCTTTCTTCTCTTCACGTTGTTTATTGTGCATTTTGTGAACTTGATCTACAAGAAATTAAAATCTTGTACAGATTGTTCTTTAGTTGTCTGGTCGCACATAGCTGGATGTTTTCTGTTTAACCATATTCCAATTTGCCCACATTGCAATGCAAACAGCTTCTAATCTTCATCAATCGCCTTGTATTTGGCGCCACAGAAAACAAATTTTCTTTTCTGGCCCTCGCTTATGGATCCCAATTCCAAGTTCCATCTTCATCAATATATAATAAAAAAGGAAAAGGAACGGACAGCTTGTTTTTAATTTAATTGATGAGTACTTAGGGGGCTTTTGGTTTTAGAGCTTCAGGAAAGTAAAAGGTTTGTTTGGAGAAAAGAATCAAAATCATTAGTTAATTTAAGACAATCTCATTACACCATTTCCTTGTCTTTCAATTCAACCCACAATATCCTATTATTATAATTATAGTTATTATTATTATTTTTAAAAAAACAATTACTTATTATAAAAATATTAATTAATTATAAAAATACTTATCATTAGTAATAACATTTAATAATAATGATAATTAAAATATTATTATGTACTCATATTGTTTAAAATACATTTATTATTATGATAAATAATAATATTTCATTTTTAATATTTATTATTATAAACAACAACAATATTATTAAAATAATAATAATTAAATAAACTTAATAATAATTATAAATATTTCAGTTAACTACATTACTTAATTATAAATTTATTTCAATTAACAAATTATTAATATTAATAATTATTGTTGTAAATATAACAAAAATTAATAATTAATTAAATTACATTTTTACTTTTCATATTTTATTATATATCAATATTTATTATAAATATAATAATAATTAATAATATTTATTATAATTAGTTATATTAATAACAACAATAATTTTTTTAATATAATTATATAAATTTTTATATAATAATAATTATTTATTATTAATATAGTTTATTATCATTTATAATAAAGTTTATTATTTAAATAAATAATAATATTATAATTATTTTAACTTTTGATAATATAATTATAAAATATTATTATATTTAATTTAATAATAATAATAAATATTATTAATTGATAAAATATATAAAAACTTAATTATACTTAAAAATTATTAAATAAAATTATGGATATTAATATTTATTATTATTACTGGTTATAGTTATGATTATAATAATAAAAATAAAAATTATTTTTATTAATTATGATAACAATTTTCTTAACAGTAGATATAATAATAATTGTTATTATTGTTGAACAAACGATGTATGAATCAAACAATAACAAAGGAAATAAATAAGAATCTCATTCATTTTCTTGAGGTCATCCAAATCCAAACACATATCAGAATCAAAGAGAATCATATTCCTTTCTTTACCTTTCCATTTCTTGATTCCCTTTCTTTTTTCTTGTGTGAACCAAATGTCCCCCTTAAATGCTTCAAGAAATTTATTTTCATATTTAGTTTGAAATTGTAATTTGCCTTTTTTATATACTTTTTTTTAAATAATAGCTGAGGAGGTTGAGGATTTCGGGGCTGACATCCCGGTTAGGTTGACACCCCCGCTTGCCTACATTCCGAACCGAGCTCAAAATACATTAATATAAAAATAAAATGTTGAAAATTATAGAAGTTAAGTGAACCGTTATAAACAACGTCCACTTAGATTGTGCAAATAAGAGTATTAAACAGAAACTGGGAATGCAGTCCCACAAAGTAACGGACACAAGTCGTCCGTAAGATGCTAAAGCGTCCACTACTTAATTACCCTATCTAAAAACATGTGAAACTACAATGTTCATTTTCCTTAAAATGTGATGACAAGCTGTCCATTCAGAGATAATGGACCTAGGAATGAATCGAGAACGTGTAGTAAGAATGCAAAAAAGTCTCACAAAACCACCATGCAATGGCTTTGTGCCCACCACCTTCTTAGAAAAAAATTAGGAAGTGTGAAATTTTGTGTTTAATCCCCAGAATCTACAAAATTTGCAAAAAGGCACCTATTTCTAAAAAACAGGAAGTCACATATTCTTTACTCTTGTGGTTTTCTATTGCCCGGTCTCTATGGAAGGCTAGGAATTGGTTCGTCTTTGATGGCATACTTGCAAATGAAGACCCTCTCATTTCGTCTATTTATTCTTGTTGGTTTTTATTTAAGTGTAGGAATTGTTCGGTTTGTTTTTCTATTTCGGACTTATTCACGAACCCGGCATCTGTACTTCTTTTGTAACCTTTCTTTTTTTAAAATTATGGAATTTGAAGAGGCTATGTATTGAATCTAGGACCTCCACTACTACATTGAGTGGTGTATCAATTGAGTTACACCCAATTGGTCTTTTGTAACCTTCTTGGCTACAATTAATTATATTTCTCAGCTTAAGGGGATCTTATATTAAACATTTGATTTTTTACATTGAGTGGTGTACCAATTGAGCTACACCCAATTGGTCTTTTGTAACCTTTTTGGTTACCATTAATTATATTTCTCAGCTTAAGGGGATTTTATATTAAACATCTGCCTTTTTACACATTCCTCTCATCCAGGGGTTGAGAATTTATTAGGGGGTATTTAATTGGGGTGAGAAAGTAATTAATTATCTGTTAATAAATTGTCAACCGCTGAATTGGAGAAGGGTGTAAAAAAGCAAATATTTAATATAAATTCCCCACCTTAAGGGAGGTTTTGCCACCCCCACTCTTTTCCTTCTTTAAGGCATAATTCTTAGATAAAAGTCTCACTTTGTCCTTTCCTTTTCCTCTCAAAAGTGGTATTCTTCTTCTCTCTTTTCAATGTTCCTTCAATTTATTCTTTTATCTTTATCGAGTATCAACCGTCTTTTTCTTCCCCCACAAAGGCTAAAGTAAAAGAGAGAATGAGCAATTAAGAAAAATTATTGCCAAAATCTTGTAAATTCATAAAATAAAATACTAAATAGATTAAAAACATAAACATAATTGTAGAAAACACGACTAGTTATCTAAAATTTTTAACAACTAAATTGGAAGAAAATATATGTTTAGTTGTGTAATTTCCAAAATAAAAAAGAAAAGAAAATGGTAAAAAAGTTTTGCTGTTTTTAAAATAACCCCAACAAAAAACCCCTTTTTATTGTTTTCAAATTAGAAAACGTTTTACGTGTTATTTTCTGCAACATCACCATTTACTTATTTACTGTTTATTTTTAACATTATGATAAATAAGGTGTCCAAAAGAAACAAAATATAGAAGTCTATTGAGTGCTACTTAAAATTATGATAAATAAGGTCATATTTTGTAGAATTATTATTTTGAAGGAAAATATTATATAATCTATTAATAATTGCATAATTTTTTCGTAAATCTGACTAGTGGACTATATTTTAATATTAGCTAATAATTGGTGTTATTATCATCTTTTTAACCATTTAGTTCTTTGTTTATTATACAGAGTTACAAGCCATTTTATTTAACTTTTTAATTTTTATATAATTAATTTAGTTGGAATCTCGGTCTATGTGATATTTTCTAAGAACCAAGAACCGAACCAAACCAATACATAAATCATAGTATGTTAGAACCGGGAACCCAACCAAATAATTTCGGTCCGATTTTGTTAGGTTTTTTCGGTTTTATGGTATCCCCTCGTTTTCGCTGTAGTATATTTTAGTAATCCCCTCGTTCATTTTCTTCAGGGGTGACTTAGCCTTGTATTTAGCGTTCTTGCTATTTCAAATACTTGATGGACCTCGTTACTAACGTTGTCAAGGAAGGTGCTGTTGAAGCTTCAACTTCCTTGTTGGCCGAAATAAAAAAACATGTCGCATTCCTATATAAATACAAGGACAATCTCGAGGACCTAGAAAAAGCAAGAATTCTGCTGGATGCCATGAGGAGAGATGCAAGTAATTACTCTGTTGATGCTGAAAAGAGGTTCAAAAAAGTTGGCGAGGCATTTGTTCAATGGCAGTCCGAAGCAGACAAGCTTCATCAAAAGGCTGTGAATATAATATCTAAAAACAACATATCGTGTTTTCACATATGGTCACGATATTCCACAAGCAAGCATGCATGGGAGCTAACTCAAGACATTCATGAAAAGGTTGACAAGGCTCCTGATTTTGGAAATTCCTTCGATATAGAAATACCAGAGGGCGCCAAATTCAACCTGACAGATTTTACAGACTTCGATTCGAGGAAAGAAATTCTGAAAAAAGTTTTGAAAGCACTGGAGGATGAGCATGTGAGTATGTGCAGTATCTGCGGCATGGGAGGGATTGGTAAAACAACAATGGCACAGAATATTGTTCAAATTGTTGAAGCTGGTCACTTTTTTGATAAGGTTGCAATGGTTACCGTGTCCCAGAATCCTAATTTTGAAAATATTCAAAAGGCGATTATGGAAAAGTTGGGTCTGCCGATTGGCGAAAGTGATATGTCAACAAGGGCTAACAAGCTGAATCATTGGCTTTCTAATCATAAGACCCTTTTAATATTGGATGATGTTTGGGATTCCTTACTAGAAAAATTTGATGATGTTGGAATCCCTTTAGGCAAAAATATGTGCAAAATTGTTGTCACTTCAAGAAACGAACATGAGTGCAAAAAAATGGGGAGTAAACCGATCTTTTGTCTCAAAGTTTTAGATGGCAGAGAAGCTTGGGATTTGTTTATAAAAATTGCAGGGAATTTACAAGAAACAGCATGGGAGATAGTACGTGAATGCAATGGCTTACCGATTGCCATTGTAACTATTGCTAGAGCATTGACTGACAAGCCAGCAGGTGCATGGCGTGATTCTCTCAAAAAGCTACAGAATTCGAACCTGTTAGGAATCCCTGATATGGACAGCGTGTACAAAAAGATAGAGGTAAGTTATGATCTACTGAAAGATCCGGAAGCCCAATCATGCCTTCGTTATTGTTGCTTGTTCCCTGAAGATTATAACGTTCCAGTTGAAAAATTGGTCTTCTACGGGTGGGGCTTAGAGTTATTCAAAGGTGTGGAGAGCTTGAAGGAAGCAAGAGATAGAGTTGATTCGATCGTCGATAAGCTGAAGAAATCTTTCTTGTTGCTTGATGGTGAGGGAGATGGAGATGGATATGTCAAACTGCACGATATAGTACGTGATTTCGCAATATGGATTTCCTTGAATGATATTCATCCGTATATCGTAAAATGTAATAAGGAAATGGAGAAGTGGCCAGAGGCATGTGAGCTCGAAAAGTGCAGCGCAATTTCAATTGTGTGTAACACAATTCAGGATGTCATCCCTGTTGAACTTAGATGTCCAAACCTCAAACTACTACAACTCCGTGTTTGGGCTGATTCATGTGAGCTCCCGATTGGCTTTCTTGAAGGAATGGAAGAACTTAGAGTTGTAGATTTGCAACTCGGATCACGATTACCCCCGCTTACCGGGAAAAAGAATCTCCGAACTTTACTGATCAATCTTGAAGGGAAAATGTTGGATCCTATTTATATTAGAGAAATGCTAGGCAATGGTGATATGAAAAATCTAGAAATCTTTTCATTATCATATACTCGTTTCTCTGATTTTCCAGTGGAGATAGGAAAGCTGTGCAACCTGAGGTGTCTTAGATTCAAGCGAGTGAGTTTTGAATATATGCCACCTGATGTATTGTCAAAATTAGTGAAGCTAGAAGAGTTGAGATTGCCGCTGCCTTTCATAAATTGGGGACGCAGAGAAGTAATGGGTGATGAAAGAGTCAATGCTAGCCTTAACGAGATAGAATCTCTACCGCTAAATTCAATAGATATCAGTGTACCAAAGGGTTCTGTTTTGGCAGAAAAGTTAGTCAGCAGCATAACAAGATTTCAGATATTATTTGGGAGCTATGACTATAGATTTCTTGGGCGTAAAAATTTTACGCGAGTAACTGTTGTCAGTTTGGTAGAAAGGGAATTTGAATCGGATTCAAATGTTTTGATCGTGCATGAGGTTGATGCGTGCGAAGCTACAGCAAATTGGACAAGTAGTTTGCTGAGGAAATGTGAAGTGCTAAAATTCGGAAAAGTGAGAGAGTTGAAGTATATAATGTTCCAACAGTTGAGAGGAAACAACGATTCCGGGTTTCCTCACCTGAAGACTTTGGAGATAGGGGACATGGATAGCCTGGAAGAAATATGGCATGGCACTTATATGTCAAACATAGAATCAGCTTATTTTCCTAATTTGACTCAGATTATAATATCCCATTGTCAAAAGTTGAAACGTGTGTTTCCGCTGTTAGTTGCTATGCAATTACCACAACTGCAATACATGGAGATATTTGGTTGTGAAGAAATGAAAGAAATATTCTACAAAGACCAAGTGGATAATGGAAACCAGGTTAATTTAATTTATTTTACTAATGTAAAATTATTTATATATATAATAATCATAATAATTACACCTCCTAAATTATATTAAATTTCATTAATGACAGGTACAAGTAAATACTTCAACATCAACACAAGTTTTCAATCCAAATGATCCCACCGACCAGGTGTGTGCTTGAATTTATTGAAATATCCGAATAAAACTTATTAACAATGTGTCGAACCGGAACCGAAATCCAAACTGAAACCGAATAAAAATAACCGAATATTTTATTTCGGTTCGGTTTCAGTTTTTAAAATTCTTAAAATTCAGGTTTCGGTTCGGTTCCGGTTTTCGCCACAAAAACCGGAATAAAACCAAACCGAACCGAATAAATTAATAAATATTATATTTTAATATATATTCATATTATATCTAATATTCTAATCAATATTGACGATATACATCATACTAATTAGTAAACAATAATAACAAATATGAGATTTTAACTTGTGTAATCCTAATTTGGAAAGAATTGTTGTACTTTACAACATTAGGAATATGACTCATTCAATAATTCATTATATGCACGTCATACTACTTGAATTAATTTTTTTTATGTATCAATATTTACATTTATTGTTGTAAATATAAATTTTGAAGTCTAAATACTATCAAATTTAACACATATCACATGAAATTACTTTAAGTCTCTCTCATATAACCCTAAAATGAAAAAATAAATTACAAATTATTTTATAAATTATATAGTTTGAGCAGTTCGATTATAACCGAACCGGTTCAGATTACACCGAACAGAATTATATTCTATTCGGTTTCGGTTCTTATATTTTTACTAATTCCGGTTTCGGTAAATCTAATCGATTTTTGCTCATAGATTGCATATTTCAATTCTATAGATGACTGCTTAAGTTATATATATTTATAAACAAAATGGTCTTCCTAAAATATGCATTACTGATTAAGATTTTGTGACCGATAGTTTAAGTATAAAAATGTTGTTACGTTACTTTGCTCACTTTATTGTAAGATATAATAATAATAATAATAATAATAATAATAATAATAATAATAATAATAATAATAATAATAATAATATTGTTAAGCTCGTAGGTTTAAATCATGGTTTTGAATACCGAACCGGATTCGACTAGAATCAGCCATTGGTCTAGTCAGTTTTCAATCGATTTTTGCTTTGGTAAAAAATTGGTCAACGACTGGTTGAACCGGCTGATCGGACCGGAAACCGGTTCGACCAAATCATTTAATTCAAAATAATTGAAGTTTTGTAAGCTCTAGGATTTGAACACAAAATCGTCAGTTAGGGATGGGACAGGATCTTGGACTTGACCCGGATCCGTATCCGTTTTTTAGGGTTTGGACCTTATCATTTCATACCTATCAGATTCAGACCGGATCTGGATCTAACAAAATAAATATGGATTTTATATCGGTTTTTTTAAAGACCCGGATTCAAATCCATATGTGCTTACAGTAATACAAAGAAAACTACACCAACACCAGGTGTGACTAGAACCTGAGACCTTTGGAGACAGCTTTTGTCTTAACCACTAGGCCAAGACATACGCCACAGTCTAATTTGAATTTGGATGAATGTTAACTTGCATTATATTTATTTGAAGTTTTCAACCTTAAAATTATATGTTAAATTCTTTCTTTTTTATTACAAACTAAGATATATAGTGTCTTTTAGAACAAATCTTTAGTTAGTTGTTGATATTTTCTAGTGTTCTATTTCTTGAATTTAATTTTTTACATATCCGTTTTGGACCCGGATCCGTGAGATCCATTGGATATGAATACGAGATCTAATTTTATAGATCCAATGGATCTGGATCATATATATGAAAATGACATGGATCTGGATATATATGATCCGGTCTAGATCCGATCCGCGTCCATCCATGTCTTCAGCCTATGATAAAGTGGTAACTAATTGAGCTACACTCTATTATTGATAGATTACTAAATTGATTTTGTAAATTGTTAAGTAAAACTTTTAAATTGTTTCAAGTAGAAATAATATTTAATTTTCCCAAAACTATAATAAATATATATTTTATCTATTTATTTAATGTATTAAATAAACCAGTTTAACCATACTATTTTTTAGAAAAATATATGATTTAATAATTTTATTTACTCTGGAGCGTCTCCCCAAAAGGTGTCATATCATTAGAGATATTGTCCATACTTATAAACTAATCAATCTCCTTCTTAACCAATGTGTGACATTATTCGTATCCTAACACATTGGATGCAGTAAAAGTAACTACTTATCCAGAGAAAAGGGATTTTAAATTTGATGCCTTCATAAACATAATAGTGAGACCGGACTCGAAGAATAATCTTAAGCACAACTCGCACAATGTCATATCAGAGTGTCGAAGCTTTCTTATATAACACCAAGGTGTCCTTTGGTTTGGAACAGTTCGTAAGGAATTCATACATAATTTATGTCATTCTATTCCATGAGAATCAAACTATTATGAGCTTTATGCTAAATAAAAAATATATGATAAACACTGGAAGATTGAGCTTCATCAAATAAATAGAGCAAAATGCTCAACATATTAAGCTGTTAATAGAGACCTAACATACATTGTCGAAAGTGCGCTAAATTTTTTTATGGTAATATGTAGAAAGTATGCTAAGAAGATATACAAAAAAGGACATGCTCGGTTTTAAATGGACTTGCTCTAACTTCACTTTCAATGAGAGGGTTAGAGGTGCTCAGCCGGGTGCTTCGGCATAGCCTTTCCGGTGCTTAAGATTTCGGTGAGAGAAATAGGCATGAAAATAGAACGAGATAGTTAGTTACCTCACACCGTTTCGCTGAGGTTTATAACCAAAGGAATGATGTGGTGGCATAACTACCACTCCCAGGTATCTATTGATTAGAAGGGCTAAGATGAGTTGGACCCTTTTAACGAGCATTTGCTCGTATGTGGGCTTGATGTTGGTAATATGATATATAGGAATGTATGTGTTACAATTGAGCCTAATCTATTAGCTTGTTTTTTTTAAGGATAAACTTTAAAAACATGCGTTGTGGTTTACCCGTTTTGCAAAAAGTTTCTTGTGGAATTTTTTTTTCAAAAGGGTGCTTTGTGCTTTCAAAAATTTGTAAAAAGAGGATTTCTAAAATTTTAAAACTACATTTTGAAGGATAATCTTGTCCATTTTGAAGTGAAATTTTACAGCTTAATTAATGAAAATATAGTACACGATTTTAGAATTTTTGAGAAGTATTAATATTCTTTTAAAATAAAAAATTGATGATAACATTAAAAAATATAAGAAAATGAAATTTTTTCAAAACTTACACAAATTTTAATAGATAATTCTTAAATAATATAGTTAAAATAAGAGATTGTTGAATTTGTTGAAATGACTAGTATGACATTGACAAAAAATACTAATTTTAAAAAACATACACTGTTTTTTTCCTTTGTTTTACAAACTTTTGAAACCACATGTATCTTTTTGAAAAAAAAAATTCACAAAGGCCATTTTGCTTGTAAGACCCACTTTATAGGGAGTGCCACGGTAACTATAATCACCCAATCGACAACTCTACTCCACAATATAAAGTTCAATACTTATAGATTTACTATATACAAATACCAATTTAATGTTTGAGACTCCAAATTATTTCTCAATGCTAATTATTCACCAAATATTTTTCAATACCATTTTATATTTCTCACACTATCTAGTACATGCCATTATTCTACAAACCATAATATTACATTAAATTACAAATCCACCTCTAGTCTTTCCTTATTTGCTCTTCAAGCTGATCCACTTATTCCACTTTGGTCCAAGCTATCTACAAGTTCTCCACCTACGTGTAGGAAAATAACTACACGCTAAGCAATTTGCTTAGTGGTGTCCATAAAAGAAATATAACAACTTTGAACATTTTTAACATAGAAATAAAGTATATTTATAAGTCAAAAATAAATTAACCAACTTTATGGAACCAAATCACAAAACCTATATATAGTAATCCTTTCAAAGTACAATCAAATTTGTATCCAATTTTTCCAAACACTTTAACTACATATTGCCCAAAGTAAACAAGTCCTGAGTAAAGGTAAAATGGATACGGGAGTGGTCAAGCCCGAAGCCGAAGCTTAAAAATCAATATATCGGTCAAGCCCAAAGTCGAAGCTTCAAAATCAATATATCGGTCAAGCTCGAAGCCGAAGCTTCAATATATATATATATATATATATATATATATATATATATATATATATATATATATATATATATATCGGCCAAAGCCCGAAGCCAAAGCTTCAATTGTTTGTACAGTACTGTACCCCCCTTTATTGGCGCCAATCTACCCTGACCCGTATTCTACTCGTTTAATAAGGGCAATAAATTAAAGTAACATCTTAAAAATTCCAGTATAAACCATCAATCATAATTCAACATAACTTCAGTAATTAAGGAATCCAAATCCCAAAATTTTAAGCATCAAACTTTAATTAAAACTCAATAAAATCAATATTCATACTTTCTAGAATTTTTCCAGGTTTCGTAACCTGGATTCCTCTGCATTTTTAACTATAAAAAACTCATCCAATTGAAGAACTTTCTTCTAAACATAATTAGACACATGTCTCTGCTTTCCAAAGCCACTGGAATCACAGAAATCTAAATTTTATAACCAAAGTTATGATGAAAATACTAAACAGTGTACCAAGCTGAGATTTTTCGAAAACAGATTTCGTGACTCAACTTCAAACGAAAATTTCACATTGAAAACGAACGAAATTCAATAAGGTTTCTTCTGAACATATATTCCTTACTTTCGGTAGATATCAATAAAATCAAAAATTGTTCAAATCGGATTTATGAGAGAAAATATTAAAACAAAATAGGTATACAAATCTGGAAAATTTTTCGAAAAACCGAGAAATCGAAATTTAAGACACAAACCTTTTTCTAAGCTCTTTCTAGCTCTCTTCTACCTCTTTTCCATTTGACTTGGTTGCACTAGCTTCCTCTACAACAGCCATATATAATTCTATCAAGATATTGTATAAATAAACTTCCTAATACCATAAATATGCTTAATCTACCATGAATTCTACTAATTAAGCTTTAATTTCATCAAAAATACTCACCTCTAATTCGGGTTACTATTCATCCGGATCTTAAAATCTGAAATCCTCCTCTTCTAGTCTTGATTGACTGAAATTGATGATGATAGAGGGCTTAAGGATCGATTTCTAACACGAATTTGAACTTGAATCGAAGAAATCGGAAGTTTTTAGGTTATGGAAATTTTGATAATGGAAAGGAAGAAATGGAGAAGGAGAAGGAAATGAAATTGAATGGGTTGAAGGGGATGAGGGATACGTATAGGGTTTGATTTTTTTTTTCTATTTTCAATCATGCCCTTGAACAAATAATTAAATGCCCAATTCATCCCTCTTACTTAATTAACTCTTATTTCCTCATGTCTTATATCCAATAACAATAATAATAACTACAAAAATAATTACCATGATATTTTAATACCATTTTTTTGAAAACCCCCCGGAGAAACATTGTGTTCCCCCAGAAGGAAAATGATATTTTAATACCATAGTAATTTATTATAAGCAATGGAAATTTCGGTTCGTTACAATTCTCCCCCTCTTATGACTTTTTGTCCCAAAAATTCCCTGAAAACAGTTGCAGATATTGAGTTTTCATTGTATCCTCCGGTTCCCAAGTTGCTTCTTCAACCTTATGATTCCTCCAAAGTAATTTTACCAAAGGAATAGACTTGTTTCTCAATTGTTTAACCTCCCTTGCTAAGATTTGTACAGGTTCGTCTTCATATGTCAGGTCGGGTTTGATTTCTACGACATCAGGAGATAAATTATGTGATGGATCTGATCTGTATCTCCTTAACATCGACACATAGAACACATTATGAATTTTATCAAGTGTCGGGGGTAGTGCCAACCGATAAGCTACCGGTCCAACCTTCTCTATAACCTCATATGGGCCAATGAATCTCGGACTGAGCATGCCTTTCTTGCCAAATCGAAGGACTTTCTTCCAAGGAGATACTTTGAGAAATACTTTATCTCCCACTTCATAAGTAATGTCTTTTCTTTTTAGATCAGCATAAGATTTTTGTCTATCCGATGCAGCCTTCAATTTTTCTTGAATAAGTTTTACCTTCTCCTTTGTCTCCTGAATTAAATCCACCCCCACAATCTTGTTTTCACTAAGCTCAGCCTAATATAATGGAGTTCGACATTTTCTTCCATATAATGCTTCATATGGTGCCATTTGTATGCTTGTCTGATAGCTGTTATTGTAGGAAAACTCCATGAGGGACAAATACTTATCCCAACTCCCCTCAAATTCAATGATACAACTTCTCATCATGTCTTCTAAGACCTGAATTACTCTTTCAGATTGACCATCTGTTTGAGGATGAAATGAAGTACTAAAATGAAGTTTACTACCTAAGGCTTCTTGCAACCTCTTCCAAAATCTCGAAGTAAATCTTGGATCTCGGTCAGAAATGATTGAAATAGGCACTCCATGTAGTCTTACTATCTCATCTACATATAACTGAGCCAACCTATCAAGTGAATAATCCATTCTAATTGGAAGAAAGTGGGCAGACTTTGTCAATCTATCTACAACAACCCACACTGCATCATGTTTCTTCTGTGAAAGTGGTAAAGACGACACGAAGCCCATTATGATTCTTTCCCATTTCCATTCTGGAATTGTTATAGGTTGCAACAATCCAGAAGGAACTTGATGTTCTACTTTCACCTGTTGACAAGTTAGACATTGAGCAACATAATTAGTAATGTCTTTCTTCATTCTAATCCACTAATAATGGCTCTTCAAATTTTGGTACATCTTGTTTGCTCTTGGATGCATCGCATAAGAACTACTATGCGCCTCATGTAAGATATTCTTCTTTAATTCTTCATTGTTTGGCACACATAGTCTATCTTTAAAACATAGACACCCATCTTCTCGAACCATATAGTTGTCTACAATACCCACTTGTGTCCTTGCTCGAATGACCTTGAAGTCATCATCTTCACTTTGTGCTTACTTAACCTATTGTAGTAGTACAGGTTGAATCTTCAATTCTGCAATTAAGGCTCCATTACTGGTAAGAGCTAACCCCGTATTCATAGCCCTTAGTGCCATCATTGTCTTTCTGCTGAGAGCATCTGCCACTACATTAGCCTTTCCTGGATGGTAATCAATAAGACAATCATAATCTTTAATGAATTCAATCCACCTTCTTTGCCGTAAATTCAACTCCTTCTGTGTTGGTAAATATTTCAAGCTCTTGTGATCTGTGTAAATATAACATTTTTCTCCATAAAGATAATGTCGCCAAATTTTCAAGGTAAAGACTATTCCAGCCATTTCTAAATCATGAGTAGGATAATTCCTTTCATAATTCTTCAATTGCCTGGAAGCATAGGCAATCACTTTCCCTTCTTGCATCAAAATACACCCAAGACCACTATGTGAAGCATCACTATAGATTACAAAATCTTTTCCAGGCTTTGGTTGGGTAAGGATGGGTGCTTTTGTTAACATTGTCTTCAATTTCTCAAAACTTTCCTGGCACTTGTCATTCCACTCAAATTTTGCATTCTTTTGAAGTAGTTTTGTCAGTGGGGCAGCAATGACTGAAAATCCCTTCATAAATCTTCTATAATACCCCGTTAAACCAAGGAAACTTCTGACTTCCGTAGGGTTCTATGGTGGTTTCCATTCTACAACTGCTTCTATCTTCTCAGGATCCACTTTAATTCCTTCTGCAGAAACAACATGGCCTAGGAAAGAAACTTCTTCAAGCTAAAACTCACATTTGCTAAGTTTGGCATACAATTTATTTTCCCTCAAAGTTTGGAAAACTATCCGCAAATGTTGATCATGCTCTTCCTGTGACTTAGAATACACCAAAATATCATCAATGAAAACCACTACAAACCTGTCTAAATATAAGTAAAAGACACGGTTCATAAGGTCCATAAATGCTGCTGGTGCATTAGTTAGACCAAATGGCATCACCAAAAATTCATAGTGCTTATATCTAGTTCGGAAAGCCGTCTTTGCAATATCATCATCTTTCACTCTCATTTGATAGTAACCCAATCTCAAATCAATCTTGGAGAAGTATTTGGCACCCTTGAGTTGATCAAATAAGTCTTCAATCCTTGGCAATGGATACTTGTTCTTGGCTGTCAATTTATTCAACTCTCGATAATCAATACATAATCAGAGCAACCCATCTTTCTTCTTAAGAAATAACACTAGTGCACCCCACGGGGATATACTCGGGCGTATGAATCCTTTGTCTAACAATTCTTGCAACTGGATCTTCAACTCTTTCAGTTTAGCAGGCGCCATTCTATATGGTGCTTTGGATACTTGTGCGGTACCCGGCAATACATCAATTGCAAATTGTACCTCACTTTTTAGTGGTAACCCTGGTAATTCTTCTGGAAATACATCGGGAAAATCACATTCCATAGGAATATTCTGTAATTCTAACTCACGTTTCTTCGATTCTAGAGCGAAGATTAAGTAGGCCTGACATCCCTTCCTAACCAGCCTTTTAGTCTTCATAAAAGAAATTATGTTACAGAGATAATCTGTTCTTTCCCCCACGATAACTGTTTCTTCTCCATCAGAAACTTGAAGTGACATTCTTTTGTTTTTGCAATCCACCACAGCTCGATGTTCCGATAACCAATCCATTCCCAAGATAACATCGAAATCTCAAAAAGGTAACTCAATTAAATTTGCATGGAAAAGTTGATGTTGTATTATAATAGGGCAATTCATATACACTTTGTTTACTATCACACTGTATCCTAAAGGATTAGTCACTTCAATATTTTCTCCTAACTCTTCTACATGCAACCCTTTCTCTTATGCAAAGGCAGTACATATATATGAATGAGATGAACCAGGATCTATCAAAGCATAAACATCGTGATTAAAGAATGAAAATTTACCGACTATAACATCAGCAGATTCCTGAGTCTCAGGCCCTCGGATTGCATAACTTCGCGCCATTTCTCTCGGTCTACCACTCTGCGGTGCTTGTTGAGCCATATTATGTCCACTTGCCTCACTAGCATTTCCTCTTCCCCTTCCTCTTCCACCTTGCATTGTAGGAGTGGGAACTACTGTAGGTGCAGATGTACTCATCTTTCTTGGAGGACAATTTGCAATCAAATGTTCCCTCGAGCCACATTTAAAGCAGAATCTACGTTTTTCCTAACATTACCCTGTATGCGTCCTTCCACAATTAGAATATGTGGAATATTTCCTCTGCCTCTACCTGAAAGTACACTAGCCGCTGACCCCGTACTTATAGTTTGTCTCGGTGAAAACCCTCTGAAATGAGATTGTGTTTGTTCTGATGTTCCATTCTGTTTCTTACTTGGAGATTCTGAACTAACTGGACCCTGCGATCCCTTTTGAAATCTAGACCTTTTAGCCATTCTTTATTGCCTATCTGAATTGATCTTCTCAATGCCTGTAGTAGCATCCACCAAGTCATTGAACACTCTAATCTTTTGTGCAAGTAAATGCACTCTAATTTCATCATTCAGCCCATCCCCGAATCTCTTACATCGCCTTACTTCACTGTCGACGATATCGCGAGCATACATCTTGAGTTTAAGGAATTGAACTTCATATTCTGATACAGTCATTCGTCCCTGTCTCAAAGACAAGAACAATTTCCTTTGCTCATCTTTAAATCATTCACTAATGTACTTCTTGTCAAATTATTCCAAGAAAAGGCCCCAAGTGATTTCCCCGGCTCGCCTTTCTCTCACAATATTATCCCACCACCTTCTAGCTTGTTCTTTGAGTAGACCTTGCACACAGTCTAATCTCTCTTCACCTGTAAAATGAAGCCTAGTCATACACCATTTAGTATGATCAAGCCAATCTTCTGCAATTGCAGGATTCACTGTGTCCCCTTTGAAGTCATCAGCTGGAAGCTTCTTAATTCTTTCAAGAGGAGTTCTCTCCTCTCTTCTTTCAATGTGAGGTACTACAGGAACTTGAGGAATTTGTATGTTTCATAGTACTTGTGTGATTACTTCAGTAGTCATATGCTGAAGTAAAGCAGCTTGTGCTGGAGTAGGTTGTTCAGGAAAGCCATGAACTGGTGGAGGTTCATGTCTTTGTTCATCCCCATGCCCAATACGGACTGTACTCTCAGCATCCTCTTCCTCATTCTGGTTGTGACTACTAATAGCCATTCTTATTCCTGAAAATTGGACCAAAGTGGATCAACAACTAACATATCATATTTATATCCCAAATGGCATGTACATACTAGTCATAGAATCGCCTAAACCTAGCTCCGATACCAACAAATGTAACACCCCCTTTATAGGGAGTGCCACGATAATTATAATCACCCAATCGACAACTCTACTCCACAATATAAAATTCAATACTATTAGATTTACTATGTACAAATACCAATATAATGTTTGAGACTCCAAATTATTTCTCAATGCCAATTATTCTCCAAATATTTCTCAATACCATTTTATATTTCTCACACTATCTAGTACATGCCATTATTCCACAAACCATAATATTACATTAAATTACAAATTCACCTCGAGTCTTTCCTTATTTGCTCTTCAAGCTGATCCACTTATTCCACTTTGGTCCAAGCTATCTACAAGTTCTCCACCCACGTGTAGAAAAAAACTACACGCTAAGCAATTTGGTTAGTGGTGTCCATAAAAGAAATATAATAACTTTGAACATTTTTAACATAGAAACAAAGTATATTTGTAAGTCAAAAACAAATTAACCAACTTTATGGAACCAAATCACAAAACTTATATAGTAATCCTTTCAAAGTACAATCAAATTTGTACCCAATTTTTCCAAATACTTTAACCACATATTGCCCAAATTAAACAAGTCCTGAATAACGGTAACATGGATACGGGAGCGGACAAGCCCGAAGCTGAAGCTTCAAAATCAATATATCGGTCAAGCCAGAAGCCAAAGCTTCAAAATCAATATATCGGTCAAGCCCGAAGCCGAAGCTTCAAAATGAACATATCGGTCAAGCCCGAAGTCGAAACTTCAATATCAATATATATATCATAATATCGGCCAAAGCCCGAAGCCAAAGCTTCAATTGTTTGTACAGTACCGTACCCCCCTTTATTGGCGCCAATCTACCTTGACCCGTATTCTACTCGTTTAATAAGGGCAATAAATTAAAGTAACATCTTAAAAATTCCAGTATAAGCCATCAATCATAATTCAACATAACTTCAGTAATTAAGGAATCCAAATCCCAAAATTTTAAGCATCAAACTTCAATTAAAACTCAATAAAATCAATATTCATACTTTCCAGAATTTTTTCAGGTTTCGTAACCTGACTTCCCCTACATTTTTCACTATTAAAATATCATCTAATCGAAAAACTTTCTTCTAACCATAATTAGACACATGTCTCAGCTTTCGAAAGCCACTAGAATCATAGAAATCCAAATTTTATAACCAAAGTTATGATCAAAATACTAAACAGTGTACCAAGCTGAGATTTTCCGAAAACAAATTTCGTGACTCAACTTCAAACGAAAATTTCACATTGAAAACGAATGAAATTCAATAAGGTTTCTTCTGAACATATGTTCCTTACTTTCTGTAGATATCAATAAAATCAAGAACCGTTCAAATCAAAATTATATAACGAGAGAAAACATTGAAACAAAACAGGTATACAAATCTGAAAAATTTTCCGAAAAACCGAGAAATCGAAATTTAAGACACAAACCTTTTTCTAAGCTCTTTCTAGCTCTCTTCTACCTCTTTTCCGTTTGATTTGGTTGCACTAGCTTCCTCTACAACAGCCATATATAATTCTATCAAGATATTGTATAAATAAAATTCCTAATACCATAAATATGCTTAATCTACCATGAATTCTACTAATTAAGCTTTAATTTCATCAAAAATACTCACCTCTAATTTGGGTTACTATTCATCCGAATCTTAAAATCTGAAATCCTCCTCTTCTAGTCTTGATTGACTGAAATTGACGATGATAGAGGGCTTAAGGATCGATTTCTAACACGAATTTGAACTTGAATCGAAGAAATCGGAAGTTTTTAGGTTATGGAAATTTTGATAATGGAAAGGAAGAAATGGAGAAGGAGAAGGAAATGAAATTGAATGGGTTGAAGGGGATGAGGGATACGTATAGGATTTGATTTTTTTTTTAATTTTCAATAATGCCCTTGAACAAATAATTAAATACTCAATTCATCCCTTTTACTTAATTAACTCTTATTTCCTCATGTCTTATATCTAATAACAATAATAATAACTACAAAAATAATTTCCATGATATTTTAATACCATAGAATTTATTATAAGCAAATTTTGGAAATTTCGGTTCGTTACATTGCTAAACGGCCAAATCGCATTACATGTTTTTAAAGTTTACATTTTTTTAATTAACTAGTTTCCAAAGAGTGTATACATTTATCATATAGTTAATTTTCAAAATTTTACAAAAACATGCTATTCTTTTTGTTTAAAGTAGATAAAGTATATATAGATTACAAAATCTATTGATATTATCTTTTCATTTAATTAAATTGTTTTTTTAACAAGAAAAGAGATGGTTTAAAGTTTATAAAGATTAGATTTAACAATTTGAATTTAAATTATTATCTATTAGTTTTTTTTGTAAGCCTATAAATTATAGCTTTGTAATGAAATGAGGCCATGAGTAGCAAGGATAGTATGCCTTTCCTCAAATTTATCGGTTCGTGTTGTTTCTTCTCTTAAAAAACAACATTTATTCACCACAAAAGAATTGCAGATTTTGTTAATTAGCTAATTATGTATAATATTTTACTAATTTTTAGTAATTTTCAGTTATAAGTGATGAAATTTTGTTGTGATTGCTAACAGATTATGGAAGAATGTAATGATAGAGAAGTTGATCATGCAATTGTATTGCCTCGACTGAAAGTATTGATTCTTGGAGGAATGCCTAAGCTTAGAATTCTGTGTAACGGGAATCATGCAATTGAATGCCCTTCATTAGAAGAAGTGAGAATTGTAGAATGCAATAACATGGAAGCTCTTTCCTACGGATCATTCAATGCTCCAATAACCAAGGAATTAGAGTTAAAAGGAGTAAGATCTGTAAAGAATAGTATTACGAAGTGGCTGCATTTGAAACAAACCAATGGAACCCCTCGGGTAACGAAATTACAAATTGGAAGATGCAATGAAACGAAATACTTGGTTGATGCAACAGACTCTGATGACCCAAATCTGCTGCAAGCTTTCTTCTCTCGTTTGGAACATTTGGAGATTCAGCAAATGGATAGCCTAGAAGCAATATGGAACGGACCTTATTTGTCAAACATACAGCGGACGAAATTTCCTAATTTGACTCGTATTACGATATGGGACTGTCCAAAGTTGAAACGTGTGTTTCCGTTGTCGGTGGCTATAGAACTGAGACAACTAGGATACGTTTATATAAGGTCATCTTCTGAAATGGAGGAAATTTTCTACAATGACCAGGTTAGTTTTTTTATTTAAATAATTCTATTATTTGTTTTTCTGCAATTTGTTTACATAATATTCTGAAATTGTGTATAGTTTGGACCAAATAAGAAGATGATGGAAATCAGGTTATTATAATTTTTATAGGAATGATTTTTTTTAAAGGAGCCTAAGTTTGTTTCTTAATTATCCTCGTTCATGTACTAATTGAACCAAGTCCAATTAGTAAATCAAGTTATTATTCAATTGATTTTTCACGGCAACACCACATTCATTAACTCATTCAACATTATTAGAGCTAGGGGTGAGCAAATGTCGGTTCGATTCAAAACTCGAACCGACCCAAAATCCAAATTAGTAAAAATATAAGAACCGAAACCAAACCGAATATAGTTCGGTTCGGTGTAAATTGAACCGAATATAATTCGGTTCGGTTATAATCGAATTGCTCAAACTATATAATTTATAAAATAATTTGTAATTTATTTTTTCATTTTAGGGTTATATGAGAGACTTAAAGTAATTTCATGTGATATGTGTTAAATTTGATAGTATTTAGACTTCAAAATTTATATTTACAATAATAAATATAAATATTGATACATAAAAAATATAATTGAAGTAGTATGACATGTATATAATGAATTATTGAATGGGTTATATTCTTAAAGTTGTAAGATAGAACAATTCTTTCCGAAGTAGGATTACTGAAGTTAAAATCTCATATTTATTATTATTATTTATTAACGTCAATATTGATTAGGATATTTAGATATAATATGAATATATATTAAATATAATAATTATTAATTTATTCGGTTCGATTCGGTTTTATTTCGGTTTTTAAAGTAAAAACCGATACCGAACCGAAACCCAAATTTTAAAAATCAAAACCGAATCAAAATAAATTTGGTTCAGTACATTTCGGTTATTTTTATTCGGTTTCAGTTTAAATTTTAGTTTCGGTTTAATTCTGCACACCCCTAATTAGAGCAGGTATATTCACATTCAATCATTTAACATTCTCATTTTTCCCAATTATTAGAACTTTTTTAATAATAATACATGTACATGTAGATTATTGAGTGTCGTGTTACCATTTCACCCAAAAATTTAACCTGATAGGTTAGGTTGAATTATTTAAATTAAGGTAAAATATTTGATATCTAATTTCTATTAAATGTGGCTGCTCGTCCATTAGTTATATTTAAAAAGAATGCTATTGAATGTGGCAACTCATTAATTTAAGTACTCCCTCTGTTCAAAAAACTAATCACTCTTCAGATTTTTCTTTTGCTTCTTTTGCTTGTCATTTTTCATTTCAATGTAAGTTTTTACTCTTTTTTTTTCTTATTATACCCTTATTAATTATAGTTCAATCTCAATACTCATATTAGTTAATTAATACTAATTTAAGGATAAACAAGTTATTTTATACATTACTTGTTTCTTAAAATTTGTGAAGTCACATTCTTAGACTCTATTGAGTATATGCACTTGTATTTCTGGGTTATATATGTTAACTGTTGACGGATTGTTAAATTATTAAATTTACATATTTCAACTACTACATATTTAACCTTCCTCAAATAATGGCGATATTCCTATTATATTTGATCATTATTATTTTGATTGTTGACAGATTGTGGAAGAAAGTATCGAAAAAGTCGATGAAAGAGATGGTGATCATGTGGTTGTATTGCCTCTACTAAAGAGATTGGATATTCAATTTTTGCCAAAGCTTAGAAGTTTGTATAAGGGGAATCATGTAATTGAATGCCCTTCATTAGAAGAAGTGAATGTTAAAGAATGCAATAACATGAAAGCTCTTTTCTTCGGATCATTCAATGCTCCAATAACCAAATTAACGATTTCCCAATGCCGTGAAATGAAATGCTTGGTTGACCCAAATCTGCCGAAAGCCTTCTTCTTTCGCTTGGAAGCGTTGACCATAAAAGAAATGGACAGCCTCGAAGAAATATGGCATGGACCTTATTTCCCACCTTGCTTTCCTAATTTGACTAAAATTTTCATATGGCTCTGTCCAAAGTTAAAACGTGTGTTTCCTTTATCATTGGCTACACAACTACAATCCATGGAGATAATTTGTTGTGATGAATTGGAAGAAATTTTCTACAATGACCGGGTTAGTTTTTTTTTCTACTTAAATAATTAAAATATACTTTTTCTACAATTTATTTATATAATACTGTAGTCATTAGTTCACTCATTTGTCCAACTCAACATTCAATCATTAACACCTAAGTTTCCCCAACTAATAGACCATGTATATTCGCATACATTCACATACATTCATTTAACATAACTGTTTTTTTCGCAACTATTAGACCTCCTTTTTATTTATAAAGAAAAAAGGCATTACTGTATTTCAAATCTCTATTACATATTTTTAAATAATATGTACATGTAGAGTAATATTGGGATTACGCCTTTGCCTGATTCCCAAATAATATAGGGCCCCGTTTTCCACACCTAGTTCTTCTTCTTTCCCTTGTTTATTTCTGCTTTTATTATTTTTAAAGCCATCAATTATGCATATATTTAAATTTATCGTCCTTTTAAGAAAATTTTATAACTAATTAGACGTACAACTAAATTCTGTATTGAATTGTCCGGATAAACAGAGTTATTTTCTTAAAAAAATTCAGAATTTAATATATTAATACACTTATTATGCAATATTTACTATCTTTACACTAATGATTTCATTTTTATTTATTAATTCTTTTCTATTTGATATTAAAATTGAGTATATATTAAAATTAAAATTGATTTAATAATCGCACCACTATTTCTGTTATGTAAGACGTTTAGATTGATTTGTATTTTAGAATGAGAGAAATTTTGTTTTTATTAACAATTTAATTATTCAATTATCGGCTTTTGCCCGGGGCCTCGACCTTTAGATCAAAGCTGCTCTGACACCATGCTATAAAATCGTTTGACTTACAAGCTTAAGTTAACATGTAAGGTCAAATCATAGCTCATATATTGTTCTTGATATTAAGATGGTAAAAGTAAAAAGATTTAAGTGTTGCTTAGGAGTTCAGAGCACTTTTAGTAGATAGTCTATTCCAATACTAGTCTTGACACATGCGAAATTAGACAATTAAGTGAAAAATGACTCTACATTATCTCTTCTGTTTTCTCTTTCCTGTGTGATGTGGAACCATAAATGTTGAACATTGTCTATTTAAACTTATACATGTAGATAATTAAATAGAAACTAGTTTCTTGAATAACATTGTCTATTTGTAAAATCATTACCACGTCATTAAAATGAATTCATATTTTATATGTCGCATCAACTTAGAATGCACAAGCTACGAAAGATGCTTTGAAACTTATATTTTTATACTATTTTGCATCCCAACTATTTACATGCTTTTTTTCTATTAACTTTCTGTAAGTATTTGAGAATGTAAAAACTTCTCGGCGTTTAATCTATTTATTTCAAATTTCCAGTGTACGGAGCATTGCCTTTTAATCATTCAGTTAGGAAAATTTAGATACTAATTTAAGGATAAATCACGAGCGATACAACATGTTTATTTTCGTATACTTTAAACCGTATATAAAGTAGCAGTTTGTTTTTATTGCAAAACCATGAAATCACATGACTCATTTATGTACTTCTCCTCAATTTTCTTACAAGAGAGAATTGTTTTAGATAAATAACTTGAAACTGGATTACATCAAAAGAGAAATATGTCAAACCAACTGGACCACTGACCAGTTCTCGATTGCACATGCAGGTGGTGAAGTTTTGATAACACCGGTCTTAAAGTACTTTTATTTCTAATTATTTTTCTGAATCGCGAAATTGGTATTAAGAAAGTATAATTTAATAATCAAGAATCTTAGTTTATATCTTGTTTATATCTGGTAATTTTAGGACAATAAATAAATAGATTTCTCATATATTGCCAAAATTCTGCTATATTATGTAAATATTCGTGATTAATTGGTGACAGAGTGTAGAAGAAAATAGTGCAAAACTCGATGAAAAAGAAGCTGATAAAGCAATGGATGCTTTTATTTTCCCAAAACTAAGAGAACTGCAGCTATGCCTGTTGTCTAAACTCAGAATTTTGTATGATGGGAATCATTCAATGGAATTGCCTTCATTAGAGATATTTAACATTAATGGATGCAATAATATAGAAGCTCTCTCCAAGGGATCATTCAAGGCTCCAATACTTAAAGAAATATTTATGTTTTGGGGAAGGTATCCATGTGGGGAGGATCTTAATACAATTGTGAGGGAAACGGTACAATCTTTTCTTTAAACTTTTTAACTATATTCTTCTTTTACTCAAGTCTATGATGGTAAGTCCATGAATCAGGATGCCCACAAGTTAGCTAGGGCAGCTGGTTCCTAGACAGATAGGTGGACATGGTTTCATGCATGTCCACCTTTAATTAGAGCTATTATGGCTTATGATTTGAATTAATAAGACCATCTTTCTTCAGTAAAAAATACTTAAGACTATATGAAATTAATGTGTTACTAAGAATATTTAACATGTACAAAGTTGAACCGACGACGAGCCAAAGGAGAGGTCAAGGACGAGGCAGAGGCTGATAGCATGGATTAGGATTATCGTGATTTATGAAAATTCATTGTGAGTTTCACAATTATGATAACTATCTTCACAATTATTTTACATAGTAGGATATAAATGGACTCATAAATGTTGCCAATAACAATTAGTAGCAACATTAAATGAAATTTGCATACTTTGAGGTCAAGTTCTTATTTATGTTGTAAGAACTTTGACCTAAGCCTCATTAATTTAACTTAGCTTTAGTTCCAACTTAAGTGGGATGTTTTGATCCTCCACCGCTATTCGGCTTTTCTTAATATTAAAAAAATTGAGCATTTGATACTCCATGTTGTTGTACATATTTATGGATTGTTTATAAATTTATTATTAGTCGAGTTCCAAATCTTACAATTCTTTGCATTATTCTGCAGGTTGGGACACAGAACTAAATCTGGACAACAATTGTTTATTTCTTTATCTATCCTTTGCAAAATTTGTGTTGAGATGTCATTTTGTAAGGCCAAGCTCATTATTTACGTTTATGTCACCTTGAACTTACGGTGTGTCCAATTTATTCTTGTGCCCGACAAAAACGATCAATTTTCTCCCTGCTTTAGGTAAAAATGACCGATTTTTCCCTTTATCGTATGTTTACCGAGTCAAAAGAGAGAAATTTGGATTGTTTTTGTTAAGTGTTCGGGGAAACTAGCTGTTTTTGTCACGTTCTGGGAAAATTGGTCGGTTTTGCTAAGTACGTGAGATAAATTGGATAAACCTTTAAGTTTAGGATGAGGAGACCTTCAAAAAAAAGTAATGTACTTGGCTGCTTCTGTTATTGTTATTCGAACGTATGTCGTAACTTTTTTAAAACCGGGTTTCTTATAAGACCAAGTTTAATTTTCTTTTTGGTGTTTTGGTAAATAATAGCAGGTTTTGTGCTGCACCTTCTAAATCTATTTTTCTGCTCCATTGTGAAAGCAGTTTGTCAACTTAAACAAAGAGAATGTTAAGGCTTTCAATATCTCAACATATTTTTCATGCATACTGTTTGGTTCGTGAAACTGAAAAAATATTATTTATTATTAGTAAGGTTCGTATAGCTATTTGAGGCTTAGTTTTTGTTTGGATTTGAGACATTTTTTATCTACATAATGCTTGTCGAGTTTAAGGCTCTGACATCATGACCATTATGGATGGTTAGCTTTAATAGTTGTAGCTAGCCCCTAAACTTGGCACAAAAAGTTAGATACTACTTTGAATATTTAAAAGTTTCAACTAGCTCTTTGAACTTGACAAAAGTGCACGAGTTTGCCCCCCCTTAATGCCACGTGTTAGCTTCTGGTTGGTTTGACTTTTCAAATATGTCATATTTTTTTATTTTTCTTTTCTCCAATCAAAAGCTGACACATGGCAATGAAGGGGTAAACTGTTGTACTTTTGCGAAGTTCAAGGGGGTTAAATAGAACTTTTGAAAGTTTAGGGTGCCATCTGACTTTTTTTTACTAAGTTCGATGGGTAAATAATGCAATTGGCCTACAAAGAAATCTATAAGTGGCATATTTGAAAGTTTCACGTGGAACCATGTCTGATTTCTGAGCTTGGAAATGGAATAATAATGTTAGCGAGACAGAATGGTCCATAATGATTCCGATTTCTCTGAAATTCATACTCACTTTAAATTCAATTTGTAATTAATAAATTTTTTTAGGATTTATCTTCAATAAATTAATCCGCACAACACAACCAATCAAAAATTTTCTCCAAATCGATACATGATGATGCTAAACCAAGACCAAGATAGCGCGCGGAAGGGATTGTTACTAAGTACAAAGTCAGACTGGCATCTTAGAATATAGGAAGATCCGGTTCTTTAAATGCAAAACTAGCTCTCTCTCCTAAGCGAAAGGAGTAATTACCAAAAGAAAAGAAGTTTAGATTCAGTTCGCCCCGGTAATTCAACTAGTTCCAAGTTGCTACATATGATAAAAAATATAGTCCATCAAAGGGGCCGAAACCACATTGGCTAAAAAGGTAAGGAGTATACCACAGTGGCACAAAGGGTGAATGAGCTGGCTTTAGCACATGATCCATTTACGAAGTATTCAGCTTTGAAGCCGTGATCATAGAGGTTACAGGTTCGAGTTCATATTCGGACAGGTGGGATAAGGTTTTCCTTTGTTATTATTGTAAGCCCGTATGATGCAAATGTTTTCCTCTCAACCCTCCAAACTTGATAGAAGTGTATCAATTTGCCCTCTGAAATCAGAAAAAGTGTATCAGTTTGACCTAGAATGCCACGTGTCAGCATTTGATTGGAATAACTTTTCAAAATACCTTTTTCTGTTCGCAAATTAAAAGCTAACAAGTGGCATTCAGTGTAAAATGATACATTTTTGTCAAATTCCGGGGCAAACTAATACACTTATATTAAATTCAAGAAGATGAGAGAAACTTTTAAAAGTTTAGGGGAAAGTAAATTTTTTTTTTATCAAATATAGGTGGATAAAAATGTATTTAACCTTTTTATATAGAAAAAATTCCTTGAAGCACACTAATTTTTTTTTGGTAATTAAAAGCACACTAATTATGAACCAGAAAGAAGTCATTAGCAGTAGTGGTTTAAAAATTGATTATTCCAGGAAATTATTGAGGGGGACCTCTTGACAAAGCATCAATGAAAGAACAGTACACAAGAAACAAACAAAACAAGAACGAAAAAAAAAAAATTTTAAAGCTGGAAATTATCAATTTTGATAAATTAAATGATGACTTGCTCTATTCATTATTGTTATGCATACTTTAATTTTGTATATTTATATTAAAATAAGTTTAATTTAAATGCGATTGTGGTGTTAGTCTAATGATTAATATTAAAGTTAGAATCTTTAAAGGTCTCAATTTTGAGTTAGGGTTGGAGATTTTTCTTTTCATTCAATGGTAAGCCTAACGAGGGAAAAAATATTTTAAAGTTATATTTAAGCTTAATTCAGTTCAAACTTAAAAGTAGTTGTACTGAACTGAAATTTATTTATTTCATTGTAAATCTATAAGTATGTAGTACTTATAATACTGAACTGAATGAGTTATAAATTGAAAGGATGTAGCCTTCATTCTCATTAGTCTTTCTTGAATAGACATGCTTGTCATGAAACCATCTCACCCAAAAGCTTAAGTTGACAGGTTAGGCTCAATTACAGTATTTATATTATTCCTGACACTCGCCCACAAGCAAATGACCCCTAGGCTTGAAGCGGATACAAAACAGACCCTTTCCGCTACGTGTTTTTTTTAATAAGAAAAAAATAAAGTTAGGGGAAAGAAAGGTAAAGCTTTCTATTTTAAAATAGTAGAGAGGGGCTTGAGAGTCACAAAGTCTAATCATTTATTAGACTATTAAAATTATTAATTTATGCTTCATAATTATATTCTAAATTTTTTTCTTTTTATATACTGACTTATCATTACATAATTTTTCTCCTAATTAATAAAACGACAAATAAGAGAAAACATGCTGAAAATACATAAAAAAAAAAATCTAACTTAATAATAGTTAAAGAAAAATAATGAAAGACTAAGGGTATTCTTTTTTTTTGAAAAACTCCCGGAGGAACATTGTGTACCTCTAAAGGAAAAAATATTGGAGCGGGTGCAAATTTTGGGGCTGAGGTCCCAACTAGATTGATACCTCCGCTTACCTACAAAACACACACCCCTCTTTTCATTAATAAAAAGTGGTTCTCAAAATAAGAACCATATTGTTTGTGTTACAAGCTGAGAAGCAAACTCGGATTAATAAATAAATCCGAGACCGAGTGGCAAATATTACATTTGTATGAATTAAAAAGAAACCGACAAAAATAAATGCTAGCGATAAGCAAGTCCCCGTCATCAATGTCACCATCAAAGACCTTCTTATTGTGCCTCGTCCATAAATTCCAAGATATGATAAACCATAGTGAAGTCCCGAAATCGCGATAGATGCCATGTTTGAAGAAAGAGCGCCATAGAATAAGGAAGTCGTATCCCGAGTGTGGCATTACCAATGAAATTCCCAACCAACGAAACGCGTCACACCACAGGCTATGGCTCGCTCGACAAAGGAAGAGACAATGATCCATTGTTTCGGAGGGCGAACAAAAAGGGCATGCATCATTGTTGATCGTGCGGCATCCACGACGCAATAAAAATTCATGAGTTGGTACGTTGTTATGACACACAATACAAGCAAAAAATTTTTATTTTAGGAAGTATATGGGCACTCCAAATAAGTTTGAAGTCTTTCAAGGGAGATATCTGTAAAGACCCGGTCCTAAGAGGGGTGGCGCCGGGGTAGAAGACCTAAGCAAAGAGCGGCCATGAAGGATGTCGATGGGGACAGGAATGAACCGAATCCACACCCGAAAGAGAGAGTTTCGAGATTGTGCTGGTATGGGACAGCAGAATTGAGAAGGTTAAGGATTTCGAGGTTGTAATGGTATGGGACATTACAATTGAGAGAGACTTAAGAGATTTGATTATTACTACCTATACTAATAAGGTGCACCTTCTTTTCGGGATCCTACTCGGGAGAACTCCAAAGTTGAGCGTGCTTGACTTGGAGCAAATCTTGGGATGGGTGACCTCCTGGGAAGAAATTTCCAGGAAGTGAGCGAGTGAGGACAAAGCTCACTGGAAAGACTCGTGTTGGTTTGTGGGGGCAGTCGGTCGAACCCGGGGAGTTACAATATCCATTAGGGTTGTTGGTAGAATCCAAGATAATAAGAGGCTGCCGAATATTCATTTTGGACACCAATTTCCTAAGTAAAACGGTCGGCATTAGAAAATTTGTTGGTCAGAGATTCCCGTACCTTGAAAAAGAGAAGGACAAGATGACAGAGTCCATGCAAGGGTCTTGATCGGGGAATTTGCGGTCCAATTATCATGCCAAAGGGAGCCCACTTGACCATTGCCTACACGAACACGCACTTGGGAAGAGTGAAAAGCCCAATTGTTTTCATTCATGAAACAATATTTCATAATTCCATGCCACACTCGAGAAATAATTTTTGAATCCAAGACTATCATTTCATGCCATGAACGTACTCCATAGCATC
This sequence comes from Euphorbia pulcherrima, assembly GCA_947683365.1. Classification (NCBI taxonomy): domain Eukaryota; kingdom Viridiplantae; phylum Streptophyta; class Magnoliopsida; order Malpighiales; family Euphorbiaceae; genus Euphorbia; species Euphorbia pulcherrima. The sequence continues at coordinate 1,540,614 of CANTUS010000006.1, read as the reverse complement.
GCACACAGTATCTAACCAAAGAGATTCCTCATTAGTATCACGTAATTTCCAAATCCATTTAAAAAGCAAGCTGGCGTTGACGACTTTAAGATCACGAATGGAGAGAGCACCCAGTTAGATTGGTAGAGTTATGGTGTTCTAACTCACTTTGCACACACTGTTAAGATTTGAACCACCTCGCCATAAAAAATTACTCATCAATCGATTTAAAGTCGAAATCACAGAAATTGGCATGCGAAAAATAGATAATAGATAGATTGGAAGGTAAGAAAGTACCGATTTTATTAAAATGATCCTACTCACATAAGATAGGCACTTCCCTTTCCAATTAGCTAATCAGGTTTTAAACTTCGCAATCAAGGAGTCCCAAGAGGCAATGGGGGCTGTTTATGCAGAGTGGTGCGCCCAAGTATTTAATTAGAAATTTTTCCACCCGACAGCCAAATAAAGTAGCGAATGAGGCAAGTGAATTGACATGAACACCCATTAGTGCACTTTTATGGTTGTTGATTCGAAGACTAGAAATTATTTCAAAACACCTCAAGATCTATAAGAAAGTAGGGATAATTGATTCTGCCGGCAAAAAAAAATAGTGTCATCTGCAAACTGAAGTAATGAAATGTCCTTTAGAGATTCCTCAAGGCGAAAGCCTAGTAGCATGCCTTCTCTAATACTACAATCAATGAGTTGTTTCAGTCCTTCCACGGCATGTACAAAAATGAATGGTGATAACGGGTCTCCTTGTTTTATGCCTCTCTTGATACGAATGGGAGCGCATGGTGTGCCATTAATCAATATGGATGTAGTTGATTTTTTTTGCAATTGGACAACCAAGATATCCACTTTTGATGAAAACCCATCTTATGTAGGATCAAGTCGATGTAAGTCCAGGAAATACTATCAAAAGCCTTATGAAAATCTAATTTCAAAACCAGACATGATTTCCTTCTAGAATGTAAACTGTGGATTACCCCCGACGCCAAGAACGAACACTCGTGAATACTTCTTCCTTTAATGAATGCAAATTGATTATTTGAGATTAAAGAGGGTAAAACAACTTGTAAATGAATAGATAGAAACTTTGCGATAATCTTGTAAACCCCATGAATAAGAGAAATTGGCCTATAATTATTCAAAGTACAAGAAATTGGCACCTTAGGTAGCAATACTGTGAAGATGTTTTTAAAGAGTCTGACAGTTGTGATGTAGCATGAAAACGCTCAAAGACCTGCATGCATTCTAACTTTAGATCATTTGTAAAAAAGGAAATTGAAACCATATGGTCCCGGTGCTTTATTCTCCCCACACGTATTAATGCAATTCCATATCTCATCAGCCGAGAAAGGAGCAGTAACGGCAGAATTTCGATTGGCATTGATGGTGGAGAAATGGAGTTTGTGGAGGGAAAAAGGAACCTCGGGATTATCCATGAAGAGCTGCTCATAATAATTGCAAATTGCCCCAGAAATTACTTGTGGATCGGTAACAATCTCACCCTGAATATCTAAATGTGTGATTTCATTATTACGGAATCGGGCGGATGCTATGCGGTGAAAAAAGGTGTTATTGTCCCCTAAGAGAGTCCAAGTAATCCGAGATTGTTGATGTCTAAGCTTTTCAAAAGTGGAGCAACTTTCTTAAAGTAAAGCACAATGGGTGTTGAGTTCCGTGTTTTGCACCATGGTAAGGGGACGGGGAACATTGCTAGAAGTGAGTGCTAAAATTTTAGCTTCCAAATCTGAAATTTTCCTGCTTATATTTCCAAAATTCTCTGAATGCCAAGGGCGAATGGCTAAGCTTATTTTGGACAATTTGAAGGAAATATCTCTGTGTGGGTAAGATGAACAAACTGATTGCCATTTTCCATGAATGAATGGCAAGAACTCAACCTTGTCCCAACAAAAGTTTAACGATCTAAAAGGTCTTCTGCCTACGATTCGAACCACAGATGATCGGAATAATATAGGTAAAAGATCAGAAAGGGTTGTGTCCAATGTCGAGATGGATAGATTTGGCCAAAAGTCTAAGATGTCGCCTGAAACCAGAATCCTATAAATGCGGGAAAAAGAAAGCCTAGTGTGCTATGTGTAGTCACGCCCTTGAAGGGGTAAGTCATAAAATTCGGTTTCCAAGACAAAATCTTGAAAAGCGGTCATGGAAGGTTGAAATATGCCCCACGCTCTTTCTGATTCATGTAAAACATCGTTAAAATCACGACATATCGATACCCTCTGAAAATCAAGAATAACTGAAATAATTTCTAACCACAAAGCATTTATATCCATGTGACTCGTTGGGGTGTATAGACTTAAGACATAAAAATCTTATTGTTGCATAGAGAATTTGATCAACACCCATCTAGAAGTCAAAAGAATTAATGACCCATTAAGTTAACCAGAGTTCTAAGAGAACAAGATTCCACCTGGAAGGCCAACAGATGAGATACAGTGATAAGCAAAATCATTATGACCCCAAAAATGATGAACCACATGATCGTAGACACCTTCAATTTCCATCTCCAATATAACAAAAAATTTTAGGTTATATTTCCTAATGCATGATAGCACAAACTGCTATTTTGATCCATTATTAACCCCTCATCGACAGTTCTAACTTAAGAAGTCTAATGACATAAGCAAAATATATAATACCTTGGTGAGTGATCCTTAATCAATGGACCAAATTATCCATGGCTGCCATAATGATCGATTCATGATGATCTTTGACTAAGCCTAAATTTTTACCAACATTAATAGTCATTTTTTCTCATGATCCAGAGAAGCCCTTACTTGGGATAATATAATAACGCGATTCATATTTGGAATGTCGGGTCTCGATGATCTTGAGTTTTCAGTTTAGTGTGTTTCAAGTGCCTGAAATTATGCCAAATGCCTACTTGGTTCGGCTTCCTCATTATGTACTATTAGTGCCATATTAGTCTCGGGAACGGTGCTTAAGTTAGCTCCAGAATGGTCAAATACAAGGCTGATTTGTACATTTTCCCGGATAGCTACATTGTGCTCTTGAAATTCTACTTAGAATGAATGATATGAATTATTGGGGTCAATTGAGTCTTCGCTAGAGTCACTGGATACATCTGATTCGATATCCTGGCAGTGTTCACAACCCACGCCTTGTCTGAGATTGGTGTGAATTTCTACCTCCCTCGAACCAACAAGAAGTTTAAATGAACGGTTGGTGGTGCCAAAAGAAACCGAGACAAGACATGAAACAATGTCAAGATAGTTCGGTATATTTAAGTCAAAGTCCAACAAAACAATTCAATCGAAGGATGCAGCTAAGTGTCTAAGAAGATTTTCTATATCAACACGAGGGGATGCTCATAAAATCAACATACATGATGCACTCCTTAGGAGAAAAATCAGCTGGCAAGAATTGCACCCATTTGAATATATGGTGCATAGCCTGCCAATCTCTACCTACAAATTCATTCATGGTAGTCACTGAATTAAAAGTGACAATAACAGTATCATTACCCCACATGAGCAGCAAAGGCAATGTCAAATCCATGATTCTGTAATAGTTCAAAAGTGATACGAATATTTGAAATGTCATGCAAAGAAATAAGACATGACTTATCTTTCCAAGGGGCCACTTTTATAACAAGTTCATGGCCCCGAGATGAGTTTGCTTGGTTGGATGGTATTCCTTGGTGTTCAGAATTCAGTTTAGAAAAAGAGGCCTCGATCGAATCCTTGGGACCTTCAACTACTTTCACATATGATCTCTCTCCTCTGTACGAATCATGAAATTTGATTTTCTATTTTAGAGCCTGAAGAGGGATCGGATTGTGCTTTGGATTTTAGATTGACGAAGATTTGATCCTTCTCGTATATCTTGCCTTGAAGGGCCTCAATTGTATGATTCCAATTGATATAGAGTTTAATCGATAAAGAATTCCATGAATAGGAAGGGAGCTGTCGACAGATAAAAAACCAAAATTCAGAATTTTTGGCATTTTTCCTCCTGGCCACGTAAATCTTGCCGATGATGCCATATTTCTTGAAAATTCTACTCTTCGAGTCCGCTCGATACATGTTCGGGAAATTTTCAAAATAAATTCTGGTAGGGATAGGAGGTCTGGATCATCGATTTTCCAGATTTGGGGGGCAACGTGAGGTGTGAGTGGTGTTGTGGTTGCGTGGGTATTGATGATGGTAGTGATTAGGGTCACGGGGGTGGCGGGGTGGTTGTGATCACCGTCGGAAAGGTGATAGCGGTGATAGGGGGAGCCGTCGGGAATTAGATTACCATGATTGGGACCTTGAGTTTTTAAAATTTGGTGGATTTCATTTCTGGTCGATTCCATCCTAAAGGCCAATTTCTAATTCCACCAATTTGGATGAATTTGGTGGGAGCCTATTTTTTTCCAAGTTTGTCCCTTCTTTTTAACTTATTTTACTAACTTGACCAAAGAATTTTTATACATAAAGGGTACATATGTAATTATACTACATTTTTCTTTACAAATCCATCCTTGTATCTCAAACGTCACAATTTTATTCTAAATTTTTTCCTCCTTATATACTGACTTGTCATTACATAATTTTTCTCCTAAATAAAATGACAAATAAGAGAAAACATGCTGAAAATACATAAAAAAAAAATCTAACTTAATAATAGTAAAAGAAAAATAATGAAAGACTAAGGGTGTACTTGGATTGAAGGTTTTGAAGGAGGAGGAGGTAATTAGATTACCATGATTGGGACCTTGAGTTTTTAAAATTTGGTGGATTTCCAAAAGGTCAATTTCCCAATTCCGCCAATTTGGTAGAATTTAGAGGGAGCCTATTTTTTTTCCAAGTATGTCCCTTCTTTTTAATTTATTTTACTAATTTAATCAAGTTTGTCCCTTCTTTTTAATTTATTTTACTAGATATATAGGGAGAAGAAGGACATTCATATGGTTTTCATTGATTTAGAGAAAGCATATGATAGAGTGCCGAGGAAAGTACTTTGGTGGGCACTGGAGAAAAAAGTATTCATGTAAAGTACATAAACTTAATAACGGACATGTATGAAGGGGCAGTAACAAGTGTTCAAACTAGACAATGAGTGACAGAGGAGTTTTCCATCATGATTGGATTGCATCAAGGATCATCTCTATGCCCATTTTTATTTGCCCTAGTTATGGATGAGTTGACCACCAAAATACAAGATGACATCCCATGGAGTATGTTATTTATGGATGACATCGTATTGATTGATGAATCAAGGGAAGGGGTTAATAAGAAGCTAGAGCTGTGGAAAAATGCGTTAGAGAGTAAAGGTTTTAAGTTAAGTAAAAGTAAGACGGAATATTTGCACATCAAGTTCAGCTTACTGAAGGGAGACGAAGGAGAAGTAAAACTAAGAGATACAATTATGCCAAAATGCAAACAATTTAGGTATTTGGGCTCTCCCTTCCTCGAGGAGGGGACGATTGATGATGATGTAACTCATAGAATTAATGTAGGATGGATGAGATGGAGAAGTGCCAGCAGAGTCTTATGTGACAAAAAGATACATTTGAAATTGAAAGGTAAATTCTACAAAACGGTGGTTAAGCCAATCATGACATATGGGAGTGAATGTTGGGCTATTAAGACTCAACATATTCAAAGGATGAATGTGGCAAAAATGAGGATGCTTAGGTGGATGAGTGGGTATACAAGGATGGATCGAATTAGAAATGAATGCATCTGCAAAAAGACCGGTGTTGCACATATTGAGGATAAACTGAGAGAAGGACGACTAAGTTGGTATGAACATGTGCTACGTAGACTAATAGATGCTCCAGTTAGAAAATGTGAGAACTTATGGACAGAGAGTAATGTTAGAGGGAGAGGTAGACCTTAGATTACTTGGAGGGAAACTATTTCTAAGGATATTCGTTTGCTCGGTATGGACGAAAATTTGGCTTTTGATAGAGCTTCATGGCATTGGAAATTCCATATAGCTGACCTCATCTAGCGTGGGATTTAAGGCTTAGTTATTGGTTGGTAATCAAAGAAATTTTATACATAAATGGTACATATGTAATTATACTACATTTTCCTTTATAAATCTATCCATTCATCCTAAACATCATATTTTAAAAAAATTTCCACTCCCTTCAAATTCTACCATTTCTTTTCCTTTCCCTTCCTTTGAAATTTCCTAATACTTTGCTCCCAAGCAAAGCCAAAGGTACACTTAAAAAATGGTGGGAGTAATTTGTAATGCAAATTCATGAGTATGTTTTATCTCAATCTATGTTATATCCTTTTGGGGATATGAGTCCATGGTAGATTTAATAAGTTGAATGAAAAATATATACCCATTCAAGAGAAACCTTCAAGACATGGTAGTAATAAAGGTTCATAAAGCCTTTCTTCCCAGAATTTCTGGATCGTCGGGGCCGGATGTGGCAAATAGGAATAGGGTGATTATTAATACCCAGCATATAGAACCTCGTGAGAATGAGGCTAGATTGGTAGTTAGAGTGGGTGAGATGCTGGGTCTGTTTCAGGAGCAACATGCGGAGCAAATCTTGTAGGTACTGGAAGAGCCTAGAGTTTGAATAGTCCGTTTGAATCGAGGTTTGGTACACGTTTCTTTTTGTCAGTAAACCTTCTTTCTTGGAACTATCGTAGGGGGCTCACGAATGGAGCAAAGCAATTTTTTGTTCATTCGTGTGTCCGCAAATGGTCTTTGCATGTTGTTGTGTTAGTGGAGAAGAAAGTGTTGGATGTGTCAGAGATGATTGTGAAGAAATTATAGGGTCATAATGATTTTTCATATTATTGTGTTCCTGGTCAAGGTTTTTCGAGAGGGATAATTGTGTCATGGAACTCTAAATTAGTTAGGGGTACAGTTAGAGCAGTTGGCGTAAGATGGTGTATTCTGAGCACGGCTGTGAATCAGGTTGAGATTGATATTGTATGCTTATACGGGCCAGTCACAGCTGCTGAGAGGAACCAATTATGGGTTGAATTGCTGCCCCTTATTCGGGATGTTGGTAATTTATTGATATGTGGTGACTTTAATGAAATTCTTCATTATTCAGAAAGAGCGGGTGGGAATGGGATTGTTTCTAATTCTATGATAAGATTCTAGGAATTTGTGAACAAGTGTGCGTTGTATGATGTTCCTTTAGTTGGAAGGGACTATACATGGAGTAACAGTCAGTCGTATTCGAGGATCGATCGAGTGTTGGTGTCATGTGGATTATTAGATAGCTGGCCGGGTTTACAACTCATGACGGTAGGCTCAACCCTATCGGATCACTTGCCCATTATTTTCCAGTCGCATTCTTCGCGGAGATGGGGAAGGAGAGTAGATAGATTGCTAAATAGTTGGTGGGATGTTGATACTTTTTTGCCATTTATCACTAGTAAGTGGCGTTCTATTTGTGGTGCGGCTGGAAGTAAGGATAGAGATGTTGATTTAAAACTTCGAAAATCATGGGGATTTATCCATCCTTGGCATTCGTCTAATTTTGGTCAATTGGATAATAGATTAAAATCGTTGGAAGCCCGGGTTTTAGAGTTGACTGACTCTAGTGTGGGTCGGCCTTTGGATGCTTCAGCCGTGTCTGAATTACAAAGTGTGAAAACTACATTGTTTCAGGCTAGACGAAGCCTTGAAAAAATTTGGCATCAACAGTCAAGAGTGAAGTGGACTTTATTGGGTGGTGACAATACAGCGTTTTTTCACCGCATCGGTTTGGCTAGGTTCAGAGGTAATCGGATTTCATAGTTGGAAATTGGCGGGAGAGTCACTAGCGATCCTATAGGGATCATAGCTACGATTCGAAACTACTATTCGATCCTATTTTCGGGAACTATAGTTATTCCGTTTGATTTGGAAAGACTAAAGTTCAGGACGGTAGATGTATTAGAGAATCATCGTCTAGTTGAACCATTCTCAGAAGCCGAGATATGGGATGCAGTTTGTTCTTGTAATGAGGGAAGGTGCCTGGACCTGATGGATTTAATTTTTTCTTCTACAAACGATTTTGGGGTGAACTGAAGCCTGAGCTACTGGACCTATTTGCCAAGTTTCATGCGACGGGACGGCTGCCGAATGCTATTAAATCGTCATATATGGTCCTAATTCCTAAGGTACCTGGCTCTTCTTCGTTGAATAATTTTAGACCTATTGCCTTGATCCATGGTATATATAAAATTGCGTCTAAGGTGCTTGCTAAAAGACTACAACCATTGCTACCTAAGTTGATATCAGACAATCAATTTGCTTTCATTAAAGGTCATAATATTCATGAATGTTCGTTCATAGCCTCGGAGATTATCCATTCGGTTCATAGGAGTCGTCAACCATGTTTGGCTATTAAGTTAGACTTTTATAAGGCTTATGATTGTGTTTCGTGGAACTATATTAATGCAGTTTTTAGACAAATGGGTTTTGATGAAAGATGGGTTCAATGGCTTGACAACTGTAGAAGGAATTCGGTCGCTTCGATTCTGATCAATGGGACACCGTCGGAACCAATTAAATTGGCTAGGGGGGGTTAAACAAGGTGATCCTATTTCCCCGTTTCTTTTTGTTCTGGCTAGTGAGGGATTGAAACTAATGTTTGAGGAGAGTATTCGAATTAGCCTATTACCGGGTTTTCGGATTGACGGCTCAGAGAAGGACATGTCCATCCTGTAATTCGCTGATGATACGCTATGCTTTTTACTGGCAGATGAGTCTCTATTACCTATTTTTGTTAGAATTTTATGATGATTTGAGTTGATTTCAGGCCTGAAAATTAATTTTAATAAGAGCTCTATTATGGGTATTCATGTACAAGAGACGGTCGTTTCATCTTGTGTAGGCGTCCTGGGATGTCGAGTGTAGAACTTTCCGATTACCTATCTTGGAACCTCTCTCAGTGTTAGGCGTGTTCCTGTTTCCTCTTGGAATCCATTGATAAGTAAGTTTTAGAGATGATTAGTGAGTTGGAAAGGACAATGTTTATCCTATGCGGGACATATGGTGCTTGTGAAATCGGTATTATCATCTCTTTCTATCTTTTTGCTATCATTGAATAAAATGCCAGGAGCGGTAATTACGAAACTTGAGCAGCTGATGCGGAATTTTTTGTGGAGGGGTGATTCAACTACTACGGGTATCAGTAAGGTTAGTTGGGCGACGATTGCCCTACCCAAAAATCTTGGGGGCCTCTACATTAGGAACTTGAAGTTGGTTAACTGTAGTTTGTTGATGAAGTGGGTATGGAAGGTTAGGAGTGCTGATCATGGGTCATTATGGTATGAGATTTGCGTTAGATGATACGGGTTTGATTCATAGTGGTTCATTGGAAACTATGATTCATCTACATTATCACATACTTGGAGAGGAATTATAGCATGTTGTATTAGAGGTGGGGAGTGGTGGGAATTTTTCAGGTCGTGTATTCGGGTTGCTATTGGGAGTGGGGATAATTGCTCCTTCTGGCATGACAACTGGATGGCAAATTCAGAGTTGGCGGTCTTGTTCCCTAACCTATACCGCTTGTGTAATAGGAAATCGTGTTCAGTGGCTGAGGGGTGTCATTATCTTTTCGGGTCATCTACCTTTTTGAGGCCTTTTTAGAAACAAAACTTAAGGATTTCAGGACAGGAGGGAGATGCATAACTTCAAAATTGGATCGTTATAAGCTATCCGAGCTTGTTTATAGCGGGTGACAATGAGTTGGGGCAGGGTCAAAGCCAGCCTATCTTTTCAGGGACGGCTGATCGGTTTATTTGGGAGTTGGGGGAGAAGAAGGTGTACAAGACAAGTTCCTTTTGTATGGGCTACTATAGTACTCCAAAGTGGCCTAAGCCGAGGCTCGACTTTTCGGTAATATGGGAGGCATGTGTGACCCTGAAAGTTTGCTTTTTTGGGTGGCTTGTTTTTCACAGAAGATTACCAACAAAAATGTTTCTTTTCCTCCGTGGCTGCCAAGCTATAATGGATGGTCAATGCCCATTTTATGATTTAGAGGAGACTATGGATCACGCCCTGCTCCATTGCATCAACAGCTATAAGGTGTGGACTCAGGTGATGAGATTGCTCGGTATCTCACTGCCTATACCGTGGAAGGCGATGGATTTCTTAGCCATGTGGCACGGCGCTATGGTTCTTAATTACTTGGGCACTATGGAAACGAAGGAACAAATTTGTTTTCGATGGCAGGCTGGGTTCAGAAGACATTATTGGATCATGCATTCATTTATGTTGGTTCATCCTAAAAAGTAGGAGGCGTGATGTTAATTTTGTAACTTCTGATGTATTTAATTTTCCGAACTTGCTACTCTCGTGTAATTGATTTACTCATGTTCTTGCCTTGAGACCGTGAGTTGATTTTTATTTAATAAAAGAGGGGTAGGTGTTTTGTAGGTAAGCGGGGAAACCAGCCTAGCTGGGGACTCCGCCCCGAAATTTTCACCTGCTCCAAGCTTTTAGCCTTTGAGGGGACACACTATTCCTTCGGGGGTTTTTCAAAAAAAAAAGAAAACAAAGTCAAAGTCAATGAATATGATAGCAGTACAAGACAGAAACAGTAGATAAGGTAAAACCATTGTTATCAATACCGTACCGTACCAGTCGATTCAACCGATTTTACCATGAATCGGTCATGGTTACAGTACGGTATATTTATAAATAGGTTTTAGTAAAAAACTGGAGAAAACTGGGTTAAACCAGAAAAACTGGTAAAACCGTTGTATCGGTTTAAACCAGTTTTTCCAAAATACTTTTGGCCGTGAGTAAATTTGTTGCTAAAGAAATAGAAAAGCATTGCTAAAGACTTAAAAATGTTGCTCTAGACAAAAAAGTTGCTAGAAACCCAAAAAAGCGTTGCAATATTGATTAAATAATATATGTTTTTTCCAAAACCTCTTTCGCAACACGCAGAATCGTTGCAAAAGACCTATAAAGCGTTGCAATAGCCACTGAAAACCATAAATAATATATATTCTTTCAAAAATAAAAAATCGATAAACCACTAATAACACCTGTTATACCGCATACCACTTGACTCGCCGGTATATGGCCCAGTACGACATTGATAACATTGGGTAAAACAGAGTTGAGGTAATAATAAAGAAAAAAACAAAGAGAAGAAATGGACTGAAATCTGATATTAAAATGTTAAAATAACTTGCAATGTTCAATTTGTTTGGAATCATAATTGAATAACTCTTTAATTATAATTATAGTTAAATTACATGGTATTTTTTAAGTTAATTATATTTAAAACCGAATGAAAATTATAATTACTGAACTAAACTGAATAAATTATAAGTTAAAAAAAAATACGTGTCTCAATGTAAGCACTTATATTAAACAAGAGAAAAACTGACATTAAATATGGTAGGTATATGGTCCATTAATGTCAATAATTATGATAGGGGTCACAAGGACAGGACAATTAGTTTTCACATTTAAAATTTGATAAATCAGAAGTGTAGAATTGAAAGCAATAGTCGTCCATCAGGTCTTTCATTTTAAACTCAGAATTCAATTTTAGTTTTAATTTATTAATTTCAGGCTTATGTTTACAGGAAATTAATATGTCATCAACATAAAACAACAAGTATATATATGAATCATCTTTTAATTTCATATAGTAAACACAGGGATCATACATACTTCTACAGAAATTTAATTCAAGCATAAATTGATCAAATCTAAGGTACCACTGCCTAGGAGACTGTTTCAAACCATACAAGGACTTTTTCAATAAACATACATGTGACTCTTTCCCACTTTGGACAAAACCATCAGGTTGGGACATAAAGATTTCTTCATTTAAATTACCATGAAAAAAGGCAGTTTTAACATCTAATTGTTCTAACACTTAAGTCACACAAAGCAGTCAAGGACAAAATGATTCTGATTGAAAAATGTTTTACTACAGGAGAAAAAATATCATGGAAATCAATACCATCTACTTGACTAAATCCCTTAGCAACAACTCCAGCTTTGAACCTTTCATTTTCAACACCTAGAATTTCAAGTTTTCTTTTAAACACCCATTTACAGCCTATAATTCTTTATTTTTAGGCCTAGGAACTAGAATCCAAGTGTTGTTTTTATTCAAAGATTCTATTTCACTTAACATAGCAGTATGCCATTTATTCCAATCTTTAGACTGTTTAGCTTCATTATAAGTTCTTGGTTCAACATATTCAACACAATCAGCAACATTTGTAGCAAAATCAACAAATTCAGAATAACTACAATCATAAACAATACAATCAAGGAACCTAGAAGGCCTTACTTCCCTTCTAGACCTATCCCTAACTAATTGGTAGTTATCAGATCCAGAATTAGGCTGATTGGACTCATTATTAACAGCTTCAGGTTGATCATTTAGGTCATTTTCATTAAAGTTGTTATGGTCATATTGATTTTCATTAACAGGATTATTAAAATCATTATTTTGTTCAATCCTATCAAACTCCACCTTAAACCAAGATTGCTGATTATCAGTCTGATTATTAACAATATTGTTTTCAAGTTTGGGAAATTCATTTTCATAAAAAACAGCATCCCTACTTATAACAACCTTGTTGTCAGACAAAGACCAAAACTTATATCCCTTAATACCAGATGGATAACCTATAAAAATACACTTCTTAGCTCTAGGGTCTAAATTAGACTCTTTACTATGAACATAGGCAGCACATCCAAACACTTTAAGGTGACTCAAGTTTATAGGTTTGTTGTACCAAATCTCATTGGGACATTTAAAATCAATGGCAGCACTAGGAGATCTATTAATCAAGTAACAAGTAGTTTGGGCAGCTTCTGCCCAAAAACTTTTACTTAAACCAGACTCAAACAACATGCATCTAACTTTGTTTAAGAGTGTTCTATTGTACCTTTTAGCCACCCCATTTTGTTGAGGTGTATAGGTACAGGTCATGTGTCTTATGTTAATATTTTAGTGTAATTGGATCAACTAGTTTTGACCAATGCGATTGTGACATTTCACCAAACAAGTATGGAGAGTGCAGAGTGCACACTCGTTCGGATTCTGTTTACGATTTGGGGGTCCGAGGGCAGCGCCCCCGGGTGGAGGGCCCAGGGGCGGCAGCCCCTAGCGGGGTCTAGGGGCAGCGCCCTTTGGCAGGGTCCGAGGGTTGGCAGCCCCTAGCAGGGTCCTAGGGCAGCGCCCCGGGCTGGGGTCAAGCTGAAAATGAATTTTTGTCCGAAACAGTGTGTCTGTTGGACACAACTGAATCTCGAAATAAACATGTCTTTTGGACATGGCTGCTACCCCAAACAGCATGTCTGTTGAAGTTTTGGCTATTTATTTCACCAAAACGATATTGGCAAGATACAGAAAAATTCGGTTGAAATTTCACTGCAAACAAAATTCGTGTTCTTGATTCTCTTTCTGATTTTATCCGATTGAAAATTTGGTAAACCGGCCAAATAAATTTCAATCTTACAGCGCTTTCGCAACTTCAGAAATATCCAAGTAATCCCCGATTTCCAACATCTTACTATTCCATTTTCTGAACAATAAGAGTTAAACTGATTTTTTATAAATTCTAGGCCATTGTCAGTTCTAAGAATTTTAATCTTAAGACCAGTTTGATTTTCAAGTAGCAATTTCCATTCTAAGAATTTATCAACACATCATTTTTATTTTTAAGAAAATAAATCCAAACTTTCCTTGAAAAGTTATCAATAAAAGACACAAAGTACTAAGATCCAGAAATGGATTCAGGAATAAAAGATGACCCCCATAGATCACTATGCACATATTCTAAACAAACTTTAGATGTAATTGTTGAGTTACTGAAACTTTGCCTATGACATTTACCCATAATACAGGTTTCACAAGTTTGAACTTTATTAGAAGCAGGAATATCAACGACTCTTTCTTTTTAAAGGTAAGAGAGACCCGTATTGCCTATATGACCAAGTCTCTTATGCCATAGGATAGTTTTCTCATTACTGTTTATGGCATAAGCAGAATACACCAAAGCAAAACCATTTAGATAGTAAAGGCCATTGGCAAGATTTCCATCCAAGAGACAACTGCCATTTGTAGTAATTCTCATGACTCCACCTTGAGCCTGATATAATAAGCCTTTGCTATCTAAATAACTGAGAGATATAAAATTCCTTTTAAGACCAGGTATGTGTCTAACATCCTTTAAAAGGATCCTACTGCCATTTTTCACATTAAGCAACACAGAACCAATACTAAGAATTTCACAAGTTATGTTATTACCTATTAAGACTTTACCACCATTTATACTTTCATATTCATAAAACCAGTCTTTATTAGGTGTCAAGTGAAAAGTGCAACCAGAGTCCAATATTCAAGACTCTTGGTCCTTGTTATTACTAACAACAAGGGCCTCTATATCTCCCAGATCAGCAGTATTATGAACTGCTCCAGTTTGATTGGTGTTGTTTTGATTATTCAATCTTTGTCTACAAAATCTCTTAGTATGACCCTTTTTCTTACAATAAAAGCAAGTTAAATGTTTGTGTGATTTAAACTTATTTTCATCACTATTGTTAGATTGATTATTACTAGTTTTTTTGTTTAGGTGAATTACCATGAGAATCTTTCCCTTTAAATCCTTTCTTTTGACCTCCCTTCTTACCTTTAACAACTACAGCTTCACTAGACTGACTTTTACCTTTAGTGTCACCTTTTAGTTCAAGTTCCCTTAGTTTCAAGGCATTTATGATGTCATTTACACTTAAAGACTCTCTACCATATTTCAAGGCAGTTTTAATTTCTCTATAAGTGTCTGGTATGGAATTTAACAATATTATACTTTGATTTTCATCAGAAAACTTTTCATCAGTATTTTCTAAATCAATTACCAATTTTTGAAATTCATCAAGATTATCATCTATACCTTTAGTTGGGTTCATTTTAAAACTAAACAATTTTTCTTTCAAATATGACATTTTAGATAAGTCTTCACTCTTATACAAGGTCTCTATCTTAGTCCACAGGGCAGGGGCCTCATCACAGTCCCTTACCCTTCTAAGAACAGAATCAGAGAGATTTAGGATAATAGTGGAGTATGCCAACTCCATTATGTCCTGTTTCTCCTCTGCAGTCAACTCAGATGCCAACTCCATTATGTCCTGTTTCTCCTCTGCAGTCAACTCAGCACTTAAGGTATCTATACCATTCAAGGCCCTATGACATTTATTGGTCTAAAACAACTTTCATTTTATTCTTCCAAGGTGTAAAATCCATTTTACCATCAAATTTTTCAAAATTAACTCTAGCAATTGGCATTTTGACAAATCAAACAAGAAAACTCTTAGATACAAGACCAGAAAGACTAGGCAGTATGCCTATCAAGATGAGAAGTTCTAAATAAATAATGCTAAGAGACATAGAAGGACTAGAAAAGAAAGAATTCTAATTCTAATAAGTCACAGCAAACAAGAATCAATCAAGAAATTTCTCAAAATAGAGTCAAGTCTAAATATTAAGCAGATAATTCAAAAACAATTATCAATACAAGCAATCAAGAAGTTGACAGATCAATATGGCATGAATGGATATAAACAGAATAAGAGATATCAAATCTTAGAATCAATAAATCCTAATCCTAGCATGCAAATACTAATCGATCAATATACCATTACTAGATATGCCCAAAAAAATTGCTGAAAGTTAAAAGGATGGTTCAAGAAACTTACAGTTGGGTCTTCCTTTAACAGTGTTTATACAAGATGGTTAAGGATACTTACAGTGGGGACTCCAGCTAAACACATACCAGTTTTAATTCAAAATCCACTTCTTCAGTGGGGAGCAGATTTACTTCTTTAAATTTAGTTCCAGAATTTGAAATCCCTCAAACAAAACACAGAAAGAAACTAGTAAGTTTCAATTTGATGAAAAACAATAAAAGAAAGCATATTAACAAATATTTCAAGGCAAAAGAAAAAAGATAAAAAAACGAAGTCAAGATTTGAAACAAAGAAAAGAATATCAAAATATCGCAGAACTATCAAATCTGGTTTTGCATATAGTCTTTATAAAAGAAAAATATCAGAGATTAAACATGCAACTAGGTTAAATCAACTTAAACCTCAAATACTGATAAATCTGTAACATGCATCGCATTTAAACATCAAATCCAGGAGTTATAAACGCTTTGATACCACTTTGTAGAAATTTCAATTCCCGATTTAACTTAAAATAAGCATGCAATGATAGAAAAACAACATAAAACGAAGAACACCAGATTTATTGAACAACACTGCAAGAAGCCTTTATTGATGAAGCAAGAACAGTAAGTGCAGATTACTGAGTTTTTGAAACCCTAGCACTGACTATGTGTTTAACAACACTCAACACATAACAGAAGAAACAAGCAACTAGCGCTAAATGATTTATAGAACGAAATCAAAAACCCAGAAAAACATTGAATGGCTCAACCCTTAAAACAGTTCTAGCTCTACTATGCAAACAAAAAACAATACCTCCCTTTTATAGTTATCTGAAGTCGGTTTACAATGGCTAGAAATATTCCCGTTGAAATTGAGATGGTTACTACGAAATCCTTAAAGCGTTAGGAAAAACTCAGGAATCAGATAAGGAGAGGAAGGAGAGGCGGCTTGAGAGACCAAAAACGGGTTAAGATAACCCTAAACTAGCATAAGAGAGCTTTATATACAAAGGCTCAATAATAGGGGCTGAACAGTAGTGGCTTCGGGCTTTCAAAATGGGCCTAAAAGCCACATACTTTAAATTGAGAAAGTGAAAACAAAGTCAAAGTCAATGAATATGATAGCAGTACCAGTGGATGGGTTCACAAGGTTAGTTTTCACATTTGAAATTTTATAAATCAGAACTATAAAATTCAGTGAATCAATTCCTTTTTCTGCTCTTCACTTTGCAGCGCTATCTCCCTTCGAGCTAGTCACTTTTTCAGAACATCAACTTCAAGATTGAAATCTTAGGTATTCTAATTGAGTTAGTCCACTTGTTTCTCATGTCTCTTAACTTGTTCTTTTTTCAGCGAACTGATTCCTTTCTTCTCTTTACTTCGCAGCACTTTACAGATCTCAGCTCTTCTCCCCTTCAAGCTCGTCAATTCGGCTTCAAAATTATTCTCAGGTATTCCAATTGATCATTTTTGTCTGCTTGTTTCTCATGTCTCCAAACTTTTTCATTTTTCAGCGAACTGATATTCCTTTCTTCTCTTTACTTTGCAGCACTTTACATATCTCAGCTCTTTTCCCCTACAAGCTCGTCAAATTGGCTTCAAAATTGAATTCTCAGGTATTATAATGGATCATTTGTCTGCTTGTTTCGTGCCTCTAAACATGTCCTTTTTCAGCAAATTGGTTCCTTTATTCTTACTTTGCAGCACTTTACATATCTCAGCTGTTCTCTCCTTCAAGCTCGTCATAGCTGCTGGCAACTCCAGAAAACCAGCTTGAAAAATGGATTCTCAGGTTTGATCAGGTGTTGTTTCATTTCTTTTCTTCTCTTCACTTTGTTTCTTGATAATCTTATAAAGTTTGACCAATATTTTACTGATTATTCTCTGTTGTTTGTTCTCATTGCTTTTTAGGATTATTAAAGTCCTGTGTTGAAGGGTCAAAAGGTTCGTTTACTAATTTGTCCCTATCTATGTAGTTATTACTCAAGTATTGTAGATGAAAACGAAAAATATAAATGAAAATAAAAGGTAAAAAAGACGAATAAAAAAGAAAGGAAAAAGAAAAGCAACAAAGACGAGAAACAGTGACCAAGGTGTTGGCCTAGTGGTTACGCTGAAGCTGTGACCTCTAGAGTTACCAGGTTCGAGTCACATCCGGGGTGGGTTGAGGCTTTTTCTTTCCACTTAATATAAGCATAAGAAACCATAGTTGTCAATAGCACAAGCGCAAAAAAGTACGTGTTTGCTTGGAAAAAAAAACGCAGTATAAAATTCTACAAAAAATTATAGGTTTAGAAATTTTATAAAATATAAGTATTTAAAACTAATAAATATGAAAAATATCTTAAATTATTTATTGAAAATAAAGATATAATTAAAAAACTTTTTTTTATTTAAAGGTTGAGTACTGGAATCCGTCCTCAATTTATTAAAAAGGGAAAAAGAAAAATGCAACAAAAAAAAGAAACGAAAAGAAAATAAAGACAGAAAACAAACAGAATAAAAACAAATAAACTCCTTATGGAGGAGAAAATTAGCCCGGTTTTCTGCAGTTTCGTTGAGCTTGCTCTCTATTAGCAATCACTAAACCTTTCTTTTTCTGGACCGAAAATGGCTTCCAATTAGAGGTGGCGGTTTTTATAACTGCAATCATGTTGCATGTAGACCCGCTTCCATTAGGGCTAGATCCCGTGCTTTTGAAAGCAGTCACAATAATAGAATCCACAAGAACCTTCAATCTTGCAGTTGCCGATAAACTCCGCCGACTAGTTTTGTTTTTCCTCTTGACTGTTTCCCAAGTATTATCTTCTTCAGTAGCATCATCCTGCTCGGCTAAATTACCCAAAGATTCCCCTTTCTTAGTAATGGCAAGAGTTTAAGGTCCCTTATTGTGATGCAAAGACACTTCTGACTTAATCTCTTCAATGTTGTCAATGCTGGAATATAAAATATCTTTCAAAATTATTAAATATCGGCTTTCAAAATATAAATACTAACGCCCTGTTCTTTTCAACTTATATTCAATTCAGTTCAGTACTGTTCAGTACTTATCAGTACTGCATACGTATAAAATTACACTGAAATAAGTACTGATAAGTTCAGTTCAGTTCAGTACTACTACTTATAAGTTGAAAAGAACGGGGCCTAATTGTTATAATTAAGTCTCTATGAAAAGAATGTTTCAAATTAGTAAATAAAGTCTCCCTTCCCAATTATTTAAGTCTCACTTTGTCCTTTCTTTTTCATCTCCATAGCGGTATTCTTCTCTCTTTTTAAAGTTTCTTCAGTTTATTCATTTATCTTCATCAAGTATGGCGGCTTCTCCTCCGCCGCCGATAAGAACCGTTGGTCCTATCCCAGCGTAACCTCTGCCTTCGGATTGATCATAGCTTCTCGTCTACACCAAATCGTATCTTTCTTTAACCCTACCAAAAAATGCATTACCCACCGTGATCGTGATTATAGGGCTAGCAGATTGTCTCATCAAGCTGTTACCTCTTATATGGAAAATAGAATCCATTTTGAGAATTTCCCAAATACCTATTAGGACCCGTCGGCTATGAAATTGGTTTTCTCTAAATACTGAATTTCTGGACGTGTTTACATTGCTCGTAAATGCAAGATTGAGAATCTGAACTTTAGATTCTATACTATTGATGGCTCTATTCCCTTGCATGAGGCTTTATATTGCCTTAGTTCAGTCGTGATTTGTGTTGTTCGACTACGTATCTTTAAAGCTAGTTTTTCATCTCAAGGCCAAGCCAATTCTACCAGCATTAGGACCCCCACTACTACCACCCCTATTAGGAAAAGATCCTTCCATGAGTCTCCTCGGGATAACCGCTCCTATGTTGATGTAGTAGCACCTAAACCCAAACTGTTAACTGTTAAAATTGATAACTTTGTTGATAAAGCTCATTGGGTGAACTCCTCTTGCCTAGTTAAAGTTCAAAACATAGCTGAAATTTTGGAATTATATAACACATTGCACTTGAGGAATTTTGCGATAAAATTTGTAGCACTAGTTGGTGGTAACTCGGTTGTTCTATCTTTTTTCTCCAAGGATGCTCTATTGGGCTTTATGGAGGGTGACTGGCTCTCACTTCAGGATATTATCCATGGTTTGTCACCCTACCCTCTTGACTTTGTCCCCCAGGAATATGGCGTTTGTTGAATTTATTAGTTTGTTGCCGGCTGTTCTTTTTAAATCCCTCATCCGACGCTTGGTTGCTCCCTTTAGAAAGATTGTTTTGATTGACTTCAATTTCTCTAAGCCTGAATACTTGGATATTATCCCCTGTATTATTTCAGTCCGCTCTCGCACCCAGGATCGTGAAATTGAGCTCTACTTTGGCGACACGGTGGTTTCAGTTTGGGCAATATTGAGGCAGCTTGTCGGGTGCAAAAACTGCTTGCAATACTCCTCAACTACGGGCTCTATCTCTAACTCGGTGGCTTTACAACAACCTATCTGCAACGTCTCACCGTCTTCATTACATTCAAAGGCATCCTCACCTATCTTGTCACACGCCTTTCTTACCGATAAGCTAGGTTTTTCTATGGATAAGAGATCCCTCAGTCGATCTTCCTCCCTACCAATTTTTAAGCAACCACCGCTAGCCTTATCTGCACCATCTCACCCTTTTGCAAAATCTGGCTCCCACCCTTTCCAACTAGGTCCGTCTGAGGAAACTAACAATCTTCGCAGCTCCTCTAGCTCATCAAGGCTGGATATTTGCAACTATAATAGATTACTGCTCTTACACCAATCTCAAAATCCTTCGAAAGCAGAACTTGCTTGGTTAGATGGCCAGAAGTTGGGTTTGTTCAAAAATAGAAATAAGTCGATCATCATGGGTGTAATTGAGTCTAGAATTGCTACTTGAGATTCCTAGCTTGAAATGGGGTTCTCTCTTAAATTTTTATGTCGTTATCTTTTATTAGTTGGAATTGTCGAGGTGGTTTTGGAAGTTCTGCGAAACAATCATTTATGCCTCTTGTATTCACCGACAACAAAGCTTTGGTTCTGACGAGTTCAATTTCTATTTTCATAAGCGGGCTTGATTTTCTTGAAGACAAAAATTTTGCACCTATTTCAGCGATTCTATGAATCCTCTTATATGCCGAACTCCATTAAAACTTCATTTACTATTCTTGTTCCGAAAGTGCTTGGGTCATGCCCCCTGAACAATTACAGGTCAATTGCACTTGTTCACGACATTTATAAGATTATTACGAAGCTTCTAGCTGCCTGCCTCTAACATATTCTCCCCGAGCTTATTTCGGGGAACCAGTTTACTTTTGTCAAGAATAGAAACATCCATGAATGCTCCTTCTTGGCTTCTTAGATCATACATTTGGTTCACAAACTTTGTCGTTCTGGTTTAGTACTCAATTTAGACTTTCGTAAGGAGTTTGATAGTATCTCTTGGCCCTATATTGATGCATTTTTAAACAAAATGGGTTTCGACAAAAAATGGATTTCGTGGCTCTCCAATTGTCGTACAAATTCCACAACGTCGATCATGGTTAATGGTTCCCCTATTCGGCCTATCAAGCATAGGAAAGGTGTCAAGCAAGGCGACCCTATTTCACCTTTCATTTCTGTCTTAGCTGTAGAGGGCCTTAAACAGCTTATCAACTATAGTATTCAGGAAGGATTGATTCCTAGATTTAAAATCGATGACTCTCTTCCAGATATTTCCCTTTTGCAATTTGCAGATGATACTATATGTTTCCTCCCTACTGTCGAAGCAACAATTCATGCTTTCATTGGTATTCTCCGATGTTTTGAACTGATTTCGGTCTTAGAATTAATTACCATAAGAGTTTGCTTATTGGTATTAATGTGGACGATTGAATGCTTTCCTCTTGTGCTTTGCATCTTGGATGCAAGATAGAAAAGTTCTTGTTCTCTTACCTAGGGGCCCCTTTACAAGCGGATAAGTGTTTCATGTTGGGAGCCATTGTTGGCGAAAATTCAATTCAAGGTTAGCGGGCTAGAAAGGGTGTTGTCTTTCTTATGCGGGTTGGAAGTATCTAATTAAATCGATTCTCTCTTCAATCCTTAGTTATGTTCTCTCTCTCTATAAACTATCGGAATCGGTCTATACTAAGCTTGTGCGGCTTATAAGGAACTTCTTATAGAGGGGTGATTCGACTAGAGTTGGTTTGTGTAAAGTGAGTTGGGATACTATATCTCTGTTGAAATCGCTTGGGGGATTATTTATTAGGGATTTCAAAATTGTTAACTGTAGCTTGCCTCTCAAGTGGCTTTGGCGAGTGCACTCACAAGGTGATTGTTCCTTGTGGTTCATCTTTTGTGTTCGCCATCATGGTTTTCACTCCTGGTGGGATATTGTTAACTCAGATAGTTCTCATCTCTCTCCTATATAGTTGAATGTGACGTCTTGCTGTTATCGCAATCAGCGTTATTGGGGCTTCTTCTCTATAACCTGTCGCATCTGTGTAGGTAATGGTGAATCTTTTTCTTTTTGGAAAGATAATTAGACCTCCAACCAGCCCCTAAGATCGCTCTTTCCCGACTTATTTTAGATGTGCAATTCTGATCGTGTGTCTATTCGGGGTGGTTATAATTTCCTATTTGGTGATAATGCTTTTGAGTGACCCTTTTGGAAGCGGCGACTTCGGCTTCCCCTACAATCTAGATGTATTGAACTTAAAAACTGGATTTCCATGGCTCTTCCATCCGCAATTCCTCCTTTGACGAGCACATATTATCTTGGGCAGTGGGTGCATCTTCAGTTCTCTAATGAAAGGGACCGTTTACTTTAGGATTTAGGCCAAATAAAATGTTTTTGGCTAATTCATTTTGCATAGGTCTTTAGCTTGATAGGCAACAGCCCACTATCTCTTTTAATCCAATTTGCCTCACTTTAATGCTTCCACGAATTTAATTCTTTGGATGTTTATTATTTCATAGACGATTGCTTACACGAGCCTTTCTTTTTCTAACGCTGCAGCACGGTGATTGCCGATAGTTCATGCCCTTTTTGGTCGTAAGTAGAAGCTGTGGATCATACTTTAATTTTTTGCCGATGAAGTTGAACTGTGTGGTGCAAGGCCTTCAAATGGCTAGGAATTCAGGCTGCAATCCCTGCTCATGTCTATGAGTTCCTATAGTGCTGGCGTACTTACTTTGAGCAAGGCTTGTGAAGCGACTTTGCAACCTCGGTGTGGTTTTCTATTGCCTGGTCTCTATCGAAGGCTAGGAATTGGTTCATCTTTGATGGCACACTTGCAAATGAAGACCCTCTAATTTTGTCTATTCTTGTTGGTTTTTATTTAAGTGTAGGAATCGTTCGGTTTGTTTTTCTATTTCGGACTTATTCACAAACCCCGGCATCTGTACTTCCTTTGTAACCTTCTTTTTTTTAAATTATGGAATTTGAAGAGGCTATGTATTGAATCTAGGACCTCCACTACTACATTGAGTGGTGTACCAATTGAGTTATACCCAATTGGTCTTTTGTAACCTTCTTGGCTACCATTAATTGTATTTCTCAGCTTAAGGGGATTTTATATTAAACATTTGGTTTTTTACATTGAGTGGTGTACCAATTGAGCTACACCCAATTGGTCTTTTGTAACCTTTTTGATTATCATTAATTATATTTCTCAGCTTAAGGGGATTTTATATTAAACATCTGGCTTTTTACACCTTCCTTTCATCCAAGGGTTAAGAATTTATTAGAGAGTATTTAAGAAAATAATTAATTATCTGTTAAAAAATTCTCAACCGCTAGATTTTCCCACCCCGCTCTTTTCCTTCCTTAAGGCATAATTCATCAAAAAAAGTCTCACTTTGTCATTTCTTTTTCCTCTCAACAGCGGTATTCTTCTTCTCTCTTTTCAAAGTTTCTTCAGTTTATTCTTTTATCTTTATCAAGTATCAAATGTCTTTTTCTTCCCCCTCAAAAGCTAAAGTAAAAGACAGAATCAACAATTAAGAAAAATTATTGCAAAAATCTTGTAAATCCATAAAATAAAATACTAAATAGATTAAAAACATAAACATAATTGTGGAAAACACGACCAGTTATCTAAAAATTTTAACAACTAAACTGGAAGAAAATATATGTTTAGTTGTGTAATTTCCAAAATAAAAAAGAAAAGAAAATGGTAAAAAAGTTTTGCTATTTTTCAAAATAACCCCAACGGAGAACTCCTTTTTATTGTTTTCAAATTAGAAAACGTTTTTCGTGTTATTTTCTGCAACACCACCATTTACTTATTTATTGTTTATTTTTAACATTTTGATAATTCTTTTATTTTTTATGTTTTGTTTTAATGGACTTCTGTGAGATGTAAAATTATATCTGTAATTGAATTAATTTTTTAATGTTTTTATTTATTAGCAGCAATTCTATATGAAAAGTTGTTTTCAATTTTATTTTTGGTGTTATCTAATCAGTAAATTTTTTTTCAGTAAATGTGAGAAAACTGGTGTTGTTTAGGCCGACATCCCATTCAAGGAGTTCTTTTACAAAGGTTCCGGCATTCTGACGTGGAAAAGTGTCACTCCATAATCAATTAATACTTGTCACACTATATCCACATTTTCATACATAATGGGACATGTGTCAATTGATGTATGGAGTGGCACTTTTTCACCCTAAAATACCGGGACTCATATAAAAATTTCCCCCATTCAAGTTGGCACTCTTGCTGATCTAAACAAACAAATCCCGAGCTCTAATATGTTGAAGAGAAAATAAAATGAAACAAAGACAAAGGTGTCCAAAAGAAACAAAATATAGAAATCTATTGGGTGCTACTTAAAATTATGATAAATAAGGTCATATTTTGTAGAATTATTATTTTGAAGGAAAATATCATATAATCTATTAATAATTGCATAATTTTTTTTGTAGAAGTGAGTGCTAAAATTTTAGCTTCCAAATCTGAAATTTTCCTGCTTATATCTCCAAAATTCTCTGAATGCCAAGGGTGAATGGCTAAGCTTATTTTGGACAATTTGAAGGAAATATATCTGTGTGGGTAAGATGAACAAACTGATTGCCATTTTTCATGAATGAATGGCAAGAACTCAACCTTATCCTACCAAAAGTTTAACAATCTAAAAGGTCTTCTGCCTGCAATTGGAACCACAGATGATCGAAATAATATAGGTAAAAGATCAGAAAGGGTTGTGTCTAATGTCGAGATGGATAGATTTGGCCAAAAGTCTAAGATGTTGCCCGAAACCAGAATCCTATCAATGCGGGAAAAAGAAAGCCTAGTGTGCCATGTGTAGTCACGCCCTTGAAGGGGTAAGTCATAAAGTTCGGTTTCCAAGACAAAATCTTGAAAAACGGTCGTGGAAGGTTGAAATCTGCCCCATGCTCTTTCCGATTCGTGTAAAACTTCGTTAAAATCACCACATATCAATACCCTTTGAAAATCGAGAATAACTAAAATAATTTCTAACCACAAAGCTTTTATATCCATGTGACTCGTTGGGGTATAGACTTAAGACATAAAAATCTTATTATTGCATAGAGAATTTGATCAACACCCATCTAGAAGTCAAAAGAATTAACGACATTAAGTTAAGCAGAGTTCTAAGAGAACAAGATTCCACCTGGAAGGCCAACAGAAGGGATACAGTGATAAGCCCAGAAACGACGAACCATATGATCGGAGACACCTTCAATTTTCGTCTCCAATATAACAAAAAATTTTAGGTTATATTTCCTAATGCATGATAGCACAAACTACTGTTTTGATCCATTATTAACCCCTCCTCGATAGTTCCAACTTAAGAAGTCTAATGACATAAGCAAAAGATATAATACCTTGGTGAGAGATCCTTAATCAATGGACCAAATTATCCATGGCTGCCATAATGATCGATTCATGACGATCTTTGACTAAGCCTAAATTTTTACCCACATTAATAGTCATTTTTTCTCATGATCGAAAGAAGCCCTTACTTGGGATAATATAATAACGCGATTCATATTTGGAATGTTGGGTCTCGATGATCTTGAGTTTTCAGTTTAGTGTGTTTCAAGTGCCTGAAATTGTGCCAAATGCCTACTTAGTTCGACTTCCTCATTATGCACTACTAGTGCCATATTAGTCTCGGGAACGGTGCTTAAGTTAGCTCAAGAATGGTCAAATACAAGGCTGATTTGTACATTTTCTGGGATAGCTACGTCGTGTTGGAAATCTGGGATTGCTTGGATATTTCTGAAGTCGCGAAAAACACTGTCAGATTGAAATTTATTTGGCCGGTTTACCAAATTTTTCAATCGGATAAAATCAGAAAGTGAATCAAGAACAAGAATTCGTTTGCAATGAAATTCCAACCGAGTTTTTCTGTGTATCTGGCCAACATCGTTTTGGTGAATTAAATAGCCAAAAACATCAACAGACATGCTGTTTGGGGAGCAGTCATGTCCAAAAGACATGTTTCTTCCGAATTCAGTTGTGTCCAACAGACACACTGTTTCGGACAAAATTCATTTTCTGTTGAATTTTTCCAAAGGATGCGTGGGTTCAGGAATAAAAAATTTTCGAGCTTGACCCCAGCCCAGGTCACTGCCCCAGGACCCTACCAGGGGCTGCCGCCCCTCGGACCCTGCCTAGGGGCGCTGCCCCTAGACCCTGCAAGGGGCTGCCGCCCCTTGGACCCCGCACCCGGGCAAGTGTGCACTCCGCACTCTCCATACTTGTTCGGTGAAATGTCACGATCGCATTGGTCAACCTAGTTGATCCAATTACACTAAAATATTAACAATCCTCCCCCATTTTAGTGTAATCCTTGATTAACTAAACAAAATCACAACAAACAACAAACTTATGCATAAATGAAATATCGTGACGATTGAATTTCATCTTAGTATATTACACATTCCAAATATTCGAATACCAAGGTGTCACTATGGATTGAACCTTAGTTATTCATTATAAATACATGAAGATAATATACACATAAGTCAAGATTCTAAAAGTTCTAACTTGACACTTTCTTTTACTAGCCTTGTGTCCTTATCCTTCATAAGCATATCAAAGCCAAGTCCAAGCTTCTTGAAGCAGCATAACTTCATGCTCACATAGGTAGCTCTTTTACTCTTGCACCTGCATATGCAATTTTTCAAAAGAACTATTAAGAAGATAAACTTCAACCTCCTTTATCTTGCAGGTCTGAACACATACCTTGGGATGATGTTACTAATGTGTTCCAATCTCCAAATGTTAAGCTTTCCACATTGAATTCTACATCTAATGTCATATTAGATGGGAATTGGGTATCTCAACATGAGAGATTTCAGATGGACTTTAATCCCATCCCCATAGTCGACTTGTGCACAAGATCTCTTCTTAACCCTTTAGTTAAATGATCGGCTAAATTTTGCTCAGTTTTTACAAACTCTAGTGATATGACACCTTGCATGATGCGTTCCCGAATCATGCTATGTCTAACACTTAAATGTCTAGACCTACCCTTATATACTTGTCTGTAAGCATTGGCCAAGGCAGCTTCACTATCACACCTAATAGATATAGGTGATATTGGTTTAGGCCACAATGGAATATCATAAACGAGATCTCTCACCCATTCAACTTCTTTACCAGCTGCTGCTAATGCAACAAATTCAGATTCCATTGTTGAATTAGTGATACAAGTCTGTTTCTTTGATGCCCAAGAGACAGCGCCTCCCCCAAGAAGGAATACCCATCCACTTGTGGAAGAACTATCTTCTTCATTGGATATATAACTTGCATCTGAATAACCCTTAAAAATTGAAGGAAATCCAGTATAGGTCAAACCATAATCCTTGGTTCCTTTTAAGTACTTGAATACTCGGCTTAAAGCTTGCCAATGATGTGAACTAGGATTACTAGTATACCTACTAAGTTTTCCAACAGCAAAGGCTATATCAGGCCTAGTGCTAATCATGGCATACATAAGACTACCAATGGCTCTCGAGTATTCAAGTTGAGATACTGCAACACCTTTATTAGGCAGAAGCTTAACACAAGGATCCAAGGGAGTGCTAACTGGAGAACAATCCTTGAAATTGAATTTATTCAAAATCTTCTCAATATAATGAGATTGGGAGATTGAAATAACATTGTTCTTCCACTTAATTCGTATACCAAGAATCACCTCAGCCTCCCCCAAATCCTTCATTTCAAAACTAGATGACAAAAATTTCTTTGTTTCATTAACATGATTTTGGTCAGTACCAAAAAACAACATGTCATCCACGTATAAGCAAATCATGACTCCTTTACCAGAAAGATCAAACTTGCTATATACACATTTGTCTGCTTGGTTGATATGAAAATCGTTAGACAAAACCACATCATCAAATTTTTTATGCCAAGCTTTCGGTGCTTGTTTCAATCCATATAAAGATTTCTTCAACTTACATACCTTATTTTCATAACCTGACACAACAAACCCTTCCGGTTGTTTCATATAGATTTCCTCATCTAATTCACCATTTAGGAATGCAGTTTTAACATCCATTTGATGAATTACAAGGTTGTGTATAGCTGCCAGGGCTATCAACAACCTAATAGTAGAAGTCCTTGCAACAGGAGCATAAGTATCAAAGAAGTCAATTCCTTCTTTTTGCCTAAAGCCTTGGATAACCAATCTGGCTTTATACTTTTCTACGGTACCATCCACTTTCATTTTCCTTTTGAAGATCCACCTATTTCCTAGTGGTTTGCATCTGGGTGGTAAATCAGCCAATTCCCATATATTATTGTACATGATAGAGTCCATCTCATCTTGGATTGCTTCTTTCCAGAATGCAACATCTCTCGAAGCCATAGCTTCATTAAACGTTTTTTGATCCTCTTCAACAATAAAACAATATTGATACTGATTCTCAAACTCATCCCTCGGACCCTGCCTAGGGGCGCTGCCCTTAGACCCCGCCAGGGGCTGCCGCCCCTTGGACCCCGCACCCGGGGGCGCTGCCCCCAGACCCCCCAAATCGTAAACAGTACCCGAACAAGTGTGCACTCCGCACTCTCCATACTTGTTCGGTGAAATGTCACGATCGCATTGGTCAACCTAGTTGATCCAATTACACTAAAATATTAACACGTCGTGCTTTTGAAATTCTGCTTAGAATGAATCATATGAATTACTGGGGTCAATTGAGCCTTCGCTAGAGTCGCTGGATACATCTGATTCGATATCCTGGCAGTGTTCATAACCCACGCCTTGTCTGAGATTGGTGTGAATTTCTACCTCCCTCGAACCAACAAGAAGTTTAAATGAATGATTGGTGGTGCCAAAAGAGATCGAGACAAGATATAAAACAATATCAAGACAGTCCGGTCTAATTAAGTCAGAGTCCAATAAAACAATTCGATCGAAGGATGTAGCTAAGTGTCTAAGAAGATTTTCTATATCAACACAGGGGGATACTCATAAAATCAATATACATGATGCACTCCTTAGGAGAAAAATTAGCTGGCAAGAATTGTACCCGTTTGAATATATGGTGCATAGCCTTCCAATCTCTACCTACAAATTCATTCATGGCAGTCACTAGAATAAAAGCGATAATAATAGTATCATTACCCATAGGAGCAACAAAGGCAATGTCAAATCCATGATTCTGTAATAGTTCAAAAGTGATACAAATATTTGAAATGTCATGCAAAGAAATAAGACATGACTTATCTTTCCAAGGGGCCACTTTCATAATAAGTTCATGGCCCCGAGATGAGTTCGCTTGGTTGGATGGTATTCCTTGGTGTTCGGAATTTAGTTTAGAAAAAGAAGCCTAGATCAAATCCTTGGGACCTTCAACTACTTTCGCATACGATCTCTCTCCTCTATACGAATCATGAAATTTGATTTTCTATTTTGGAGCCTAAAGAGGGATCGGATTACGCTTTGGATTTTAGATTAATGGAGATTTGATCCTTCTCATATATCTTGCCTTGAACGCCCTGAATTGTATGATTCCAATTGATATAGAGGTTCATCGATAAAGAATTCCATGAATAGGTAGGGAGCCATCGATAGATAAAAAACCAAAATTCAGAATTTTTGGCGTTTTTCCTCCTGGCCACGTAAATCTTGCCGATGATGCCATATTTCTTGAAAATTCTACTCATCGAGTCTGCTCTATACATGTTCGGGAAATTTTCAAAATAAATTCTGGTAGGGATAGGAGGTCCAGATCATCGATTTTCCAGATTCGGGGGGCGACGTGAGGTGTGAGTGGTGTTGTGGTTGCGTGGGTAATGATGATGGTAGTGATCAGGGTTGCGGGGTGGTTGTGATCACCGTCGGAAAGGTTATGGCGGTGATAGGGGGAGCCGTCGGGAATTAGATTACCATGATTGGGACCTTGAGTTTTTAAAATTTGGTGGATTTCATTTCTAGTCGATTCCATCCAAAATGCTAATTTCCAATTCCACCAATTTGGTTGAATTTGGAGGGAGCCTATTTTTTTCCAAGTTTGTCCCTTCTTTTTAACTTATTTTACTAACTTAACCAAAGAATTTTTATACATAAAGGGTACATATGTAATTATACTACATTTTTCTTTATAAATCCATCCCTGTATTTCAAACATCACAATTTTATTCTAAATTTTTTTCTTCTTATATACTGACTTATCATTCCATAATTTTTCTCCTAATTAATAAAACGACAAATAAGAGAAAAGATGCTGAAAATACATAAAAAAATAACTTAATAATAGTAAAAGAAAAATAATGAAAGACTAAGGGTATACTTGGATTGAAGGTTTTGAAGGAGGAGGAGGTAATTAGATTACCATGATTGGGGCCTTGAATTTTTAAAATTTGGTGGATTTCCAAAAGGTCAATTTCTCAATTCCGCCAATTTGGTAGAATTTGGAGGGAGCCTATTTTTTTTTCCAAGTATGTCCCTTCTTTTTAATTTATTTTACTAATTTAATCAAGTTTGTCCCTTCTTTTTAATTTATTTTACTAGATATATAGGGAGAAAAAGAAGGACATTCATATGGCTTTCATTGATTTAGAGAAAGCATATGATAGAGTGTCGAGGAAAGTACATTGGTGGGCGCTGGAGAAAAAATGTATTCATGTAAAGTACATAAACTTAATAAATGACATGTATGAAGGGGCAGTAACAAGTGTTCAAACTAGACAATGAGTGACAGAGGAGTTTCCCATCATGATTGGATTGTATCAAGGCTCATCTATAAGCCCATTTTTATTTGCCCTAGTTATGGATGAGTTGACCACCAAAATACAAGATGACATCCCATGGAGTATGTTGTTTGCGGATGACATGGTCTTGATTGATGAATCAGGGGAAGGGGTTAACAAGAAGCTAGAGGTGTGGAGAAATGCGTTAGAGAGTAAAGGTTTTAAGTTAAGTAAAAGTAAGACAGAGTATTTGCACATCAAGTTCAGCTTACTAAAGGGAGACGAAGGAGAAGTAAAACTAAGAGATACAATTATGCCAAAACGTAAATGATTTAGGTATTTGGGCTCTCTCTTCCATGAGGAGGGGACGATTGATGATGATGTAACTCATAGAATTAATGTAGGATGGATGAGATGGAGAAGTGCCACCGGAGTCTTATGTGATAAAAAGATACATTTGAAATAGAAAGGTAAATTCTATAAAACGGTGGTTAGGCTAACCATGACATATGAGAGTGAATGTTGGGCTATTAAGACTCAACATATTCAAAGGATGAATGAGGAGGAAATGAGGATGCTTAGGTGGATGAGTGGGTATACAAGGATGGATCGAATTAGAAATGAATGCATCCGCTAAAAGACTGGTGTTGCACATATTGAGGATAAACTGAGAGAAGGACGACTAAGATGGTATGGACATGTGCTACGTAGACCAATAGGTGCTCCAGTTAGAAAATGTGAGAACTTATGGACAGAGAGTAATGTTAGAGGGAGAGATAGACCTAAGATTACTTGGAGCGAAACTATTTCTAAGGATATGCGTTTGCTCGGTATGGATGAAAATTTGGCTTTTGATAGAGCTTCATGGCGTTGGAAGATCCATATAGCTGACCTCATCTAGTGTGGGATTTAAGGCTCAGTTATTGGTTGGTAATCAAAGAAATTTTATACATAAAGGGTACATATGTAATTATACTATATTTTCCTTTATAAATCTATCCATTCATCCTAAACATCATATTTAAAAAAAAATTTGCACTCCCTTCAAATTCTACCATTTCTTTTCCTTTCCCTTCCTTTGAAATTTCCTAATACTTTGCTCCCAAGCAATTTCCTAGTACTTTGCTCCCAAGCAAAGCCAAAGATACACTTAAAAAATGGTGGGAGTAATTTGTAATGCAAATTCATGAGTATGTTTTATCTCAATCTATGTTATATCCTTTTAGGGATATGAGTCCATGGTAGATTTAATAAGTTGAATGAAAAATGTATACCCAATCCAGAGAAACCTTCAAGACATGGTAGTAATAAAGGTTCATATAGCCTTTCTTCCCAGAAATTAGTAAATTGAGAAAGTGAAAACAAAGTCAAAGTCAATGAATATGATAGCAATACAAGACAGAAACAATAGACAAGGTAAAACCATTGTTATCAATACCGTACTGTACCGGCTGGTTCAACCAATTTTATCATGAATCGGTCATAGTTACAGTACGGTATACTTATAAATAGGTTTTAGTAAAAAAACTGGAGAAAACTGGGTTAAATAGAAAAAACTGGTAAAACTGGTGTACTAGTTTAAACCAGTTTTTTCAAAATACTTTTGGCAACGAGTAAATTTGTTGCTAAAGAAATAGAAAAGCGTTGCTAAAGACTTAAAAATGTTGCTCCAGACAAAAAAAGTTGCTAGAAACCCAAAAAAGCGTTGCAATATTCATTAAATAATATATATTTTTTCCAAAACCTCTTTCGCAACACGCAAAATTATTGCAAAAGACCTATAAAGTGTTGCAATAGCCACTGAAAATCTTAAATAATATATATTCTTTAAAAAATAAAAAATCGATAAACCACTAATAATACCTGTTATACCGCATACCACTTGACTCGCCGATATGTGGCCCAGTACGGTATTGATAACATTGGGTAAAACAGAGTTGAGGTGATAATAAAGAAAAAAACAAAGAGAAGAAATGGACTGAAATCCAATATTAAAATGTTAAAATAACTTGCAATGTTCAATTTGTCTGGAATCATAATTGAATAATTCTTTAATTATAATGTGAGTTAAATTACATGGAATTTTTTAAGTTAATTATATTTAAAACCGAATGAAAATTATAATTACTGAACTAAACTGAATGAATTATAAGTTGAAAAGAATACGTGTCTCAATATAAACACTTATATTAAACAAGAGAAAAACTGACTTTAAATATGATAGGTATATGGTCCATTAAAGTCAATAATTATGATAGGGGTCACAAGGACACGACAGTTAGTTTTCACATTTGAAATTTGATAAATTAGAAGTGTAGAATTGAAAGCAATAGTCGTCCATCGGGTCTTTCATTTCAAACACAGAATTCAATTTTAGCTTTAATTTATCAATTTCAGGCTTATGTTTACAGGTAATCAACATGTCATCAACATAAAGTAACAAGTATATATATGAATCATCTTTTAATTTCATATAGTAAACACAGGGATCATACATACTTCTACGGAAATTTAATTCAAGGATAAATTGATCAAATCTAAGGTACCACTGCCTAGGAGACTGTTTCAAACCATACAAGGACTTTTTCAAAAAACATACATGTGACTCTTTCCTACTTTGGACAAAACCATCAGGTTGGGACATAAAGATTTCTTCATTTAAATTGCCATGAAAAAAGGCAGTTTTAACATCTAATTGTTGTAACTCTAAGTCACACAAAGCAGTCAAGGACAAAATGATTCTGATTGAAACATGTTTTACTACAGGAGAAAAAATATCATGGAAATCAATACCATCTACTCGACTAAAACCCTTAGCAACAACTCTAGCTTTGAACCTTTCATTTACAACACATAGAATTTCAGGTTTTCTTTTAAACACCCATTTACAGCCTATAATTCTTTTATTTTTAGGCCTAGGAACTAGAATCCAAGTGTTGTTTTTATTCAAAGATTCTATTTCACTTAACATAGCAGTATGCCATTTATTCCAATCTTTAGATTGTTTAGCTTCATTATAAGTTCTTAGTTCAACATATTCAACACAATCAGCAACATTGCAGCAAAATCAACAAATTCAGAATAACTACAATCATAAATAGTAGTATCAAGGAACCTAGAAGGCCTTACTTCCCTTCTAGACCTAACCCTAACTAATTGGTAGTTATCAGATCCAGAATAGGCTGATTGGACTCATTATTAACAACTTCAGGTAGATCATTTAGGTCATTTTCATTCAAGTTGTTATGGTCATATTGATTTTCATTAACAGGATTATTAAAATCATTATTTTGTTCAATCCTATCAAACTCCACCTCAAACCAAGATTACTGATTATCAGTCTGATTATTAATAATATAGTTTTCAAGTTTGGGAAATTCATTTTCATTAAAAACAGCATCCCTACTTATAACAACCTTGTTATCAAACAAAGACCAAAACTTATATCCCTTAATACCAGATGGATAACCTATAAAAATACACTTCTTAGCTCTAGGGTCTAACTTAAACTCTTTACTATGAACATAGGCAGCACATCCAAACACTTTAAGGTGACTCAAGTTTATAGGTTTGTTGTACCAAATCTCATTGGGACATTTAAAATCAATGGCAGCACTAGGAGATTTATTAATCAAGTAACAAGTAGTTTGGGCAGCTTCTGCCCAAAAACTTTTACTTAAACCAGACTCAAACAACATGCATCTAACTTTGTTTAACAGTGTTCTATTGTACCTTTCAGCCACTCCATTTTGTTGAGGTGTATAGGTACAGGTCCTGTGTCTTACTATTCCATTTTCTGTACAATAAGAGTTAAACTAATTGTTTATAAATTCTAGGCCATTGTCAGTTCTAAGAATTTTAATCTTAAGACCAGTTTGATTTTCAAGTAGCAATTTCCATTCTAAGAATTTATCAAACACATCATTCTTATTTTTAAGAAAATAAATCCAAACTTTCCTTGAAAAGTTATCAATAAAAGACACAAAGTACTGAGATCCAGAAATGGATTCAGGAACAAAAGATGACCCCCATAGATTACTATGCACATATTCTAAACAAACTTTAGATGTAATTGTTGAGTTACTAAAACTTTGTCTATGAGATTTACCCATAATACAAGTTTCACAAGT
Source organism: Euphorbia pulcherrima (assembly GCA_947683365.1). Classification (NCBI taxonomy): domain Eukaryota; kingdom Viridiplantae; phylum Streptophyta; class Magnoliopsida; order Malpighiales; family Euphorbiaceae; genus Euphorbia; species Euphorbia pulcherrima. The sequence continues at coordinate 1,505,699 of CANTUS010000006.1, read as the reverse complement.
TTGAACTTTATTAGAACCAGGAATATCAAGGACTCTTTCCTTTTAAAGGTAAGACAGACCCGTATTGCCTATATGACCAAGTCTCTTATGCCATAAGATAGTTTTCTCATTACTATTTCTGGCATAAACAGAACACACGAAAGCAAAACCATTTAGATAGTAAAGGCCATTAGCAAGATTTCCATCCAAGAGACATCTGCCATTTGTAGTAATTCTCATGACTCCACCTTGAGCCTGATATACTAAGCCTTTGCTATCTAAATAACTAAGAGATAAAATTCCTTTTAAGACTAGGTATGTGTCTAACATCCTTTAAAAGGATCCTACTGCCATTTTTCACATTAAGCAACACAACACCAATACTAAGAATTTCACAAGTTGTGTTATTACCCATTAAGACTTTACCACCACTTATACTTTCATATTCATAAAACCAGTCTTTATTAGGTGTCATGTGAAAAGTGCAACCAGAGTCCAATATCCAAGACTCTTGGTCCTTGTTATTACTAACAACAAGGGCCTCTATATCTCCTAAATCAACAGTATTATTAACTGCTCCAATTTGATTGGTGTTGTTTTGATTATTCAATCTTTGTCTACAAAATCTCCTAGTATGACCCTTTTTCTTACAATAAAAGCAAGTTAAATCTTTGTGTGATTTAAACTTATTTTTATCACTGGTTAGATTGATTATTACTAGTTTTTTATTTACGTGAATTACCATGAGGATCTTTCCCTTTAAATCCTATCTTTTGACCTCCCTTCTTACCTTTAACAACTAGAGCCTCACTAGACAGACTTTTACCATTAGTGTCACCTTTTAGTTTAAGTTCCCTTAATTTCAAAGCATTTATGATGTCATTTACACTTAAAGACTCTCTACCATATTTCACGGCAGTTTTAATTTCTCTATAAGTGTTTGGTATGGAATTTAACAATATTATACTTTGATTTTCATCAGTATTTTCTAAACCCATTACCAATTTCTGAAATTCATCAAGATTATCATCTATACCTTTAGTTGAGTTCATTTTAAAATAAACAATTTTTCTTTCAAATATGACATTTTAGATAAGTCTTTAGTCTTATACAAGGTCTCTAACTTAGTCCACAGGGCAGGGGCCTCATCACAGTCCCTTACCCTTCTTAGAACAGAACCAGAGAGATTTAGGATAATAGTGGAGTATGCCAACTCCATTATGTCATGTTTCTCCTCTGCAGTCAACTCAACACTTAAGGTATCTATACCATTCAAGGCCCTATGACACTTTTGTTGGACTAAAACAACTTTCATTTTATTCTTCCGAAGTGTAAAATCCATTTTACCATCAAATTTTTCAAAATTAACTCTAGCAATTAACATTTTGACAAAATCAAACAAGAAAACACTTAGATACTAGACTAGAAAGACTAGGCAGTATGCCTATCAAGATGAGAAGTTCTAAAGAAATAATGCTAGGAGACAAAGAAGGACTAGAAAAGAAAGAATTCTAATTCTAATAAGTCACAGCAAACAAGAATCAATCAAGAAATTTCTCAAAATAGAGTCAAGTCTAAATATTAAGCAGATAATTCAAAAACAATTATCAATACAAGCAATCAAGAAGTTGACAGATCAATATGGCATGAATGGATATAAACAGAATCAGAGATATCAAATCTTAGAATCAATAAATCCTAATCCTAGCATGCAAATACTAATCTATCAATATACCATTACTAGATATGCCCAAAATTTTTTTGCTGAAAGTTAAAAGGATGGTTCAAGAAACTTATAGTTGGGTCTTCCTTTAACAGCGTTTATACAAGAGGGTTAAGGATACTTACAGTGGGGACTCCAGCTAAACACATACCAGTTTTAATTCAAAATCCACTTCTTCAATGCAGAGTAAATTTACTTCTTCAAATTCAGTTCCAGAATTTGAAATCCCTCAAACAAAACACAGAAAGAAGCTAGTAAGAATCAATATGATGAAAAACAATAAACAAAAGAATACTAACAAATATTTCAAGGCAAGAAGAAAAAAGAGAAAAAACGAAGTCAAGATTTGAAACAAAGAAAAGAATATCAAAATATCGCAGAACTATCAAATCTGGTTTTGCATGTAGTCTTTATAAAAGAAAAATATCTGAGATTAAACATGCAACTAGGTTAAATCAACTTAAACCTAAAATACTGATAAATCTGTAACATGCATCACATTTAAACATCAAATCCAGGAGTTACAAACACTTTGATACCACTTTGTAGAAATTTCGATTCCCGATTTAACTTAAAATAAGCATGCAATGACAGAAAAACAACATAAAACGAAGAACACCAGATTTATTGAACAACACTGCAAGAAGCCTTTATTGATGAAGCAAGAACAGCAATTGCAGATTACTGAGTTTTTGAAACCCTAGCACTAACTATGTGTTTAACAACACTCAACACATAACAGAAGAAACAAGCAACTAGCGCTAAATGATTTACAGAACGAAATCAAAAACCTAGAAAAACATTGAATCGCTCAACCCTTAAAACAGTTCTAGCTCTACTATGCAAACAATGAACAATACCTCCCTTTTATAGTTATCTGAAGTCGGTTTACAACGGCTAGAAATATTCCCGTTGAAATTGAGACGGTTACAACGAAATCCTTGAAGCTTTAGGAAAAACTCAGGAATCAGATAAGGAGAGGAAGGAGAGGCGGCTTGAGAGACCAAAAACGGGTTAAGATAACCCTAAACCAGCATAAGAGAGCTTTATATACAAAGGCTCAATAATAGGGGCTCAACAGTAATGGCTTCGGGCTTTCAAAATGGGCCTAAAAGCCACAGACTTTAACAGGACAAATTAAGGTTCTTTTATTTTTGATGTATTTTATTTTTTATTTGATAATATTCAGCTCGGCTATTTTTTGGTGTTGAGATTGCTAATTTAGTTGGAATACCTGTATTTTAGAAAATTTTCGTCCTCTGTTTACAATTAAAAAAATTTAGAATAATAATTTATTTTTTAAATACACAAGCATAATACCGACTATTTTATTTCCTTAGAGTAGAGGAGATGGTGAGAGACTACCAAAATTTTTTGAAGTGTCACTCATCCATTTGCTATAAAAAAAATGAGCCTAAAGAATAGGTAGATATTATAGTGACAGCGTTATTGTCCTTTGTGTTTAGCCTTGATGCCTAATACTTCAATTAAGAAAGAATTATTTAATTCACTGAACATGGTAGTAATAAAGGTTCACGAAGCCTTTCTTCCCGGAAATTATTAAATTGAGAAAGTGAAAACAAAGTCAAAGTCAATGAATATGAGAGCAGTACCAGTGGATGGGTTCACAAGGACAGGACACCTAGTTTTCACATTTGAAATTTGATAAATCAGAACTGTAGAATTGAAAGCAATAGTCGTCCATCAAAGTCTTTCCTACAAATAGTGTCTCTCCTCTAATTCTTATTTTTCGCTTGTTATAAATTAATTAAAATAGTTAAGTTTAAAGGACTAATAATTTATAAATTTATATCACTTATTTTTAAGTAATATAAAATTTATCCGTTATATTATTTCACATAGCATCGCTTCTATATTACAAAACACAAAATAACACAATTTATTAATCTTTCTGTCAATACTTTAATTAAATATAAAACCACACATATTAATATTTGAGCTTTGGGCCACAATTTTCATTCGACACATTCGCCACCGTCCACTGACAAATAAACCTCATCTCGTCTCGCAACTTATTTCAAAAACAATTACATGTTTTTATTTTATGCTAACTAATCCACATGTTTCTTTGATTCATTTGCCGCGTAGATTTCTTCTGCACTTTTTTTTTATGAAATTAAGTTTATTAATAATTCACCGGTCAAACCCTAACGACTCTATATTATCTTGCTGCTGCTGCCTCCTTAATCAGCTTCGAAATTGAGTTAACTTTTTTCGCCTCCCTTCTGGCTACTTGAGAAAATTAGCTTAAAAATTGAATTATGAGGTATTCTATTCGATTTTTTAGGGTTGAAATTGGATTGTTTCTGCTTCTCATGTCTATAACCTTGTCCTTTTTTCAGCGAATCGATTCCTTTTCTGCTCTTCACTTTGCAGCGCTATCTCCCTTCGAGCTACTCACTTTTCAGAACATCAGCTTCAAGATTGAAATCTCAGGTATCCTAATTGAGCTAGTCCACTTGTTTCTCATGTCTCTTAACTTTTTCTTTTTTCAGCGAACTGATTCCTTTCTTCTCTTTACTTTGCAGCACTTTACAGATCTCAGTGTTGGATTATAAACTTGATCCTTATCAATGGAAACCCAAAATCCAAATCCAATCAATTGGAGTCCAAGCCCACAAATCCAAAATGTAGTAAATTTATTTAGGTATTTTAAGTATGTAGATTTTTGTGTGTGATAACCAAATTGGAGGCTATTAACTACAACCAATTTGGAGGCCATTAAATTAACTAAATAAGTTGGCTATTAATTGTATTAGTTGGAGGTGGTGGTAAGTAATTGTGTTAGTTAATAATTGTGGGAGTTGGGAGTTGGGAGTTGGGAGTTGTATAATTCACCTATAAATAGGGGAGTTCTTTAGTTGTTTTTCATCAACAAAAATAAGAACTTCTTTAGAGAGAAAAGAAGTAAAGAGTGAGTTGTAGTATTGTATTTTGAGTGAGAGTGTTCTTGTAATATTTTTGAGTTTAATAAAAGTTGTTTGTTTGAGTGTTTTAATTTCCAACAAAGTGGTATCAGAGCTAGGTTGAAAGCTCGAGTCCTCCTCCAGAAAAGAATTTTTTTTTCCCGAGTGTGGAAAAATCGAGTTGAAACTGCCCAGGCGTTGCAGTAGCTAAAAAGCCCAGAAAGTGTCGCAATAGATTGCCAAAAGCGTTGCAATACGTCCAGCGTGTTGCAAAAGACTCCAGAAGTGTCGCAGTAGAATCCAGAAGTGTGGCAGCAGACTCTAGAAAGTGTCGCAATAGCTCCTGTACGTCTAGAAAAGCTATTTGAGTAAGATGGCGAATAACATGGCATCCTTTCAAGTTCCAACACTCAACAATAACAACTACGACAATTGGAGTATCAAGATGAAGGCTCTTCTCGGTGCTCATGATGTTTGGGATATCGTAGAGAAAGGATTCAAGGAGCCCGAAAATGAAGCCTCTCTCACGCCAGATCAAGCTACAACTTTGAAGGATTCCCGAAAGAGAGACAAGAAAGCTCTCTTCCTCATCTATCAAGCATTAGATGATGACGGTTTTGAAAAGATTTCAAGTGCAACTTCCGCCAAGCAAGCATGGGAGAAGCTACAAATCTCTTACAAAGGAGCCGAAAAGGTGAAGAAGGTACGTCTCCAAACACTAAGAGGTGAGTTTGAATCCTTGCACATGAAACCATTCGAGTCTATCTCCAACTACTTTTCAAGAGTAGCAGTCGTTTCTAATCAATTGAAAAGAAACGGTGAGAAGTTAGAAGATGTAAGAATAATAGAGAAGATACTCCGCTCGTTGGATCACAAATTTGAGCACATCGTGGTGACGATTGAAGAAACCAAAGACTTGGAGGAGATGACGATTGAAGAACTCCAAGGATCACTACAAGCCTATGAAGAAAAGCATAAGAAGAAACAAGGTATCTCTGAGCAACTCCTCAAGCTACAACTAAAGGATACGAGTGAAGGCCAAGGCAATGGTAGAAATAACCATGGCAGAGGCAGAGGCAGAGGAAGAGGCCGCGGACGAGGAGGAAGCCGTGGTTGTGGACGGAGTTGGAATTACAATAACAATTCCAACAACAACTATGAGAAAGGAGAAAGCTCCACGCAAGGTCGTGGAAAAGGAAATTCGAACTCGAGGTATGACAAATCTCAAGTCCGATGCTATAATTGTCAAAAGTTTGGGCATTATGCTTCAGAATGTAGAGCTCGAAATGATCAAGTTGTAGAGAAGGCAAATTTCGTGGAGGAGAAGATTGAGGAGAAAGAAATGCTATTATTAGCATACAACAACAATAGTGATCATCAAGACAACACATGGTATCTTGACACCTGTGCAAGCAACCACATGTGCGGAAAAAGAAGCTTATTCGTGGAGCTGACTGAAGAAGTAAGTGGCGATGTCTCATTTGGAGATGACAGCAAGATATCGGTGAAGGGGAAAGGTAACATCCTCTTTCGTGCTAAAGATGGTAGCCACCAATTAATTTCAAATGTCTACTATGTGCCTAATATGAAGTGCAACATTCTAAGTTTGGGCCAACTCTTAGAAAAAGGCTATGATATTCACATGAAAGATTGTAGTCTTTTAATAAGAGATGGCAAAGGAGATCTGATTGCTAAAGTACAAATGTCAAAGAATCGAATGTTTCCTTTGAACATTCAACATGATGTTGCGAAGTGTTTGAAGGCGTGTTACAAAGACGCATCATGGCTATGGCATCTTCGATTTGGTCATCTCAACTTCGGAGGATTGGAGCTACTATCGAAGAAAGGAATGGTTAGAGGCTTACCATGTATCAACAATCCTGATCAATTGTGCGAAGGATGTTTACAAGGGAAGCAATTTAGAAGAAGCTTTCCAAAGGAGTCAGACTATAGAGCCAAGAAACCGCTCGAACTCATCCATACCGACGTGTGTGGTCCTATCAAGCCAAGTTCTCTCGCTAATAGTAACTACTTCCTTCTTTTCATTGATGATTACTCAAGAAAAATATGGGTATATTTCTTGAAGCAGAAATCAGAAGTCTTTGGAGTGTTTCAGAAGTTCAAAGCAGCTGTGGAAAAGGAGAGTGGTCATAAGATCAAAGCCATGAGATCTGATCGAGGAGGAGAATTCACATCCAATGAATTCAACGAGTTTTGTGCAGCACATGGAATCCGTCAACCCTTAACGGTTCCTAGATCCCCCCAACAAAATGGTGTGGCAGAAAGGAAGAATAGAACAATTCTTGACATGGCACGGAGTATGCTCAAAAGCAAGAAACTACCCAAGGAGTTTTGGGCGGAAGCAGTGGCATGTGCAGTCTACCTATTAAATCGTTCTCCTACAAGAAGTGTGTGGGGAAAGACACCACAAGAAGCATGGAGTGGAAGAAAGCCCGGAACTTCCCATCTTCGAGTCTTCGGGAGTGTAGCTCACGTTCATATACCAGATGAGAATCGAACCAAGCTTGATGATAAAAGCAAAAGTTTTATTTTCATCGGTTATGACTCAAGCTCAAAAGGCTATAAGCTATACAATCCGAATGAGAAGAAATTTATGATCAGCCGAGATGTGATATTTGATGAAGAAGGAGAATGGAACTTTGATTCTCAAACGGAAGACTTCAATTTTTCTCCATTCGAGGAAGATGAACCGACAACACCTGAGCAACCAAGACAAGTTCAACAAGGCCTCACAACTCCACCAACTTCTCCTACTGATAGAGATAGGTCATCATCATCTCTATCCTCAAGCGAGACTGAAGATGAAAGAGAAGTGCATCGTATGAGAAGTCTTCGAGAACTCTATGAGGTGACTGAACAACTAGACAATCTTACATTATTTTGTCTATTTGTTGACTGCAAGCCAGTGACATTTCAAGAAGCTGTAAAAGAGAAAAAGTGGAGAGATGCTATGGACGAAGAAATCAAGGCCATTGAGAAGAATGATACATGGGAACTCACTTCACTTCCTAAAGGACACAAGGCGATAGGTGTCAAATGGGTGTACAAAACAAAGCGGAATGCCAAGGGAGAGATCGAAAGACACAAGGCAAGGCTTGTTGCAAAAGGCTATTGTCAAAAGGCTGGAATTGACTACGATGAGGTATTCGCTCCAGTTGCTCGATTGGAAACTATCAGACTAATAATTTATTTAGCGGCTCAAAACAAGTGGAGTATTCATCAAATGGATGTAAAATCGGCGTTCCTAAATGGAGTTCTTGAAGAAGAAGTTTACATCCAGTAACCACCAGGTTATGAAGTCAAAGGCCATGACGACAAGGTGTTGAAATTGAAGAAGGCCCTTTATGGGCTAAAACAAGCACCAAGGGCATGGAATAGCAGAATTGACAAGTACTTCCAAGAAAATGGCTTCAACAAATGCCCCTTTGAGCACGCTTTGTACATCAAGATCAAAGATGGAGATATTTTGATCGTGTGCCTCTATGTGGACGATTTGATATTCACTGGAAGCAACCAAAGAATGTTCGATGAATTCAAGAAAGAGATGACGAAGGAGTTTGAGATGACAGACATGGGGCTCATGGCGCACTACCTCGGCATAGAAGTAAAGCAACAAAAGGATGGAATATTCATTTCACAAGAAAGCTATGCGAAGGAGATCTTGAAAAAGTTCAAGATGGATAACTACAAGCCGATAAGCACACCGATGGAGTACGGGATTAAGATGTCCAAACATGAAGAAGGGGAAAGTGTAGATCCAACATTTTTCAAAAGTTTGGTTGGAAGTCTACGCTATCTTACATGCACGAGGCCAGATATCCTTCATTCAGTCGGATTAGTAAGCCGCTATATGGAGTCACCAACAACCACCCATTTCAAAGCCGCTAAGAGAATTCTTCGCTATTTGAAAGGTACAACAGACTTTGGCTTGTTTTATTCGGTATCTAATGATTACAAGCTTGTTGGATATAGCGATAGCGATTGGGGTGGAGACATAGATAACCGAAGAAGCACTAGTGGATTCGTGTTTTTCATGGGAGACACTGCTTTCACATGGATGTCAAAGAAACAACCGATTGTAACTTTGTCTACATGTGAAGCAGAATATGTTGCAGCAACCTCGTGCGTATGTCATGCAATTTGGCTTAGAAATTTATTGAAGGAGATTGGGTTAATGCAAGAAGAGCCGACTGAGATCCATGTTGACAACAAGTCAGCCATTGCCTTGACAAAGAATCCTGTATTCCATGATCGAAGCAAACACATCGACATCCGCTACCATTACATAAGAGAGTGTGTTGCAAGAAAGGAAGTACAAGTTGAATACGTGAAGACACAAGATCAAATTGCGGATATATTCACTAAGCCGCTCTCAAGAGAAAACTACGTCAGATTGAGAAGCTCACTCGGAATGACAAGATCAAGTTTAAGGGGGGGTGTTGGATTATAAACTTGATCCTTATCAATGGAAACCCAAAATCCAAATCCAATCAATTGGAGTCCAAGCCCACAAATCCAAAATGTAGTAAATTTATTTAGGTATTTTAAGTATGTAGATTTTTGTGTGTGATAACCAAATTGGAGGCTATTAACTACAACCAATTTGGAGGCCATTAAATTAACTAAATAAGTTGGCTATTAATTGTATTAGTTGGAGGTGGTGGTAAGTAATTGTGTTAGTTAATAATTGTGGGAGTTGGGAGTTGGGAGTTGGGAGTTGTATAATTCACCTATAAATAGGGGAGTTCTTTAGTTGTTTTTCATCAACAAAAATAAGAACTTCTTTAGAGAGAAAAGAAGTAAAGAGTGAGTTGTAGTATTGTATTTTGAGTGAGAGTGTTCTTGTAATATTTTTGAGTTTAATAAAAGTTGTTTGTTTGAGTGTTTTAATTTCCAACACTCAGCTCTTCTCCCCTTCAAGCTCGTCAATTCGGCTTCAAAATTATTCTCAGGTATTCTAATTGATCATTTTTGTCTGCTTGTTTCTCATGTCTATGAACTTTTTCATTTTTCAGCGAACTAATATTCCTTTCTTCTCTTTACTTTGCAGCACTTTACATATCTCAGCTCTTTTCCCCTACAAGCTCGTCAAATTGGCTTCAAAATTGAATTCTCAGGTATTATAATGGATCATTTGTCTGCTTGTTTCGTGCCTCTAAACATGTCCTTTTTCAGCAAATTGGTTCCTTTATTCTTTCTTTGCAGCGCTTTACATATTACAGCTGTTCTCTCCTTCAAGCTCGTCATAGCTGCTGGAAGAAAATATATGTTTAGTTGTGTAATTTCCAAAATAAAAAAGAAAAGAAAATGGTAAAAAAGTTTTGCTGTTTTTCAAAATAACCCCAACGGAAAACCCCTTTTTATTGTTTTCAAATTAGAAAACGTTTTTCGTGTTATTTTCTGCAACACCACCATTTACTTATTTATTGTTTATTTTTAACATTTTGATAATTCTTTTATTTTTTATGTTTTGTTTTAATGGACTTCTGTGAGATGTAAAATTATATCTGTAATTGAATTAATTTTTTAATGTTTTTATTTATTAGCAGCAATTCTATATGAAAAGTTGTTTTCAATTTTATTTTTGCTGTTGTATAATCAGTAAATTTTTTTTTGAGTAAATGTGAGAAAACTGGTGTTGTTTAGGCCGACATCTCATTCAAGGAGTTCTTTTACAAAGGTTCCGGCATTCTGACGTGGAAAAGTGTCACTCCATATATCAATTAATACCTGTCACACTATATCCACATTTTCATACATAATGGGACACGTGTCAATTGATGTATGGAGTGGCATTTTTTCACCCTAAAATGCCGGGACTCGTATAAAAATTTCCCCCATTCAAGTTGGCACTCTTGCTGATCTAAACAAACAAATCACGAGCTCTAATCTGTTGAAGAGAAAATAAAATGAAACAAAGACAAAGGTGTCCAAAAGAAACAAAATATAGAAATCTATTGGGTGCTACTTAAAATTATGATAAATAAGGTCATATTTTGTAGAATTATTATTTTGAAGGAAAATATCATATAATCTATTAATAATTGCATAATTTTTTTTGTAAATCTTACTGATGGACTATATTTTAATATTAGCTAATAATTGGTGTTATTATCATCTTTTTAACGATTTAGTTCTTTGTTTATAGACACAGTTACAAACCATTTTATTTGACTTTTTAATTTTTATACTATTAATTTGGTTGGAATCTCGGTCTATGTGATATTTTCTAAGAATCAAGAACCAAACCAAATACATAAATCATAGTATGTTAGAAACGGGAACCCAGCTAAATAATTTCGGTCGAATTCTGTTTGGTTTTTTTGGTTTTATGATACCCCTCGATTTTGCTGTAGTATATTTTAGCAATCCATGTAAACCAACAACTGGTATTTTTGTATGACCTTTTTCTTTCGTTCTTTTTTCAGGGGAGACAGCCTTGCATTTAGCATTCTTGCGATTTCAAATACTTGATGGACCTCGTTGCTGACGTTGTTAAGAATGCTGTTGTTGAAGCTTCAACTTCCTTGTTGGCCGGAATCGGAAAACATGTCGCATACATATATAGGTACAGTGACAATCTCGAGGCCCTAGAAAAAGCAAGTGGAAAGCTGAATGGCAAGAGGAAAGCTGCAAGTGATTTCTCAGATGAAGCTGGACGGAAGTTCAGAAAAGTTGGCGATGATGGTGTTCATTGGAAGTCTGAAGCAGACGAGCTTAATCAAAAGGCTGAGAATATGTTATCTAAAAACAACATACCGCGTCTTAACATATTGTCACGATATTCCACAAGCAAGCAAGCATGGGAGCTAACTCAAGACATTAATGAAATGGTTGACAAGGCTCCTGATTTTGGAAATTCCTTCGATATAGAAATACTGGAGGGCGCCAAATTCAACCTGACAGATTTTACAGACTTCGATTCGAGGAAAGAAATTCTGAAAAAAGTTTTGAAAGCACTGGACGATGAGCATGTGAGTATGTGCAGTATCTGCGGCATGGGAGGGATTGGTAAAACCACAATGGCACAGAATATTGTTCAAATTGTTGAAGCTGGGCACTTTTTTGATAAGGTTGCAATGGTTACCGTGTCCCAGAATCCTAATTTTGAAAATATTCAAAAGGCGATTATGGGAAAGTTGGGTCTGCTGATTGGCGAAAGTGATATGTCAACAAGAGCCAACAAGCTGAATCATTGGCTTTCTAATCATAAGACCCTTTTAATATTGGATGATGTTTGGGACTCCTTACTAGAAAAATTTGATGATGTTGGAATCCCTTTAGCCAAAAATATGTGCAAACTTGTTGTCACTTCAAGAAACGAACATGAGTGCAAAAAAATGGGGAGTAAACCGATCTTTTGTCTCAAAGTTTTAGATGGCAGAGAAGCTTGGGATTTGTTTATAAAAATTGCAGGGAATTTACAAGAAACAGCAAGGGAGATAGTACGTGAATGCAATGGCTTACCGATTGCCATTGTAACTATTGCTAGAGCATTGACTGACAAGCCAGCAGGTGCATGGCGTGATTCTCTCAAAAAGCTACGGAATTCGAACCTGTTAGGAATCCCTGATATGGACAGCGTGTACAAAAAGATAGAGGTAAGTTATGATCTACTGAAAGATCCGGAAGCCCAATCATGCCTTCGTTATTGTTGCTTGTTCCCTGAAGATTATAACGTTCCAGTTGAAAAATTGGTCTTCTACGGATGGGGCTTAGAGTTATTCAAGGGTGTGGAGAGCTTGAAGGAAGCAAGAGATAGAGTTGATTCGATCGTCGATAAGCTGAAGAAATCTTTCTTGTTGCTTGATGGTGAGGGAAATGGAGATGGAGATGGATATGTCAAACCGCACGATATAGTACGTGATTTCGCAATATGGATTTCCTTGAATGATATTCATCCGTATATCGTAAAATGTAATAAAGAAATGGAGAAGTGGCCAGAGGCATGTGAGCTCGAAAAGTGCAGCGCAATTTCAATTGTGTGTAACACAATTCAGGATGTCATCCCTGTTGAACTTCGATGTCCTAACCTCAAACTACTACAACTCCATGTTCGGGATGATTCATGTGAACTCCCGATTGGCTTTCTTGAAGGAATGGAAGAACTCAGAGTTGTAGATTTGCAACTCGGATCACGATTACCACCGCTTACCAGGCAAAAGAATCTCCGAACTTTACTGATCAAGAGTAATCGTGTAGGGGAAATGGAGGATCCTATTTATATTAGAGAAATGCTAGGTAATGGTGATATGAAAAATCTAGAAATCTTTTCATTATCATGTACTCATTTCTCGGATTTTCCAGTGGAGATAGGAAAGCTGTCCAACCTGAGGTGTCTTAGATTCAAGCAAGTGAGTTTTGAATATATGCCACCTGATGTATTGTCAAAATTAGTGAAGCTAGAAGAGTTGAGATTGCTGCTGCCTTTCATAAATTGGGGATGCAGAGAAGTATGGGGGGATAGAAGAGTCAATGCTAGCCTTAATGAGATACAATCTCTACCGCTAAATTCATTAAATATCAGTGTACCAAAGGGTTCAATTTTGGCAGAAAAGTTGGTCAGCGGCATAACAAGATTTCAGATATTTTTTGGGAGCTATGACTATAGATTTCTTTCGCCTAAAATTTTTATGATAGAAAGGAAATTTGGTTCGGATCTAAATGTTTTGATCGTGCATGAGGTTGATGCGTGCGAAGCTATAGCAAATTGGACAAGTAGTTTGCTGAGGAAATGTGAAGTGCTAATATTCGAAAAAGTGAGAGAGTTGAAGTATATAATGTTCCAACAGTTGAGAGGAAACAACGATTCCGGGTTTCCATGTACATATTTCTCTCACCTGAAGATTTTGGAGATGGGGACATGGACAGCCTGGAAGAAATATGGCATGGCACTTATATGTCAAACATAGAATCAGCTTATTTTCCTAATTTGACTCTGATTATAATATCCCGTTGTCAAAAGTTAAAACGTGTGTTTCCGCTGTCAGTTGCTATGCAATTACCACAGCTGCAACACATGGAGATAACTGGTTGTGAAGAAATGGAAGAAATATACTATAAAGACCAAATGGATAATGGAAATCAGGTTAATTTAATTTGTTTTACTAATGTCAAATTATATATATATATATAGATAATCATAATAATTACACCTCCTAAATTATATTAAATTTCATTAATAACAGGTACAAGTAGATACTTCAACATCAACACAAGTTTTCAATCCAAATGATCCCACCGACCAGGTGTGTGCTTGAATTTATTGAAATATCCGAATATAACTTATTAACAATAGGGGTGTGTGGAACCGGAACCGAAATCCAAACTGAAATCGAATAAAAATAATCGAATTGAGCTGAACCAATTTTATTTCGGTTCGGTTTCGTTTTTTAAAATTCTTAAAATTCAGGTTTCGGTTCGGTTCTAGTTTTTGCCACAAAAACTAGAATAAAACCAAACCGAACTGAATAAATTAATAAATATTATATTTTAATATATATTCATATTATATCTAATATCCTAATCAATATTGACGATATATAAAACACTAATTAGTAAACAATAATAACAAATATGAGATTTTAACTTATGTAATCCTAATTTGGAAAGAATTGTTGTACTTTACAGCTTTAGGAATATGACTCATTCAATAATTCATTATATGCACGTTATACTACTTGAATTAATATTTTTTATGTATCAATATTTATATTTATTGTTGTAAATATAAATTTCGAAGTCTAAATACTATCAAATTTAACACATATCACGATGAAATTACTTTAAGTCTCTCTCATATAACCCTAAAATGAAAAAATAAATTACAAATTATTTTTTAAATTATAGAGTTTGAGCAATTCGGTTATAACCGAACGGAAACCGAACCGAACTATATTCTGTTCGATTTCAGTTCTTATATTTTTACTAATTCGGATTTCGGTAAATCGAACCGATATTTACTCACCAAATTGGATATTTCAATTCTATAGATGACTGCTTAAGTTATAAATATTTATAAACAAAATGGTCTTCCTAAAATACGCATTACTGATTAAGATTTTGTGACGGATAGTTTAAGTATAAAAATGTTGTTACGTTACTTTGCTCACTTTATAATAATAATAATAATAATAATAATAACAATAATAATAATAATAATAATAATAATAATAAGGTTTAAATCATGGTTTTGAATACTGGACCGGATTTGACTAGAACCAGCCTCTGGTCTAGTCAGTTTTCAATTGATTTTTGCTTTGGTAAAAAATCGGTCAATGACTTCGACCAAATCAATTAATTCAAAATAATTGAAGTTTTGTAAGCTCTAGGATTTGAATACAAAATCGTTAGTTAGGGATGGGACTGGATCTTGGACTTGACCCGGATCCGTATCCGTTTTTTAGGGTTTGGACCTTATCATTTCATACTCATCAGATTCAGGCCGAATCTAGATCTAATAAAATAAATATGAATTTTATATCGGTTTTTTTAAAGACCCGGATTCAAATCCATATTCGTTTATATATATATATATATATATATATATATATATATATATATATATATATATATATATATATATATATATATATATATTACTAGTCTAATTTGAACCATTTTTTTATTTACACAATTGTGCTTACACTAATACAAAGAAAACTACACCAACACCAGGTGTGACTCGAACCTAAGACCTTTGGAGGCCACAACTTTTGTCTTAACCATTAGGCCAAGACATACGCCACAGTCTAATTTGAATTTGGATGAATGTTAACTTGTATTATATTTATTTAAAGTTTTCAACATTAAAATTACATGTTAAATTCTTTCTTTTTTATTACAAACTACGATATATAGTGTCTTTTAGAACAAATCTTTAGTTAGTTGTTGATATTTTTTAGTGTTCTATTTCTTGAATTTAATTTTTTACATATCCGTTTTGGACCCGGATCCGTGAGATCCATTGGATATGAATACAAGATCTAATTTTATAGATCCAATGGATCTGGATCATATATATGAAAAATGACATGGATCTGGATATATATAGATCCAGTCTAGATCCGGTCCGCGTCCATCCATGTCTTCAGCCTATGATAAAGTGGTAACTAATTGAGCTACATTCTATTATTGATAGATTACTAAATTGATTTTGTAAATTGTTAAGTAAAACTTTTAAATTGTTTCAAGTAGAAATAATATTTAATTTTCTCAAAACTATAATAAATATATATTTTATCTTATTATTTAATGTATTAAATAAACCAGTTTAATCATACTATTTTTTTAGAAAAGTATATGATTTAATAATTTTATTTACTCTGGAGCATCTCCCCAAAAGGTGTCATATCAGTAGAGATATTGTCCATACTTATAAACTAATCAATCTCCTTCTTAACCAATGTGTGACATTATTCATATCCTCACATATTGGATGCAGTAAAAGAAACTGCTAAAGTCCAGAGAAAAGGGATTTTAAATTTGATGCCTTCATAATCATATTATTGAGATGGGACTCCAAGGATAATCTTAAGCACAACTTGCACAATGTCATATCACAGTGTCGAAGCTTTCTTATATGACACCAAGGTGTCCTTTGGTTTGGAACAGTTACTAAGGAATTCATACATATTTTATGTCATTCTATTCCATGAGAATCAAACTATTATGAGCTTTATGCTAAATAAAAAATATATGATAAACACTGGAAGAGAGACCTAACATATTAAGCTGTTAATAGAGACCTAACATACATGTCGAAAGTATGCTAAATTTTTTTATGGTAATATGTAGAAAGTATGCTAATAGGATATACCAAAAAGGACATTGACAAAAAATATTAATTTTCAAAAATATACATTGCTTTTTTCCTTTGTGTTGCAAACTTTTGTAACCATATGTACCTTTTTGAGAAAAAAAATTCACAATGGCCTTTTTGTAAAATGACCAAACCACATTATATGTTTTTAAAGTACACTTTTTTTAATTAACTAGTTTCCAAAGAGTGTATACATTTATCATATAGTTAATTTTCAAAATTTTACAAAAACGTATATATAGATTACAGAATCTATTTATATTATCTTTTCATTTAATTAAATTGTTTTTTTAACAAGAAAAGAGATGGTTTAAAGTTTATAAAGATTAGATTTAACAATTTGAATTTAAATTATTATCTATTAGATTTTTTGTAAGCCTATAAATTATAGCTTTGTAATGAAATGTGGCCCTGAGCAGCAAGGATAGTATGCCTTTCCTCAAATTTATCAGTTTGTATTCTTTCTTCTCTTAAAAAACAACAGATTTTGTTAATTAGCAAATTATGTATAATATTTTACTAATTTTTAGTAATTTTCAGTTTTAAGTGATGAAATTTTGTTGTGATTGCTAACAGATTATGGAAGAATGTAATGATAGAGAAGTTGATCATGCAATTGTATTGCCTCGACTAAAAGTATTGCTTCTTAGAGAAATGCCTAAGCTTAGAATTCTGTGTAACGGGAATCATGCAATTGAATGCCCTTCATTAGAAGTCCTGAGAATTGAAGATTGCAATATCATGGAAGCTCTTTCCTACGGATCATTCAATGCTCCAATAACCAAGGAATTAGAGTTAGAAGGAGTAAGATCTTTAAAGAATAGTATTCCGAAGTGGCTGAATTTGAAACAAACCAATGGAACCCCTCGGGTAAGGAAATTACAAATTGGAAGATGCAATGAAACCAAATACTTGGTTGATACAACAGACTCTCATGACCCAAATCTGCTGAAAGCTTTCTTCTCTCGTTTGGAACATTTGAAGATTCAGCAAATGGATAGCCTGGAAGCAATATGGAACGGACCTTATTTGTCAAACATACAGCGGACGAAATTTCCTAATTTGACTCATATTACGATATTGCACTGTCCAATGTTGAAACGTGTGTTTCCGCTGTCGGTGGCTACAGAACTAAAACAACTAGTATACATGCAGATAAGGTCATCTTCTGAAATGGAGGAAATTTTCTACAATGACAAGGTTAATTTTTTTATTTAAATAATTCTATTATATTTTTTTCTGCAATTTGTTTATATAATATTTCGAAATTGTGTATTGTTTGGACCAAATAAGAAGATGATGGAAATCAGGTTATTATTTTTTTTATAGAAAGGATTTTTTTTAAAGGAGCCTAAATTTGATCTTTAGTTATCTACATCCATGTACTAATTATATCAAGTCCTCTTAGTAAATCAAGTTATTATTTAATTGATTTTTCTGTATATATATAGTCATTACTTCACTCACGGCAACACCAATTTCATTAATTCATTCAACATTATTGAACTTTCCCCAACTATTAGAGCAGGTATATTCACATCAATCATTTAACATTCTCATTTTGTGTTATGTTACTGTTTGACCCAAAAGTTTAACCTGATAGGTTAGGTTCAATTATTTAAATTAAAGTAAAATATTTGATATTTAATTTGTAATTTAAGAAGAAAGTGAACAAAAAATGTGGGAAACATCATCTTTAGTAGATAATTGATTCTACAATGTGTCATGTGGAATAGACATAGATAAGACATTTAATAAATGAGCCACAATAGATTGTCTATTTGAGTGTTTAGTGTATTTTTTCAAAATATAATAATAAAAATATTATATTAATTACTAAATAATTCTATCATATTAAAATATTATATAATTAGTTATTCAACCTCTTATTTAATTGTTTATTTGTAGATTAAATAGACAATGTTTATAAAACGATGACATTATGAATAAACTATTGGAGAGCTATATTTCAATTAAATGTCTATTTTTTCTTATATGTAGGTATTTATATTCAATTATATCTATTAAATGTGGCAGCTCAAAATTAAATGTATTGATATTTAAATTCACATTGAATTCTATTAAATGTGGCTACTCGTTCATTAGTTATACTATTTAAAAAGAATGCTATTCAATGTGGCAACTCATAAAAAGAAGATTGGAATATGAGAGGTCTGTTCACTTGGTCAAAATTGTGAAGTCATATTCTTAAATGCACTTGTATTTTTGGGTAATGTATCTTAACTGTTGCATAGCTGGACATGAAAATGTTACCCAATTTAATTATACTATATTATAATGGATTATTATTGTTTTGATTGTTGACAGATTGTGGAAGAAATTATCGAAACAGATGGTGATCATGTAGTTGTATTGCCTCTACTAAAGTACTTGGATATTCAATTTTTGCCTAAGCTTAGAAGTTTGTGTAAGGGGAATCATGTAATTGAATGCCCTTCATTAGAAGTAGTGAATATTAATGAATGCAATAGCATGGAAGCTCTTTTCTTCGGATCATTCAATGCTCCAATAACCAGATTAACGATTTACCAATGCCATGAAATGAAATGCTTGGTTGACCCAAATCTGTCGAAAGCTTTCTTCTCTCGCTTGGAAAAGTTGACCATAGAAAGAGTAGATAGTCCGGAAGAAATATGGCATGGACCTTATTTTCCACCTTGCTTTCCCAATTTGACTCAGATTGAAATATACAAATGTCCAAAGTTGAAACGTGTGTTTCCTTTGTCAGTGGCTACACAACTACAATCCATGAGGATAATTAGTTGTAGAGAATTGGAAGAAATTTTCTACAATGACCAGGTTAGTTTTTTTTTCTACTTAAATAATTAAAATATACTTTTTCTACGATTTATATATATAATACTGCAGTCATTAGTCCACTCATTTGTCCAACTCAACATTCATTCATTAACACGTAACTTTTCCCGACTAATAGACCTTGTATATTCGCATACATTCATTTAACATAACTATTCTTTGTACAACTATTAGACCTCCTTTATATTTATAAAGAAAAAAGCATTACTGTATTTCAAATCTCTATTACATATTTTTAAATAATATGTACATGTAGATTAATATCAGTGCAATTGTTTGACTAACTCATCCGCATACGAATTCCCTTGGGCCCAAGTCCGGACCTGGGATTAGGCCTTTGCCTGATTTCCAAATAATATAGGGCCCCATTTTCCACACCTAGTTTTCTTCTTTCCCTTGTTTATTTCTACTTTTACTATTATTTTTAAAGCCATCAATTATGCATATATTTAAATTTATCATCCTTTTAAGAAAATTTTATAACTAATTAGACGTACAACTAAATTCTTTATTGGGTTGTTCGGATAAACAGAGTTATTTTGTTAAAAAAAATTCAGAATTTAAGTATATTAATACACTTATTATGCAATATTTACTATCTTTACACTAATGATTTCATTTTTATTTATTAATTCTTTTCTATTTGACATTATACAGAGTAATAATTGGGAAGAAAGAGAATTTTATAATGAAGTTAAGGAATAAATTAGTCATTTTAATAGTGTAATAAAATGAATTCATATTTTATATGTCATACCAACTTAGAATGCACAAGCTACTGAAGATGCTCTAACAATGTGAAACTTGTATTCTTATAACAATGTGACGTGTGTTACTCAGTGTTTTCTACTATTTACATGCTTTTTTCTATTAACTTTCTGTAAGTATTTGAGAATATAAAAACTTCTCGGCGTATCATCTATTTATTTCAAATTTCAAGTGTACGGAGCATTGCCTTTTATTCATTCAATTTGGAAAATTTAGATACTAATTTAAGGATAAATAACGAGCGCTACAACATGTTTATTTTCGAATATTTTAAACCGTATATAGAGTAGTAGTTTGTTTTTATTGCAAAACCATGAAATCACATGACTCATTTATGTACTTCTCCTCAATTTTCTTACAAGAGAGAATTGTTTTAGATAAATAACTTGAAACTGGATTACATCAAAAGAGAAATATGTCAAACCAACTGGACCACTGACCAGTTCTCGATTGCACATGCAGGTGGTGAAGTTTTGATAACACCGGTCTTAAAGTACTTTTATTTCTATTTATTTTTCTCAATTACGAAATTGGTAATAAGAAAGTATAATTTAATAATCAAGAATCTTAGTGTATATCTTGTTTATATTTGGTAATTTTAGGACAATAAATAAATAGATTTCTCATATATTGCCAAAATTCTGCTATATTATGTAAATATTCGTGATTAATTGGTGACAGAGTGTAAAAGAAAATAGTGCAAAACTCGATGAAAAAGAAGCTGATAAAGCAATGGATGCTTTTATTTTCCCAAAACTAAGAGAACTGCAACTTTGGCAGTTGTCTGAACTCAGAATTCTGTATGATGGGAATCATTCAATGGAATTGCCTTCATTAGGGGTATTTGTGATTAATGGATGCAATAATATAGAAGCTCTCTCCAAGGGATCATTGAAGGCTCCAATACTTCAAGAAATCGAAATAAATGATACCAAGTATCCATGTGGGGAGGATCTTAACACAATTGTGAGGGAAACGGTACAATCTTTTCTTTAAACTTTTTAGCTATATTCTTCTTTTACTTTAAGAAACTCTATATATGAAATTAACGTGTCACTAAGAATATTTAACATGTTGTGAAAAGTTGAATGAGGTCAACGACGTGGATGATGAGGCTGAAGAAGAGGTCAAGGATGAGACAGAGACGGAGACAGAGACAGAGACAGAGGTCGATGGCAAGGATGAAGACGAGTTCGGACGACAAGGTTGAAGAAAATCATCACATTGCAAATTATGGTGATAAATGAAAATTCATGGTGAGTTTCACAATTATTTTACATAGTAAGATAAAAATGGACTCATAAATGTTGCCAATAACAATTAGTAGCAACATTAAATGAAATTTGCGTACTTTGAGGTCAAGTTCTTATTCATGTTGTAAGAACTTTGACCTAAGCCTCATTAATTTAACTTAGCTTTAGTTCCTCCACCGCTATTCGGCTTATCTTAATATTAAAAAAATTGAGCATTTGATGCTCCTTGTTGTTGTACATATTTATGGATTGTTTATAAATTTATTATTAGTCGAGTTCCAAATCTTACAATTCTTGGCATTATTCTACAGGTTGTGACACAGAACTAAATCTAAATCTGGAGAACAATTGTTTTACTTCAAGATGTTTATTTGTTTATCTATCCTTTTGCAAAATTTGTGTTAAGATGTCATTTTGTAAGGCCAAGCTCATTATTTACATTTATGTCAACTTGAACTTACGGTGTGTCCAATTTATTTTTGTGCCCGACAAAAACGATCAATTTTCTCCCTGCTTTAGGTAAAAATGACCGGTTTTTCCCTTTGTCGTATGTTTACCGAGTCAAAAGAGAGAAATTTGGATTGTTTTTGTTAAGTGTTCGGGGAAACTAGCTGTTTTTGTCACGCTCTGGGGAAATTGGTCGGTTTTGTTAGGCACGCGAGATAAATTGGATGAACTTTAAGTTTAGGATGAGAAGACTATTAAGACCAAGTTTAAGTATAGCAAGTAATGTTATTCGAACGTATGTAGTAACTTTTTCAAAACCGGGTTTCTTATAAGACCTTTTTGGTGTTTTGGTAAATAATAGCAGGTTTTGTGCTGCACCTTCTAAATATTATTATTATTAGTAAGGTTCATATAGCTATTTGAGGCTTAGTTTTTGTTTGGATTTGAGACATTTTTAGCTACATTATGCTTGTCGAGTCTGAGGCTCTCACATCATGACCATTATGCCATGTCTGGCTCTAATGTTTGTAACTTGCTAGCCCCGTTAAACTTGGCACAAAAAATTAGATGTCACCTTGAACTTTCAAAAGTTCCAACTAGCGCCTTGAAGTTGGTAAAAGCGCACGAGTTTGCCCCTACAATGCCACATGTCGTCTTCTGGTTGGTTTGAACTGATGCACTTTTGCCAAATTCAAGGGACTAAGTGGAACTTTTGAAAATTCAACGCGGCGTCTGACTTTTTGTGCTAAGTTAAAGTTCAAAGGGGGTAAATAAGCAATTGGCCTACAAACAAATCTACAAGTGGCATATTTGAAAGTTTCACGTGGAACCATGGCTGATTTGTAAGCTAGGAAATGGAATAATATAATGTTAGCGAGACAAGGAATGGTACGTCCATATAGTGATTCCATTTTCTCTGGAATTCATATATATGTCACTTCAAATTCAATTTGTAATTAAATAAGTTTTTTAAGATTTATCTTCAATAAATTAAGCTGCTACGTGTAATAAAAAATATAGCACATCAAAGGGGCCAAAACCACATTGACTAATAAGGTAAGGAGTATACCACAGTGGCACAAAGGGTGAATGAGCTGGCTATGGCACATGATCCATTTACAAGGTTTTGCTCAATTATATATCCCAAACATCTCAGGTATCATTACAAAATTGGTTCAACTATTTGACCGACAAAGTCTCTGGTTTAACTTAACCAACTGAAGTTGGTTGAACTGAATTGAAGTGAGTTGAACTGAACTTTTTTTTAATGTAAGTTTATAATTATGCACAGCTGAACTGAACTGCAGTGAACTGAACGAAACTGAACTGAAGTGGTCTGAACTTAACTAAACTGAATTGAGTTGAATTCTAGTGTAAGAGAACACAGCCTAGTTCTGTTACTCAAGTAATCCCTTTTTTTAGAGGGAATTGCAATTTCAAAGCCACGTAAGATCCATAAAAATTTTTAATTTAGTGGGGCCGTGTAAATTTACAATTAAAAAAAATTAAGCTATGAGACTAAATTATCAACTAAAATAACAATTTCATAAAAATTTGTTAAAACTATGATAGATCAACTATCTATTAGAGATCTACCAGATAATAGATTCCAAATCAACATAATTATAATTTAGGTCACTAACCAACAACGATCTCAACCTTTTTTTAAGTAAAGGCTGAGCACGACAAAAAAAAATCCCTCTCCATTTATTAAAAGGAAAAGAAAAACAACAACCCAAAAGAAAGAAAAGAAAAATAAAAACATTCCTGGGATGTAAACAAAGCTAATTGCAATCAAGAGCAATAATAATGGACTAAAAATCCTAATCATAACATAGTGTGATTCTAATGATCTAACATCTATAGCGAAAAAGAACGGCGGGAAGAGGTTCCCCGTGATGCGCCATAGTCAGTCCCGGCGAGAAGGCAAAGATGACAAGTTCGAACGGCAATGATGATGACAACATCATCGTAAAATTTGATGCAAAGACATCTAACCGTCGACTCAGATCGAAACAGAGATCCAAGCCGATAAACAAATACACATTCCAAAGAGAACCGCAGCTGTCCAAGCAAGAAATCACTCTGACTAGCCAAGATAATCAATATTGCCCGAAAAGGCACCATTTGAGCAACGATGAATCGCCATAGGGCCTCACCTTAATGCTTCGAAGGAGGAGATGCGAGAGCGATCCCCATGATGAAAACAGCCGGCCAAACCGCCAGTGAAAGAGGGCTAGGGAGGGGTATTTGGACCCTCCAAAGAAACTGCCAAAACAAAGCCGGTTAGAAGAAATCCAAAGACGGAGAAAACAAACCAAAGTCGAAACGCTGACCAAACAGAACCCTTGTCGCCCAAACACCAAGGCTACTACTGTGTTATCGAGAAGCCGATTAGAAGCCGTTGGAAAATCTCGGCCACTATGCCGAACCACCAATCGCCGTCCTGTCTAAATGGGGAACGAAAACCCGGCCAAGCGCCGGTGGAAAAATTTGGGCGACTAGGCTTATCCGCCTAGTCGTTGTCTTGTCGAACAGTAGAGAGAAATCGAAGACCTAGCCAATCGCTGGTGGAAAGAATCAGGGCTGCTAGGGTTCAGGAGAGAACCCTAACGGCCTAATCGCCTAAGAGATAAGAGCTATATTTAATAACCAACAACAATCTCTAACTTAATTTGGAATACGAACAAACTTTTCAACACCAACATTGCTTGCTCCACCAGCACCCTAATTAAAATTGTCATTAATAACAAAACAACTACCCTAACATTTTTTCAAACACATAGGGTGCACTTCAATTTCAACAAAACAATTTCATAGAAAAACTGTCAAAACTAAGATATACAAACTATATATTGGATATCTATTAGATGTCTAATAGATTCCAAACCAACATGATTATAATTTAGGTCACTAACCAACTACAATCTCAACCTTAATTTGAAATACAAGCACGCATTTCAATACCAAAATTGCTTGCTCCACTAGTAGCCTAATTAAATTGGCCATTAATTACAAAACAACTACCTTGACATTTTTTCAAACACATAGTGTGCACTTCAATTTCAAATAAAACAGAAAACCTTCTTTTTCAGTTTCATGCTATCCAAAAAATACCAAAAGCAAACATCAAATTTCAGAAGAGAAAGCATCATTGAGCTTGATAGAACACGTAAGTGATAGAAATCATACATATCAATCTACATATCAGAACAACAAGTTTTATCTCCATATGATAATGTTGTAAAAAATACAGGTGTGGGAACTATGGAAACAAAATAGAGTTACAGATAACAGCAATAACGGTTTTGGCAAGAATTTGTAAATAGGAGAAAAGAAAACTTACATTAACGATTAAACCAGACAATTAAGAGATGATCCACCAAATCTTCCATGTTTGCTCAACATCCATGGTTTCCTCTTCCATCGTCATCAATTCCCTCCTTGTTCCCCGTATTATTCATATTGTCAACTGTGATTGCGTTTCTTCTATCAGTGTTCTCCAATTTCTATTGAGGAAAGTCGCACTTAAAACAGATCGATGAGGAAGAAGAAGAGAATGATCGCAAGTCAGGAAGAGAGAAAATGCAAAAACAGAGCCCTTATATACAACGTAATACTATAGAAACAATTTAAAAAAACAAAAATAAAAAATATTTAGCTGTCATGACAACTCTGTAATTAATTTAAAAAAAGTGTCCTATTATGACAAATACTCAAAATAATTACAAGCACACGGCCCATTCCAAAAGAAATTCCAAAATTTCCTCCGCGTACTATGCATACTATTCATTATTATCTTAATTTTTTTGCTTTATTTTCATTTATCTCTCAAACAGTTCATTTTTTTGACATGTCATTTTAGAGTTCTTTGTTCGTCTCTTTTTTTATCATAAAAAAGGACATCTGCTGTGATATTATTTTTCCAATTTTTTTAAACTGTCACATATCCAATAGAATTCTAATGAAGGTTTAATAGAAATTAGTAATTGTAGAAAAACTTAGATTCAAAACGCTAGATGAATTTTTAATAGATCAGTACTTTAAAATATACTTATACATATGTCTAACATCAATTTCAAATTAGATTTTTGTAACGACCCGGTCCTAAGAGGGGTGGCGCCGGGGTAGAAGACCTGAGCAAAGAGCAGCCATGAAGGACGTCGATGGGGACAGTAATGAATCGAATCCACACCCGAAAGAGAGGGTTTTGAGATTATGCTGGTATGGGACGGTACGATTGAGAGCAGTTAAGGATTTCGAGATTGTGATGGTATGAGACATTACAATTGAGAGAGACTTAAGAGATTTGATTGGTACTACCTATACCAACAAGGTGCACCTTCTTTTCGGGAGCCTACTCGGGGAGAACTCCAAAGTTGAGCATGCTTGACTTGGAGCAATCTCGGGATGGGTGACCTCCTTGGAAGTAATTTTCAGGAAGTGTGCGAGTGAGGACAAAGCTCACTGGAAAGACTCGTGTTGGTTTGTGGGGGCAGTTGGTCAAACTCGGGGTGTTACAATTTTTATAAATAAATGTCTGATAGTTATTTAATAGATGTCCAATAAATATCTGGTAGATGTCCAATCACCTACGTATTGAATTGCTAAATTCCCAAATAAATACACACCGATATTGTATGATCTTCTGCAACTAGTTTGCTTCAAATTATCAAGGATTAGAGCATAATATTCATCAGCAAAAGATTTAAAGCTAAACTTGGAATACGCAAATGAAGAACAAAAACCAAAACTTCTCAACTTGAGCAACAAATAGAACAAAATCCCACACTCGAAACCCAAAGCAGCACTAGATCCAGTCAAAAGAAACGACAATACAAACCAACATAATAATTTCATTAAAAACTGTCAAAACTAAGATATATCAACAATCTATTAGATATTTACAAGATGTCTATTGGATATCTGTTAGATGTCTAACATATTCAAAACTAACATGATTATAATATAGATCACTAACTAACAATGATCTCAACTTTAAATTGGAATACAAACACACGTTTGAACACCAAAATTACTTGCTCCACTAGCAACCTAATTAACTTGAACATTAATAACAAAATAACTACCTTAGCATTTTATCAAACACATAGTTGCACTTCAATTTCATCAAATAGAATGTAAAAAAATATCGAATGAACTACAAATCCTCCATTAGAGATAACAGAATGAAGAAAAATATGCGCACAAGTCCAACTTCTATTATAATGAATCAAAGCAGTAATATCTTCCATTAGAGTCAAGATAATGAACTACAAATCTCGAAAGCAAAAGAATGAACTAAAAACGAAATAAAAAACCACTAAACAACTTCAATTTAATATTTAAGCAAACAAAAACATAGGCGAAATAGCGAGAATACAAATCAATGGCGGAATTCAAAAGGAAGAAGAAGAAGAGGAATATAGAACTCAAGCAAAGAAGGGACCGATCACAAATAGAGAAAACGCAGAAACATGAGAAAAAACCGTTAAGGCCAAAACAGAGCCCTTAAATACAGCGTAAACATGTAGAAAAAATGTTAAAAAAAATAAAAATAACAAATGTTTAGCTCGACAAATTAGTAATTAATTTGTAAATTGACCCATCTTGATAAATTCTATTTATATTTATTATTTTATTTGATGTAAATTTACTAAACCCATTAAGCCCAAGAATAACTCCTCCCAACCCGGTCCATGCTAGGTTTATTCCCCGCTAATGCCCTTTGTAAAATACCATATTTCTCTTATATATTAAGTAAACAATAATTTTTTATCTGTAAAATACCAAAATTGCTTTCACCATGACTAGTTGTGAAACAGAAAATAGGATTCGGGATGTCGTTTTTTGAGTTACCTGCTCATGTTATTATTTTTATTCATGAAATAGTAACCATGATTACTTTGTTCTATGGTTACTTTGTTTAACCATTATTAAAATGGTTACTTTGTTTAACCACTATTGAAATGGAGTATTTTTATTCTATGGTTACTTTTTTTTAAATCCCCCGGAGGAACGTCGTGTCCTACCAAATGAAAAAAGATTGGAATAGGTGAAAATTTCGGCGTGTATGTCCCAACTAGGTTGGCGCATACGCTTACCTACAAAACACCTACACCTCTTTTATTAAAGAAAAAATTTCAAATCTCGAGATGAGATCAGTATAGTTCAGGTACAAGAGAGTAGCAAGTGCGGAGAAATAAAAACATCGGAGGCTAAAAAACACAAATTCCTCCCCAAATGCTTGAATGTAAACCAACAAAAATAAATACTAGAGACCAAGTGATCATCCGTGCTCAGAACGCCTTCAAAAATGAACTTGTTCCTTCGTTTCCATAACGACCATGCAATAAGGAACCAAAGAGAGGCACCAAAATGTCTACTAGACCCTGGAGAAAAATGCTGCCGCCATACCACTAGAAAATCATAACCTAACGATGGCATGGTTAGTGAAATCCCAAATAGGCGAAATGCTTGGCTCCAAATCCTATAACTCCCGTAGCAATGAAAAAGAGCGTGATCGGTTGTTTCCGGGTTATTATAGAATGGGCAAATCTCATCTGTGACCAATCGACATCTACGATGAAACAAAAATCTCCTCGTCGGCAAACGATGATTGAACACTAACCATCTGAAGAACCGAACTTTAGGCATAAGGTATGCCTCCAAATCAACATGAAACCTTTTTCGGCTTTGGCCAACATAAATAGAAACCCCGGGAAAACAAAGATGCCGAATATTGTTTATTTTTGCTTAGTTCCCATCTGAACCGATCTACCACTTCTGTGAATTGAGGATGATTCTGTTGTCCAGCCTCTATCTCGCCTCCTATCCCTGAAAATAATGACGGGCAGCCTTGGGTAATCCAGTACCTGAGCTGTTGCATCTTTCCATTGCAGAAATCCTGAGTCTGCATTTCCAAAAAGGATGCATAGGGGCAGCAGCACCAAATACAAAACCGCAGGCCTCAACCACCGAACTAGATTTCTTATTGCAAAGCTGATAAAGATCCGGAAATAACACGGATAGGGGCTGATTCGAAGTCTAATTGTCATGCCAAAAGGAGCATAATAGTCCATTCCCCACCTCAACTCGGACCTGACAAGAAAAGAAAACCCAAAACGCATTGTTTTTAATACAACAAGAAATAATGTCTCGCCATATGCGAGATAGTCTTTTTGAATTCGAATTTTCAATCAAAAACCACGAGGTGAACCCTTATCTCTTAACACAAATTTTGAATTATATAGAACCTTGATCTGAAGCCCGCATTTTCCACAGCCATTTCAGTAACAAGCTACAATTAACAAGATTCAGGCTTCTAATAAACAACCCGCCTAAATTTTTCGGTAAGGATATGGTATCCCAACTAACTTTACTAATACCCCTTGTGTTCGCATCTCCATTCCATAAAAAATTTCGCATAAGTTGATTGAGTCTACCATTGGTCGAAGAAGGCAACCTACTGAAAGAAAGTAAGTAAACTGGCAGAGATGCAAGGACTGATTTCACTAAGACCAATCGACCGGCATAAGACAAAGAGTGACCCTTCCAATCTACTTTGAAACTTATCAATCAGCACGTTCCAGAAGGATACAGGTACACGTTTCACACTGACCGGACAACCTAAGTACGTGACCGAAAATTTCTCTATTTTACACCCTAATTTACCCGCACAAGAACTAACCATTGAATCACAAACAATAATACCAATAATAGAACTCTTATGATAGTTAATGCGCAGACCCGATATAAGTTCAAAGCATCATAGAATATGGATAAAAGTAGATAAAAGAGACTCATCTGCAAGTAGGAAGTAGAGCGTATCATCAGCAAATTGGAGAAGAGACACATCCCTTTCCGAACCGTCTACTTTAAATCTAGGTAACAAGCCGTTGTGAATACTAGCATCCAAAAGCTATTTCAGTCCCTCAATAGCAAGCACAAAAATAAACGGAGAGATAGGATTGTTTCACCCCCTAACTAGACAATTTGAATCACACGGTTTACCGTTAATAAGAATAGAGGTCACTGAGTTCTCCCGACAGCTCAATAACCAGCGAATCCATTTATCACCAAAACTCATTCGTCGGAAGACTGCATCAATATAAGGCCATGAGATACAATCATAGGCTTTGTGGAAATCCAATTTCAAGACCAACCCTGACTGTCGTCTCTGATGAATCGAGTGCACAATCTCTGAGGCAATAAACGAACATTCGTGAATATTTCGTCCTTTTATAAACCTGAACTGATTCTCAGATATTAATCCCTGGAGAAGTGGTTGTAGTCTATTAGCCAAAACTTTTGACAAGACTTTGTATATTCCATGAATAAGGGCTATTGGTCTGTAGTTACTCAGTAATGTCTAAACATATATTTGCCTGATTTGGACTGTGCTTTGACAATAAACCTAAGTCAAAGGACAGTTAAATTTGTTACGTAGTATACCAATATTTAGTCACTTAATCGAGTTGGGAATTCTCACATTATTGTATGATATTGCTTTTCTGAACACCAAAAAACAATTTTTACTAGAATAATGGGAAAACAATTAAAAAATAACCATTAGTTGCGTGCGCTAGAGATGGGAGTATTGAATATTAGTTTTTTAGCCCTTTTATGGTCATGGCAGAAAAAGAATTAGTTCTTAATAAAATAATACAGGCTACTTCAAATGACAAAAAGCAGAAAATTCCTTTTTCAAACTGATGTCATCAAGCTAATAGTACATTTTGGTGGATCCCTTTTTGAGAATCATATATATATATATATATATATATATATATATATATATATATATATATATTGTGATTCACACTTCTTGTACAAACTTCTTGTGGATATTTTTCTGTTAGATGTATTTTTGCCGGATGACAACTCACACTGCATACATTTTGTAGCATTTAGGAATCGCCTTGATTGATCGGTGTAAAATTTTTTTAATTAATAGTAATTCATTTGTTTGTAATTACATATTTGTGTGATAATCGATCTAATAGTGATAAGGACTACGGTATTGTTTACTTTGGAAAACAAACCATTAAAAGCATCCAATAAATATGATGGTAATAGTGGTCCATCAAATAAGGATTGTATAACAGGTAAAAAATTATTTCATATATATATTTTGGTGCAAGATCATTCATACAAGAGTGAAAGTTTTTAGATATAGTATATGTTATTGTAATTTACATATGTATATAGGGCTGTAATTGTAATTGTGTAAATCTCTCTTTACTATATATATGCAAGTATCTCTGACTCAATTGAGTAGAGAATTCCGCAAACCCTAAGACTTATCTTGGTATCAGACGCCTCTCTAGGCTTGGCAGTCGCCCCCCTTCCGATCCCAACACAGCCCCCTCTCCTTCCTTCCTTCGATTTTTCTGCCAATGGCCACTCAAGGAACCCAATCGATTGCAATCTCTAATGTTATTGCCTTTGCCACTCATGCCGATTCCTCCACCATTCCCTCATACTCACATCAACTTCCAATTAAATTGGATTCCTCGAATTTTATGTTATGGAAAACCATAATCGGGACCATGATTACTTGTTGTAGTTTGGATTCCCACATCAAAGGCACCGAACCAGCCCTTGAAGTGATGATTGCCATAAATACACCTAATCCCGCATATGCCGCCTGGTTCAAGCAAGATAAACAGGTTATGTCATGGATATTTAACTCGATTTCTCCCACCTTATTGCCGCAAGTTATTGGGGCTAAAACAGCCCATGAGGTTTGGGTAAAACTGGAGTCCTCTTATGCTGCCGGATCAATGGCACAATCGTGAGAATTGAAGCATCAGCTGCGCACGATTGTGCAATCTCGTACAGAAATTGTCACGAAATATATGCATCGTGGAAAATCCCTAGCGGATAAACTAACATCGCTCTAAAGTCTTGTTCCCGAAAATGATCTTGTTGATATTCTTCTTGATGGATTACGGGGCCCTCTGCGTACTGTTTGTAGTTCTCTGGCATTGCGAACAATCAGTTTTGATGATCTCCTTGGCACCCTCTTAACCGAAGAGCGACATATACAACGTGAGAAATCTATTTCTGATGATGTAAACAGCCCAACAGCTCACCACACTATGAAATCTAATCCTGGAAATAGCCGAGGCCAAGGTCGTGGTCAAGGACAGCCCCGCCAATAGCCTTTT